>CM060902.1:394918704-397318704 GCA_030737815.1 Allium fistulosum | reverse complement strand
CACGTCTTGATTTCAAATCATCCTTAGTCTTCCCCTTAACATTCAAAACTGTATTAAAAATATTGTTAAACACGTTTTTCTCGTTGTGCATCAAGTCAATATTATGACGAATTAGGAGATTTTTCCAATAAGGAAATTCCCAAAATACACTTTATTAGCACCAATTATGAACCGTCGATTTACCTTGAATTTCAATTTTCTCTTCGGTTTCATGTGTTTTTGTATAGTCCTTTACAAATTCATATATATCTTTGCTTGACAGTTTGTCGGTGGTCGCAAAGTCTCTTGTCTATTAGCTGTAAAGTATTTTCTATCTTTTCTAAAAGGATGATTAATATGAAGAAAACACCGATGGCAATCAAACCATGATATTTTCTTCCCATGCGTTAAAGAAAATGACCGTGTTTCTTCTATGCAACAAGGACAAACCAGACGACCGGCCGTACTCCAACAGGAAAGCATTGCATACGCAGAAAAATTGCTAATAGTGCATAACAAAGAAACGAACACACGAATTTTTTTTTGAAATGTCATATGTTTCAACTCCTTCATACTACAATGTTTTCAACTCTTCAATCAATGGTTGTAAATAAACATCAATTCCTCGTGTCGGATCATCAGGGCCAGGGACGACAATAGTTAGAAACACATATGGAATTTTCATACACATCCACGGAGGTAAATTATAAGGCGTAGCTATTATAGGCCAAGATGAATATTTAGAACCAAATTGAGAGAATGGTGAAAATCCATCCGTACATTAACCAAGTTTAACATTACGGCGCTCCGCTGCAAAAGCGGGATATGTCTTATCAAAATGCTTACATGCTTCTCCATCAGCTGGGTGTGTTAATGTATCTTCTTCCTATGTTCTCACACTATGCCATCTCATATGATGTGCGTTACACAGGATGCGTATAACCGTTGAAGCGTAGGAGTTATATGTAAGTAATACATACGCTTGTACCAGACTTCATTTCCCTTCTTTTTTCTTAGTTTGTATCTTTCCTCGTTATATATTCTAAAATTCCTCAAATTAATGTCTTCTTTTCAAAACAACATGCAACCATTTAAACATGTATCTATTTTTTGATACGGCAAATCAAAAGAAGACATAAATTTTTTCACTTCATAATGATTTTCCCACATCAAATTATCGGGTAGCATATGCCGTTTTACAGCTTGTACAACAGTTGTAAATCTGGCTTTCATGAAGTTGTATTTTGATTTCATTGCAATGTATTTTGCAGTTACTGATAATTTGGTACTGCTTGTGCAGCCATCCCAAAGAGGTTTTTTAGCAGCATCTAATAAATCATATTTTTTTCTCCAATATTTTGTTCTTCTTCGACATTAACATCGTCATCATCAACTTCAAAAGTATGGAACATCGATCGTGTTGCATCTTCAACCATATCTTCTATGGGATTCATCATAACAATTTCATTACCCACCTCCTCCTCTGCATGTGCAGGATTAGATGCTACTTGTTCTCCATGACAATCCCACACAAGATAATTCGGCACGAAACCGTATTGGCACAAATGGACTTTAACCATATCCGGTATCAAATGCTTCAACAATTTGCACATACTACATGGACAACGAATTTCTCTGTCTTTCCATTATTACTTAAAGAGAATTCAATAAATACGTTTACACCATTATAAAAATGTTCCCTTATTGAGCCTCTCATTTCCCTTCGACGATGATACATCCATGTCCGATCAACAAAATAATCGATCATTTTTTCTATCTAAAAAAATATGATAGAGATTAAAAAAGGTATTAATCATTTTATGGATTGACATTTAATTTTTCATATCATTTAATAATTAATATTCATTTATGCATTTTAGGGATTGACGCAAATTATAAATAGAATATTAAATTTTTAGTTTATTGTTTTCTACTTCGATGGCCGGTCATCCTACTTCCCATTACAAACACAGTAATAATTACATTTCGTAAATCATTTCATTTTAAATGATTCAACAAAATTTCAGTAGCATTTCCCCTTTGTTCCCTGTATCATACACAAATGCGTATACACAAGGAACAAAAAAGAATTGTTGTTTGAAAATTTTTAAACCGTTTAAAATAAAATGATTTACAAAATTTAAATACTTTATTGTGCTTGTAACCTGTCCAATATAGGGACAAATCCGACAAATATTATATCCGATGAATATAATTGTCCGTTCTATGACAAAAACGAATATCCATATATCGATCATATACAATCTAGGGATGAGTAAATACTTATTTAAGTTCAACAATTTAAAATTAAATATTGAATTAATTATATTCCTCACATTGGGCCCATGCCCACAAACCCACCCTAACATACCTACATACCCTTCTTCTACCTCATAACCAAAACCCAAAATCAAACTTACACTCAAGACTTCCATTTCCAGGTTTCAAAAACCTGTTTACCTTTAACGTGCACACACACGTGACGTGCACGTGTACACACACACCCTCGATCTGATAACCACCGCGACGCCATCCATGAGTCCACCATCGCCTCCACACCTCGACCGATCCACCACCTAAGCTCCGACCGCTTCCCTTTCCAAAATATCCTATGACCAAAGACATCATGTGAACCAAAACCAGGTCACAATCAACAATCACCCACCATACACATCTCCGACCGCCTGCCAACATGATGCCACCACGGAAACCCTTACCTGGGTCTTGTGAACCTCTAGCCCCACTGTGCTCCACACGATGCTTCCCCTTTGCTCGAAAATGGTCAAAACCTGACCTTAAACAAAAATGGCCTAACTCCTAGTTCACCCTCTACTTGACAACGTAGGCCATGCAAGCTTCCACCTCCAACATGGAAAAAGTCCGTCTTCCCCCGACCTTCATCCCGGTATCCTCCGTTGAACCTCTCGTCAACCTGTTCGCCGGAATTTGCTTTTAAACCCAAAATGAACAACTAGCAAATTCTAACAAATCACAACTCTAAAATTTATGAAACCACCACTAAAAATTATAATTCACTATGACGATCATGAATATATAGGTTGTTCATAGATTTGTGATCGACGAAAAACCGATGTTTTTGATTGTTTTCGGTATTTTAATAATTTCTCAAAATATATTTAATTAAAAATTCAACAACTATTTTTAAAATAATCTACGAATCAAAACACACAACTTTGTAGTTGACGGCATGTTTATATCAAAACGGTTTGAGAGTTATAGATTTTAGAAGATGTGGTTGAATTTAGTTTTAAGTTTACAATAAACATCAATAAGTGTTTATTTACCTCACAGCAAGGTACTTTGCTTTTAAATTCAAATCTAACCAAAACATTGTTTTTAACATGATTTCCCAAACATGATTTCAAAACAACAATATTACTAACAAATATATGCAAATTTCTTATTTAATAACCATATTCATGGATTGAATAACTCATTTTGATTTTTCCATGCTTTAATTGCAAATACCCAATCATTAATCTTTGATCTTTAGATCTTGAAGGAGCGACATTGATTTATCTTAAAAATGAGATTTTTATTTTAAAATTTTAAAAGGTGTGATAACCCGGATTTTTGAATATCTGTAATTGATAAAATAACTGGATCTAATTTGTAGAAATACTGATTTATAAGTTAAATAAATAATTCTGGTAAATATATATATATATACATATGGATAAATATTGGTTTGATAATCCACCTAGTATAATTATTTAAAATTGATAAAAAATTTATGAGTCAATTTAAAATTTAATTTTTAATTTGGGGATTGAAATTTCAAAGATAATCATCTTAAAATAAATTTGGTTTTAAAATATAAAATATATATATATAGAACTAATTGAATTTTTATAATATAAGAACTTTGTAAACATATTAAAAACATTTATATTCATGAGTAACCCTTTTAAACAAAGAATTTAACAAGTGTAAAAAATTACCATTTAAACATTTGTAGCTTAGGCATGTCATACATAATACAAGTGGCATATGTGTTTTCTTTTCTTTTATTTTTATAACTAGTGTTAAAATAAACTAGGTTGTGGGTATTCATATTACTCTTTCTAAATTCTTCTTTGAAATCAAAATAGTTTGTGTATATATATAAAGATTTAAAGGCTAATAATAAAGACATAAGAAATATATATATAAATAATGAGGTTTAATACACTTGTCTTTTACATTAAATATAAACATAACACAAAATTTACTTAAAACATAAGTAATTAATACAATAATGAATTCAAAACATTTGTACACTTTATAATGCATAAAATTGACATTTGTAGCTTTGTATAAGCATGCAAATAACAAGTGGCTTTCCTCATTTTTATTTCTTTAAAACTAAAATCTTATGTAAATAATATGAAGGGAGAAACCAGGCTAATGAAAATTTCCTCAAATCTTTTCATCTTCATTTTCCAAAAACTTTTATTCTCAATTCATTCATCCTCCTTCAAAACTTAAACCAGAAGTAAAACTAATAAGAGGAAATCAAAACTGTAATCAACATCAGCTTCAACTTCTTTCAAGTATGAGCAAGAATTAAAGCTTCAGACAAGCAAGAAATCAACTCAACTTAATCAAGTTCAAAAATTCAAGCTGCTGTTCAAATTCAAAATCAAATTCCAGATTTCAAAATATTGTGACCTGTGTTCTCTGTTCCAGAATTAAAGGTGAGCAAACATTTAGATTTATAAATAGTTTAAAGATCTGTGGATCAACCTGAATGCATGTGATAGATTGAAGTGTGATGATGCGTAAAGTGCTTAAATTAATGTTATTTGTGAATGAAGATTGAATGGTGAATATCAGGTTCCTGTATATACATTATTTTGTCCTCTGTTGTTTCACAGGCCATGTTTAGAAGAAAAAAAAATTCAAATCTTTAAATTTGATCAACACTTGACTTCGAGTTTCAAATGGAAGTCGTTTGTTATTGCATGATGATGGTTTTAAAAATAAATTACAAAATTTTTATCCATCAAATAATTTTTTTAATAGGATTAACAGTGAAATATTTATTTGTGATAAAAACCAAAAATCTTAAAATCTGAAATGGGTTGCATGAATGAATTCGTGCTTGAAAATCACGAATTTTAACATTCCTTTCATGATTTTTAGTATGTTAATTCATGGGAATTTTGAAGTTGAATGTTTTCGACATTTTCGTCGATTTGAGTTGATCGACGGCGTCGGGTTGTTCGGCGTTTGGAATGAAGGTTGGCTGAAGCATGGGGGTCTCGGGAAAAATGCTGGTGGATTTTATCAGTGGCCGTGGTGGCCGGAATGGGGTGATGTAGGGTTTAGTATCGGGTTTTGGATCATCAGGATGTCGAGGTCGTGAGAAAATTGTGAAGCATCGGAGTTGTTCACGATGGTGGGGATGGTTGCTGGATTGTATGGCGGAGCTTCGGTGATGATGACAAATGATCTCGAGGTCGGAGGCGATGGGAAGAAGCGAATTTCTGGCAATGGTGGTTTCAGCTTTTGGTCGAGATCGACTCGATTTTTATTTGGGTGAGATACGTACGATCTGGGTTCACGAGAGTGTTTGCGTGGGTAAGTGTGGTTGTCGAGAGTCGCCGAGACGATCATCGGTGGTCGGAGATGTCCGTGCACGTGCACGTGTGCACGAGTGCAAGTTTAAGTGTCTGGATTTGTTGCGTTTTGGGGAAGAAGGAAGAGACTCGGGATGGTTCTCGTGTGGGTTGCGTTACGACTCGAAGCAGGTAAGTAAGAGGGGTTGTACGTGAGTGGTTCTGAGTTTGTTCGGGAGAGGCTCGTGATTTTGTGGGGATTACTCGGGTCGTTCTGGTTTTAACTGAGAGTTGATTTTAAAATTGTTTTCAAGTTAAAAAGCAAGTAAATAATCTTGTTTCCCAAGAAAATGTTTTTATCTTAAAATAGTTAAGGTTATAATGCTTTGAGATTAACTAAGTTAATTAAGGAAATTTAATAAAATTAATTTAATTAATTAGATATTAAGGATTAATTAATTAGATATTAAGGATTAATTAATTAGATATTAAGGATTAATCAAATGGTAATTAAGGATTAATTAAATTATAATTAAGGTTATTAATAAATAATAAGGTTTATTAATTAATAATTAATTAATTATAAAAGTAATTAAGGATTAATTACTTTGTATTGAAAGAGATTAATTAATAATTAAGGTTTATTAATTGATAGTTAAGAATAATTAATCTGTGATTAGAAGGTAATTAATAAATGAAGTAATTAGAGAATTATAAATCAATATAATTAATAAATTAATTAAGGGTTGATTAATAAAAGTAATTAATTTAAGTATGATTAATTAATTGTAATTAATTGAGGATTAATATAATTAATTATAGTTAATTAATTAATAAAGGATCATTAATTATTGTAATTAATAGTAATTAAAGGTTAATCACTGAATATGGTTAAGGATAATTACTTGAATGTAATTAGAGTGTAATTAATCAAGGAAGATTAATTAAGGAAGATCATTTAGAGATGATTAATTAATTAATTTATAACTAATTAATGTTAGTAAGTAGGATTAAGATAATCTAAATGATAGTAAGTAATTTAATTAAAGATTAATTAAATTGATTTGGAGTTAATCAAATTCTGCTTTTGGATGATTGATATTGGGTGATTGGTTGATATTGATGATTTGGATATCTTTGATATATGTGAGACACTGCTTTGTGAGATGAATGTTGATATGAATTATTTATTGTGATAATGTGATTTATCTATCTGTTTATATCATCCTGAATATAAATTGAATTGTTTAAAACTTACCAACTTGGATTAGAGATGACATTTAGTTCGAAGAGACCGGAGTCGGGTATTAGTAAATACCCGAAACCACTTCGATTTGAAATCTTCTATAATTCTTTTTAGATTGATATGTGAAATCCATAGGCCGGTTGTGAATAATATGGACCATTTAAACTAAGTTGGATACTTAGATATTGTTTTGTGAAAATAAGTGTTGATATATAAGTTGTTCACTTATAGTAAAGTACGAGTTACCCCGGGTTTAAATAAGTTCTATGGATTGAAATTTCATATTAGATGAGTTTACTCACGCTGGTTTCCAGCCTGACCCGGGTGTTACTTGAATGTAATGCTCGGGTCAGACCGAGTATTACAGATTTCCAGGTAAGGACGTTCTAGAGCTCAGGAGGCGAGCTGGATGGCAGGAACGTATGGAGTGTATTCCGCTGTGATATATTATAGTTGTCCGAGACATGTTAATTCTAACTGTCTAGTATATTTGTGAATGTTGTAACTCTGATATATAAAAATGTAATTAACAAATACAGGTTTTCTTTGTATAAATGCTATTATTTGTTATTATATTTAATCCGCTGCGAATGTGAGATGTTGTGTTTTCTGTTCTTCTTTCTTCTTTCTGTTTCTTTCTTGTATCTCTTTTCTTTTTCTCCTAACTATCTGGAATTTTCGGGTTCGAAAATTCCGGGTCGTTACAGTTGGTATCAGAGCTGAAGGTTAAGCGAGAACCTTGGCTCTGTTGAGATTACTCGTTAAGGATAGGGTCAATGGTACCCTAGAACGAGTTGAGAGTATATATATATGAGAGCGTATTTGTTATTTTCATATATAAAGATTTCAAATGATTTTTATATAAGATTATATTTGATATATAAAGCAATATTTCTTTTAATATATTAAAGAAATTGGTGTTGAATCATTGGAATTAAATAAGATAATAAGAATTAAGTGGTAATAGAAATATAACGAAATTGAAATTAAATGAAGATAAGTTTGAAATAGAATTCAAACTGAAATTAAAATCTTGGATTTGTAGAAGTGTTATCAAGAATAAAGATAATAATGAATTGTTTTCCAGATATGATAATCTTGGTTATTATCATAAATGGTAGTTGTGTTTAATAATGAATGTTGTTAATGACTAAGCAAAATGAAATATTTTAGGGAAGTAAACTTTTAGGTGAATATGACTTATAATTTGTAAATTAAATTGGATTTAAATTGTGAAGTTTTGAATCCTAAGTTTGAAAACATTTGAAATTGTTTTCAAAATATTAAAAGAAAAGGAATAAATATTTTTCAGGTTGTTTTTGAATATGATCTTATTTTAAAATAAGAGTTGTTTGGAAAATTAAAAAAAAATTTGTTTTTGAATTAAACCAAGAATGGTTTAAAATTTAAAGTATAACTTGGTGTGTAAAGAAAATGTATATATGAGGACTATACATAATACCAATGATGATTTGAAATGAACACTTAGTGTTGAGTTTTAAATTGGAATGTGATGTAAAACCCAAAGTAAAGTAAGTTTTTAAACTTAAAAGGGGAAAGATTATTAATCTGAAGTTTAAAATTTGAATGGGAATTCAAATTGTGTAAAGTTGACCGGATTAAGTAAATATAATTTAACTTAAGGAAGTTAAATAAGTTTAGATTGAACAACTTGAATTGGAAATTTCAAGATGAAATTTAAATTTAACTTGGGTAGTTAAATGATTAATTTAAATAGGAGCTATGAGTGATCTCAAAATGGGTTTGAGATCTGGAAATTGAAAATGGATAATAAATTAGAATCTGAAATTTAATTGTTTTTGAATTCTTATTTGAACTTTATAATAAGTTAAGTAAAGATAATTTTAAAATGGAATTTGGAATTTGGAATTTGGATTCAGAATTTAATGGTTTAAAGATATAAGTTAATTTGATTTAAGAAATTAAATCAACATTTAGAAATTTAACTCGAATTTATATAAATTTGAGATAGCTTAAAATTGAGTTTTAAATTGAAATTTGTTCAAATGGGATTTGGTTTGAATTAATTAGAATTGTGATTGAAGATGTATAAGTTTAAAAATCAAATGGAATTGAATTTAAATTTGGAAAGGAATTAAGGTTAATTCAACTTGAATTGGGATTAAATCAATTTCAATGGAAATTGAAGTTATTTAAATTGCAATTGAGTTAATTTAAATGGAGATGGAAATTTAAATTGAATTGATGAGAATTGAACAGTTTGGCTCTGGATTATTTTCAAAATAAATTGTTTTAATACAAATATATTTTTCCAAACTATTTACTATATAATCTTCTTCTTAAACCACAAACTATCTTATACTTATTTTACAATTATTTTGGAACTATTTAACTATTTTGAAACTGATTTATAAACTAATTACTATTTTTCAGTTACTTATATCTAATCACTATTTTAAAAACTATTTTGCAATTACCTAACTATTTTATAATACTTAACTATTTTACAGCTATTTTACAAACTAATAACTATTTTTCAACTACTTATCTATTTTAAAACCTTTTTAAAACCTTTTCAAGCTATTTTTAAATTTAAATTGGTCAGAGTTCAAACGGTTTGTAATTGAAGTAATAACTCAAATGGGAAATGAAGTAATTGAGAATAAGTGAATGGAATTAAAGGAAATGTGAATGGAAAAGAGAAGTGATTTGGCTAATAACCAATAAAGATAAATACGTAGGATATACGTATATTATTCTATTCGCATAGTGATTTGATCCAGATTCGAACACAGAATTTCGAGATAGTATTATCGATCCGAGTTGGGATCTTTCGCTCGATTTTCGACGGCGAACCTGGATATGGATTTTTGATTGGTTCTGGATATTCTCTATCATAGCTATGACTATGCAAGGAGAATGACGGTTTCTGATCAAGAAACCAGATCTGAGTCCGCATTAGGAAGTCGGGTGGACGATACTAGTTCGGAAGTGAAATTGTGTGATCGATTGAGTGATCAGATTGATATTGTGTACGGATGATATGTGTGCATCGTACGGATTTGAATAAAATTGATATTGAAGATTGGGGATAAGAACTGTAAAATGGTTTTTGAAAAGAAATATGGTTAATAACTTTATAAAAGATTTATCAAATGTGAATATTTGATTTAGAATAAAATAAAGTTATATATCCTTGTTATATAAGGTAAATCTTCCCTTGTTGAATCTATTGCTAAAAGAAAAGGGTTTTGAAATATTTGAAGAATAAAAGAGGTTTTATACAAAGTTTGAAATGATCCAAAGATTTTCAAAGTATATATATATCTATATCTATATATATAAAGGATCTTATGAGAATGATTTTGGAAAAGGTTTTGGGAACCTATGGATTTTGGAAAGGGCTTTTGATTTTTGAGAAATCAATTTTGGATTTTGGAAAGCCTAGTTTGAGAATTATCGATTTTTGGTAATCGATTTTGTGTAAAGGAAATTTTGATAAATCATAAAGGGTATGATTTGAAGATACTATAAGTATATAGTATAAAATGTTTTGAGTATAGCTCTGGGGAAAAAGGCGCTCCCTTGAAATGAACTTCTCAGGAGTGCCACTGGGTGGTACTGCCTTGAACCCCAAGGGGGGATTCTAAAGTTGATCCTGTGAGGAGTCCGGACAAAACTAGTTCCTGAGGATTATTTGTGTAGCGAAAGTCGAGGGGCTGGTGCCCACAGAGGCATTTGAGTTATTCTGTGACGACAATGTAACTCGATGTCACTGCGATCTACTGCAGACCATAGCGAAAGTCATGTGTGCCGCTGAGAGCCAACTGTCTACGTTTGATTTTATATCGGTAGACTGTGACACTATGGTAACATAGCGAAAGTCGTGTGTGCCGCTGAGAGCCAACTGTCTACGTTTGATTTTATATCGGTAGACTGCGACCTATGTGGGAGAAGTTTCATTATTTGGCAGCGAAATTCGGTGGCGCTGATGCCTACAGTTATATGGGTTTGTGCTGTGATAGCAACGTAAGGCCCGGGTATAACTGCGATCTGTAGCGGGTTCCATGGCGTAATCGAGGAGCGCGGAGACCTACAGTTATCTGTGGATTTTGCCGGGACGGCAACGTAACCATCGGGTTAACTGCGACCATGGATGGGGGTGATGATTTCCAGAGCATTCTCACCAAAGATATTTCCTCGATTTCAAAGATGTTTTCCATATTTTCAATAAAACTATTTTCCAAGTATTTTCACTAAGTGTTGAAAACGGGTTTGCTAAGTCCTTATAGATTTTCAGTCCTACGTCTGATCAACGTATGGCCGAATTTCTGTGAGAACAAGGATGGACTTGTTGAGACATTGAGTTATAAAAGTATTTTTATAAAAACTATTTTTGTAATATTATATAGATTTTTAAAGTATTTTAAAATTTTAATATAAAGAGAATTTATAGTTAAAATGTTCAACAAGAAATTTATCTGATATTAAGCAAATAATAAATTTTGACTTCGTTCCTTTTCGAGGACGAAAAGATTCTAAGGGGGGAGGAATGTGATAACCCGGATTTTTGAATATCTGTAATTGATAAAATAACTGGATCTAATTTGTAGAAATACTGATTTATAAGTTAAATAAATAATTCTGGTAAATATATATATATATACATATGGATAAATATTGGTTTGATAATCCACCTAGTATAATTATTTAAAATTGATAAAAATTTTATGAGTCAATTTAAAATTTAATTTTTAATTTGGGGATTGAAATTTCAAAAGATAATCATCTTAAAATAAATTTGGTTTTAAAATATAAAATATATATATATAGAACTAATTGAATTTTTATAATATAAGAACTTTGTAAACATATTAAAAACATTTATATTCATGAGTAACCCTTTTAAACAAAGAATTTAACAAGTGTAAAAAATTACCATTTAAACATTTGTAGCTTAGGCATGTCATACATAATACAAGTGGCATATGTGTTTTCTTTTCTTTTATTTTTATAACTAGTGTTAAAATAAACTAGGTTGTGGGTATTCATATTACTCTTTCTAAATTCTTCTTTGAAATCAAAATAGTTTGTGTATATATATAAAGATTTAAAGGCTAATAAATAAAGACATAAGAAATATATATATAAATAATGAGGTTTAATACACTTGTCTTTTACATTAAATATAAACATAACACAAAATTTACTTAAAACATAAGTAATTAATACAATAATGAATTCAAAACATTTGTACACTTTATAATGCATAAAATTGACATTTGTAGCTTTGTATAAGCATGCAAATAACAAGTGGCTTTCCTCATTTTTATTTCTTTAAAACTAAAATCTTATGTAAATAATATGAAGGGAGAAACCAGGCTAATGAAAATTTCCTCAAATCTTTTCATCTTCATTTTCCAAAAACTTTTATTCTCAATTCATTCATCCTCCTTCAAAACTTAAACCAGAAGTAAAACTAATAAGAGGAAATCAAAACTGTAATCAACATCAGCTTCAACTTCTTTCAAGTATGAGCAAGAATTAAAGCTTCAGACAAGCAAGAAATCAACTCAACTTAATCAAGTTCAAAAATTCAAGCTGCTGTTCAAATTCAAAATCAAATTCCAGATTTCAAAATATTGTGACCTGTGTTCTCTGTTCCAGAATTAAAGGTGAGCAAACATTTAGATTTATAAATAGTTTAAAGATCTGTGGATCAACCTGAATGCATGTGATAGATTGAAGTGTGATGATGCGTAAAATGCTTAAATTAATGTTATTTGTGAATGAAGATTGAATGGTGAATATCAGGTTCCTGTATATACATTATTTTGTCCTCTGTTGTTTCACAGGCCATGTTTAGAAAAAAAAATTCAAATCTTTAAATTTGATCAACACTTGACTTCGAGTTTCAAATGGAAGTCGTTTGTTATTGCATGATGATGGTTTTAAAAATAAATTACAAAATTTTTATCCATCAAATAATTTTTTTAATAGGATTAACAGTGAAATATTTATTTGTGATAAAAACCAAAAATCTTAAAATCTGAAATGGGTTGCATGAATGAATTCGTGCTTGAAAATCACGAATTTTAACATTCCTTTCATGATTTTTAGTATGTTAATTCATGGGAATTTTGAAGTTGAATGTTTTCGACATTTTCGTCGATTTGAGTTGATCGGCGGCGTCGGGTTGTTCGGCGTTTGGAATGAAGGTTGGCTGAAGCATGGGGGTCTCGGGAAAAATGCTGGTGGATTTTATCAGTGGCCGTGGTGGCCGGAATGGGGTGATGTAGGGTTTAGTATCGGGTTTTGGATCATCAGGATGTCGAGGTCGTGAGAAAATTGTGAAGCATCGGAGTTGTTCACGATGGTGGGGATGGTTGCTGGATTGTATGGCGGAGCTTCGGTGATGATGACAAATGATCTCGAGGTCGGAGGCGATGGGAAGAAGCGAATTTCTGGCAATGGTGGTTTCAGCTTTTGGTCGAGATCGACTCGATTTTTATTTGGGTGAGATACGTACGATCTGGGTTCACGAGAGTGTTTGCGTGGGTAAGTGTGGTTGTCGAGAGTCGCCGAGACGATCATCGGTGGTCGGAGATGTCCGTGCACGTGCACGTGTGCACGAGTGCAAGTTTAAGTGTCTGGATTTGTTGCGTTTTGGGGAAGAAGGAAGAGACTCGGGATGGTTCTCGTGTGGGTTGCGTTACGACTCGAAGCAGGTAAGTAAGAGGGGTTGTACGTGAGTGGTTCTGAGTTTGTTCGGGAGAGGCTCATGATTTTGTGGGGATTACTCGGGTCGTTCTGGTTTTAACTGAGAGTTGATTTTAAAATTGTTTTCAAGTTAAAAAGCAAGTAAATAATCTTGTTTCCCAAGAAAATGTTTTTATCTTAAAATAGTTAAGGTTATAATGCTTTGAGATTAACTAAGTTAATTAAGGAAATTTAATAAAATTAATTTAATTAATTAGATATTAAGGATTAATTAATTAGATATTAAGGATTAATTAATTAGATATTAAGGATTAATCAAATGGTAATTAAGGATTAATTAAATTATAATTAAGGTTATTAATAAATAATAAGGTTTATTAATTAATAATTAATTAATTATAAAAGTAATTAAGGATTAATTACTTTGTATTGAAAGAGATTAATTAATAATTAAGGTTTATTAATTGATAGTTAAGAATAATTAATCTGTGATTAGAAGGTAATTAATAAATGAAGTAATTAGAGAATTATAAATCAATATAATTAATAAATTAATTAAGGGTTGATTAATAAAAGTAATTAATTTAAGTATGATTAATTAATTGTAATTAATTGAGGATTAATATAATTAATTATAGTTAATTAATTAATAAAGGATCATTAATTATTGTAATTAATAGTAATTAAAGGTTAATCACTGAATATGGTTAAGGATAATTACTTGAATGTAATTAGAGTGTAATTAATCAAGGAAGATTAATTAAGGAAGATCATTTAGAGATGATTAATTAATTAATTTATAACTAATTAATGTTAGTAAGTAGGATTAAGATAATCTAAATGATAGTAAGTAATTTAATTAAAGATTAATTAAATTGATTTGGAGTTAATCAAATTCTGCTTTTGGATGATTGATATTGGGTGATTGGTTGATATTGATGATTTGGATATCTTTGATATATGTGAGACACTGCTTTGTGAGATGAATGTTGATATGAATTATTTATTGTGATAATGTGATTTATCTATCTGTTTATATCATCCTGAATATAAATTGAATTGTTTAAAACTTACCAACTTGGATTAGAGATGACATTTAGTTCGAAGAGACCGGAGTCGGGTATTAGTAAATACCCGAAACCACTTCGATTTGAAATCTTCTATAATTCTTTTTAGATTGATATGTGAAATCCATAGGCCGGTTGTGAATAATATGGACCATTTAAACTAAGTTGGATACTTAGATATTGTTTTGTGAAAATAAGTGTTGATATATAAGTTGTTCACTTATAGTAAAGTACGAGTTACCCCGGGTTTAAATAAGTTCTATGGATTGAAATTTCATATTAGATGAGTTTACTCACGCTGGTTTCCAGCCTGACCCGGGTGTTACTTGAATGTAATGCTCGGGTCAGACCGAGTATTACAGATTTCCAGGTAAGGACGTTCTGGAGCTCAGGAGGCGAGCTGGATGGTAGGAACGTATGGAGTGTATTCCGCTGTGATATATTATAGTTGTCCGAGACATGTTAATTCTAACTGTCTAGTATATTTGTGAATGTTGTAACTCTGATATATAAAAATGTAATTAACAAATACAGGTTTTCTTTGTATAAATGCTATTATTTGTTATTATATTTAATCCGCTGCGAATGTGAGATGTTGTGTTTTCTGTTCTTCTTTCTTCTTTCTGTTTCTTTCTTCTATCTCTTTTCTTTTTCTCCTAACTATCTGGAATTTTCGGGTTCGAAAATTCCGGGTCGTTACAAAAGGATAGAAAGGAAGGAGGATGTAGTTAAGAAGATGAAATCTAAAATGAAAATGAAGATGTATGAATATGTATATAAGGGGATTTAAAGAATAAAAATAAAGATATAAAAATGAAATATCCTTTTTAACTCAAACATCCTTTCTAAGCCTCCATAAGGAAAAGCATAAGTAAGCACATTGGATAATAAGTTTTCCACCATTAGCTACAAATTATAAGAGGGTTATTCGACCATTAAAACCATTAACTAAATATATAAATTGAATTAAATATTTACACATCAAAGCGAAAAAATTTGGGTCATTACATTCTTCCCCCCTTCAAAGAATTTCGTCCCCCAAATTTCATCATTATTTTCAAACTCAGAAAGAAATAAGCCCACCCAATGTTCATTGATCATCCATATGCAAAGTCTGATTTGATCTCTACTTGAATACACAACTTTTCTTTCAAACTAGTATCACTCACTCAATTTCTTAGTGCGGATTCTGATCGAGCTTCTTGATTAGAAACCTCCATTTTCCTTACATAGCCATAAACTATGATAGAAAACTTTGGTCACATATCAAGAACCCTCAGCAAGTGTTCTCCATCAAGAATCGAGTGATAGATCCTTATTTGGAATGGTGCGAAACACCTCAAAGTCATGTACTCAAACCTTATATCAAAACTATATGAAAAAGAGAAATGATATACGTTTAACTTGTGCACTTATATTATTGATTCTCACTAATACCAATACTTTTTCTATTAAAATTATTTATGAAAAATTTTCATATAACTAACTTAAGTTTAACTTGTATAATACCCTACCACATCTTGAGAGTATATACCAATATCCGGTTCAAACGTTTTCAATTTGAATTTATTAAGCAAACACAAAATCCAAATACCCAATTTTATTCCAAAATCCCTTTGAAATGAAACCATATATTTTAACCAAAGAAAATGCATACATATAACCCGAGTAACCCTAAAATGATACTAAGGAACTGGGTACAACCAAATAGCATCATATATTCCCTAACCAATAAGCGTGATACTTAAGAGAAGTACATACCATCCAAACGCATCTATTTTCCATTTTTAGTTATTTCCGAGCCACTCGAACTAGTTAACATAAAAATATTTCTTCTATTTCAAACTACCCTTTTTAAACAATACTTTACAAATTTCCAAACAAATAGTTTAACAAAATATCTATAATCAACTTGCTTTGGGTTCGTTCGGATTTGAACTTGTTTCGGTCGTACAATGATAAAGAGAATAATTTACTAAGTGCACTACTACCCTCATCTAGGTAAACATTTGATCTTCACCTAGAAGATTATTAAGATCATCATAAAACAAATCGAGACTCATTCTCTGAACCAATCCTAAAAAAATACTTCTTACTCAAAATTTCCATTTTCAGAAGAAAAAAATCTTTATACTTAAACCAAAATACTTTTAAATATACTATTATTACTTTCCAAAACTGTGTAAACCATTTTTTCCAAAAGCACCAAAATTTAAGTCCTCAAATTTATACTTAAATTTCTTTTTATTTAATGTCGCATCTTATAAATCCATTTTATAAAATCTTTTTCTTTTATAAATCATTTCTAAATATTCTAACTTTTAATAAACATCTTTTAAGAAACCAAATCCTTAGCCAACATTAACATCGAACACCTTATAGTCAAATTGTGAAACTTAATTCACAAGATGTTCGTTTCAATGTTTCACCCAATTTCTATTTTTCAAAGGAAGATTGCTTATAAAATCCTTAACAATAGTCAATGCTCAACTGGATGAGCATGACTAAACAAACCCTAATTGATAATAATTGAATATTATCACAACAACATCAAAAATAACTATATTACTTTTGAAAATTTCCTTTTATGTATAAAATATACTCCTAGGTAAAATTATTTCATTCACCAACCAAATTTGGTAGTTGGTTATTTAACTATCAAATAAACAACAATCAATGACTGATTTAATTTCCCATGGAAACCACTAAGCCTCGTTTAATTAATATATATTAATTAAATCTCTTTAATTATTTTCCAAAATATTTATATACTTATATCACCAGTATAGGTATTTTCATAAAAAATTTAGAAAGAAGTCCCATTTCAAATTCATTTTAACGAATCAAAGCACATGACTTTGAAAATACTGTTTATTATGAATCTTAAACAACTAGTTCTTCGGTGTTAAGTAGAGAATTGCTTCCCTACCACCAAAATGAAGAAGGATAGCTTATTTATTTGATTCATAACTTAATTAATATAAATGATTCATCAAAGCTTTATAAACCTAATCTTTCTTACCAAAATCCAAGATCTCTTGCCAAAATTTAACTCTTTTACTTAGTTCGTTTTGCTCTGTAAGACCCTTTTTATAAAAAAACTTATAAGCTTTTTAAATCCTGCTTATAGAACAAGATCATTATTTAAAAGCATATTTTTAAGTTAATTAAATTAACTTAAATACCATTTATAAATAAATAAATTTACTCAAAAACACCATCATTAAATTAATTAACCAACTTAAACACCTCTTAAATAAATGACTAATTAAATTTAAACCTTTTTATTAAATAATTAATCAACTTTAGATTCTCATTTAATAAAGTAATTAGTTATGGTAAACATTGTTAATAAGAAAATTAATTAACCTTAAATACCTTATTTAAAATAATTAGCTTATAAACATCATTAATTATAAGATTAATTAACTTAAGACAAATCATTAATTAAAAGAGGAAGTAGCTTAATCATTTTTAATTGAAATAATAATTAACCTTTTGAACATAAGTAATTAGATAATGATTAATTTAACATTGTTAACTAAAATAATAATTACTTTAAACATTATAAGTTAAACCAACTTGGAACCCTTATTAAATTAAATCAATTTAAAACATCATAACTAAAGTTAACAATTAACCATTATTAATTAATTTAACAATTTCTTTAAATTTGTTATGAATCTTAAAATTGACCTCAATTCAATACTTGTCCGATTTGGAAAGAGGCTTAGCAAATCTCAATGGTACTTAAACAAGCTACTATTTCACTCAGATCGATATATAAGTCGCAACACAAGTATTTACATGAACAATAGATATGTAAATAAAATCCATACCATCAATCGATGTATAACAAATCAATATACATCAACTAGCATATAAATAAATGTCCAAATTAACGTAATAGTAGAATAGTGATTTATTCTACTAAATAGATATCCAATATAATCAATTTAACATAAACATAGAAAAACAGGGTTTTATTTTGCTATCCGGATTATAGTGATAAATATAATTACGAATCGACATAATTATTTACCGCGTCTATAAATTTAACAGCAATTTAAACTTTTACAAAACTATCCAATGACTTCACAAGTGTTCTAAACGATGAAACAAATCTAGCGTCGAAGTTTGCAGGTTAAACGAACTATGGATGGATGAGTAAATGCTTATTTAAGTTCAACAATTTAAAATTAAATCTTAAATCAATTATATTCCTTACTTTGGGCCCAAGCCCACGAACCCACCCTAACAAACCCGCATATCCTTCTTCTATCTCAAAACCAAAAACCAAAATCAAACTCAAGACTTCCATTTCCAGGTTTCAAAAACTCGTTTACCTTCAACGTGCACACACACATGCTCTCACTCCGACAGCCACCGCAATCCCGTCCATGAGTTCGCCATCGCCTGCACACCTCGACCGACCCATAACCCTAAGCCCCGGCTGCTTCCCACTCCAAAATGCCACAAGATCGAAGGCAATGCGAACCAAACCTAGGCCACGATAAACAATCACCCACCACGCACGCCTCCGACCGCCTGCCACCATGCTGCAATCACCGAAACCCTCATCTGGGTCTTGCGCACCTCTGGCCCCACATACGTCGCACTTAATGCTTCCCATTTGGCCGAAAATGATCAAAACCTTACCCTAAACAAAAGATGACCTAAGTCTTAGTTCACCCTCTACTCGAAAACATATGCTATGCAAGCTTCCACCTCCTATATGGGAAAAGCCCTTCTTCCACTGACCTTCGTCCCGGTACCCTCTGTCAAACCTCTAGGCCACCGGTTTGTCCGAATTTTCTTTTAAACCCAAAAAGAACAACTAGCAAATTCTAACAAATCACAACTCTAAAATTAACGAAATCACCACTAAAAATATGACTCACTATGACGATCATGAATATATAGGTTGTTCATCGATTCATGATCAATGAAAAACCGACGTTTTTGATTGTTTCCTGTATAATAATTTCTCAAAATATTTTTAACTAAAAATTCCATGACTATTTTTAAAATAATTCATGAATCAAAACACATAACTTTGTAGTTGAGGGAATGTTCAAAATCAAAATGGTTTGAGAGTTATAGATTTTAGAAGGTGTGGATGAACTTAGTTTTCAGCTTACAGTAAAAAACAATAGGTGTTTATTTACCTCACAGTAAGCTACTTTTCTTATTTAAATTCAAATCTAACAAAAATATGGTTTTTAACATGATTTCCCAAGCATGATTTCAAAGCAACAATATTACTAACAAATATATGCAAATTTCTTATTTAACAACCATATTCATAGATTGAATAACTTACTTTGATTTTCCCATGCTTTAATTGCAAATACCAAATCATTAAGCTTTGATCTTTAGATCTTGAAGGAGCGACATTATTTTATCTTAAAAATGAGATTTTTATTTTAAAATTTTAAAAAGGTAGAAAGGAAGGAGGATGTAGTTAAAAAGATGAAATCTAAAATGAAAACGAAGATGTATGAATATGTATATAAGAGGATTTAAAGAATAAAAATAAAAAAATAAAAATGAAAAATCCTTTTCTACTCATCATCCTGTCCAAGCCTCCATAAGGAAAATCATAAGTAAGCACATTGGATAATAAGGTGTATTTATGTACTTGATCACTTTTCTATTGGATAAACTGGTGTTTCCATGTACTCTTTGTTTTACTTATTTCTTAAGGAACCTACATGTCATTTCAATTTGAAATTCAAATAAAACTTATATTTTAAATACTTATTAGTAATATTTTATTCAAAATATTAAGTGTGTTAACTATTTAAAATGTTTTTTTAAACAAATCAAAGATATTATACTTACAATAACTTGATATTCGATAACAGCTAAATCCAAAACTTTACGTTTCAGTCACATTTTTCAGTTTTCCATCGAACTAATTATTTTTGTAAACCAAATTTTTAAAAAACTTTTCCATCATTAGCTACAAATTAAGAGAGGTTATTTTACCATTAAAAACTATTAATTAAATATTTAAATTGAATTAAATATTTGCACATCAAAACAAAAAATTCTGGGTCATTATAAAATCCATTGCCACGATAAGTAAAGACAAGGAGTGACCAAAAGAACCTAAATAACTATATAATCCAAGTTTTATATGCTAGTTAACCTAGGTTGGTTGCTAAAAAAATTCTACATTTTTTTTATTTTGGTAGTTTTATGATCTCTATTTCTTGAATGTCAATGAATCCACAAGTATCTAACATGAAACATGTGGTGTCAACTTGGATTCATTTGCAGTTTATAACTAATTTGAATTTGAGAGAAAATATGAAAAAGATGAAATGATTGTATTGATATTCAATGATACAAGTGATACAAGATGTGCCGATACTCTCGGTTGCTACAGTATTTATACAGGCTTTGAAAATAAAAGAATGCAGGTATATAGGCTCATATTATATACAGCTCGCTATCCACTATATTACAAAACCCTAATATGATGTGCGACTATCCGTTCTCTTCAATACTTCTGATACTTCCCCTCAATACGAACGGCGATTTTCATGTCTTCTATGGTGATTTTCATGTCTTCCTCAAATCTTTTCAAAATCTTCAAAAATTCTTCACAAATCTTCAGAGAGATGTTCAAGCCTTTAGTTTGCCAAGCGTAGCTTGTGCGGCGATGAATGAAATCAGATTAGGGTTTCATGAAAAGTTGGATTTAAGGCTGATTTGATCTTCAAAGCTTGTAGCGATGGCTTAGAGCAACAAGTATCAGTAATACAGCAGCAATTAAAGTCAGATCTGATCCTAAACTTGAAAAATGCTTTCAAGTTTAGGGTTTTGATAAGATTGACTGCTGGAAGCTTCGACTTTACCAATATTTTCTGGATTTACCAGTGATTGTGAGCCATTGATGTCGGAACTGATCCTAGATCTGAGATTAATTTCAGTTCTAGGGTTTGATTGTTGACTGCTACAGTCTTCAACATTCAGCTCCTGTTTCATACGCAGGAAGTTCTTAGCAGAGAGAGCTTTGTTGAGTATATTTGCCTTTTGCTAAGTGCTCGGTAAGTGATTGATTTCGATGATTCCTTGTAGCACTTTCTCTCTAACAAAATACAAATCCAGTTTTATGTGCTTGGTTCTGGCATGTAGAATTGGGTTAGCAGTAAGAGAAATAGTGCTTAGGTTATCGCACCATATTGTAGCCTTGTTTATGATGTTGATCCTTAGTTCACTTATCAAAGATTTGATCCACAGTAGTTCTACTGTAGCGTTGGCCACACTCCTATATTCTGCCTATGTACTAGACCTTGATATGGTAGTCTGCTTCTTTGAACACCATGATATAGGATTTTTACCAATATAAATGCAGTAACCAGATGTTGATATTCGATCATCTGGGTTGGTGGCCCAATCAACATCTGCAAAACAAAACAAGTTTATATTAGTATAGTTTCTTAATGTTAACCAATCATTTACTGTACCCTTTAAGTATATGAGAATCCTTTTCACTGCCTTTCAGTGCTCATCTAAAGGATTTTGCATAAATTGGCTAACTTTATTCACACTATAAGCAATTTCTGGCCTTGTAATTGTTACATATTGTAGTGCTCCAATAGTACTCCTATAGCATTTTGCATCAGTAAATTGTTCTACTCTGTTTTTTGATAAATGCAAGTTAGTTGTCATTAAAGTAGGTAGACTGTTTGCCTGATCCATCTTTGTTTTGAGTAGTATTTCTGATATGTATTTCCTTTGGCTTAACTGTATGGCAGAATTAGATAGTCTTTTGACTTCAATTCCTAAGAAATAGTGTAAATCACCAAGATCCTTAATTAAGAACTCTTTGTTTAGTTGCTGAATGAGATTGCTAATTTCACTTTCATTATTTCCTATAATAATAAAATCATCAACATAGATTAGTACATATATACTAGTATTTTTAGCAAATTTGTAAACAAAAAGTTATCAGATTTTGTAAGATTGAAACCAAGTTTAATCAAAGTTGCTTTTAATTTCTCAAAACACACTCTTGGTGCTTGTTTGAGTCCATATATAGCCTTATTGAGTTTGCAGACCAGTTTGCTTCCATTTTGTCTATAACCATCAGGTTGCTCCATATACACTTCCTCTTGGAGTATTCCATTTAGAAATGCATTGTTGACATCCAGTTGCTTTATTTTCCAGTTTTTAAATAAAGCTATTGTAAGAATGATTCTGATAGATGTTGGTTTGACAATTGGTGAGAAAGTTTCGTTGAACTCAAAACCCTGTTGCTGTGAGTAGACTTTTGCTACAATTCTGGTTTATACTTTGTTATAGACCCATCTGCATTTCTTTTCAGTCTATAAGTCCATTTACATCCAATGACATTTTTATGACTTGGTATAGTAACAAGGCTCCATGTGTTGTTTTTCATGAGTGTTGCATATACTTCATCCACGGCTTCTTTCCACTTTTCACTTTGTATAGCTTGTTGATAGGTACATGGTTCTTCAGTGTCAAGACTAGCATTATATAATTTTGGTTTAAAGATTCCATTTTTTGCTCTAGTGATCATATGATGACCAATTGTTACAGGAATAGGAGATTGATGATGATCAAATACTTCCTTAGATTCAGTTTGTGAACTAGATGTGTGCATTTGATCACTTCTTTGTTGATCAACAGATTGGTAACTAGTATTTTGATGAGTTGCATGACAGGGACTGAAGGACAATCTGTTTGGCTCATGACCTGACCCATCATTGGGTACAATGTGTTGTGGTCCAGTGTCATTAAGTTGATCCTCTGCATACATTTCATGTGGTAAGGGAGGTATAGAAAATTTTGAGTTATAAATCTTCTGAGTTGTCTTTATTTCCTTTTCACTGAATGGAAATACATCTTCATTGAAGACAACATGTCTTGAAATGAAGACTCTACCCTTGTTATCTAGACATTTGTATCCTTTAATATTGTTTGCATACCCCAGAACTGTCCAGGGTGAGGATCTGAAATTAATTTGTGACTATTGTATTACCTTAAACATGGAAAGCATAAGCATCCAAACACTCTGAGGCTTTTGTGGAACCTTGGTTGGCAACTTGTTGATCAAATACACTACTGCCCCAAAAGCATCTGGCCAGAACTTCAGAAGCAAGGATGCTTAAGCTAGCATGGTGAGTCCTGTTTCAACCACATGCCTGTGTTTTCTTTCAATTAATCCATTCTGTTCTGAAGTGTAAGGGCAGGTAGGTCTATGTAATATTCCTTTCTTTTGAAAATACTCCTTAAGTGTTTTAAATTCGGCACCACCATCAATTTGTATAACCTTGACTTCATTGCCAGATTATTTTTCAGTCTATGCAATAAACGATAAAACTGCAAAATATGCTTCAGACTTTGCTTTTAAGAAATATATCCATACATATCTTGAATATGCATCTATGAATGATATATAATACTTAAAACCATAGTCTGTATCAATGGGTGCTGGACCCCATAAGTATGTAGCCATAAATTCTAATGGCTTATTGTATTTGGATTCAGAATTTTTGAATGGCAGTTTATGATTTTTTCCTAACTGACAATATGTATAGACATATGGAGTTGATGCATTATCAAAAGAAATTTTATTACCATGCAATATTTTCTTTACAACATCTACACTTGGATGACCAAGTTTACATTGCCGCATATCAAAAGTACTTATACTCCTTTTACTTTGAGATATTTCACAAGCATTACAACACAGATTTTGTTTTCCTTTACTTCTTGAATCAGCTAGAGTAAACTTGTGTAAGCCCTTCACTTTTTTACCCTACAAAAGAATTTTATTTGTTAATATATCTCTTACAAGGCAATAATTGGGATAGGATTCAAAATACACATTATTATCACAAGCAAATTGAGACACACTGAGTAAGTTCTTTATTCGTGGAACTCTCAAAAGATGATGAAGATATAGTCTCTTTTCACCTTTTATGTAACCATTACCAGTGTGAGTGATTTTAGTTGACTCACCATTACCCATGTGTATACACTGTTTACCTTTGTACTCTTTGTTTCCCAAGTTTAGATTGCTCAGATTGTTTGTGACATGGTTTGTAGTTCCTGAGTCTGGATACCATGTGTCATCTTGAATATCTTCTATCTTGGCTGTTTCAGACTGTTGCCTGGCATCTTGCTGAATGTTTGCCATGTTTGCACTTGGTTTTTGATTGTTTTGTTGCCCAGGTGTGTAGTGAACATCAAATCTAAAGCAACACTTACTTGTTGTGTGACCAAATCTTTTACAGATTTGACATCTTGGTCTTCCATTGTTGTTGTTACTCCATCTACCACCTCTGCCCCTGCCTCTGTAGGATTGATTACCTCTCTGACTGTTATTATTCGATTCATTTCTTGATTGAGTCTTTTCTTGATTTTTCCCTTTATTTGAAATGTAATTAATTAAAATATCAGAAACAGTTGGTTTTCTTTGCTCCAATCTGCCTTCATGAGCAAGGAGAGTGGAGTTAACATATGACAGAGATGGTGTGATATCTCTAGATGATATCACTACCACAATGGATTCATACTCATCATCTAATGCACCTAAGATAGACAAGATCTGTTCAGTGTCACTGACAGCATATCCTGAAGCACCAAGTAAGTCATATAGTGTTTTGATTTTAGAAAGATAGTCTCTCATAGGCATGCCATTTTTCTTTAAATTTTGTAACTGTCTTTTATAGTGCATCACTCTTACTGCTGATTGAGAACTAAACACCTTTTCAACAATATGCCATATTTCATTTGCATTCTTGCATCCTATGAGTTGTGGCAGTAAACTTGCATTTATTGTTGATAAAATCAAAGAACATAGTAGACTATCTTGCCTTTGATAGATAGTGTATTCTCTGTTCAACATTGAATTTCCTTCATTATTTGTGATGAACTGCGCTGGCACTTCTTTAGTACCAAGAATGTACTCTTCTAACCCGTAACCTCTCACAGCCATTTGCACTTGAAATTTCCTTAGTAGATAATTTGTTTCATCCAACTGAGTTTGAATTAACTGTGGCTGTGGACTAACTATGATTTTTGATATATTTTCAGTAGTGGTCGATGGTGTAGTATCCAATCTTTGATTTGCAGAGGTTGATGAGTTATTATCTAAGTCCCCTTTGGCCATGATCAGAAATCAAGAAAGACTGGATATAAGATGTATACAGAAAAAGAAAAGATCAAGAACCTGAGTCATTGAAAAGTGCAGATAGAAAAAAATGAATGAAAAACTGCTTTTCAGGTGAATTTGCTCAATTTCTTGCAATGAATCTGAGAGCAGCCAGTGATCAAGATTACTGATGAGGCTTGATGATGATTCTTGTTTCAGTTTTCTTGATTTTCTTTTAAAAAAAACTGAAAGTAGTCGTTGAGTTGAATGATGAAAGTTCTATGACAACTCTTCTTGGCAAGGCTTGATAATGGCTTTTGTGATTTTTATTGAAAACGGATTACTGAAACACCAACAGTTTCAGATGATGAGATCAGAACTCTGATGAACTACTACCGATCCAATGATGAGACAATCTTTGATGGATTTTGGCAAAAGATCAATATGTGGTTAGACAGTTTTTGAAAGCTCTGATACCATATTTGAATTTGAGAGAAAATAAGAAAAAGATGAAATGTTTGTATTGATATTCAATGATACAAGTGATACAAGATGTGCTGATACTCTCGGTTGTTGCAGTATTTATACAGGCTTTGAAAATAAAAGAATGCGGGTATATGGGCTCATATTATATATAACCCGCTATCCACTATATTACAAAACCCTAATATGATGTGCGGCTATCCATTCTCTTCAATACTTCTGATAATAACTAACCTGCAAATATGCATAGGATTTGTTATATTCTTTCATTTATTCTTTCCAACAATTTAAAAAATATAATAAAATCCACAGATGGATGATAGTTAATAAGATACTTGGAATATTAGAACCATCCCTATAAGTTGAGATGGGTTAGAAGAGGTCGAAGATGCTAATAATCAGGTTGATGCAAATCGGTGAAAAATCCGTCTACAAAGAAAAGTTCAATTTAGAAGGAAATTATTCACTACAGTACAAAAATATGTTGGAAAATGATATAATAGAAAAGAATCATGTGATATACATGGTTTTTCTTCTTCCAGCTCTAGATAAATCAAACAACTTAATTAGAAGCGGCACATACCTGGACGTGCCTTGACTAGTCTTCAAAATCCATGCAAAACTCCTCTTTCGAGTCCAAAACTTAGATGCCTAATCATGGAGCATTGTTAGTTGCATATATAAGCTAATATTATACCTGGTGAAAATACATTTGCATAATTTGTTTCCAAATATCTGCTCTTCAACACGTTTAACACATTTCCTTATATTATATCTGGTGAAAATACAACTTGCATAATTTTTCCAAATACTTGCTCTTGAACTAATTTTAAAGTAGAACACAATAATTGCATTACAATGATCAGACAAAAACAAAATTCCATAAAATTGTTAAGTTACTTATAGTTCATAGCACCAACCATATAGTTTCAAAATGTGAGAAAAGTTTTAAATAAAACATATGATTGATGATCTTAACTGGTACAAAAAAGAAGTCATCCTCAATGTCTTTTGTATCCTTTATGCACAACCACCTTGAAAACAAGAGCAAAGTATTTCGTAATACTCGACTAAGTGAGTTTACTGACGTCGGCTTTGGATGATTTCTTGCAACACGAAATATAAAAAGGCTACAACCTACAACGTATGCTGAAAATTGATGTTAAATTGACTTGAAACTTATTTCCAAAGGAAATGTGTATCCGTGGAGAAAAGTATATAATATAACTACTAAATCAATATATTCATATTGATGGGAAGATTATAACATTGCACATATAGCAATGAACATGGATTTCAGTCTCTTGATTATGTGTGTGTGGGGGGGTGGGGATGGGCACTAGAAAATCCGAAATCCCTTCACATTCGTATCCGAAAAGAAGACAAATCCAATATCTAAAACAATGGATACTCATGTGCACATGAAGGCATCCGCATTCAAAAATTATTAGTTCGATTTTTAACAAGATTATAGTTCATATTACGTGTATTTTTCTACAATGAAAGATATATAATTTATTGTTTTATGAAGTTACTATTTTATATTTATGCATTTAACATATATTAATGGCTCAAAACTATTTATTATCATCATATTTATTTATTTTTACACTTTTGTAATTAATAAGACTGAAAAAAGATTAAGTTAAACCAAAATTTTATATTTATGTTTTTTGCTTTATCTATCGTCGATGGATAGGATAATTATTCGATCGATATCCGTCCATATCCACAAATGCAGATATTTAATATCCGAAAATGATTTCGGATGCAGTTGTGAATATGACACTATTAGGATCTAAAAGTAAACATCCGAAAGTATCCATTAATATATCTAAGTTTATTTATCATTTTACTCAAAAGTTAAATTATTTATCTTGATAGAAGATTATCTTATCTTTTTGTCTAAATGCCAAATGAAGATAAATTTGATTAGATTTACATATTCGAAAACGGGAAAATAGTGTAAAGAAAAAAATTTACCAATTTTTTAGCTTCGAATACATGCTTTCAATCTTTCAGTGACAATAACAAACATTTCAACCAAATATAGCCCAAGTACAAAAATTCAGTGAGAAGGATAGTGCTGCTATGTAGTATTAGTTTTGTATTTATTGAACTAAAAGAATAATAGAACACTTATTTTTATATTTTATCATGTGATAGTTAATCTTACCTTGTGATAGCATTTTATTTTCAAATGATACGACTTAGTAGCATTTTGTACTTGCTGGTTTTCTTTTTGCATAATGTTTTCATATAACTATACTGTACAGTATCATTTTTACCTGCTCTGTCTTTATAACTGAAATTTGAAGAGTCGGTCCTAGAGACTAAAAAACTTTGAAAGTGTCCTTTAGACAAAATTCCCCAGCATTCATATTTATCTTCTATATAGAAAATAGTCTATTGGTCTATTTATTTAAATTAGATGATGATAAAACGATTAAACAAAAAACTTAGCAAGATATAATGTCGCAAAATAGTTTTCACAAAATAAATATAATAAAAAATTTGAAAAATATTGAAACATAATGATATCTTTTTGTACATATTTTATATTGAATTTAATTCATCTAGGAAGTAATCCAAATCATAATTGTTTAAAATGATAAAAAAAAATTTCTACACAAAATGATAAAGATCAAAATTATAGCTTCTATGTTTATAAACCAAATTAATTTCACAAAAATACAAATTTTACATAAATTTTTTCCAAGATAGCTTTAAAAGAGGCGATAATATCTAATTTTAGCAGCAATTTCTTTGATTCTAAAAGAATGTTTAAACATAAATGATAAAGATAAACAATTAAAGATAAAAGAGATTAAAGATAATTGGTAAAACTTAAAACATAAAAGGTAAAAGATAAAAGGTAAAAGGTAAATTTGCATCTATGCCAAAATTGTACAGATTATCATAAAAGATGAAGGATAAAAAATGAAAGATAAACTTGCATATACACCAAAGCTGTATTGTGAAGCAAGCTTGTGTATTTACAACACAAAATACCATGTATTTTAATATTTTTATGTAAAGAAAAGCATTTATCTTTTGATATCATGAAAAATAAATAAAGAAAGTGGTGTCAAATATAATACATTAACGTATAAAATTGTCATTGAAGTGAAAAAAGTACAATATTATATTGTTTCTTAATATTCTTGCTGTAATGATAGATTATTATATATTTTTTATAAAGATAAATTTGTTTATCGTTTTTTTCCATAAATTCTTTTATACTTTTCAAGAAGCTAACTATTCATCCTTTTTGCTGAATGTAAATTCTTTTCTTTTTCAAAAAGATAATTTATGTTATCTTTTTTCTTAAATGTATTTTATTTTATTTTTATCTTTTCTATAGATTGGCTACAATATATCCACTGTAGAGTTACTTCACAACATAATGCAATCAAATCACATTAATATCAAATTGTTCTGAATTTCCTTCATATTAACTCAAAAAAATAACTTTCTTAAAAAATACAAATTTGGTTTGAATTATATAAACAAAAGTATTTATCTCTATTAATTTTAAAAATATAGATGAGCCCCACTAATGAAGATACAAAGTATACCATCAAATACAACTGCACAACTCGAGCTTTTTATATGGATAAATTCTTTTGTCTTTTCTCAAAAAGATGAATCCGTTTATCTTTACTCAAATAGATGAATCCGTTTATCCTTTTCATAATTTCCTTTTATTTTCTCAAAATACTAGTTATTCATCTTTTTTAGAAAGATTAAAAAATAAGTCTTTGAAATGGATAAGTTTTGTTATCCTTTTATAAAGATCAATCGTATAAATTTTATTAGATCTTGGTAAATTACATCATCACAGCGGTACATAGTCACATCACAGTTGTTCCAAATTTATCTCATAGTAACAAATCATAATAACTTTACTTTCTTTTTTTTAAAAATTTGAACTAAATAAACAAGTGAATTTTCATTTATTAATCTTTAATATAGAGATGTAATATGTCCAATTACCACAAATGGAAATACAAAGTATATCATCTATGCACAAACAAATCGTGGGTTTACTTTCAATACCTTTCATCATGATAATACATGGTTTAAGCAGTAAAAAAAACAGTGATAAAAAAATATGTAAAATAGTCCGAGTTCAAAATAAAATGCCTAAAAAGTTAAATGAAAAGTAGTCTTGACAATAACTATGAAAGCTTTTAAACTTGAACATCAAAATGCAAAAAAAAGTTGAAATAATAATCACATTTTGAGATAAACCGCAATAATCAAGTAATCGAAGAATCCGATTGAAGTTTTTATTTGTTGAATTTGGTATGTGCAAGAGGATACTTGGATTTTGAAGATATTGAAACTAGATCAAACCCTAGTTGCCCAAAGTACTTTGAGAGCCTTTTTAATTCCGTATATAATCGTAGTTTGTTGAATGGATTAGATAAATATTATAACTCCTTTTAGATTTGAATATAAAAACAAAATTAACTAATTTAGATAGTTAAAATGGTAAAAGCAATAAAAAATAGAAACAATTTCTGCATTTATAAAAGATCTAAATATTACAAAACTAGTAAAAGATGAAAATATTTATCCTTATTGAAGTACTTTATGCTATAAATAATAATAAAAAGTGAATACAGTGGTCAAAATAGTTATATCTTATTGAAAACTAGAAAAGACCAACCTTATAACTCCAATTTTGTTCTTTATTTGAAATCAAAAACTCCACATTTTATTCTTAATTTGAAGTCATTTTTTTATAAAATGATAAAAGATACATGAAAACAAACATAAAGATAAAAGAAAAAATGCAAAAAATAAAAGATAAAAGTTAAACATTATAACTCATATATATTTAAACATAAATAACAATATTGTTTAACTTGATTTAAAAACAAGTAAAAAGATACAACTGTTTATCATCGCAAAAGTTAAGTTATGCTAAAAACTTCGCTTAATGCCTTATCAAAGGTTATGTTATGAAGTTAAGATAAGGGATAAAAAAGGATTACCATAAAGAATAAATAGTAAATAACTTCGTTAAACGTGTTACCATATTTGGGTTGAACCACTATCATGAACCATTATACTATAAGATTAGTAGTACAAAGGAGTAAGATCTAACATCAAACTTCGATAATGTAGCATCAATTACCTAATTCGACAAATAGTCGCTAATAATTTTTTCTAAATTCTAGACAATGTTAATGCTGTATATATATATATATATATATATATATATATCAAGATGGTATATCTACTACGGGAAAAACCAAAACCTTGATAAAGAAGATGAAAAGCAATAAATATTGTCAAAGTTGGTAAAAGCCAATGGATATAAAATAAATAAACTCACCGCTAAAGCTATTAGGTCCAAATCATTTAGTTTAAAAACAACAACAAAAATTATAGAAACGATAAGAGCAAAATTTGCTAATACATTTTATATAAATTGTTTATTCAAAATGATCAAAAGGATATATATGTATGTATGTATATTTATACTCGTAGTTATAAGCTATGTTACAAATGGTTGAAAATTTAATTAAATGAAAAGATAACAATGGGCATCTCTTATTTAAAACCCTAAATGATTAACCTTGTAACTTCATATTTTGTTTTTTATTTTTGGTAAATTTACCGAATTAGACTAGAATTAAGTTTAACTATATTGAATTAATGCTAGTTGAGCTTGAATCGTGTTTAGTTTCCACTGATTTAGTTTTGGTTTAAAAGATTAACATTAAAACTTCTGACAAAATCTATTGACTGAATCATCGCTTTAGACTAAAATAACCTGAACTGAACAAGTATTAAATTAGGTTTAACATGAAATTTATCTAAATTTAAGAGTAAAAAACCTTTATTATTGGATTTGAAGTTGGGTGTTAGAGATTGAGTGTGGATCTGAGTTGATGGGCGTAGTTTTGAAATTTTTTACGGTCGAAATCCATAAATTTAATTTTGTTTAGAGATGAGGAAGAAACCCTAGTTTATTGAGTATCAATGGTAGAATAAGATGACATAGAAGAACTTTAGTTTTGATGAAATGGGATAATAACGTAATTTTAATTTCTATGTCCTATAAACTTATTTCCTTTTTCCGCTGGCCTGCAAAGTTATTGAATTGGGTTTGTCGGCCCTTCTAAAGAAAATTCCATTTTGAAAACCTATGAAATTGAAAATTGATTATGAGTGAGATTATATATAAATGAATAATATATATATATATATCGTTTACGTACTCAAAGGCAAACAAATTTTATATGTTATGTTATTTATATTCTTTGAAATTGATATTTAATTCCATATGGTAAATACTTGTATATAATTGTTTCAATACTAGTTTTTAAAAAAAATTGATTTAAGATTAATGAATGGAGTGTAATGCAAATTTAATTCTTTGTGGTTTTCTATATTTAAAGTCTCATGTAAATCTAAAACATTGTTTCATTCCTAAATTAAAAAGTTTAATGAAAACTGTTAACTTTGAAATCAAAACTTATTTGTATAAATGTATATATACATATGCTACAATGTTTGCAAATATATGTTATTTAGATTTTAATTGTTAAATTGTAATAATCATGTATATGGAAATATACATATTTTAGTTTAAATCAAATTTGTAAAAGGATTTTGTACAATAATGCAACATTTTGTTGTCAAACCTTTCTTTTAAATCTTTCTTGTTAATGTTAATTTTGGATTTCAAATTATTTAAAACAACTAATAGGTTTTCACTATATATATGTGTGTGTATGTATGTACGTATCTATGTATCTATAATCATTATGGATGCACGCATATATTTCATTAATCAAAACTTGGACAACAATGGCATGTGTAAGTTTAGTTGATAATTTATAAATATCATTTAATACATTGATTATGATAACTAAAGACGGAGAGAAATGAAAGTCTTTTCTCTCTTCATGTATTGTCATATCCTCCCTTTATTAATTGCATAAGGTAAGAAAGGAAGGTAAAAGATTTCATTCTCTAAATTCATTTATGCATGTTCCTTTTACACATATAAACACTTTTATCTACTGCACTTACACTTCACACAAATGGATGTATTTGATACAATCATTATAATACTTATAAATTTAAGTTATACTTAAATCTCCATTTTAACAATTTAAACAACATAATAGTTTACTTCAAATTTTATTAGATTGGATCTAATATGCATTTAGACTACATATGCCCAATAAAGATCCAAAATGGTAACTGTTTTTGAAATTCATCCATTTCTTCCGCGGTGGGCCGGCTTAGTTCTAACAAACTGTAAAAAAAATGATAGCGGGCTCTAGGGAGGTCGATATGTACGCAGCATTTCCCTCGCATTGCGAAGAGGTTGTTTCTGTACTCGAACCTGGGCGCCCAGATCACCATAGGGGTAACCTAACCGTTGCGCCAAGGCCAAACTGTACATAAATTAAATTAACCCTCCTCCCCCACAATCCATATCAATTCTATTGTTAATGCGGCGATCTAGGATTTTTCAAATTATCCAATACTTGTAAATTATTAATTAAAGCATTAAATCAGTTATGAATCATATTTTAAAACCATAAACAAATGTACAAATGTACAAATGTAATTTAGTGCATATTTAGCAACATAACCTTTTTGTAGATAAACTAGTCACTTAGAATTGCCAATTCGATTGGTTTTAGTTGAAATCTTCATGCTTACACCTCCGTTCTGATTTAAATTGGTGACTCCCTCGTCTGTGTTGATTTTGAGTAAACTGGACTGGCCTTGTTCTCCTCTATGACTTGATATTATTTTTAATGAATTTGGGGTAGATTTGATGAAGAAAGGTAAAAATTTTTTATCTTGGGTTTGTCTAGGGAAGTTATACTTTGTTATAAAATTAAACTCATAAGCTTTGCTTTTGGTTGAAGATTCTTCCCTTTGAATTCTACTTCAAAATCATTTTCATACCTCATGATTGTTGTAATATATTTCTTCTCTCAAAAGATCATTGCCGTTATTTTTGCAACTCAAAATTTCACAGAGTAAATTTGCATCTAAAAAAATAATAGTGACTTTCACATTACTCCAAACTATATCACCATTTCCTTGATAGAATTTACCATATAAATTCATATAAAATATTTTCACAAGGTTAGGATAACATGGAAAATCATTTTGCAAAGAATCAAGTAAACCTAAAGTACCATTTTTCATAGGAAGAGAGAGTAAATCATAAGAAGGAAAATCACCAAGTTTTGCAAAAGGAGCGGAAAATACATTTGCATACTCTTCGTAATCTATGAGTGCTTCCATCGATTCTTCACCATTATAGAGCCAATTTTTTATTTTGAGGGGAGTCTTGGAGTTTAAGAAGATGATGCTTGATGTGAAGGCACTTTTTTTAGAGAAAAAAGAATGAAGATTGTATTATATGAATTTTGAAACAAAGTGATATGTGAATGACTAAAAGAATGAGATAAGGTGAACAATTAGGCATTGAACAAGTAAGTGACAGTTAATATATTTTTGGTACATTTACATATGCACTGAAAATATGCCAATTCATTTTGTTTGCTTTTATTATGTTCTATATTAATTAACTATTATCCTCATGCGCTAATATGCTTATCTATTATTTATAATTATTATACTTAATACACTCAATTCATTTATAAAACAAATATCTTATAAATTTATTTTCGAAAATTTTATTTTTAGCTCAGTAAATTTATTTAATTTCATTTTTTTATTTTAAAATAAATTTGTTTTTATTTGTATATACATTTATATGTAAAACATATCTATTTATTTAAATAATTATTGTATTTTACTAACTCATCTATATATTTGTTTTAACAAATTTTAATTCTTTATACTTATTCTTAATTTTAAATTTAAAAAGGCTTTTATATATTATTATCATCTAAATGTCTTTTCAATTTTTAATTATTATTATTTTCATTAAAAATTTAATACACATATACTATAATGTATATTCTAAAAAAATTAAGTTTAAGGTTGCCAAATTATCCCGAGTTTTATTCTTCTTTTACCATCCAGTATAAATCTGATTTTTTTTGAATCTGAACTTGTATTGCTTGAAGTGGTGTCGGAATCATCCTAAGTTGTTGTAAATGCCATTTTCCTCTTTTTGATCGGATCTTCACTTGGAGAGTCTTTTGATTTCTTCAGTACCGGGCAGTCCCTTTTTAGTTGTCCATTCTTGTCGCATTCGAATCATTTCATTGAACTTCTAGAGTGTTTTTGTTGCTGTCCATCCTTTTGAATTTGTTCTCCTTCTTATTTCACGAATCTTTTGAAATTCCTTGCTATAAATGCAATCTCTTAATTGTTATCATTTTACCCTTGATCTTTAGCCGTAGCACTGAAGGCGAGTGACTTCTTTTCATTTGCCTGCCTTTACTTTCTTCCCTTCAACTAAACTCCATATGATAGCGAATTACCTATTAACTTTTCTACTCTCATAATACTTATATCGTTAGCCTCTTCTATTGCTAGAATCTTTTGATCACATTCGCTTAAAATTGAATTTAGAATCTTTAAGACTTGGTCTTCCTTAGTAAAAAAATTTCTTAGTGAAATTAAAGCATGTAATATATCTTGGAATCTAGAACACATATCAAAAGTAAACCCATTGGATTCCATTCTAAATAACTTAAACTGATTAGCTAGTTAACATATAAATCTTGGTATACTTAACTTCGTCAGTGCCTTCGTGTGTGACTTGTAATGTCCTTTAAATTTAATATACACTTTTACAAATAAACACTATTGAATTCATTTCTATTTAGGGCGCAGAATAAAATATTCATTACCTTCGAATTGTTGAGTGCTTGTGCCTTTTGGTCACTAGATCATTACGCGCAATTTGTTTGGGGCTTAGTGTACTTAGTTTTCATTCTACATGACTAATTAGATTGTAAAAAGTTTTCATTCTACATGACTACTACCATTAAAAAGTGGTGTTATAGCAGTGAATTATCCTTCTATAAATGTGTTAAACAGGGTGTTGTGTTACTTGCCATTTAAACTTTCCAAAACTCATATTCTAAAATTTTAAAAACCAAAAGGCTCTGATACCAAGTGTGAAGAAATTGATGCGCTGCCCTAGTAATGTACGGAATGGATCATAAGGCTATTGTAACACTAGAGGGTGGTGGATAGAGTTTTCAAAATTATCATCAATTTACTTTGTGATTATCAAAAATTATCAATATAGAATTGGATTCACAGGCAGTAATATAATAAATGGAGCATGTAAAAGTAAATAGAAGACACTAAGAAATTTTATACTGGTTCAAATTCCTAATTCTACATCCAATGTACCCTATACCCGTATAGAATTTTCACTATAACCAACTTGTACTACCACAAATGGCAAGAAAACCTTTACAAATTTACAATGAAACCGTGGCAAGAAACACCTATTCTAATTTTTCATACGTGGTAGGACACACCTAACATCTTGTACTTCCATGGGTGCTTAAATAACACGATCTCTTGACTTTCTACGCATGGCAGGATACACTTTTAAAAACAAATAGTAAAGCAACATCAACAAAAAATTGAATCTTTTGATCACAATTTTAGCCATCTTCAATAAAACTTCCTATAGTCCTACAATAGCAATATATCTTTTGATCATATATTATTATGAGAAGGGAAGCCATGCATAACCACCACTCACGCGTGCCCCACCGTTGCCGCCCGTCCATTTGACGAACCGGGCTAGATTGGGTTTTTGTTTAGGTCCGAATAATAGTCTTAGATAGAATTATTTTTGAACCAAATTTAAATTCAAAATTCAAATGGATAGAATTGGCGGGAGACATGATAGTTAGGATGGCGCAAAGTTTGTATTCAAATGAATAAACACGACTGTTGTATACGAACGGATGCGTCTTCTCACAACGAAAAGGCACCTTTCTACAACTATAAATAACAACACCTAGGAACTATTATGAATTAATTTTCTTCTTCTAGAAATTTGTAACGTTTGAAAACTGTTTCAGAGCGCTCCTGCAATCCTAAAAATCAGTAATGCCTGAAAGGTGTTGCAAATCAGAAATGCATGAAAGGTGTTGCAAATCCGGTTATGCTGTTTTAAGGCTTCATTGAATCTTGAAGTCAGTAGTTCTAGAACCCGTTTGTACTTGCTAGGTTGAACTATTGTCTAAAAGAATCTACATAGTAGTTCCTTGAAGTCAGAAGTACGACAATCTCCTCATAATAATACTTGAATTATCGACCAATTTCCAAAAAAAGTTAGACAATATTTCTCAACTATGGATGATTCGAGTTCAAGCAACACAATGCCCTACAAGTCATGAATCAACACTTAATGCGTTTGGAGTATTTTGACGGCGAAAACTTCACACATTGGCAAGCAACTATGAAGTTCTTTTCGATCATCGTCAAAAACTTCTACATTCTTGAAAATGATTTGGAGGTTATACCCAAAGAAACTTCTAAAGATACGGATGAGTTAGAAGAAAAATGTGCATTGCGGAAAGAAGATGATTTCCTGTGTAGAGGACACATACTCAATGAAATGTATACTTCTATGTACAATGCACATAGAAGTATGGAAATAGCCAAAGCACTCTTGACTGCACTAGAGAGCAAATATTGAATATCTAAGGCAAGCAATAAGAAATTCTTGATATGCAATTTTATGGATTTTAAAGTGAATGATAATAAGTCCATTGTTGGACAAGTTAGTGAAATTTTATATATAGTAAATCAACTTAAATATGCCAAAATTGAACTTCCTAAATCCATTGTTGTTAGAGTTATAATTTCTAGACTCCCTTGCTCTTGGAATGTTTATAATAAGAAATTGAAACACGCGGAGACGGAATATGATTTAGAGAATTTACAACGTTATCTTCATATAGAAGAGGACTCTCATAAACGAGAACTAAATGATAATCAGCAAAATGAGTTTCAATCTAAGGCAAATAATATTGGATTGACAAATTCGTTAAAGCCTAATAATGAAACATGGTTTAAGAAGAAAAATCATTTTAAGAAAGATAAGAAGAAAGGCACTTTTTATTTTTGTAACAAGCTCGGCCATTATGCTTGTGACTATCGTCAACGAAAGAAACAAATGAAGGAAAACATGGTTGAAGACTTATTGGTGGCAGCAGTGCAAGAAGAAAACTCCGTTGGGGCATAGAAAATGATTGGTGGCTTGATACTAAAGTGACCATTCATATATACAAGGATCGTAAACTCTACAAGAACTACGAAGAAATTAGCAGGGATGAAAATCAAGTTACTGGAGCAAAAAATGTTCGCAGTAATGTAATTGGCAATGGCACTATAGAACTCCGGTTCACTTTTGGAAAAACTCTCACTTTGGTTAATGTTTTTCATGTACCCGATATTTGTTAGAATTTGGTCTTTGGATACCTTCTTAAGGAAGGAAGATTCAAGATAGTGTATGAGTCTGACAAATTAGTGTTATCCAGGAACAAAAAGTTCAATGGACAGGGTGATTAATTTGAATTTAATAAAGAAAACGTTTTCTTATGTCATTGATTCTATAAATTTATGGCATGTTAGATTAGGACTTGTTAATTATGGTTCACTTAGAAATATAAATAAGTTAGGATTAACTTCTGATTGCAATTTTGACTCCATCTCTAAATGTGAAACTTATGTTCAAACAAAGATACATAGAAAAACCTTTAAATCTATAGAAAGGAAGACTAGTCTGCTTGATCATGTATATAGAAATGTTGGTGATTTAAAAGGTCACATAACATATGGGGGGAATAAATTCTATGTCACATTTATTGGTGATTACTCTAGATATTATTATGTTTATCTAATGAAATCAAAAAATGAAGTCTTTGATAAATTTACAATTTACAAGACAGAAGTTGAAATGCAATCAGAACTTAAAATAAAAGTGTTGCATTCTGATCGTGGTGGTAAATATTTTTCAAATGATTTTACATTATTTTGTAAACAACCAGGATTAATTCATCAGTGTACTGCTCCTTATACCCCTCTACAAAATGGAGTGGCTGAAAGAAAAAATAGGACATTAATAGAAATGGTTGAAGCTATGCTAATTAGTTCAAATTTACCTAACACCTTATGGGGCGATGCCATTTTGTCTGCATGTTATATTTTAAATAGAGTTCCTTTGAAAAGGAAGAATATATCTCCTTATGAACTATGATTTAAAAGAAAACTTAACTTATCAAGACTTAAAGTTTGGGGATGTTAGCGTATGTTAGAAAACTAGATCCCAAAAGGCCAAAATGGGGAAATAGAACATTTAAGTGTGCTTTTATAGGTTATTCTCTAAATGGTATAGCTTATTATTTTATTATCCTTGATATTTTTGAAGTAATTGAGTCTGTAGGTGTAGAATTTTTTGAAAACAAGTATATAGCCCAATATCAAACTAGCGAGAATCCATTGGCACCATCTAGTCTAGAGTATATTGAAACTAATGATAACAATGATGAAGATTATACCTTTTCTCAAAACAATGAGAACATTTCAGTACTTGAGGAGGATACTGAACGAAGGAAAAGTAAAAGAGCAAGGATAGAAAAAGACCATAGTCCTGACTTTATTATGTATCTTGTAGAAGGAAGAAAGAATGAAATTCTTAACATTACTAGATATGTAATGAACGTTAATGATGATCCGAAAACTTATTTTGAAGCTATGATAACCAGAGATGCTATTTTCTAAAAAGAAGCTATCAATGATGAAATGAATTCAATTTTGGTAATAAAACTTGGATGTAAATGGATATTCAAGAAAAAGTTGAATACTGGTGGATCCATTAATAAATTTAAAGCCAGATTAGTAGCAAAGGTTTATAAGCAAAGACATGAAGTGGATTATTTTGAAACATATGCTTCTGTTGCTCCCATATCTTCAATTCGTTTGTTGATAGCACTTGTATCCATTCATAAACTTGTAATACACCAAATAGATGTGAAAACCGCTTTTCTAAATGGTGATTTAGAAGAAGAGATATACATGGAACAACCAAAGGGTTTTATAAATCCAGGCCAAGAAAAGAAAGTTTGTAAATTGATAAAATCTCTTTATGGTCTGAAGCAGGCACCAATGTATTAGCATGAGAAGTTTGATAAATTAGCATTGTCTCAAGGCTTCATAGTAAATGATGTTGATAAATGTACTTATAGCAAATCGAATGAAACCGGTTAGGTTATAATATGTTTATACATTGATGACATGTTAATATTTGGGAATGGTATATCGTGTGTGAAAGAAATTAAGAAGTTTCTATCTCTAAATTTAATATGAAAGATCTAGGAAAGGCTAATGTACATTTAGGGATCAAAATCCTAAGAAAAGAAGAAGAGTTGGTACTAACCCAATCTCATTATAATGAGAAGTTCCTCGAGAAGTATGATCATACAATGACAAACCGGCAATAATTCCTTTAGATTCGAGTATTGAGTTAGCGAAGAATATTGGGCATACAATATCCCAACTTGAATATTCCAGTATTATGGTAGTCTAATGTATGATATGCATTGCACTAGATTGGACATAGTGCATGCTATATGAACGTTGTGTCAATTTACGAGTAATCTAGGTTATGAACATTGGAAAGGTGTCACTAGAGTTCTTGCTTATTTAAAGGGAACTTTTGACTATGGTCTACCTTATAAAGGATATCCTGCTATATTAAAAGAATATAGTGATGCAACCTGGAAAAATGTAGAATCCAAATCCAAGTCTACGACTGGATGGATTTTCACATTAGGAGGTGCAGTTGTGTCTTGGTGCTCCAAGAAATAGAACTGTATTTCTGACTCAACAATGTTATCGGAATTGATTGCATTAGCAGATGCAAGCAAGGAGGCAAAATGGCTTAAGAATTTATTAATAGAAATTTATTTATGGAAGAAGCTATCACCAATAGTCTTGATTGACTGTGATAATCAGGCTACAATATATAATGTTTCTAATAAAACATATAACGGAAAGTCCAGACATGTAAGTCTTAGACATTGGATGATAAGACAATAACTCAAAAGAGAAGTAATCAATGTCGATTACATGGAAATAAAGAAAAATTTGGCTAACCCATTTACTAAGAGTCTTCCAAAGGCTACGGTTTCTATAAAATCGAAAGAAATGGGGCTTAGGTCTGTGAATGAAGGTTTATCATCCTTAACAGAAACCCAACTTATGTCTTCAAAAGATAGACAAAGTTCAATGGGTACCAACAAGTTAAGAGAATGATTATAAAATACTAAAACTAATTGCCATTATTAGTGTTGGATTCTTCATGAAAGAGGATGGATGAAAATCCTTAATAAGTCTGGTTAAAATCACAAGATGTATAGCAAAAACACCTTAAGCGACTTACCTATATGAGTATGGAAATCAGGCCGTTTCCTAAGAAAGTAAGACCACTTTTCGAAGTAGACTCATGAACTCAGGATTTGAGCACATGGCCATTAATGTGTTGAACATATAGAACACTCTATATACGGAAATCAGTATGTATGACTATTCCAATACTATCACAAGGGTATTTGGTTTAAGATACGCTCACCATGGACCATGATAGAACTTTGAACAGTTTATACTAAGTGAAGGTTCAAATCCAAAAGATACCTATCATTTATGTACTATTTTGTATGATGATGCAATACTTGATCTTGGAACTATGTTGGCTTGATCTCACTTGGGGACGTAGGCAGTCACTCTAGTGATGCAGTCGTCTACTTTATTTATTTTATTTATTTTGAAAATGGGGGGAAATTGTTGTAAATTTTCAAAATTGATTTTGGGCATTGGGGTTTGTTTTAAAGAAGAAGAAGGAAAGTATAGTCCCACATCTTGGGATATAAGGAACTATATTTGTTTAATTATAGGTTCCTCAAGAGAAGGTTGGGCCCTTTAGACACCTAAATGTTTGCTCTATTATGAGGAGGGAAGCTATGCATAACTACCACATGCGTGCGTGCCTCTGCCCGTCCGTCCGACCGACCGAACCAGACCGTGTCAGGTTTGGGTCCAAATAATAGTCTTAGACAAAATTATTTTTGGGCCAACTTTATATTCCAATTTAAATGGACAAAATTGGAGGAAGACATGACCATTAGAATGGCGGGAAGTTTGTATTCAAATGAATAGATGCGGGCGGGAGACGTGACTATTGCATACGAATGGACGCATCTTCTCACAACGAAAATGCACCTCTCCGCAACTATAATTAGTAACACCTAGAAACTGTTGTGAATTAATTTTCTTCTTCCAGAAATTTTTAATGCTTGAAAACTATTTCAGAGCGCTTATGTAATCCTGAAAATCAGTAACGCCTGAAAGGTGTTGCAAATCAAAAACGCCCGACAGTTGTTACAAACCTTCTCTTCTCTTCTTCTTCTCCTCTCTCTTCCCTAATTTTGCATTGTCGGTGAATATCAAAAGAGTGTTCTTGGCCGAATCGAAGTCGTACAAACTTTGAATATGGTTGCGTTGTTTCAAGGCTTCATTGAATCCTAAAACCAATAGTTCTACAACTTGTTTGTACTTACTGGGTTGAACTATGTCTAAAAGAATCTACATAGTAGATCCTTGAAGTCAGAAGTATAGCAATCTCCTCATAATAATACTCAAATTTCCAACAAGAGTTATACATGGTAGGGACTAAATCAAGATGAGTTAAAGGTGGTCGATAGAAATATCATAAATAAAGAGTGTGCATAATGACAACTTGCCATTATGCTATGTTCCCAATGGTCACTTGAATCAGGAAGTTCTAGGCTTATACCAAAAAGATTGGTGGACTTCTTTTGTGTTAACCAAAAATTACCTATCATAACAACACCTTACCTCTATGAAGGGTACATGATCATAAGATTCCTTTATTTCCAAGAGCTAAGCTAGTATGTCTAAAGCCTTTTAGGCATTCCTTCCACGTCAAGAATTAGCTAGAAAAAAAAATCAGAAAATTACAAGTAACTGGGATCATCAGGCTTACCTACATGGAATATGAAGGCTTTTCATTGATTACAGAAGTCTCAACTCACAAACCATAAAAAATAAGTTCCCCTACCCTTAATGCACCCTCGACTTGTTAAGCTCTCATAAATGATGTCTTTAGACCATATTTAATAAAATTTGTGTTAGTGTTTTTAATGACACATTAATATATTTCCAAACATGGTCTAAGCATTTAGAACATCTTAAGCTTACATTTTAGGTCTTGAGTCAAAACATGTTGGTGTTTTAAATATCCCAATGTCAATTTCCTAAAGATTCCATAGAGTATTTGGGGGCATATCATCTCAGTTCATGACATGTATATTTGTTGATCCTAGTAAGAAGAAAGTTGTGTTAGAGTGGCTTAACTGTTAGAACTCTCAAATTAATTTTAAAGAAAAATGCATTTAAGTGGAGTGAATAAGCAAGACAAGCCTATGATCAACTCAAGCAGCGTTTGATCAACCCTCACTGTTAGTAATGCCAGACTTTGAATAGCCCTTCATGCTTAAATGTGATGATAGTGGACATGGAATAGGAGCATTGTATGGAAGAAATCTAACATTATCCGTGTATGAAAAGGAATTGCTAGCAATAATTATAGCTACAAGGAAATGGTTCGGTACTTGATGGGAAGACGGTTCATTATTAAGACTAAGCATCAAAGTTTAAAATACCTTATATCACAAAAGTTACACATAGGAATACAGAATAAATGGTTAGCCAATTTTCATGGTTTTGAGTACAAGGTTGAGTACAAAAATGGAAAGAAAAATGTGGTGGCAGACTCACTTTCAAGAAGAGAAGACGATACACATGAAGACAACCAAATACATTCTATCTCAGCAGTGAAAATTCCCTGGCTACAAGAGCTAAAGAATAATCTCCAATCATTTATATGGTACGAGCAGTAAGTAGAAAAAATTCCAAGGAATGAGCTACCAAACAATAAATACAAATTGGTGGATAATTTAATTTTTTGTAACGACAAAATTTTATGTGATCATTAATCAAAGAAAATCATTCATCACCTTTAGGAGGACATTTTGGCATTAAAAAGACATTGATGAAATTAAAACAAGTATTCTACTAAAAAATGAAAAGAAACATGGAGGAGTTTGTCAAGACATGTGATACATGCCAAAGGAACAAAAGTAAAAACGTACTTATACCAGGCCTACTCAAGCCTCTCCCAACCCTTGAGAAAATCCAAGTACATATATCAATGGAATTTATAACATGTTTTCCTAAGAGATAGAGATATACTGTCATATATGTGGTGGTTGACAGGTTGACCAAGTATGCCTACTTCTTTCCACCTAGTCTTTCCTAGACTACAAAATGGATGACATCAGTCTTCTTCAATGGAGTGTTTAAATTGCATGGCATACCTAATCTGTAGTTAGGATAAAGATTGCACTTTTACTTGCAATTTCTTGTAAGAGATTTTAAACTGCAAGGGTTTTGTTTAAGGTTTAATTCAACATATCATCCACAAAGTGATGGGAAAACTGGGCTGGTTAACAAACTATTAGAAGGTCATTTGTGATGATTTTTTGTGCCATAAACCCCAAGAGTGGTCTAAATGGATCACTTTACAATTTCTAAACAACTCTACTCTCCTATATACTAAACATAGCTAGAGCTGAGCAAGTAGAAGAAGAACTGTATACCAGAGACATCATGATACAATTTCTAAAAGATAGCTTGTTATATGCACAAGAAAGGATGAAAACGTTTGTTGACACGAGGAGATCAAAAAGAGAGTTAGAAATTGGAGATTGGGCATTTCTAAAACTATAACCTTACAAATAGATTTCAGCTATAAATCAAAGAAAATACAAATTATCTCTAAAATTCTATAAATTATAAAAGGTGGAGGAAAAATAGGGAAGGTGGCTTACAAACTGCAGTTACTTGTGAGTGCAAAAATAGTTTTCCATGCGACTCAACTCAAAAAGGGGAATGGAAATAGCATGGTAATATAAGACAATGCACTTACCTTTGAAGAGGAGATAATTGAGCAACCTCAGGAAATTTTGGATACGAGAATAGTACACAAAAATAATGATGCAATGGTGCAAATATTGATTAAATGGAAGGAAAACCAGTCAAGGAGGCAACTTGGGAGGACTATTGGCCTATGATAAGAATATTTCCCACATTAAACCTTGAGACATGGTTTATTCTTTAGAAGGAAGGAATATGTAAAAACCACACTTTGATTTCACCAATAAAAAGTTCTGGATTTGATAAAAACTACAATTCTGGCAAAGGTCACTAAAGAGTGTAATACCCTGTGTTTTTAATTAAAAATAATTATTTGGTAATTTTACATAAAGTATATAATTTTTTTACAAATTAATAAATTGGGAAATCTTATTTTACTATTGTTTCAAGTAGATTTTTCTACCCTAAATTCATATATATAACGTCAGAAACAAACACTAGATTTACAGAGATACAGACTACTTATTGTAGCATACTTTTTGGGCCAAACCGATCAGAAACCCAAGTGGGGCCGAGGTGTAATTTTGGGATTAGCATATAAATTATAATGAAAGTTACATAATTCTCATTCCAATCACTTCTTCCTAAATACAGTAACCAACTCTAAACCCTAAATCAAATTTTTTACTTTTCTTCTTGAAGCCATATACATTAAGAATAATATCAAATCAAAGAGGAGAATAAGGGAAATCTAATCCAATCAAAATCAACACAAATTAAAAAATGGAATCATCAATCAAATCAGATCAAAGGAGAAAGCTTGGAGATTTTAACTAAAATTAATCAAATCCACAATTCTAAGTGAGTGGTTTACCGACGGAATAGTTATATTGCTAAACTTGCACTAAATTACATTATTATGTATAGTTAGGGTTTTAAAATATGATTTAGAATTGATTTGATGTTTTAATTGATGACTTACATTAATTGGATAATTTTGAAAATCATAGATCACCACTTTATTAATAGATAGATATAGATCGGGAGGGGAGAGTTAATTTGATATATGTATAATTCACCCTAGCTTATGTGGATGGGACTAAAGCAGGAGTCATATAATCACTGAAAATGAGTACGTAGGAATTTTTTAGATATATCGATCATAGTATAGTTTATATGATTGAATTATGAATTTACATTGAAAATTGATTATAATTGTAATTAATGAATTAATAGTCATTGGAACGTATTATATGTTGTTAACAAATATGAATAGATAACAAAATGAATCTACAATAAAGTACAAGTCATGCTGAATTCCGAAAAAAGTAAGATGAAGAAGTGAGCAAAATTGGGCAAAAAAGTGAAGTTTGGAGTGGTGAAACGCAAGTTACAAGTAAGGAGTCAGCTGTGGAAAGTTGTAATTGCTGGTGAAATTGAGAAAACAAGGCAGAGAGGGAGTAGAGTTCGAGTCGACTAAAATGATGTCCCAATTGACTAGAAAAAGAGATTGGTGCCTATTATATGCAACCAAACGACTGTATACCTGACACAAGGTCAGGTTGAACTTAGATTTAGTGCAAGCCAAGTAGGATGATTTTGGTAACTTGTTTCTCACTTTATTAATGTTAGGTAGTTCGTGTAGCATTATGATGTTGTATACTGAGACACTCAAGGCAAATGTGCAATTGTATCGCAATTAGATGGCTCTAGATGGCTCGTATTGTTATTGTTAGTGCCACATATTGCACATTTTAGTATGTGAACCATTAGGAGAATGAAGATATCCATATTAGTGGAATTAAAAATCATTCGGATGATGTATATACGGGAGTATTGATTTGTTATTTGATCCTTGTATATTATCAATGTAACAATAAGAAGCATAAGACACATTAGTGTAGTTATATAGGTGGTTTAGCATCGAGATTGTATTTTTGATGTAACGATAGGCGATTTACCATCGAGATTTTATACTCGATGTTTACTTTAGGTGGCGTACCACTGGGACTATATACTCGATGCATTAGGTTATATAGTTGCTTTACCATTGAGACTATATAATCAATGCATTTCTTGGTTTACCTAGTTTTAGGGTACCGGTAGGATCCATGGGGCTATTATCATATTACATGTGCATTATAGGTCGGTGCCTTATATAGTATGAATTGGCTACCATGTTCGGTGCATGTGTACAAGTACAGGTAAATACAAGTAGATTGTGTAGATTATAAATGTTAATTTAATTGCCCATTATCACCATACCATTAGTGCTATTTCTTACTCAGCAGACTATATCTTGCCCCGTCTCTCTTTCCCCCTTTTATACTTATTTTATAGGTTGATGGGGTTATAGGGTATGAGACTAGAGTAAGATACATAGAGAGGGTGACCATGCATTCTGGAGTTAATTTATTTATAGTCATTTTGTATGTATCTTATTTTACTAGTTCAAGAGATGCTTATTTATATTTCCAATTATTTATCAGGAACTTTTCCTGGTTTGTTTCTTATATTGTTCACTATTTTTCTAAACAAAGATAGTTTGGTTTATTTTAGTTATATATCTATTTCATTCCTTCCACTATGAGATCTAAAAGTATATATGTTTAAATTCTACGTGTAACTCTATACCATACAGACTATTTCAACAAAATGATCTATCTTTCTTAGCACGACGTGAGTTCAAATTTCACTCTTAGGGGTTGAATCAGTGTGTCCTAAATAGTGGATTGTTACAGTTGGTATCAGAGCTTAGGTTTTTGGTTCCTTAGAGATTAAGCGCATATTGAGAGAGCGTACATGTACCTTTTAAAATTATTTATATATACACATAAGTACATGGCATATAGACATATATAATTTCAATAATGCTTATTATTATTTGAAGAAAGTTGCTAGGGATTACTATTTCTAGATAATTGGAAATAAGCAATCAAACTAGAAACAATTCCAATGAGGTAAAAACCTAGGTTTTGGGCATGAACATTCCGGTAAGGTTTCGTTGGTATCTTTGGGAAAGACGTAAGACTAAAGTTAACCGTAATGGATGACCCATAACTCAAACATATGGTGTAGTCCTCGCTCCTCCGCTTACCTTGGATTTTCTTAAATTGTGTTGATTCTTCCAAAGTTTGGGTGTGAAGAATTATATCGAGACTTAATTATTTATTGAGGCTCGAGCATGGATGAGGAATTGTGATTGGATATTTTCTATGATGGGTGTAGATGATGCAATAAAGAGGCTGTTGGCTTCAAGGAACTTGTAGGAAGAGGCCTTGAACTCGTGGAACATTGTTACTATAGAGATGTAGGGAACTAATACCACTTTCACTGATATTAAGAGATGTTTTGAAGTCAAGTTCATATCAGAGGCTAAATGGGGAGTGGAGCTAGAGAAGTTCATTTATTTGGAGTAGGAAGCCGAAGTATTAAGGAGTATGTTAATGGATTTAACCAGGCAGCGAAGAATGCCATATATCTCATTAATACACCAATGAAGAAGGCAACAAAATTTCTAAGGGCTTGAACAAATCTTTGAAATATACCTGACAGAGTTAAGGGTATGCCCTAGGGGCATTATGTAATTTGTTACATATATCTAACTCTATGACCGATCTTGTTTGTAATAAAGGTACTTGATTACTACTATGTATTTTGTTATATAGTGATATAATAATTAAGTAATTAATTTAAAATGCAAAAAAAAGTACTCAAATGAAATGTTACGTGATTATAGTTGCAAATAGTTGTAATCATGAGTAATTAATCGTGATATAAAATAACATTTTATTTCAAATATTCCTGGTCAAGATATTTCGAGAAAGGATATCAACACATCCGTTGAGACCAGAGTACGCAATGCTCTCCAAATGTTAGGACGTGTATTACTCACGACTACTAGGGGCACTAAGGTGTTACATACTGATAGTTATTTGATATCTACGAAATGACTTGTCTGAGAGTTTCCTATTGGTTAATAACAACTAGACCAAAAAGAAAAATCTCAAAGTGATGATATTACACGTTTCTCTCGACTTGAGAATACTATTGAACTTCACTATGGAAACTATAGTTTGATTATAGTTAAATCATGGAATGGCATCCATCGACTGACCATAGTTAGGTCTGAGTTAAAGCATTGGAAGTGAAATACTATTCAATAGAGAATTTGTTTGCTTAGTTTTATGAGGTTAGTATCACGGTCAACATCAGTCAACTCAAAGTTAAAATCTCTGGCCGGAGTAGTATGGTTTATATTAAATATTATTATTGAACCAAGGACTTTTTCTATGGACTAACCAAGTTAAATGTGGACGACAATGGAATTTTGACCAAAACCAAATTTCATAAGTCCTAATATAATGTAGTGTTGAAAGAGAGTTAGTGTAAATAATCATTACTATATGGTCCCTCTTATGATATTGTAAAATATGATTTTACTAAAAGTTCTATAAGCGATGAATTCGGCCAAAATGTCAGACCAATAGATAAGGTGAAGTGTGAACTTTAACATTTGAATTTTTCAATATTAATTGCTTACTGAATTCACACATCTAAGTCATATAACATTATTTTTAAATTCTCTAAAAAAACTATACAATTTAATTAATTTATAAAATATTACAGATTAATTAAATTAATTATTATTTTAAAAATATTAATTATTATTTAAATAGTTGTTATTGGTGTTGTTTGTAATTATCTGGATGCATATATAAAAGTTATATTTGCACGCATCAGTATATGATATCGGTGTAACTTTAAACAAGTTCAAATAAAATATAATTACATTAAGGATTTATGAAAAAAATTTCCATAAGATGGCAAAAATATAGCCAGCTTCATATAGAGGAGAGAGAGAGAGAGGTGGACAGGGAGAAAAAATTAAGGGAATTGATTAGGGATGTTTTAATCAAAAGAATGGAAAATGTTTCATTCTTCCAATTAAAACAAATCCACTAATTCATTTCCGGTATTCTTTCCTTCATTCACTTATCTTCTCTCTTGCTTCCTTGCCATGGACGAAATCTCGTTGCTCCATTCCATAATTTTTTGAACTCCAAATCAAATGACGACATAAAATAAAATACAAATGGTTCATCCTTGCAAAGCTGGGTGTGGATCTACATAGAGATCTTAGGAGAAATCTCAAATCAAGATGTCACAAAGAGCTGGATCTATAAGGTGTTATTTGACTTTGTGACCAAGCCATATCTAGAAGAATCGTAATGGTCGAATGGTTAGATAGCAAATCAGGAATATAGAACGATAACTCCTAATTTCAATTCTCAAGTGATGCTCAAGAGATGTAACCACAAAATTGTCGAGTTTTTTGAAAAAATCATCTACTTGTTAGAAGAAATGGGATGGCAAAGCGCATACTAAAAAACCATCACTAAGTCTTGGATCAGTACTAATGCGAACACTTTGCTTCAGTGATGATCCAAGAAATTTGCTTAGAATCAATCCGATCTCAAATCTATTGAAAACTGAGATAAATGATAACAATATGATCCTAGGAGCCTAGTCAAGATGGAAGCTATGTCAACCTACTCAAGCTACATAAACAAAGATAAGATGAACAATCTAAGGATCCTTCGATCGTTACCGATCCAAGAGATCAACTCATAAGTGCATGGAACCGACTTCAAGTTAATCAATGTCCAAAGTCCAAAAGCAAACGACCAAGAAGTATGGATTGCCACCAATCCTACCTATCTTTCAAAGAAGAAAGAAGCTAAGTCATCTCGAGTAGAAACTCAGGTCGCCATCGAAATGTAGCCTTCAGGTCGGTACCGTTCCCTAAAACAACTGTTGATTTGGCCTCCATCTCTTTAGGCGACATTCTTCAAGACATGAAGAACGTGGTGGTGACAAATCTGTTGATCTTCATCTATAAATAGGAGATGCGAGACACCATTTCAGGATCTTTTTTCTACATTTTAAATTTTTGTACTATTATAGCAATTTCTTGGGTCATCACCGATCTACGACTACTGATCCATAAAATCTCACTTGTAAAACTTGGCAGAAATCATTAACAAAGTTTAAGTGGACGTATGCCAGAGTTTAGCCGAACCACTATAAATTGCTATGTACCGTTTTTACCCATTTTCCAATTTACTTATTCATTTTATTCTCTTTTCCAAACTACTAATGAGTTTGTGCCAACTTTTGGTGTTAACGTTTGAGTGCTTTTGTGACGACCCGGAAATTTCGATCCTGAAATTTCCAGATAGTTAGAGAAAAGAAGAAGAGATAGAAGAAAAAGAAGAAGCAGAAGCATCAAAACACAGAAACCTCACATTCGCAGCGGATAAAATATAATAACAAATAATAGCATTTATACAAAGAAAAGCTGTAATTGTTACTTTACATTCAATACATCAGAGTTACAACATATACACAAATAGACTAGACAGTTATCAACCTGTCCCAGACTACTATCAATAAGCTCTCAAATACACAGGGGTAAACTCCATACGTTCCTGCCATCCAGCTCGCCTCCTGAGCTTCAGAACGTCCTTACCTGGAAATCTGTAATACTCGGTCTGACCCGAGCATTACATCAAAGTAACACCCGGGTCAGGCTGGAAACCAGCGTGAGTAAACTCATCTAATATGAAATTTCAATTCATAGAACTTATTTAAACCCGGGTAACTCGAACTTTACTATAAGTAAACAACTTATATATCAACGCTTATTTTCACAACAATATCTAATTATCCAACCTAGTTTAAATAGTCAATATTATTCCAAACTGGCCTATTGATTTCACATATCAATCTATAAAGGATTAAAAAGATTTCAAATCGAAGTGGTTTCAGGTATGTATTGATACCCGACTCCGGTCTCTTCGAATTCAATATCATCTTAAAGCCAAGTGGTTTAAGTTTAACAATTTAAATTCACAACAGAATGTCATATGCATACGGAATATCCATTACAGATATCTAATTAAATAAATGATTCATATTTATAAATAGATCAAACCAATCATTTATATCACCACACATCATATAGACTAGAGATATTCATCAATCCAAGTATTTGATATACTTAATTATCCATAAGAAAGGTTAATCAATTTTACAACTTCTAATAAATTTAATTAACACAAATAAATTAATTAGTTTTAAATCCCACTTAATTAATTAATTACAAATCATTTATTTTTATAATTCCAATAAATTATGAATTTAATCAATTATCCTTTAATTACTTAAGTCCTTCATTAATTTAAGATAACTCACTTATCTTAATTAATTTCTTAATTATCATTTTAAATCCTATTTAAATGCTTGAAATTAAATTAACATAGGGAATAGCTAAGATCTTTAAGTTAATTAGTAGTTAAAACATTTCATCTTCTTAATTAACTACTTGATTACACTATTTAATTTTACTTTAAATAACTTAATAATTAAATAAAATAAAGGTCATATAATAAAATTTCTTAAACTTAATTAAGTTAAAATAGGTTATTATATAACTTTAACTAACAATATTAAGTAAGCATTTAAACATTTAAATTTGTTGGAAACTTTGCTTGGAAACTTGTTTAAAAATCTTTCTTATAAAATCTTATTGATAAACATATCCTCTTTGTACAGGCCCAAGGCCCAAATCGAAATTAAAGAAAAACTTCTCCCTCCCCTAACCTTTCTCTTCCTACCATTCCACTCACGTACACCCGAGTCAAACTCTCACTTCCCCGAAGTCCAACCCGAGTAATCCCCACAAAATCACGAGCCTTCCCCGAACAACTCAGAACCACTCACGTACAACCGCTCGAACTTACCTGCTTCGAGTCGTCACGCAACCCACACGAAACAAATCCCGAGTCCACTCTCTCTTCTCCAAAACTCACATCCATAGCCAACTCAGACTATCCCAAACGTGCACGTGCATGTGCACGGTAGCTCCGGTCTCCTCCGATCGACGCCGCTAGCTTCCCCAAGTCGACAACCATCCCCTGACCCACCTGGCCACCCAGATCGCCGATATCATCCATGAATCGAAATCGAACCCATCGTTCGAAAATCTGGAACCACTACCATCAGAATTTCTCCCCTCGCCGTCAATCCTGACCTTGATAAACCACGCCATCTTCACCAGAGATTCGCCCTGCACCCAAGCATCGATTCCACCTTCTACGAACAAGTCCGATGCTTCCCAGACATCACAAGATCTCGGAAACAATGATGGCCAAAACTGCCAATCGTACCCTAACTCGTCGCCGTCAAGATGCCATGGCCACCTAAAAATATTACCACTAATTTTCTGATGACCTCCAACTCGCAAGCTACCTCTGACAACAGCCTTGACCTTCATCTTGCCACCGTTCATCGGAATTTGGCAAAATTGCCAAATCTGTTCAACTCGATATTTCACATCAATCCCATTATTAAAAATCGAGATATTTGTACTAAAATTCATTATTTTTCAACACGAATTCACTCGTAAAATCGAAGCTTGAAATCCAGATATAAAATTTTTGACCAATTTTTCTTTTCTACTGTTATTTATCATTTTCCAGAATGTTACTAAATATCTTTACTTAACGCTATTTTTAAAATTTAATCTACAATGTTACAGACATTTTCTATTTAGAGATCAAAGTCTAATTTTGATTGTATGGGCAGTTTAAATTAAATTTAGAAGGACTGGAACCTATATATGAACAGAATGATAATAAGTCTGTTGATACAGACATGCACAGATATTTCTTCACATTAATACATATCAACCATATTAATTTATTCATGCAAGCCTTTATTCACACATTACTACATGAGTTTATGTATCAGATTTAGCTTTTCAAGGATTGTAATTTACTTACCTGTTTTATGCAAACAGAGGACAGAGCTACAGGCTTTATACTTTTGAACTTGATTTAGTTTGTGAAATCAAAAACAGGGGTAACTCATCTATAAACAGACATGCACACAGATATATCTCATCTATACAATATGCAAGCACATTTAAATCCGTACAATCATTTTCACAACATACTTTCAAATATTAATCACATGCAAACAGGTTTAAGTTTTAAAAAAAGGTAGTTTACTCACTGTATTTGGTTTGAACAGAGTAAAACTGGAAAATGCTCTTAAACTGATCTGCCTTGAATTTGATCTGGAATTGCCACTTGATATTGATCTGATCTGCTACTTGATATATACTGATCCTGAGTTTAAATGTGAATTTGCTTGGTCTTTGATTTGAATCTACTTTGCTTTTCTCAGGTTGACTTGAAGTTGTTTTTAATCGATCTGATTTTGAAACTCTGATTGTTGAGATGAATTGAACTTGATTTCCATCTTTGTTTTGTTTATAGTTTCTACTTCTTTTCTGGTTGTATCTAAGATTTTAAAGCTTGCATTTATCTTGTTTAGTTGGAATATGAGGGAAAGAGAATAGAAGAAGAAATGATGATGTATATATAAAACTTTGATTTAAATTTTTATTTTTATTTTTGAAAATAAAAGAAAATTGACACTTGTCATTCTCCTAATCTATTTTGTTAACACATATGCTTTAGATAATATTATTAGCTTACACTTGTGATATTACATGCAAAAATATATTCTTAAATGTTAATAAGGTTTATTTATTTTTATATTTATACTTTTAAGTAATTATACTTATCTTATGTAAATCTTTGATATATATATATATATGCCAAATCTGTTCAACTCGATATTTCACATCAATCCCATTATTAAAAATCGAGATATTTGTACTAAAATTCATTATTTTTCAACACGAATTCACTCGTAAAATCGAAGCTTGAAATCCAGATATAAAATTTTTGACCAATTTTTCTTTTCTACTGTTATTTATCATTTTCCAGAATGTTACTAAATATCTTTACTTAACGCTATTTTTAAAATTTAATCTACAATGTTACAGACATTTTCTATTTAGAGATCAAAGTCTAATTTTGATTGTATGGGCAGTTTAAATTAAATTTAGAAGGACTGGAACCTATATATGAACAGAATGATAATAAGTCTGTTGATACAGACATGCACAGATATTTCTTCACATTAATACATATCAACCATATTAATTTATTCATGCAAGCCTTTATTCACACATTACTACATGAGTTTATGTATCAGATTTAGCTTTTCAAGGATTGTAATTTACTTACCTGTTTTATGCAAACAGAGGACAGAGCTACAGGCTTTATACTTTTGAACTTGATTTAGTTTGTGAAATCAAAAACAGGGGTAACTCATCTATAAACAGACATGCACACAGATATATCTCATCTATACAATATGCAAGCACATTTAAATCCGTACAATCATTTTCACAACATACTTTCAAATATTAATCACATGCAAACAGGTTTAAGTTTTAAAAAAGGTAGTTTACTCACTGTATTTGGTTTGAACAGAGTAAAACTGGAAAATGCTCTTAAACTGATCTGCCTTGAATTTGATCTGGAATTGCCACTTGATATTGATCTGATCTGCTACTTGATATATACTGATCCTGAGTTTAAATGTGAATTTGCTTGGTCTTTGATTTGAATCTACTTTGCTTTTCTCAGGTTGACTTGAAGTTGTTTTTAATCGATCTGATTTTGAAACTCTGATTGTTGAGATGAATTGAACTTGATTTCCATCTTTGTTTTGTTTATAGTTTCTACTTCTTTTCTGGTTGTATCTAAGATTTTAAAGCTTGCATTTATCTTGTTTAGTTGGAATATGAGGGAAAGAGAATAGAAGAAGAAATGATGATGTATATACAAAACTTTGATTTAAATTTTTATTTTTATTTTTGAAAATAAAAGAAAATTGACACTTGTCATTCTCCTAATCTATTTTGTTAACACATATGCTTTAGATAATATTATTAGCTTACACTTGTGATATTACATGCAAAAATATATTCTTAAATGTTAATAAGGTTTATTTATTTTTATATTTATACTTTTAAGTAATTATACTTATCTTATGTAAATCTTTGATATATATATATATATGTATCCACCTTTTTACAAACTTCTAAATATTCTACTTCTCATGACATATACATATGTATATACACACACTTATATACTTGTATATGTATATACTTAAAATTTTCCACATTTATTATAGTTTAAAATCCATATATATACATCCAGACATTTTAATTATCATAATATTATTTGTTTAACTTATAAATCAGTGTTTTAAATAGTTAAAATCAGTTAATTATCAAATAACAGATGCCCGAAAATCCGGGTTATCACATTCCTCCCCCCTTAGAATCTTTTCGTCCTCGAAAAGGAACGAGGCTAGAATTTACTTAATACTTAAAATCAGATAAATTATCTTTTGATCATTTTTAAAACACTTTAAAATCTATATAGTATTACAAAAATAGTTTTTTTTATAAAAATACTTTTATAACTCGATGTTTCAACAAGTCCATCCTCGTATTTACAAAAATTCGGTCATACGTTGATCAGGCGTAAGACTGAAAATCTATAAGTACTTAGCAGACCCGTTTTCAACACCTAGTGAAAATACTTGGAAAATAATTTATTAGAAATATCGAAAACATTTTTGAAAATAGAGGAAATATCTTTGGTGAGAATGCTCTGGAAATCATCACCCCCATCCATGGTCGCAGTTAACCCGATGGTTACGTTGCCGTCCCGGCAAAATCCACAGATAACTGTAGGTCTCCACGCTCCTCGATTACGCCATGGAACCCGCTACAGATCGCAGTTATACCCGGGCCTTACGTTGCTATCACAGCACAAACCCATATAACTGTAGGCATCAGCGCCACCGAATTTCGCTGCCAAATAATGAAACTTCTCCCACATAGGTCGCAGTCTACCGATATAAAATCAAACGTAGACAGTTGGCTCTCAGCGGCACACACGACTTTCGCTATGTTACCATAGTGTCACAGTCTACCGATATAAAATCAAACGTAGACAGTTGGCTCTCAGCGGCACACATGACTTTCGCTATGGTCTGCAGTAGATCGCAGTGACATCGAGTTACATTGTCGTCACAGAATAACCCAAATGCCTCTGTGGGCACCAGCCCCTCGACTTTCGCTACACAAATAATCCTCAGGAACTAGTTTTGTCCGGACTCCTCACAGGATCAACTTTAGAATCCCCCCTTGGGGTTCAAGGTAGTACCACCCAGTGGCACTCCTAAGAAGTTCATTTCAAGGGAGCGCCTTTTTCCCCAGAGCTATACTCAAAACATTTTATACTATATACTTATAGTATCTTCAAATCATACCCTTTATGATTTATCAAAATCTCCTTTACACAAAATCGATTACCAAAAATCGATAATTCTCAAACTAGGCTTTCCAAAATCCAAAATTGATTTCTCAAAAATCAAAAGCCCTTTCCAAAATCCATAGGTTCCCAAAACCTTTTCCAAAATCATTCTCATAAGATCCTTTATATATATATAGATATAGATATATATATACTTTGAAAATCTTTGGATCATTTCAAACTTTGTATAAAACCTCTTTTATACTTCAAATATTTCAAAACCCTTTTCTTTTAGCAATAGATTCAACAAGGGAAGATTTACCTTATATAACAAGGATATATAACTTTATTTTATTCTAAATCAAATATTCACATTTGATAAATCTTTTATAAAGTTATTAACCATATTTCTTTTCAAAAACCATTTTACAGTTCTTATCCCCAATCTTCAATATCAATTTCATTCAAATCCGTACGATGCACACATATCATCCGTACACAATATCAATCTGATCACTCAATCGATCACACAATTTCATTTCCGAACTAGTATCGTCCACCCGACTTCCTAGTGCGGACTCAGATTTGGTTTCTTGATCAGAAACCGTCATTCTCCTTGCATAGTCATAGCTATGATAGAGAATATCCAGAACCAATCAAAAATCCATATCCAGGTTCGCCGTCGAAAATCGAGCGAAAAAATCCCAACTCGGATCGATAATACTATCTCGAAATTCTGTGTTCGAATCTGGATCAAATCACTATGCGAATAGAATAATATACGTATATCCTATGTATTTATCTTTATTGGTTATTAGCCAAATCAATTCTCTTTTCTATTCACATTTCCTTTAATTCCATTCACTTATTCTCAATTGCTTCCATTTTCAATTGAGTTATTACTTCAATTATAAACAGTCTGAACTCTGACCTATTTAAATTTAAAAATAACTTGAAAAAATTTAAAATAGATAAGTAGTTGAAAAATAGTTATTCAATTTTTCATATTCTTTTTTTTTATAGTTTGTAAAATATCTGTAAAATAGTTAAGTAGATATAAAATAGTTAGATAATTGCAAAATAGTTTTTAAAATAGTGATTAGATATAAGTAACTGAAAAATAGTAATTAGTTTATAAGACAGTTTCAAAATAGTTAAATAGTTCCAAAATAATTGTAAAATAAGTATAAGAGAGTTTGGGGTTTAAGAAGAAGAATTTGTATAGTAAATAGTTTGGAAAAATAGGTTTATATTAAAACAAATTACTTTGAAAATAGTCCAGAGTCAAACCGTTCAATTCCCCATCAATTCAATTTAAATTTCTACTTCCATTTAAATTGACTCAATACTTCAATTTCCATTGAAATTGATTTAATCCCAATTCAAGTTGAATTAACCTTAATTCCTTTCCAAATTCAAATCAATTTTCATTTGATTTTTAAACTTATTCAACTTTAATCAAATTCCAAATTAATTCAAATCAAATCCAATTTGAACTAATTAAATTTAAATCTCAACTTAAAACCATCTCGAATTATATAAATTTGAGTTAAATATTTTAAATATTGATTTAATCACTTAAGTCAAGTTAACCCTTACCTTTAAATCAAATCAACCTTTAAACCAATTAATTCTGGATCCAAAATCCAAAATTACTTTTTAAATTATCATTACTTAACTTATTTTAAAGTTCAAATTAAAAGTTCAAAGAAATTTTATCTTCAAAATTCAATTTATTGCCCAATTTTATCTTCCAACTTTGAAACTGATTCTTAAACAATTTTAAGTTACAAATTCAATTCTTAATATTCAAATCTTAAGTTTAAAAGGGATTCCATATCCTTAATTTCAAATTAAGGTTTAATTTTCATTTATCTCTATAATGGATATATTATCACAATCCATTTCTTCATTCATTTAAACTAATCAAATTCACCATTTTTAACTTTCCAAGTTAAATTTCAATTTCATCTTGAAATTCCCAATTCAAGTTGTTCATTCTAAACTCATTTAACTTCCCTTAAGTTAAATTCAATTTAATTTAGTCAACTAGACCCAATTTGAATTCCCATTCAAATTTTAAACCTTATATTAATAATATTCCCACTTATAAGTTCAAAAACTTATCACTTTGGGTTTTCATATCATATTCCAATTTAAAACTCAACACTAAGAGTTATTTCGAATCATCTTTGATATTATGTATATCCTCATTTATACATATTTACTTCCTTTACACACCAAGTTATACCTTAAATTTTTTTAAACCACCTTTGGTTTTAATTAAAAACAAATTTCTTTAAAACAATTTCAAGTTTCTGGATTTAGATTTAAAATTTGACAATTTTAAATTATCTTCAATTCCAATTTATAAGTCATACTTACCTAAAAGTTTAATTCCCTAAAACATTTCATTTTACTTAATCATTAACAAATTTCATTATTAAATACAACAACCATTTATGATAATAACCAAGATTATCATATCTGGAAACCAATTCATTATTTTCTTTATTCTGATAACACTTCTACAAATTCAAGATTTTAATTTCAGTTTGAATTCATTTCAAACTTATCTTCATTTAATTTAAATTTGGTTGTATTAATATTACTACTTATATTTAATTCAATAATTTAACAACCAATTATCTTAATAGAAATATTGCTTTATATATCAAATATAATTTTATATAAAATCATTTACCTTTTAAACCATTTAAAATCTTTATATAGAAAAATAACAAGTACATTCTCTCATATATATATACACTCAACTCATTTTAGGGTACCATTGACCCTATCCTTAATGAGTAATCCCACCAGAGCCAAGGTTCTCGCTTAACCTTCTGCTCTGATACCAAATGTGACGACCCGGAAATTTCGATCCCGAAATTTCCAGATAGTTAGAGAAAAGAAGAAGAGATAGAAGAAAAAGAAGAAGCAGAAGCATCAAAACACAGAAACCTCACATTCACAGCGGATAAAATATAATAACAAATAATAGCATTTATACAAAGAAAAGCTGTAATTGTTACTTTACATTCAATACATCAGAGTTACAACATATACACAAATAGACTAGACAGTTATCAACCTGTCCCAGACTACTATCAATAAGCTCTCAAATACATAGGGGTAAACTCCATACGTTCCTGCCATCCAGCTCGCCTCCTGAGCTTCAGAACGTCCTTACCTGGAAATCTGTAATACTCGGTCTGACCCGAGCATTACATCAAAGTAACACCCGGGTCAGGCTGGAAACCAGCGTGAGTAAACTCATCTAATATGAAATTTCAATTCATAGAACTTATTTAAACCCGGGTAACTCGAACTTTACTATAAGTAAACAACTTATATATCAACGCTTATTTTCACAACAATATCTAAGTATCCAACCTAGTTTAAATAGTCAATATTATTCCAAACTGGCCTATTGATTTCACATATCAATCTATAAAGGATTAAAAAGATTTCAAATCGAAGTGGTTTCAGGTATGTATTGATACCTGACTCCCGTCTCTTCGAATTCAATATCATCTTAAAGCCAAGTGGTTTAAGTTTAACAATTTAAATTCACAACAGAATGTCATATGCATACGGAATATCCATTACAGATATCTAATTAAATAAATGATTCATATTTATAAATAGATCAAACCAATCATTTATATCACCACACATCATATAGACTAGAGATATTCATCAATCCAAGTATTTGATATACTTAATTATCCATAAGAAAGGTTAATCAATTTTACAACTTCTAATAAATTTAATTAACACAAATAAATTAATTAGTTTTAAATCCCACTTAATTAATTAATTACAAATCATTTATTTTTATAATTCCAATAAATTATGAATTTAATCAATTATCCTTTAATTACTTAAGTCCTTCATTAATTTAAGATAACTCACTTATCTTAATTAATTTCTTAATTATCATTTTAAATCCTATTTAAATGCTTGAAATTAAATTAACATAGGGAATAGCTAAGATCTTTAAGTTAATTAGTAGTTAAAACATTTCATCTTCTTAATTAACTACTTGATTACACTATTTAATTTTACTTTAAATAGCTTAATAATTAAATAAAATAAAGGTCATATAATAAAATTTCTTAAACTTAATTAAGTTAAAATAGGTTATTATATAACTTTAACTAACAATATTAAGTAAGCATTTAAACATTTAAATTTGTTGGAAACTTTGCTTGGAAACTTGTTTAAAAATCTTTCTTATAAAATCTTATTGATAAACATATCCTCTTTGTACAGGCCCAAGGCCCAAATCGAAATTAAAGAAAAACTTCTCCCTCCCCTAACCTTTCTCTTCCTACCATTCCACTCACGTACACCCGAGTCAAACTCTCACTTCCCCGAAGTCCAACCCGAGTAATCCCCACAAAATCACGAGCCTTCCCCGAACAACTCAGAACCACTCACGTACAACCGCTCGAACTTACCTGCTTCGAGTCGTCATGCAACCCACACGAAACAAATCCCGAGTCCACTCTCTCTTCTCCAAAACTCACATCCACAGCCAACTCAGACTATCCCAAACGTGCACGTGCATGTGCACGGCAGCTCCGGTCTCCTCCGATCGACGCCGCTAGCTTCCCCAAGTCGACAACCATCCCCTGACCCACCTGGCCACCCAGATCGCCGATATCATCCATGAATCGAAATCGAACCCATCGTTCGAAAATCTGGAACCACTACCATCAGAATTTCTCCCCTCGCCGTCAATCCTGACCTTGATAAACCACGCCATCTTCACCAGAGATTCGCCCTGCACCCAAGCATCGATTCCACCTTCTACGAACAAGTCCGATGCTTCCCAGACATCACAAGATCTCGGAAACAATGATGGCCAAAACTGCCAATCGTACCCTAACTCGTCCCCGTCAAGATGCCATGGCCACCTAAAAATATTACCACTAATTTTCTGATGACCTCCAACTCGCAAGCTACCTCTGACAACAGCCTTGACCTTCATCTTGCCACCGTTCATCGGAATTTGGCAAAATTGCCAAATCTGTTCAACTCGATATTACACATCAATCCCATTATTAAAAATCGAGATATTTGTACTAAAATTCATTATTTTTCAACACGAATTCACTCGTAAAATCGAAGCTTGAAATCCAGATATAAAATTTTTGACCAATTTTTCTTTTCTACTGTTATTTATCATTTTCCAGAATGTTACTAAATATCTTTACTTAACGCTATTTTTAAAATTTAATCTACAATGTTACAGACATTTTCTATTTAGAGATCAAAGTCTAATTTTGATTGTATGGGCAGTTTAAATTAAATTTAGAAGGACTGGAACCTATATATGAACAGAATGATAATAAGTCTGTTGATACAGACATGCACAGATATTTCTTCACATTAATACATATCAACCATATTAATTTATTCATGCAAGCCTTTATTCACACATTACTACATGAGTTTATGTATCAGATTTAGCTTTTCAAGGATTGTAATTTACTTACCTGTTTTATGCAAACAGAGGACAGAGCTACAGGCTTTATACTTTTGAAAATAAAAATAAAAATTGACACTTGTCATTCTCCTAATCTATTTTGTTAACACATATGCTTTAGATAATATTATTAGCTTACACTTGTGATATTACATGCAAAAATATATTCTTAAATGTTAATAAGGTTTATTTATTTTTATATTTATACTTTTAAGTAATTATACTTATCTTATGTAAATCTTTGATATATATATATATATGTATCCACCTTTTTACAAACTTCTAAATATTCTACTTCTCATGACATATACATATGTATATACACACACTTATATACTTGTATATGTATATACTTAAAATTTTCCACATTTATTATAGTTTAAAATCCATATATATACATCCAGACATTTTAATTATCATAATATTATTTGTTTAACTTATAAATCAGTGTTTTAAATAGTTAAAATCAGTTAATTATCAAATAACAGATGCCCGAAAATCCGGGTTATCACAGCTTTTATTAGGAACTCCAACTTCTCGTTGTTTAGATTTATTTTCAACCCTGGGATTTCTTTAATCCATGAAGTAGATCTACAAGTTCTATTCCAGAGATCCATGATTACTCAGATTTCATTAAAATCTATCATAGGATCTACTAAAGCAATGGCTCTAAGGACTACCAAAGAAAAATCGACTACCTTCAGGTAGACCAATGATGGTAAGAATGCTAGCTCTCAACATGTAAAAGAAACCACTCAGCGTGAAGGTAGTTCCTCTTTATCTGGCGAAAAACACAGAGAAGGTAAGTAGAAAATGAAAAGAAGGAAAACTGCAACTATGAAAGTTGAAGTAAGCAGAATTCCAATTGACAGAGCATAGATCGGTATCCTCAGATCGGTACCGATCTGACATGCCATGTTTGAATAATGGTAATTTTATCAATATGCACAATGATGTTGATAGCGGCGATGGTCATGTTGTTATTGGTTAAAATGTAGATATCAGACGACCGCTGTTGACTCATGTATAGAAATCATAGAAATCGATCAATTGGACGAACGGTTCTCCTTAAAATAGAAGAAACCAAATATCATGGAACTAGCCGAGACCATTTGCGGAGCCAAACACTTGAGGCAGGCCATGATGATCACCATTCATTCAATCCAATAGAGCCAAAATTTCTAGCACATATGGTGATAAAGCCAGTGAGCGAGAACCAGCATAGAAGTAACGATGATTGGGGTTCTTCTCCTAATAGGAATCCATTTACCGAGGAGATATTGTGAGAGGAATACCCTATAAGATTTACTATTCCCACAATGTCATCTTATAACGGAACCACTAATCTGAGACATCATTTGTTAATGCATGAATGACATATGGATAGCTGTAAAGCTACCGATGTCGTGCGTTTAGATGTTTTCCAATATTTTTAGAAGGAGTGGCTATGATGTGGTTACCTCGGCTACCTTCGAGATCCACATCTTTGCTCGATCAGCTAGCTAGAATGTTCGTGGAGTAGTTCAGGTTGCATGCTGCTCGCCCAAAGGATGTAATGTTGTTGTCTAATGTTTTCTAGAATTCAGGAGAACCTCTAAAGGATTTTTTGTCCAGGTTTAACACTAATGTGACATAGATAAGCAACAGCAAGGAGGACATTGTTTTGATGGCTTTGGTTAGAGGAATACACCTCGATACAGATTTCAGCAAATGGTTAAAGATGAAACCTCCACCGACCATGGAAGAATTTTACAAAAAAGAAACTCAATATTTGCACTTGGAAGAGGCAAATAAAACTGTTGGAAATGCCGATTGAAGGCAACCAACTGAGGTAATTTAGAGTAATGTGGCTATGAAACAAATCGATGGAAATTTTGAAAATGTTGCTATTAATGTGGTAAACAAGAACAATAATAAAAATGCTAACCAGGGTAATGGAGGTAGGAAACCAGATTTCAAGAAGCGCCCAAAGTTTCCTAGTCACGAAGATTATATACCATTAAATGCCACGGATGAGAATATCCACCTTGTGATGTAGGGTACTGAGCACTATAAGAAATTGGCTATGAGGGAGTTGATTGAATGAAAGAAAATCTCTAGGAAGTACTTCCGCTTCCTTGAAACACATGGCCATAAAACTAATGAATGTAGGCGTTTGGAAGACGTGATCGAGGATTTGATCTGGAGAAAGAAACTACAGTAGTATGTGAAATCCTCATAGGATGGCAGGCAAAGAAATGCTCAACCCAAGAAAAGTTGCTCCAATAGGGCTAAGCTAGGCTAAGTGAAGATAAACGTAGGTAGTTTGGTAAAGGCTTGTTATTAACATAATAACAAGTGGACCTCATTTGGCTGAGAAGAGCTGAAATGAGAAGGAGAGGCATGGGAGCTCATTAAGACGTGTTGTGTAGAAGATTTTCCATTGAAGATGGAGCAACGACAAAGCAATTAAAGATGATGACTGATGATAATGTTTATAGGAACCGTGATGCAAATGGGGTCGAAGCATCAACGCTTGACCCTATGGTGATAACGGCCATGATTAAGCCAGCTACTATTAGGAAAGTTCTCATTGACTGTGGAAGTTCAGTAAATATCTTGTTTAAGAAAGCTTACGATCAAATGATAATGGACGGCCAGGATCTGAAGCCTTGTAATTTTTGGATTTAGGGATTTACCAGAGAGGCTTTAGAGCCTATTAGGTGTGTTGACTTGCCTGTGGGTTTTGATGAAGGTAATAGTAAGAGAGTGTGGGTTGTGACCTTCGTTGTGATGGACACATTTTCTACATATAACGCCATTTTAGGTCAACCGACCCTTGTCAGCTTCCAGGTGGCCTTAGCCTTGTAGTCTCTAATGATGAAATTTCCTGTAGAGAATAGGGTAAGTGTCATCCAAGGCAACCAGAATGTAGGGCATGAATGCTGCGTCGTAAAGCTGAGAGAAACGAAGAAATGTGAAAAAAGAAGGACGTTGAGGAGACTCTCTGCATCAAGTCGATATATGCATGGCAACCACCGCCTAGGCCCTGGATCAGTCAGCATTGTAGATTCCACAAAGCTATGGATATAAGAAAAGAGCCAGAGGATGTAAGGGCGGCCCCAATTGAGGTTATGATCAACATCCTGGTCGATTAGGATGAACCTGCTCAGGTCCTGAAGATCGGATCTCAAATCAGAACAAAGATGAAAAAGGAGTTGGCAGGGTTCCTCCAGGAGAACCTAGATGTGTTTACCTGGATGCATTCTAGCATGTATGGAATATCACCAGAGATAGCGTGCCATATATTGAATGTGAACCCCAAAGATAGCGTGTCACACATTGAATGTGAACCTTGAATGTCCTCCTATGAAATAGAAAATGCACAGCCTAGGTCCGGAGCAATCCGTTGCCCTAAAGGAAGAAGTGGATAAGCTAAAGGTCAACGGCTTTATCCACGATCTTCTATACCCTAAATGGGTATAAAATCTAATGCTGGTCAAGAAGCCTAATGAAAAATGGAGGACATGCATCGACTATTCAAACTCGAATAAGGCATACACGAAGGATAACTTTCCGCTAATGAAGATTGACCTGCTAGTGGACTCGATAGACGGCCATGAATTACTATCATTCATGGATGCTTATTCCGGCTACAACCAGATACCAAGGCACATTACATATCAAGAATACACTAGCTTTATTACTAACCTGGGATTGTGTTGCTGTCTTGTTTTGCCATTCAGTCTGAAGAATGCAGAAACAACTTATCGAAGATGGGTGAATTTGATGTTCAAGATTCAGATCGGGCGTACAATGGAGGTCCATACAGACGATATGCTGGTGAAGTTGCAATAATCAGTGAACCACTTGGAAGACCTATCAGAGATGTTTGGCATGCTCCAAAGATACAAGATGAGGCTTAACCTATTGAAATGTTCATTTGGAGTCGCATTAAGGAAATTTTTGGGATTCGTAGTAACCTCAAGGGGCATAAAATCCAATCCATAGCAGATTAAGGCCACGAGGAATGTCGAGGCCCTAAAAATAATAAAGAAGGTGCAGAATTTGAATGGAAAAGTAGTCATTTGATTAAATTAATTTCAAAGGCTATAGACAAGTGTATATCATCCTTTGATGCCCTCAATAAGGGAAAAAGAAATTTTTCTTGGACACATGAATGTAAGGACACATTTTAGGCCTTTCCTAATCATTTGGAAAGACCATCCATCTTATTGAAACATTTGGAAGGAGAGTATTTATTTGTTTATTTGCCAGTATCTATTTATGCTTTAAGTGCTGCCCTAGTATGCGAAGATGCCAGGATCCAAAGGCCAGTAATTATAAAAATAAGTAATTAACGGGATCAGAAAGGAATTATCTGAAGCTAGAAAAACTAGCCTACTGCTTATTGATTGCATCAAGGATATTCCATCCCTACTTTCAAGCTCATCCGATTAAAGTACTGACTGACTGACCTCTCAGACAGGTACTACAATGGCCCGAGACTTCGGGAAGGCTTTAGAAGTAGAATATTGAACTAAGTCAGTATGATATATCCTATCATCCTAGGAGAGAGATCATAGGATAGGCATTGACCAATTTCATTGTTGAATTCACTATCCAGGATGAAGAAAGAGGAGAAGGCGTAGGGCGGAATGCTCAATGGAAGCTATACATGGATGGAGCTTCTAACGAGCGTTGCTTAGGGGCAGAAGTGATTTTAATAACTCTTGAAGAACGATCGATATGTTGTGCAATGAAACTTGAGTTTCCTTCAATAAACAACGAGGCCGAGTATGAAGCAGTTATCGCAGGGCTCAAGATAGCGAAGGAATTAGGAGTCAAAACATTGCATATATATAGCGACTATCAATTAGTGGTCTGCCAAGTGAAGAAAGAATTTCAAGCTAAGGGAGCAAGGCTAGCCCATTATTTAAAAAAGGTTCTGGAACTACTTAATGACATTGAATATTACATGACAACGCACGTCCCAAGAAAGGAGAACATAAAGGCCAATTCGCGAGCCAATGTGGCAGCTCTAGGGATACACAACTCATGGGTTTGGTTCCAGTGGAGGTTTTATCACCTCCAAGCATTGACCAGATGGATGTCGATTAAATCTTTGAGGTTGAAGTTGAAAATGAATCGTGGATGACTCCAGTCAAGGAGTACTTGTTGAAAGGAACTCTCCCGAATGGGAGGAACTAATGAAGGAAACTCCTACACAAAGCCCCACGATTAATTTTTAGAAAGGTGTACTATATAGAAGAGGATTCTCAGCTCCCCTACTACGATGTGTCGCCAACAAAGAAACTAAAAAGATCCTTAAGGATGTACACCAAGGAGCCTGTGATGATCACATCGGCGGGGGCAATCGCTGGCAAGGAAGATTCTTTGCTATGAATATTTTTGACCAACAATCAATTGGGATTTAGCTGATTACACTAGAAGGTGTGATAGAAGCTAGAAATTCGTAAAGATTCCCAAAGCCCCATCGATAGAAATTACACAAATGATTAGTCCATGACCATTTACAGTATATGGAATTGCCATTATCGGTGTGCTACTGATGTCGAAGGGGAAAGCGAATTACGCCATTGTTGCAGTTGACTATTTTACGAAATGGGTTGAAGTGGAACCGCTTACCACAATCACCACGAAGAAGGTGATCAATTTCGTAGTGAAAAACATTATCTATCGATTTGGGATTCCACAAAAAATCATTTTTGATAATGGAACCCAATATAGTGCTAAATTCAAAATTTCCTATAGTAAGTATGTGACGACCCTCCTCTTTGACCCTCGAAAATCGATACTAATACGTCTACAGTATTCACGGGACGCAAATTCAAGGGCCAAAGAGGCGGATGATCAGGGGTAAAAGAAAATAAAGATAGAAGATAGAAACAACGGATTCTCATATCGTATTGAACAACTTATAATTATAATGAAGATAGTAAATACAATCACTCCCAAAGTGATACATCAAAGTCATGGCAAGCACTAACCCAGTCAGGGATAGTTATAACTGCCTATCCCTACATAGGTGCTGGTATATACTTATACATAATACAGCGGAAATAGAAATAGATAAATATCAACAGAGAAATCTTTCACTCCAGGCTCCTCCCAAAATGCTCCAAGCTAGATCTGACTAATTGGCTGCCCAAAAATTAAAGCCCCAAAGAGTTTAGGGGAAAATAAATAAACTCCGGTTTAGTCATGGGACTGGTGTGAGAAAACTCAAAAGAATGGGTACTTTTGAAAACAAAAGGTATCTCATAAGACTACGCCGCACATAAACAGGGATGGGTTTTTACCTTATGATAACCAAAACCTTTGCTACGCAAAATCAAAAATATTATTCTTAATGACATTCTTTGTAAACCTTTTCAAATAACATATTAAAATAGTCGAAATTGTTACATTTGTTAAATTTGATAGCATATTTAGGTATACAATCAAATCCGTAAAGGTACGTATTGGAGAATGGATTTCCAACAATGACAAGGTAAGAGACTACCTTTCAACAGTACATCTCTAAAGGAATCTACCGAGGCACAGCCCTGTTGCCCTCTACCAACATAGAACCGACCTACCTCGACCATAGATAGTACAAAATATCCCATCACCCCGGTCGTTCCCGACCTATCTGTGGGATCCCAAAACATACACAACAAGCTCGAAATATAGAGGGCAATCTAGAAAGGTGATGATCATAACCTAATGGGTGCGACTCACATAGCCCTGCTGCTTCTACCATGTTTTTGCCATTACCGATATGTGCAGCTTGAGGTAACGTTTTACCTTTCACATTAAAAATTCCTCTTTGAATGCCATATTGCCGTTTTCTACGGCACACTAATTGGTTTCCACAAAAGTACAACTCCCGAGTTCATACGCCTCAGGGAAGGGTGTTAAGTATAAGAGGGGTTACCTCCTACACCACCAAACAGATGTATGTTTGTATAAACCAAGGTATATGGTTTTAGAAATGCAATGTCAAATATTCGTCCATACAAGTTTTCCAGGAACAAGACAAACCAAAAGTACTCCTACTACATCTTGTTTGGGAATCACCCCTAGGATTAGTAGCGAGCAGTCCTTGAATTGATGATTTCAAAATCATTATCTTCAACAAGTTTTCACTTTCGAATGCATATATTGGTTTGAAGTGGTTTTCAGATAGGAATCACCCAAATCCGATCCTGCTCTCTTCGAACCAATTATCGATAGAAAAGATGCTAAGTAGTTAGATGATTGGTGATCATCATTCAATCAATTAATATCTTTACATCCGATAAAATACCTTTAGAGATATATTTTAAACCATTTCTTCTTGGTATATACAGATTTATTAAACTCATTTTAACTTTGGAAATACCAAATCATTTCCCTTAAATTACTTAGGAAAATTATTTCCGTCTTCTATAATTTTAATCTTAATGAAGTTTACTTATTTCCAAAACATATCTTTTAATGGGTTAGAAACAATGTTATTTAAGACATTGTTTACTATATAACCAAACCAATTAGTACTGATTAAAAAGGATTCATAGATTTTAGATTAACTATACTCGATACTAATTTCCGTATTCAACCTGTATTATTCATCGAATAACGGTGAAATCATCTTTTAAATTCACATGGATTTGTATGGGTTCCCTCCTCAGAATTTAATATAGAGTTTAACTAGAACGTTCTCTTTACCAACAAAATCTTATTTGAAATCTTGTTTAACTTTGTGGAAAGTTCCTAGTCTCTTTTCTTTTATCTTAAGAAATTATGATCCGAGAAAATCAAATTAACTATTCCCTCCGTCGGACCATTCCGGATAGCTAGGGGGAGTAGGCAACCGGTTTTCCAAACTCCAGCCTAGAGACTACCTCTCTGCCACCCATTACGCGATCAAGTTATTTGATTGATTCTAAACCTTTAAAATACTTGTATGGTTATTTGGAAAACATTTCCAAAAGATTCGTGAAGAGAAGCCCAAGTTTAAATCATTTATTCAAAAATTTCCAAATTCGATTATTAAATTGCTGATTAATAGTGATTTTAAAGCTTTGTAGATCAAAACGCTTATTCTATTATATATTTGTGTCCCTTTTTATAACTAAAACCCCTTTTAAAAAATTGTAACATATTTATGGAATTTATTTCATATTTTTTATGATTTAAAAATATCAAATTTTAAAAGGTTGAAAACTATGGTTTACGAACTGCCAAAACGCCAATATTTTAAAAACTTGATTTGGACATATCTCAAACTCTATTGAATGAAAACTCAATTTTTTTCATTTGTAAACTATGGCTTAAGAGTCAGGAAAAGTCTTATTCCAAAGAATTCTGACTCATATTCCATTCTATAGATGGATTTAACTTTTTACAGTGTGAAAAATCGCGAACTACTGTTACGCGACACGCTTATTTTAACTCCATTTTCCAAAAAATTCAAACTTTATCGAAATGAGTTTTGCTATTTATAAACCATTTTAAACCATTTTTATCCATTTTTAAAGAGGTCGACAATGTTATATATACCATTATAATTTATAAAGAGAAGTGATTCCTTTGTGTAAATTCAATGTGTATTTTACCGTAAATCATTTCCATATCAAGCAACCATATAATCAACATCCAAAACATGATGATCAACATAACAAGCATACAAACATATCATATCATCGTAGAAATTATTAGTAAAAGGTACGAAGTTGTTCTCACATGTATAGCGATCTGTTTCCTAACTTTTAACGCTTTTTTCTTTCCTGGTTCAAAGCCCAAGGAGCTCGACCTCTATAAGGATAGTCGTAGCCTATAAGTGAATAGGTGGAGGTGCTCGACGAGGTGATGGTGGTCCTAGATAAGCATGGACAAGATGGAGAAGTGGAACTAGGCCACTACTTTGAACTTGAACTAAGGAAGTATATTTGTATATATTTTTAGCAGAGCTTTGCTATGATGGAGAAATATTTTGGAGAAGGAGCGGAGGTAACGGAAGCCATTAATAATTGTGAAGAAGGAGAAGAACTTTGAGAATTTGATGTGAAGAAATGAGAGGGTGTAGGATGCTATTTATAGACTTTTTTTAAAAAATATCTACAACATCATCATCACATCTCTTATGACCCATGTGCTATACACCCCCCGCTCTACTCTCGGCCGAACCTACCCCCTAGCCCACTCCCCTCCCATGTGTTTGTCTTCTCACGGGTGAGTGATGGTGAGTTTACTTTTTCATGATGCATTTGTATATACATAAGGAACTTATATGTATACATGCTTAGATATTTCTTTTGGCTTCGATTGGACTAATTGTAATACACATTTATATGTATATGCGCATCTATATGTATGTGTGTGTATGTTGAAACAGGGTTGCTACAACTTAATACCATTTCCATTTGTCAAACCGTTGTAAATCCGAAATCCAAATTCCAGTCATATTTTTAGTTTTTAATCAAACTATTTGTTTATGTAATCAAAACTTGAAAATAAATTACTTATCATTACATAATAATTTAAAATGAATTATTTACCTTATAAACAATTATTTGAATATTTAAAATTAATTAAATATCCCAAATTAAAGTGATAAAATTACGGGTCGTTACATTCTTTCCCCTTTAAAGAATTTCATCCTTAAATTAATGAAAGAAGAAGTTATCTTAAAAGAACGGATATTATATACGATGAAATGTGATAAGTGGTCAAACCATAGGTAGTGAGTTCACTACATCAATACAATATACAAATTACACATCAATCCTAAATTCTGGATAAGCTTTCCTCGTTCTATCCTCAGTTTCCAGGTGAAGTCTTCGGCATCACTACTCCATTGAACTTTAATTAATCTCACAACCTTTCTCCACAACCACTTCTCATCACAATCGACGATTTGAAATGGTAGTCTGATAACTCTCAAGTTTGGCTCTACTTCTAATCCTTAAGTGGGACATATGGAAAACATTGTGCACACTTGACAGTCTTTCTGGTAATTCCACTCAATAGGCTAGTGGGCCAATTCATTCAAGAATGGGAAAGGGTACAATATATCAAGGTGCCAAATTTCCAACCCTCCTAAATCTTACTTTTCCCCACATCGGAGTGATTTTCAAAAATATAAAATCTCCAACTGAGAATTCTAAATTTCTACGCCTCTGATCGGTGTAACTTTTCTGTTTGCTTTGAGCTTCCTTTAGCTTCTTCTCGATCATATCTACCTTCTCCGAGGCTTCTTGAATTATATCAGGACCAAGAACTAACCGATCTTCTGTTCCGATCCAACATGTTGGTGATCTATATGGACGACCATACAAAGCTTCATAAGTACCATGTAAATACTTGCCTAGTAGCTGTTGTTATAAGAGAATTCCAACAGATGAAGATGATTTTCCCGTGAAGCTCTAAAGTCTAAGATGCAAGCTCTCAGAAGATCTTCTAATATCCAGTTCACTATTTATGTTTTCCCATCAGTTTGGGGATGATATGCAGTGCTTAAACTCGGCTTCATTCTCAAAGTCGTCTGCAATGCTTCCCAAAACTGACTGGTAAAAATTAGACCCTGATCACTTACTATGCTGCTTGGAATTCCATGCAAATGGACAATCTCCTTTATGTATATACCTACAAGGCTTGAAGTAGTCCTTGTCGGCTTTACCGAAATAAAGTGTGTGCTTTTGGTCAATCGATCTATGATAACCTGAACGCCTTCATTTCCTTTCCTCATTTGAGGTAAGTCATCAATGAAACCCATTGATATCTGGTCCCACTTCCAAGTTTGAATCTCGAGAGGTTGTAGTAGTCTTGTAGTCTTTTGTTGGTCTCTTTTGATCCGCTGACAGTTTGCACATCTTCTAACGTGAATGAAGATGTCCCTCTTCATACTTTCCCACCAAAAAACCTCCTTCATGTCTCAATACATTTTGGTAACTCCAGGATGTACTATAAGTCGAAAATTGTGACATTTTGCTAGAACTTCTCTCCTAATCCCATTGACATTTGGAACACATACTCTCTCATGCATTTTTAAAATTCCTTGATCGTCCACCTTGAATTCCGGCCATCTCCTTAGTATCATGTTCTTCTTAGTTGCTTCGGCTATCCTTGAAATATAAGGATCCCTGAGCTAGTTTTCCTTTATACGATCAATCAAGGTTGGACGTACTATTAAATAGGCTATAACGACGTGCTTTTTGCTCAGAGTATCCGCTACTATGCTGGCTTTCCCGAATGTATATAAAATGTCAATATCATATGATGTGAGAAATTCTAACCAATGTTGTTGTCTCATGTTTAGATCCTTCTGTGTGAAAAGATACTTCAAAGATTTGTGATCTGTGAAGAGATCGAACTTCTCACCCAGTAAATAATGCCTCCATAGTTTTAATCGAACACAACGGCTAATAGCTCTAAGTCGTGTGTTGCATAATTTCACTCATGAGTTTTAAGCTGTCTACTTGCATAAGCGATAACTTTTCCATGCTGCATTAATACTGCACCTACTCCTTCTCCACAAGCATTTGTATATACGGTCAAACCACCGCTTCCATCAGCAATATCTAGGACTAGAGTACTGGTCAACCTTTTCTTCAGCTTATTAAATGCTTCCTCATATTTCGATGTCCAGTCAAATTTAACATTCTTCTTGGTTAACTTCGTTAGATGGGCGGAAATTTTGAAGAAGTCCTGAATGAACTTTTGTAATATCCCACTCCTAAGAAGCTGTGGACATCTACTAGAGTTCGTGGTTGCTTCCAACCTTGAACAGCTGTAACTTTCCCTGGATCAATCGGAATTCCATCCCTTGATACTACATGTCCAAGAAACCTTACCGCATTCTCCCAAAAATGACACTTTGAGAATTTGGCTTTAAGCACATATCTCCTTCTCCCAATACAATCTCCAGATGTCTTTCATGTTCCTCCTTGGTCTTTGAATAGATAAGAATATCGTTAATAAAAACCAACACTAATTTGTTGAGCACATCTCTAAACACTCTATTTATGAGATCCACAAAATAAGCGCGCGCATTGGTTACCCCAAAAGGAATAACCAACCATTTGTAGAAACAATCCAGACCTCTGAATACAGTTAATGGAATGTAATCTTCTACTATCCTTAGTTGATGGAATCTTTTGGATAAATCCATTTGTGAGAATATTCGAGCACCATGAAGTTGATCAAACAAGTCATCTATATCGTGTAGAGGATACTTGTTCTTAATCGTCTATTTGTTCAGGTCTCTATAATCTACACAAAGTCTTTTGGAGCCATTAGATTTTGCAACAAAAACTACCGATGTGTCCCAACTTGAGCAAATAGGTCTAATCAACCCTTTAATTAACAACTCATCGGTCTGCTCCTCAACCCATCCTTCTCTTTCGGAGTCATCCTTCAAATGGGGTGTGTAACAGGCCTTGCACCAGGAATCAAGTCAATACAGAACTCAATTTCTCGATGTGGGGGCCAACTTTTCACTTCTTCAAAAACATCCTGAAACTCCTTAACAGTTGATATTGTCTCTAATCCTTTATTGGATGAATCTAGTGCATACATGAAACTATCCCTTACCGGACTAGGTTATTTACACAATATTTCATTGATCTTCCCTATCTTTATTTCCACCAATACTTTCCTCTTAACACTCAAGAACAGCTTTATCCTTAAATAAATAATCCATACCGAGTAAAACTTCGAATCCAATAAAGTCAAGAATAAATAGGTCGCATGAAAAATTATGGGAAAGGTGGGTAATTTGGACGTTTTCACAAAGCATACAAAGATTAGTTGTACCGTCTATGAAATTAGATACATAAATAAGGATATCTGCTATTTTTGTGACCATTTTTAACCTATCAACCAATCATTTAGCAATAAAGCTATGGGTAGCCCCATTATCAAACAATACTTTAACTAAATTCTTATTAACATAGATATTAACTTCTAGAACTCTCTTGCCCTTTACATCTTTAGAGGTTGAAGGCTCGTCCTTGATAGCATAAACCTTAATCTGCTCTCCTTTCTTCATTAGCGAGCAAGCATTTTTCCAATGTCCATATTGACGGTAGTTGTGGCAAAGACTTTTCGAAAGTATAGGAGAGATGGGACCTTGTTGCTGTTTTCGAACTTTGGGACTCCTACAGGACTTTGAAATATGGCCCTTCTTTCCACAGTTAAAACACTCCACATTCTTAAACCAGTTCCCCTGAGATCCTCTACTGGTCTTGCCTTGCCAGGGCTTCTTCCTCTTATTGTTGTTGTTGCCTTGAACCGCTACAGGATTCTTTTTGTCCAAAACTTCATATTGTAAACCCATATCCCCCAGATCTACAAAGGTTCCTTTCACATGAGCGATTGTCCTATCCTGATACCGCTCCTTCATCCCAGTAATAAATAAACACCTCATTTTTCTTTAGGGGAGTATCTACCAGTCCATGTCCAAAGCGAGATATTTCAATAAACTTGCTCAAATACTCTTCCACAGACATTTCTCCTTGCTTCAAATCCATAAAACTTCTATAGAGGCGGAACTTTCTAGCAGCGGGCATGTATTGTTCTTCAAAAACTTCTTTAAACCTTGCCCATGAGAAATTATCTTTCAATTCATTAAGAGTAATGGACTCCTACATAGCTAAAGCCCCATCCTTCAATTGCCAGGAGGCTAAGAACCTTTTTCGATCATTATCGATGTTTAATCCTTTAAAGATTTTCTCACATGATCGGAGCCAAGCTTGCAATTTAATAACAGATTTCGTGCCTTTGAATGGTTTTCCTCCTAAGCTGGTATAATCTTTGCATAAAGCAACAACGTTAACCCGAGGTTGCACAAGAGCTACTACTTCTTCAACTACCGCATCATTTGGAGTTCGACCATTGGTGTCGTTGTGTTGTTACTTCCTCCTTTACGTCCTCTTTGATTAATCATTTTCTATTACCTGAATATAGTAAGGTATCAGTTCAGAACACATATATGAGATTATCTTAGAGGATGGGTATAAAATAACTCGAATACATTTATTTGGATAAAAATTTCAAATGTGCACTCTCATTGACTAAACTCATTCTAGGGCATTACTAACCCTATCTCTAATGAGTTGACCCCATCAAGGCTTAGGTGTTCTCTCAACCTAAGCTCTGATACCAAGTGTGACAACCCACCTCTTCCACCCTCCAAAATCAAACGCGCCGCAAATTCAAGTGCAGAGAGGAGGATGATCATGGGTAAAAGAAAATAAAGATAGAAGATAGAAACAAACGATTCTTACATCATATTGAACAACTTATAATTATACATGAAGATAGTACATACAATCACTCCTAGAGTGGTACATCAGAGTCATGGCAAGAACTAACCCAACTAGGGATAGTTATAACTGCCTATCCCTATATAGATGCTAGTATATACTTATACAAATACAATGGAAATAGATATAGATAACTATCAACAGTGGAATCTTCTGCTCCAGGCTCCTCCTAAAGTGCTTCAAGCTAGATCTGACTACTTAGCTACTCGAAAATCAAAGCACTCAAGAGTTTAAGGGAAAATAAATAAACTTCGGGTTAGTCATGGAACTGATGTGAGAAAACTCAAAGGAACAGATAGTTTTGAAAACAAAAGGTATCTCATAAGACCATGCCATACATAAACATGGACGGATTTTTACCTTATAATGACCAAAACCTTTACTATACAAAATCAAAAATATTATTCTTAATAACATTCTTTGAAAACACTTTTCAAATAACATATTAAAATAGCCAGAATTGTTACATTTGTTAAATTTAACAACATATTTAGCTATACAATCAAGTCTGTAAAGGTACGTATTGGAGAAAGGATTTCCAACAATGACAAGGTAAGGGACTACCTTCCGACAGTATATCTCTAGAGGAATGTACCGAGGCATAACCCCGCTGCCCTCTACCAACATAGAACCGGCCTACTTCTACCATAGATACTATGAAATATCCCATCACCTTGGTCGTTCCCGACCTATCCATAGGATCCTAAAGCAAACACAACAAACCCAAAATATAGAGGGTAATCTAGAAAGGTGGTGATCATATCCTAATGGGTGCGACCCACATAGCCTTGCTGTATCTATCATGTTTTGTCATTACCGATGTGTGAGGCTTGAGGTAACGTTTTTCCTTTCACATGAAAAATTCCACTTTCAATGCCACATTGCCATTTCCGACGACACGCTAATTGGTTTCCACAAAAGTACAACCCCCAAGTTCATGCACCTTGAGGAAGGGTATTAAGTATAAGAGGGGTTACCTTATACACCATCAATTAAATGTACATTTGTAAAAACCAATACACATGGTCTTAGAAATGCAATATCAGACATTCGTCCATACAATTTGTCCAAGAATGGGACAAACAAAAGGTACTCCTACTGAAAGTATGTATGGATCGTGTATTTATATCTTAATATGCAAGTGTAGTAAAAATCTAACTTATGACTACTAGAGTAGAATAAATAAAAGTAAATTAATAATCACACCAGAGTTTTTATACTGGTTCGGACCTCCCATCCTACGTCTAGTCCCGAAGCTCCCCTTCGGTTTTAAACTGGTAAACAACCCTCGCTTCGCCCGGAGGAATAGGCTTGTTACAGAAAGTTTTTCCTTGACAAGTATGTGTTCTTAGTAACACTGATTTTGACTGCACAGTACAAATCTTCCTATAATCTCCTTTGAGTAGTATGTGTATGTGAGACTTTATTTTTAGGAAGAAAATGGTGTATTTATGGCTTTTAGAAATCAAAGTATGCAAAGAGTAAAGAGAAAAAGATTTAGAAAATTCCAGTAAGTTTGTTTCTCAAAACTTTACATATTTATAGGCGTTAAAGAGTTTTCTTGAGGAGTAACATCCTTTAGTATGTTCTATTTTAGTCTAAGGGTTGTAATCCTTGAGGAAAAAGAGATGCAGTGAAAAGATGTGGATGCAACTATTAGAATGAAGTAAATGGCTTTTAAGAGTTTTAGCCCGTTACCCAGTTCAGACATCTGGGATAAAATTCAGGCGTCTATCTGGTTTTATATTTTTTAACCAGTGAGCTCCGACAGACGTCTGGGTTAAAAATTCAGACGTCTGTCTGTTTATAAAATTGTAGGCAGAGAGCTTAGTCAGACGTCCGACTTCTATGGACAGACGTTTGATGCTTGTGCACTTCTAAAAATAAATAGTGAAAAATCTTGTAAAATGTTTAATGTGCAATTTGTGTAAAACATTACTATAGGAGATTTTACAAACCATCTATCTATAACTATAACATACTATAATAGCTTCTCTAATACCAATGATTCTTTTCTTCTACTAATCATCTTCCAGTCGTGCTATTGTGAATTCTCAAAGCATTTACCTGCAAATAGATGGAATATATTGTATGTATATGATTGTATAGTTGTTGTCATCGAAATCATAGAATAAAGGTTCTAACACCTACTACATGCTATTTGGGAATCACCCCTAGGGTTAGTTGCAAGCAGTCCTGACATTGAAGATTTCAAAATTATTGTCTTCAACATGTCTTCACTTTCGAACACATGTATTGATTCAAAGTCGGATAGGAATCGCCCAAATCTAATCCCGGTCTCTCCGAACCAATTATCGATAGAAAAGATGCTAAGTAGGTGGGTGATTGGTGAACATCATTCGATCAATTAATATCTTTATATCCAATAAAATATCTTTAGAGATATATTTTAAACCATTTCTTCTTGCTATATACAGATTTATTAAACCTCTTTTAACTTTGGAAATACCAAATCATATTCCTTAAATTACTTAGAAAAATTATTTTCATCTTCAATAATTTCAACCTTAATGGAGATTACTTATTTCCAAAACATATCTTTTAATGGGTTAAAAACAATGTTATTTAAGACATCGTTTACTGTATACCCAAACTAATTAGTACCGAGTAAAAAGGGTTCATAAATTTTAGATTAATTATACCGAATACTTAATTCTGTATTCACCTTGTACTATTCATCAAATGATGGGAAATCAGCTTTTAAATTCAAATGGATAGTATGAGTTCCCTCCTCGTAATTTAATACAAAGTTTAACTAGAACGTTCTCTTTACCATCAAAATCTTATTTGAAATCTTGTTAAACTTTATGGAATGTTTCAAGTCTCTTTTCTTTTATCTTAAGAAAATACGATCCGAGTAAATCAAATTAATTATCCCCTCCGTCAGACCAGTCCGGATAGCTAGGGTGAACAAGCAACTAGTTTCCCTAACTCCAGCCTAAAGATTATCTCTCGGTCACCTATAAGGCGGTCAAGTTATTTATCGACTCTAAACCTTTAAAATACTTGAATGGTTATTTCAAAAACATTTCCAAATGATTCGGGAAGAGAAATCCAAGTTTAAATCATTTATTCAAAAATTACCAAATCTAGTTGCTAAATTGCTGGTGAACAGTGATTTCAAATCTTTGTAGATCAAAACACTTATTCTATTATACATTTATGTCCATTTTTATAAGTCAAATCCCTTTTAAAAAGTTTTAACATGTTTATGGAATTTATATCATATTTTTTAAGATTTAAAAATATCAAATTTTAAAAAGTTGAAAACTATGATTTACGAACTTCCAAAACGCGACTATTTTGAAAACTTGATTTGGACATATCTCAAACTTTATTAAATGAAAACTCAATTTTTTCTTTTTCATTTGTAAACTATGGTTATAAGAGTCCGAAAAATTCTTATTCCAAAGAATTCCTACTCATATTACATTTTATAATTGGATTTAACTTTTTGCGGTGCGAAATCGCGAACTACTGTTATGCAACACGCTTATTTTGACTCCATTTTCCAATCTTTTTCAAACTTTTTTGAAATAAGTTTTAATGTTTACAAAACATTTATAAACCATTCTAAACCATTTTTATCCATTTTTAAAGAGGTCAACAATGCTATATATACCATTATAATTTATAAGGAGAAGTGATTCCTTTGTGTAAATTCGATGTGTATTTTACCGTGAATCATTTCCATATCAAGCAAGCATATAATCAACATCTAAAACACAATAATCAAGCAACATAACAAGCATAGAAACATATAATATCATCGTAGAAATTATTAGTAAAAGGTATAAAGTTGTTCTCGCGTATATAGTGATCTATTTCCTAACTTTTAACGCTTTTTTCTTTCCTGGTTCAAAGCCCAAGAAGCTCGGCCTCTATAAGGATGGTCCCGGCATATAAGTGAATAGGTGGAGGTGCTCAATGAGGTGATGGTGGCCCTAGATGAGTATAGCCAAGATGGAGAAGTGGACGTAGACCACTACTTTGAACTTGAACTAAGGTGGTATATTTTGTATATATTTTAGCAGAGCTTCGATGTGATGGAGAAATGTTTTGGAGAAGAAGTAGAGGTGATGGAGGCAATTAATAAGCTTGTGAAGAAGGAGAAGAACTTTGAGAATTTGGTGTGAAGAAACGAGAGGGTGTAGGGTGCTATTTATAGACATTTAAACAAAAATATCTACAACATCATCATCACATCTTCCATCACCCATATGCTATACAACACCTACTCTCGGTCGAACCCACCCCCAACGCACTCCCATCCCATGTGTTTGTCATCTCATGGGTGATTGATGATGAGTTTATTTTTCCAAGATGCATTTGTTTATACATAAGGAACTTATATGCATACATGCTTAGATATTTCTTTTGGCTTCGATTTGACTTATTTTAATACACATTTATATTTATATATGCATGTGTATGTTCAAACAAGGTTTCTACAACATAATACCGTTTCCAAACAGTTGTAAATCCGAAATCTGAATTATGGTCATATTTTCAATTTTTAATCAAACTATTTATTTATGTAATCAAAACCTGAAAAAAAATCTTATCGTTATATAATAATTTAAAATGAATTATTTATATTATAAAACAATTATTTGAGTATTTAAAATTAATTAAATAACCCAAATTAAAGTGATAAAATTACGGGTCGTTACAAAGTACTGGATAGAGAAGAGATTTGCAGTGGTAGGAAATCCACGGGTGAATAGATAGGTGGTGGCAATGAACAAAATCATCAACTCTACCCTGAAGAAACGACCGATGAGGCCAAAGGAAAGTGGATCGATGAGTTACCTCTAGTACTCCGGGCTTATCGAACAACCCATGGTCCACGACCGCCCATAATCTATTTGCCTTAGCCTACAGATAAGAGGTCATGATTCCGATTGAGTTATAAGTATCTTCTCATTGGAGCATACAAAACCCGCCCTAACCCACTCCATTACCATCCCTACTAGGATGTAAACTATCATTGTGTTCTGCCATTTTGCTTTAGATTTTTTGATAACTGAATTTGGCAATTGGCTAAGAAACTTTTCCCCTTTCTTAAGTGGTGCAAAAACTTCAAATCTGTCATATATACCTCCCGATCTAGAGCGTATTCCTTTAGCGTATCAGCCCAAGTCTTCGATCAAGTAGTATGCCTTGATTTCCCACTCGCCGCCTCATTTGATTTGCCTAAATCCGACGGTTTTGGTGGAATTTCCGTCTCAGCCCCTTTTCCTGTTTTGTCTAGTTCCACCATTTTCTCCCTTTTATATTAATCTAATATGTGTGTGTATTGGGGTGATTATAAAATTGTTGCCTTGAATTTTGTTTTGAATCATGATAGTTTATTGTACACTTAGTCAAGGAATGATTTTGAGATTTATTTTGTTAATTTTGACTAATATATATATATATATATATATATATATATCTATACATAAATTATAATTATGGTAGTTTTTTTATATTACACACAGATACACACGCACACATGTACATACATAAATGTTGTTTCTACTCAAAACAAAAATCAAACAAATGTGCATTTCATAGTATGTTTATTTATTTATTTTATACAAGTATCGGTTGATCTTTTCATGCAAGTTGCAATTATATAAGTGAAGGAACTGGGCTGGTTAGCAGCGGGTAAAATTGGTGGATTTCAATTTTTCCCCCTATTTTGATCTTTATTAAGTCTATGAAGTATAAATTGATTTATTAGATTCAATCTAGATACTTCGAATTTTTGCTTGGTCAATCAATGAATTCAATTATTCGATATTTTACATATTGTATGAGTATATCATAATATACCTCATGTGTATGTAGTGCATGTTGATATATATATAACATAGTATGCATAGTTAATATGTATGTATATAGATGTTAAGATTTACATCTACACAGACGCATCTGATATATCGAAACAATAATTTAAATATGTATGCATTTAATTATATATGTTATGATAGAAAATTAAAAGCACGGGTGGGGTTTAAATGGAAGAAGATCAATAGACAAACTTTCCTTAATTTACACCTTCCCTTATTGCCATTTTGTAAATCTGGGTCTAGTAAAAATGTCTCTTTGACTACTTAAAATGAACAAATTTATGTATATGTATATATAATGTATTCAACTAATTTTTTGCTAATTTGATAAAGTCAAAACTTTAGATTTGAAATTCATTATCAATAAAAATCTAATTTTGATTCGGTAATTAATTTATAAGACAAACTTTCCTTATTTCACTTCTTCATTCATTATCATTTAGTAGATTTGGATCTAAAATTCAAATGCTTGTAATTAGAACTTTTGTATGTACATTTGGTAAAATAATATTTTGAATGACGAATGTTTTTGAGATATTAAATTTAGAACATTTGAATAACTACCAATTATTAGGCTATTTGAAATCTTTAACTGTATATGTTGAGTTTCAATCGAACCACAAATACAGATTCAAACCGTTTTGTAAAATAAAACACTGAATTTTAGATTTAAAATTCAAATTAAAATAATGATTTTGAGATATTGAAGTATATTTTTAATAACCTTTAAAATAAAAAACACACACATATACATACATATATTATATGATGTTTAAATACAAATATATTTTTTAAGTTAAAAATATATAATTCAATATTACTTAATGAATAAAGCACATCAATTTAATCATAAATAATCGAGTGAGACAACAAATGCGAACATGGAATCGTTTTACAGATTATCCAACAAATGATATTGCGAATTGAAATGTAAACAAGAGATATACCTTGAAGATGTCACGGTTGACTACACCTTGAATGGTAAATCATCCTAGATCCGATCTGAAAAGTCTTGCCCTCTGTAAAACCTTGATTTGAGATGTCTCCTTAGATTTCTAAGTAGACCAGCATCCATCCTACAAGATAAAGATTAACCACTTAATTTTTATTTTTCTTTGATGTTTGCATTAGATTTGAAGTTGATAAAATTTTGAACATGTCTCATTTGATTTTTGGCCATGGAAGGTTAGGAAGAGATAAAAGAAAAGTGAATGAAAGAAAATGTATGAGTGGATCTATTTTAGTGAGAGAACAAAAAAATATTTCTTACTCTCTCTTTAAAACTCCAGCTTTCAATTCTATACTAATTGTTAATCAAATCTCATCCATATCCTTCCTCTCTCTCTTTTGCATGGCAGGCCACATCATTGATGGAGTTAGGGGTATGCCGTAGGGGCAATTATGTAATTTGTTACATATATCTAGCTCGATAGCAAATCTAGTTTGAAATAAAAGATATTTTTTTCTATTATATACTTAATATAATGTGTTATGTTGATTAATTAATTTAACTAAAAGTATATTTAATAGAAATCCATAAATGGTATGTTTTGTGATAGTAGTTACAATGTGTTGTAATCATGAGTGATTTATTACAATAAAATAAAAATATCATATTAAATATTCCTAATCAAGATGTATCGAGACTGGATATCGATACTACCGTTGATACTAGGGTATGTAACACTCTCTAAATGATGGGCAGTGTATTACTCATAACCACTGGAGGTAGCAAAGGGTTACGTATTGATAGTTAGTAGATAACTATGAAGTAATTTGCTTGATAGTTTTCTATTGGTTAATATAACCAAGGTCAAATAAAAAATATAAATGTGACAAAATTACATAGCCTCTTGACTTGAGAATACTGTTGATCTTCAATGTGGAAGCACTGCTTTGATTATAGTTAAAATCGTGGCACGATGTCCATCAAACGTTTATAGTTGGGTCAACTAGAAGCACTGTAAGTGAAATACTATTCAAGAGAGGATTTGTAACGACCTCGGATTTTATATATATTTAAATTGATAATTAAATTAAATTTTGAATAAAAATTGTGAAATTAATCGATAAATTGATGCGAGTTTCCTCGAGTTCAAATAAATTCTATGTTAAATCGTTTAAAATTTAAATATTGTATATATATGTATATATGTGAATATATATGTATACGGGCATATATGAGTAAATTTGAATATATATGTATATATTTGATTTGATTTTAAATCGTAAATAAATGGTTTAAAAATAAAAATAAAAATTTCATAAGATAAAGTATAAAAATATAAAAGTAACCCATTAGCTAAAATTTAACAACAGATTAAAATATAGAAATTATTTATTATACAAATTAATAAGATTAAATAAAATAAAAAAATAAATATATTAGAATAAATTTAAACATCATGTTAAAATTAGAATTCATTTATATCACAAAGCATAAGACGAATAAAATACATTCAAGTATATACACATAAATATAAACAAATAAAAGATAAGTATGATCAAGGATAAGTATGTAGGCTAAGAAAGGAAAATAAGACAAATGACAATTAAAACAACATCATCTTTAGTATACAAAATAGATTTTTTTCAGCCTAGTTAACAAACAAAGTAAGAAATATATATATTCAAGTATGAATGGCTTGCTAAAGAAGAAACAAAATTAATATATATTTTGTACAAGTTAATTAATGTTAGCATAAATACTATCATATCTAGTACAATAGAGATATATATCAGCCACCAAAACAAGATATCATTCTCAGCCATCAAAATATAGATCATACCAGCCCACTAAAGTAGAAAAATCAGTTGAGTCAAATAAACAAAGAAAAGAAAATATATACCCTAGACAGTGCAACATATCTATGAAGCTTGCGAAACAAGTCAGTGCACATGCATTCATATCTATAAACAAGAGTTATATCAGCCTGCATAAGTTTGTAAGCAAATCAAATTTTATATGAAAATGTATAAGAAAAAGGACAATGTGAATTAATGCAGCCACCAAAGCAAGATACCAGCCACCAAAGAAAAGTAAGCAAATCAGGCTGGTCAACATACAAAGAAAAAATCTAAGTTGTACAAACAAATAAAAATATATCACCTGTATAAAATATTACCCTGTAACTTCATTTTATATACATCATCTTCCCATTTCAGTTCGATCATTTTAAAACTGAAAAAATCTGAAATGAGCTTCAGTTCAAAACTAAAAAAAAAGAAGAAAATTCAATCAAAACAACAACACAAATTAATCAAGGTAGAGATCAAAGGAATGGTTTCAGCTAGCAGATTCAACATTTCAAACTCTATTCTTCTTCTTTTAGAAACACTGTGAGTAACCTATGTTATAAAAATTTAAAAGCTTGAATTTGACATGTATATATATATATATATATATATATATATATTTGTGAAGAAGTATAATTATATATAGGGATACTCTGAATATATTTGAGAAAAACTGGAAGTATGTGTATTTGCTTGTATATATCCTTTGCTCTGAAAATTTTAGATGCCAGGCTTTGATTCCAAAAAATTTCCCACCTGATCTACTTGATGATTGGGGTTAGTGTCAAAACAAGAATTGTTTGTTATAGCATATACTAGAGTTTAAAATTTTATTTCAGCCAAAACAAGTTAGCACTGGCTTGGGAACTCAAGAAACTCAGTATCACTTCAAATTCGTTAAAATTAGAGTTTCTTAATTCTTGAATTCAGGGTTATAAATTGAATTCTTATACGAAAATACAATTTTTAAAGCAAAAATCTTAATTTTTAGATCAATGATTTGAGAGCAGTTTGGGTTTATACAAATTTCATAGTTTTGTAAATTTCTGATGCTCTGAGTGTTGGTGGATCTCGAGATCGAAGTCGTGGCTAGCTTGAGGGTTTGAGATCCTCAGAAAAATGTAAATCGAATTTAAAATCCATCATAGTGTAAGGGCGAGATCGATTTAGGGTTTGAAACCCATATTTACTCACGATTGGAATCGGAGCTGCCGCGTTGCCGTTGGGTGATCGGAAGCTATGGCACCCGTGCCAATCGAGGCGTCAGACATTGGCGAAGCTTCTGTTAATTTTCGTGGCCTCTGATTGCTAGAAATGGGAGGAGGAGGCGTTTTCTGGTGATCTACTTTGGATGAAGTTTGGGTCATGAAGCTCGATTTTGAAACTAGCGTTGGTTCACGTTTCTGGGTGGTCGGAAGGTGTGGTCAAATGATCGACGACTTGGGGATGGCCGGAGCTTCGGCCAGAGGTTATGTAGTTGAAGGATGTCAGTGATATATTCCCAATTTGGTAGTGTGACATGCTGAGTGCTGCTGTGTGTTGCTGATCATTTTTTGATCAAAGCATGGCTTTCGTGTAAAGCGTAGCTTTGTGGACGAGACCTCATCGAGCCTCACAGACCGAAAATGGTCGAAACAGGAAAGATGCGGCAAGGTTTCAGGGGTAGCTCCCCTAGGGTATGTCCATTCCTTTTAGAAAAAGGTGGTATCATGGTATGGAGCCTAGATATTTACCTGTGTGGTTGCTCCAATCTCATTTACTCTGTGTGATTGTTGCTTTGTTATCGACGATCCTCGGATAAAGGTCGCAAACGACCGGGGGTGGAATATCTCAGGTTTACTACCCGGGAAGGGGGTAACCGACCTTGTTTTGGCAGAGAGCAGTTGTGTCTCGGGACGTCCCTCCAGAGGCGTTCCTACGTGGCATAGGAAGTTCCTTAGCCTGACCATTTGTTGGAAAATCCAAAGAAACAATACGAGCCTTGTACGATTTTAGTTGTATAACCTACTATGGAATGTGGCGGTAACCTGCTATTGAACATAGTAGCTATAGTAGGCATAGTTCGGAATGTCTATGCTGGCTAAGATTAATATTATACTTTCGAAATGGTTTCCACACTATGCACTAGTAATAATATCAAACAGAGATTTTGCGTAGTAAACATATTTGACTATCATAAGAAGAAATCTCCTCCAATTCTGCGTTTGCATTGTGTGTGTGGCGGGAGGTCTTATGTTAGTTTCATTTTCCAAAAAGCATTGCGGATTTCAATGTTGAAAATTCTTTTGTTGTTTGTTTTAAAGATAAACTGTTTTTGTTACTCACACCAGTCCCATGACTGACCCGAAGTTTATTGTTCCCTTCCTAAACTCTGGGTGCCCACAATTTTCCACACGGGCAGTCTAGAGTTGGGTTTTTCAGATATCAGTTTTAGTAGATTATCGGAAGCTAGTTCAGTTTTTGGAGATCACGACTGACGTTGCTTCTCTTTGTGAAACATGATGGTGGTTCGAGCTAGATGTGGGAGTTATCAGTTCTGTTGGTTCTGCTGTAGCATTATTTATCTCTGATATTGTTGTATCATATTGATATCATTGTTGTATATCATTCTGGATATTGTATTCGTTGGAGTTGTATATGATATCATTCATTTCTTTCTTCCGTTGTGTTGTTATACTTACTGTGTTATAAGCTCCGGCGCGAGTCGAATTTCAACGATTGAATCTGTGGCATTCGAGTACAAGCGAAGTACGGGTGTCGATTTTCGAACGCTGAAATTTGGATCGTGACATTTTGGTATCAGAGCTAAGGTTGAACTTTAGCTCAGGAGTATAACACATTAAGTAGCTCATTAGAGATAGGGTGAAGTATACCCTAGAATGAGTAATCTCTAAGATATCTGTATGTATGCCTCAATAAATTCTCTTACTATCCACTTATAGTGAGTATGAGTGCAAGAAGAGGATGAGATAGGGGACCGGGGAATACGACTATAAATGGTCAATACCCTGTAACAACAAGGAAACGATCTTTTCTCTATCAATCTCCTTTGTTCGTCATATTTTCTCAATTCTTTGATAGTTCCTGGTAGATCCAGAAAGAGATTTGATATATTAATATGGGACATAAACTCCAGATGGACCAAAATTGTTTGTTTGGATGTATTGGTTGCCTTGTTCGCTTTGGTTGCTTTGTTTGCTATGGTTGATAGGTATACTTTAGTTTCTAAACTAAAAAGTTTTGAAATTGTATCCATATATTTGTCTATTCTTTGGATCCCAATATATTCTACGAGTGGTTAGTTATCCCTTCGAACTAACCAATTGCCACTGCATATTTCGTAGATCTGGATAATCCAAGTGTCTTATGGAAAAATTAAAAAGATTCGTTCTTGTATCTATTATTGATATTCTGATTTGGTAAGCCAAATGCAGAATAGATATTCAGTTGATTGATGAAATATTCTTCATCTATTCTTTGTGTCTCCCTGGCAAATTTCGAGGACGAAATTTCTTAAGGGGGGAAGGTTGTAACGACCCCGGATTATATATATATTTAAATTGATAATTAAATTAATTTTTGAATAAAAATTGTGAAATTAATCGATAAATTGATGCGAGTTTCCTCGAGTTCAAATAAATTCTATGTTAAATCATTTAAAATTTAAATATTGTATATATATGTATATATGTGAATATATATGTATACGGTCATATATGAGTAAATTTGAATATATATGTATATATTTGATTTGAATTTGAATCGTAAATAAATGGTTTAAAAATACAAATACAAATTTCATTAGATAAAGTATAAAAATATAAAAGTAACCCATTAGCTAAAATTTAACAACAGATTAAAATATAGAAATTATTTATATTACAAATTAATAAGACTAAGTAAAATAAAAAAATAAATATATTAGAATAAATTTAAACATCATGTTAAAATTAGAATTCATTTATATCACAAAGCATAAGATGAATAAAATACATCCAAGTATATACACATAAATAAGAACAAATAAAAGATAAGTATGATCAAGGATAAGTATGTAGGCTGAGAAAGGAAAATAAGACAAATGACAATTAAAACAACATCATCTTTAGTATACAAATTAGATTTTTTTTAGCCTAGTTAACAAACAAAGTAAGAAATATATATATTCAAGTATGAATGGCTTGCTAAAGAAGAAACAAAATAAATATATATTTTGTACAAGTTAATTAATGTTAGCATAAATACTATCATCTCTAGTACAATAGAGATATATATCAGCCACCAAAACAAAGATATCATTCTCAGCCATCAAAATATAGATCATATTAGCCCACTAAAGTAGAAAAATTAGTTGAGTCAAATAAACAAAGAAAAGAAAATATATACTCAAGACAGTGCAACATATCTATGAAGCTTGCGAAACAAGTCAGTGCACATGCATTCATATCTATAAACAAGAGTTATATCAGCTTGCATAAGTTTGTAAGAAAATCAAATTTGATATGAAAATGTATAAGAAAAAGGACAATGTGAATTAATGCATCCACCAAAGCAAGATACCAGCCACCAAAGAAAAGTAAGCAATAAGGATGGTCAACATACAAAGAAAAAATCTAAGTTGTACAAACAAATAAAAATATATCACCTGTACAAAATATTACCTTGTAACTTCATTTTATATACATCTTCTTTCCATTTCAGTTCGATCATTTTAAAAATGAGAAATTCTGAAATGAGCTTCAGTTCAAAACTTAAAAAAGAAGAAGAAAATTCAATCAAAACAACACAAATTAATCAAGGCAGAGATCAAAGGAATGGTTTCAGCTAGCAGATTCAACATTTTAAACTCTGTTCTTCTTCTTCTGGAAACACTGTGAGTAACCTATGTTTTAAAAATTTAAAAGCTTGAATTTGACATGTATATATATATATATATATATATATATTTGTGAAGAAGTATAATTATATATAGGGATACTCTGAATATATTTGAGAAAAACTGGAACTATGTGTATTTGCTTATATATATCCTCTGCTCTGAAAATTTTAGATGCCAGGCTTTGATTCCAAAAAATTTCCCACCTGATCTACTTGATGATTGGGGTTAGTGTCAAAACAAGAATTGTTTGTTATAGCATATACTAGAGTTTAAAATTTTATTTCAGCCAAAACAAGTTAGCACTGGCTCGGGAACTAAAGAAACTCAGTATCACTTCAAATTTTTTAAAATTAGAGTTTCTTAATTATTGAATTCAGGGTTATAAATTGAATTCTTATACGAAAATATGATTTTTAAAGCAAAAATCTTAATTTTTAGATCAAAGATTTGAGAGCAGTTTGGGTTTATACAAATTTCATAGTTTTGTAAATTTCTAATGCTCTGAGTGTTGGTGGATCTCGAGATCGAAGTCGTGGCTAGCTTGAGGGTTTGAGATCCTTAGAAAAATGTAAATCGAATTTAAAAACCATCATAGTGTAGCGGCGAGATCGATTTAGGGTTTGAAACCCATATTTACTCACGATTGGAATCGGAACTGCCGCGTTGCCGTTGGGTGATCAGAAGCTATGGCACCCATGCCAATTGAGGCGTCAGACATTGGCGAAGCTTCTGTTAAATTTTCGTGGCCTCTGATTGCTAGAAATGGGAGGACGAGTCGTTTTCTGGTGATCTACTTTTGATGAAGTTTGGGTCATGAAGCTCGATTTTGAAACTGGCGTCGGTTCACGTTTCTGGGTGGTCGGAAGGTGTGGTCAAACGTTCGACGACTTGGGGATGGCCGGAGCTTCGGCCAGAGGTGGTCGTTCTGTTGGTGCACGTGCACAGCGGATGTAGATGTATCAGTAGCGTGGAACTTGGGAAGTGGGGATGAAGCAGGAGTTGTTCTCGCGAGGTTTTCACGAGTGTTTACTCGAAGCTTTAGGGTATAGGACTCGTAGCAGGATTAGGGTTGGCTCGGGTCAATTATTTGTTTCACCTTTCCAAACCTGTTTTTGTTTTGGAATTTAAAGTTAAATTTAAATTTCTAAATCAAGGTTTAAACTGAGTTTCAAATTAAAGTTTAACTTCAAATTCCAGTTTAGTTTGAAAACTTAGTTTAGGAGATAAAGTTCAAATTTAAATTCTTTTAAATACCTAAAAATGTTCAAGGATTGAAAAGGAAATTTAAATTTAAAATGAAATTTAAATTGTAAAAGAAAGATTTAAACAAAGGTAAATCAATTCGAAACCTGAATCTTAAGTCTGATTTTGAATTCCAGATTTTGAGAAAGTAAAGTTTTTAAAATTTTAAATGTTTAAAATGAATTTAAATGTTAAATTATACTTTTTAATATGTGAATTTAAAAAGGAATTTGAGTTAAACTCTCAAATTTTCTTTCATAACAAAGGTACTACTTTAACATGAGAAATTAAAAGTTAGAGAAAAATAATTTGGTCTTAAACTTTATCAAAAACCAATTGGTATTTATTCTAAATCTTGAACTTAAAATGAATTTTTTTAAAAGGTGAATTAAATACCAATGTTTCAACCTATTGATAAGGGATAATTAAATCATTTATAAAAATGAGATTTGTTTAAATTTAAATAAAGATAAAATGATGAGGTATAATCCATTAATTATTAAGTTAATTAAAACAGATAATTTGCTTATTTAATTAATTTATGATTTGGATTAATTGAATAAGTAATTAAAGGGTTAAAATAATTAATGAGGGTTTAAAGATTTATTGGTAATTAAGGATTATTAATTAAATGTTAATTAATAATCAAAGTTGATTAATAGGGTGATTAATCAATAATTAATCCAAGGATCATGTGATGAATTAATTAAGGAATTAATGTGAGATTAATTAGTTTAAGTTAAAGATTAATTAACTAATGATAATGATTAAAGATTAATCATTTAGATAAAAGAAATTAATTTATGGTTAGAGTTAATTAAGTAATTAAGGATAATTACTTACTAATGATAATTAATCAAATAAAGGTTAATTAAGGATTAATTTATAAATGAGATTAACTATGATCAATTAAGAATAATTTAATTAATTAAGGTAATTGATTAATTAATTCATATCAAATGACTTGTAATTAATTTATCAGGATTGGATTACGAATTCATCAGTAATTAATTTAATTGGAAATAAATTGAATTAAATAGGATTAAACAATTAATTAATCCTACTTATAAATGATTATTGAATGCTTGACTTTACATATGAATGATTGTATTGTATGAGATGCCTTGAATTGATTGTCCTATCTGATCTGTGATATTTTATTCTGTGGATTGAGCTGTGTATAATTTAATCATTTATTTGTGATACGTTTGTATATTGTCTGTGATATGTGAATGAACGATAAGCGTTATAGTTATACCGCTTATCAACTATATTTCTCTATTTTAATCTGTGATGATTGAATGTTGTTGCACTATTGTGTGAAACCCCTGGATTACACTATACACACACAAATATAGATTTCACGTGGAAATTGATTAAGTCACGGACTGAATTTAATGTTTTTGAGATTGAAATTTTAATTTCAATTGATTTTGAAATTGGAAATTGGGGTTTAATATGAAAAGCTGTTGAAAGGAGTTTTAAAGATATTTTGAATATCTTGATTGTAACGACCCGTAAATTTCAACTGTTTAATAACATAATTAGTTGAAATTTTGTGAAATTTTAAACGATAAAATTTTGAAATAAAAATTTAATATTTGGAATGCGTTTAGTTAAACATAGCAACTGGTAAATTTTCGTCCAAAAATACGAAAGTTTATTTCGCGCATAAATTTACTTCAATTTAATCAGTTAAAAAGCGATGAAAATAAAACATTTTCGAAACCAAAATATTTTTACATAGCAAAATTCTAAACCATCTTCTGAGCAAGATGTCAGTTTTTCGTTTTTCCAAATTCGGACATCTTTGGCTCCGTCGATCTTATTTTTCAGCGTTTTTCTCGCATTTTTCGCTAATATAAAAATTTCGAATTTTTATAATTCGATCGTGCCACTGATAATTTTATACCGTTTTGATCGTCTCATCGTGCTGATCTCTGCGGTATATTCACTTTTGTACTTTGGAGTCCGGTTCGCCACGAAATCTGCGAAATCGGCATTTGTATCGATACCGTTGAACGTTGAATTCTACTGCCTCTTGGGTAACAACCGTGTAAAATTCCAATGGATGATTAACTTTTAATCTCCCAACAAACAGCCATTCACATTTATTATCACAAAATTCGTGCATGACCTCTTGTTTCCACTGGTTCATTTCATTTTGCTTTGCATTTAGTTCTCTGTTACTTTGGAAAATGTAAGTATTAAGTTTCTGACTCCAACTACTCATCCAACTACTCACGCACTCTCCCATTCCATTGTATTCCACCTTCCAGCCCTGTACACCCATCACCCTTTTCTCAATTTGGCCAGAGAATTGTTGTTGTCCTCCTTCATCTTATTCGAGTATAGCCTGCTCCAAACATTTTATTTTGCCTAACCCATCCCATCTTCTTCTAGCATCCACAACCACACTCTTGCTTCCATTCCCCTTTCAAACCCGACCGCATCTTCCACCTCCCCTAGCACCACCTTTCTTCCCCTGCCAACGACCGGAGCCAACCGTTCCTTTCCGCTCCACGTCTTCCACACTTCCATCGCGTTCGACCTCCTGACCTCCATGCCACCGCCAGCAACTCCAGATTCGGCAGCCGCCCATCGCCCGCACACACCTCTTGAACTCGGTCATCCACCGCCTAGGGATGCAGACGTCACCACTGACACGCCATTAGCCGCGTGAACCCAGCCTACCCGTGCTCTTTGTCACAGCCGTTCACCCCTTCTCTTCCTAGCTTCAATATATAGTAAGTATACTGTATTATATATTTAGTGCTTTGTTTTCGGTTGGTAACGTATATTAGTATAAAAAAGAAAAAAAGAAGAAAAAAAAAGATACATATTTGATTTATTGCAGTTTGTATAAAAGTTTATGTTTAAACGAATGCCTGCATATATGTTTCGAATCTTAGCTATAAGAATATAAGTTTATATACATTTGTTTATAAAGGTTACAGTATTTTCTATTAGTTACAACATTAGGATATAGTGTTCTACAATGTTATATATGTATAACTATTTCTCATTCTTAATAAAGTACGTTATATTTACATTATATTAATATTTGGTTTTGATATATATAAGGACGTTTTGCATGTGTGCACGCTTAAAAGCTGTTAATTCATGGTTGTATATAGTAGTTACATACTTGTCCATTTATAAAGTATACAGATACAACAGTCGTTTATATTGTAAGCATATTTAATTATATTATAGATGAGTTACGGCATAGATTATATTATAAAGGCCGGTGTATATATGATTTCAGTTTGTACAGAGACTTTAATATGTTCACCTATACGGTTAATAATTTGCTATTGACTTTAAAGTATGCGGATATATATATGCTTTATGTTAATATGCGTTTTCAAATTTTATATTTATTTTGTAATAAGTATGGATTTGAAATTATAATATGTATGCAAATGTTGAAATATTAGTTTATATATGTATGCATAAGTTGTTTTCAAATATGAATATAGTGATTTATTTTATAAATGTTTTGATTTAATAATGATTTGAAAGATATATTATTTTAATATTTGTCTTGAATTAAAATAGTGAAATAAATAAATAATATAAAATAATAATAATGTATATATTTTAGTTTATATCAAACCTGATTCTGATTTATTCGCATCAATTCCCATTTTTCCAGCTTTTGGTCCGTCATGCCTGTTTCTTCATCGAATTCGTGCCCAATCTAGCTTTGCTTTGGAATTCGTAGCTTGTGTGTTGTCTATCTTCTCTAGCCTCGAAAGGTGAGCAACCACTCACGATTAATGTTCTTTTATTTATTAAATTTGATTTCAATTGAAACGACAATTGAAATATGCTGATGTTAGTTAATTACACTGTTATATATGCTATTGCCTGTATCAGTTCACCTGTGACATCTGACACCATTATCTGTTATTTATACAATGATAATTCAGTTTGGTTGATATTGATTGTTTGATTGTTTATATTGGATGTTAAATTGAAATGTATAAAGTGATAAATATTATGCAAGTAAATTTGACGTAGGATAATTGAAATTTAAATCAACATATATGTTGAATTTGATTACTTGAATATGACCCCTTTTAATTGTTAAATTAATTGACATGTAGAATAGTGATTACACTTTGAACCGTTGAACGTATATTGGATTAATTGTTGTAGTGTTAAAATTGAATTGAATGACAAGTGAAAACCGTAATGTAATAATCTTTAATCTACATGAAATGATAGTGTAGATTCTAGAGATAATTATATTAATTCGTACAAATAACAATGCGAATTAATACGGTTATTTCGGGATTATTTGAATTGATTATTGGATTGTTATCGATTGTTGTTATTGCTTGTTTATTTACTTTGACACCATCCCAGTTATCACACTGCAAGTTCCCTTTGCTATGTTTTGATTTTAAATTGAATTGGAATCGGGTTGAAATGATAAATACCCAAATTGAACTTTGACCTTGGATATAGAGAATTAAATAAAACCCGATTGGTCAATAATTTGATTTAAAAAAATAAACGAAGATTTTATTTGAATAAATAATATGGTTTTGAAATGAAGTTGAAATTTGAATTTTAATGAAATTTAAATGTGAATATTTAATAATCTGAAACAAAATATTAACAATGTAATTGATGAAAGAATATTGTTTAATTTGAGAAATGATTGAATTAAGTTTGAAATGATTTAATAATTAAGTTTGAAATTATAATTAAGTCTGAAATTATTAAACTTTGAAATTATTTAATAATTAAGTTTTGAATTATTTAATATTAAATAAGATTGAATTATTTAATGATTAAATTAAATTGAATTTTTGAATAAGTGAATTTTACTTCGTAATAATTGAAATTGAGTTTTCTTTATTAATTAAGTTTTTGGAAAATTATTTAAGTAAGTAAACAAGTGAAATTGAATTTCTTTAACAAGAAATAAAATGCGATTTATTGAAATTAATGTAAGACTTGAAATTTATAGAATTTGGTTTGATGGATTTAATTTAATTAAATTTGTAAGTTTTGATATAATGAAGTTGAATTTAAATAATGGATTTAATGAATTGGAAATTTAATAGAAATTGTTTTGAATGGCATATTTACTTAATGAATATTGAATGAAATCGATAAATGAATTCAAATTGATTTGAATGTTAAATTAAATTAAATTAAATGTTTTCGAAATGAAACTTATATTCGAACTTGAATCAATATTTGAATTGTTTAAATAAAAATGGAAATTGAATTATAAGATTTTGAAATGGTAGTTTGGAAGTTTTGAAACGAAAATTTTGGAAATTGATTTCGAAAGACAAATGAAATGTTGATTTACAAATTCCAACTGAAATTGTAAATTGATTTGGCTTTGAAATAAATAAACGACCAATCGGTGTAATAATTACGAAAGTTATTAAAGAGACCGGAATCGGTTATGGATATACTCTCTATCTAAACCGAAACCACTTTAATAACTATACGCGGAGTGATGATCCAGAATGAAGTGGTTGGATTGATGTACGTGTTGATTGAAGAAAGAGAACGATAATGGATAGCCTTGACACTTGTGTCAAATTGGAAATGACTAAAACAGGAGCCGTGCCGGGCCAATGGAGGATTAGCTACCTCAAGTGGACACACTTCTTCGAACTACTCATTACTTGTTGTCGATTGGTGCACCCTTGATTTTGGGAGTGTTGTTTCACGGTGTTGCGGGCGCTGCGACGTTGCGTTCTCACCAGTCCGGATCAGGCGAACGGTAGTATCACTACCTTGGGTATTGCCTCATGTGCCTTGTCATACTTGTATTCCCTTTATTCGCGACCACTACGAATTTGTTTTGTACCTTTAGTATATGGATTGCCCTCTGGTGACTTCCGGTTTTGGGGAAACTACGGTCTTGTATATGCTTTTGGGAATAAAAATGTGTTAAGGGTGGAATGGGCCATGACTTAACACTATTTTGATATCTTATTATTACTGATAGACATTATCTACTTATCGTACACTACTACATAGTAGATAGTTTAACGGATCCTTAAAGGATGGTTATTCCAAACATCCTTTGAGTTACTTGTATTTCAATTGCTATTTCACTTGAGTTGGATTTATTAATATAAGAATGTTAATCCTGACTCGAGTGTCTTGTGTTTTTGCTTTACGCTCGGGTCAGACTGAGTGTACCAGTATTCGAGACTCACCTTTGGAGTTGGAGCTTTGCTTGAAGATCCAGCCATCTATTCTGCTTTCAGTATTCGATGAATCCAGTGATGCACTCTGATTTGTATCTGATGTATCGTGTTACTCTTCCGTTGTATCTGGTTTAACTCTGATGTATCGTATTACTCTTCTGTTGTAAACTCTGATGTATTTTATATATTCATATAGTAGCTTCATGAACTACTATCTCTTTTATTTCCGCTGCACTTATTACTCTGTGTCTGTGATCTGTGATTATTTATTTACTGTATATGTTCAGTTTTGCCAAATTTAAATTAACAACGCGGTATTTTGAGCAATTCAACTCCGGCATGAGTGTCTACCTATACACTTATAATGGATGCGAATGGTCCAAAATGGCGGGACGTTACAGTTGGTATCAGAGCTTTGGTAGCTCTAGGCAAAACTTAACGTATAGGGTAAATGTATTTACAGAATCACTCTCATTCGAGTTTCAAATCTCTTCCTTTGACTCAATTCCTTTGAATTTTGGAACGTTCCCTCGGTTTCGAAATTCATTCGTGTCCTTCACTATTCGTCTTCTTTCAATCCTGGAGCACCCCATAACTCCATTTTGAATGATATCTATAATAGATCGGCGGTCTCGCCAATCTTCGAATGACTCATAAAGGGGTGAAACTCCTTTACAATAGACATTGATTTACCGGAGATTTCTGTATCCTCGGTTTACGATGCTATCTATTACCTGCTATACCTGAATTTCATCTCTTGAGATCAAGTGTTGATTTACCTCGGAATTCAGCATCGATCTTATTCTTGAAGTTACGGACGACCCGGTTAAGGTTGCCCGTGAATTAAATAAACTCATCCATCTCCCGATTGTGATAATTGAATTATCTTATCTTCTGTTCAAACCTATCTTCGAATCGAAATTCTCTTTGATTTGAGTCTATCAAAAATTTGAATCCCTATCCTTGCTTTGAAATCCATTATTGTATCGTTAAGTGAGGAAGTGTATTGTAAATTAATTTTAAAATGTTTTTATATTGTGTTGTTTGAGTTGTTGATGTTGATTTGGGTTTTCGATCGATTCGTCTGATCAACGCTATCGATAGGATTTCCAAAACACTTGAACAGAGCAAACTGACACAATATCGTTTTCAAATTTGATAAATAAAATAAAAGTTTTGTATGATTATATTATATATAAATATAAGTTTTCTGAAATTAAATTGTTAATGAATTTGTTGTCAGAAATAGTAATATTTGATTTTCATTTGTTGTTTTGTAAACCATTGGTTATTGCATAATATAAATACCGAGTCACTAGCATACATAAATAGGTCAATATCGATCCAGATCGGGTGATGACCACGCCCTAATGGTAGCGAACCACATGACCTTGATGTATATCCCTTGTTTTAGTCATTATTGGTATGAGGCTTGAGGCTACTTTTTACCTTTTAGAAAATCCTACTTTGAATGCTAACACTACTCTCTAGACACAATGCAATGCTAGCATTCATCCATACAAATTGTTCTTGATATGGACAAATAGAAGGCAATACTTATACTACATCCTCAAGATTAGTAGCAAGCAACCATTGCACTTCAAAGAACTCCGTCTTCGATTTCATCATCTTCAATATGTCTTCAATTCGAACGCTTATGCCGGTTCGAAGTGGTTTTCATATTAAATATCTGATCTCGGTCTCTCCGAACTAACAATCGATAATTTCAAAACTGGCTATGGTTTGATAGTCGGTTATTTAACTATCAAATAAACAAACAATAAAATCAGAGAGTTAATTTCACATGGAAACTAAACATGGTTAAGCTCATAAGCAACCAATAAGCCTCTTTAATTAATCCTTTCATGAATTTAAAATCACTTTGTAAATTCTTGTATTAAAATACTTTCATGAAACATATACATAAATATGTTGCTCATTTATATTCTTTCACTGCTTGGAAAAATATCTGTATACTTGTTCATCGGTATTCGTATATTCACAAACCACTAAACTTTCAATACTTAGAAAATGTAACTGTATACTTATCTCAACGGTATAAGTATATTCACAAAACCTTAAGAAATATTTCACTTTCAAAACCATACTTATTTGGGTTAAAACAAATCTCATTTAAAACATTAACAACAATAAACCCAAAACACTTTCCTTTTGGAAGAAGTAAATGGATCGTATGTAAATTAGACCAAATATACTTACCACCACTTTCCGATTTCAAACAGTGCTATCCCTCGATTAACAATAATGCCGGACAAGTTAGTGTACTATTCTTGCCTTGACATACATTCTTAATTCTCAGAACAGGGACGAGTTTCCCTACCTCCAAATTTGGTTTTAAGTATGTAAAAATACTTTCCATACCACCATAATTTAAATTGATCATTTATAAAAATCAAATCTTAATCCTTTATAAAACTTTTTTATATAAATCTCTTTTATATTTACAATTCCTTTATAAATTTCCTTTCTATTTATAAAATTCCATTTTATTTATAAACTCCTCTATAAAAATCCTTTTATAAATCTCTTAATTTCTTTTTAAAACTCTTTTTATAAATCTCAAAATTTATTTATAAAACTTCTTTTATAAATCTCATTCACTTATCACAAACCTTCAATTTAAAGACAGAACCAAATACTTTCCATAAACCGATCATTCCATATATTATTATAAATCCACAAATGTGATTTATTATACCAATTATAAAAATGATATCATTTCACTTTTTATAAAATACCATTTGTAAATCTCTCTTATATACAACATTTTATATAAAATATTTCACCAATATTTATTCCAAAATATTGCTATCTTCTTTTAAAATAGAATTACTTTATTACAAAAGATAAATTCATTTTTATATTCCTTTCAAATAAACATTCATTGTTATATGAAATTCCTGTAAAATAAATACTTCCCAAAATACATCTAAAACTTTTCCATATAAATTAGAAAAGGTTAACAAAAAGGTTGAAATAAAATAAAGAAGTTCAAAAACCATTTTTAAATAAAGTACCATAGAAAATTCCGAAAATCACTTTTAAATTTGTTTTCTAAATCAAAACCATTTTCAAATCAAAACAGCAAATAATAGTTTTTCAAAAATACTATAATGAGGTCGATAACTACCATAGCACTTAACCAATGCTATCACTACCTTTATCACTAAAAACATTTAACTTTTAACATATATCAATGTCATATCCAATATGGCTAACTATCAAACTTTTAGTATTCAATGATTTATACAACAAGTATATAACTAAAATTTAAAATCAATAGTAACGAGGAATCCGGATTCCTATACAAAATTCTCTGTATTTCATTTTATATATCATTCTCTTTTCAAAGTGGAAATTTAAACTAACGAAACCAATAAATCATTCAAGCACAAAATAATAATTTAAATCTACTATATATCATATAGTATTTGTCCAAAGGTGAGTTAACTCATCAAAATTTTGGTTGATGCTTAAGCGTTCCGTTTTGATGTTCGATTTTAGCTCAAAATTTCACTTGCTCCAAACTCGATGGAATCGATTCCAGTGCGTAGATAACGCTCCTACGAGCATAATGCAAAAGACCGCGTCTCGATTAGACCTCGTATGAAGAAGTTATTCATTTGATAAGATTTTGAATAATTAAATATTAATCAATTCACTAATCACTTTATTAATATTATTACCCCACACTAATCCATCTCCTCCAATTGAAATCCTACACACGCATACAATGATACACCATGACCATGCACAACCACACCATGATACGGAGCTATGCTCCACCATTCGACGAACGGACTTCGCCAACAAGTCACTCTTCACAAGTGCTTCTCCACCGACCCAAAATCACCCACCTCGATCCACCAAAGGCCGACGCGACCTGAACACGACCTCCCCCAAAACCCTAATGTCACGTTCTGCTATTAGCCACTACACCACCTCTAGCTTATCACCGCTGACTCGCTTTGCCACCAGAAGCACAACCATACTCCCTAATTAACCTAACACTGCCTCAATCTCATGCAAACCCTAACCCTAGTTTACTGTTGCAAAAATCGACCTAGGCCAAACTCGATCGCACTCATCATCCAACGCACGGATTCCAAACTCATCTCCTCATGAGTTCGGCAGATTCGACAGTTTAATTTATCGTCGACCAAAGCTTTTGATTTTTAAAAGAAGTGGATTGATTTTCTTTTTACAGGAAGAGGGAAAATGAGAGACAACCGAAAAGTAAGAAGGAAATTGGAAAAAAATCAGAATAGTCTATTTGTGGGTTTTGTTTATTTTGTGATCTAAGACACTTCGCTACGTAGTATTTTGTTCGCGTACAGAAATAAAAATACGATTGCGCACATCAATGCTACACGATCTGAAAACAACAATAAAATACACTTGTTATCTAATTTTGTAAATTTCAAAAATATCTTCATTTGTCGAAAAATACGTCAATCGATAATTTAAATTTTTTTGAAATTAAAAGTTATGGAAAATTCCTATAAATTAATTTAAAAATACATCACAAAAATCAAGTTGTTTTTATTAAAAGTTGATTTTCTTATTATTTATTAAACTCGAATCAAATTTAATATTTAAACCAATTAAATATTCCCATTCAAAACGTTAAAAACTACCGGTCGTTAAATTCCTTCCCCTTTAAAAATATTTCGTCCCTAAAATTCCTAAAGGAAGAAAAATGTCTCCAAGCCCTTAAGCTTTAAAACGCTTCTGACCCTTAGACTTACAAAATTATTTAATTAAAATGGGTTATTAGGCTTTTGAAATCCCATATGTTATAGAAAATTTAAGCAGTACCTCCTTTGCGCGGCTTGATCCCGAAAAATCACAATATCAATATAAGCCCATATCTGAGACCTCCATTATGAGGACAACAAAACAACATTATATGCATATGATATACATTATAGAGTGTGTATGGCACATAGCAAATACATCCGTTAAGCAATAAACATATACCAATTTGTCATGCAATCATACTCTACTCATGAAACCAAAAGCAGCAAGCTAGCCTTTGCTTCTATGTACCTGTATCTTACTTACATAACCCAAAAGAGAGTTAAACCAACCAATAAAACAATACAACAACTCCTTCATCATATATAGCAATCATTTCACATAAACATGTCATATGAAACCATCTAACTTGCATTTCTAATGTAAGAAGCATACAATATATTAAAGCTCGTACAATATACATATGCCATCCATATGCAATATCAATCCGATCACTTGCTTGATCACATAAATTTCACTTTCGGACTAGTATCGCTCACTCGACTTCCCTAATGTGGACTCCGATCAGGTTCCTTAATTAGAAACCTCTGTACTCCTTACATACCCATATGTTGTGATAGAAAACTTTAGAATCATATTAAAAATCTGTATCAAGTGTCCGCGGTCAAGAATCAAGTGAAAAATCATTCTTTGGAATGGTGCAAATCACCTCAAAATCATGTACTCGATTCTGGATCAAGAACAGTTACACGAATAAAATGATCTACATACAACTTACATATTTATTCCACTAGTTTCTAAACTATACCAATTCCTTTTCATTTTAAATCACATTCATTTTTACTTATAGTATATTTTCTTTAATACTGAAATCATTTATGAACTATTTTATAAAACATTACTTAACTATTTATAAGCATTTCATAACTCAAGTTCATATTCATATAATACTCTTCTACATCGTAAGAGTATATATATAATATGAGATTTGTTTTACTTAACCAGGATATTAAACAAATTTAAAACTTGTTTTAACTTGCTATCTTTCCATTCTAGAGTTATAAAACTCTACCTTTCATATTTCACAAACACTTAGCTTCGAGTTCTCAAATAATTTTGAAGTTTTCAACTGTCGTCGAAAATTTCATTTCATTTCAACAAATGAAAACCATCAAATAAAAAATCATAATGAGATGCATAAACTAAACTACCCTAATGCATAAGATACATGCATCCAATTTCTTTAAAGAAAACTTTAGAATTAAACACCAGTTTTATTTCAAATTAATTTGAAATAATAATAATAATAATATACATATAACTTGAGTATATCAAATCATACTTTCGGCATTTTTAAATCAAGGTCTGTTTTACCAAAACAACAATATAACAAATTACTATAGTAGCATCCCCCACTTAGAAACTTGAAAATGAATGTCGATAATGCTGCAGTCATCACCAGAATATTTTCCAGCGGCAGGAGTGAGTTTGGTACTTTCCATCTTCTTCAAAATCCATTTAAAATATTTCTATTTATAAATACTTCCAAATATTACTACTATTATTTTTTCCAAAACTTTGAAAAACAATTTCCAAAAACACTGGGATTTAAGTTCTTAAATTTTCAATTTTAAATCCCTTTTTATTTATAAACCATGCTTATATAATTTCATTTTCTTATATAAAATCATTTCACAAATGCTTATCTTCATTTAAATTATAATAAACAACTTTTATTAAAATTAAATTTTAACCTAACATTATCATCGAACGTCTTATAGTCAAACTGTGAAACTTAATTCATAAAGTGTTCGCTTCAATGTTCCCACAAGTACTATCTACCTAACCCATGCAGTAAAAAAGTAAAACTGCTCATAAACTAATTGAGCACAATTCAGGAATTAACAAACAATAGTCAATGCTCATAAACTGGCCAAGTACAACTAACTAAACAAATTTTGAAGATAACCAAATATTATCAACTACTAATATAAAAACACATCATAAATTACTATATCAATTTTTTTGAAAATTATTCTTTTATATAAAGAATATAAATTTAAGAAAAATTATTTCATTTATCAAATTTCAAAATAATATTGTGTCGATTTGCCTTATTTAAGTGTTTAGAAACCCCTATCGATACCGTAACGTCCCACGTCTCGATCAGAATTCATAAACCACTCAACAAATCAATTAACACAATATAAAACATTTTATAGCAATAACAAATACGCGCTCTCAAATAAATACATACGCACACACTCAACTCATTCGAGGGTGTTACTAACCCTATATCTAATGAGTTTACCCCAACAAAGCCTAGGTGTTTGCTCAACCTAAGCTCTGATACCAGCTGTAACGACCACCTTTTCGATCCTCAAAAGTTGACACTAATACATCCACGGTATTCACGTGCCAAGCATCCAAGTGCCGGTGAGATAGATTGTTAGGGTGAAAGAAAGAAAAGACAAAATAGAATCTCACATCATAACGAGTAATATATAATATACAGTAGATCTTTATTAAAGGAAACTATAATATACATACATCAATCAGAGTAAACTAATCAATCATCAGCCTGGACAGTTATAATAACCAGTCCTCACAAATGCTGATAAATGTAAAACAACAAAAGCAGCGGAAATAAAGATACGTGAATGCGTCTTGGAGGCATCATGTTTGTCTCCTGAAGCTCCAAAGCATCCATAACTGAAACTGAAATATACTCAGGCTAACCCGAGCATTATAAGAAAATAACACCTAGATCAGTCTGGCAAACCAGCTTGAGAAACATAAATCAAATGGATTTTTAATTTTATAAAACCTTTTAGAAATAAAGGTATCATGTAAGACTAGGTCGAACATAAACAAGGATGGGTTTTTACTTTACGATAACCAAACCATTTCAAATAGAAAATCCAATAGCATTATAATAATGTTTAGGGTTTAAAATAAATATATAACATAGCTGGAATGCTAGAATCTAATGTTCCAACATTTTAGCACAGGTAAGTCTGTAAGGCGCTTATTGGAGAATGGATTCCATACAATGACAATACTACTGGGGTACCGCCTGTCACAGTACATCTCTAGAAAAATGTACCGAGATTGAAAACCTTTCGACCTCTGCTAACACAAAACTGGGCTACCCTTTCCTGGATAGTACCGAATATGACATCACCCCGGTTGCCGGCCAACAACCGTACCGAGTCACTAGCATACATAAATCGATCAATATCGATCTAGATCGGGTGATGACCATACCCTACTGGTAGCGAACCACGTAGCCCTGCTGCATATACCCTAATTTAGTCATTACTGGGTGTGAGACTTGAGGCTACGTTTTACCTTTTAGAAAATCCCACTTTGAATGCTAACACTGCCCTCTAGGCACAATGCAATGATGGCATTCATCCATATAAGTTGTTTGGACATGAACAAACCAAAGGCATCACTTCTACTACATCATCAGGATTAGTAGCAAGCAACCCTCGCACTTCAAAGTACTCCATCTTTTATTTCATCATCCTTAAGACGTCTTCAATTCGAACGCTTATGTCGGTTCGAAGTTATTTTAAAATAACATATCCGATCCCGATCTCACTGACCCGACAATCGATAATTTCAAAACAGGCCAAGATTTGATAGTCGGTTATTTAACTATCAAATAAACAAACATCAAATCAGAGATTTAATTTCACATGGATACCAAACATGGTTAAACATATACGCGACCACTAAGCCTCTTTAAATAATCCTTTCATTAATTAAAATCACTTTGTAACGTCTTGTATTAAAATACTTTTACAAAAGATATGCACGAGTATATTACTCACTCACTACACATTTATATTCATTCACTGCTTGGAAAAATATCCATATATTTATCTCTTTGGTATAAGTATATTCACAAACAACTACACTTTCAATACTTATAAAATGTAATCATATACTTATCTCAACGGTATAAGTATATTCACAAAACCTTAAGAAATATTTCACTTTCAAAACCATACTTATTTTGGTTAAAACAAATGATAATTAAAATATTGATAACAATAAACTAAAAACTTTCCATTTGGTACAAGTAAATGGATCTTATCTAAATTAGACCAAATATACTTACCACCATTTTCCGATTTCAAACAGTACTATCCCTCGATTAACAATGAAGTCGGACAAGTTAGCATACTATTCTTCCCTCGATATACATTCTAAATTCTAAGGATAGGGACGAGTTTTCCTACCTCGAAATTTGGTGTTAAATATGAAAAGAATACTTTCCATACTACCATAATTTAAATTGATCATTTGTAGAAATCAAATCTTAATCCTTTATAAAACTTCTTTATATAAATCTCTTTTATATTTACAATACCTTTTATAAATTTCCTTTCTATTTATAAAACTTCTTTTTATTTATAAACTCCTTTATAAAACTTTTTAATAAATCTATGGATTTACTTATAAAACCACTTTATAAAACTCCTTTATAAATCTCCAAATTAATTTATAAAACTTCCTTTATAAATCTCATTTATTTATCACAAACCTTCAATTTTAAGATAGAACCAAATACTTTCTATAAAACAATCATTAGATATATTACTCTAAATCCATGTATCTTATTTATTATACCAAATTATAAAAATAATATCATTTCCCTTTTTATAAAATACCATTTATAGATCTCTCTTATATACAACATTTTAAATAAAATGTTTTACAAATATTTATTTGAAAATATTGCTATCATCTTTTAAAACAGAATTACTTTATTACAAAAGATAAATTCCCCTTTTATTTTCCTTTAAAATAAACATTCATTACTATATGAACTTTCCTATAAAATAAATACTTCCAAAACAATTCCATATAAATTAGACAAGATTAACAAAAAGGTTAAAATAATATAAAGAAGTCAGAAAACATTTCTAAATAAAATGCCATAGAAAATACCCAAAATCACATTTAAGATCATTTTCCAAATCAAAACCATTTTCAAATTAAAAAAGCAACTAATAATATTTCTAAAATACTATAATAAAGCCAATAGCTACAATAGCACTTAACCAATGCTAATACTACCTTTATCACTAAAAATGTTTAACTTTTAACATATATAATGTCATCCAATATGGTGAACTATCAAACTTTTAGCATTCAATAATTTATATAATAAGTATATAATTGAAAATTAAAATCAATAGTAACGAGGAATCCGTATTCCTCTAAAAAATTCCATCTATTTAATTTTATATGCCATTTGCATTTTAAAATGGAAATTTAACCTAACCAAACCAATAAATCATTCAAGCACAAAAACAATAATTTATATCTACTATATATCATATAGTATTCATCCAAAGGTGAGTTAACTCACTGAAATTCTGATTAATGCTTAAGCGTTCCAGTTTGATCTAAAATCGAATGACGTTTGATTTTAGCTAAAAATCCCACTTGTCCTAAAATCAACAAGATCAATTCCAGTATGTAGATAGTGCTCCTATGAGCACAATGCAAAAGACCACGTCTCGATTGGACCTCGTATGAAGAAGCTATTCATTTTATAAGATTCTAAATTAATTAAATATTAATCAATTCACTAATAAAATATTATTGCCTAACACTAATCCATCTCCTCCAATTGAAATCTTATACATGCATACACATCAATACACTATGGTCGTGCACAACCTCACCACGATACGGAGCTACACTCCATCATTTGAAGAACGGACTTCGATAGTGAGTCACTCTTCGCAAGTGCTTCTCCACCGACCCAAAATCACCCATCTCCATCCACCTAGGGCCGATGCAACCTGAGCATGACCTCCCCTAAAACCTAATGTTGCATTTTTCTATTAGCCGCTACACTACCTTTAACTTATCACCCCCGACTTGCCTTGCCACGAGAAGCATAACCGTATTCCCCAATTCACCTAACTTCCCCTCCATCTCATGCAAACCCTAACCCTAACATACTATTGCAAAAGTCGACCTCGGCCAAACTCGGTCGCACCCAACATCCAATAAACGGATCAAAGCTCATCTCACCACGAGTTCAACGGATCTAATGGTCTAATTTATCGTCGATCGAAGCTTTTGATTTTGATTTTTACAAGAGGTGGATTGTTCTTTTTACAAGAAGAAGGAAAATGAGAGAAAATGAAAAGTAAGAGGAAAAGTGGAAAAAATAAAGAATAGTCTACCTGTGGGTTTTGTTTATTTTGTGATTTCTAGCACTTTGCTACATAATATTTTGTTCACGTATGAACCACGAACTATAGAAATGCGCACAACACTGCAACACGTTCCCAAAACAAAAATAAAATACATCGTTTACATATTTAAATGATAGAACACAAACACCCAACCAAATTACACTTGCTTTAAGTCTAACATTATTATAAAATTTGAAATATGAACATATTTGATACGTTCTTATCTTTTTCCAATTTCAGACCTAATAAATATCAAATTAAATTAATATGATTAATCAATTAAAATAAGAAAAATATTAATAAAATGATTTTATAAAACCAACTATATTGGATCTGGTGAAACCCTTCAGGCTTCGTAGGCCTATTATGATTCGAATAGAGAAAATTTTGAAATTCAACTAATTTAACCACTATAAATGGCTTGGTTCCTTCAATAGCTTTGAGCTATGTACCCACAGGAGCTACTCTTGAGATCTTAGTAGGGAATATGTTGATGAATTCAGTTGTTAAAGAAGAGCCTACCAAGGTAGAAAGAAAGCTAGTTCAGTAGAATAAATGCATGGGTGAAGTAGGTAGATAAGCTCAAGGCAAAGCAAAGAAACTTGAAGTCAAATCCAGAAAGTGCAGCATGAAGGGGTATATGAAGAAAGACTACAGGGTGAACATTTCGAAGTTCAAATATTTTAACTTCGAACAGCCTGGACATAAGAAGAAAGAGTATATAACCTTGTCTAAGACTTAGACCGATATAGATCCAGTTTATGCACTTGATAGTCTTCCTAGCTTAAGCGCAACTCCAACTATTGACAATGGAAGGAAAGCTGTAGCGATTCGTATATTCAAATACTTTGTCTTTGAATATCGAAACATTTTGAAATATAGTTAAGTGTTACAAATATGATTTTATAATCTTATTAAAGATCTTTTAATTAATGAATTGTGATAAGAAACTTATTTTTGAAGTTTGTTTATAAATATAAATTCTTTGAAGAAAAATCGATGATGTGACCGAAAATCGATTTATAGGTAAACAGCGTTTTAATCGATATAAGTTGTTCAAACTCTTTTATGCTAAGCTAAAAGACTTATGAACACATTAGGAACTAATTAACACACTTTTTTTCATGAAGAGGATAGAAGGTTCTAGAAGCTTCTAAGTGGATAAGAGATATTTCTATGTAAGTGGTATAAAGATAGTTTGCTAATGGTAAGAGGTATAAAGGAGAAGTGATGGTTATGTGGAGGGGTGAACCTTTGATGGCAAGGTGGGGGTGAGAGAAAGCTTAGGAAACACTATCTTGAGCCTATATAAGGAGTGGCATACCCCTTGAATCCTTTTTACAATTTTTTTATACAACAATTATAAATCTTTCACGACTTCCTCTTTTTTAATTTCCTAAGAAATAAATCTCAAAACAACTTCAATTCCACTCAAACTTTGCTACAAGCCTTAGACAACACCTTCTACTAAGTTAGATTTTGAAGAACCAAAGTCAATCTCACCCCATCTACATAGGCCACGAGCAATTGGTGGTCTTTTGGGCTAAAGGCAAGTGAAAACAAGGTTGAGGTAGGAAGCAAAGGTGGTTGCAAGGTAGAGGTTGGAAGTATAGACTTGGATCTTGTATATTTGTTTTCTTGAGGGTGAGCTAACTCGCACTTTGAATGAAAATATATTGTTTATATTTGTTGGTTATTGAAAATTTCTTTGTGATTGAATGGATATTGATATATGTTGTAATATTGATATTTATTTGTAATATTCTTTTGATTTTCGCTTTGAAAGCAAATGGCATATGTAATCCGTATGCATGGACTTGAATGCACTTGTGAACTTGTAGCATAGCCTTGGAACAGAGCATATAGGTTGTAGTTGAACTTTGGTTAGGTTGGACTTGGATTTGAAAGTGCTTTTATAGCAATAGTCACTATAGACGCACTTAGGAATTACCTTGTGTTCTGCAATTTCTATTGGATTTTGTAGAGAGATCTTTAGGGGCTTCTCACCATATTTGTGATGTTTTATATATATTCTTGCTGCCATAAAAATTTCGAATGTTAAAAAGTTAAGTAACATATCGGAAAGTGGCCAAACTTACACTTATACAAAACTGCCCCGTTTTAGCCTTTGTTTTGGATTTTAAAGGTATGATAAGATATTTAAATATTTTGTTTCATTCTTTTTACGATTGTTTTCTAACTCTTCTTAGAGTATTTTAAAAGTGGTTTGAGATTTTTAAGTATTTTTAAGAATTAATTATGAATTTTTGAAGAAGAGGGTTTACTTTTAAAATATAAGGAAAACATGGTTTTCTAAGTTTCAATGTGTCTTTATAAACCTATTATCTTAAAGTAATATCTTTATAAAATGTTTTCAAACCTAATATAAGTATTTTTATAGTATTTTACAAGCATTTATAAAAGTATAAACAAATGATTTCAAAAGGGGTTAGGAATTGCTTAGTTCCTAAATCATGTTTTGTTTACTCGTTTAAAAAGTTATTAACTATGCTTAACACTAAAAGGTAGACTTCTCTATTTGTGAGAGTTAAGATTAATGTTCGAGTAGAGATGGAAGCAAAGTGCTCTAACCTACCAACTTCCCTCTTGACTGAGGAATAGTTAAGTTGGAATGTCGAAAATGTGTTAATCTTGTTGATTACTTGCTCGTTTATGGAAGTAATAAATACTATATTTAACACTAAAAGCCAATGAGGTATACTTGTCTATCTGTGAGAGTCAAGAATGAAGTGTGTAGACAAAGCTTTGATATGCATCTAGTGCTCTAATTTACCTGGCTTCACCCTTGACCGAGGGATAGTATAAGTTGGAATGTCGGAAATGTGTTAAATATACGAACATTGATTTATGTAAGTAATTGTTTTTTACTAGACGGTCGATTAGTCGACTATCGAACTTGAACTAATATAACTTAGGAAGTATCTAAAAGCTTCACGGGTTTATAGCCATTGAGGACCCCCAAGGAGAAGCATTGGTATGAAATGTCTCTAGCATTAATAACTTATATATATGAGATCCCTCGGGTAAGACGCCTCTTTATAGAGTTCACTTACTTCTTAAAGAAACATAATTGAGTTAACCGATAATTCATCGAATTAGTTTTAAAGAGACCGGGATCGGTAAGTGTTTTTCTTATCAAAAATCACTTTAAAATTGATGTCTGTGTTCTATGTTTTAGAAGCAGTTGTGATGTGGAATGCTATAGAGTTGAACTGTTTATCCTAAGTTTAAGTCTAAGGAAGAGGTCAGTGTTAGCATTCGTCACTTATGTTGGGATTCTTGTAGTGATCCGCTGACTGGTCAAGATGCTGGGTTCCTTATGGGATTCATGTTTTGTTCGAGTGATGATGACTCGTGTGCGAGATGTCGAACGCAGTCTCGACATCTGAAATGATAGAAAATAAAGTAGGAGAATAGCCAATGTGGTTTAGCTAACCCATAGCATGTATCAACTCCATAACTAGAGTATTCTTATCAATGTTGCTAATGGGAGTTGATGATATTCTGGATGACGAGATATTGTGTGTGGACCAGCTATGTTTACCTTATTAGTATATATTTTATCTGGAGATATACGGTGCTCGAAGGTAGTTTTCGATCCTTATTAGAAGGTTGGCCCCGATTGTTCTGGGGATCTCTTCAATGGAAAAGCCATATGCGAACGTATCTTAGCGATTTTAAATGTACTCTAATATTGTTATGGTGTGATTAATGTAAGCATCACGGCTATTTCGAATGACTTATATTCTACACACTAAACATTATCTATTATAACACTATATTAACTTAATGAATGGTTGGTTTCTTTTGAAGGAAAAACCATTATGGTAATTTGTACGGTATTAATAGTTACTATTACATATTGCATGTATCTTGGGTTTTCTCATACCAGAATTATATCTGTGGTTGGGTTTTGTTTTTCCAAAATTCTTCACGTACTCTTCGAGTAGGCTGAGTAAAGTAGGTTTTACTTTGGATGCTTTAGAGTTCAGGAGACGAGCTGGTGCTTCCGTTATCTATCTATTTCTATTTATGTTGCACTATATTATGTGTGTGTATATATCAACAATGTGAGGATAGGCAGTTACAACTGTCCAGGCTAGTGATAGTACTTAGGTCTTGTAACTTTGAAATTTCTATATTCGGAGTAACCTTTGTACCATTCTTTTGATATTATATGTTATTATTCCACTATGAGATTCTGATGTTGTGTTCTCTCTTTCTTGTTCTATTCTTTAGTTTATTTTACCCTCACTTTCTATCTTTCTGGTACTTGATGCTTGACACATGAATACCGCTGATGTATTTAGTGTCGACATTAGAGAGTCAAAAAGTCGGGTCATACATTTGGTATCAAAGGCAGGTTGAGCGAACACCTTGGCTTTGGTTGGGTATGGCTCATTAGAGATAGGGTAAGTGACACCCTAGAATGAGTCGAGAGAATTATATATACGAGAGTGTATTTGTATTTTTCTATAAACCTACACCCCTTTTCAACATTTCCTTAGGAATAACCTTTTTCTTTGAAATAACTATATCCTTTCATACCTTAAGCTGTTTTGCTATGTTTAGGTAGTAAAAATCATGAGTACTAGAGCATCCAATGCTCAAGGAGGTAGAGATGATCGGGGTAGCACTGTCACGAATTGCGAGGGTCGAGTATCGATGAAAGTTGCTCCTATCGAGGAACCGAGGGTGGATATTGTAAAGGAGGTCGTGTAGGTCGGACCTCATATGAGTTTTGCTTCGATTTATCATGATTATGAGCGGTTGGAGGATAAGAGGTTTAGTGGCTCGGAGATGATCCTAGAAGTTCAGTCTTGCTCAGGTATGACCACATAATAGAGGATATGGAGCTGGATGATGCGGTGAAGCATCGGTTGGCGTCGGGACATCTGACAGACGTAGCTATGGATTGTTGGAGTTCTATTATAGTCAATGTCTAAGGGAATGACTTCTCTTGGGCCTAATTTAAGGAGGTTTTTGAGATGAAGTTTGTCCTGGAAGTTGGGAAAACTTTGTTGTTTAGGAGCTTCTTGGATCTAAAGTAAGGGGCCATGATTGTGGCGGAGTATGAGAACCGGTTCATTGCTTTATGTCTCGGTTTGGATTGGGGTTAGTTAACACGCCTTTGAAGAAGACTGAGATGTTTATGGCAGGTATGCTTCCTGAGTTTCAGCGGGACATGACTAGTCATCTCATAAGGTCGTATGTGAATCTGGTGAACATGGGGTTGAGATTTGAGATCTTAGCGCCAAAGCCTTTTATTTCTGCACAAACAGAGCCAATAAGCATAAGTTCCAGCCATAGAAGGATATTTCTAGTATAGTTTGCCGTAAGTGTAGGCATAAGAGGCACTATGCTTGGAGATGTAGGTGGGGAAAGTAGTGCAAGTGGAGAAAGCGCCGTTAGTGAAAGTGCTGATTTCAAAAGTTTCAAAGATAGAGCCATAGCCAGCTAAAGCATAGTTTGTTACTTGGCAGTTGCTAAAACTGCCATTATCCAGGTCATTTTTCTAGGGAGTGTTTGATGCTCCAGAAGGGCCAACAGTCTCGAGCTTTTGCACTGGCTTAGGCACCTTCTACTTCTGCCGCTGCAAAGGGGAAGCAAGTTCTAGAAGGTATTCTATCTATTTCCAGTATTCTTGTTTGTTTCTTTTTTATACTAGTGCTTCTATTAGTTTCATATCTAGTATTCTTGATGATAGATTGAAAATTGAGAGCCGGTTATGGCTTAGATTCTATTTGCAAGTTGAACCCAGTTGGGGGCTCGGCCAATCTTTGTATGATCTATTTAGGATTTCTGATTTCTTATTTTGACAAACTCTTTCCTTGTGATCTATATGTTCTTGGTTTTATGGGTTCTGATGTTTTGCTGGGGATGAATTGTTATCTCAATATTGTGCAATTTTAGATTATGTGAATAGAACTGTATCATTGAAGATAGAGGAATGGAAGGTTCTAGTGGTGAATTGTGGAGAGCCTAGTTCAATTATGTGTGGTTTTCTTTATTCTTTGGATATGGTGGAAGGAGAGTGGGATTCGATCTTGGTTGTTCAGAAGTTTCTGGATGTGTTTGAAGAGGTGTCAGGTTTACCATCTCATCGGGAGATCGAATTTTGCATTGACTTGGTTAAAGATGAAAGACCTATCATGTTGCCTGTTCGTAGACTTTCACCAAAGGAGAAGTTACAGCTCTCTAATTAGGTTTGTGATTTGTTGTAGAAGGGTTTTATATTATCGAGTCGTTCGAGTTGGGAAGCACCCATCATCTTTGTTACGATGGCAGACGGTTCCTAAGACTGTGTGTAGATTATCGTGAGCTCAACAAGCGGACTATTAGGAACAAGTACCCTTTGCCTATGGTAGATGACTTGTTTGATCAGTTTCATGGAGCTCAAGTGTTTTCATAGCTTGATCTTGCTATAGGGATCCATCAATTGTGGGTGGCAAAAGAGAGTGTACGCTTGACAGCTTTTAGATCCGATCAGTTTTATGAGTGGTTAGGTATGATGTTCGACCTAACTAATGCTCCAGCATATTTCGTAGACTTAATGAATCAAGTTTCTCAAGATGGGTTGAATAAATTTGTTCTTGTTTTTTCGATGATATTCTAGTCTATTCCAAGAACAAGGAGGAACATACACACCATTTGAGGATTGTATTAGAAACACTGAGAGAGAATGTGTTGAAGGAAAAATTCTCAAAGTGTCACTTTTGGCATTCAGAAGTTAGATTCTTGGGTCATGTTGATTCAACAGAGGGTATTTCTGTTGATTCCGCCAAGGTAGTGGTTGTTCAGAACTGGGAGAGGCTAGAAAGTGCAACCGGTTTTAGGAGCTTTTTGGGTCTAGTAGGTTATTTTAGGAGATTCATATTGGATTTCTCGATGATTGCCTCTCAATTAACGAATTTGATGAGGAAAGACGTCAAATTTGTTTGGACAGATAAATGCAAGTAAGCATTCCTAGAGCTAAAGGCAAAGTTAACAAGCACTCTTATTTTTACCATGCCAAATGGAGGTAAGGGTTTGATTGTTTACACTGATGCATGTGGAATAGGTTTAGGTGCTGTGTTGATGCAGCATGGAAGAGTTATCGCTTATGCGAGTCGGTAGCTCAAACCGCATGCAGCGAGGTATGCAACTCATGACTTAGAAATTTTAGCGGTTGTTGCCCCGCCTTTTGGTCCAGGCCGAGATATCAACAAATTGGTTAAAAAGGAAGGATATTAGGATTGGAGATCGATTGGAAATAGAGGCTATGATCGATACTGTCAAAATTGAACTAAACTCCAATCAAGGTGGGATCAATGGGGAATGATAAAAAGGCTCGGTGAGGCTACACTTCGAATTTCAGGTCAATCGGAATTCATATGCTCAAGTTATGGATGGATCAATATTCGCGGAAAACCAGTTCGTACCGATACTTTCGTATCGATCAAATTGGACGTGGCCGTATACTTCGAATTGATAAATCAGTATCGATGCTTTAGTATCGATCGAAATGGATATGTATATAGACAACACACATGTTCTTTTGTGCATTTGGTTTGGATTGATTACAATTCGTATCGATCGAATGATGGGGGATCGGATTGATACGAGAGAAAGGGTAGAGTATGGGATCGATATGAAGGATAGCTGCGTTGGATGGATTCAGAGACGTGTTTCGTATCGATCATGTTTATATCAATCGATACGAAAAAAGCAGTCAAGATGGAGCGTAATACACGGATCACAACACAAGATTCGGATCAATGCAAAAGGGATGGATACATAATTGATGGATACAAATCCATCGATACGAAGGCTTCAGCTTCATTAGCAAACTCAATTTTGGATCGATCATATCTCTTAAACCACAAATCCAAATGCCATGAAATTTTCACAAAAGCTTGCATATCAACTCAAGAGCAACCATGATCGATCGCAGCTCAATTGGAGTGATTCTTGATCGATACGAAATCGATATGGATCGATCCCAAACCACTCCAGATCAATCATGTGGGCCCACCTATGCATGAGAAAGGGTATTTCGAGATTCAAGGAAGATATTTACAGCTCCACGCCTATAAATAATACCTCTATTGCAACTAAGCATGGGATCTTCTTCTTCTCTTTTGGCTAAACTCTATCATTTTGGTTATTGATATTCAAAGGATTGTAACTGTAATCACAGTATAAAGAAAATAAAAGGATCAATTCAAAGTGGACGTAGGCCAGAGATAGCTGAACCATTATAAATCTTGTGTCTTCCCTTACTTTCATTCATTTTAATTTTGTCATTTCTTTATTTTTATTCACTACATCATCTGGATCTAAGGTCTGTGACTGGATACTAAGGATTTGTGTGTAAACACTGGTGCTTTCACTACTTTTGAGGTTTGTGACCATTTTTGAGGCAAACACTTTGGTGCTTTCACTAAGAAAACTAGCACCCACTATATCGGATTTGGAGTTCAGATTTGGAAAGCTAAAGGATCAGATCTAGGAGGAACCATGGTTAGGAAATCAATTGGGAGGACATTAGCAGAAAGGAGCCATCAAGAGGGAAGTCAAGAGGCTTGCTCCGGAGCTGGAGCAGATCAGGCATCCATCTACATCACGAGGGATGAGATGCAGACTATGATGGATTCCATGTAGGAACAGTTGCTGAAAAGGCAGGAGGAGGTGATACAGAACCTTCTCAGACAGTTTGGATAGGTAGGAGCAGCAGGAGCTGCTAGAGCACAGATCCACGGAGCTGGATCAGAGGGACTCAACAGGCAATCAGATAGAGCAGTTCAGCAGGGAGCAGCCCCCAATCAGCACACAACAATCAATCTGGATGGATCTAGACTCGAGGGCACACCCCTGTGTAATGCGGGACCAATTCGTGGAAGAATTCCAAGAGACACTGCACAGCCCAGCGCCAACAAGAATACAGGGGTGCGTGACAAGGAGTACGTACCTGAATTCCCTCAAGGACTTAGGGGGTTAGTTAGGAAATGAAGACGGTGGGCAACCCTAGGTGAACAACAAATCAGCAGATTTAAATCATCAACAAAGATAAGTGAAAAGAATATCAATGAAGATAATTTAGAAAACATCAGAATTGTCTAAACGACAATTAACGACAAAATCTAATTATTAAATAAATAATTAGAAACCCATAATCTAATTATCTAGAAGATAATTAGACAACAACAAAATAATCAATTTTAAACATCAACTCTGGTAGGGCTGCAGTATACGCACGCGTATACTGCCTCGCCACTACAACCTGGGAATACACAAAAGCTCAAAAAATCAGAAATAGATGGAATCAAACCAAATCAAATCTCTGTGTGGCTGCAGTACACGCACGCGTGCACTGCCTCGCCACTACCAAACGTCAAAACTGCTAGGGTCAAGTTACGACTATCGTGACTCAACACTACTACGAACGAAATGAATCAGAGGAAAGCACCCAAGCTACATGAAGTTAAAAAGGCAGAAGTGAAGACTACATGAAGCACACGTGCCCAGACTCAAAGACACACTACAGTATGAACTCATGTGGAACAATCGAAAATGCAAACTGGTGGACACAAGAAATCAATGAACAATGAAGTGCAAGTGACAATGCAAGCTACAGGTCGAACTCGAGTGCAAATGGAAACAACTACAACAGTCCTATCAGGAGCATATGCAATGTACCAGACTCAAATGCATTCAAGCATGTGCAGACATGCTATCAAACACAATCAACTAAACAAGCAACTTGTACACATAAGTGCAGCAGTGCTAACAAGACAAGGGATAGCTCAATTCAAGTGAAGCTACTGCAGTTTAAAACCAATGCCATGAAATCAAGAATAGAACTCAAAATCCCACTGTACACTGAAACAGTAATTGGTGAAATACTAGACTTCAAACTAGTGTACCACAGGATACCAGACTCGAGTAAAACAAGTGAATGCAATTGCGAGATATAACATCAAGACCAATTGCACATGAATAATGCAATGTATCAGTTTCAAACATATGCCCAAGTGCAAATGCAATATGGACCTGACAGTACACATTGTCAAAATGAAGACTGCCTGAAACTCACATGCCCAGACCAAAATAGAAGGCAACATGAAATTAATGTGAAGACTACAAACACATGAACACCTAGATAGGCAGAACATATGTAACAATTTTAGTACTGTAACCATGTCACCAGGTAACAACTACGTGAGGCTGGACAGTGCAACCCAATAGAAAATGTATATGAACATGCACTAGTGACAAATGCACAAGTATCACAATCAAGAACAAGGCGCAGTGCCGAAACAAACAACTGCAGTTCAAAAGTATCGCCTGCAGTTCATTCAAACAACTGCAGTTGAATTAAAATGACCGGAAAGCAAAATCAGTGTCAAACCCAATTATTTTCATAAAATTAACATAATCAATTCAAACGACCAGTGGAAATGAAATATGGACCAAATAAGACGCACGTTCAACCATCCAAATATACACATGAACACAGGAACAACTAGCAACACTATCAAGTCAGAGCAGAATCAAGCAACAATGTGTACAAGTCAGTGAAGAACCCAGTTAAGGCAGCACTTACAACAAGTGGAAGACTGCAATACTGTGACCGAAACAAATAAACAAATGAATTCCAACAATCCCAGATCAACAGTTTTAAACCAAATAAAGACTGTAGTCAACATTAAAGAAAATTGCAAAAATCAAAGTAAATTCTCCTCCAAAATAGTTTCACAAAACTAAGTTTACAGATTTCAAAAAGTCAGTGCCGAAGACACGAGAACGAACAAAATCAAGTTTACAGTCGAAAACAACTGCAGGTCTAATTCAATGCCGAAGTCACAGATACTCATGTTGTAACGACCCAATATTTTGGACCATTCGCATCCATTATAAGTGTATAGGTAAACACTCATGCCGGAATTGAATTGCTCAAAATACCGCGTTGTTAATTTAAATTTGGCAAAACTGAACATATACAGTAATAAATAATCACAGATCACAGACACAGAGTAATAAATGCAACGGAAATAAAAGAGATAGTAGTTCATGAAGCTACTATATGAATATATAAGATACATCAGAGTTTACAACAGAAGAGTAATACGATACATCAGAGTTAAACCAGATACAACGGAAGAGTAACACGATACATCAGATACAAATCAGAATACATCTCTGGAATCATCGAATATTGGAAGCAGAATAGATGGCTGGATCTTCAAGCAAAGCTCCAACTCCAAAGGTGAGTCTCGAATACTGGTACACTCAGTCTGACCCGAGCGTAAAGCAAAACACAAAACACTCGAGTCAGGATTAACATTCTTATATCAATAAATCCAACTCAAGTGAAATAGTAATTGAAATACAAGTAACTCAAAGGATGTTTGGAATAACCATCCTTTAAGGATCCGCTAAACTATCTACTATGTAGTAGTGTATGATAAGTAGATAATGTCTATCAGTAATATAAGGTATCAAAATAGTGTTAAGGCGTTACCATTATTCCCCTTAACACATTTTTATTCCCAAGAGCATATACAAGACCATAGTTTCCCCAAAACCGGAAGTCACCAGAGGGCAATCCATATACTAAAGGTACAAACCAAAGTCGTAGTGGTCGCGTATAAAGGAATACAAGTATGACCAGGCACATGAGGCAATACCCAAGGTAGTGAAACTACCGTTTGCCTAATCCGGACTGGTGAGAACGCATCGCCGCAGCGACCGCAACACCGCGAAACAACACTCCCAAAATCAAGGGTGCACCAATCGACAACAAGTAATGAGTAGTTCGAAGAAGTGTGTTCGCTTGAGGTAGCTGACCTCCATTGGCTCGGCACGGCTCATGTTTTAGTCATTTCCAATTTGACACAAGTGTCAAGGCTATCGATTATCGTTCACTTTCTTCAGTCATCACGTACATCATTCCAACCACTTCATTCTGGATCACACTTCGCGTATAGTTATTAAAGTGGTTTCGGTTTAGACAGTGAGTATGTCCCTAACCGATTCCGGTCTCTTTAATAACTTTCGTGATTATTACACCGATTGGTCGTTTATTCATTTCAAAACCAAATCCATTTCAATCTCAATTAACATTTGTAAATCAACATTTCATTTGTCTTTAAAACCAATTTCCAAATATTTACGTTTCAAAACATCCAAATTACCATTTCGAAATTTCTAATTCAATTCCAATTTATTTTAAAACAATTCAAATATTGATTCAAGTTCATAAATAAGTATCATTCCAAATCATTTAAATTAATTTAATTTTAACCTTCAAATCAATTTAACTTCATTTATCGATTTCATTCAATATTCGTTAAGTAAATTTATCATTCAAAACAATTCTATTTAATTTCCAATTCATTAAATCAATTATTTAAGTTCAACTCCATTTTATCACTTACAATAGCATTAAATTAAATTCATCAAACCAAATTCTTTAAATTTCAAGTCTTACATTAATTTCAATAAATCACATTTTATTTCTTGTTAAAGAAATTCAATTTCACTTATTTACTTACGTAAATAATTTTCCAAAACTTAATTAATAAAGAAACTCAATTTCAATTATTTACGAAGTAAAATTCACTTATTCAAAAGTTCAATTTTACTTATTAAAGAATTCAATTCAATTTAATCATTAAATAATTCAATCTTATTTAATTATTAAATAATTCAAAACTTAATTATTAAATAATTTCAAAGTTTAATAATTTCAACTTAATTATAATTTCAAACTTAATTATTAAATCATTTCAAACTTAGTTCAATCATTTCTCAAATTAAACAACATTCTTTCATATTACATTGTTAATATTTTGTTTCAGATTATTAAATATTAACATTTTCCTTTCATTAAAAATTCAAATTTCAACTTCATTTCAAAACCATATTATTTATTCAAATAAAATCTTCGTTTTATTTTTAAATTAAATTATTGACCAATCGGGTTTTATTTAATTCTCTATCCAAAGTCAAAGTTTAATTTGGGTATTTATCATTTCAACCCGATTCCAATTCAATTCAAAATCAAAACATAGCAAAGGGAACTTGCAGTGTGATAACTGGGATGGTGTCAAAGTAAATAAACAAGCAATAATAATAATCAATATCAATCCAATAATCAATTCAAATAATCCCGAAATAACCGTATTAATTCGCATTGTTATTTGTACGAATTAATATAATTATCTCTAGAATCTACACTATCATTTCATGTAGATTAAAGATTATTACATTACGGTTCTTCACTTGTCATCTATTTACAATTTCATACATCATCAATTTAACAACATACATTCAGTGGTTCAAGGTGTAATTAAACAAATCCTACGTGTCAATAAATTTAACAGTTACAGAGGTCATATTATACAAATTTCATTTAATCAAATTTCACGTATATCAAATCTAACTATCCTACGTCTATTTCGATTTCAAATTATTTATTACTTTCACATTAACAATTTAACATCCAATGTCAAAATCAAACAATCACTCATTATCAACCAAACTGGATTATCACTGTATAAATAACATAAAGTGGTGTCAGATGTCACAGGTGAACTGATACAAGTAATAACAGTGTAAATAACTAACAGCAGCATATTTCAATTGTCGTTTCAATTTAAATCAAATTTAATAAATAAAAGAACGTTACTCGTGAGTGATTGCTCACCTTTCGAGGCTGGAGAATACAGAAGGAGATACGGATACGCACATTGAAATTTGAATCTCGAATCCAAGCAAGGCAAAATAGGGTTGGCACAATTTTGATGGCAAAGCTGATTTATAAAGAGGAATCGACGAAGTCAAATCAGAGTTGGATCGAGAAAAATAAATAGGATAAGTGGGCTTATATGCGGCTAAATATAACTGTATATGAATTCAATGTTATTCTAAATTAAACACATATACATTTATTTCAAAATACATTGTTTCAAAATTATACTAATATGACTTTATAAATTAATATAAAATTTTATAATAACAAAATACATAATACGACTCCTTTTATAAAACAACAGCTAGAACATGTGTAAACAATATACTACATGATAACTAGTAAATCCATAATACGTTAGAGTGTACATACCTACGAACATATATATAAACAGCGTTAATAAACTTTCCCATAATCTGATGTTTTCCAAACAACAAATTCCAATCTTTTCTTATGATATAACCAAATGGGAAACTCTACATAGTGCCATTTTTAACAATCCCCTGTATCATATATATCAAATGTAGTAATAAGGATTAAACAACTGTGACTAACCCGAGAAACAAAGAACTGTAAAAAGGTTTCAAGGGTATTGAAAATATCTAAGTTTATACTAAATACAACTTACCGGAAACTACCAAAAACAAAATATCTATACATTAAATAACTAATGCACTCAAAAAAAACAAAGCTTGCCTCGCTCTTTTCGATAGTTTTCCAATCAATATTAGTATTTGCGGCTGTAGACAGCATATGCACTAAGAAACCAAAAATGCAAGTCGGGATTTGTACAACTATATGAATATGAAATCATACAGTAACCAAGAGATATGCGCATCATATTCAAGATAATATACATACTTTCTAAATATATATATATAAACTAATATATTTGTAAACTTATATAAACTAAACTGACGTACATATATACTACAAATAAAGTATAGTAGGTACCTACGAGAGAGGAGAAGTGAATGCTTGCCCTCAGCGAAAAGGTTCGGTCAAAGGAAGGGAGGCTAAGGAGGAGGAGGCAGCGGTGGTTCTCGGGTGTTGGGAAGGTTGCGCGAGCTGGTGAAGGAGGGTGTTTGCTGAGCTTGGTCGGAGGCGTGGGTTGCTAGGCAAGAACGGCGGCTCGGGAAAAGCAGTGGCAAGAGGGTGGCCGAGAGAGGCTGAGGTGGCTCACGGCAGGGAAGCTTGATGAGATGATGGCGGTAGGTATAAGCGAAGAGGAGCTGCTGGGTGAGTTCGACCAAGGGAGGAAGAGCACGAGGCCGGCATGCAGAAGTTTCAGGGAGGTGGTGTATCATTGGCTCGCGTGTGTAGTGGGCAGAGGAGAATGGCGAGCAAGATGGGAAGGTTTGAGTTCACGTGGAGACTTTGTATATGTAACCGTGGCTAAAGGAGGAAGGCTAAAGAATAGCTAACAGGGAGGAAAATAAAATGGCACAAGTTCCATAGAAAAGCTTCTGGGAGAAGGACGCACTAAAATTTCATAAAATTTCAAAGCAAAAGTAGAATGCCAATAGCCAAAGGAGGAAGCAGACCATAAAAGCAACTGGGGAAATGAAATTTAAACATTGGAAACAGAGTGTCAAGGCACGAGAATTAATAGAATTAATGAAATAATAAAACAAATTACCGTTGATTTTCAGCCATGGGAGATTTGAATGGTCATGGAACACAAATAGACTCGGACGGGTACCGATACGGTTGTCTGTTTCTTTTCTGATTTCCACGACGTGCCGAACTTCAAAACACAGAAAATAATTATACCATAAAGATCAGCACGACGAGACGATCAAAACGGTATACAGATATCAGTGGTTTGATTGAATTATAAAAATTCGAATTTTCTACCACGGAAAATGCAAGAAAAACGCTGAAAAATAAGATCGACGGAGCCAAAGATGTCCGAATTTGGAAAAACGACAAACTGACATCTTGCTCAGAAGATGCTTTAGAATTTTTCTATGTAAAAATATTTAGGTTTCGGAAACATTTTATTTTCATCGCTTTTTAACTGATTAAACTGAAGTAAATTTACGCGTGAAATAAACTTTCATATTTACGGACGAAAATTTACCAGTTGCTATGTTTAACTAGACGCATTCCAAATATCAATTTTATATTTCAAAATTTTATCGTTTAAAATTTCGTAAAATTTCAATTAATAACGTTATTAAAACAGTTAAGATTTACGGGTCGTTACACTCTCCCCCACTCAAAACTTTTCGTCCCCGAAAAGGAACGAGGTAGGAGAATAGAAACAACCAGAAAGAAAAACAGATTTGAAATACAAAATAACAATTAATTTAAACCATATAAATTCAAATTTAAATTAATTGATATTCAATAATTGATTTAATCCATTTGATTCCACTAAAAATCAATCTCAACTATTTCTATATTCATTATCTTATTATCCCATTTTCTTAAATTTACAATTTCTAAAACCATAAATTTGAATAGTCTTTTATTATAATCATATTTTCTTCGACAATTTTAAATTCTTCTTTATTCCAATTACCGTTAAATTTATTCTACTTAATCTACTCACATATATTTAACCCATATAAATTAATTTAAAACATAAAAGTTTCGATTTAAATTAATTTGCATCTATTAATTTCTTTTAAATTCAAGGTATTTTCATATGTTGATCAAATTTCAATTTATTAATTCTCTCAAAACAGATTTATTTCATTATTAACTGAGTTTACTTATTATCCTATCTAACTCTATTAACATCTTTATAATCAAAATTTAGTGTATAATATTTATTATAAACACTCAAATTTTATTTATAAATTCAATTTATCTTATATATTATCCAATTACATATTCAACCTCTGAATGATTTAGGTAAGTTGTATTAGAATGCAGTTGAACAATATACAAATAAAATTTTCCAAATTCAATTATTCAAGTTTAAATGTTTATTCTAAATTTTTTTGTTTTATTTATAATTAAAATCATCCTTTAACAAAATTTAAGAATTAGATTTCCGACTAACTTTAAACAATTTAGATATATATAATATATTTATATCAATCAAATTAAATTTTAAAATAAGACACCCATATATATATAAATCAAATTATACTGAAGAAATTTAAATCAAAATATTTTTCAAAATAAAACCGTAGCAAAGCTACAGAATAGTATCTCCACTTCGAATTTCGAAAATGAATGTCGATGATGCGGCCGCCATCACCGAAATTATTTTCCAGCGACAAAGAGAAGAGCACTGATTTCAACATTTTAAAATTCTTTGAAAATGGTTTCTATTTGAACATACCCTCAATAATATACATTTTTTAAAAATTTAAAACCAAAGCTTGAAATTTTAAGAAATTAAATTCTCAAATTCTTTATTTAAATTCCTTTTGAATCCCAAATCAAATTATAACCAAGTTTTATAAATTCATTTATTTATATTATGCAATAATCAATGGTTTACAAAACAATAAATGAGATCAAATATTATTATTTCTGACAACAAATTCATTAACAATTTAATTTCAGAAAACTTATATTTATATATAATATAATCATACAAAACTTTTATTTTATTTACCAAATTTGAAAACGATATTGTGTTAGTTTGCTCTGCTCAAGTGTTTTGGAAATCCTATCGATAGCGTTGATCAGACGAATCGATCGAAAGCCCAAATCAACATCAACAACTCAAACAACGCAATGTATATTAAAACATTTTAAAATAATAATTTACAAATACACTTCCTCGCTCGACGATACAAAATGGATTTCAAGCATGGATAAAGATTTAAATTTGATAGAAATCAAATCAAAGAGAATTCTTGATTCGAAGATAAGTTTGAAACAGAAGATAAGATGATTTAAATAACAAATAAGAAGATGGATGAGTTTATATAAATCGCGGGCAACCTTATCCGGGTCGACCGTGACTTCAAGAATTAGATCGATGCAGAATTTCGAGGCAAATCTACATTCGATCGCGAGAAATAGAATTCAGGTATAGCAGGAGATAGATAGCACCGTAAACCGAGGATACAGAATCTCCGGTAAATCAATGCCTATTGTAAAGGAGTTTTACCCATTTACAAATCAATTTGAGATTGGCGGGACCGCCAACTCATTATAAAGATCATTCGAAGTGGAGTTATGTGATACTCCAGAATCCAGAAGAATACGAATAGTGAGGGACAAGAATGAATTTCGGAACTGCAGGGAATGCTCCAAAATTCAAAGGAATCGAGTCAAAGGAAGAGATTCAACTCGAATGAAAGTGATTCTGTAAATACATTTTACCCTATATGTTAAGTTTTGCCTAGAGCTACCAAAGCTCTGATACCAACTGTAACGGACCGCGTCAGTGGGGTAACGCCCACCGTAGCATACAGCGGTACCTGTGTTCTGCCTTTACAGTCAGCCTCTCGACTGCACCAACCCCGCATGGACATGTAGGAGTAAGAGTCACCCGCTCGCTACCAAACCAAATGCGAGAACCCCCTATCATGCTGCACCCTCCAAGTGCATAGGCAGACACACATGTCGGAATTGAATTGCTCAAAATACCACGTTGTTAATTTAAATTTGGCAAAACTGAACATATACAGTAATAAATAATCACAGATCACAGACACAGAGTAATAAATGCAGCGGAAATAAAAGAGATAGTAGTTCATGAAGCTACTATATGAATATATAAGATACATCAGAGTTTACAACAGAAGAGTAATACAATACATCAGAGTTAAACCAGATACAACGGAAGAGTAACACGATACATCAGATACAAATCAGAATACATCTCTGGAATCATCGAATATTGGAAGCAGAATAGATGGCTGGATCTTCAAGCAAAGCTCCAACTCCAAAGGTGAGTCTCGAATACTGGTACACTCAGTCTGACCCGAGCGTAAAGCAAAACACAAAACACTCGAGTCAGGATTAACATTCTTATATCAATAAATCCAACTCAAGTGAAATAGCAATTGAAATACAAGTAACTCAAAGGATGTTTGGAATAACCATCCTTTAAGGATCCGCTAAACTATCTACTATGTAGTAGTGTATGATAAGTAGATAATGTCTATCAGTAATATAAGGTATCAAAATAGTGTTAAGGCGTTACCATTATTCCCCTTAACACATTTTTATTCCATAGAGCATATACAAGACCGTAGTTTCCCCAAAACTGGAAGTCACCAGAGGGAAATCCATATACTAAAGGTACAAACCAAAGTCGTAGTGGTCGCGTATAAAGGAATACAAGTATGATAAGGCACATGAGGCAATACCCAAGGTAGTGAAACTACCGTTTGCCTGATCCGGACTGGTGAGAACGCATCGCCGCAGCGACCGCAACACCACGAAACAACACTCCCAAAATCAAGGGTGCACCAATCGACAACAAGTAATGAGTAGTTCGAAGAAGTGTGTTCGCTTGAGGTAGTTGACCTCCATTGGCTCGGCACGGCTCCTGTTTTAGTCATTTCCAATTTGACACAAGTGTCAAGGCTATCCATTATCGTTCACTTTCTTCAGTCATCACATACATCATTCCAACCACTTCATTCTGGATGACACTCCGCGTATAGTTATTAAAGTGGTTTCGGTTTAGACAGTGAGTATGTCCCTAACCGATTCCGGTCTCTTTAATAACTTTCGTGATTATTACACCGATTGGTCGTTTATTCATTTCAAAACCAAATCCATTTCAATCTCAATTAACATTTGTAAATCAACATTTCATTTGTCTTTCAAAACCAATTTCCAAATATTTACGTTTCAAAACATCCAAATTACCATTTCGAAAATTCTAATTCAATTCCAATTTATTTTAAAACAATTCAAATATTGATTCAAGTTCATAAATAAGTTTCATTCCAAATCATTTAAATTAATTTAATTTTAACCTTCAAATCAATTTAACTTCATTTATCGATTTCATTCAATATTCGTTAAGTAAATTTATCATTCAAAACAATTCTATTTAATTTCCAATTCATTAAATCAATTATTTAAGTTCAACTCCATTTTATCAAAACTTACAATAGCATTAAATTAAATTCATCAACCCAAATTCTTTAAATTTCAAGTCTTACATTAATTTCAATAAATCACATTTTATTTCTTGTTAAAGAAATTCAATTTCACTTATTTACTTACTTAAATAATTTTCCAAAACTTAATTAATAAAGAAACTCAATTTCAATTATTTACGAAGTAAAATTCACTTATTCAAAAGTTCAATTTTACTTATTAAAGAATTCAATTCAATTTAATCATTAAATAATTCAATCTTATTTAATTATTAAATAATTCAAAACTTAATTATTAAATAATTTCAAAGTTTAATAATTTCAACTTAATTATAATTTCAAACTTAATTATTAAATCATTTCAAACTTACTTCAGTCATTTCTCAAATTAAACAACATTCTTTCAGATTACATTGTTAATATTTTGTTTCAGATTATTAAATATTAACATTTTCCTTTCATTAAAAATTCAAATTTCAACTTCATTTCAAAACCATATTATTTATTCAAATAAAATCTTCGTTTTATTTTTAAATCAAATTATTGACCAATCGGGTTTTATTTAATTCTCTATCCAAAGTCAAAGTTTAATTTGGGTATTTATCATTTTAACCCGATTCCAATTCAATTCAAAATCAAAACGTAGCAAAGGGAACTTGCAGTGTGATAACTGGGATGGTGTCAAAGTAAATAAACAAGCAATAACAATAATCAATATCAATCCAATAATCAATTCAAATAATCCCGAAATAACCGTATTAATTCGAATTGTTATTTGTACGAATTAATATAATTATCTCTAGAATCTACACTATCATTTCATGTAGATTAAAGATTATTACATTACGGTTCTTCACTTGTCATCTATTTACAATTTCATACATCATCAATTTAACAACATACATTCAGTGGTTCAAGGTGGAATTAAACAAATCCTACGTGTCAATAAATTTAACAGTTACAGAGGTCATATTATACAAATGTCATTTAATCAAATTTAACGTATATCAAATCTAACTATCCTACGTCTATTTCAATTTCAAATTATTTATTACTTTCACATTAACAATTTAATGTCCAATGTCAAAATCAAACAATCACTCATTATCAACCAAACTGAATTATCACTGTATAAATAACATATAGTGGTGTCAGATGTCACAGGTGAACTGATACAGGTAATAACAGTGTAAATAACTAACAGCAGCATATTTCAATTGTCGTTTCAATTGAAATCAAATTTAATAAATAAAAGAACGTTAATCGTGAGTGATTGCTCACCTTTCGAGGCTGGAGAATACAGAAGGAGATACGGATATGCACATTGAAATTTGAATCTCGAATCCAAGCAAGGCAAAACAGGGTTGGCACAATTTTGATGGCAAAGCTGATTTATAAAGAGGAATCGACGAAGTCAAATCAGAGTTGGATCGAGAAAAATAAATAGGATAAGTGGGCTTATATGCAGCTAAATATAACTGTATATGAATTCAATGTTATTCTAAATTAAACACATATACATTTATTTCAAAATACATTGTTTCAAAATTATACTAATATGACTTTATAAATTAATATAAAATTTTATAATAACAAAATACATAATACGACTCCTTTTATAAAACAACAGCTAGAACATGTGTAAACAATATACTACATGATAACTAGTAAATCCATAATACGTTAGAGTGTACATACCTACGAACATATATATAAACAGCGTTAATAAACTTTCCCATAATCTGATGTTTTCCAAACAACAAATTCCAATCTTTTCTTATGATATAACCAAATGGGAAACTCTACATAGTGCCATTTTTAACAATCCCCTGTATCATATATATCAAATGTAGTAATAAGGATTAAACAACTGTGACTAACCCGAGAAACAAAGAACTGTAAAAAGGTTTCAAGGGTATTGAAAATATCTAAGTTTATACTAAATACAACTTACCGGAAACTACCAAAAACAAAATATCTATACATTAAATAACTAATGCACTCAAAAAAACAAAGCTTGCCTCGCTCTTTTCGATAGTTTTCCAATCAATATTAGTATTTGCGGCTGCAGACAACATATGCACTAAGAAACCAAAAATGCAAGTCGGGATTTGTACAACTATATGAATATGAAATCATACAGTAACCAAGAGATATGCGCATCATATTCAAGATAATATACATACTTTCTAAATATATATATAAACTAATATATTTGTAAACTTATATAAACTAAACTGATGTACATATATACTACAAATAAAGTATAGTAGGTACCTATGAGAGAGGAGAAGTGAATGCTTGCCCTCAGCGAAAAGGTTCGGTCGAAGGAAGGGAGGCTAAGGAGGAGGAGGCAGCGGTGGTTCTCGGGTGTTGGGAAGGCTGCGCGAGCTGGTGAAGGAGGGTGTTTGCTGAGCTTGGTCGGAGGCGTGGGTTGCTAGGCAAGAACGGCGGCTCGGGAAAAGCAGTGGCAAGAGGGTGGCCGAGAGAGGCTGAGGTGGCTCACGGCAGGGAAGCTTGATGAGATGATGGCGGTAGGTATAAGCGAAGAGGAGTTTCTGGGTGAGTTCGACCAAGGGAGGAAGAGCACGAGGCCGGCATGCAGAAGTTTCAGGGAGGTAGTGTATCATTGGCTCGCGTGTGTAGTGGGCAGAGGAGAATGGCGAGCAAGATGGGAAGGTTTGAGTTCACGTGGAGACTTTATATATGTAACAGTGGCTAAAGGAGGAAGGCTAAAGAATAGCTAACAGGGAGGAAAATAAAATGGCACAAGTTCCATAGAAAAGCTTCTGGGAGAAGGACGCACTAAAATTTCATAAAATTTCAAAGCAAAAGTAGAATGCCAATAGCCAGAGGAGGAAGTAGACCATAAAAGCAACTGGGAAATGAAATTTAAACATTGGGAACAGAGTGTCAAGGCACGAGAATTAATAGAATTAATGAAATAATAAAACAAATTACCGTTGATTTTCAGCCATGGGAGATTTGAATTGTCATGGAACACAAATAGACTCGGACGGGTACCGATACGGTTGTCTGTTTCTTTTCTGATTTCCACGACGTGCTGAACTTCAAAACACAGAAAATAATTATACCGTAAAGATCAGCACGACGAGACGATCAAAACGGTATACAGATATCAGTGGTTTGATTGAATTATAAAAATTCGAATTTTCTACCACGGAAAATGCAAGAAAAACGCTGAAAAATAGGATCGACGGAGCCAAAGATGTCCGAATTTGGAAAAACGACAAACTAACATCTTGCTCAGAAGATGGTTTAGAATTTTTCTATGTAAAAATATTTAGGTTTCGGAAACATTTTATTTTCATCGCTTTTTAACTGATTAAACTGAAGTAAATTTACGCGCGAAATAAACTTTCATATTTTCGGACGAAAATTTACCAGTTGCGATGTTTAACTAGACGCATTCCAAATATCAAATTTATATTTCAAAATTTTATCGTTTAAAATTTCGTAAAATTTCAATTAATAACGTTATTAAAACAGTTAAGATTTACGGGTCGTTACACATGTCATCCGAAAATGAATTCACAAAATAAAAATCGTGTCAACCAAGTAACACAAAAAGAATGGATTGAATAAATCAGTGAAGTCATCAACATCAAAAGCCAAATCGAGCGACCTAAGAATGAAAAAGATGTGAGTGATAATTCGCTCACCTTAGCATTCGATCGAGACAACCGATCGCCAGGCAAGCATGAAAAACCCCATCCACTAGATCGAAATAAAGTCGGCCTCTTCAGTATTCACGAAAGCCCTAATTTGCAAAGGAAGACGAGGCCGCCATTTTCGTTTGTTTAGACTTAGGGTTTTCTCGAATGAGGAATGAAAGGGTGGACGGGTTTTTCGAGTCAACGAATAAAAGGGGAAAGGTATAGATAAACATCACGGCAACAACAAGTATGGGCCACAATATTTTTCTTTAAAGCTCGCTTCAATATTTACAAAATTTACAAAAGAATTTCAGATCGATTCAAAACTGCAATAGCAATTAACCAACGATTTTAATCGTCATTAGACGATAACAAGATAATAGCGAAATCTCGGGTTGTTACAGACTCCCCTCCTTATAAAAATTGCGTCCCCACAATTTTCATAATTAAGGTCGTCAATAACAATTACTTTTCTAACATAAACTGGTTAAGCTAGAAAAATAAAAGTCGAGTATTCAAATGCCAAAGAAATCTTTTAATTTCATAAAAGAAATTCACAAATTCTCAACAAAATCTAATTATCAGATAGATAATTAGAAAACAGCAAAACTGAATAATTACAATTATCCTCAATATTCAATTATCAACAAAGATAATTATGAAACACAAATCACAATCGCAAACTGCAAATATCTAGTTATCCAATAATTAACTAGAAAACACAAATTCCATAATCAACAAAGTCTAACTATTAACAGAAATAGATAGAAAACAGCGATTCCATAAAATCAGCATACTCTAGAATCAATTGGAGACTGGAAAATCTCATATCAATAAAATCAGCAAACATCTAATTATCCAAACGATAGTCAGAAAACAAATCAACAAATATTTAATTACCACAAACGGTAATTAAATTTCAAATCAACAAATATTCGATTATCAAAAACAATAATCAAATTTCAAATCAAAAATATTCGATTATCAAAAACGATAATCAAATTTCAAATCAACAAATATTCGATTATCAAAAACAATAATCAAATCTCAAATCAACAAATATTCGATTATCAAAAACAATAATCAAATTTCAAATCACAAATATTCGATTATCAAAAACGATAATCAAATTTCAAATCACAAATATTCGATTATCAAAAACGATAATCAAATTTCAAATCAACAAATATTCGAGTATCAAAAACGATAATCAAATTTCAAATCAACAAATATTCGACTATCAAAAACGATAATCAAATTTCAAATCAACAAATTTTCGATTATCAAAGACGATAATCAAATTTCAAATCAACAAATATTCGATTATCAAAACGATAATCAGAACTCATATCAACAAATATTCAATTAGCAAAAGCGACAATTAAATCCCAAATCAGCAAATATTTAATTATCAAAAGCGATAATTAAATCCCAAATCAGCAAATATTTAATTGTCAAAAGCGATAATTAAATCTCAAATCAGCAAATATTTAATTATCAATAGCGATAATTAAATCTCAAATCAGCAAATATTTAATTATCAAGAGCGATAATTAAATCCCAAATCAGAAAATATTTAATTATCAAGAGCGATAATTAAATCTCAAATCAGCAAATATTTAATTATCAAGAGCGATAATCAAATCTCAAATCAGCAAATATTTAATTATCAAGAGCGATAATAAAATCTCAAATCAGCAAATATTTAATTATCAAGAGCGATAATCAAATCTCAAATCAGCAAATATTTAATTATCAAGAGCGATAATCAAATCTCAAATCAGCAAATATTTAATTATCAAGAGCGATAATCAAATCTCAAATCAGCAAATATTTAATTATCAAGAGCGATAATTAAATCTCAAATCAGCAAATATTTAATTATCAAGAGCGATAATTAAATCTCAAATCAGCAAATATTTAATTATCAAGAGCGATAATTAAATCTCAAATCAGCAAATATTTAATTATCAAAAGCGATAATTAAATCTCAAATCAGCAAATATTTAATTATCAAGAGCGATAATTAAATCTCAAATCAGCAAATATTTAATTATCAAGAGCGATAATTAAATCTAAAATCAGCAAATATTTAATTATCAAAAGCGATAATTAAATCTCAAATCAGCAAATATTTAATTATCAAGAGCGATAATTAAATCTCAAATCAGCAAATATTTAATTATCAAGAGCGATAATTAAATCTCAAATCAGCAAATATTTAATTATCAAGAGCGCTAATTAAATCTCAAATCAGCAAATATTTAATTATCAAGAGTGATAATTAAATCTCAAATCAGCAAATATTTAATTATCAAAAGCGATAATTAAATCTCAAATCAGCAAATATTTAATTATCAAGAGCGATAATTAAATCTCAAATCAGCAAATATTTAATTATCAAGAGCGATAATTAAATCTCAAATCAGCAAATATTTAATTATCAAAAGCGATAATTAAATCTCAAATCAGCAAATATTTAATTATCAAGAGCGATAATTAAATCTCAAATCAGCAAATATTTAATTATCAAAAGCGATAATTAAATCTCAAATCAGCAAATATTTAATTATCAGGAGCGATAATTAAATCTCAAATCAGCAAATATTTAATTATCAAAAGCGATAATTAAATCTCAAATCAGCAAATATTTAATTACCAAAAGCGATAATTAAATCTCAAATCAGCAAATATTTAATTATCAAAAGCGATAATTAAATCTCAAATCAGCAAATATTTAATTATCAAAAGCGATAATTAAATCTCAAATCAGCAAATATTTAATTATCAAAAGCGATAATTAAATCTCAAATCAGCAAATATTTAATTATCAAAAGCGATAATTAAATCTCAAATCAGCAAATATTTAATTATCAAAAACGATAATTAAAAGCAACAAATATCCGATTATCAAAAACGATAATCAGAACTCATATCCACAAATATCCAATTATCACAAGCGATAATTAGAAGCAACAAATATCTGATTATCAAAAACGATAATCAGAACTCATATCAACAAATATTTAATTACCGATACGATAATTAAATCTCATAACATCAGATATCTAATTACCTGCAGATAATTAGAAACAACAAATATCTAGAAATCAATTAAGAAGACTAGAAAATCAACATAAAAGCTTGGATCGATCCCATCAGATGGCGAGTTTTTAATTCGCCGCACGTGCATCAACAAATGGCCGAAGCCTACCAAGTACTCAACATAATTTTGGCGCCCAACAAATGACTCGAAGGTCCGCAGAGTGACCCGAAGGTCTAGTACTGGTATTTGACCCGAAGGTCCAACAAATGACCCGAAGGTCCTCATAGTGGCTCGAAAGCACACGAAATCATCAAATATTTCAATTAACGAGTCCGGAATTAACCGAAATAGCAAACGCACATGTCCCATACCACGTGTTTTACTAAATCGTTTGATTCTCTTCATCGTTTCCTTGAAAGTGCAAAATTGTGTATTTTGTAAAAATACACTTTACATTCTCAAACGGACAAGTCCGGGATTAAGCGAATCAGTAAAAGAAAGGGGTCATAGTCCTCGATTTTGCTGAAACGTTTAAATCGCTTCCTCATTCTTTTGAAAGCGCAAACTGTTAAAATTCCTAAAAACAATTTTATTTATTTTTTTAAAATAACAATTCACATCCTCAACTGGACAAGTCCAGAGTTAAGCGAATCAGTAAAAGAAAGGGGTCATAGTCCTCGATTTTGCTGAATCGTTTAAGTCGCTTCCTCATTCTTTTGAAAGCGCAAACTGTTAAAAATTTTATAAAAAAATTTTCATTTTAAAACGATTTTCAATACACGTGATTATAACAGCAAATCGGTAACAATTTCGATAAGGAAATTATACTTCTCAAAATACCATAAAAAACGGGTCACAAATCAACATTGCAGTATAACCGCTTGAAAATCCACTTTTAAAAATTTGACTGTTACTGAAGTCAAAGCGACAGTAATTTTCAAACGTCAAAATCTCATCAAAATAATTTACATCAAAATGTAACACTAGTGAATTTTCATTCATTAAAATTGCCAACAAACATCGTGCCTCAAAATTTAGCATCGATGTAAAAAAAATCCCGTTATAAAATAACGGCAACAGAATACGTTTCATAACCAAGCATCGGTTCAACGTAAAATTAATGCAGTAACGTGCAACTCAAATTTGCACGTACTACAAAATGAACAAAGAAATCATTCGAATGTATCTTCAATGAAGATAATTCAAAACAGCTAAATCTAATCAATATATGATTAGCATAAAAGAAAACCAGCAAAGATCTCAACAAAAATCACATAAATGCAATCGTTTCGAATCCTCAATCGGATTCAAAATTTTCAAAGAAACAAAATAAATAAAGCTATGTAAACAACAAATGAAATTTATTTCAATTTCATATTTCGATTTTTTAATCAAAAAGATTATCAGTTGTACTCAGCGAAGACAGTTTTACTGTTTCCGCAGCGCACTCTGATAAACAGTACCCAAATCAATCAAATCAACAAAACACAGTTTCACTATTATTTTTAAATAAAGATATTTAAAAATTTCATCAAAATTTCAAAACTTTAGTTTTTGACTCAAAGCACAAATAAAACATCGACCAATAGTTGTAACACATGTTCCATCTAAGTTATGTTTTATATTATGTCCATAAAACCCAAGCTCTGATACCAACTGTGACGCCCCACCTCTATGCTCACAATAACAAAGAGTATTAAAAGAAATACTGTATGTTATTACGAAGAATGAGGCTGGATAGGAGCGGCCATCCGTAGTTGGCCTTACACTAGTATTGGTTACCTCGATAGGAGTGGTGTATATTTTTAAATTTTCATCTCTTATTTATTTACCCCCATCGACATACCCAATTACCAGTATAAAACGAACTACGATGGTTCATAATAGTTTAGGACAATATATATAATAATAACACATATACAAAAAGAATGTGGAACACAGATAACAAAAGTCTCATATATATAACTGATGTCAGTTACAATACAATTGACACAATACATATGATACAACTACAACTGTGGACTCAAGAAGTTATATATACAAGTACATTATCGACTAATATACATGAATACATATCAACTTAAAACAGACACACTGACTACTACGACAAGACGAAGACCACTTCAAAAGATGTGAAAAGTCTTCATAGCTCAAACAGCAACTCAAAGCAGGAAATCTACAACCTGAAATAACTCGGGTCTGACCCGAGTATTAAATTCAAAAGAAAATAATACTACGAACGAAATGAATCAGAGGAAAGCACCCAAGCTATATGAAGTCAAAAAGGCAGAAGTGAAGACTACATGAAGCACACGTGCCAAGACTCAAAGACACACTACAGTATGAACTCATGTGGAACAATCAAAAATGCAAACTGGTGGACACAAGAAATCAATGAACAATGAAGTGCAAGTGACAATGCAAGCTACAGGTCGAACTCGAGTGCAAATGGAAACAACTACACCAGTCCTATCAGGAGCATATGCAATGTACCAGACTCAAATGCATTCAAGCATGTGCAGACATGCTATCAAACACAATCAACTAAACAAGCAACCTGTACACATAAGTGCAGCAGTGCTAACAAGACAAGGGATAGCTCAATTCAAGTGAAGCTACTGCAGTTTAAAACCAATGCCAAGAAATCAAGAATAGAACTCAAAATCCCACTGTACACTGAAACAGTAATTGGTGAAATACTAGACTTCAAACTAGTGTACCACAGGATACCAGACTCGAGTAAAACAAGTGAATGCAATAACGAGATATAACATCAAGACCAATTGCAAATGAATAATGCAATGTATCAGTTTCAAACATATGCCCAAGTGCAAATGCAATATGGACCTGACAGTACACATTGGCAAAATGAAGACTGCCTGAAACTCACGTGCCCAGACCAAAATAGAAGGCAACATGAAATCAATGTGAAGACTACAAACACATGAACACCTAGATAGGCAGAACATATGTAACAATTTTAGTACTGTAACCATGTCACCAGGTAACAACTACGTGAGGCTGGACAGTGCAACCCAATAGAAAATGTATATGAACATACACTAGTGACAAATGCACAAGTATCACAATCAAGAACAAGGCGCAGTGCCGAAGCAAACAACTGCAGTTCAAAAGTATTGCCTGTAGTTCATTCAAACAACTGCAGTTCGAATTAAAATGACCGGAAAGCAAAATCAGTGTCAAACCCAATTATTTTCATAAAATTAACATAATAAATTCAAACGACCAGTGGAAATGAAATATGGACCAAATAAGACGCACGTTCAACCATCCAAATATACACATGAACACAGGAACAACTAGCAACACTATCAAGTCAGAGCAGAATCAAGCAACAATGTGTACAAGTCAGTGAAGAACCCAGTTAAGGCATCACTTACAACAAGTGGAAGACTGCAATACTGTGACCGAAAAAAATAAACAGATGAATTCCAACAATCCCAGATCAACAGTTTTAAACCAAATAAAGACTGTAGTCAACATTAAAGCAAATTGCAAAAATCAAAGTAAATTCTCCTCCAAAATAGTTTCACAAAACTAAGTTTACAGATTTCAAAAAGTCAGTGCCGAAGACACGAGAACGAACAAAATCAAGTTTACAGTCGAAAACAACTGCAGGTCTAATTCAATGTCGAAGTCACAGATACTCATGTCATCCGAAAATGAATTCACAAAATAAAAATCGTGTCAACCAAGTAACACGAAAAGAATGGATTGAATAAATCAGTGAAGTCATCAACATCAAAAGCCAAATCGAGCGACCTAAGAATGAAAAAGATGTGAGTGATAATTCACTCACCTTAGCATTCGATCGAGACAACCAATCGCCAGGCAAGCATGAAAAACCCCATCCACTAGATCGAAATAAAGTCGGCCTCTTCAGTATTCACGAAAGCCCTAATTTGCAAAGGAAGACGAGGCCGCCATTTTCGTTTGTTTAGACTTAGGGTTTTCTCGAATGAGGAATGAAAGGGTGGACGGGTTTTTCGAGTCAACGAATAAAAGGGGAAAGGTATAGATAAACATCACGGCAACAACAAGTATGGGCCACAATATTTTTCTTTAAAGCCCGCTTCAATATTTACAAAATTTACAAAAGAATTTCAGATCGATTCAAAACTACAATAGCAATTAACCAACGATTTTAATCGTCATTATACGATAACAAGATAATTGCGAAATCTTGGGTTGTTACATTTGTATAAGTTGATGCATTATCCTTCGATGATAGTGGAGGTATCGCAGCAGGAGGACTTGGAGACTAAGCCGAACTAGACTATATTGAGACAACATATTTGTATTATTGATAAAGACACGAAGCGATTGAGGACTAAGGTTGTTAAGTTAGTCAAGGTACAGCAGAGGGAGGATGCTCAGGATTGTACATTGGAGATGAAGGATAGGATGAAGGAGTCATATCCAGAGTTGTTCTCGGATTAGTGGATTCTTATCTTAGTATTGTATATCTTTTGTTGTGTTCTCACCATTTGAGGTGGAGTCACTTAGATTGCATGTGGCTTGCAGTTTAGTTTGTATATAGTTTCAGCAGTACTTTATATATGTATCTTGTTTCTTCTATATTCTTTGATTATCGTTCTTGTTTGAATTTTGAGGACGTAATGTTCTAAGTGGGGGGAATGTAGCGACCCGTAAATTTGAATACTTCGTCTTTGAATATCGAAACAATTTGAAATATAGTTAAGTGTTATAAATATGATTTTATAATCTTATTAAACATCTTAAAACTAATGAATAATGATAAAAAAAAACTTGTTTTCGAAGTTTGTTTACAAAAATAAATTCTTCAAGAAAAATGATAATGTGACGGGTAATTTGCTAATGGTAAGAGAAACTTCTATGTAAGGGGTATAAATGTAATTTGCTAATGGTAAGAGGTGTAAAGGAGAGTGATGGGCATGTGGAGGAGTGAGCCTTCCATGGCATGGTGGGCGTGAGAGCAAGTTTAGGCAATACCATCTTGAGCCTATATAAGGACGGGCATACTCTTGAATCCATTTCACAATTTTTTATACAAATGTTTTCACTCTTTCATGTCTTCCTCTTCCTTAATTTCCTATGAAAATAAAATTTCAAAACAATGTTTTCAATTCCACTCAAACTTTTCCACAAGCCTTAGGAATCCATCACAAAACCTTCTACCAAGCTAGATTTTGAAGAACCAAAGCCAATCTCACCCCATCTACATAGGCAATGAGCTATTGGTGGTCTTTTAGGATAAACACAAGTGAAAACAAGGTTGAGGTAGAAAGCGAAGGTGGTTGCAAGATTAGGAAGTGTAGATTTGGATCTTGCTTGTTTGTTTGCATAAGGGTGAGCTATCTCGTCACCTTGAATGAAAATACATTGTTTATATTTGTTGGTGTTTGAATATTTCTTTGTGATTGAATGGTTACCAATATATGTTGTAATATTGATACTTATTTGTAATATTCTTTCGATTCTTGCTTTGAAAGCAAATAACAGATGTAATCCATGTGTATGGACTTGAATGGAATTTTAGCATAAACTTGGAATAGAGCACATAGGTTGTAATTGAACTTTGGTTAGGTCGGACTTGGATTTGAAAGTGCTTTTATAGTGATAGTCTCTATAGATGCACTTAGGAATTGCTTTGTGTTAGGCAATTTCTAATGGACTTTGTAGAGAGATCCTTAGGGGTTTCTCACCATATTTGTGATGTTTTATATGTATGCTTGCTGCTAAAAAGTTTGAATGTTAAAAAGTTAAGTAACATATCAAAAAATGGCCAAACTTACATTTGTGCAAAATATCCCCATTTTAGCATTTGTTTTGGACTTTAAAGGTTAGAAAAAATATTTAAATTTAAGTATTTTATTTCATTCTTTTTACAAGTGTTTTCTAACTCTTATTAGAGTATTTTAAAAGTGGTTTGATATTTTTAAGTATTTTTAAAAATTAATCATGAATTTTTGAAGAAGAGGGTTTACTTTTGAAATATAAGGAAAACATGGTTTTCCAAATTTCAAAGTGTTTTTACAAACTTATTACCTTAAAGTAATATTTTGTGAAAATGTTTTAAAACCTATTATAAGTATTTTAAAAGCATTTTTAAAAGTGTAAATAAATGATTCAAAAGGGATTAGGAATTGCTTAGTGGCTAGATCGTATTTTGTTTACTTGTTTAAAAAGTAATGAACTATGCTTAACATTAAAAGCCGAGCAAGGTAGACTTCTTTATTTGTAAGAGTTAAGATTGATGTTCGAGTAGGTATGGAAGCAATACTTCTCTAACCTAATGACTTCCTCTTAACCGAGGAATAGTTAAGTTGGAATATTGGAAAGGTGTTAATCTTGTTGATTACTTACTCGTTTATAGAAGTCATTAATACTATGTTTGTAACAACCCGCATATTTATCGATTTTATATTTAAATATTTTATTTAATATAACATCGTTCGTCGGATTATAGTCCGAAAAGCTACTTTTTGCATACGGTCGAATTGGGACTCGAGACCACCTCCATTGAGTTCAAAATGTCGTTTGCGATCTTTTTGAGTATAAACTTCGATATGTTTGGAGCTAGTCAAAAATTTGACCATTTTCACTTTGGATTTGGGTTTGGCAGCCCTATGTTTTAACTTAACACTCCAAACTGAAACCCCCTCTTCATTCACTCCCTCCCCCTCTTCATTTCAGTTCTAAAGAGAGTAATGGTGAGTGGAATGGGAAATTAAAACTCCAAAACCCTAGTTTCCATCTACAAATCAAGTTCTAGCTCCAAATCAATAGAAGAAGCTTTGGTAAGTCTCCTCTACTTCTTCCCCAACTCACTCTCTTAGCAATTTCAGAAATTCCTAAACCTAATTTAGGAAATGTTTCTCTTTTTAGCTTAGAATCAAGCTTGTTGAGTTGGGATTGAAGAGAGATTGTCATTGCCATTGCTCTATAGCTTCTTCATACTTGTTCTTGTGCATAAAGGTGAGATTTTTATCTCACATCTATGTTTATAATTATCTTTGATTGTTAGGTATGAATTCCTAACACTTCTTCATGTGCATTTTCTCTTGATTTGGATTGGTTTTGTGAATATTCCGATTTTTGGGTTTCTAAGTCAAATTTATGTGAAAATCCTTTTATGGATGTTTGATCATGCTTTTGGTAATGCACCGAGGAGCATATAGGGCCGGGTTGCTGATTGGCATAATCCCTTAGAGCCAATGTTCGTCCGGTTGCATTTTGGAAGAGTTTTCACTTCATTTTGTATAGGCTGAAAACAGCCCAGGCATGATTCAGTCGACTGAATTCTCTGTTCAGTCGACTGAACCTAGAACCCGAAAGTTTCCAAGCATGATTCAGTCGACTGAAAACTCTGTTCAATCGACTGAACCTGGAAACAGAAAGGTTCCTGAACCTGGAAAATTTCCAGATACAGGGTCAGTCGACTGAAAACTCTGTTCGGTCGACTGAACCTGCTGTTTCAGTCTAGTTTGCCTTTTTGGATTGAATTCTCAATTTAAATCGATTAGTGATGATCCTATTTGTCATTATCATTTATTTTCTTCATTGATGACTTCTTCTCGGGATTACTAAGAATGTCGCTCGCCTCTATTGTCATTATCATTTATTCTAAGAATGACTGAAAACTCTGTTCGGTCGACTGAACCCCGTACACCTCTGCGTAGGCAATCTTATCTGAAAAACATTCATCAGAATTTCTACCATGATGGTTTTGGAATTTATTTCTTTGGACTTTACTCACGTCTTTGAACGTGAATTGATGTGATTCGATTCGTTTCAACAATCGTTTTGTGACTTGTCACTTTAAAAATATAAAGGTTTCAATACTAGTAGTAAATATCAAAAGTTCGTTTTCTCAAACCGATTTCCAATCTACTAGTATATACAAGCCTTTACTTCACTCGGACGAGAAATCGACTTAAACGACTTAGTAAAACGAGTGGTATGAAACGCTTGCATTCACTTCATCGGTTAGCTCTTGGACTTGTTCGATCGAACCCTTTTTGTGACACTTTCCTAGTGAAGATTTACAGCTTGTTCGTAAATATTTAAGTTAAGCAAGTGGTTATGGGACATGAAGCTAAACTCATATATTTACTAACTTGGTGTGATTGACACTTCCTTATGATCATGACGATCATTCTTGTGATTTAGACTAGCGATTGAGCGATGTCTCTTTGTTTGCGAGGTTAGGCTAGACACCATTTGTGTGATTTCGATTCACGCATACCTCTTTATCTTCAAAGTTAGTCTATACCTCATTGGTGTGATTTCGATTCACACATATTGAAACTCTTGTGACAATTTTCTAGTGGAGATCTACAGTTTGTTCGTAAATATTTGAGTTAAGCAAGTGGTTATGGGACATGAAGCTAAACTCTTATATTTACTAGCTTAGTGTAATTGACACTTCTTTATGATCGATGATGATCATTTTATGGTTTAGACTAGCAGTGTGCGATGTCTCTTTGTCCGTATGAAGGACTGTACCTCATTTTATTGAGCTTCGTCTCATTTATCGCATGGGTTGTATCTTTCTAGATACGTCGATGTTTATTTCTCGCATGGGTCGTACCTATTTAGGTGCGTCGATGTTTATTTACTTCGTGGAGCAATCGGCTCAATAAGTCGGGGCATGGGGCGTATCTATTTAGGTGCGTCGATGTTCGTCTATGCATGGGTCGTATCTTTCTAGGTGCGTCGATGTTCGACTTTGCATGGGGTGTATCTTTCTAGGTGCATCGATGTTAGACATTACATGGGGCGTATCTTTCTAGTTGCGTCGATGTTTATTTATGCATGGGTCGTACCTATTTAGGTGCGTCGATGCTAGAGCATGGGTCGTACCTTTCTAGGTGCGTCGATGTTCGACTTTTCATGGGGTACGTCTTTCTAGGTGTATCAATACTAGACTTTACATGGGGCAAACCTTTCTAGGTGCGTCGATGTTCAGTTTATGGGATTGGCCATCCTTTTCTTGTGATTTCTGGATTTCTAATTATTGATTTCTGGGATTTATGTTTCACCACCTTTTTCAGTTGGCATTGATATGTATGTCATTTATTGTGGCTTGGTGAATTAAATTAAGAATATGACATTCTTTTAATCTTTGAGAAGATTCTTGTGATATTGATTAATCTCTTGTTGATTTTTAATTAAGTACTTATCACAGTATGGTATTATGGTTATGATACGTTTTTGTCATATCTCTTATTCTTTATCACTTTATCTGATAATTATAGCTAGACTGATCCGTTTATTATTTTCTTCTTAAATAATACTCGGGTCAGACTGAGATTTTACAGGTGCTTCTTCATGACTTCCTATCTGGAACCATCATCTGACTTTTGGCTAACTACTCTAGTTTAGTAGTTTTTGTTGTATACATTTGAGATTAGACTCCTTGATGTATACATATTCTGTTGTCTTGCACTTGTATCTATTCTTTTGTGTTATTGTGGATCTTATTTGACCACTACTCTGATGTACACTTTCGTGTGTTATATTCATATCTATTTCCGCCTTTGTGATATGAATTGTCTGTGACTGATTTGTGTTATGTTTATTTCTATATTTGTTTTCGAAGATTATATATAGCCACCGTGTGATAGCTTTGTGTTTGTATCGGTGTGTTGGATTTCCTCCTTAAAAAAATATGCATTCTATTCTATCTGACATATCGGTGCTCGCACAAAGAAGTTACACGAATGGTCGCTCCTCAACAGCCTTATTCTCCGCGCTAGTTGACGGCACTACACCGTAGTGTTCTTGGCTAGTGTGGGTATAGAGGTGGGGCGTCACAATGTTTAACACGAAAAGCTGATGAGGTAGACTTATTTATCTGTAAGAGTCAAAAATGAAGTGTTTAGGCAAGGTTTTGATATGCAACTGGTGCTCTAACTTACCTGGCTTCACTCTTGACCGAGGGATAGTATAATTTGGAATGTTGGAAACGTGTTAAGTATACGAACATTGATTTGTATAAGCAGTTGTTTTTGACTAAATTGTCTATTAATCTGCTATCAAACTTGACCTAATATAACTTAGGAAGTATCCAAAAGCATCATGGCTTTGTACCTTTTGAGAACTCTTAGGGAGGAGCATTGGTATGAAATGTCTCCAGCTTCAAGAATTTATATATACGAGATCTCTCGAGGAGAACTCATCTTTATACAGTTCGATTACTTCTAAAAGAACCAGAATTGATCCATTTGGAAATTCATCGAATTAGTTTTGAAGTGATCGGAATCGGTAAGTGTTTTACTTATTGAAAACTATTTCCAAACTGATATACATGTTCTATGTTTTGGAAGCGGTTGTGAAGTGGAATACCACAGAGGTGAACTATCTATCCTAAGGTTAAGTCCAAGTAAGAGGTCAGAGTTAGAATTCATCGAATGAATTATGCTAGGATCCTTGTAAAGATCCATGGACCGTTTGAGATGCTAGGATCCTTATGGGATTCGTGTTCCGGTCAAGTGATGATGATTCGTGTGAGAGATGCCAAATGTAGCATCGACATCGATAATGTGAGTGGGAGCATAGCTAATGGGGTTTAGCTAGCCCATAAGGTATATCAACTCCATATCTAGAGTATGCTTATCGATGTTGCTAGAGAGAGTTGATGATATTAAGCATCATAAGTGCTTGTCTGTGGACCAACTATGTTTATCTTATTGTTATATTTTATCTAGAGATACATGGCGCTCGGAGGTAGTTTCTGACCCTTGTCATGAGACTGGCCCTGGTTGTTCTAGGTATGTCTTCAACGGAAAATCCATATGCGAACGTTTCGCAGTGGTTTAAATATACTATAATATTGTTGTGGTGTGATTAATGTAAACATCACATCTATTTGGAATGAATTATATTGTACGCACTATACATTATCTATTATATCACTATATCAACTTAATGAATGGTTTATTTCTTTAAGGTGAAAACCGGTACAGTAATCCGTACGGCCTCAATAGTTACTCTTACATGTTGCATATATCTTGGGTTTTCTCATACCAAACTTATGTCTAATGCTTGGTTTTTATTTTCCTTAAATTCCTCACGTACTATTTGAGTAGGCTGTGTAAAGCAGGTTTTACATTGGACACTTCAGAGTTCAGGAGACAAGCTGGAGGCTTTCATTATCTATCTATTTCTATTTCTTTTGCATTGTATTATATATGTATATATTAGCATTTTGAGGACAAGCAGTTATAACTGTCCAGGCTGGCGATCATACTTAGTTTTTCTAACTCTAAAATTTATGTATTCAGAGTAATCCTTTATACTGTTCTTTTGATATTATATGTTATCGTTCTGCTGTGAGATTCTGATGTTGTGTTCTCTCTTTCTTGCTCTATTCTTTTTTGCATTTTACCCTAAAATTTTGTCTTTTCGGCGGCACTTGGGTGCTCCACACACGAATACCGTGGATGCATTTAGTGTCAACATTCGAGGGTCGAAAAGTCGGGTCGTTTCAAAAGCCATCATGGTAGGTGTGTTAACTCTTTCCAATTTATCGCACTTTATTTGACATTAGAACATCTCATTCGTTTATTTGGAGTAAGTTAGAAAATTAGTTGCATTTAGAGAATAGTATAGTAATAGACCATGTTATAATATCAAACCTTATTGAGGGATCGGTCTATTTATGCATGATTTGTAGTGTTTTGATGATCTTGGTTTTAAATCCGATCGCAATGCATTTGTATTGGAATTTTCTCGTATCGGTTTAATCTCGAGGAGACTGTAACACCCCATAATATTAATAGTAATTATTAAAAATAAAATTAATAAATAATAATGTCGAAGAATAGAATTTTTACAAACATCAAAATTTGACTACGAAACATGCACCATTGGGTTCGTGGTAATTTTCCGATCAATTTTCATATATAAAGTTTTCTAATCGGAATTCAAATGAAAAGGTTATTGACGTTTGAAGTTTTTAAATGGGAAAAAATTATGTATGTAATTAAGGAAATAAAAATAATTAACTAATGTTAATTACCATCGGTTAGAATTAACTAATAGTTAAGGTTACTTAAGCTGTAAGGGTAATTGATATTAGTGAAAATCGGTTAAAAACGAAGAGAACATTGTATAAGAGGAAATTAATCAACATAATCAAATAGTGAGTGATAATTAACAAAATTATAATGACCAGTCGACCCCTAACTTGGGCCAGTCGACCGGTTGGGATGTCGATTGTGAAATTGTGACATGGCAAAACGACCAAGATTTAAAATAGTTTTATCTAACGGCTAACACTAATTCGAACTCTTATAAATACGGGACTAACCCCTCTCTTTTCCTCTCATATTTTATGGAGCGATGACGGAGCTCTCCAATTTTCTTTTCTCTAAAAATTCTTAATTCTAAATATAGTTATATTTATATATGTATATACAAGTTGAGAATAGTAGAGGATATTCGAGATGAAGAATATGGTCGTATCAAATTGTCAAAGCCAAGGTAAATTATAAATCTAAACCAAATTTAAATTATATCCAAATCTCTTCTTTAATCTAAATCTCTAATGGATATTTGTATGCTTGCGGTATATCTATTCCAATAGGGAGAAAAAGGAGTCAAACTGAATAACAAGGATCAAATCTGGAGATTTGGAAAGTTAAAACGGTGAGTGGGAAATTATATATATTTATATAATATTGGATTTATATCGATGTAAATCTATTCCTGTATGCCTAAAATGTAAACTTAGAGTTGTAGGCCTAATTGTATACATGTACTGAATTTATAAATCCTACCTAAATATTATGTGATTGATAACTTAAATTTGATACTGCATGTACATGAAACTGGAAAAATTATGTGGTAGTAGTCCGTGAATTTAATAAATTATGTGGTAATTTCGGATTTGTAGATTAAATGACTTATGCAAGTAAAATATAAGTTTGAAAGTTATCACAATAAATAATGTGGATTTAAGTAGTATTTAAATTCATTATAATGTAGGGTGTTGCAATGTAAATTTCTATGGATTATCGATTTCAGGTTCATAAATAAGAGTGTATCATTTGAAATAACAAGGAATATGCCTAAAAGAAAGAGATGTATAAAATAGAAATATTTACCAAATTTTGTACTGTCTATTTCAATACCTACGAAATATAATTCCTTGTAATTCCAAACGTAACACAAATTCCCTTTTTGGATAAGATATAAAGATTTATAATGTTAACCTTTTCTTTCGAGGGAGATGTATTCTAACGCATTAAAATGCAGAAATCTCTAAGGATGAATTAAAGAATTGTAAACGTGATAATAATAACAGGTTAAAGAGAAAGAAAATAATATATATGCAACGGAGATAAGATATAAACCAAATAATAAATGCCAAAAAGGTAGGCAAGTCATAGAATGAATAATGGCAAGTACTGATATAACTAAAAAGGTAATAGAAAGTCCACTAAATAAAGAAGGGCGGTAAAAGTTGAAAAAATAGAAATAAAAGTTCAATAATGAAAAACGGAAGCAAATAAGAAAAGATATTTGGATCAACTTAAAGAAAGCAATAAATGAAATTAAAATGATATAAATGGAATAAGAAATAAACGCATGAAAAAAGTACTATTAACAGTCGAACATTGAAGGCGTAATAATTAAACAAGTATGAATATATATATATATATATATAGCTTTAAGTAAGTGTTTATGATGGGTGTGAATTATTAAAGTTAGCTAATAACTTAGATCATATAAGAATGACATAGTCATTAAAATGGGTTGGAATGCGAGGTTAGTAGTGTTACACAATAGAAGTCTGCCCACCGCAAGGGGCTACCAGTAGTTGTTTATACATTATACTGTTGTGAGACATATCCAACTGCAGAACCCGTGGAATTATATATGTTTGCATATAGGTGAAGGATACCCAAATAGGAAGGTTCGCCTCGGTCGAAGTGTCAAAGGACAATAAGAGTCCGCTTCAATCTTTTAGGAGGTATTAAGTAACAAATCGGTATTATCTTGATTGCATTAGGCAATCTAAATGGGACGGTGAACAAGGCTTGGTGTTATGCCCGTGTGTGTTTGGTACCATCTTAAGGAGTAGAAGATGTACTTAGATCGAGAACGTCATCAGTCATGAGTGGTCAGTGGAAAGACAAGGGTTGCGCCTAAATGGCTCCATCTCCTACTAGTGTAGATCATGTTTAGGTCATGCACCGCCACAGTTGTTTGCTAGTTTGTTTGTTAGAGGCAAGGCTAGATAACTCTTTATGAAGGCCTTTCAAATAAGAATATAATACGGCTAAACTATGTGACACATTTATCAGGCAATACGGGAGTTCCTTGGTATGCATGATAATGAGGACGTGATACTGTGTTAATGATGGATCGTGATGAGGTTCTGGATTACGAATACTAGAAGGGGTATTATCTTAGTCTAAAATGGGACTGCAGTACTTATATATATACATATGTAGTTATTGTCTACGTTGAGTAGATGGGGCATATCTTACGCGTATGTGGATTCAAGATGACTAAGTAAAATAAAATGACATAACATGTAATGGAAGACAATCGACATATACTAGTGTTATGTATAAAATGTGTAATTTACCAGTCATCAGAACATTTTTTTGACCTTCTCCTCATTATAACCCATAGGATAGCTTTAGAGGGACAAGTACTAGTACAAGGGCGGGAACGATGGAAGGACAAAATTCTTTATGCATGCTCGGCACTGACAAGGACACTAGATGTTGGAAGTGTCAACCTTGGTCAGTAACTATATGTTTTATTATACTTTACCATTCTACTGTGAGTTTATATTGATAATGTTATGATATACTTTTTCTATTTACAGGATACCAAAAACCAACGATTTGTACTTTGGTGGACTTGGGTTTTCAATTTAATAAAAAATAGGGCCCACCAGGATGAGTGTTGTTACATAGACTGGGCATCTTCGTACAGAGTGGTGTTGGATTTTGCCAGGAGGAATGTTCGCTTGGGTAGTTGTAGTGGGTTATGCTAAGATATTTTCATCCAACCTATCATAAGGTTAGTTATCTTCCATTCCTATAGTTCGGGATTTCCTAGATGCTTTTGATGAAGTTTCTAGTCTTCCTCCTTGTAGGGAGGTTGAATTTCAGATTTATTTAGAAAATAATGCCAGACTTGTTTCCTTACCACAAAGGCATATATCTCCTAAATAATAATGCAAGCTTAGTAAACAGGTGAATGAACTATTAGATAATAATTTTATTCAGAGTAGTGCTTTAGAATGTGAATCACTTATTGTCTTTGATATTAATGTTGATGGTTCGTTAAGGCTTTACATTGACTATCGTGAACTGAATTAACCGACGAAAAAGATTCGTTATCCACTACCATGTAGTGATGACTTATTTGATCAGTTATTTAGAGCAAGCATATTCTCAACTGGACTTGGCTAATAGAATCCATAAGGATTATATAGTTGAAGACAATATTTAGAAAACCGTTTTTGGTATACCTGAGGGACTTTATGAGCGGTTAGTTACGTCATTAGACCAACCAATTCATAAGCATGTTTCAATGGCCTTATGAGTCGAGTCTTCAGAGGATTGCTGAATAAATTCATGGTGGTATTGTAGATGATATATATGTTTATTCGAAAAGTGAAGAATAACACTAGTTGTTCAATGCTCTATGTAGGCATAAATTGAAAGAAATTTTTTCTAAATGTCATTTTTGGCGCAAGGATATTTTCTTTCTCAATCATATTGTTTTAGAGCATGGATTGTCGATCTTTCCAATAATGTCACCACAACTCTTGGCATGTACAGAAGAATGCTACAAAGGTAAGAATTTTTCTAGGTTTGGCGGGCTATTACATAAAGTTTATTATGGATTTTGCAAATATTTCTTTGCCATTGACATGTCATACTAAGAAGAATTTTTTTTTCATGGAATCAGGAGTGCGAACATGCTTTTGTTTATAGAAGTTGTTTGCTAGTGTTCCTATTTTGGTACTTCCTGATGGTTCAAAGTCGTTTACAATGCATATCGATGCTTGCAGTATTGGGGATTGATGTTGTCTTGATGTAGGAAGGTAAAGTAGTTCGTTATGCTAGCCGGTTGTTGAAAGTACATGGGAAAAGTTATCCAACTCATGATCTGAGTTGGCAACTACTGTTTTTGCTCTCAAATCCTGGAGACATTACCTTTTAAGTGAGCGATTTTATTTGTTTACATATCATATATCACCGAAGTATTTATCCTCCTACAAAGATTTGAATTTAAAGCAGTGGAGGCGGATGGAATTCTTATCATCATATGATTTTAATATTTCATGTACTCTAGGTAAAGGAAATGTTGTAGTAGATGCCTTGAGTGAAAGAACTACAATGCTTCTATGTTTCTAAAGTGGAGACGCTTAAAGTTTATTTCTGCATTCGATTTTCGAACTTCATCATATCTAGCACCAGAATTCTTAGTAGATTTAGATATCCATCCTTCACTTATGAACCGTATTGGTTTGAGTCAAAAGCAAGACACAAAGTTATTGGGTATTTTTGAGAAGATTAGTAAGGTGAGCATTCCAGTCATTTGGACCACTATTCCATTAACCCTAGAGGATACGTACTGTAACACCACACCTTTATAACCATTCTATCCAAGAGCACTATCAAGTAATACTATTAAATAATACGAAGAATGAGGCTATATGGGGAACACGCGTGAATATTCCCTTAGGTTAACACTGATACGTATTAAAAAATTGAATAAGTAACTCACTTATACGTACATAGTGTTGGCACAAGAATAAACACTTGTGCCTCCAAGATAGAACAATACACAATATACATAAAAGATCAGAGATCATAGAGTCAATCGTAATGATAATATATAATATACATATATGTCCAATACAAATCACAACAATCTACACACAAGTGACTTTACAATACATGATGATATCTAAAATACAGAATATTAGTCTCCTCTATGCAAAAAAATACAAGTTGGCATCATCGTCCTTGAACCTGTAATGTCTCAGACTGACCCGGGTATTATATAAACAATAAACGGGTGGACTATATCTAAATCCAATGTCAATAACCATATGGAACCCTGTATATACTGGGTATAAATAAATATAATATAATAATAATGTTAATTCAAACAATCCAGATATCATATACGTAGAACACCACAATTCCCAGTATGAAGAAGTCATCACCCATATAAAACATATCAAATCAGAAACCATAAAACAACATCAAATGGGTGAATCATCCATATCTAGAAATCAACATTCAAAGTCGCCAAAACATCTATAAGTCAAAACATAGTAATGCGACACACATCTATGAAAATATAGCTGGCTCCATATAAATATAATCAACGACACATGTCTAGGATAGATAATTGGCAACTCAGGCCAATAAATAATAGTTGGCGACACATGCCATGAGTTATAAATGCAATACATGAAAATAGATAATAGTTGGTGACACAAGCCAAAAAATGATAATTGGTGACACATGCCAAAGAAGGATACAGGATTGATCATATTCAGGACAAAGTCTCTAGTATAATCACAATGTACTTGTCTAAATCACATCACATCAGAACCAGACGGGAGACTGACAAACGTGCTTCCTCCAAGAGACTACACACGTAATTAGCGAACACGACACACGTGCCCAACCAGCACGGCTCCGACAATCATTGGTTACCTCGACGGACATCGTGACTCTTATTTATTAGAACCTTCATTCTATGTTTAAATGACAACAACTATACAATCATATATATTATACATCTTATCAAGATTACATGTATATACTACAAGAGAACATCATGCTCAAAGATATTGGGACTCGAAAACAAACAAAGATCTATGGACCATGCTATAATTAGTAAGGTTATTCTAGTGTATTAAGAGTCTTAGATAAAACATTATAAGGCCTCCTTAAGTATATATGCAAAAATGATTTCATATACACAAACATAAATTGGAAAACTGAATTTATCATCCACAGACGTCTGAGGAAAAACCACAGACGTATGTGACAATACTTGAGAAATTTTTACTGAGGCCATAGAAGTATGAGGTTTCCCCATAGACGTCTGTCATTTGAAAACCTGAAAACTCTAAATAGGCACTTCTTTAAATGAATAGAAATCAACTCTTCATCGAAAGGTTGTAGCCATTGAAATGAATAGACCTTATCTAACAGTAACAACTCTTCATCTGCATCTTTTTGAATCTATAAATACTACCATGATTGAGATTTAGAAATTAATTGAATTGAATTAATTGACTCTGTTCTCTCTTGATTTCTTATTACTCTCTTATGCATACATTACTTTCATACTCTCAATCTATCATAACCAAAATATAATGTTGATTAAACTACTTCCTACAACTCAAAACATTCAAATTCAAAAAAGATCATAGGAAGATTGGTACTATTAGTCAAAATCTGTGTTATTTGAAACACAAGATCATCAGAAATATACTTTTGTATTAGTCTATTCCTTTAGGTGAAGCGAGGGTTAGTTGGTTAAAGGAAATATCGAAGAGGAGCTTCAGGATTGGAGGTAGGACGGGAGGTCCGAACCCGTATAAAATATTTGGTGTGCTCGCTTTTATTATTTACCTTATTTATATTCAATTATTATTCTCTACTTAATATAGTTAGTAATATACACTCTCACACGCACGCCCACACACACACACACACATATATAAGTTGCATTACTTAAAAAGATCCTATAGACTTTCATTTTGTATCGGAGCAAGGTCATTTCAATCAAAAGTAACACGTAGTTAAAAAATCATTAATATGGCAAGCACATTTCAAGAAGGTCAATTAACTGCTTGTCCTCCACTATTTACTGGTTCTAATTATGCTTATTGGTCAACACGTATGCGAATTTTTATAGAAGCCAATGGGTTAGAAATATGGCTAGCAACTCAAAACAAATATGAACCACCTGACACCAATATTGGCACTTGGACTGATGCACAAAAAGCAGAGGCATCTAACGATGCCAAAGCTATGAATGTGTTATTTTGCTCACTTGATAAAAATGAGTTTTCACATGTCATGCTTTGCACCACTGCATATGCTATATTGTGCACTTTACAAGTCACACATGAAGGAACAACTAAAGTCAAGCAAACTAAAATTTCAATTTTATAAAACCAATTTTCATCTTTCAAAATGAAAACAAGTGAATCAATTATTGACATGTACGCTAAATTTCAAACCATTCAACACAATCTCATGGCACTTGGAGTCAAATTCACATATTTTGATTTGGTCACACAAATTTTAAAATCTTTGACAAATGAATGGGAAAGAAAATTTTTAGCCAGTAAAGAAGCTATCGATCTTTCTCAACTTAAAGTCGAAGAGCTAATAGGAAATCTGATGTCGTATGAAGCTAACTTGCAGGCTAGAAAGGATCAAAATCATGAAAAGAAAAACATAACATTCCAAGCAAATAACGAAGGTTCAGACCTAAACGAAGATGAGATTGGTTTTATTGCCGAAAACAACAAAAAATTTAAGAAGTTCAAGAAGATGTCCAGATTTCAAAATGGTAGCAAACCAAACTCCTCAACTCAAACATCGATTAAATGCTATGAGTGTGAAAATTTTGACCACATGAAGAAGGATTGTCCACAACTCAATAATGATAAAAAGAAAAGAAAATTTGAAAAATTCAAGAAAAGAAAAAAAAGCTTTTCAAGTAACATGGGATGATTCGGATTCATCTTCTTCATCAGAAAGTGATAATGAAAGCGACTCACAGCAAGCGGATATATGTTTTATGGCTAACACTGATGAGGTACAACCTGAACTAATAATGGAAATTAGCATTGAATTGGATGATAAGTAAAGAGAAACAAAAAAAATTAAATAAGGAATATGTAGGGAAGTTAACTAGAGCAGAATTAGAAATTGGATTATTAAAAGATGAAAAAGGTATCTTAAACGAAGAACTAGAAATTATTCAAAAAACAAATGTGCAACATTATTATCTCAAAATGAAAATTTAGTAGATGATTTAGAAAATTATAAGTTAGAAAAAGTTAATCTGGAAAAAGAAAAACTAGAATTACAAGCAAATTTAGATTCTAGAAATGTTGAAATTTGTGATCTTAAAAGCAAGTTATATAAAATAACAAATAATGTGACAAAATTCAACAAAGGAATTTTTTTATAGAAAATTTGGTTATGATATCTAAACCATCTGAAAATCGAAATGGATTAGGTTTTAAAAACAAATAAAAGCCAACAAAATATAGCACATTATACAAAAAATTCAAAAAGCCAAAGTTAGAAACTAAGTTTAAGAATTCATATACAAATATGGTCAAAATATGGTTTCCAAAAACAAATAATAAACTAATTAGACAAAAATACATTGATGAATATTTAAATAACAGTTGTATATAATAATAATTACATCTCTAAAGTAACCAAATCCTCGTGGATTTGGCTACCTTCTTCCACCAACATGTAGGACCCTAATCAAAGAATGTGGATACCAATTAAAAATTTCTTAATTTGCAGGTACCAAAATTAAAATAAAAAATAAAGAGAAATGGATACTCAATAGCGGTTTCTTTAAGCACATGACTGGAAATGGTAATATGTTATTGAATATATCATATATCGATGGTTGCACTGTGACATTCAGAGATAACTCAAAAGGATTTGTCATCAGCATTGGAGAAGTCATCAATATCTGTATTTCTAACTCTCCTATAATTACTAACGTTTTATTAGTACAAAATTTGAAACATAACTTATTAAGTATAAGTCAATTATGTGATAAAGGATTTAAAATTGATTTCGAGAAAAATAAATGCAATATTTTTTATCAAAATAAAATTTTAATTTTTGAATGATTTAGAAATCGAAACATATATGTTTTAAACATGAATGTCAAAAACAATACTAATTTATGCTTAGCCACGAATCACGATGATCCATGGTTATGGCATAAACGTTTTTGTCATAAAATTTTTAAGAATGTCAACAAACTAGCTAAAAATGAATTAGTTAGAGGATTACCAAAAATCAATTATAAGTTTAAAGACCTGTGTGACGCTTGTCAATTTGGTAAATTAAAGAAAAATTCCTTTAAATTTAAAAAGGAAATTTCCACAAAGCAACCTCTCGAATTACTCCATCTAGATTTACTCGAACCAACTCAAGTACGTTTAATAAATCATAATAAATACTTTTTTGTAATTATTGATGTTTTTTAAGATATACTTGAACATTATTTTTAAAACATAAAAGTGACACTTTTAAAATGTTCAAAATTTTGCTAAATTAATAAAAAAATTAATGAATTTAAAAACTAAAAGTATACGAAGTGATCACAAAGGTGAATTTGAAAATGAACTATTTACAAATTTTATTATGAAAATGTTGGCGGGCTTTCTTATTCTTCCGATCAGTACAACTAGCATCTCTTTTTTCCAGCTTTTTTTTATCTATTTTGTTTATCATTTATGTTTATGCTTGTTTGTCACATACCGAAATTTTCGACTTTCGAAAATTCGACATTGATACTCACTTTATCGACTGCCGAGCAATCGAGTGCCGGAAACTCCAGTAGTGAGGGTTTTAAATAGAAGAAGAAAAGATAGAAGAAAAGGAGAAGAGAAGAAGAAGAAAGATAGAAGAAGAGAAGAACAACAACAGAACAAGAGCAGAACAGAAAACAATATCAGAATCTTACACATCGCAGCGGAACAATATATAATAAATAAACACTAGTCTTTTAAAACAAAGAACTATACCAGTTTATACATACATCAATCATCAGAGTCGATATACAACAATGGACAGTTATATAAACTTGTCCTCATACAGAATACACAGCGGAATAAATATATCAGATACAAATACTACGTCTCGCCATCCAGCTTATCTCCAAAGCTCCAGAATATCCAGACTATCCTGATAACATAACTCTAGGCTGCCCGTGTGGAAATTGGTGGCACCCAGAGTTTAGAAGGGAACAATAAACTCCGAGTCAGTCATGGTGACTGGTGTGAGATCGTAAAACAGTTATTCTTTATAACAACAAAATAATTTTTAAAGTCAATTCGAAATGCTTTTGGAAAATGAAACTACCATAAGACCTCCCGCCACACACACAATGCAAACGCAGAATTGGAGGAGATTTCTTCTTATGATAGTCAAAGATGTTTACTACGCAAAATCAAATCATTTCTGATATTATTATTAGTGCATAGTGTAGAAATCATTTCGAAAGTATAATATAAATCTTAGCCAGCATAGGCATTCCGCACTTATGCCTACTATAGCTACCATCCAAACAGTGGTGACCACCATAAGTGAATGATAGGTTCTACAACTAAAACCGTACAAGATCGTATTGTTTCTTTGGATTTCCAACAAATGGCCAGGCTAAGGAACTTCCTATCCACGATGGGTACGTCCCTGGAATAGACGACCCGAGAACCTAACTGGATCTCTGCCAACACAAAGCCGGGTTACCTCTGCAAAAATAGGTAACTACTGACACGCGTATGCCATCCCCCGATCGTCACCGATCTTCTCGAGGATCCCCGATTCGCAACTACCACAAAGTAATAAATTTGCAGCAACCACAAAGGTTAAGTATCTGGGCTCCATACCATGATACCACCTTTATCCAGAAGGAATGACATACACTAAGGGGCGCTACTCCCTAGAACCTTGCCGCATTCTTCCTGTTTTGACCATTTTTGGGGTGTGAGGCTCGACGAAGTCTCGTCCACAAAGCTACGCTTTCTACAAAGCCATGCTTCGGGTCAAACAAAATGATCAACCTATGATCACAAAGATATAAGATCAAACAAATGATCATATCGCAAATTATCAAACACTGATCATTTCACAGCAACACTCAGTATGCCACGTTACCAAATTGGAAGTATATCGCTGATAAATTTCAACTACATAACCTCTGAGCTCGTACGTCTCAGAGAAGGGTGTTAAGCTAAGAGAATAAATTCTCCGCCACCAACAGAAATGTATTTGAAAGAAATCAGCTTTATATCTCAAATTGTAACGTCAGACATACAATCCATACAAGTCTGTTCCGGGATCGAACAGAACCGAAGGCACTTCTCACGAAGCCCTTGCATATCCGGATAAATTTCTAATCACGTCCGGACTTCCCGTCACTAAGGGTGATAAAACCTCTAAACCGGAGATCAGCCGATGTAGAGTAACTCGACGGTAATCCTTCCGTTTTCAAAAATATCCGGTCTTCAACACCGGTCTTCGAATGCAATTCATAACGACGTATCACATATTCGGAATGGGTTATACGACCCCATGGTCCTTTCCCGGCTAACCCGAATAGTGAGCGATTTATTCAAAAATAAGTGTGGCATTCAAATTCATCCAATTCACAACAAATACCTATCTAAAGGTAATTATTGATAGTCGGTTATCTAACTATCAATAAAGATGCGCAACATCATCAGATTCCAAATAATTTTCCAAATTATTTATTTTCCAAAAATATCTTTACTAGATATATAATTTCCACACTTCAAAAATAAATCAACGTTTATTTTTCTAAACAGTTTCCCTTTCCTTTATAAATTCCATATGAATTTATATTTTCAAATATCTACTGATATTCGATTTTCAAATCGATTTCAATATTCAATTTCAATTTATCTTTAAGAAGATAAATTCTCAAAAACATTTCATTTCATATTGGCAAAGCATTTCCATACTTATTTAATAATAAGTATTTCACAAATATATTTATTTTCAACATTAGAAAATATTCACTATACTTAAATCAAATTTAAGTATAAATTTATTCTTTAAGGAATCATTGACTATAACATCTATTTGAGTCAAAACGAATGCTACGTAAAACATCGTTACGACGACTCAAAATCATTAGTATAGGGATTCAGATTTTAAGATAGATATATAAATCCCAATACTATATAAAACATTTTCTTTCGGAAACCATTTACTATAACAACAGTGTTATAGTCCACCATTTCCTTATTTCTCGAAAACGTCTATTTCAACAATGAATGTTGAAATATATGATTTCGATATTCAACACATTTTTAAAACATTGTTAAAACAATCAACTTCGCTTTTAAAACATCACTTCTTCAAAAATGAATCCATATTATTCAATAATATATTCACTGTCCAAAATCGTGAATATAATTCACTTAACCCAATTTCAATCTTTTCTACACATTTTTATTTCAATAAAAATTCGCTATCCAAAATCGCGAATATATCTTCTTTAAAAATCTTCTATATTTAATTTATCAAATTCTATCGATTTCGAATTTATAAAACAACGTTTATAAATTCTATTTCTATTTATAAAAACTACAATTTATAAATCTTCTTCATTAACTATTTCAATTCATAACTCAATTTTTTTTTATACCAACGATCCATATTATAAGTTAATACTTATAATTCATTTATTTTCAAAAATCGTTCTTTTAAAACTTTACAACTGTAAAGTTTATTCCTTTATAAATCATTTTAACATCGTTTCCATTTTATAAATTTCTTAATTCTTTATTTCAAAAGAAATTACTTTTTGGTTAAAATTCACAAAATCTTAACTTTTATTACTTTAAAGTTTTAACGTTTATTTATTTAAAATAAATCAATTCAACAATTTAAATAAACGTATATTTTCAAAGATCACTTTTAAAATCTCTTTTAAAGTAAAAATCGTTATTTTAAAACTTCAAAACTTGAATCCAATGATGCAACGCATCAATTAGTCAATCACAACATCAAACATCATATATCATCATATGATAACAGGATATATATCAATATCTGTAAATAAATAAATACAGTTGAGGAATCCAATTGGATCCCTCCAACCTGTTTTCCTGCATCCAAAGACGTTAGCACAATACCAATTCCACTTCGATGTGGAATATCGCGGTATATGGGTTTTATAAAAATATCCGCTTACTAACGGCGCAATAGGGTCTCATCCGCTATACGAGGCGGGAAATCATCAATCCAATATATACATATGCCAATATGTATATATTGCTATATATATATATATCCTACTATATCTAATATCACATCCAATAGCAATCAATCAAATCAATAACTGAAAATATTCCACATTCAATTTGAGTGAGAAAATCTCACCTTTGCCTTTTACTTTGCCATCCATTTCCAAACTTGACTCGATTTTCTTGACTTTAACCTTGTATAAATAATTTATACAGTTCATTAATATTCGAAACAATTAATTAACCAATTTCCGTTTTTAATTGTTTAATTCTGATAGTTCCGTTCTAAACCAATTTCTCTTATTCAAATTTTATTTAACCTTGTATAAATATTATACAATTTATCAATATTTGAATTAATCGAACTATTAAATTTTCATTTGAAAATTTCAATTTACCGATGATTTAAATTTTAAAATTAAAATTTGGTTCGAAGCAAGAATATTTCCTTTTCTTTTGAAACCTTACTTATATATAAAATAGCTTATTTAAACTTCCAACCGCTTCCAAAATTCCTAATTTTTTTCCAAATCTCTTATATATATATACATATATATATCTAATTATCTACATGCACTTAAATTAAAGCAAATCACAATCATAATTTAATTACAGTTCAAACCTAAGTTAACATTTGATTAAAATGTTTTAAAATTTAAATTACCTGAATGTGAACTGGGAACAAGATGACGAGCTTCGGCTCGACTGCACTAAACGAGGTGGTTGTCCTCATCGCAAACTATCGACCACCCAACGCTACCGCGTCTAGCTGGCCACACCACCATCAGTTTCGCACGTGTAAAAAGATCGAGCACATATCCTCCTTGTCGAACGAATCGAGCATCGCTAGCCGAGACCCCAAGACAGCCCTACGAACATCGCCGATACCAGCCTCCGCCAACTCACGATACCAGGCGTGCGCACGCAATTCAATCGCGTCCTCCATTGCGAAGCCCAAATTCACCTTGTCATTCGCTGCCCCCGCTCGAACTCAAGTTCGCGAGCCTCCATCATCGTGATGAGCTTCCAGATCCAAGTCGCTATCCCAAAATCGCGAAAACAGTAGCAGTAAAGAGAGACTGCAGCAGGACTTCAAATCGGCAGTAGAAAATATCATGTGGAGGCAAGGACGAGTTGACGATGGCTGATGGAATAGCCGAGTATGCAGCGATGATTACCACGAAGGCGTTGATTTACGAAACCCTAGTTTTCACGGGTTCAAGCATCGCGACATGGAGATTGCTATTGAACTGTAACCACGACTTTGAATAGAAAAGGGAAAGGAGGAACTATCGGCCATTAAATGTCTTCATTTGATTTTTGAACGAGAATGAAGTGAGGAGGTATAATTTAAAACAGAGGAAACGTGATAGGTTGCACGATCATTTCGTGGTCTTCAGCTGAAACAAAGGGGCGTGTTTTTAGGCGTGGATGAAGGAGAGAACGTGTGTGTGTTGACTAACTTTTAAAATTTAAATTTTAAATTGAATTCGAATCAATTTTGATGCGTTTACACGTCGTATTCTTACATAACAACTCCAAATACCACGAAATTTGAAATCCGGTAATAATTCAACGTTACGGACCCAATGGAACTGGTTTCGTCAAATTCCGAGACTGTGCCTCGGACGAATATTTTTAAATATCGATACGAACGATATAAATTCAAAACTGAACAGAGCAGTTTCAAATTTGATTCTGAAGCTTCAATTATCTTCGGTATTATCAATATAAATTTTACAAGCGTTTGAAATATTTTTCTTTAGCTTTAAATCGAAGATTTAAATTTTTATTCAGCATTCAATAGATTAAATTTTAAAGTTTAATAGCAAATTTCAAAGTTATATCGGGGATTCAAATTAAATTACCGTTCAAATATTTAAAATTAATTAAATATTCTCAATTTAATTTGTTCAAAATTCTGGGTCGTTACAAACTTCCCTCCTTAAAAGAATTTCGTCCTCGAAATTACAAGTTAGGAAAAAATGGTCCTTAACTCGTCTACTATTTTTCACAATCTAAATAGTTTTATCAATTCATCAAAATAAATCTCTCTACTAAAGATTTGTTATCAATTCAATTAACTTTCTAAACCTTTCATAGTTTTCAAACATCATTGTTTTCGTTCAAAATTCAAATTCAATTCAAATTCAAATTTAAACTTCCAAAATTTTCTCAAAATTTTTCTAACGCCCTAAATTTCCGAAAAATTTCGCCAGCGTCTCCTTTGCGCGGCTAATACGGTACGACTACAAAACGTCCCTACGGACTCTCAGATTTCAAAAAGAAAAGAAAAATGCCAAGCGGCTAGAGAAGAAATCAGCAAATCTCATATTCAAATTTAAATACATACCTTTTTCGAGCAATTCAAATTATCTTCGAAATCAAAATTCCAATTCCTCTTATAACACCTGTACGTCCTACTAGCCATAATATCTAGTTACAACATTCAAACCATTTTGCAAATTCCATTACAAAAATTTTTGATACTTACTTCTTATCCCATTTTTAGCTTACCATTGAAGTTACATATTCATTATCATTCAATTTCACATTTCGAATTTCATTTGAATTCAATTCACCATTTCCATTCAATTTAACTTCTGAATATTGAATTTATCAATTATATTTAGTTCATAACTACACTATTTTAAATTAGTTTCATTTACTAATTCATCACAGATTCCTATTCATTTTATTCAAATTTGTTTTCAACATTCAGTTTCAATTCCAATTTTATCTTCATTTATAATTATTCAATTCAATTTATTGCCTACAAATTCGAAATGAATTTTAACATTCAATTTTATTTTCTCGCATTTGCCATTGCAAATTTATTTATTTGTTCACAAATTCTTTTATTTCAATTTGAACTTTCATTTCAATCAGATTTCAAATATTCTATAAGTTATCAACTTATTTTCATTTCGATTTATATAATCACTTATATATTCATATTACAAATTCATTTCATTAATGAATTTTAAATTTTCCAATATCTATCTAGAATTCCATTTTCATTTATAAATCACATTTACAATTCATATTTACCATTTTATTCATATATGAATTCGTTTCCTTATGCTTCCAATTCATATTTAAAATTTCATTCGTTAAATGGATTTTTATTTAAACTTTAAACTTTACAAGTTATCAACTTAATAATATTTCATAAATATTTTTTTATAGTATTCCAGAGTCTTTTCAACATTTCAAAGCCATTTTGAAAACAATTCAAATTATCCTTTGAATTTCAAAAACAAAACCCAAATTTTTCAAACAACTTCCTTTTAAAACAATTTGGCAGCAATTTCTCTTTTGGAAACCCGAAATGAACATCAATAATGCTGCAGTCATTACCGAAGTTATTTTCCAGCGACCGAAAAGAGTTTAGAGCTTTTCATTTCTTCAAAACATTTTTCAAAACCTTTGAAATTCATTTTCAAATCAAAAGGAATTAAACTTTCCAAATCTCCAAAATTTTCAAATTCTTTTTAAAACATTTCCAAATACTTTTCTGTAACTCCGTTTTAAATTATAAGTCACAATAATAATTTATATTCTCAAATTTCATTTGTATATGGATTTATCTCTTAACTTTGGAGTTATGATTTCAATTTCTTATTCAATTTCAATGATAATAATTTAATATTATTACTTCCTAACATCCATGCAACCATATACTATAGTACTTTATAGAAAACCATTTCTTTTCTATACAAAATAATTTTGGGCAAAATTATTTCATTTACCCTATTCAAAACATACTGTGTCGAATTGTTCTATTCAAGTGTTTAGAGATCCCTATCGATAGAGTTGTACGGACAATACCGACCAGAATCCATATACCACTCAACAAACCAATCATTACAATATAAAACAATTTTATATTCAATAAGAAATACGCGCTCATATCTATTATTACACTCAACTCATTCTAGAGTACTACTGACTCTATCTCTAATGAGTAACACCCAACAGAGCAGGGTTGTCACTTAACCATATGCTCTGATACCACGCTGTCACATACCGAAATTTTCGACTTTCGAAAATTCGACATCGATACTCACTTTATCGACTGCCGAGCAATCGAATGCCGGAAACTCCAGTAGTGAGGGTTTTAAATAGAAGAAGAAAAGATAGAAGAAAAGGAGAAGAGAAGAAGAAGAAAGATAGAAGAAGAGAAGAACAACAACAGAACAAGAGCAGAACAGAAAACAATATCAGAATCTTACACATCGCAGCGGAACAATATATAATAAATAAACACTAGTCTTTTAAAACAAAGAACTATATCAGTTTATACATACATCAATCATCAGAGTCGATATACAACAATGGACAGTTATATAAACTTGTCCTCATACAGAATACACAGCGGAATAAATATATCAGATACAAATACTACGTCTCGCCATCCAGCTTATCTCCAAAGCTCCAGAATATCCAGACTATCCTAATAACATAACTCTAGGCTGCCCGTGTGGAAATTGGTGGGCACCCAGAGTTTAGAAGGGAACAATAAACTCCGAGTCAGTCATGGTGACTGGTGTGAGATCGTAAAACAGTTATTCTTTATAACAACAAAATAATTTTTAAAGTCAATTCGAAATGCTTTTGGAAAATGAAACTACCATAAGACCTCCCGCCACACACACAATGCAAACGCAGAATTGGAGGAGATTTCTTCTTATGATAGTCAAAGATGTTTACTACGCAAAATCAAATCATTTCTGATATTATTATTAGTGCATAGTGTAGAAATCATTTCGAAAGTATAATATAAATCTTAGCCAGCATAGGCATTCCGCACTTATGCCTACTATAGCTACCATCCAAACAGTGGTGACCACCATAAGTGAATGATAGGTTCTACAACTAAAACCGTACAAGATCGTATTGTTTCTTTGGATTTCCAACAAATGGCCAGGCTAAGGAACTTCCTATCCACGATGGGTACGTCCCTGGAATAGACGACCCGAGAACCTAACCGGATCTCTGCCAACACAAGGCTGGGTTACCTCTGCAAAAATAGGTAACTACTGACACGCGTATGCCATCCCCCGATCGTCACCGATCTTCCCGAGGATCCCCAATTCGCAACAACCACAAAGTAATAAATTTGCAGCAACCACAGAGGTTAAGTATCTGGGCTCCATACCATGATACCACCTTTATCCAGAAGGAATGACATACACTAAGGGGCGCTACTCCCTAGAACCTTGCCGCATTCTTCCTGTTTTGACCATTTCCGGGGTGTGAGGCTCGACGAAGTCTCGTCCACAAAGCTACGCTTTCTACAAAGCCATGCTTCGGGTCAAACAAAATGATCAACCTATGATCACAAAGATATAAGATCAAACAAATGATCATATCGCAAATGATCAAACACTGATCATTTCACAGCAACACTCAGTATGCCACGTTACCAAATTGGGAGTATATCGCTGATAAATTTCAACTACATAACCTCTGAGCTCGTATGTCTCAGAGAAGGGTGTTAAGCTAAGAGAATAAATTCTCCGCCACCAACAGAAATGTATTTGAAAGAAATCAGCTTTATATCTCAAATTGTAACGTCAGACATACAATCCATACAAGTCTGTTCCGGGATTGAACAGAACCGAAGGCACTTCTCACGAAGCCCTTGCATATTCGGATAAATTTCTAATCACGTCCGGACTTCCCGTCACTAAGGGTGATAAAACCTCTAAACCGGAGATCAGCCGATGTAGAGTAACTCGACGGTAATCCTTCCGTTTTCAAAAATATCCGGTCATCAACACCGGTCTTCGAATGCAATTCATAACGATGTATCACATATTCGGAATGGGTTATACGACCCCATGGTCCTTTCCCGGCTAACCCGAATAGTGAGCGATTTATTCAAAAATAAGTGTGGCATTCAAATTCATCCAATTCACAACAAATACCTATCTAAAGGTAATTATTGATAGTCGGTTATCTAACTATCAATAAAGATGCGCAACATCATCAGATTCCAAATAATTTTCCAAATTATTTATTTTCCAAAAATACCTTTACTAGATATATAATTTCCACACTTCAAAAATAAATCAACGTTTATTTTTCTAAACAGTTTCCCTTTCCTTTATAAATTCCATATGAATTTATATTTTCAAATATCTACTGATATTCGATTTTCAAATCGATTTCAATATTCAATTTCAATTTATCTTTAAGAAGATAAATTCTCAAAAACATTTCATTTCATATTGGAAAAGCATTTCCATACTTATTTAATAATAAGTATTTCACAAATATATTTATTTTCAACATTAGAAAATATTCACTATACTTAAATCAAATTTAAGTATAAATTTATTCTTTAAGGAATCATTGACTATAACATCTATTTGAGTCAAAACGAATGCTACGTAAAACATCGTTACGACGACTCAAAATCATTAGTATAGGGATTCGGATTTTAAGATAGATATATAAATCCCAATACTATATAAAACATTTTCTTTCGGAAACCATTTACTATAACAACAGTGTTATAGTCCACCATTTCCTTATTTCTCGAAAACGTCTATTTCAACAATGAATGTTGAAATCTATGATTTCGATATTCAACACATTTTTAAAACATTGTTAAAACAATCAACTTCGCTTTTAAAACATCACTTCTTCAAAAATGAATCCATCTTATTCAATAATATATTCACTGTCCAAAATCGTGGATATAATTCACTTAACCCAATTTCAATCTTTTCTACACATTTTTATTTCAATAAAAATTCGCTATCCAAAATCGCGAATATATCTTCTTTAAAAATCTTCTATATTTAATTTATCAAATTCTATCGATTTCGAATTTATAAAACAACGTTTATAAATTCTATTTCTATTTATAAAAACTACAATTTATAAATCTTCTTCATTAACTATTTCAATTCATAACTCAATTTTTTTTTTTATACCAACGATCCATATTATAAGTTAATACTTATAATTCATTTATTTTCAAAAATCGTTCTTTTAAAACTTTACAACTGTAAAGTTTATTCCTTTATAAATCATTTTAACATCGTTTCCATTTTATAAATTTCTTAATTCTTTATTTCAAAAGAAATTACTTTTTGGTTAAAATTCACAAAATCTTAACTTTTATTACTTTAAAGTTTTAACGTTTATTTATTTAAAATAAATCAATTCAACAATTTAAATAAACGTATATTTTCAAAGATCACTTTTAAAATCTCTTTTAAAGTAAAAATCGTTATTTTAAAACTTCAAAACTTGAATCCAATGATGCAACGCATCAATTAGTCAATCACAACATCAAACATCATATATCATCATATGATAACAGGATATATATCAATATCTGTAAATAAATAAATACAGTTGAGGAATCCAATTGGATCCCTCCAACCTGTTTTCCTGCATCCAAAGACGTTAGCACAATACCAATTCCACTTCGAGGTGGAATATCGCGGTATATGGGTTTTATAAAAATATCCGCTTACTAACGGCGCAATAGGGTCTCATCCGCTATACGAGGCGGGAAATCATCAATCCAATATATACATATGCCAATATGTATATATTGCTATATATATATATATATATATCCTACTATATCTAATATCACATCCAATAGCAATCAATCAAATCAATAACTGAAAATATTCCACATTCAATTTGAGTGAGAAAATCTCACCTTTGCCTTTTACTTTGCCATCCATTTCCAAACTTGACTCGATTTTCTTGACTTTAACCTTGTATAAATAATTTATACAGTTCATTAATATTCGAAACAATTAATTAACCAATTTCCGTTTTTAATTGTTTAATTCTGATAGTTCCGTTCTAAACCAATTTCTCTTATTCAAATTTTATTTAACCTTGTATAAATATTATACAATTTATCAATATTTGAATTAATCGAACTATTAAATTTTCATTTGAAAATTTCAATTTACCGATGATTTAAAATTTAAAATTAAAATTTGGTTCGAAGCAAGAATATTTCCTTTTCTTTTGAAACCTTACTTATATATAAAATAGCTTATTTAAACTTCCAACCGCTTCCAAAATTCCTAATTTTTTTCCAAATCTCTTATATATATATACATATATATATCTAATTATCTACATGCACTTAAATTAAAGCAAATCACAATCATAATTTAATTACAGTTCAAACCTAAGTTAACATTTGATTAAAATGTTTTAAAATTTAAATTACCTGAATGCGAACAGGGAACAAGATGACGAGCTTCGGCTCGACTGCACTAAACGAGGTGGCTGTCCTCATCGCAAACTATCGACCACCCAACGCTACCGCGTCTAGCTGGCCACACCACCATCAGTTTCGCACGTGTAAAAAGATCGAGCACATATCCTCCTTGTCGAACAAATCGAGCATCACTAGCCGAGACCCCAAGACAGCCCTACGAACATCGCCGATACCAGCCTCCGCCAACTCACGATACCAGGCGTGCGCATGCAATTCAATCGCGTCCTCCATTGCGAAGCCCAAATTCACCTTGTCACTCGCTGCCCCCGCTCGAACTCAAGTTCGCGAGCCTCCATCATCGTGATGAGCTTCCAGATCCAAGTCGCTATCCCAAAATCGCGAAAACAGTAGCAGTAAAGAGAGACTGTAGCAGGACTTCAAATCGGCAGTAGAAAATATCATGTGGAGGCAAGGACGAGTTGACGATGGCTGATGGAATAGCCGAGTATGCAGCGATGATTACCACGAAGGCGTTGATTTACGAAACCCTAGTTTTCACGGGTTCAAGCATCGCGACATGGAGATTGCTATTGAAATGTAACCACGACTTTGAATAGAAAAGGGAAAGGAGGAACTATCGGCCATTAAATGTCTTCATTTGATTTTTGAACGAGAATGAAGTGAGGAGGTATAATTTAAAACAGAGGAAACGTGATAGGTTGCACGATCATTTCGTGGTCTTCAGCTGAAACAAAGGGGCGTGTTTTTAGGCGTGGATGAAGGAGAGAACGTGTGTGTGTTGACTAACTTTTAAAATTTAAATTTTAAATTGAATTCGAATCAATTTTGATGCGTTTACACGTCGTATTCTTACATAACAACTCCAAATGCCACGAAATTTGAAATCCGGTAATAATTCAACGTTACGGACCCAATGGAACTGGTTTCGTCAAATTCCGAGACTGTGCCTCGGACGACTATTTTTAAATATCGATACGAACGATATAAATTCAAAACTGAACAGAGCAGTTTCAAATTTGATTCTGAAGCTTCGATTATCTTCGGTATTATCAATATAAATTTTACAAGCGTTTGAAATATTTTTCTTTAGCTTTAAATCGAAGATTTAAATTTTTATTCAGCATTCAATAGATTAAATTTTAAAGTTTAATCGCAAATTTCAAAGTTATATCGGGGATTCAAATTAAATTATCGTTCAAATATTTAAAATTAATTAAATATTCTCAATTTAATTTTTTCAAAATTCTGGGTCGTTACATTGTTTCTTTTTACTACACCTTGTTATTTAATTTTAAATCCTGCTACAATACTTTTGTCTCTATTTAAGCTTGGCCTTACTCATCCGTATTTACTTTCAATTATTCATACTCATATCTGTAACATACTAGTATCTTACACATACTATGAGAATGCGTACATACTGTATTTTCTTCTATTTTGATAATGACAAAGGGGGAGAAATTTATGCATATACATAGAGGGAGACAAAATCTACTTTATGAGAACACTCTCTTTTTTTTATTATGAATGACTAAAAAATTTCTTCTGTTTTGATTGAATAGTTGTCATCATCAAAAAGGGGAAGAATGTTAGAACCTCCATTCTATGTTTCAATGACAACAACTATACAATCATATATATTATACATCTTATCAAGATTACATGTATTTACTACAAGAGAACATCATGCTCAAAGATATTGGGACTCGAAGACCAAGAAAGATCTATGGACCATGCTATAAATAGTAAGGTTATTCTAGTGTATTAAGAGTCTTAGATAAAGCATTGTAAGGTCTCCTTGAGTATATATGCGTACATGATTTCATATACACAAACATAAATTGGAAAACTGAATTTATCATCCACAGACGTTTGAGAAAAAACCACAGACGTCTGTAACAATACTCGGGAAAATTTTTCGTGAGCCACAGACATCGGAGGTTTCCCATAGACATCTGTCATTTGAAAAACAGCGAAACTCTAAATAGACACTTCTTTAAATGAATAGAAATCAGCTCTTCATCAAATGGTTGCAACCATTAAAATGAATAGACCTTATCTAACAGTATTAACTCTTCATCCGCATCTTTTTGAATCTATAAATACTACAATGATTGAGATTTAGAAATTAATTGAATTGAATTAATTGAATCTATTCTCTCTTTATTTCTTATTACTCTCTTATGCATACATTGCTTACATACTTTCAATCTATCATAACCAAAATATAATTCTGATTAAACCACTTCCTACAACTCAAAGCATTCACATTCACATACTCAAAGGAAATCATAGGAAGATTTGTACTATTAGTCAAAATTCGTATTATTTGGAGCACAAGATTGTCAGAGATATACTTTTGTATTAGCCTATTCCTCCAGGTGAAGCGAGAGTTAGTTGGTTATAGGAAATACCAAAGGGGAGCTTCGGGACTGGACATTGGATGGGAGGTCCGAACCAATATAAAACATATGGTGTGCTCGCTTTTATTATTTACCTTGTTTATAATAAATTATTATTCTCTACTTAATATAGTTAGTTATATACACTCTCTCTCACACACACACACATATAAGTTGTATTACTTAAAAAGATCGTATAGACTTTCATTATCCATTGCATGTCATAAACACGTTGGAGGACTACGCTCTGCACTAGTCACGACCTGCTTTGCCCCAAATGGTAACAGACTACTGGCCTAGGTGACGCAAGGGGCTAACCATCGTCGACGCATGGCTATACAATCACCGATAGATGACTATAATTATCGTCGACACATGACATTAGAGTGTCACAGATCCGAGGTGCGACCACCACGATCAGGCAGTCAGGGTGGATACTGGCTAATCTGGTTCACTCCCGAAATATAAAGGGAGTTGGACATGGATAGACGAATACTGTAACATATAATAGCCGACACAACTATATACACATACTGACACACGATGCTATAAGTATGCTCATGCACAGCTAAATATTGTAACGACCCGGAATTTTCGATCCCGAAAATTCTAGATAGTTAGGAAAAAAAGAAAGAGATAGAAGAAGAAGAAACAGAAAACAAGTCACAGAATCTCACATTCGCAGCGGATCAAAATATAATATCACATAATACCATTTATACAAAGAAACTGTATCAGTTAAATTACACTTTAATACATCAGAGCTACAACATATACACAATCACTGGACACATAAAATCAACATGTCCAAATATACAACAATATATCATAGCGGAAACACTCCATACGTTCCTGCCATCCAGCTCGCCTCCGAGCTCCAGAACGTCCTTACCTGAAAAATCTATAATACTAGGTCTGACCCGAGCATTACATCAAAGTAACACCCGGGTCAGGCTGGAAACCAGCGTGAGTAAACCCATCTAACATGAATGACAAAAGTCTACAACTTATATATATATATATATAACCCGGGTAACTTGTATCCATTCCAAATTCACAAATTGTTATAGACATTACTTATTTTACTCATAAATTTCTAAGTACCAAAAACTTAGATTAAATAGTCCAATTCACTTAAATCATTCCATTCCAGTCTATTGATTTCACATATCAAATCTGTACAGAATTATTATAGATTATAAGTCGAAGTGGTTTCGGGTATTTATTAATACTCGACTCCGTCTCTTCGAGTCCATGTCATCTTACATAAGTTATTCAAATGAAGTTACTATTCAAACTTAAATATAGGATGTCACTTAACACAGTAATTTTCATCGATAGATAACCACATTACCGCTGTTCAAACCAAAAAAAATATTTTATCACAAACATTTCATATCAGAGATATCAACAGACCCAAGGTATTTAAATATTATTCACTTTTCCATAAGCAAGACTAATTGGTCAAACCATTCCATAATTAATTTAAATAAATTAAATTAATTACTTCCATCACTTTTGATCCTGCTTACTTTAACGATAACTAATTTCAACCCAAATTAATTAATCATTCCTTAACTATCCATTTTAAATAATCTTCCTTGATCAATTATCTTCAATTACATAACGTAATTATCCTTTAATTAATTTCACCTATTAATTATTCTTAACCATTTACATTAATTAATCTTATTCATTAATTACATAAATTAATTACATTAATTAAAGACCCTTAATTTATTCCCTTCCATTTATCAATCTTAATTAATTATAAACAGTAACAAATCATCCTGTAATTACTTACCTTAATTAATTAACTCCTTAATTAATTATATTAATTAATAATTCTTAAATACTTTATTAATTAATCACACTTTACAATTAATTACATTCATTTATTTAATTACATAAATAAATTAACTGAATTACCCTAAGTAATTAACCTTTATCATCTCCCAAATTAATTTATTAATTAAAATCTTAATTTCTGAAAGATAAACTCTTTATTATAATTGATTTACATATTTATCATCAAACCTTATTTAAAAATAAAACATTTAGAAATAAATCTAACATTTAAAAACAATTTAAACTCTTATTCTACCCTTCAAAACTTATCTATTTTATATATTGTTAAAACTTGTTAAACTTACATATTTGAGGACAATTATCTTCATAACTTAAAAACTTGACTTGTCTTGCTTTAAAATTTTAAATACTTGATTCTTTTACCCAAAACTTTTGTTTTAATTTCTTTAAAGCCTGGCAACACTTTCTTCTAAAATTTGAAACAATTACAAAATCATGTTACCGAGACAAACTCGATCCTTCCCCAAACAAACATGGTACACTCTCGTTCATCCACTGCTTCGAGTTGACCACGCCACGCACACGAGACCTACCCGAGCATTCAGCTTCTCCTTGAATTCAATCTTCACCAGATATCAGAGACACACCGTGCACATGCACGTCGTCGATGCTCCTCCGAGTTCCCCGCCGACCATCCCCACAAACAACCATTGGTCATCGCACCGATGCTATCCCCCCAAATTTCTCAAATTCGACTCCAATCGAAATCTCGAGCTCACGAACCCATCTTAAATTGAATGGACCACCTTCAATCGCCTCGTCTTCGCCATTTCCCCTACCATAAATCACCAGACTTCGCTAGATCCAGTGCCACAACCTCCTCTTACCTTACCCCAAGCCCCGATCAACTCGACGTCGTCCCGACGCCGGAATAGGCATGAGATGACCCAACCAGAAATGACCCCTAAAAACCCTAAATCCTCTTCGTTACGCCACCCCAGTGATCGAGAAATTTACCTGATATTTTTCCATCGATCATTGATCGTCCAACAACCATTCACTAAAACCCGATGCTATAAAAATCACCAGATCGCCTAAATTTGCTCGATATACACGTTCTGGTCTTCACACAATTTCACACGATTTAGACAACTAAAAATCCTGATTTTGGTTTTAAAAATCCTGGTTTCCAGTGATGATTCAAGATATAAATTTGAATCCATAAAATTTATCATTTGGTTTTATTAAGATATTATGAATTACCACTGTATTCCAAGACTTTAACATATTTTTAAATTTAAAAACGTTGGTACATATTTATAAATCTTAGATCAAGTTAAAAACTTAACTAATTTGTTTGAAGTCCAAGTTATGACCATGATCAGATAAAAGAATTGAAATTTTGTTCCAAAGTTTTAAATCCTGGATCAGGAAGAGGGTAGCACAGAACATGCACATATATACCTTAATCACACGCTTCAACTATCATACAGAAAATCACATAAATATCCTCAAGCCAAAATCAAATATCACAGAGATTTGCACGTGCCACAAGCTATAGTTTACTTAAGCTTTTAATTTGAAAGTTTACTCACCTGACAAATACTTAAACAGAGAACAACTTCTGTTTTGGAAAAACAAACAAAACTGCTACTTGATCTTCCTTTGAATCTTCATGTTATTGTTTAATCTGAGTTATCTTAAAGTTTTGTAAAATGGTGATGTTTACTTTCTTTTTTTTCTCGAACGAACTAGAATAAGAAGGATATACATGTGTAAAAAAGTTCACAGGGGAGGCTTGCTGTACAAGCTTATCTTCATTTCTTTGACCAAGTAGATTTTCTTTTGAACTGGAAGGATTTTTTTTTCACATTCGAAATGACTGGTTTTGTGCTGAGATGATGGTATTAAATGCAATGCTTCCTTACAAGTTTACAGCCTCATTATTATCCTTTCTTTTATCCTATATGTACATAGATATTTTGTATATATATATATTTTAATATTCACACATGTACTCCATTTGATTTTGTATATAGATATTATTTTTTATTATTGCCTTGCATATACATGTATTTCATAAGTTGTATAATTCTAGAATTATCTTATGTTCCATATAATCATACAATTTATTATTAACATAAATCCTTAGTTTTAAAATGGTGAAGTTTATCCATATTTTATTTCACTCTTATATTATATATTGACAAGGTATATTCTATTTACATTAAATACATATAAATATCTGTTTTAGAGATAATAAGTCTATATTCATTTCATCAGATTAAATACTCGTTAAAATAATATTGCTAAATTTCGGGAATGTCACAATAACCATATTTTAAACATTATTATTTAGATTACATTTTATATGTATTATATTAAATATTAATAATACAGAACCTTTGATTTTATTGAATAAGACAGATTTCATTTCAAATATTTTTGAAAGATTTTATTTTAAATTTCAAATCAAAATTTCCTTTGCAATACACATATAACCGGTAAATGCCCAAAAATCTTATTCATTTATAAGATGAAAACTTGTATTTTATTTTAAATGGATTAAATACTTATTAAAATAATATTGCTAAAATTCCGGGCCATCACAAATATATATGCCATTGCACGGGTTAATATAACCACTGACACACGATTAAATACGTGGCTCACCTCAGCGAGTCTTATAACACATAACAAATCCGCATATTGAGTGTCATCCATGAGCAAAGGATAACTGAATAAATAACACAATGACATTCTATACCACCGTGTGTTATTAGTACGTTTATACAAAGCTCATACACCACACTTGCCCTTCTTTATTATATATAACGAGTCCAAAGAATAACCAGAGAAATATTACATAATGCCTTATCCCAAACGGTATTATAAATCCGTTTATTCAGATTTCTTATCACATGGAATAAATATAAATAAATCAAACAAAGATGTCATCACCATATCATATTAAAGTCATTAATCAAATCCATCTCAACAGTGAATCATTCATGCAATTCAATGTACGAGGAAATAATGTACAGAAAAGTAATATAAAAATAGTAATTCAAACAAGTGTTTGTATGTATATATAGTAACAAGCAATTCGCTCTTAATAATAAATTAAATTATTCAAATAAATAAATATAACAACCAACAACTTATTATTTAATAATAAATCATTTACAATAAAAGTACATACTTAGAAATAGATACCAAATATATATATCAAATAATAAATTCACTTTGTTTATTTAATCATCACATTATAAGATTCAATTACTAAATTCCATTTCTAAATCATATATATATATATATATATATATATATATATATATATCCAAAACTTCCAAAATCACATTACACATCAAAAGTAATTATAGAAACAAATACAATATTTTATATAACTAAATAATACTTCAAAAATAATTCTTTTCATTTTTAAATCATAGTTTATAATTCAAACCCTTCACTATATTTCGAAAATTGAAAATAACTCAAATGGAAATCAATAAACATTACTTTCAATTCATTTCATACTCTTTTATAATAAAACGCCATATCAAAATAAATATATAAGTTACAAAATAAATTATTTTTATTTTAAACAATAGAAAATAATTCAATTCTTCACTTTATACTCTAACGGTTAAAAATATAATATTTCCATTTCAAAACTACTTTTACATTCAAAATAATTTTCAAGAAATCATTTTATTTACCAATCAATTTTATTTAATTTTAAAATATCAAAAATAATTTATTGTAACTTTGAAAAATATTTTAAAATTAGAAAATTAATCGAACGTCAAAAAGATGAATTATAAAACAAAATCCTTCAAAATCATCAATAATCATCAATATAAATTTTCAAGAAATCATTTTATTTACCAATCAATTTTATTTAATTTTAAAATATCAAAAATAATTTATTGTAACTTTCAAAAATATTTTAAAATTAGAAAATTAATCGAATGTCAAAAATATGAATTATAAACAAAATCCTTCAAAATCATCAATAATCATTAATATAAATTTTCATGTGGTCTAGTCGAGTTTCATCTCGTTTGCATTTTGGACATCCAATAAATACAAAACTCCACACTCAAACCAATTAACATCCAATATCACAACAACCAATCAATCATCCTAATCAAATAGTTTATCCACCCAAACAATTAACATTCACAAGCAATTCAACTAAATAATCTTTTATAAATAAATGGGATAATAATATATAAAAGATATGAGTGGAATTAAATATAGTTGTGAGTGATATATACTCACCAATTTTTCCAAACGAAGACTTACAGCTTCCGCTAATCCAATCGTCATCGTTGCCTTCTGACTTCGCTATAGTCTTCATCCTGTGACAGCACCCCCATATTAGCCGATAACCGCAGCCCAGTCTCTGCTTCTTCGCTTGCCCCAGCATCACTTTGCAATCACTAGTCACGTCGTTATTTCTCAAGTCGCACGAACCCCGAATGCTCTCCCTTCCAAATTGCCTACGACATCATCATTATCGCCTATGTCTCAGGTCAGTCGCAACCTCCTCCAGGTCATCACCCAGCTCCACGAAATCCATCACGTGCTTCCATTCCTTCACATGCAACCATCCGCCTCTTTCATCACGACTACTCTGGGCATACGATCGTGAGTTCCACTTTGACATCGACGATGCTACTGAACGACGACGACTTCATGGATGAATATTTTATTTTTTTATTTTTTCAACGTTCCTTTCTTGATAACTAAGAGTTAGAGAAAAATTGTGACATCCCGGGAATTTAGCAATATGATTTTAATTAAAATTTAATCAGATTAATTAAATATAAACTAAAAACAGATATATATGTATTTGTAAAAGTAAACTATGATCTGGAAAGTTAAACAGGAAATGTTTAAAATATTCAAAATTTCAAATCTAACTTATTTCCAATAATGTTTTAATGGAAAATATATACATTTGAAGTATAAAATAAATATATGGTTATAAAATCTATATGAAAATATTTATTAAATCAAAAGGACTATAAATGAACATAAGTATAAACAAAAATAAATATGTATATCATCATTAGAAGTATGAAATGAATAGAAGTATGCAATCACATAATTAATAGTAAAATGTATGTTGGATAGTTTAACTTTAAAAAGAAATGAGGCAACAAGACAAAGCTATATATGTATATGAGTGTACTCATAAAGATCAGGCTGTACATAAAAAAAAAACAAAGATAAGTCTAAGCTTATAAAGTGAGACAAAGGCAATAAATGCTAGCACACCTTAAAATCTTTTCAGCCTCCAACTTGAAAAAAATCTCTGGTCAAGGATTTATAAAATAAAAATAAATAATAGTATGAAAATAAAGAAACTTGAGGAGAAAGCTACAGCCTATACTTCTTTATGTATATCTTCCTCTACCATTTTCTTTCATTCTAACTAAACAATATTAGAAGAAAAAAAAAACTTAAAGGAATCGAAACAGCAGTTCAAAAATCAAGAAATAAAATTGGAAAAAGGAAAATCTGGACAGAGCTTGATCAAGCAATCTCCAACCTGATTCAAGAACAAGATCAGTTTAAATCAAAGAATCAACTCAGTTTAGAATAAAATTTATATTCAGATTCAAGTTCAACAACCAGAAATCAGCTTCAAAACAAAATACAAGTTCCAGACCCAAGATTTGGGCCTGTTCTCTGTTTGCATATAGATGGAGTTACTAATGATCAAGCTGCTGCTTTCAAAACACGATTTCCTTGTTTAAAAAAAAAAAACTCCTAACAGGCGAGTAAACAATAATTTTAAAGTTTAAGTTATTTAAACTAGATCAAGATGCATTTATAATCTGGTTTGTGAATATTCCAGTTTGAATATAATGCTGTGCACATGTATATATTGCTCTGTGTATTGGTTGTTCTGCTATATATTACAGGGATTGATATTCACCAAACTCAAATCTGCTCTTAACTGATCAATGTAAACTTGAAATTTCCAGAAAACAAGAAGTTTAAATCTTAATTTAGATTTTTTAAAGACTGATTTAAACCCTGGTCGGAAAATATACACTGTAACTCCATTGAACAGGTAAGTAAGTGGGAATTTAACAAAATTTGATTTATGTAAAACAATAATTCGAGATCATAGCTTGAATCCTTACTGCATAACATGATTTTCAAAACAAAAATGAAGAATTTTAACTGTATATTCTAAGAGCAGTTGTGGTGGAACAAAAATCATATTTTTCCCAATTTCTAGTGTTTGAATAAATAATAAATTCCGAAACTTAAATTCAAGCAAGTATATAGGATCGGGATCTCAGGAAAAATATTCAATGAAATTTCTATTGTGTGAGATTTGGATACGAGGTCATAGTAGGGTTTTGTTCAATATTTTTCGTTGCTCTGTAAGAATTTGATTCCGACGCCATGCCATGATCGAGTGACCAGTGGTTTTGGGTGAAGGCCGGAAAAGGTATGGGGAAGACGTGGATGAAGTGGCTTCGCCTCCGGTGGTCAGAGATGGTGGGGCGGAGCGATTTTCGCGTGGTTGTTCGTATAGTTTGTTCGAGCTTCAGGCAACTTTTTGATTTCGACCATCGATCGGAAAATTGGGCTTTGATTTCGAATAGTGGGTTGATTTGGGGTTTGTCGATGGTAGTGGGGGTTGCCGGAGGGTTGTCGAACCACCGTGCACGTGCACGAAGGCGTGAATGTGTCAGCGAAGCCATGGTGTTTTCGTCTCGAATGGGACTCGAGTAAATGAAGAGTTCGCGCGGGTTGTTCTCGAGTCGTAGAGTGTTAAAACTGTCGAGTTTAAACTTTAGTTTTGTTTCAGAAGAGAAAATTTATACTTAGAAAAAAAAGAGATTGAAGAAGAAAGGAAAGAGCAGGAGTGACGCTCGGGGAAAAAGGTGTGTAGCTCGGGACAGACTCGAGACAGTTGAAGTTTGGCTCGGGTCCCTGTAAATACAAATTTATCAAGTATTCTATGATTTGTTCTGTCACATGCAAGTTTAAGTAAATAATTTTTTTTTTTTGAAATGATAAGTGAATCATATCTAAATTTTAAGATGAAATAAAATTTAAATTTAGAAATGTTAGGAATAATTAAATGTTGGTAAATTCGTAAATTTAAGTGAATTAACAAATCTAAGTCAATTTGAAGTTTGAATTTATTTGTTCAAATTTAATAAAGAATAATAATTACTTCATATAAGAAATTTAAGATTAATTAGTTTACTTAAGCGATTAATTAAATGAATTATCTTAAAATTATTTAAGGTTGGGTGAATATGACTATTAATTAGTTAATTAATTGATTAGTAATTAAAGATTAATTAATTAATTAAGGGATGTGATTAAAAGATCATTAATTAATGTAGTTAATTAATTAAGGAGATAAATGAAAGGTAAACTAATGTGAATGGTTAAGGCTAGTTAATCTATGTGGTAATTAAAGGCTAATTACTTAGTGTAATTAAAGGATGATTAATCAAGGGTAATTAATCAAGGGTAAATAATCAAGGGTGATTAATTAAAAGGATGATTAAAGAATAATTAATTAATTGGGTTATAGTAATTTATGTTAAGTAAGCAGGATTTAATGATTTAAAGTTGATGATTAATTTAATTGGAGATTAATTAATCTAATTAAGAATGAGTCAATCTGGCCTAGGGATGATTAAACTGCATTGAATGATTGAATTAGTATCAAGCCTCATAACTTATGTACTGTGATATGAGATGTGAGGTTGCACTGTGATATTTGGATTACCTATCAATAGTGAATTGCTGTGTAAAGTGGGACATCGTGTATTTAAATTTGAATTGTAAACAGTTTAGATTTGAAGTGACATTAAATTCGAAGAGTCCGGGATCGGGTATCAGTAATACCCAAACCCACTTTGATTAGAAATCTAAGTTCTATATAAGTGGATGTGTGGAATTTAACAGGCTGGAATTGGAATGAATTAAGTAACTTAGCCTTTAACTGAGTAGTAGTTATTGGATATTTATTTTAATAAGTGATGGACTTTGAGAACTCGTAGGAAAGTACGAGTTACCCTGCTTTGCAAATAAGTTTTATTACTTAGTATTTCGAGTTATATGGGTTTACTCACGCTGGTTTCCAGCCTGACCCGGGTGTTACTTTGATGTGATGCTCGGGTTAGACCGAGTATTACAGATTTTCAGGTAAGGACGTTCTGGAGCTCAGGAGACGAGCTGGATGACAGGAACGTATGGAGTGTATTCCGCTGTGATATATTTCTGTTTATCTGGGATATGTTGATTTGTATGTATCCAGTGATTGTGTATATGTATAACTCTGATGTATTAAAATAAAACTGTCAAATATAGTATTCTTTGTAAACTGTTATTATATTTGATATTATATTTTGAACCGCTGCGAATGTGAGGATCTGTGTTCTGATTTTGTTTCTTCTCTTCTACCTTTTCCTTCTTTTTCATAACTATCTGGAATTTTCGGGATCGGAAATTCCTGGTCGCTACAAAATCCAATAAAAGAGGCACGAGTTGGTTTTGGCTTGTGGTAGAAGAGTCGAGCTAAGAGAATTCGAGAAATCGGGAGAAAAAGGGTTGGGCTAGATTTTGTTTTGGACCTCAAATCAAATCAAATTAATATTATAATTTTTTCTCTTTTCTTTTCGTTTTGAAGCTTTTTAATTTTGATTGTAACTAAAACTCCAAAACAATACAAATTGATTTAACAATTCAATATCCGCTTACTTTTATTTAATAACCCATCGTTCTTAGCAAGATAAACTTATTTTTCAACTATTTCAATTATATAAAAATTATTTACACCTCAAGATAGTTTGTATTGATTAAAAATATTTTATTTTATTTTAACAAATTATTCGAAAAGAATTTATGAATTCAATTCAATTTATTACAACAAAATCTTGTATTAAACAAATTAAATTACCTAAAAATTTGATTTGGGATAATTAAATTTGCTTCCGAATTATTAATTATCCCAAATCAAATTCAACCACTTGTATTTTAATAAAAATTTATTTATTTATATGGTGTAAAGAGCAGGGCTGTTACAAACTTCCTCCTTTACAAAAATTGCGTCCTCCCAATTTCTTATAGGGAGACATCAAGCAACTCATACACTAACTTTCTTTATATTCCGCAAACTTCTACTAAATCAAACTACTTAATCCTCTATGTCACTTCCTCTAATATTCTTATCGTACGCCACAAGTTAAATAGATTCAATACACGACTTTCTATTTTTCACATATGATAAAATTTTGCAAAATTTTTCTAAGTATCGGAATTTTCGAAAATTTTTGGCAGAGTCTCATTTATACGGAGAGTGTTCTGAAAAATCTAAATACAATATATCACAAAATATATACATCCCAATTAATGGGGCATGCCGAAACACGGGGAAACACAACAACATCACATTATACACCAATATTTCCTAAAAATATACATTTTTATTAGCGTTTAAAACGAGCTATTAACTTTTATATGAGCAATAGCAAACCAAAGTCGCCATTTAGTCCAAATATGCATCATACGAACCTCTACTCAACTCAAGTTTAGATATTAGTGACATGTGAAAAAATATAACAAGTATACATTCATGTAATGAATAAGCAACACAAAATGTTTTCTTTAGGCCATATATCGACAACAATCACAAGGGTCAAAGCACAAAATTATAAATATGTTTTAAAAGTAAAGTTGTAGATTAGTCAAATGGCTTTCCATAAAACCTTTTGGATCATGCAAATAGGATGTATAACAAAAGTTATTGTCATTTTAGGTAATGTAATCGGTTCAGCAAATACCATATGCATAGCAGGTTCATTTCGAAAACGGCATTTTTAGGTTAGAAAACGTCAAAATTTTGCGAAACACTTTAAATAAAAGTTGTCACTTAGGTTGTTAGCTTTCCGAAAAGTATAAGCTCATCAAAAACGAATAAGCAATTTAAGAGTTATGATCCAAACAAGACAGCCTTCTAATTTTGATAACAATGTGTGCAGGCGTGATTTATAAATGCTAGTTTTAGCCTAGTAAATGTCAAATTTCGACTAAACACTCTAAATAAAAGTTAGTGCATATGTTACAAGCTTTCCGGAATGGGCAAAATCATTGAAATCGGATAAACCGTTTATAAGTTATAGCCAAAAGAATAGAAATCAAATGCATAGGTTTTTTTTCTTCCTTTTTCTTTTAACAAGCAAAAGCTTAAACAAAGGCAAGCTCAATGTCAAGTAGTATATAGGGAAAAAGAAAGTAGAGTTTCTAAAATTTCCTACAAATTAAAAATGGTGAAGGAAATGACAATCTTGCATCTCCTTGCATATAAATTGAAAATGTAAACCAATATTCATAATTATTAAATACAAAGCAGGCACTAAAATATCATTTTTTATTAATGAAAAAACAAAAACAAAGTTGGCACTAAGAACAGAATATGGAAATTCAAAATGGAGGAAAGTCTCAGAAAGCCAAGAAACCAAAACACAAAAGATATTCCATTTTCATTTAGCTTATTTCTTGATGTAACTATAAGCATCCCCATTCTTTGTTTGAGTGAGCCTAATTATAGGCGTTATTCTACTAGAAAGCATGCTTTAAAGGAGAAACAGGTTATACCTTTTCATCAATATTCAGTATTGAGTTGTTGAACAAAACCAATTATTATGATACTTCTTCCAACTCTTCTCTTTTTTTTTCTTTTTTTAAGGGTAAACTAGACAACAAATTTTGATAGTGTTAGCTATGTATATCCTCGCATAGTTTTATAAATATTTCCATTGAATCCAAGGACATGCTCAATCTGGTTAGCAGGTATCTTAATATGGTTAGAAATTATCATTTACAAGTCGAAATATTCAATGCTGAAGATAGTGAACAACTAACAGGAATAAAGATGTGTCCTTTTTCTGCAAATACATGCATCTTAATTTTAGGGAAAATACTCTATCATTTCTTCATAGCATGATAATTTTCCTTTTAACACTCAAATGACTAATCCGCAAATTGGTTAAATAGGAAAATGGAGGATATGATGAATGTAGCTATAGTGAAAAATCTAAGGAACCTATATGAATTTCAAAGTAATTATACAATCCTGTCTATATTAATTTTCTCATTAGCTGAAATAAAGTTGGGCAAACAAACATACAAACATACACACATACATATACATACATACATGCATGCATACATACATATATATACATACATACATACATATACATACATACATACATACATACATATATTCAAGTCCATTTTTTTCCGACCCAAAATTTGTCTTCAGAACAAAACAAGTTTAATATATATCCACAAATATATTATGTTATATTTATATTTATATACAATAATCCATAAATTAATTTATATTATATACAATGTTGCCATGCCACAAATTTTTTTTAGTGATTCGTTTTGGCAATTGGTTGTAATGTTGACTACCTAAGATTTTATATCAACTTTGTCCCACCAGTGATCTCAACTTCACACTAATATTCAATGGCAGCAAACGTTGTTTAAAATTTTTTTAATCCAAAATATTTAATATTCTCCATTTTCTAAGACAATATACTACATTATAAAACAATGCACAATTTTAAATAAGATGTTTCTTGTACCATTTTCATAATAGTGTATTTGACTGCCTCGTACAAGCGTTTAAGAATCCAAATCGAATACGTATGCACCGACATTGGCTAGAATTCTTAACTTACTATACGGATCAACTAACACAAAAAAAAACCACTAAAATATTTTCAATCACTGTATAATATTTCTACTTTATTAAATCATATGCTTATTCGAATAAAATATTAAATTAAAAACTCATATATTCCTTCAATTCAACAATCATTAATAAGACTACAATCAAACACACATCAACTAATCAACAAACAGACGCCTTTAGCGAAAAGTTGTTTATCAACATCCACTGTGCACTTTGATCTCTACTGGATCTGGCTACTCTATTAAAAGCCATATAAAGGTTTATTCACCATCATCAATACCGATACTACTCGTCAGGCTAACTTCTCTTACTTCACTACCTACCTCATTAATAACCTAAATTCCACTCGGAGACTAACACACCAAAGAGATAGGGTTAAAATTATATGTATAGTAGGAAAAATAACAAGCATGTCCATAGATGATTACCTTAGTAATCATCGTGTATTCCTACTATCACTTAAGTATAAACAATAACTTACCATACACTCATAGAGATAGGAACTCTAAGTCTCATCTAAGGTCTTGACTCGTATCTCTTATTGATAGCACCAGAATTGGTCACTAACACCCAAGAATAGATTTGTGTAGAGAGATTAATGAAGATAGTAAATTAAAACAGAGGAATATATGCAAAACTAACAACGGAAACAAGAACACCCAAATTATAGTGGTTCGACGTAACTGCCTACGTCCACTGTTAATGTAATCTTTATTGGCTTTCACAAATACTTGAATACATGTACAATCCGTAAACGAACAACTTAATTACAAGTTTTAGACAAAAGAAAGCTAGTGTAGAAAATGGCAGAGTCTCTCTTGCGTTCCCGGAAAAAGTCCTTTCAACTGTACCCCTGCCTCTGTATTTATAGACGAAGATAGGTTGGACTCCCTTTGCAGTCCCAGGAACAAGGTACTTCGGCCCACAGTAGGCGACTTCTGTGCACTGAGCCAGGCATACCGAACGGTGGTCGCCGACCCACCTCGGCCGGTCCAGTGGTTGTCTCGCCATTGACTCGAAGTAGATTGTCAAAGGACTCGAAGCAGATGGCATTATGACTTGAAGTACAGAAAGGCTAACCGCGTCACTCTGTTGTAGGTCGAAGAGATTACTAACCATCACAAAGTTCACCAACCCAGGCCTGCCGACCCATGCATGCCGAACCATCAAGGCCGGACCACGAACACCGGAAAACAATTGACCGTCTTGCCTTCGCTATCCTCCCTCGACCGTGCGATGCATGCCGAGTTACCTTGACCAAACGATGTGTGCCGAACTACCTAAACCGAGCGGCATCTGCGTACCACCTAGACTGAGCCATGTATTCCGAACGACCCATGCTGACCACCAAAGCGGAACCACGTATGTCGAACGGTGATCGACCGAACCATCTTGCCTTTCTTCCTTGGCCGAGCGATGCACGACTTAGCACCTGTACGGCCGAACCATAATTGGCCGAACGACCAAGGCCGAACTGTTCACACCGACCCACTAATTCCAAAACCACATCGACCAAACCGCTTTGTCTCAACCATTTTGGCCGAACCAACATGTCCACACTTTAACGCTGAAACACTTCGGCCGAGCCAGTGCTAAGTATAACGACCCATGTGTATAGGCCGATCCAAACTTAAGTTACACCGGACCCTTATATTCTCCATCCTCTCTTAGCTCGAGTCCCATCTAGATTCATCCATAAGCCCTACGAATATCGCCATGTAGCCGGGCCAAGGTGCCGGGTAACATTTGCCCCCCAAAGTTCGTCGTGTGAATCAACACGATGTACTTTGAATTAGCAATCAGCCCTCGCTTTCAGGTGCTATTTCATTCAGAATGATAATTATCCGTCATTCAGGTCCTGTTCTTAATTTTTCAAAAGCTGAATGGATACGATCTCTTGGAGGTTGAGTCGCACTAGGTCTTCCCAAACCGCGCTTCTCTTCTTGACAAGCGAAATCCATCGTTCCATTGTACTGTCATCCTCTATTAACATTACAGTCGTATACATATACACGTTTCATTTTGATATTACTTTCGACCCTGCACGGGGGAACCATTTTATTATTATTATTATTATTATTTTCTTTAAAAAACAAATTGGGTCGGCGTAAGGAGGCCGACCCACAGGTTTGACTCCTTTGGCAAAATGGTGGGCCGGCATACCAATATCAATTCACATAGTTGGAGCTTGCTTTACCGACCCAGCAACACGTACTGACTGGTTCTATCGGGTTTTGCGTGTTCACCTTCCTCCCTCATAATGTAAAAGCTTCACCCTTTGTTCCTTTCCCTTCTTCTGATTTTCACTTTACTCTCATAAGCCTGATACCTTCTTATTCTCGCAAATTTGCTAATCTACCCCCCATATAGCCCCGTACCTCTCCCCTTGTGACTTCAATCACCCTCGAATTTGACTAACTCTTCAACCTAACAACTCGAAACTCCTGCAAGCCCCAAGTTTCTCCATAGGTACAAATTTCCTTTCAAATTTGGAATCATGTACTAAGTTCGAGTGCTCGAGTGGGTGGCTCCCCCTTTTCTTTGGTTATAGGAGTAGGTAGAGGATAATTGGAAAGAGAGGAAAAGTTGAATCATGAGGAGGGCTAGGCTTTAAGCTAGGGCTTCAACTGTCTTCTAAGGTTGTTGGCAATAGTTTTTCGAGTAGTCGTTGCCCTCATAGTTTGAAAGTTAGGACTTAGGAGGAGGAAGGAAGGTGTCACTCGGTGAAGGACCCAAAAGGGATAGAACGGTGCAGAGGTGCGAGAGCGAATGCAAGTTGGTCACGCTGAGGGGAACGAGAGTGTGGTTTGGTAGTTATGTGCAATATTATGGTTCGGTTAGTATCCAGGGAAGTGGTTCGGTATCCCGAGCGAGGGTACCGTTCGGTCTTGAGGGAAAGCATGGGTCGGAAGGAAATTAGGAAGGCGGGTCGGTTTAAACCTAGTGGATTGTTAAGTGATTAGAGAGTGAGCGAGGAGAACGAGTGTAGTGAGTGTGACCGAACTAATAGGGGATTTAGGTCGGTAAGAGTTTAAGTGAGGCCGGTCGGTAGTTTATGGGAGATAGTGAGTGAATGGGTCGGCATTGGCAATCAGAAGTGTTTCAACCCGAACACAAGACATATTAGAGTAACTTACCTCCACAATCAACCGTAGCACATTGGACAAAGGATGACAAACAACAAAATATATAAGCCTAAGAACCTAATTTGAACCAACTCCCCTATAACTTGAATGATCTTAAATGCAAACTTAACTCAACAAATGCGAACAACAGCCATCACACTCGATGATGCCAATGTCCGACTCCAAGATTACTTCTGTCAACCATATAACACACTGCAGGAGACGGTCAGCGATGACGGTCTCCAAGAACAATAACTCAAAGTTCTATCACAACACACTTGTGTTTAGATCTTTAGTTTTTCCTGTACTCACGTTTGAGTCGTTGCACTAGTTTACACACAACATGGGGAAATGTATTATTATCGTTATATCTGATATCGATTATCTTTCAAGTATAGTTCAAACAGGTATCTACCAATATTAAGCGCTTGTTGAAAATGTCTAAAAGACCCAGCTCTGCTACAGTTTCTGACAAGCCTGAGCCAAGTTCTCAGCAGGAGGTAGTAGGAACTTCGAATCCACCGAACACTCCTACACAGGGTATTCCGGATCCATCAGCTGCAGTTATTAGCTAAGCTCCTGATGTTATAGACGGAGCAGTTATTCTGGATAATCCTATTGATTCACAAGCTTCAAAAATCGATGAAGCCGCTCTTCGTCGATTGTGCTCAATTCACAGAATCCCTTTTGACGACGTCTTAGTTCCTTTAGGACAAGATCGGCCCCACCTGCCCCAGCCGGGTATAAAGCGTGCGATAAGTTCATGTGCTGGGTCGGTAGCGTGCCACCTTTCAACTATTTCCTCCTAGAAGTGTTACGGTATATCAGGATTGCTCCGGCATAGCTACATCCCAATAGTCACGTGTTTATCGATGGAACTTGAATTCTCTTCATGAGCACCTTATTCAGACTCCCTACTCCTGAAGATATTCGCTATATCTACCGCTTCAAAAGACGGTCTGACAGTCCATCCTTCCTATTTCTCGAACCACATTCCAAATGTCGAATCCTGACGGGGCGTGGAGTAAATTCTCCAAGTACAAGCAAGAGTGGTTCTACGTACGTTACCCTCCCGGTTTTGCGAGGAGATGGCTGGAAGGGAGTAAGTTTTATTCCTTGACTAATATTTGCTTGAGGCTCGAAATGCATCCTTCCTAAATTTCTTTCGACTTTTATAGGTATCCACCTACGACCGGAAGGTGCTGGATATTCCGAGGCTGTCGAGGCCATTCGAGCTATTCCCGTGAGAGATCGGGAGATCAAATCCGTTATTTCCAATGAATTGCTTTCAAGGTTTGGATTATTGACGGAAGGTCGTCAAACTAGCCTCCCAACTGGTGCCACTACAACCGGATCTGCTGTGGAGAAAGGCAAAGAGCAGGCCAGACCTTCGGTGCCTCCTGCAGAAGGGGCCCCCGATACAACTGAGGAAGGTGAAATTAAGGAGACCAGGATGCCAGAAGCGACTGACGAGAATATAAGTCCCGACTCGGCACTAGTAACCGACGCACCCGACATCGATGAACCGCCCCCTCCTTCAAAGAGGAAAAAAGTCCTAGCCTACAAAATTAAAAAGAATCAGTGGGCGGAACTTCAAAAGTTACAATTACTCAAGTCGAGAAAGAGTCGTCTCTCCAACATCTAGAGGGTTCGCTAAAAGGTCTATCAGACCTGACCATCCCTGATGACTTGCTAAATTATGGCTTCAATGATAGAGGCCATGGGACTTAATTCACCCGCAAGAGGCGATGAAGGCGATCAAGCTCATCATCAAGGAGAGGAAACCCCAATAAGTAAAGCTAAAGAAACTGGGCCATTGGGGGGGAAACACTAGGACACACACGAACACTCACACTTTACCCCACACTTAAATTTTAGCCATCGTGTGATCCTCACTAACTCGTCTTCACTTGGTTTCCATGCAGGTGATATGAGGTTCTCACATGGCTTCGACCACCTTCGTGGGTCCTCTATCGTCCACCACTCCGGTCGAGATTCGGGATCAGCTAGACGCCGAGACAAGGATGACAGCGGCGATAGGGACTACCGTCCCAAGGACTCGTCGTCTTCTCGATGAAAAACTTACAGCCATTCTTCATATCCCAACGATCATCCCCCTCACTCAGAGCATAGTAGAGAAAAATTTGCTCAGAAGGGATCTCAATTTGAAGCTCCTCGCGACCAACACTCTGGTTCGTCCAGCACCAAGCAATCTCGTGAACCTCATAATAAGTCTATGACTCCGGCTAGGCATACTCCTCCAATCTCTGCACATGATCCATCGACATCCAAAAAATTATCCGAGCTTAAAGCCACATTTCCAAAAATATGCTTTGACGGATTGAAATTCCTTCTTCCAATTCATCCTATTCCAGGGCATGTTAAACAAAGCGCCTTCGCCTGTAACAACGACGTCTATGTCCAACACGATGCGTTTGTTCATTTGGCAGAAAAAGTTTTAGAAGTTTCTATGGAACGTCGGCGCAAAATCGATCGCCTAAAACTTGAAGCCATCCATGGTAAAGATATTATTAGAGTCCAGGATGAAGAGCTTTCCTTGTACAAATCTCAACTTGAGGCTGCCCAGCAAAACGCTAAAGATACAGCTGAGGCAGTCAGCCGTCTGGAAGCCACTCACAAAAAGGAAATTGATGAAGCTGTTCAACAAAGTGGCGCTCTAGCCTTAGAAAAAGACTCCATCCAGAAAGAAAAGGATATCCTCACTCGACCAGTTAAAGAACTGGAGGAGCTGCTGCTTAAAGAGAAAGAAGAGAAAACTGCTGCATAGGAAGAGTCGCAACGATATTGCGAGGAAATCGTCGCAACACGACTCTTAAAGACGAAGCTTGACGAGGAACTTTCTAAAGCTGAAGCGTTAAAGGATGCAGCCCGTGAGGAAGGCAAAAGAATAGCACTGAAAAAATCGATTCTCGCCTCGAGGCAGCTGCTGAAGCCGACATAGAAGAAATTAAATGCTTATTTGATCCGCTTATTGCTGAATATAACGCTCGAGTTCTCATGCATCGAAATCTATCATTTCTGGGCGAGGGTTACCTCGAATCGTAAGCCGAAGCATGTGATACTCTAATAAAAATTAAGCGAGTGGAGCTGGGCACCGAAGAGATTGATGAGGGTTCTCTTATGAAAGAAGTGCTTCAAGGAGACGAGCCTTGCGACTTATCCGCGGCCAAAGCCCTCTACGGAAGAGATTCCTCCTCATCGAAAGGGAAGGACGACGTTGCTGGCCCATCCGGAACTGAGTCTCCAGTTCCTCCTTCCGCCCAGCTGGTTGGTTGCTCATCATTCGATCCTTTCGAGCAGCATGTTGGCTATGACCCAGAGAAACCCGGGCTTGATGTTCACGTTCTTTCCCCTATTCTAGAGAGCGAGACTCCTAAAACAGCTGAGAGCCAACCGGAAGCCGGTAAGTAATTTTTCTTTCCAGGGTTGAAAGGACCATCGCTTTTGATGAACAATAGATGTATTCTAACACTTATCCTTTATGACTCCATGTAGGTTATTCTGATCCTAAACCAACTCCAAGGAGCGATGTCGCCACGGAGAAGGAAGAAAAAATAGTGGAAGAACTTCATACTAGGGATACTCCGGTACCCGATGCCTAAGTAATCGGAGCGCTCGATGAGGACAAGACCGAGGATCCCTCGCCTGCGGACGAACATGACGAGGTTGAAATCACGAGCTCTTCCGAACCTACTTTAAAACTTAGCATGGGGGAACGAATCGCGGAGGAGGAGAAAAAGAAGGCCGAAATTAAGATTGAACCTCAAGTGATGGAACTCGATAATCCTTTAAATAGGCCTTTGAAGATAATCCTCCCCGGGGGGAACACACCTCTGGATGTCCCTCCTCCTGCCCCGGATAACGCCTCACTAGGAAGCAGAGGGTCCAAGAAGAAGCGCTTGGCTGAGGAGTCATTGGAGAAACCGAAGAAAGAGAAGAAGTCAAAGAAGTAATTATCTTCTCGTCATACGTCGCTCCGCCTAAGTCATGTAGTTGTTTCTATTTACTTTTATAGCCGTTGTGAATAGACTTTTTGCTCCGAGTTTAGGAGAAGTTGTAATGGAACTGAATCTTCGATTAGTAAATAAATAAAATTTTGTTACTTTGTTTTCGATGATTTTCGCTATTTAGCTTATCATCCAACTAGTACTTGATAGTCAAAGTTTTATGGGTCATGTAAGCACCTATTCGCTTCCATATGACTTAGAGATTTTCGAATTGCTTATATTTTAGTCCGCGCTTCGGGGACTTAAAGATTTTATGAATCGTTTGTATGCTAGTCCGCACTCCGGGGACTCAAAGTACTCTAGCCCACGCTTCGGGGACTTAGAGATATTTAAGTCGTTTATACTCTTGTCCGCACTCCGGGGATTCAGAGTACTCTAGTCCGCACTCCGGGAACTTAGTGATTTTTGAATCGTTTATACTCAAGTCAGCACTCCGGGGACTCAGAGTATTCTAGTCCACGCTCCGGGGACGTAGAGATTTTTAATTCGTTTATACTCTAGTCCGCACCCCAGGGACTCAGAGTACTCTAATCCGCGCTCCGGAGACTTAGAGATTTTTGAATCGTTTATACTCTAGTCCACACTTCGGGGACTCAGAGTACTCTAGTCCGCGCTCTGGGGATGTAGAGATTTTTAATTCGTTTATACTCTAGTCCGCACTCCAGGGACTCAAAGTACTCTAATCCGCGCTCCGGGGTCTTAAAAATTTTTGAATCGTTTATACTCTAGTCCGCACTCCGAGGACTCAGAGTACTCTAGTTCGCACTCCGGGGACTTAGAGATTTTTAAGTCGTTTATACTCTAATTCGCACTCCAGGGACTCAGAGTACTCTAGTCCGTGCTCCGGGGACTTAGAGATTTTTGAATCGTTTATACTCTAGTCCGCACTTTGGGGACTCAGAGTACTCTAGTCCGCGCTACGGGGACGTAGAGATTTTAGAATCATTTATACTCTAGTCCGCACTCCGGGGACTCAGAGTACTCTAGTCCGCGTTCCAAGGACTTAGAGATTTTTAAGTCGTTTATACTCTAGTCCGCACTCCGGGGGACTCAGAGTACTCTAATCCACGCTCCAGGGACTTAGAGATTTATGAATCGTTTATACGCTAGTCCGCACTCCGGGGACTCAGAGTACTCTAGCCCGCGCTCCGGGGACTTGGAGATTTTTAAGTCGTTTATACGCTAGTCCGCACTCCGGGGACTCAGAGTACTCTAGTCCACGCTCCGGGGACTTAGATATTTTTATTTTATCGATTGACTTTTAATTTTGTGTGTGCGTTCATACGCTGGACAGAATAATGTAATTTGTGTGAGATCCATCGGCGGAGCTCTTGGAATCTTTGCATACTTTTGACATTTGTCGCATCTTCTCACATAGTCTACGGCATCTCGATTCACGGTTGGCCAATAGTATCCATAGCGGAGGATCTTTTTGGCTAGCGTTTGCCTCCTAGTATGGTCGCTACATTCTCCTTCATGAACTTCTTTCAAGATCCACTTTATCTCATCGTGGGCGATGCACCGAAGTAAAGGAACCGAGAATCCTTTCTGATACATTAGTCCATCCTGCATTATATATCATGAGGCTTTGCAAATGACTTGTCGTCTTTCGTTCTTTCTCTCGTGCAAAGTCCCATGTAGCAGGTATTGCTTGAACGGGGTTATCCACGACTCCCTCTCATTTTCTATTTCTAACACCGAGCCTACTTCCATCTCGTTTATACTTGGGGCATGTAAGATTTCAACGGGAACCAAACCCATCTGCTGTGCATCACCAGCACTTGTGAATTTTGCCAATGAATCGGCTTCTCCATTTTGTTCACGTGGGATATGCGAAATATCGTAATATTCAAGGTCTGCCAACAGTTCTTGAAACCGAGCAAGGTATGGGGCAAGTCTCTACCCCTTTGCTTGGTAGTCTCCTCGTACTTGATACACCACCAATTGTGAGTCACAAAAGATTTCAATCGATTTCACTCCGAGTTTCCTTATAAGTTTTAAGCCAGCAATCAATGCTTCATATTCGGCTTCGTTATTTGTAGCTGGGAAATCGAGCTTCAAAGCATAATAAATGGATCGGTTTTCGAGAGCTACTAGAATAACACCAGCCCCAGAACAACGGTCGTGGATGCCCCATCGGTGTATAGTTTCCATCGAATAGGGGGAATGACATCAACACCACTTGGCTCGTCTGATATGGTGAATTCTGCGATGAAGTCTGCTAGCGCTTGCCCTTGGATAGCCCTCCGTGGTAGGTAAGTGATATCGAATTGACTTAACTCAATGTTCCACTTGAGTAACCTCCCAGATTTTTCTGGTCGTTGGAGCACCTGTCGCAAAGGTTGATCGGTATAAACACTGATTGGGTGTGCCTGAAAATACGGATGGTGCTTGCGTGATGCAATCACCAAGCAGTAAGCTAGCTTCTCAATCTTAGGATAATTTCTTTCTGCCCCCGTTAAACGTTTACTCACATAGTATACTGGCCTTTGAATTCGGTCCTCCTCATGAACCAAGGCTGTACTGATAGCATGCTGAGACACGGCCAAGTAAACATATAACTCTTCATGATCTATAGGCTTGACAGAACCGAGGGACTTTCCAAGTGTCTCACCAGAGCTCGGAACGCATCTTCACAGTCCGACGTCCATTCAAAATTCCTCTTTCCTTTCCTTATCACATCGAAGGAAGGAATGCATTTGTCGGTTGCTTTGGATATGAATCGACTCAACGCGGTGACTTTTCCATTCAGGCTTTGCACTTGCTTTATAGTTCTCGGCGCTTGTATGTCTCGGATAGCCTGAATCTTTTCTGGGTTAGCTTCGATTCCCCGCGCATTGATAATAAAACCCAAATTTTTTCCTTATGCAACGCCAAAAGAACACTTTAGTGGATTGATTTTCATTCCATAGTATCTGAGTATATCAAACATCTCCCCTAAGTCTCGAATGTGGTCGTTTGACTATCATGACTTCATGAGCATGTCATCCACATAGACTTCCATTGTCCTACCAATTTGGTCTTTAAACATCCGATTTACCAAGCGCTGGTTGGTCGCTCCTGCGTTCTTCAACCCAAAAGGCATTACTACATAACTGTACAGTCCAACATCCGTGACAAAACTACTGTGTTCCTGATCTGGAATGTGCATCGGGATTTGACTGTATCCCGAATACGCATCCATGAATGACAATAACTCATGTCCTACCGTTGAGTCGACCAGCTGGTCAATTCTGGGTAAAGGGAAACTATCCTTAGGGCATGCCTTGTTCAGGTCTGAGTAACAACACAACTCCTCCATTTCCCATTTGCTTTTCTCACTAGTACAGGGTTAGATACCCATTCAGGGTAGAGGGCGTCGCGGACGTACCCATTAGCTTTGAGTTTATCCACCTCCTCTCTAAGAGCAGTAGATCTCTCCGGGTCCATACCTCTCCTTTTCTGTTTCACTGGCACATATTTCGGGTCAATGTTCAACATATGACTTGCGAAGGCGGCAGAAATCCCGCACATATTGGAGTGGGACCAAGCGAACACATCTAGGTTCGCTCGGAGGAAATTAGTAAGATATTCAGTCATCGAGGTGGTGAGTTGTGATCTAATCTTAAGCACGCATGATGGGTCCTCATGGCTAACTGGAATGTCAATCGTCAGTTCAGCCGGTGCGGCTTTAGACTCCTTGGGTTCCTCATCATCGTCTCTCGGATCTATGTCTCTGTAGATCCGACCACGTTGCCCGAGCGAAGGCTCGGGCACTACTTGTCAATTTTGAGCAACATGGATGCAGATAGAGTTGTCCACAACCTTTCCCTTCTCCCTTCGCTGGGCCTCTCTCAGCTAAGCCACATAACATGCACGACCAGTCGCTTGATCGCCATGCACTACACCAACTCCTTTATCTGTCGAAAATTTCAAGGTTAAACACCATGGGGCCAAAGCTGCCCTGAACTCCGCCAGGGCCGGTCGGCCCAAATACACATTATACGGGGAATCAAAACCTAGAACAATGAACGGTAGGATCCATATCCTCCTACGTTCACCTTCTCCTAACTCTACTGGTAATTCAACAAAACCCACTGCATCAGTAGCCCCACCATTAAAGCCATGAATACGGGCTTTAGATGGTTTTAGATCCTTCGTCTCCATCTTCATTTGGTCATATGCCTTTTTGAAGATAATGTTAACAGAACTCCCAAAATCAATCAATATCCTTCTCACAAACGTTGGCCCAATCGTGGCCGAGATGACCATCGGGTCAATGGTAGGTGCCTCCACCAGATCGTCATCTCTGAAACTGAACACTATATCATTCGTCATCATTCACTGCTGTTTAGCTAGGGTCCCATCTTCCGTGTTTGAACAACATTCAAAATCTGCATGCTTTAGGGAACTAGCATAACGCTCCATTTCTTGCCAATTCTTGTCTGTTGGGTGAGGCCCACCGACTATCGTGTTTATGACTAATCTACCTGAAGTCCAAACGGGTTCCTCAGGTCAGTGTGGAGCCTATTCACGATTGGGATCGGATGCCCCCTGCCCGCCTTCCTATGGGTTCTTAACAAACTTCCGTAACTTTTTCCGGCGAATCATCTTTTCAATAGCATCGTGGAGGTGTCTACATTCCTCGGTATTGTGCCCATAAGTCTCATGGAAGCGACAATACTTACCAGTCTATTTTTGTCCCTCGGTGGATTCTCTTGGGCGCGGTTTTCAGTATCAGAAGGTATTACAAGTTGACAAATAAATATTCTCTGTTAGTCCTTGAGATGATGGTTTTGATGAAAACAACCTTAGAATAAGATTATAAAATATAAATACTAACATTATAGTTTAAATATATATGTATATGCAGGATTTAACCATGCAAGTATCGAGAATGAAGACTGTACAATATAGAGATACAAGACTGATGAATTTAAAGATCAAAGATATCAAGGTTGAAGACTCATGAGTATCAAGAAATCAAGTTATCAAGAGTTCAAGATTTTAATAATGCAAGATAAGTATTGAGTCTAGAATTATGTTAAAACTTCATAATAGCACTGAAATCTTCACTCCATATTTCATTTGGGATGGAACCCATTTCTACCTTTTTAGTGGCTTACAAACCCACGACAAGTAGCTTACAAACCTACAACAAGTGGCTTACAAACCCACGAACATCCTGGTTTTGTACAAGTTCTCGAGTCCTGATGTGATGAGATATTCTACAGGAAGAAGCTTGCAAAACTACTTCAAAATGATTTTCAAAACTGCTTTACAAAATGTTTTAGCCTTAAAAATTATCTTTTCAAATGATTTTCAAAAAGATGTTTTAGCCTTAAAATATTCTTTGATTTTGTTTTTAAATAAACTCTTGTTTTAAACTTCGTTTGTTTTAAACTATCTTTTAATTATAATATATTTATTTAAATATAAAATTATAGTAAAATTTTATATATAGTATTCTCTATATTTACTTATGTATTTTAACTATAGTTAAGTATATTTATAAAGTTTAAAATAGTTTTAATATAAGATAGAAGTAATTTTCAAAGAAACACAAATCACCAAAATTTCTTTTGGGATGACATACCCAAGATACCCATGTCGACGTAGTGGCAGTTGGTTTCAAAATTTTGAATTTCAAAAGAAGTGTCTATTCGCCATAACCTTTCACGAATAGACATGGCTGTTGTTCTTCTATAAATAGGGGATGTTTTCAACGAATTTTTAACAATATTTTTCTGGTTTTCACTCCTCTTCTTCTTCCACATTTCTTTATATATATTCTTACCATTACTCTGCCGAAATCACCATTGAATTTAACTAGATCATTTCTGGTTTGATTCTCTATCACTATCTCAACAAGATCCCAGTGCTATTCAGAGTTATAGGCTTCTTTGTAATCAATCAAGTGAGAAAAGGTGTGATTGTAGCCTTGGAAATCAATCAAGTGAGAAAAGGTGTGATTGTAGCCTAGGAAATCAATTGGGTGAACTTGTTGCCCGAGAAATAAAGTATCTCTACCCAGAGGATTGTGAATCTGGAGTGGTGTACCTTGTGGCCTTGAAATCGAGGGTTGTAATTGTAAAGATTGTTTTTAAAAGGAAATCCGTACTTGTGTGCGGGACTGGATGTAGGGTAACTCCGAACCAGTATAAAATCTGGTGTGTTCTTTCCTTTACTGCTTTTACTTTATGTTTGCATCTGTGTTTGAATATGTGATCATATCTGTGTCTGAATATTGCATACATTTGTGTTCAAATTAATATAAACTCAAAAAGAATTAGTAATTCCTTAAAACACTATTCACCCTCCCCCCTTTAGTGTTTATACTAGCCTTAAGATCCGTAATTCGTATTTCTCACATTTGGTATCAGAGCAAGGTTTTCAAAGTTTCATAATCTGAATTTTGAAAAGTATTCAAAATGGCTACCAACACCGGTACTGTTACTAACACTAGTTCTATTACTAATGGTACTAGTTCATTTGTAGAAGGTCAGTCCCCTGCCAGACCACCACTTTTTAATGGCAGTAACTATGCATACCGGGCATGTAGGATGAAAATATATTTACAATCTTAGATTTTAGGATATTGTGCATTCTCTAATATCCTTGGAAAAGGAATTTTCCGAAGAAGATCAAGTCAGAAAAATCTTAAATTCTCTTACTCCAGAATGGGATCAAAAGACACTTGCAATCGAAGAGGCAAATGACATCAGTACCTTAAAGATGGAAGAATTAATTGGAAATCTAATGTCGTTTGAAGTCCAAATGATCGGGAGAAGAGAAAGCAAAGCATCTGAAAAGAAATCAATGGCATTCAATGCATTAACCGATGGATTGGACTCAAATAGCGATAATGTTGAAGAGATAGCCTTTATGACCAAGAATTTTCGGAAATTTCTGAAATACAAAAAGATGAATAATCTCAAGAGAAACAACTATAAGAATGCAGGAAATCAGAATGTAGTGCCAAACAATATCAAATGCTTCAACTGTGACGAATCAGGCCATATCAAAAGAGACTGTCCATATCCAGATATGCAAAACCTTCCTATAAACAATGATTCTGTAAAGAAACGAAAACGTGCTTTTACTGCTACTCTAGATGACTCAAACTCGTCTTCAAGCGATGATGATCAAAAGACAGATAATTTAAATATGTGTTTCATGGCAGTTCACGACTCCAACGAATTCAGAGAAACGGACTCAGAAAAAGGTACACATTTACAATACAATTGGTTGAAATTGCATGCTTAGAATTGATTGCTTGATTGATTGATTTTGAATTGGTGTGTTGTTTGAAATTTAAATTTTTTATTTTTTATTATTATCTTGTTTTATTATTACTTTTATTTTTATTAGTATCATAATATCTTATGGAATATACTAATAATATTCCAGATATATATAGACATTAAAAATAATAAGAATATATATATATATTAGAATTCTTATGAAAAATAAATTATAGAAATTCAAAAACACATGTCGACATGGTCCCTACCATGATGTCGACATGGGTACAGAATTTGAAATTCAAAATTTGAATTCAAATGGTTGAATTTCCCTCCATCTTTTCACTTCATTCAATTCTCTGAAAAGGCACCTTTTGACCAGAGAATATGTCCTGTAAGATTCTATTTATTCACTATCTTTTATCACATCTTTTCACTTTCATTTTCAAATTCAAACTCTCTCTTCAAAACTTCAAACTCTCTACTCTCTACTCTAATGACTTCTTCAAGCAACCCTTCCACCATGAGAATTTCCAGAAAGATAAAAGAGCAACTCTTCAATGATCTGGAGGCCATAAAAGCATACATCAATTATGCTAACTATGGAAAAGTCCATCCCGGAAAGTTTGCTTTATTTCAAGATTTTTCTACTTATGAAATTGATTCTCTTTTTGCAAATAATCATGTTCTCAGTCTTATTAATGCTTCTCAAAATGATTTTGTTTGCTATTCAAATCTTGTTAAAAAAATTATGCAAATCTTAATCGTGGATTTTATAATGGAAACGATGATGAAATTTAGAGTAGTGTCAAAGGCACTAGAATCGTTTTAAATTGTGATCTTTTGGGTACCATTCTCAATTGAAAAAATTGCGGGAATGGATCTTTCTAGTTTTAATATTGATGAAAATGATCGTGAGACGTTTCATCATATTTTTGAAGGAAATGATAATTTTGAATTCAAAAATCAAAACTTTCGACCAAAAGCTAGAACTGTCAATCTTCTTTTACAACATACTTTGACCCCAAGATCGGGGAATTTTAACAATCCTACTTCAAAAGTTTGCAAAGCACTTTTTGCTATTTTTGGAAATTATGATGTTAATTGGGCGCAAGTTATTTTGGATGAACTTCGTCCCAAAAATCTTGAAATGGGTGAGAATACTTTGTATCATGGAATCTATCTCACTCGGATTTTTAACTATTTTGGAGTAGATTTCAAAGGAGAAGAATTTGTTTCAAGAAAGGTTTTCAATAACTCAAATATTTCTCTTATGAAAATTCCATTTGTTTTTCAACCGTATGAGACTCTTGCCGAAAAGGAAAACCGTTTGGCTCATGAAGAGATGAAAGAGGAGGAAGAGGAAGAAGAAGAAGAAGAAAGGGATGAAACGGAAATAGAAGAAGAAGAAGAAGGTGAAACATCCTTAGAAAGTATTGACTATCCTCCTAATCCAACCAATAAAACTCTTCTCAATAACCAAAAGACCATTGTTAAGAATCAACGGATTCTTAAACGATCCGTTAGTAAGAAGTTGGATAAAATTTCATCCAAGATGAACAAGTTTATTTCCAAAGTAAGCAAGAAGCTTGGATTATCTTCATCTTCATCATCCTCTAACTAGTTCTATCTTTTCATTTCATATTGTATTAGTTTAGTTTGTTTGAATGTTCATGTAGTTCTTTATGATTAATCATTGTATCACTCTATTAAGCAATGAAATTGAATTCCTTTTTCTGTTATCTAGCTTACCTTATCTCCAGAATAAATGTTAGTATATTATATAAATATATATATATATATACATAATTATTCACAAAATCAAAATAAGCCATCAAAATTCACTGCACCATGTCGACATCCCCCCTATGACCATGTCGACATGTACTGGTCAGAAATGACATTTCATTTTAAATTTGAAATTTGAATAACTACCTTATGTCTATTCATTTCAAACGAATTTCTACACCTATAAATACCTATTTCTTCCAGAATTCATCACTCAATATTATTTCTTATCTACTTTGTCTATCATTCTTCTCTCAAACTAAAAAAATGGCCAATCCAATTCATAATTTAACCGAAAATCTTAAAGAAACTCTTAATTTTTTCAAGAATATTCTTTCGTTCATTCTTCGTAACCAGCGACACTTAGAGTTGAGTCAAATGCAGATGATCAAGGAGCAAGAAAGGCATTTCGATGCAATACGATGGATGATTTCCTCCCTGCACAAGGATGATAACGAAGCACATCCTCCAGTTTCTCTCACCAATGACAATGAAAATTGGGATGCCATTAAAGCAGGCCCTATTTTTTTAGAAGAAGGATGGAAGTTCCTCGTAATGTTTGATTTGATTGCTTTGTTTGATTTGAATTGTTTGCTTTGATTGATTTGATTTCATTTGTTTTGATTTGATTTGATATGGATTGATATTTGGTGTGGATTGATATTTGTTGTACAAAACATGTATACATATGCATTGATATCTATATGATCTTTGATTAATTATCATGTTTATCAATATAATTATCTCTTAATCTATATATCATATACTCCATTGTATAGTTTATTAGTGCAGGTACTTTAGTACAAGAATGAGGGGGAGTAGTATAGTTTGGAGTTAGTTTTTGTTGATGACAAAGGGGGAGAAGTATAAAATATAGGATAGTTAGGCATAGATTAAGGGGGAGTTATTAGTTTTAGGGGGAGTCAATAGGATAGAAATAATATTTTATAAATAGAGGTTGTCATCATCAAAAAGGGGGAGATTGTTAGTCCTTGAGATGATGGTTTTGATGATAACAACCTTAGAATAAGATTATAAAATATAAATACTAACATTATAGTTTAGATATATATGTATATGCAGGATTTAACCATGCAAATATCGAGAATGAAGACTGTACAATATAGAGATACAAGACTGATGAATTTAAAGATCAAAGATATCAAGGTTGAAGACTCATGAGTATCAAGAAATCAAGTTATCAAGAGTTCAAGATTTTAATAATGCAAGATAAGTATTGAGTCTAGAATTATGTTAAAACTTCATAATAGCACTGAAATCTTCACTCCATATTTCATTTGGGATGGAACCCATTTCTACATTTTTAGTGGCTTACAAACCCACGACAAGTAGCTTACAAACCTACGACAAGTGGCTTACAAACCCACGAACATCCTGGTTTTGTACAAGTTCTTGAGTCCTGATGTGATGAGATATTCTACAGGAAGAAGCTTGCAAAACTACTTCAAAATGATTTTCAAAACTGCTTTTCAAAATGTTTTAGCCTTAAAAATTATCTTTTCAAATGATTTTCAAAAAGATGTTTTAGCCTTAAAATATTCTTTGATTTTGTTTTTAAATAAACTCTTGTTTTAAACTTCGTTTGTTTTAAACTATCTTTTAATTATAATATATTTATTTAAATATAAAATTATAGTAAAATTTATATATAGTATTCTCTATATTTACTTATGTATTTTAACTATAGTTAAGTATATTTATAAAGTTTAAAATAGTTTTAATATAAGATAGAAGTAATTTTCAAAGAAACACAAATCACCCAAATTTCTTTTGGGACGACATACCCAAGATACCCATGTCGACGTAGTGGCAGTTGGTTTCAAAATTTTGAATTTCAAAAGAAGTGTCTATTCGCCATAACCTTTCACGAATAGACATGGCTGTTGTTCTTCTATAAATAGGGGATGTTTTCAACGAATTTTTAACAATATTTTTCTGGTTTTCACTCCTCTTCTTCTTCCACATTTCTTTATATATATTCTTACCATTACTCTGCCGAAATCACCATTGAATTTAACTAGATCATTTCTGGTTTGATTCTCTATCACTATCTCAACAAGATCCCAGTGCTATTCAGAGTTATAGGCTTCTTTGTAATCAATCAAGTGAGAAAAGGTGTGATTGTAGCCTTGGAAATCAATCAAGTGAGAAAAGGTGTGATTGTAGCCTTGGAAATCAATCAAGTGAGAAAAGGTGTGATTGTAGCCTAGGAAATCAATTGGGTGAACTTGTTGCCCGAGAAATAAAGTATCTCTACCCAGAGGATTGTGAATCTGGAGTGGTGTACCTCGTGGCCTTGAAATCGAGGGTTGTAATTGTAAATATTGTTTTTGAAAGGAAATCTGTACTTGTGTGCGGGACTGGATGTAGGGTAACTCCGAACCAGTATAAAATCTGGTGTGTTGTGACGACCGCCCACGACCCCTGCACTGAACCTAGATATAGTGCGTTGTAAAGTGTGCCAGGCGACCATGGACGATTGTCAGGGTAAATTAAAACAATAGAATCTATCGTATTACTCACAGCGCGTGGACAAAATACAATAGAATATATATATAGAGAAGCTTCACAGAATAGAATCTCATCCATAAAACTTCATAATAGTTGAATACAACATCTGAATAGTCAATACATCAAGCCTCACTACATATCACTCAGAGAATATACAAGCAGCGGAACACCCAGTACATATAGTAAGAAGATAATATGCAAGCCTCCAGCTCGTCTTCGACATCAACACCGTGGAAAGCAAGAACAGCACCTGTCACCTGCTACCTAGTCTGCCCGTCCCAAAATGGACGAACAGCCCAAGCAATAAGAGTTAAAACATAAAGCCTTGAGTCAGACAACAGTCTTAGTGAGCGGTAAATTAACTAACAACATACCAAAAGAGCATAAAGGAAAAAGGAATAGGAATACAACCCTCCCACTCTGCCTCTTTCTACAGTGATAGCCCCCAGACACACACTAAGCAGAAGCAAGCATAGCAAAGCATACAATTTAAAGTAAAGCAATTATCACTCGAGTCAAGGGCGATGTTTTCCAAGTACAAACCCCCAAGGCCTAAACCACGATCAGATAAGCACCCAGAAAACACTGCTCTTGAGACCGAATGACGATACAACCAAACATCCATGACTCTGGCTATCACTGTTATCGTTGCTTCGATATCATCGTTAATTGAATGACCGGCACATTCTTTCAGCCGTCCGTCAAGGGCTAATGGAAACCCCGGTTCTAGACATAACTCTACATGTCGTCGTGACCCGTGCCTAGGACTATCGAATCTGCCCAGAGTACTCGACTACCAATCAGTAGCCTTCAGGGACTATCGAATCTGCCCAACGTACTCTTGCTTTGAGCATGCTAGAACCTTCAACAACGATGAGATCTCAGCCTTCTAGTCATCCTCCTCGACGACTATTTCCATACTAGCTCAAGCGCCTCTCGAGCAAACCATTATCCTCAAACTCGAACCATTTCACTGAGTTATCAACATGCTTGGAATGATCCCGTATGGATTAGACCAAGGCTATCTCATATCATGCTTCGCCTCATCATCATCATAGCAAAGCCTCATCTCAACATCATCATCAAATCTATCCATATGAGCTTCATCATCCGCTACATATGCCACAAGCAGCTTTCCCAATTCAAGAGCCTTTCTCTTAGCTTTTGAATCATCCTCGACCATCTTGTCTAAATCAAATCATCAATCATCTAATTCATAGCAATCAATCAAGTCAAACATTTATTCAAGTAAACAAGCATTCAAATATGAGCTAAATGGACAATTATAACAATAATGGCAATTTCGTAATTAAAGAGTCAAAAGTCTAACAAGCATGAAAACATGAGCAATATCTCTATAATCTTGATGAATGAACTTGCATAGGTTAATCATGTAGTAAAATGGTTGTCAAATCATCATGAACAATAGATCTATACTTAGATTTACAAAAATGCATGGAAATCACTACTTTAACACAAAATCAAGCCAACGATCCGATATTCTCCTTTGGATCCGTGTGAGAGATAATCACCACTCACCAAATCACCTAAACACCTCAAAAGAAACCCACTTCAGATCTGGACAGCGAAGGATCTAACTTGATCTATCACCAATCTGCTCCAAACGATGAAATCTCACTTCAATGGATGTAGATCTTCAATCTAAGCTCTTGAATCTTCAATTTGATCTTCAACTTGGATGGATGGAATCACTAGATTAGAGTGGAGAAAAGAAGTGAAGAAGTGTAGAAGTCGAGCTCTCAAAATGGCAGCACTTCGTCGCTTCGAAATCCGGATCCCAAAAATGAAGATAACCCGAGTATTTATATGCAGATTTTAGGTCGTCCGCCCCTTAAGTCGTTGCCGACTTAATTCTCCCTCCGACCTACGACCTAGCAAAATTGCCGACCTAAAAACCCACATGACTTAACAACTCATGACCTAACTTATATGCGCGACTTAACAGGGTCTCCGACCTAACACATGCGCAGCTTAACACATGTCGGGTTAGCACTTTCGACCTACGACCTATCACATGTGCGCGACTCACGACTTAACTCATGCGCGCGACTTAACTATGGCCGAACAAATCTACAACCTAACGTACGCGCGACCTACGACCTAACAGATCCAACGACTTAAAACAATGCGTGACCTAACTACTTAATACACACACGCGACCTAACTCTTAGCCAGGGTACGACCTAATTCCTTAGGTCGTCTACCGACCTAACGATGCACTAGGTCGCTAAATACTGAGGGTTACTAACCCTTAGGTCGCTAACTCCTATAGGTCGCTTATTTCCTATAGGTCGCTCACTTCCTATAGGTCGCTCACTTCTATAGGTCGCTGCCTGTCCTTAAGTCGCTCCAATCTCCTAGGTCGCTCACCCAACCTAACCTATCCTACGACCTAAGCTATCATACGACCTAACCCCAGAATCCTTAGGTCGCCAACTCCAACTTCCTTAGGTCGCCTATCCTTCTAAAGTCGGTCAATTCCCTAAGTCGCTCACGATCTAATTTCTACTCGACTTAAGCTTCGAACGACTTAAACCCTAGACGACTTAACAACATTACGACCTAATGATAATAGTTTTACGATGTTTCGATCCGTAAAAATACGGGTCGTTACATTCCCTCCCCTTTAGGAATTTCGCCCCCGAAATTCCAAACAAACAAAGCAATCAAAGACTATTCTGCATGCCTACCATCCATAGCAATCAACAAACCATTCGTCCAATTCTAGCTTAGCATGCAGAATTCTAAAACTTAGAACAAGTTACAATATCGTGAGATGACACGACACCTTAGGGCCATACCTTGAAGAGTTCAGGATGAGCTGCCTTCATCCTCTCTTCCACCTCCCACGTACAGTCGTTATCATCATCACTCCATTGTACCTTGAGCAACTTAACTGCCTTCCTCCTAAGCTGTTTCGTGTCGGTTTCCATAACACGAAGCGGATTACGAGGTCTCTTATCGACTGGATCAACTTCAAAATCTTCACAGCTATCAGCAGAAACCACTATATTCGAGTCGTGCACATACTTCCGTAGATACGATACATGAAAAACATTGTGCACACTCGACATCTTCTCTGGTAACTCCAATCTGTAGGCGAGCTTTCCAATTTGCTCGATGATCGGAATGGTCCAACAAATCTCGGAGTCAATTTCCCTTTCTTCCCGAATCGAATAACATTCTTCAGTGGAGAAATCTTCACAAAAACCATATCACCAACGTCGAATTCCAAATCCTTACGACGCTTATCGGCATAACTTTTCTGTCGGTCTTGGGCTGCCTTCATTCGTTGCCGAATGATCTCTATGCAATCCGAAGTCTGTCGAATCATCTCTGGCCCAAGTATCAGCTTTTCTCCAGTTTCTAACCAACATGTCGGAGAGTTACATGGTCTCCCATACAATGCCTCATACGGTGCCATACCAATGCTTGACTGGTAACTGTTGTTATACGAAAATTCCACCAGATGAAGGTGATCTTCCCATGATCCTCCGAAATCCAAAACACAAGCTCTGAGGAGATCTTCCAAAACTCGGTTGACTCTCTCGGTCTGACCATCTGTTTGAGGATGATAAGCTGTACTCAAACACAACTCGGTTTCCAAAACTTCCTGGAAGCTCTTCCAAAATCCACTAGTGAACAATGGGTCTCGATCGCTCACTATACTCTTCGAAATACCATGGAATCGAACTATCCACTTAATATACAACTCAGCCAACTTTGATGCAGTCCTAGTCGATCGAACAGGAATGAATATTGCACTCTTAGTCAGACGATCTACGATGACCCAAATCCCTTCATTTCCCGTCCTGGTTCTAGGTAATCCATCGACACTTGCTCCCACTTCCATGTAGGAACTTCTAATGGCTGAAGCAATCCACTGGGCTTCTTCTGCTCGGCTTTTACCAACTGGCAGTTCATGCACTTGGAAATAAAATTTCCAACATCCTTCTTCATATCTTCCCAGTAATAGGTTCTCTTCATATCCCGATACATCTTATTTCCACCTGGATGAATTGTCAACTTCGAGTGATGACTTTCCCTCAGAACTTCACTCCTCAATTCATCTATATCGGGAACAACTAGTCGTCCTTGCTTCCGAAGCCAACCCTCTCGATCGACCTCGAATTCTTTATCCTTCTCTGGGTCCAATCCAGATTCCAAATCTCGGATAATCTTGACAAGCTTATCGTCACGCTTTTGACTCTCGCCAATCCTTTCCACAAGAGTCGGTCTTATCGATAAGTTTGCCAACATCTCAGGTTCCAATTCGCATTTAGGCCTGAAGTCAAATCCAGCTAAATACTCGAGATTCTTCCATTCTGAAAACATGGCTCCCAATCCTGCATGTCTTCGACTTAACGCATTTGCCACTGCGTTACCCTTTCCCGGAGTATAAGCTATACCAAAATCATATGATGCCAAAAACTCTAGCCAACGTTGCTGCCGAAGATTCAAATGCTTTTGGGAGAAAAGATACTTCAACGACTTATGATCTGTAAACAACTCGAATCTAACTCCCAATAGGTAATGTCTCCACATCTTCAGAGCAAAAACAATCGCCGCTAACTGCAAATCATGAGTCGGGTAATTCCTTTCATGCGGCTTCAGTTGTCGACTTGCATACGCAACAACTTTATCCCTCTGCATCAGCACTGCTCCAAGTCCAGTACCACATGCATCGGTGTAAACCACCATCTCATCATTCCCACTTGGAATAGTCAAAATAGGAGCACTTGTCAATCTCTCTTTCAGGATTCTGAAAGCTTGCTCACACTTATCTTCCCATCTGAACACTTGGTTCTTCTTCGTCAATCCTGTTAACGGTGCAGCTACCTTGGAGAAGTCTTTGATAAACCGTCGATAATATCCTGCTAATCCAAGAAAACTTCTCACATCAGATGCATTCTTAGGTCTACCCCAATCCTGGATTGTTGCCACCTTGGCGGGATCAACCGCTATTCCATTTCCAGTGATAACATGGCCTAAGAACCTCACTTCACTCTTCCAGAAGTGACACTTCGAAAACTTAGCCTTCAGCTGATGTTTCCACAAGATTTCCAAAACAATACGCAAGTGCGTCTTGTGCTCTTCTTCAGTTTTGGAATAAATCAGAATATCATCCACGAACACTAGCACGAACTTGTTCAACTGATCTCTGAACACTCTATTCATAAGATCCACAAAATATGCTGGCGCGTTAGTCAATCCAAACGGCATTACCAGCCACTCAAAAAAACCGGATGGTGTCCTGAAAGCAGTCTTCGGCACACTATCCTTAGCCACTCTCAACTGGTGAAATCCCGTTGCCAAATCCATCTGAGAAAACACCTTAGCTTCGTGAAGCTGATCAAACAAGTCATCTATTCTCGGCAATGTATACTTGTTCTTCTTAGTCACCTTATTCAGCTCACGATAATCCACACACAACCTCAACGATCCATCTGCTTTGGTTGCAAACACAACTGGTGCACCCCATTTGGACACACTACGCCGAATGAATCCTTTCTGTAAAAGATCATCAACTTGCACCTTCAACTCCTGTTGTTCCCTAGGCGCCATTCTCCTAAGAGGCATCACAACAGGTCTGGCTCCCTCAACTAGATCTATACGAAACTCGATCTCTCTATGCGGCGGTAACCCTTTGACCTCGTCAAAGACATCCTCAAATCCATTAGCGATTGGCACAAATGACAGTCCATCCCGTGGAACAACCAGCGAATACATGAAGCTCATGAAGACGCCTTCTTCATGCTTACATCGTATCACAATCCTTCGCCCCTCCACATTCTCGACTGTCACCTCCAACCTTTCACAATCAACCTTTGCCGCATACTTCCTAAGCCAGTCCATACCCAAAATAATTCCGAACCCCGCAAAGTTCAGAACAAAACAATCACAAACAAAAGAGCAATCATGACTCGATACAATCAGACCACGGCAAAGCATACACAAACAAGACGAACCCCCAACTGGATTAGTCACAACCAATGGCCTATCAATAATATCCGGTTCTAAACCCAACCGGCCTACAAGTTCATTACACACAAAAGAATGCGACGCTCCAGTATCGAACAACACTCTAACTGGAACACCACAAATGGAAAGAGTACCTTGAACCACCACACTCTTCCCTTTCTCTTCAGCAGTAGGAGCTTTCGAAGATGATGGAACAACCCCCAAAGCATAAGCTTGCACAATCTGCTTGTCCCTTCGCGGTTCTGGACAATTCTTCCTAATATGCCCCGGCTTTTCACAGTTGTGGCACTTCATCGGCATCTTCGGATTCTTACAATCTCTGGAGAAATGGCCCTTTTGCTGACAGTTGTAGCAGGTCACTTCGCCCTTCGGCTTCTTCTGGCCATCCTTACCCTTCTGCTGCTGCTGCTTCCTCTTCTTGTTTCCACCCTGCTGAGGTTTAGACTCTTCCTTGGTCACAGCAACAACAGACCCTTCTTTAGGAAACAGATTCTCATGCCTAAGAGCTTTCTCCACAAGCTTTTCAAATGGATCGTCCAGATGATCCACCAACTGTCTCCCAAGATAACTGTCCAAGCCTGTCACAAACTTCTCATTCTTCTGATATGCAGATTCAATATACGACCGGGCATACTTGGACAAAGCTTCAAACTCAGAAACATACTCAAGAACTGGTCTTCCACCTTGCTTGAGCTCCACAAACTTCTTGAACAGAATAGATTTCTGTGCTATAGAAATGAACTTAGCTTCAAATCTGGCTTGGAATTGCTCCCAAGTAGTCTCTTCCTCCGGAGTGTTAATGGTGATAGAGTTCCACCAGTCAGAAGCTCTTCCTTGAAGCTGTCTTGATGCAAGCTTCCTCTTAGTTGCATCCTCGATTCCCAAATTACCAAAGATCCTTCTACAAGCATCTATCCACCTATGAACTTCAATGGTTGATTCTGTCCCCAAGAAAACCTTTCCTCCAAGAGCAGTGTAGTCCTTACACAGCTTAGCAAAATCCACCGGTTTCGGAGTTTGAACTTGAACTCCAACATCCACCGATGGCCCCGGAGCTGGCATCCTTCTCATGATCGAAGTCATCATAGCTTCAAACATAGCAGCATAATCAGTAGCCCCTTCAGTAGCACGGCCTTCCCTAGCAGCTGGTCTCCCTCTTCGACTCATTCTCAATATCTATAAAAAGGAATGATTAGCACACCTTGAGAAACAACTGCATAAAGGACTCAAACTCTTCTAATCTACTATATTATATATAGTAATCATCCATCAAAATACAATTACGTCTCTCATACGTAGTTACGTCAGCGAGCGTTGGGTAAAATCGATTAACCAAAGCTCTGATACCAAATGTGACGACCGCCCACGACCCATGCACTGAACCTAGATATAGTGCGCTGTAAAGTGTGCCAGGCGACCATGGACGATTGTCAGGGTAAATTAAAACAACAGAATCTATCGTATTACTCACAGCGCATGGATAAAATACAATAGAATATATATATATATAGAAGCTTCACAGAATAGAATCTCATCCATAAAACTTCATAATAGTTGAATACAACATCTGAATAGTCAATACATCAAGCCTCACTACATATCACTCAGAGAATATACAAGCAGCGGAACACCCAGTACATATAGTAAGAAGATAATACGCAAGCCTCCAGCTCGTCTTCGACATCAACACCGTGGAAAGCAAGAACAGCACCTGTCACCTGCTACCTAGTCTGCCCGTCCCAAAATGGACGAACAGCCCAAGCAATAAGAGTTAAAACATAAAGCCTTGAGTCAGACAACAGTCTTAGTGAGCGGTAAATTAACTAACAACATACCAAAAGAGCATAAAGGAAAAAGGAATAGGAATACAACCCTCCCACTCCGCCTCTTTCTACAGTGATAGCCCCCAGACACACACTAAGCAGAAGCAAGCATAGCAAAGCATACAATTTAAAGTAAAGCAATTATCACTCGAGTCAAGGGCGATGTTTTCCAAGTACAAACCCCCAAGGCCTAAACCAAGATCAGATAAGCACCCAGAAAACACTGCTCTTGAGACCGAATGACGATACAACCAAACATCCATGACTCTGGCTATCACTGTTATCGTTGCTTCGATATCATCGTTAATTGAATGACCGGCACATTCTTTCAGTCGTCCATCAAGGGCTAATGGAAACCCCGGTTCTAGACATAACTCTGCACGTCGTCATGACCCGTGCCTAGGACTATCGAATCTGCCCAGAGTACTCGACTACCAATCAGTAGCCTTCAGGGACTATCGAATCTTCCCAACGTACTCTTGCTTTGAGCATGCTAGAACCTTCAACAACGATGAGATCTCAGCCTTCTATTCATCCTCCTCGACGACTATTTCCATACTAGCTCAAGCGCCTCTCGAGCAAACCATTATCCTCAAACTCGAACCATTTCACCGAGTTATCAACATGCTTGGAATGATCCCGTATGGATTAGACCAAGGCTATCTCATATCATGCTTCGCCTCATCATCATCATAGCAAAGCCTCATCTCAAAATCATCATCAAATCTATCCATATGAGCTTCATCATCCGCTACATATGCCACAAGCAGCTTTCCCAATTCAAGAGCCTTTCTCTTAGCTTTTGAATCATCCTCGACCATCTTGTCTAAATCAAATCATCAATCATCTAATTCATAGCAATCAATCAAGTCAAACATTTATCCAAGTAAACAAGCATTCAAATATGAGCTAAATGGACAATTATAACAATAATGGCAATTTCGTAATTAAAGAGTCAAAAGTCTAACAAGCATGAAAACATGAGCAATATCTCTATAATCTTGATGAATGAACTTGCATAGGTTAATCATGTAGTAAAATGGTTGTCAAATCATCATGAACAATAGATCTATACTTAGATTTACAAAAATGCATGGAAATCACTACTTTAACACAAAATCAAGCCAACGATCCGATATACTCCTTTGGATCCGTGTGAGAGATAATCACCACTCACCATATCACCTAAACACCTCAAAAGAAACCCACTTCAGATCTGGACAGCGAAGGATCTAACTTGATCTATCACCAATCCGCTCCAAACGATGAAATCTCACTTCAATGGATGTAGATCTTCAATCTAAGCTCTTGAATCTTCAATTTGATCTTCAACTTGGATGGATGGAATCACTAGATTAGAGTGGAGAAAAGAAGTGAAGAAGTGTAGAAGTCGAGCTCTCAAAATGGCAGCACTTCGTCGCTTCGAAATCCGGATCCAAAAAAAGAAGATAACCCGAGTATTTATAGGCAGATTTTAGGTTGTCCGCCCCTTAAGTCGTTGCCGACTTAATTCTCCCTCCGACCTACGACCTAGCAAAATTGCCGACCTAAAAACCCACGTGACTTAACAACTCACGACCTAACTTATATGCGCGACTTAACAGGGTCTTCGACCTAACACATGCGCAGCTTAACACATGCCGGGTTAACACTTTCGACCTACGACCTATCACATGTGCGCGACTCACGACTTAACTCATGCGCGCGACTTAACTCATGCGCGCGACTTAACTATGGCCGACCTAACAAATCTACAACCTAACGTACGCGCGACCTACGACCTAACAGATCCAACGACTTAAAACAATGCGCGACCTAACTACTTAATACACACACGCGACCTAACTCTTAGCCAGGGTACGACCTAATTCCTTAGGTCGTCTACCAACCTAACGATGCACTAGGTCGCTAAATACTGAGGGTTACTAACCCTTAGGTCGCTAACTCCTATAGGTCGCTTATTTCCTATAGGTCGCTCACTTCCTATAGGTCGCTCACTTCTATAGGTCGCTGCCTGTCCTTAAGTCGCTCCAATCTCCTAGGTCGCTCACCCAACCTAACCTATCCTACGACCTAAGCTATCATACGACCAAACCCAAGAATCCTTAGGTCGCCAACTCCAACTTCCTTAGGTCGCCTATCCTTCTAAAGTCGGTCAATTCCCTAAGTCGCTCACGATCTAATTTCTACTCGACTTAAGCTTCGAACGACTTAAACCCTAGACGACTTAACAACATTACGACCTAATGATAATAGTTTTACGATGTTTCGATCCGTAAAAATACGGGTCATTACATGTGGTCTTTCCTTTACTGCTTTTACTTTATGTTTGCATCTGTGTTTGAATCTGTGATCATATCTGTGTCTGAATATTGCATACATTTGTGTTCAAATTAATATAAACTCAAAAAGAATTAGTAATTCCTTAAAACACTATTCACCCTCCCCCTTTAGTGTTTATACTAGCCTTAAGATCCGTAATTTGTATTTCTCACATTTGGTATCAGAGCAAGGTTTTCAAAGTTTCATAATCTGAATTTTGAAAAGTATTCAAAATGGCTACCAACACCGGTACTGTTACTAACACTAGTTCTATTACTAATGGTACTAGTTCATTTGTAGAAGGTCAGTCCCCTGCCAGACCACCACTTTTTAATGGCAGTAACTATGCATACCGGGCATGTAGGATGAAAATATATTTACAATCTTAGATTTCAGGATATTGTGCATTCTCTAATATCCTTGGAAAAGGAATTTTCCGAAGAAGATCAAGTCAGAAAAATCTTAAATTCTCTTACTCCAGAATGGGATCAAAAGACACTTGCAATCGAAGAGGCAAATGACATCAGTACCTTAAAGATGGAAGAATTAATTGGAAATCTAATGTCGTTTGAAGTCCAAATGATCGAGAGAAGAGAAAGCAAATCATCTGAAAAGAAATCAATGGCATTCAATGCATTAACCGATGGATTGGACTCAAACAGCGATAATGATGAAGAGATAGCCTTTATGACCAAGAATTTTCGGAAATTTCTGAAATACGGAAAGATGAATAATCTCAAGAGAAACAACTATAAGAATGCAGGAAATCAGAATGTAGTGCCAAACAATATCAAATGCTTCAACTGTGATGAATCAGGCCATATCAAAAGAGATTGTCCATATCCAGATATGCAAAACCTTCCTATAAACAATGATTCTGTAAAGAAACGAAAACGTCCTTTTACTGCTACTCTAGATGACTCAGACTCGTCTTCAAGCAATGATGATCAAAAGACAGATAATTCAAATATGTGTTTCATGGCAGTTCACGACTCCAACGAATTCAGAGAAACGGACTCATTAAAAGGTACACATTTACAATACAATTGGTTGAAATTGCACGCTTAGAATTGATTGCTTGATTGATTGATTTTGAATTGGTGTGTTGTTTGAAATTTAAATTTTTTATTTTTTATTATTATCTTGTTTTATTATTACTTTTATTTTTATTAGTATCATAATATCTTATGGAATATACTAATAATATTCCAGATATATATAGACATTAAAAATAATAAGAATGTATATATATATATATTAGAATTCTTATGAAAAATAAATTATAGAAATTCAAAAACACATGTCGACATGGTCCCTACCATGATGTCGACATGGGTACAGAATTTGAAATTCAAAATTTGAATTCAAATGGTTGAATTTCCCTCCATCTTTTCACTTCATTCAATTCTCTGAAAAGGCATCTTTTGACCAGAGAATATGTCCTGTAAGAATCTATTTATTCACTATCTTTTATCACATCTTTTCACTTTCATTTTCAAATTCAAACTCTCTCTTCAAAACTTCAAACTCTCTACTCTCTACTCTAATGACTTCTTCAAGCAACCCTTCCACCATGAGAATTTCCAGAAAGATAAAAGAGCAACCCTTCAATGATCCGAAGGCCATAAAAGTATACATCAATTATGCTAACTATAGAAAAGTCCATCCCGAAAAGTTTGTTTTATTTCAAGATTTTTCTACTTATGAAATTGATTCTCTTTTTGCAAATAATCATGTTCTCAGTCTTATTGATGCTTCTCAAAATGATTTTGTTTGCTATCCAAATCTTGTTAAAAATATTTATGCAAATCTTAATCGAGGATTTTATAATGGAAACGATGATGAAATTTGGAGTAGTGTCAAAGGCACTAGAATCGTTTTAAATTGTGATCTTTTGGGTACCATTCTCAATTGAAAAAATTACGGGAATGGATCTTTCTAGTTTTAATATTGATGAAAATGATCGTGAGACGTTTCATCATATTTTTGAAGGAAATGATAATTTTGAATTCAAAAATCGAAACTTTCGACCAAAATCTAGAACTGTCAATCTTCTTTTACAACATACTTTGACCCCACAATCGGGGAATTTTAACAATCCTACTTCAAAAGTTTGCAAAGCACTTTTTGCTATTTTTGGAAATTATGATGTTAATTGGGCGCAAGTTATTTTGGATGAACTTCGTCCCAAAATCTTGAAATGGGTGAGAATACTTTGTATCATGGAATCTATCTCACTCGGATATTTAACTATTTTGGAGTAGATTTCAAAGGAGAAGAATTTGTTTCAAAAAAGGTTTTCAATCACTCAAATATTTCTCTTATGAAAATTCCATTTGTTTTTCAACCGTATGAGACTCTTGCCGAAAAGGAAAAGCGTTTGGCTCATGAGGAGATGAAAGAGGAGGAAGAGGAAGAAGAAGAAGAAGAAAGGGATGAAATGGAAATAGAAGAAGAAGAAGAAGGTGAAACATCCTTAAAAATTATTGACTATCCTCCTAATCCAACCAACAAAACTCTTCTCAATAACCAAAAGACCATTGTTAAGAATCAACGGATTCTTAAACGATCCGTTAGTAAGAAGTTGGATAAAATTTCATCCAAGATGAACAAGTTTATTTCCAAAGTAAGCAAGAAGCTTGGATTATCTTCATCTTCATCATCCTCTAACTAGTTCTATCTTTTCATTTCATATTGTATTAGTTTAGTTTAGTTTGTTTGAATGTTCATGTAGTTCTTTATGATTAATCATTGTATCACTCTATTAAGCAATGAAATTGAATTCCTTTTTCTGTTATCTAGCTTATCTTATCTCTAGAATAAATGTTAGTATATTATATAAATATATATATATACACACAATTATTCACAAAATCAAAATAAGCCATCAAAATTCACTGCACCATGTCGACATCCCCCCTATGACCATGTCGACATGTACTGGTCAGAAATGACATTTCATTTTAAATTTGAAATTTGAATAACTACCTTATGTCTATTCATTTCAAACGAATTTCTATACCTATAAATACCTATTTCTTCCAGAATTCATCACTCAATATTATTTCTTATCTATTTTGTCTATCATTCTTCTCTCAAACTAAAAAAATGGCCAATCCAATTCATAATTTAACCGAAAATCTTGAAGAAACTCTTAATTTTTTCAAGAATATTCTTTCGTTCATTCTTCGTAACCAGCGACACTTAGAGTTGAGTCAAATGCAGATGATCAAGGAGCAAGAAAGGCATTTCGATGCAATACGATGGATGATTTCCTCCCTGCACAAGGATGGTAACGAAGCACATCCTCCAGTTTCTCTCACCAATGACAATGAAAATTGGGATGCCATTAAAGCAGGCCCTATTTTTTGAGAAGAAGGATGGGTGGAAGTTCCTCGTAATGTTTGATTTGATTGCTTTGTTTGATTTGAATTGTTTGCTTTGATTGATTTGATTTCATTTGTTTTAATTTGATTTGATATGGATTGATATTTGGTGTGGATTGATATTTGTTGTACAAAACATGTATACATATGCATTGATATCTATATGATCTTTGATTAATTATCATGTTTATCAATATAATTATCTCTTAATCTATATATCATATACTCCATTGTATAGTTTATTAATGCAGGTACTTTAGTACAAGAATGAGGGGGAGTAATATAGTTTGGAGTTAGTTTTTGTTGATGACAAAGGGGGAGAAGTATAAAATATAGGATAGTTAGGCATAGATTAAGGGGGAGTTATTAGTTTTAGGGGGAGTCAATAGGATAGAAATAATATTTTATAAACAGAGGTTGTCATCATCAAAAAGGGGGAGATTGTTGGTCCTTGAGATGATGGTTTTGATGATAACAACCTTAGAATAAGATTATAAAATATAAATACTAACATTATAGTTTAGATATATATGTATATGCAGGATTTAACCATGCAGATATCGAGAATGAAGACTGTACAATATAGAGATACAAGACTGATGAATTTAAAGATCAAAGATATCAAGGTTGAAGACTCATGAGTATCAAGAAATCAAGTTATCAAGAGTTCAAGATTTTAATAATGAAAGATAAGTATTGAGTCTAGAATTATGTTAAAACTTCATAATAGCACTGAAATCTTCACTCCATATTTCATTTGGGATGGAACCCATTTCTACCTTTTTAGTGGCTTACAAACCCACGACAAGTAGCTTACAAACCTACGACAAGTGGCTTACAAACCCACGAACTTCCTGGTTTTGTACAAGTTCTCGAGTCCTGATGTGATGAGATATTCTACAGGAAGAAGCTTGCAAAACTACTTCAAAATGATTTTCAAAACTGCTTTTCAAAATGTTTTAGCCTTAAAAATTATCTTTTCAAATGATTTTCAAAAAGATGTTTTAGCCTTAAAATATTCTTTGATTTTGTTTTTAAATAAACTCTTGTTTTAAACTTCATTTGTTTTAAACTATCTTTTAATTATAATATATTTATTTAAATATAAAATTATAGTAAAATTTTATATATAGTATTCTCTATATTTACTTATGTATTTTAACTATAGTTAAGTATATTTATAAAGTTTAAAATAGTTTTAATATAAGATAGAAGTAATTTTCAAAGAAACACAAATCACCCAAATTTCTTTTGGGACGACATACCCAAGATACCCATGTCGACGTAGTGGCAGTTGGTTTCAAAATTTTGAATTTCAAAAGAAGTGTTTATTCGCCATAACCTTTCACGAATAGACATGGCTGTTGTTCTTCTATAAATAGGGGATGTTTTCAACGAATTTTTAACAATATTTTCTGGTTTTCACTCCTCTTCTTCTTCCACATTTCTTTATATATATTCTTACCATTACTCTGCCGAAATCACCATTGAATTTAACTAGATCATTTCTGGTTTGATTCTCTATCACTATCTCAACAAGATCCCAGTGCTATTCAAAGTTATAGGCTTCTTTGTAATCAATCAAGTGAGAAAAGGTGTGATTGTAGCCTTGGAAATCAATCAAGTGAGAAAAGGTGTGATTGTAGCCTAGGAAATCAATTGGGTGAACTTGTTGCCCGGGAAATCATGTATCTCTACCCAGAGGATTGTGAATCTGGAGTGGTGTATCTCGTGGCCTTGAAATCGAGGGTTGTAATTGTAAAGATTGTTTTTGAAAGGAAATCCGTACTTGTGTGCGGGACTGGATGTAGGGTAACTCTGAACCAGTATAAAATCAGGTGTGTTCTTTCCTTTACTGCTTTTACTTTATGTTTGCATCTGTGTTTGAATCTGTGATCATATCTATGTCTAAATATTGCATACATTTGTGTTCAAATTAATATAAACTCAAAAAGAATTAGTAATTCCTTAAAACACTATTCACCCCCCCTTCCTCTAGTGTTTTACTAGCCTTAAGATCCGTAATCCGCATTTCTCACATTCTCCTGAGATGCGTTCAGAGGAGTGTATTCGTTGTATGTTGGGATCCTTGTTTTCCACTTTCTTGCTTCCCTTTTCCTTCCAGAACTTCCTCCTCCGGATCCTTTAGACTGTTCGAGCTTATTTTGAACATTGACCTGGACCTTTCCAGAGTTGTCGCCATATTGTTTTACCGCAATATTGCTCTGCACCGTCTCCTTACCAGGCCCTGGCGAACTGCCTTTCCTTATCCACTGGCTTCCTCCCTTCTCATGAACTGATGCGTCTTTGAATAAAAACGTTCCAAGGTAGCTGGAGGTTTTCCTGGCAGCCAATCACCGAACTCCGAATCCAGATCTACTCCTCGCATCATGGCCATAAGAATAGCATGGTCATTCGGGTTGCTAACTTCGGTTGCAGCAACGTGAAACATTTGCAAATATTCCTTTAACGACTCCCCTGGAGCCTAGATTACACTGGATAAAGACATCACGTCCATTGGGGGAGTGGTATGGATCCTAAATTATTCCACAAATTTTGTTGCTAACTCATCAAACCTGGAGATCGATCGTGGAGGAAGGCTGGTGAACCACATGGTGGCGATTCTGGATAAGGTTATAGGGAAACATCTACATTTGGTTGCATCATTTACCCTGGCTGAGTCCATCATCCATTCGTATCTCATTACATGCTATCGGGGATCAGTCTTCCCTTCATAGGCTGAAATAGTAGGCATGCTGAACTTTCGGGGTTACTCAGCTTATAGGATAACATCTGTGAACGAAGTATGACTCCTAGCTGTGCCCCAATCATTGTTGGATAAGCTTTGATTTTCCCTCATCAGCTGTCTGACCATAGCTGACAAATTCAGGGTCTGGATGGGAGGTGGCAAGTTGGACTCTGTTCTGCGTGACCGTCTCGGTTGGTGCCTCCTTGATTGGTAGTCTCCCAAACGAGTGTCCAGGGGACTTGCTTCATTGCGTCCCTGGTTAGCCGGTCGATCAGCTTCTACTCGTGCTCCAGATCCTAAGTTTCCCGTTCCAACTTGAGCACGATTTCCCAGGTGCAAGTGAGGGGCCATGACTCCAGGTAGGGAACCAGGACCAGTCCTGTTGGATTGATATGCTGCATCTGTTTACGCTGTTTCAATTCTATGGCGTTTATGCCTGGGATGTTCATCAGACAAAACGGAGCTATCGGATGACGAGTAGGAAGCGGGGCTTCCTCAGTACTCTTATGCTGTTGTTGAGTAAGCTGATTCATGAGATTGGCGTTAGTTTGAATTTGCTCATTAAGTTGTCTCCTGCTTTCCACGAGTTCTCTCATCAGCTCATTGAACTCTGCCCAGGTGACAACTTCTGTTTGGTTTAGGACGGTGGCGGGTTTTGCTCCTGCTTTAGCTTGCTGATTGCTTGGTCCCACTTGTTGGACACTTGCGGTCTCATGAGCATCAGCGTTGTGGGAGGCGGATCTGGTGCGTGGCCTTGACATCTTAGAGTTATCTGTACGAACTCTGAGTAGAATTTAAGAACTTTAGAGAATAAACCTAGATCTCCTTTGGGGGATTCTGTAACGACCCGTAAATTTTAACTGTTAAATAACGTAATTAGTTAAATTTTGTGAAAGTTTAAACAATAAAATTTTGAAATTTAAATTTGATATTTGGAATGCGTCTAATTAAAGATAGCAACTGGTAAATTTTCGTCCGAAAATATGAAAATTTATTTCGCGCGTAAATTTACTTCAATTTAATCAGTTAAAATTGATGATAATAAAATGTTTTCCAAACCTAAATATTTTTACATAGAAAATTTGTAAATCATCTTCTGAGTGAGACGTCATCTTTCGTTTCGTCAAATTTGGACTTCTGTTGCTCCGTTTATCTTAATTCGGTTAGAATAGCAGCATTTCTGGTACCGGTTATCGACTTTTGATCGGATAACCGTACCATTGATATCTGTGTACCGTTTTGATCGTATCGTCATGCTGATCCCAGCGGTATATTTATTTCTTTGTTTTGTGGTCCGGTACGCGACGGAAATAATAAAACGTTCCATTTTAACGGTACAAAAATTTGTGACTTTCCACTTTCTTACCTTTTCAAATTCAAACGTGTTATCTGTACCCTTTTATTTTAGTCTGACCTTTTCAAATTCAAGTGTGCTATTCGTCTGGAAACTTCTTTCTTTAATCAAGATCCGTTCATATTTTTACTTGGTCCTCGCGTCTGTTAGTTTACATTATTCAAAGGGACAGCTCATTTGCCTAAACCAATTCATTTTCTCCTACCCACTTGGTACTGTTCCCTTCTTTTATTTCCTCCATTTCTTCTTCCAATAGAACAACACCAGATCCACCAACCTCGTCGAACTCCTCCGCCTTTCCAGCCTCCACGACCATCAGCCAATCCACCACTCACCGAACCCCACGCTACCGCCAGCTTCTGACGAGCCCAAGCCCGCAACACCATCACCACCATCGTCACCAACAGCCACCACCATCATGACGAGATCCGCCACCACCCTGTCACCCTACGCCCGGCCTGACCACCTCGTGCTCCGCCTCAGACCTGCCTGCCTCCAACCCCACGCCTAAGAACCGCCTCCGAGACAGCCCTCCACCCATCTCCCAGGCTGTCATAGCCAACACCTCACGTGACCCACCCACCAACACCACCAGACTGTGGCCTTGAACCCAAAACACTGTTCGCCTCATCTCTTCCGCCACCCAGCCGCGACCACCAAGTCTTCATCCACTCCTCCTTTAGCCGTGTGTTTGCAACTCATGTCCCTTCTTTATATATATATGAAAGGTACCAGATTTATTTATTTACAGCAAAGTCTAAATGTATTATAGCTTATATAAAGATTTGGTTGCTGTTAGTTTATATGTAGTCTATAAAGTGCCCCATAGTTCTGTTATAGTTGGAATTATATAGCTTATATACATATATACTAGTTTAAGTACATAATGCAGTTAGAGATATATTTAGTTATATAGTCTATGGGTTTAGTTGTACATAATTATATATAGTTGTATGTACCTTTTCGTATGAGTTTGTTTAGAGTTTAAGTACAAATACATATATATATCTATACCCACGGTTAAAAGTTTAGTTTGGATGTTAGTAGGTTGCAGTCGCATATATATAAAGTATATAGTATTTCATATTTTATTCGATGTCATAAATATTTTATAATATATTTTATGCTATGTATACATCTATGTTATATATATTAGTTGTTCTGCAAATATGAGTTTATGTGATTGGTTTGAATTTGTATGTGAAGGGTTTAAAGTATATGAGTTATAACATGTTTTATATTTTTAGATGAGGTATTAACAATGTTTACATTTGGTCTACTGGAGTATATCTATTCGTATATGGGTTTTATAAACGAATATAGGAATTATAATATATGTGACTTCATATAAAAGTATATATATATTATTATAAGTTTACTTGTTAGTTCATTTCCTATTGTCTGTATACATTGGTATTATAAGATTTGTCAGTATACTACATAAGTTTATAAAGGTATATTTGGATTTTGGGTATACGTGTATGAATATGTATAATTGTTTATATGGATGTGTTCTGTTGTATAAGTTTGTTCATCATATTTTAGTTATATCAGTATATGGATATTTGGATGTTATTCCTTTATATAAACCCATTTTTAATATAATGTGTGCATAAGTTATATTCTAGTCTATATACCTATTTGTTTATATAAGTATTGTTTGAGAGAGAATTTGCCTAGATTTTTAAATAAGTATTTTTAAATTTAATATTGATCTTTATAAATAATAATAACAACAATGATAATAATACATATATTTCTGCCTCAATCAAACTGATTCGATTTATTTCATCGATTCCTTGTTATCAGCTTTGTTCGTCTAATCCGTGCCCATATCACTTTGCTTTGGAATTCGTGCCTGGATTTGTAACTCACTCCGTTATCAAATTCCTCTAGCCTCGAAAGGTGAGCAATCACTCACGATTAATATTCTTATATTTCTTAAATTTAATTTCAATTGAAACGTCAATTGAAATATGCTGCTGTTAGTTATTTACATTGTTATATATATGTCATTATCTGTATCTGTTCACTTGTGACATCTGACACCATTATCTGTTATTTATACTGATGTTATATGCCTGTTACTGTTGTTATATTATTATCATATCTGTTATCACTCTGCAAGTTCCCTGTTAGTATAGAATCACTATGGGTTGAAATGATACATACCCGAACGATTTGTAGAATAGGAGGAAATCGTTATGGGTTGAAATGATAAACCCAAGCGATTTTCAATTGAATTGAATTTGGGATTTCGGGTTGAAAAGATATATACCCGAATATGTTTTAATTTGCGGATTGAAATGATAAATATCCGTATCACTTGACCATAGGATAGAAAATTATATACAGGCACCGTTGGTCTATATATAAACGTTTTGAAAATGATTTCTATGGTTTTGAAAAGAAATATATGGTTTTGATTAATATTGATTTTAAGATTTATTAAAGTTGATTTAATAAAGTTGACAAATAATATGTTTAAGTATTTATTTAATATATATATATTTTTAAATATAGAATTTGTAATGATTTGAAATTGATTGAAATTGTATTTATTTAAGAATTATACTTAAATAAGTCTGATTTGAAATGTATTGAATTTGAAATTTTAAAGAAGTGATTTACAACTTGAAATTTGAAAGGGTGACGTAAATGGATATTTCAAACGTATAAATATTTAAATGAGATCTTTTGTTTATTTAAATTTGTAAATTGAAATTGTATTCAAATGTTATGAAAATGTTAAGTTAATATTTCAAACTAAATAATTGTAAAATGAATTTGATATGTATATAAATTTACCGAATTTAGTTTTGAAATGATGAATATTTAAAGCTTTGAAATATATTAAAATTGAAATGACTTATCTTATGGTTCAGATATGTATTTGAAATCGATAAATTGAAATGGTTTATTTAAAAGCTAAATCGTGTTGAAACGGATGATTTGAAATTTGATTAAATTAAATTTTTTGGAATTCAAGTTAATTTGAATCGATTTGTGGAATTTGAGGAAATTAATTTATCTTATAACGAAAATTTAATGTCTAGACTGTTTAAAAAGGAAAGTGTTATGATTTCGAAAACAATATATTTTGGAAAGTAATATGATTTTAAAAATGGATATATTTGAAGGGAAATGATATCGTATTAAATTGGGTTATGGAAATGATAATGATTTTGGTTTAAAGTATAAACTAGAACCGACCACGGTGTTATAATAACGATTGGTTGGCAAAGAGACCGGGATCGGATATGGACATACTCTCTGTCGATACCGAAAACCACTTTGACAATCGTGTACGCGGTGGAGATTCCAGAATGAAGTAGGATGGTGGCGACGTTCTTAAGGTATGTTACGTGGACCCAACTCCCGTGAGTTGGCAATAAGGTGGCTAAAACAGGAGCGATCTCGGACCAGTGAGGTAGCACCTCTTCTCGGACGCATTTCTTCGATATTATACTCTTACTTGTGATTTGACTAGATGGCCATCCTCCGATTGGGAATGTTGTTCGAGGTGGAACGGTAGTGGCTGCTATGCGTATCCATCAGTCCGTGTGCGTAATTGGTATATCTACCCTGGCATTGCCTAGTTGTGCCGTGTCACCTACCATATCGAGCTTTACTACGATTATGATTTTAAGATCCGACCGCGTTAAGGTTCTCCATCCCCTTAACGCTATTTTCCGATATGATTATACTTTACTTATTTAGACACTACTGTATATAGCGTATATTACTACATAGTAAATAGTTTAACGGATCCTTAGGGGATGGTTATCCCAAACATCCTTTAAGTTACTTGTATTTTTGTTGATATTTCACTTGAGTTGGATTTATTAATATAAGAACGTTAATCCTGACTCGAGTGTTTTGTGTTTTGCTTTACGCTCGGGTCAGACTGAGTGATACAGCATTTGAGACTCACCTTTGGAGTTGGAGCTTCGCTTGGAGATCCAGCAATCTATCGATCCTGCTTTCAGTTATTCTGTTGATTCCAGTGATGTATCCAGATCTGGTATTTGATTATTGTATTGAGACATCTATTGTATTCGAGACTTCTGTTGTATCTTGTTTAACTCTGTTATATATATATAGTAGCTTCATGAACTACTATCCTTTGTTTCCGCTGCAGTATTGTTATATTACTTTGTGTCTGTGATCTGTATTTATTTTATTTACCGTATATGCTAAGTTTTGCCAAATTTTATTTACAACGCAGTATTTTGAGCAATTTAACTCCGGCATGAGTGTCTACCTATACACTTATAATGGATGCGAATGGTTGAAAATACTGGGTCGTTACATGTGGTATCAGAGCTCTGGTTTTAGGCAAAACTCAGCATATGAAGTAAATTCGATTACAAAATCACTTTCGTTCGAGCTTGAATTCCTTCCTCTTTGACTCGGTTCCTTTGAATTTTGGGACGTTCACTTCGGTTCCAAAGTCCATTCGTGTCTCCCCTATTCGTGTCTTCCTGATTCGGGAGTATCCCATAACTCCACTTTAATGATCTCTATAATAAATCGGCGGTCTCGCCAATCTTCGAATAAATTGTACTGGGGTGAAACTCCTTTATAATCGGTATTGATTCACCGGAGATTTCTGTATCCTCGGTTTACGATGCTGCTATCTTAAGCTATACCCGAATTCTACCTCTGGTAATCGAATGTCAATTTGCTTCAGAATTCTACATCGATCTTATCTATGAAGTCACGGTTTACCCGGTTAAGTTTGTCCGCGATTTATACAATTTTATCCATCTTCCTGTTTGAAATGCAATCATCTAACCTTCGTTTTGAGCCTATCTATTTTTTAGATTAGAATTCTCTTTGATTAGAGTCCCTTCTATATTTGGATCTCTATCCTTGTGTTGGAATCCAATTCTGGAATCATCGTGTGAGGGAGTGTATTTGAAATTAATATAAAATAGTTTATGTTTATAGTGTGTTGTTTGAGTTGTTGATGTTGATTTGGATTTTCGATCGATTCGTCTGATCAACGCTATCGATAGGATTTCCAAAACACTTGAACAGAGCAAACTGACACAATATAAATTTTCAAATTTGATAGATGAAATAAATTTGTATGATTATATTAAATATATAAGAAAAATTTTCTGGAATTAAAAGTTAAATAATTTGGTTGTTGAAAATGATAATATTTGATTATCATTTCATTGTTTGTAAGTCATTGACTATGGCAAAATAACTATTGTTTATAAATTTATTTGGAATTGAAATGGATTTAAATTGAGAATTTAAGAATTAAATTTCTGGTGATTTCAAACTTTGATTTAAAGTCTTAAAATGTATATTAGTTAAAGTATTTTCGAATAAAATGGTTTTTCAAAGAATTTTAAAAATGTTTAAATCAGTGCTCTTCTCTTTGTCGCTGGAAAATAATTTCGGTGATGACGGCCGCATCATCGACATTCATTTTCGAGTTTCGAAGAGAAGAAACCATTCTGTAGCTTTGCTACGGTTTTGTTTTGGAAAAATATATATATATATATATATATTTCGATTTGAATTTCTTCAGTATAATTTGATTTATATATATATAGGTATCTCATTTTAAAATTTAATTTAATTTGATATAAATATATTATATATATCTCTAAATTGTTTGAAGTAAATCGGAGATTTAAATTCTTAAATTTTAGATTTAAGATGATTTCAATTATAAACTAAAGTCAAAATTCTTGGATAAATAGTTAACTGGGAATAACTGAATTGAAAAATCTTATTTGTATAATACTCAATTACATTTTAACATAACTTACCTAAAAATTTCAGAAGTGGAAATGTAATTGGATAATATACAATATAAAGAAATTTATAAGTAAAATTTGAGTGGTTATAATAAATGTTATATACTTAAATTTTATTATAAAGAAGTTAGTAGAGAGAAATAGAATAATAATTTAATTGAATAATAGATGAGACAAATAAAAGTTGTTTGCAAGAACTAATAAATTGAAATTAGATCAACTTATGGGAATACCTTGAATTTAAAATCGACTATTAAATATAAATTAAGTTAAATTGTAATTTATATGATTTAAATTAATTTATATGGTTTAAATTAATTTACATGGTTTAAATATATGTAATAGGACATATTAAGTGGAATAAGACTTAATAATAATTTGGAATATAAGAATTAAATTTGTTGAATAAAACGTGAGTATAATAAATGATTATACAAACAGATTGATTTGGAAATTTTAAATTAAGGATGATTAGATAATAAGATAATGTTTAGGAATAAATAGATTAATATAATTTAGGTGAACTCTAAGGGATTTAACCAAAATGTTAAATATTAATTAGTTTAATTTGAAATTATATGGTTTAAATTAATTATCTTATCTTGTCTTTTAATCTATTTTCTTTTTGGTTGTTTCTACTCTCCTACCTCCTTCCTTTTCGGGGACGAAAAGTTTTGAGTGGGGGAGAGTGTAACGACCCGTAAATTTTAACTGTTAAATAACGTAATTAGTTAAATTTTGTGAAAGTTTAAACAATAAAATTTTGAAATTTAAATTTGATATTTGGAATGCGTCTAATTAAAGATAGCAACTGGTAAATTTTCGTCCGAAAATATGAAAATTTATTTCGCGCGTAAATTTACTTCAATTTAATCAGTTAAAATTGATGATAATAAAATGTTTTCCAAACCTAAATATTTTTACATAGAAAATTTGTAAATCATCTTCTGAGTGAGACGTCATCTTTCGTTTCGTCAAATTTGGACTTCTGTTGCTCCGTTTATCTTAATTCGGTTAGAATAGCAGCATTTCTGGTACCGGTTATCGACTTTTGATCGGATAACCGTACCACTGATATCTGTGTACCGTTTTGATCGTATCGTCATGCTGATCCCAGCGGTATATTTATTTCTTTGTTTTGTGGTCCGGTACGCGACGGAAATAATAAAACGTTCCATTTTAACGGTACAAAAATTTGTGACTTTCCACTTTCTTACCTTTTCAAATTCAAACGTGTTATCCGTACCCTTTTATTTTAGTCTGACCTTTTCAAATTCAAGTGTGCTATTCGTCTGGAAACTTCTTTCTTTAATCAAGATCCGTTCATATTTTTACTTGGTCCTCGCGTCTGTTAGTTTACATTATTCAAAGGGACAGCTCATTTGCCTAAACCAATTCATTTTCTCCTACCCACTTGGTACTGTTCCCTTCTTTTATTTCCTCCATTTCTTCTTCCAATAGAACAACACCAGATCCACCAACCTCGTCGAACTCCTCCGCCTTTCCAGCCTCCACGACCATCAGCCAATCCACCACTCACCGAACCCCACGCTACCGCCAACCTCCTGACGAGCCCAAGCCCGCAACACCATCACCACCATCGTCACCAACAGCCACCACCATCATGACGAGATCCGCCACCACCCTGTCACCCTACGCCCGGCCTGACCACCTCGTGCTCCGCCTCAGACCTGCCTGCCTCCAACCCCACGCCTGAGAACCGCCTCCGAGACAGCCCTCCACCCATCTCCCAGGCTGTCATAGCCAACACCTCACGTGACCCACCCACCAACACCACCAGACTGTGGCCTTGAACCCAAAACACTGTTCGCCTCATCTCTTCCGCCACCCAGCCGCGACCACCAAGTCTTCATCCACTCCTCCTTTAGCCGTGTGTTTGCAACTCATGTCCCTTCTTTATATATATATGAAAGGTACCAGATTTATTTATTTACAGCAAAGTCTAAATGTATTATAGCTTATATAAAGATTTGGTTGCTGTTAGTTTATATGTAGTCTATAAAGTGCCCCATAGTTCTGTTATAGTTGGAATTATATAGCTTATATACATATATACTAGTTTAAGTACATAATGCAGTTAGAGATATATTTAGTTATATAGTCTATGGGTTTAGTTGTACATAATTATATATAGTTGTATGTACCTTTTCGTATGAGTTTGTTTAGAGTTTAAGTACAAATACATATATATATCTATACCCACGGTTAAAAGTTTAGTTTGGATGTTAGTAGGTTGCAGTCGCATATATATAAAGTATATAGTATTTCATATTTTATTCGATGTCATAAATATTTTATAATATATTTTATGCTATGTATACATCTATGTTATATATATTAGTTGTTCTGCAAATATGAGTTTATGTGATTGGTTTGAATTTGTATGTGAAGGGTTTAAAGTATATGAGTTATAACATGTTTTATATTTTTAGATGAGGTATTAACAATGTTTACATTTGGTCTACTGGAGTATATCTATTCGTATATGGGTTTTATAAACGAATATAGGAATTATAATATATGTGACTTCATATAAAAGTATATATATATTATTATAAGTTTACTTGTTAGTTCATTTCCTATTGTCTGTATACATTGGTATTATAAGATTTGTCAGTATACTACATAAGTTTATAAAGGTATATTTGGATTTTGGGTATACGTGTATGAATATGTATAATTGTTTATATGGATGTGTTCTGTTGTATAAGTTTGTTCATCATATTTTAGTTATATCAGTATATGGATATTTGGATGTTATTCCTTTATATAAACCCATTTTTAATATAATGTGTGCATAAGTTATATTCTAGTCTATATACCTATTTGTTTATATAAGTATTGTTTGAGAGAGAATTTGCCTAGATTTTTAAATAAGTATTTTTAAATTTAATATTGATCTTTATAAATAATAATAACAACAATGATAATAATACATATATTTCTGCCTCAATCAAACTGATTCGATTTATTTCATCGATTCCTTGTTATCAGCTTTGTTCGTCTAATCCGTGCCCATATCACTTTGCTTTGGAATTCGTGCCTGGATTTGTAACTCACTCCGTTATCAAATTCCTCTAGCCTCGAAAGGTGAGCAATCACTCACGATTAATATTCTTATATTTCTTAAATTTAATTTCAATTGAAACGTCAATTGAAATATGCTGCTGTTAGTTATTTACATTGTTATATATATGTCATTATCTGTATCTGTTCACCTATGACATCTGACACCATTATCTGTTATTTATACTGATGTTATATGCCTGTTACTGTTGTTATATTATTATCATATCTGTTATCACTCTGCAAGTTCCCTGTTAGTATAGAATCACTATGGGTTGAAATGATACATACCCGAACGATTTGTAGAATAGGAGGAAATCGTTATGGGTTGAAATGATAAACCCAAGCGATTTTCAATTGAATTGAATTTGGGATTTCGGGTTGAAAAGATATATACCCGAATATGTTTTAATTTGCGGATTGAAATGATAAATATCCGTATCACTTGACCATAGGATAGAAAATTATATACAGGCACCGTTGGTCTATATATAAACGTTTTGAAAATGATTTCTATGGTTTTGAAAAGAAATATATGGTTTTGATTAATATTGATTTTAAGATTTATTAAAGTTGATTTAATAAAGTTGACAAATAATATGTTTAAGTATTTATTTAATATATATATATTTTTAAATATAGAATTTGTAATGATTTGAAATTGATTGAAATTGTATTTATTTAAGAATTATACTTAAATAAGTCTGATTTGAAATGTATTGAATTTGAAATTTTAAAGAAGTGATTTACAACTTGAAATTTGAAAGGGTGACGTAAATGGATATTTCAAACGTATAAATATTTAAATGAGATCTTTTGTTTATTTAAATTTGTAAATTGAAATTGTATTCAAATGTTATGAAAATGTTAAGTTAATATTTCAAACTAAATAATTGTAAAATGAATTTGATATGTATATAAATTTACCGAATTTAGTTTTGAAATGATGAATATTTAAAGCTTTGAAATATATTAAAATTGAAATGACTTATCTTATGGTTCAGATATGTATTTGAAATCGATAAATTGAAATGGTTTATTTAAAAGCTAAATCGTGTTGAAACGGATGATTTGAAATTTGATTAAATTAAATTTTTTGGAATTCAAGTTAATTTGAATCGATTTGTGGAATTTGAGGAAATTAATTTATCTTATAACGAAAATTTAATGTCTAGACTGTTTAAAAAGGAAAGTGTTATGATTTCGAAAACAATATATTTTGGAAAGTAATATGATTTTAAAAATGGATATATTTGAAGGGAAATGATATCGTATTAAATTGGGTTATGGAAATGATAATGATTTTGGTTTAAAGTATAAACTAGAACCGACCACGGTGTTATAATAACGATTGGTTGGCAAAGAGACCGGGATCGGATATGGACATACTCTCTGTCGATACCGAAAACCACTTTGACAACCGTGTACGCGGTGGAGATTCCAGAATGAAGTAGGATGGTGGCGACGTTCTTAAGGTATGTTACGTGGACCCAACTCCCGTGAGTTGGCAATAAGGTGGCTAAAACAGGAGCGATCTCGGACCAGTGAGGTAGCACCTCTTCTCGGACGCATTTCTTCGATATTATACTCTTACTTGTGATTTGACTAGATGGCCATCCTCCGATTGGGAATGTTGTTCGAGGTGGAACGGTAGTGGCTGCTATGCGTATCCATCAGTCCGTGTGCGTAATTGGTATATCTACCCTGGCATTGCCTAGTTGTGCCGTGTCACCTACCATATCGAGCTTTACTACGATTATGATTTTAAGATCCGACCGCGTTAAGGTTCTCCATCCCCTTAACGCTATTTTCCGATATGATTATACTTTACTTATTTAGACACTACTGTATATAGCGTATATTACTACATAGTAAATAGTTTAACGGATCCTTAGGGGATGGTTATCCCAAACATCCTTTAAGTTACTTGTATTTTTGTTGATATTTCACTTGAGTTGGATTTATTAATATAAGAACGTTAATCCTGACTCGAGTGTTTTGTGTTTTGCTTTACGCTCGGGTCAGACTGAGTGATACAGCATTTGAGACTCACCTTTGGAGTTGGAGCTTCGCTTGGAGATCCAGCAATCTATCGATCCTGCTTTCAGTTATTCTGTTGATTCCAGTGATGTATCCAGATCTGGTATTTGATTATTGTATTGAGACATCTATTGTATTCGAGACTTCTGTTGTATCTTGTTTAACTCTGTTATATATATATAGTAGCTTCATGAACTACTATCCTTTGTTTCCGCTGTAGTATTGTTATATTACTTTGTGTCTGTGATCTGTATTTATTTTATTTACCGTATATGCTAAGTTTTGCCAAATTTTATTTACAACGCAGTATTTTGAGCAATTTAACTCCGGCATGAGTGTCTACCTATACACTTATAATGGATGCGAATGGTTGAAAATACTGGGTCGTTACAGATTCATTCAATCCAGTAGCGACAAAGTAGATCCTAATAGTCTGAGAATGCGTTCTCAGTGAAAGCACCAAAATGTTAGCACCAGAATTGGTCACTAACACCCAAGAATAGATTTGTGTAGAGAGATTAATGAAGATAGTAAATTAAAACAGAGGAATATATGCAAAACTAACAACGGAAACAAGAACACCCAAATTATAGTGGTTCGGCGTAACTGCCTACGTCCACTGTTAATGTAATCTTTATTGGCTTTCACAAATACTTGAATACCGGTACAATCCGTAAACGAACAACTTAAATACAAGTTTTAGACAAAAGAATGCTAGTGTGGAAAATGGTAGAGTCTCTCTGGCATTCCCGGAAAATATCCTTTCAACTGTACCCCTGCCTTTGTATTTATAGACGAAGATAGGTTGGACTCCCTTCGCAGGCCCAGGAACAAGGTACTTCGGCCCACAGTAGGCGACTTCTATGCACCGAGCCAGGCATACCGAATGGTGGTCGCCGACCCACCTCGGTCGGTCTAGTGGTTGTCTCGCCGTTGACTCGAAGTAGATTGTCAAAGGACTCGAAGCAGATGGCATTATGATTCAAAGTATAGAAAGGCTAACCGCGTCACTCTGTTGTAGGTCGAAGAGATTACTAACCATCACAAAGTTCACCGACCAAGGCCTACCGACCCACGCATGCCGAACCATCAAGGCCGGACCACGAACACCGGAAAACAATTGACCGTCTTGCCTTTGCTATTCTCCCTCGATCGTGCGATGCATGCCGAGCTACCTTGACCGAACGATGTGTGCCAAACTACCTAGACCGAGCGGCATCTGCATACCACCTAGACCTAGCCATGTATTCCGAACGACCCATGCTGACCACCAAAGCCGAACCACGCATGCCGAACGGTGATCGACCAAACCATCTTGCCTTTCCTTCCTTGGCCGAGCAATGCACGACTTAGCACCTGTAAGGCCAAATCATAATTGGCCGAAGGACCAAGGCCGAACTATTCACACCGACCCACTAATTCTGAAACCACATCGACCGAACCGCTTTGTCTCAACCATTTTGGCCAAACCAACATGTCCAAACTTTAACGCTTAAACACTACGGCCGAGCCAGTGTTAAGCATATCGACCCATGTGTATAGGCCGATCCAAACTTAACCGGACCCTTATATTTTCCTTCCTCTCTTAGCTCGAGTCCCATCTAGATTCATCCATAAGCCCTACGAATATCGCCATGTAGCCGGGCCAAGGTGCCGGGTAACACTTATATATGATGTATTGTTTTGAACCTTCTTTGATACCAACTATAACACTCCACCTCTATATTCATACTATACAAGAATATTACTAAGTGATACGATAAGATAATACAAAGAATGATGCTATATGAGGAACACACATGAATATTCCCTTGGGCTAATCCATGTACGTATTAAAACATCGAATAAGTAACTCATCTATACGTACAAAGTATCGGCAGAAAGCAATAAACATGTGTGCCTCCAGGAGAGAATAATACATAATATACAAAAAATATCAGAGATCACAAAGTCAATCGCAGGGATAATATATAATATACAATATACAATATATGTCCAATACAAATCACAACAATACACACACAAGAGGCTATACAATACATGATGATAACTAAAATACAGAATATCTAGTCTCCTCTATGCCCACAAAATACAAGCTGGTCTCAACGTCAATATAATCGTCAACAAATGGCTAAGTACGTGACTCACTGCAATGAGTCTTATAACACATAACAAATCCTTGTATTGTGTGTCATCCATGAGCAAAGGATAACCGAGTAAATAACACAACGGTGTCCCATACCACCGCATGTTACTAGTACATTTATACAAAGCTCATACAACACACTTGCTCTTCTTTATTCTATATAACTAGTCCAAAGAGTAATCGGAGAAATATTATTGAATATCATATCCCAAACAGTATTGTAACTCTGTTTAATCGTCACACAAAATAAATATCAATAAATCAAACAAAGATGCCATCAACGTATCATAGTAAATCCATTAATCAAATCCATCTCAATGGTGAATCATTCATACAATTTAATTTAATATATGAGGAAATATTGCATAAAAAAGTAATATAAAAATAGATTATTCAAACAAGAGTGTGTATATATGTAAAAATAAGCAATTCACCCTTAATAATAAATTAAATTATTCAAATAAATATAACAACCAAAAACTCATTATTTAATAATAAATCATTTACGACAAAAAATACATACTTAAAAATAAAAGCCAAATATATATATATATATATATATTAAACAATAAATTCACTTTGTTTATTTAATCACAATATAAGATTCAATTACTAAATTCCATTTTTAAATCCTTATATATATATATGTATATATTCCAAAGCTTCCAAAATCACTGTACATATAAAAAATAATTGTAGAAACAAATAGAAAATTTTCTATAACTAAATAATACTTTTAAATAAATTTATAAACTTCAAAAATAATTCTTTTCATTTTTAAATCATAATTTATAATTCAAACCCTTTACTATATTTGCAAAATTGATAATAACTCAAATGGAAATCAACAAACATTACTTTAAATTCATTTCATGCTCTTTTATAATAAAACACTATTTCAAAATAAATATATTAGTTACAAAATAAATTATATTTATTTCAAACCATAGAATATAATTCAAAATCTTCACTTTTACTCTAACGGTTAGAAATACAATATTTCTATTTCAAAACTACTTTTATATTCAAAATAATTTCTGAGGAACCATTTTATTTACCAATCAATTTAATTTAATTTTAAAATATCAAAAATATGGTAGCTTTCAAATATAGTTTAAAACCTGAAAATCGATCGATCGTCGAAAATACGAATTATAGAACAAAATCCTCCAAAATCATCAATAATCATCAATATAAATTTATCGTGTGGCCGAGTTGAATTCCATCAAATTTTAGGCATTCATATAACATACAAACAATAAAAAAAATTTCAAATATTAAAATACAAACGGACAACATCTCATTTGCATTTTGGACATCCAAAAAATATGAAACTCCACACTCAAACCAATTAACATCCAATATCACAACAACCAATCAATCATCCCAATCAAATAATTTATCCAAACAATCAACAATCACAAGCAATTAAACTAAGCAATCTTTTATAAATATATGGGATAGTATTATATAAAGATACGAGTGGAATTAAATATAGTTGTGAGTGAGATGTACTTACCAATTTCGCCGAACAAAGACTTACAGCTTCCGCTAATCCAATTAAATATAGTCACGATCTCCTCCAAGTCATCATCCAGCTCCATGAAATCCATCACGTGCTTCCATTCCTTTACCTGCAACCAACTGCCTCTTGCATCGTGACTACTCTGGGTACACGATCCCGAATTCCTCTTTGGCATCGACGATGCTACTGAACGACGGTGCCTTCGTGCATGAATATATTTTTTTCCAAAGTTCCGTTCTTGATAACTTGGAGTTGAGGCAAAATCCAATAAAAGAGGCATGAGCTAGTTTTGGCTTGTGGTAGAGGAGTCGAATGAAGAGAATTCCATAAATGAGGAGAAAAAGGGTTAGGCAAGATTTGGTTTTGGACCTTAATTCAAATCAAGTGAATATTATAATTTTTCTTTTCTTTTCTTTTTGAAGCTATTTAATTTTATTTGTATTTAAAACTCCAACCCAATACAAATTTATTTAACAATTCAATGTCCGCTTATTTTTATTTAATAATCTATCGTTCTTAGCAAGTAAACTTATTTTCCAACTATTTCAATTATATAAAATTATTTACACCTTAAAATAGTTTGTATTGATTAAAAATATTTTATTTGATTTTAACAAATTATTCGAAAAGAATTTATTAATTCAATTCAATTTATTACAACAAAATCTTTTATTAAACGAAATTTGATTAACTAAAAATTTGCTTCTATTTTAATAAAAATTTATTTATTTATACGGCCTACAAAGCAAGGTTGATAGTTACATAGAGATGGTAGTTTATATATTTTACTTGTCATAGAGTTAATTGACTTGGTGCTAGAGGAGTCTCATCGTTCTAACATGACTATCCATCCCGGTGGTGGCTAAATGTATCAAGACATGAAGAGGGTAATCTATTGGCTAGGTATGAAGAAGAATGTAGTGGAGTTTGTTTCAAAATGTGTAACAACCCATAATTTTGTGAATATTTTTAATTAAATTTTTATTTGAAATTTTGATTTTTAAATCAATTAAAAGTGAATTATTAGAATTATTCCAATGTAAGTTTGGAATTTGTTTGTAATTTATTTTCCAAATGCAATAAATAAATGATTTTTGAAAATTTTATATTTTGGTCAAAATTTGAATTTTCAGTTTAAATATAAAAAAAATTGAATTTTAAATTTTAATCTTTTTCTTTGAAGCAGAATATATTTATGATATATGTTCTGCTTTTCGTTTTGTTAAATTCTGAGTTATACTTTTTAAATCAGATAAATTACAACGTTTTACACGCAGTCATTTACTGTATTTCAATTTCTAGTTTTCTATGTGCGTTTCCATATTTTTATTTTCTATGTTATTTTATTTTATTTTTCTATTTTGTTTATCTAAACTTTATTTATTGGATTTCACTTGGGTGTATATCTTTTCATAAAAGGCTTGGAAGAAATCAAGGAGACATGCGTTACATTTCTTTAATGCTTGCCTTTTTATTTACCTACCCTCTTTATTACTTACCCTAGCCATTCACCGTTCATAGCCGTGAATTGCTCTTATTAATCACGTACAAACATCTCAAAATATCCTCTTTTCAATTGCATTTAAGAATCATATATATATATATACATATATATATATATATATATATATGTATGTATGTGTGTTTCTTTCTCCTTATTTCTTACCTTTTATTTCCTAGCCTTTTTGTTTTTCTATCATTTACTCCTCTTTAGCCGTTCAAATCTTTTCTTGCCATCCAATCCACTTCATAATTCACGTACACATTCACTTCACATTTCATTTCTAGAAAGAAATGTATGCAAATAAATGGCTTGGAGAAATTTAAGAGGCATACGTTTCATTGGTTAAAATCTTGCCTTCTTCATTTGCATGGCCTTTATTATTTTCTAGCCGTTTCCTCCTCATTCCTAGCCATGAATTACTCTACTCATAGCCTTGCATATCAAGTTGAAAATTCACGTACAAAATTTATTTCCCATCTCTCATTTTTCATTTGCATTTAAAAATAAAATATATTGTACGTTTCTTTCTCCTTAACTTATGCCTTTCCGTTTCCTTAGCATTCATAACTCCTTAGCTCTTTTTTTTTCTTTCTCTTCTATAGCCGTGTATTTCCTTTTTCCATACACGTACAAAATTTATTTCCCATTATGTTCACATATTTCACTTGCATTTAGGAATAATATATGTATAAGTTTTTTTTCTCTTTATTTCTTGTCTCTTTGTTTTCCTAGCATTTACTCTATCAAATCACATAAAAATCTTCTCAATATCTCAGTTCCTCATTTGCCTCTTCTGATTGAAACATTTTACAGTAAGTTTCTTTTAGTAAATAGGAAATAAATCCCATTCATTCACTAGCCTTTTTATTTGCTAGCCTTTCATTTTCTAAACCCTACATCTTAGCCATTCAAATCTCTTGAAACCCTAGCCACATTCTTTTTATTTCTTATTCACGTACAAGTTCTCATCCTCTCATTTTCATTTGCGTGAAGAAAATACAACAAGCTCTAGGTTATTTCCATGGCTTCCTTCTCTTTTTCTTTTTTTTCTTTTTTTTCTTCTTTCTTTCCACTTTTATTTTATTTCCTCTTCTTTTTCCTTTTGTTTTCTCCTTGCATAGCTCAGCCTCCACCACCACAACCTAACCTCCTCCTCACTATTAGACCATGGCAAAGCCCACTTGGTGGTTGAAAGCAAGGTTATGTTCTTTGATTCGTAATTGCATAGTTTAATTCATCTTTTGTTGTGTTGAATCTTATTCTTATGATTTGTGTATTTGTTATATACAAGATCAATATCTTGGCTCTCCATCCATTCAAATCAGAATTGTGTCTAGTCGTGCTTTCGTGCTTTCCGGATTTTTGTTTGTGTGTTTGCTTTGCAAACTTCAGCGTAAAAAGGTGAGTAATCACACCTGACATTCATACTTATATTATTGTGAATTGATAGCAAGTGAAAGTGTAGAAATAATTATATTATGTTGTACATGCCTGTGATATATTTATATGCATGTTACATCATCTGTTATATTTTATTTTATTTTACTGTTTATTTATATTCTTTTCTCACACTGCAAGTTCCCTGTAGAATAGAATCACTATGGGTTGAAATGATACATACCTGAACGGACTTTAGAATAGGGAAAGATTGTTATGGGCTGAAATGATAAGCCTAAGCGATTTTTATTTATTTTATTTAACTTGGGATTGCGGGTTTGAAATGATAGAACCCGGATTTTTCTTTGTAAATTACGGATTTGAAATGATATATTGTCCGTATCACTTGACCTAGGTTAGAAAATATTATACAGACCCGTGGTTATTTTATAAATTTTTCTAGAAGTTTAAGTATTTTGAAAATGTAAATTTTGATATTTTAATTTAAATTTGGTTTTTAAAATGATTTAATAAAGTGAAAAATGATTTCATATGTATTAAAAATGTTAAATAAATGAATGGAAATTTGTGATTGGAAATATAACCTAATTTGGAAATAGGTGATATTGACAATAAATGCTCTTTATTGTGAAAATAAAATGTAAGTTAAAAATGATCATTTGACATGAAATTTTAATTAATGGAATTTAAAGAGTCTTATTTATGATAGATAACTTAATAATTAAGTTTGATTTAATTTGGAATCTTAAATATAACCTAGTAATTGTAATAAAGGTTGTTTCCTGGGATGGACATATTTTGTATAATAACTAATGTATTTTTAAATAAATAAAATGAAATACATTTTTTTATGGGACATCTTGTAATAAGTTTTGGAATCATAGTGGAATTGATGTCTAAAGGAATAAATTTGTAAAGAATTTGATTGTTATATTAACTATGATAAAATATTCTTTTGTGAAATGTTATGTTTTGTAAAATAAATAGCTATGACTTTAAAATGGAAAAATGTAAGTTAAACACACATGTGAGATGTAAGTTTAATTAATATTTTAATTGATTAATATAAGAAATGTTCTTTACTGCAATAACAAAGATGAAAGAATATGTAAAGTTTAATTTATGAAAGAATATGTAAAGTTTAATTTATGAAAGAAACATGTAAAGTTCTAATTAATGAAAGAAATATGTAAAGTTTTACCTACTGAAAGAAACATGTAAAGTCTTAATTAATGAAAGAAACATGTAAGTTTAATTAGTGTAATATTGATTAAAATAATAAATGCCCTTTTTGTAATAAAACGTAAATTAAAACGTACATTTGATAATGTAAGTTTAATTAGTGTAATATTGATTAAAATAATAAATGCCCTTGTAATAAAACGTAAATTAAAACGTACATTTGATAATGTAAGTTTAATTAGTGTAATATTGATTTAAAGTAATAAATGCCCTTTTTGTAATAAAACGTAAATTAAAACATACATTTGATAATGTAAGTTTAATTAGTGTAATATTAATTAAATGATAAATGCCCTTTACTGTAATTGAAATGTAAGTAAAAAAGTACATTTAATATGTAAGTTTTAATTAATGTAAATGACATATTTTAATGACTAAAATAATAAAGTTTCTTTATTGTAATGATAATGTAAGTTAATAAGGTACTCTTAGCTTAACATAAGAATTTCAGCATTAAATTGGATATTACAGTAACAAAGTCTATTTAACTATAAGGCTATGATAAAATGACCATGTTAAAAATTTGTAAGTATATAAATACTTTGATTATATAAAATGTTAAATTGGAAAGTATTACATTCCAAAAATGCTATGATTCCTTAAGGTTACATTACCAAAATGCTATGATAATTTAAAGGAAGATTTCAAGGTTAATAAATTAAAGGAAATATTCAGTGATTTTGAAATTTGGGTTTTATTGAAATGATATATTATTGAATTGGTTTTGAAATGGAAATGATATATTTTTGAATTGGTTTTGAATAGATATGTTTTGGGTTTGAAAGTATGTATTAGTTTGAAATGAATGATATGATTTTGAAATGGTTTAAAGGATGTATTTTGATTTGAAACATAAACTATTTTGAAATTTATAACCATGGGTTATAATAACGATTGGTTGTTAAAGAGACCGGGATCAGATATGGACATACTCTCTGTCGATACCGAAAACCACTTTAACAACTGTGTACGCGGTGGAGTTTCCAGAATGAAGTAGGATGGTGGCGACGATCCTAAGGTATATACGTGGACCCAACTCCCATGAGTTGGCATAAAGTGGCTAAAACAGGAGCGATTGACGGGCCAAGGAGGTAGCACCTCTTATCGGACACACTTCTTCGATACCATTCTATTACTTTGTGATTGTTTGGGTGCACCCCTCGATTTGGGAGTGTTGTTCGAGGTGGGCGGTAGTGGCTGCTATGCGTCACCACCAGCCCGGATGCGTAATTGGTATATCTACCCTGGCATTGCCTAGTTGTGCCGTGTCACTTACCATATCGAGCCCACTACGATTTTGGTTTAAAGATCCGACCGCGTTAAGGTTCACCATCCCCTTAACGCTATTTTCTATATGATTATACTTTACTGATTAGACACTACTGTATATAGCGTATATTACTATATAGTAAATAGTTTAACGGATCCTTAGAGGATGGGCGGTCCCAAGCATCCTTTAAGTTACTTGTACTCTTACTACAGTTCACTTTAGTTGGTTTACATTGTATAAGTATGTATGTCCTGACTCGAGTGTTTTGTGTTTTGCTTTACGCTCGGGTCAGCCTGAGTTATTCACAGATTTGGATTCCACTTTCTAGAGATTGGAATAGCTGGAGATTATCTGCTTATCTAGTCTTACCTATTCCAGTTCTGTTGTTCTATCCAGCTTGTACTTGGTTGTCATCCTGAGACTTCTGTTGTACTTTATTTTCTCCTGTTGTATCTTATGTAACTCTGATATATTTATATAGTAGCTTCATGAACTACTATCTCTTTTACTTCCGCTGCATTATTATTACTCTGTGTCTGTGATCTGGGATTTTATTTACTGTATATTCTGAGATTTGCCAAATTTTTATTTACAACACGGTATTTTGAGCAATTCAAGTCCGACATGTGTGGATGTGAATGGTTGAAAATACCGGGTCGTTACATGTGGTATCAGAGCTGTGGTTTTAGGCAAACTCAGCATATAGAGTAAATTTAATTATAGAATCGCTTTCGTTCGAGCTTGAATTCCTTCATCTTCGATTCGGTTTCCTTTGAATTTTGGAACATTCCCTTCAGTTCCGAAGTCCATTCTTGTCCTCCCCTATTCGTGTCTTCTAGATTCTAGAGTGTCCCATAACTCCACTCCGAATAATCTTTCTAATGAATTGGCGGTCCCGCCAATATTCTAATTACTTGTAAAGGTGTGAAACTTCTTTACAAAAAGCATTGATTCACCGAAGACTTCTGTATCCTTGGTTTACGATGCTACTATCTTTTGCTATGCCTGAATTCTATCTCTTGAGATCGAATGTAGATTTACCCCAGAAAATCCACATTGATCTTATTCATTAAGTCATGGTTGACCTGGTTAAGGTTGCCCGCGATATGTATAGGCTTACCCATCTTCCTATTCTGTTATTTAATCATCTTATCTTTGTCTCCAATTTGTCTAAAAAAAAAATCTCTTTAATTTGAGTCCATCAATTTGATTCCCTATCCTTATTTTGAAAAATTAATCTTGTATTTGAATTTTTTTATATTTTAAAGATGTTTTATATATTGTGTTGTTTGAGTTGTTGATGTTGATTTGGGTTTTCGATCGGTTCGTCTGAGCAACGCTATCGATAGGATCTCCAAAACACTTGAACAGAACAAACTGACACAATATGGTTTTTTAAATTTAGTAGATGGATAAATTTTGTACAATTATAATATGTATAAGGTTAATTTTCTAAATTTTTGATAATTAATGGAATTGGGTGTTAAGAAATAATATTTAACTTTGTATGTATTTTATAATCATTGGCTTTAGTTTCATATCTAAATAATTAAACATGGTTATAAATTAATTTGGAAATTTAAATGAATTTAAATCAAGAATGTGAGAATTTAATTTTCGATGATTTTGAACTTTGTTTTGAAAGTTTTAAAAGGATATATTATTTAAAGGTAATTCGTAGAAATTGTTTCAAAGGATTTTAATTTGTAAATCAGTGTTCCTTTCTTTGTCGCTAGAAAATAATTTCGGTGATGACTACAGCATCATCGACATTCATTTTCGAGTTTCGAAGCGAAGAGACCATTCTGTAGTTTTGCTACAATTTTTCTTTGGAGAATTAAATTGATTTGGCTTTCTAATTATGACTTGATTTATAATATATGTGATTTAAGAGTTGATTTGATATATATTGTGTATATTTAATTATCTCTAGAATAGTTTGAAGTTAATCAGAAATCTAATTCTTAAATTTTATCTTAAAGGATAATTTCAATTATAAAAGGAAATCAAAATTTGAATAAATATTGAAGCTTGGATAATTGAGTTAAGAAATTTTTATTTGTGTAATATTCTCTTGCATTCCAATATAACTTACCTAAATTATTAAAAGTTAAATATGTAATTAGAGAACACACAATATAAAGGAGATTGTATAAATAAAATTTGAGTGGCCATAATAAATGTTATACACTTAAATTTTAGTTATAAAGGATTAATAAAGGTAAATAGAATAAAAAGTTAATTGAATAATATACAGTATAAAGTGATGTTAAAGGAACTTATGAATAAATTGGAGTAAGTCATAATAAGTGTAAGTATACTTAATATATGTGATTAGACATATATTAAGTGGAATAAATGTAATAACCATTTGGAATAAAGAAGCATGAAACTTATTGAATAAAATTTTGAGTATAATAAATGATCTCAAATTCACGATTTTAGAAATTGTTAATTGGGTGATAAGATAATGAAATTATACATAGATAAGATTTAATTAACTTAGGAAAAATCAAATGGATGAAATCAATTATTAAGTTAAGTTGAAAATTTTATGGTTTTAAAATTTATCATCTTATTTTGTTTTCCAATCTCTTATCCTTCGGTTGTTCCTATTCTCCTGCATCCTAAGCGGGGAATTGAATTCCAAATTGATCTTATCTCCTAAAGTTCGATTTGTAGTTCTTCCTCCCAAAATACCTTTACCAGACTGTTTTGGAAAACTTTTCAAGAATCTTCTTCGTGCTTGTGTCCTTGATTTAAGAGGATCTTGGGAAGATCATCTCCGTCTTGTTGAATTTACCTGTAACGACTGTTACCAGGTATAATTTCAATCTTCTTTTTTTATATTGTCTTGGTTCTATCTCATTCTATCTGTTGTCTCTATTTTCCATGCCTCGTTTCTTTTCGTGGACGAAAAGTTTTGAGTGGGGAAGAGTGTAACAACCCATAATTTTGTGAATATTTTTAATTGGAATTTTATTTGAAATTTTGATTTTTAAATCAACTAAAAGTGAATTTTTAGAATTATTCCAATGTAAGTATGGAATTTGTTTGTAATTTATTTTCCAAATGCAATAAATAAACGATTTTTGAAAATTTTATATTTTGGTCAAAATTTGAATTTTCAGTTTAAATATAAAAAAAATTTGAATTTTAAATTTTAATCTTTTTCTTTGAAGCAGAATATATTTATGATATCTGTTCTGCTTTTCGTTTCGTTAAATTCTGAGTTATACTTTTTAAATCAGATAAATTACAGCATTTTACACGCAGTTATTTACTGTATTTCAATTTCTAGTTTTCTATGTGCGTTTCTATATTTTTATTTTCTATGTTATTTTATTTTATTTTTCTATTTTGTTTATCTAAAATTTATTTATTGGATTTCACTTGAGTGTATATCTTTTCATAAAAGGCTTGGAAGAAATCAAGGAGACATGCGTTACATTTCTTTAATGCTTGCCTTTTTATTTACCTACCCTCTTTATTACTTACCCTAGCCATTCACCGTTCATAGCCGTGAATTGCTCTTATTAATCACGTACAAACATCTCAAAATATCCTCTTTTCAATTGCATTTAAGAATCATATATATATATATATATATATACATACATATATATATACAAATATATATATGTATGTATGTGTGTTTCTTTCTCCTTATTTCTCACCTTTTATTTCCTAGCCTTTTTGTTTTTCTATCATTTACTCCTCTTTAGCCGTTCAAATCTTTTCTTGCCATCCACTCCACTTCATAATTCACGTACACATTCACTTCACATTTCATTTCTAGAAAGAAATGTATGCAAATAAATGGCTTGGAGAAATTTAAGAGGCATACGTTTCATTGGTTAAACTCCTGCCTTCTTCATTTGCATGGCCTTTATTATTTTCTAGCCGTTTCCTCCTCATTCCTAGCCATGAATTACTCTACTCATAGCCTTGCATATCAAGTTGAAAATTCACGTACAAAATTTATTTCCCATCTCTCATTTTTCATTTGCATTTAAAAATAAAATATATTGCACGTTTCTTTCTCCTTAACTTATGCCTTTCCGTTTCCTTAGCATTCATAACTCCTTAGCTCTTTTTTTTCTTTCTCTTCTATAGCCGTGTATTTCCTTTTTCCATACACGTACAAAATTTATTTCCCATTATGTTCACATATTTCACTTGCATTTAGGAATAATATATGTATAAGTTTTTTTTCTCTTTATTTCTTATCTCTTTGTTTTCCTAGCATTTACTCTATCAAATCACATAAAAATCTTCTCAATATCTCAGTTCCTCATTTGCCTCTTCTGATTGAAATATTTTACAGTAAGTTTCTTTTATTAAATAGGAAATAAATCCCATTCATTCACTAGCCTTTTTATTTGCTAGCCTTTCATTTTCTAAACCCTACATCTTAGCCATTCAAATCTCTTGAAACCCTAGCCGCCTTCTTTTTATTTCTTATTCACGTACAAGTTCCCATCCTCTCATTTTCATTTGCGTGAAGAAAATACAACAAGCTCTAGGTTATTTCCATGGCTTCCTTCTCTTTTTTTTTTCTTTTTTTTTCTTCTTTCTTTCCACTTTTATTTTATTTCCTCTTCTTTTTCCTTTTGTTTTCTCCTTGCATAGCTCAGCCTCCACCACCACAACCTAACCTCCTCCTCACTATTAGACCATGGCAAAGCCCACTTGGTGGTTGAAAGCAAGGTTATGTTCTTTGATTCGTAATTGCATAGTTTAATTCATCTTTTGTTGTGTTGAATCTTATTCTTATGATTTGTGTATTTGTTATATACAAGATCAATATCTTGGCTCTCCATCCATTCAAATCAGAATTGTGTCTAGTCGTGCTTTCCGGATTTTTGTTTGTGTGTTTGCTTTGCAAACTTCAGCGTAAAAAGGTGAGTAATCACACCTGACATTCATACTTATATTATTGTGAAATGATATATTATCCGTATCACTTGACCTAGGTTAGAAAATATTATACAGACCTGTGGTTATTTTATAAATTTTTCTGGAAGTTTAAGTATTTTGAAAATGTAAATTTTGATATTTTAATTTAAATTTGGTTTTTAAAATGATTTAATAAAGTGAAAAATGATTTCATATGTATTAAAAATGTTAAATAAATGAATGGAAATTTGTGATTGGAAATATAACCTAATTTGGAAATAGGTGATATTGACAATAAATGCTCTTTATTGTGAAAATAAAATGTAAGTTAAAAATGAACATTAGACATGAAATTTTAATTAATGGAATTTAAAGAGTCTTATTTATGATAGATAACTTAATAATTAAGTTTGATTTAATTTGGAATCTTAAATATAACCTAGTAATTGTAATAAAGGTTGTTTCCTGGGATGGACATATTTTGTATAATAACTAATGTATTTTTGAATAAATAAAATGAAATACATTTTTTTTATGGGACATCTTGTAATAAGTTTTGGAATCATAGTGGAATTGATGTCTAAAGGAATAAATTTGTAAAGAATTTGATTGTTATATTAACTATGATAAAATATTCTTTTGTGAAATGTTATGTTTTGTAAGATAAATAGCTATGACTTTAAAATGGAAAAACGTAAGTTAAACACACATGTGAGATGTAAGTTTAATTAATATTTTAATTGATTAATATAAGAAATCTTCTTTACTGCAATAACAAAGATGAAAGAATATGTAAAGTTTAATTTATGAAAGAAACATGTAAAGTTCTAATTAATGAAAGAAATATGTAAAGTTTTACCTACTGAAAGAAACATGTAAAGTCTTAATTAATGAAAGAAACATGTAAGTTTAATTAGTGTAATATTGATTAAAATAATAAATGCCCTTTTTGTAATAAAACGTAAATTAAAACGTACATTTGATAATGTAAGTTTAATTAGTGTAATATTGATTAAAATAATAAATGCCCTTGTAATAAAACGTAAATTAAAACGTACATTTGATAATGTAAGTTTAATTAGTGTAATATTGATTTAAAGTAATAAATGCCCTTTTTGTAATAAAACGTAAATTAAAACATACATTTGATAATGTAAGTTTAATTAGTGTAATATTAATTAAATGATAAATGCTCTTTACTGTAATTGAAATGTAAGTAAAAAAGTACATTTAATATGTAAGTTTTAATTAATGTAAATGACATATTTTAATGACTAAAATAATAAAGTTTCTTTATTGTAATGATAATGTAAGTTAATAAGGTACTCTTAGCTTAACATAAGAATTTCAGCATTAAATTGGATATTACAGTAACAAAGTCTATTTAACTATAAGGCTATGATAAAATGACCATGTTAAAAATTTGTAAGTATATAAATACTTTGATTATATAAAATGTTAAATTGGAAAGTATTACATTCCAAAAATGCTATGATTCCTTAAGGTTACATTACCAAAATGCTATGATAATTTAAAGGAAGATTTCAAGGTTAATAAATTAAAGGAAATATTCAGTGATTTTGAAATTTGGGTTTTATTGAAATGATATATTATTGAATTGGTTTTGAAATGGAAATGATATATTTTTGAATTGGTTTTGAATAGATATGTTTTGGGTTTGAAAGTATGTATTAGTTTGAAATGAATGATATGATTTTGAAATGGTTTAAAGGATGTATTTTGATTTGAAACATAAACTATTTTGAAATTTATAACCATGGGTTATAATAACGATTGGTTGTTAAAGAGACCGGGATCAGATATGGACATACTCTCTGTCGATACCGAAAACCACTTTAACAACTGTGTACGCGGTGGAGTTTCCAGAATGAAGTAGGATGGTGGCGACGATCCTAAGGTATATACGTGGACCCAACTCCCATGAGTTGGCATAAAGTGGCTAAAACAGGAGCGATTGACGGGCCAAGGAGGTAGCACCTCTTATCAGACACACTTCTTCGATACCATTCTATTACTTTGTGATTGTTTGGGTGCACCCCTCGATTTGGGAGTGTTGTTCGAGGTGGGCGGTAGTGGCTGCTATGCGTCACCACCAGCCCGGATGCGTAATTGGTATATCTACCCTGGCATTGCCTAGTTGTGCCGTGTCACTTACCATATCGAGCCCACTACGATTTTGGTTTAAAGATCCGACCGCGTTAAGGTTCACCATCCCCTTAACGCTATTTTCTATATGATTATACTTTACTGATTAGACACTACTGTATATAGCGTATATTACTATATAGTAAATAGTTTAACGGATCCTTAGAGGATGGGCGGTCCCAAGCATCCTTTAAGTTACTTGTACTCTTACTACAGTTCACTTTAGTTGGTTTACATTGTATAAGTATGTATGTCCTGACTCGAGTGTTTTGTGTTTTGCTTTACGCTCGGGTCAGCCTGAGTTATTCACAGATTTGGATTCCACTTTCTAGAGATTGGAATAGCTGGAGATTATCTGCTTATCTAGTCTTACCTATTCCAGTTCTGTTGTTCTATCCAGCTTGTACTTGGTTGTCATCCTGAGACTTCTGTTGTACTTTATTTTCTCCTGTTGTATCTTATGTAACTCTGATATATTTATATAGTAGCTTCATGAACTACTATCTCTTTTACTTCCGCTGCATTATTATTACTCTGTGTCTGTGATCTGGGATTTTATTTACTGTATATTCTGAGATTTGCCAAATTTTTATTTACAACACGGTATTTTGAGCAATTCAAGTCCGACATGTGTGGATGTGAATGGTTGAAAATACCGGGTCGTTACAAAATACTTAACATGTCAATGAATTAAGGTAGAACAGAAATATCTCGGTGGATTATTGCAGCCTTTGGATATACCATAGTGGAAATGAGAGAGTATTTCGATGAATTTAATTGATGGACTACTGTAACTACCTATATTTTATATATTAGTGGATCATAACATATTATTTTTAAAATCTAAGTTGGGTCGTTCGAGTCTATAGCTTTAGGAAATGTTGGATGTTGATATCTTGTCCCTCCAAAAGATTTTAGATGATTTAACCAGTGAAAACAAGTAACGGCTATAACTTTTGATAAGAGATGCTTCAGTTTTGACTTAAAGGTTGGGAGATATGACTGTTTGAAGTTCGATAGTTTTTGGATCTCTTATAGTGGTAATTAGCACAAGCCCATACTAAGGCTCATGAGAATTTTGGGATTTGTGCTAATATTGGCTCCCATAGCCTTCACCAAATCATTTCCCATCTTCATCAAATTGATCTATACCTCCAAAACATTCTTTTGGACAAAACCACTTCTAATCTCTTCCAAATCAAGCCAAATCCATGATTAAAGATAGATTAGTAAGGGGATTAGCAAGAGACTTCCAAATCTACATTTTGAAAGAGAAAATTTTCAGTTTTGCTGCCTATTCTCACGTTTGCCTCATTTTGTCTGCAAATCATTGATTTTTGGGTGATTAGTGAGTGGTTTATCATCCCTAATCCTCATATATATGTTCCCAAAGGTTTGGACATGTATTGAATCCATTTTTAAAATCAAAAATACATTTTGTTGAACTGAAGTAAAAAAGAATTTAAAATGATCATATTATTTTGATGTGTGTGTAACGACCCGCCATTTTGGACCATTCGCGTCCATTATAAGTGTATAGGTAGACACTCATGCCGGAGTTGAATTGCTCAAAATACCGCGTTGTTAATTTAAATTTGGCAAAACTGAACATATACAGTAAATAAATAATCACAGATCACAGACACAGAGTAATAAGTGCAGCGGAAATAAAAGAGATAGTAGTTCATGAAGCTACTATATAAATATAAAATACATCAGAGTGAAACAGATACAACGGAAGAGTAATATGATACATCAGATACAAATCAGAATACATCACTGGAATCATCGAATATCTGAAAGCTGGATAGATAGCTGGATCTCCAAGCGAAGCCCCAACTCCAAAGGTGCGTCTCGAAAGCTGAACTACTCAGTCTGACCCGAGCGTAAAGCAAAAACACAAGACACTCGAGTCAGGATTAACATTCTTATATTAATAAATCCAACTCAAGTGAAATAGCAATTGAAATACAAGTAACTCAAAGGATGTTTGGAATAACCATCCTTTAAGGATCCGGTAAACTATCTACTATGTAGTAATGTACGCTAAGTAGATAATGTCTATCAGTAATATATAAAGATATCAAAATAGCGTTAAGTCATGGCCCATTCCACCCTTAACACATTTTTATTCCCACAAGCATATACAAGACCGTAGTTTCCCCAAAACCGGAAGTCACCAGAGGGCAATCCATATACTCAAGGTACAAATCAAAATCGTAGTGGTCGCGCATAAATGGAATACAAGTATGACAAGGCACGTGAGGCTATACCCAAGGTAGTGATACTACCGTTCGCCTGATCCGGGCTGGTGAGAACGCAACGCCGCAGCGCCCGCAACACCGTGAGACAACACTCCCAAAATCAAGGGTGCACCAATCGACAATAAGTATAAGTAGTTCGAAGAAGTGTGTCCACTTGAGGTATCAATCCTCCATTGGCCCGGCACAGCTCCTGTTTTAGTCATTTCCAATTTGACACAAGTGTCAAGGCTATCCATTATCGTTCTCTTTCTTCAGTCAACACGTACATCATTCCAACCACTTCATTCTGGATCATCACTCCGCGTATAGTTATTAAAGTGGTTTTCGGTTTAGATAGAGAGTATATCCATAACCGAATTCCGGTCTCTTTAATAACTTCCGTAATTATTTCACCGATTGGTCGTTTATATATTTCAAAACCAAATCAAATTCAATTTCAATTTCAATTCGCAAATCAACATTTCATTCGTCTTTCAAAAACCAATCTCCATACTTTACGTTTCAAAACTTCCAAATCATAATTTCAAAATCTTATAATACAATTTTCAATTTCTTATTAAACCAATTCAAATATTGATTCAAGTTCGTAAATAAGTTTCATTTCGAAAATATTTAAATCAATTTAATTTATCATTCAAATCAATTTAAAATCATTTATTGATTTCATTCAATATTCGTTAAGTTACTTTATCATTCAAAACAATTTCCATTAAATTTCCAATTCATTAAATCCATTATTTAAATTCAACTTCATTATATCAAAACTTACAAATTTAATTAAATTAAATTCATCAAATCAATTCTTTACCTTTCAAGTCTTACATTAATTCCAAAATATCACATTTTCATTTCTTGTTAAAGAAAATTCAATTTCAATTATTTATTTACTTACTATAAATAATTTCCAAAACTTAATTAATAAAGAAATCTCAATTTCAATTATTACGACGTAAAATTCACTTATTCAAAAATTCAATTTAATTTAATCATTAAATAATTCAATCTTATTTAATTATTAAATAATTCAAACTTAATTATTACATAATTTCAAAGTTTAATAATTTCAACTTAATTATAATTTTCAACTTAATTATTAAATCATTTCCAAGTTTAATAATTTCAAACTTAATTATAATTTCAAACTTAATTCAATTATTTCTCAAATTAAACAACATTTTTTTTCAATTACATTGTTAATATTTTGTTTCGGGTTATTACATATTAACATTTTCCTTTCATTAAAATTCAATTTCAACATCATTTCAAAACCATATTATTTATTCAAATAAAACCTTCTATTTATTTTCAAATCAAATTATTGACCAATCGGGTTTTTATTTAATTTTCTTTCCTAAGTCAAAGTTCAATCTTGGGTATTTATCATTTCAACCCGATTCCAATTCAATTCAAAAGTCAAAGAATAACAAAGGGAACTTGCAGTGTGATAACTGGGATGGTGTCAAAGTAAATAAACAAGCAATAACAACAACCAATATCAATCCAATAATCAATTTCAAATAATCCCGAAATAACCGTATTAATTCGCATTGTTATTTGTACGAATTAATATAATTATTTCTAGAATCTACACTATCATTTCATGTAGATTAAAGATTATTACATTACGGTTTTCACTTGTCATCTATTTACAATTTCATACATCATCAGTTTAAGCAACATACAATTGATGGTTCAAGGTGTAGTTAACAATCCTACGTGTCAATAAATTTAACAGTTAAAGGGGTCATATTATACAAATGTTCGTTAATCAAATTTAACATTTAATTATCCTATATCAAGTTCAATTTCATACTATTTATCAATTTAACATTAACAATTTAACGTCCAATATAAACATCAACAATCAATCAATTAACAACCAAACTGGATTATCATTTCATATATATAACAGATAATGGTGTCAGATGTCACAGGTGAACTGATACAGGTAATAGCATATATAACAGTGTCATTAACTAACAGCAGCATATTTCAATTGTCGTTTCAATTGAAATCAAATTTAATAAATAAAAGAACGTTAATCGTGAGTGAGTGCTCACCTTTCGAGGCTAGTGATAATTTGACAAAGCAATGAGCTACGAATTCCGAAGCAACGTGGATGGACATGATTCGACAGAGAAAACGGGCACGACGGACAAAGCTGATACAGGGATCGATAAAATGAATCAGAACCGGATTGATAAGGATAACTGGTATAAATATACTTATGTGTATAACTATATATAACTATTTACATAAAATCATATTTTCAAACACATATCTCTACTATTAATAAAGAAAATTCGTTAAACTAATTTACTCGGTGTCTTTTTAAAATTTCAAAAATACCCTTGTCAGTCATAACAAAACATGTGCGGGTTATGCGAATATTACAATTAAATATAAAAATCAACATTTAAATTTTAAAGTACATAAAAAAAATGGACATATATATAACTTATAAAATATATAACTCAAACATATATATATAGCAACAGATCCACCAATACTACATATTTAATATAAATTAACAAACAACTTATATTATATATTAAACAAATAACATATATATATATATATATTTTACAACATAATATATATTAATATAACTAACAAATAATATATCTATACCACTAACTGCAAATTAAAAGTTATAACTCATATACCAATCTGGAAAACACATATGCATTACAGTGTAAAATATAGTTCCTTAGTTTAACAATATACACTACATATAAAACAGAACACACTAAAACTTAGTAAACTAATTGTATGAGCGAATTCTATAACTTATAATATAACTCACTGTAAAATAAAAAAGTAACATAATATAAAATAATGAAATAAAATATTGTATACATATAATACAGCCAGAAGAGGAGTCTTGGCCGCCTTCCAATATAGATGTACAAGAGTATATATATACTAACTGACTCATAAAATCTATAAAAAAAATCAACTCAAGTTTATATACCAATAAATAACATATGTTCAACTACAGCCAACTATATATATACGAACCAATAATGCTTAAACTTGTATATATAATACGTGCTAAAATTATTACACTGGACTATTAATTTACTTCGCATCTTAACAGCAAGATAAAAAAATGTAGCTTTTATGTATAACTCTATATTGATATACAAAGTAGAATAACTCAAAATATATATAATACACGTATACTGTAACAACAATTATATATAACTAGTTTATAACATACTGCAAACAACTGGTTCACCCACAACCGCAGATGACTTGTAAAGAGAATTAACAGGTACAGACCCGTTAGTAGCATAACGCAAATCAAGCGGTCGCTTAACCAAATTTATAAGATCCGATATTACCTCAGTCGGCTCAGGTGGAGGTTGAGAGGACCTACGGTTGGGCTAATGGAAGAGAAGCGATGGGGCTGGTGGAAGCAAGGTGGTAGCGGGATTGTTGGAGTGGAGGGGAAGAGAGGCGTGGGGTTGCGTGCTTGCATGGGGGTGGTGGGCTTAGGCTCGGAGGGGAGATGGTCGAAACATTAGAAAGGAAGTTGGAACGAGATCTAGGCCAAATATGAAGCAGCTTCGATTTTTTTTTTCTCTTTTCCTTCAATGCTGAACAAAATAGATATGAGTTAGGCAAGAAAAAGAAAAGCAGGTGAGGGGAAGCTCGTCAAAGAAAAATGGACAGAGCACAAAAATGAAGAAAGGAGAATAGAATAAGATGTCGAATGAAAAGTAATATTAAAGTTGAACGGTAGGAAATGGTAAGAGTCCAGCTTTAATTTTTGGAAATTATAAATTTTAGAATTTGAATAGTTGAGAATATTAATAGTTATAAACCATTGGCTACTTCAGGACGCAAATCGAATAGACAAGAAAACCAAAAGGTAAATATGTTTCATTTATTTATCTTTGCAACCGATGAAGATTGGAACCAAACAAAAATAAAAGCAAGCGTTGGTTTCCATAGACTAATAAATGATATTGGTAAATGACAGTGGCTGCTCAAATTTCTCACGTTGGAAAATCAAGAGGCACACCGGAAACAAAAGGTCTCCGAGCAGATTGTAACCGGCTACCGATACGGTAGGCGTTACGCAAAGTGCAACGTACAACGGAACTCCGAATTTGACGATCGAATATACCGTAGAGATCAGCACGACGAGACGATCAAAACGGTATATAGAAATCAGTGGTACGATCATCCGATAAAAATCGATATCGGTACCAGAATACTGCTATTTTGCAGAAAATAAGAACGACGGAGCCGAAGATGTCCGAATTTGGAAAAACGACAAACTGATATTTTGCTCAGAAGATGGTTTAGAATTTTTCTATGTAAAAATATTTTCGTTCCGGAAACATTTTATTTTCATTACTTTTTAACTGATTAAATTGAAGTGAATTTACGCGCGAAATAAACTTTCGTATTTTCTGACGAAAATTTACCAGTTGCTATGTTTAATTAGATGTATTCCAAATATTAAATTTATATTTCAAAATTTTGTCGTTTAAAATTTCACAAAATTTCAACTAAATTACGTTATTAAAACGGTTGAAATTTACGGGTCGTTACACTCTCCCCACTCAAAACTTTTCGTCCCCGAAAAGGAACGAGGTAGGAGAATAGAAACAACCAGAAAGAAAAACAAATTTGAAATACAAAATAATAATTAATTTAAACCATATAAATTCAAATTTAAATTAATTGATATTCAATAATTGATTTAATCCATTTGATTTCACTAAAATCAATCTCACTATTCCTAAATTTATTATCTTACTATCCAATTATACTCAATTTACAATTTCTAAAACCATGAATTTGAATAATCTTTTATTATAATCATATTTTATTTTCAACAATTTAAATTCTTCTTTATTCCAAATTATTGTTAAATTTATTATACTTAATATATCTAATCACATATATTTAACCCATATAAATTAATTTAAACCATAATAGTTTCGATTTAAATTAATTTATATTCACTAATTGCTTTTAAATTCAAGGTATTTCCATAATTTGATTAAATTTCAATTTTATTAATTCTTTCAAAACAAATTTATTTGTCTCATCTATTATTCAATTAACTTATTATTCTAATTATTTCAATTAACATTTTATAATTAAAATTTAAGTGTATAACATTTATTATAACCACTCAAATTTTATTTATAAATTCAATTTATATTATATATCATCCAATTACATATTCAACTTCTGAATGATTTAGGTAAGTTGTATTAGAATGCAGTTGAACAATATACAAATAAAATTTTCCCAATTCAATTATTCAAGTTTAAATGTTTATACCAAAAATTTGGTTTTATTTATAATTTAAAATCATCCTTTAACAAAATTTAAGAATTTGATTTCCGATTAACTTTAAATAATTTAGAGATATATATAATATATTTATATCAAATCAAATTAAATTTAAAATAAGATACCTATATATATGTAAATCAAAATATACTGAAGAAATTCAAATCAAAATATATTTTTTTTCAAACAAAACCGTAGCAAAGCTACAGAGTGGTTTCTCCACTTCGAAACTCGAAAATGAACATCGATGATGCGGCCGCCATCACCGAAATTATTTTCCAGCGATAAAGAGAAGAGCACTGATTTCAACATTTTAAAATTCTTTGAAAACGGTTTCTATTCGGAAATACTTCAATAATATATACTTTAAAATTTTAAAAACCAAAGTTCGAAATCACCGGAACTAAATTCTCAAATTTCTAAATTAAATTCATTTCAAATTCCAAATCAATTTATAAACCATATTATAAATTCATTTAGAATAATAAATGATAATCAAATATTATCATTTCAAACAACCAATTTAATTAACCTCTAAATTCCAGAAAATTTTACTTATATTTTTTACAATATAATCAAACAAATTTATTCCATTTACCAAATTTGAAAATAATATTGTGTCAGTTTGCTCTGTTCAAGTGTTTTGGAAATTCTATCGATAGCGCTGATCAGACGAATCGATCGAAAACCCAAATCAACATCAACAACTCAAACAACACAATATATTTACATTTTAATATTAATTTACAAATATACTTCCTCGCTCGACTATACAAGAATGAATTTCAAAGCGAGGATAGAGATTCAAATTTGACAGACTCAAATCCAAGAGAATTTTGATTCGAAAATAAGTTTGAAACAGAAGATAAGATAATTCAATTACCACAATCGGGAGATGGATGAGTTTATTAAATTTTCGGGCAACCTTAACCGGGTCGACCGTGACTTCAAGAATAAGATCGATGCAGAATTTCAAGGCAAATCTACATTCAATCTCAAGAATAGAATTCAGGTATAGCAGGAGATAAATAGCATCGTAAACCGAGGATACAGAAATCTCCGGTAAATCAATGCCTATTGTAAAGGAGTTTTGCTCCTTTACGAATCATTCGAAGGTTGGCGAGACCGCCGACCAATTATAGATATCATTCAAAATGGAGTTATGGGGTGCTCCAAAATTGAAAGAAGACGAATAGTGAGGGACACGAATGAAATTTGGAACCGTAGGGAACGTTCCAAAATTCAAAGGAATTGAGTCAGAGGAAGAGATTGAAACTCGAATGAGAGTGATTCTGTAAATACATTTACCCTATATGTTAAGTTTGCCTAGAGCTACCAAAGCTCTGATACCAACTGTAACGACCCGCCATTTTGGACCATTCGCGTCCATTATAAGTGTATAGGTAGACACTCATGCCGGAGTTGAATTGCTCAAAATACCGCGTTGTTAATTTAAATTTGGCAAAACTGAACATATACAGTAAATAAATAATCACAGATCACAGACACAGAGTAATAAGTGCAGCGGAAATAAAAGAGATAGTAGTTCATGAAGCTACTATATAAATATAAAATACATCAGAGTTAAACAGATACAACGGAAGAGTAATATGATACATCAGATACAAATCAGAATACATCACTGGAATCATCGAATATCTGAAAGCTGGATAGATAGCTGGATCTCCAAGCGAAGCCCCAACTCCAAAGGTGCGTCTCGAAAGCTGAACTACTCAGTCTGACCCGAGCGTAAAGCAAAAACACAAGACACTCGAGTCAGGATTAACATTCTTATATTAATAAATCCAACTCAAGTGAAATAGCAATTGAAATACAAGTAACTCAAAGGATGTTTGGAATAACCATCCTTTAAGGATCCGGTAAACTATCTACTATGTAGTAATGTACGCTAAGTAGATAATGTCTATCAGTAATATATAAAGATATCAAAATAGCGTTAAGTCATGGCCCATTCCACCCTTAACACATTTTTATTCCCACAAGCATATACAAGACCGTAGTTTCCCCAAAACCGGAAGTCACCAGAGGGCAATCCATATACTCAAGGTACAAATCAAAATCGTAGTGGTCGCGCATAAATGGAATACAAGTATGACAAGGCACGTGAGGCTATACCCAAGGTAGTGATACTACCGTTCGCCTGATCCGGGCTGGTGAGAACGCAACGCCGCAGCGCCCGCAACACCGTGAGACAACACTCCCAAAATCAAGGGTGCACCAATCGACAATAAGTATAAGTAGTTCGAAGAAGTGTGTCCACTTGAGGTATCAATCCTCCATTGGCCCGGCACAGCTCCTGTTTTAGTCATTTCCAATTTGACACAAGTGTCAAGGCTATCCATTATCGTTCTCTTTCTTCAGTCAACACGTACATCATTCCAACCACTTCATTCTGGATCATCACTCCGCGTATAGTTATTAAAGTGGTTTTCGGTTTAGATAGAGAGTATATCCATAACTGAATTCCGGTCTCTTTAATAACTTCCGTAATTATTTCACCGATTGGTCGTTTATATATTTCAAAACCAAATCAAATTCAATTTCAATTTCAATTCGCAAATCAACATTTCATTCGTCTTTCAAAAACCAATCTCCATACTTTACGTTTCAAAACTTCCAAATCATAATTTCAAAATCTTATAATACAATTTTCAATTTCTTATTAAACCAATTCAAATATTGATTCAAGTTCGTAAATAAGTTTCATTTCGAAAATATTTAAATCAATTTAATTTATCATTCAAATCAATTTAAAATCATTTATTGATTTCATTCAATATTCGTTAAGTTACTTTATCATTCAAAACAATTTCCATTAAATTTCCAATTCATTAAATCCATTATTTAAATTCAACTTCATTATATCAAAACTTACAAATTTAATTAAATTAAATTCATCAAATCAATTCTTTACCTTTCAAGTCTTACATTAATTCCAAAATATCACATTTTCATTTCTTGTTAAAGAAAATTCAATTTCAATTATTTATTTACTTACTATAAATAATTTCCAAAACTTAATTAATAAAGAAATCTCAATTTCAATTATTACGACGTAAAATTCACTTATTCAAAAATTCAATTTAATTTAATCATTAAATAATTCAATCTTATTTAATTATTAAATAATTCAAACTTAATTATTACATAATTTCAAAGTTTAATAATTTCAACTTAATTATAATTTTCAACTTAATTATTAAATCATTTCCAAGTTTAATAATTTCAAACTTAATTATAATTTCAAACTTAATTCAATTATTTCTCAAATTAAACAACATTTTTTTTCAATTACATTGTTAATATTTTGTTTCGGGTTATTACATATTAACATTTTCCTTTCATTAAAATTCAATTTCAACATCATTTCAAAACCATATTATTTATTCAAATAAAACCTTCTATTTATTTTCAAATCAAATTATTGACCAATCGGGTTTTTATTTAATTTTCTTTCCTAAGTCAAAGTTCAATCTTGGGTATTTATCATTTCAACCCGATTCCAATTCAATTCAAAAGTCAAAGAATAACAAAGGGAACTTGCAGTGTGATAACTGGGATGGTGTCAAAGTAAATAAACAAGCAATAACAACAACCAATATCAATCCAATAATCAATTTCAAATAATCCCGAAATAACCGTATTAATTCGCATTGTTATTTGTACGAATTAATATAATTATTTCTAGAATCTACACTATCATTTCATGTAGATTAAAGATTATTACATTACGGTTTTCACTTGTCATCTATTTACAATTTCATACATCATCAGTTTAAGCAACATACAATTGATGGTTCAAGGTGTAGTTAACAATCCTACGTGTCAATAAATTTAACAGTTAAAGGGGTCATATTATACAAATGTTCGTTAATCAAATTTAACATTTAATTATCCTATATCAAGTTCAATTTCATACTATTTATCAATTTAACATTAACAATTTAACGTCCAATATAAACATCAACAATCAATCAATTAACAACCAAACTGGATTATCATTTCATATATATAACAGATAATGGTGTCAGATGTCACAGGTGAACTGATACAGGTAATAGCATATATAACAGTGTCATTAACTAACAGCAGCATATTTCAATTGTCGTTTCAATTGAAATCAAATTTAATAAATAAAAGAACGTTAATCGTGAGTGAGTGCTCACCTTTCGAGGCTAGTGATAATTTGACAAAGCAATGAGCTACGAATTCCGAAGCAACGTGGATGGACATGATTCGACAGAGAAAACGGGCACGACGGACAAAGCTGATACAGGGATCGATAAAATGAATCAGAACCGGATTGATAAGGATAACTGGTATAAATATACTTATGTGTATAACTATATATAACTATTTACATAAAATCATATTTTCAAACACATATCTCTACTATTAATAAAGAAAATTCGTTAAACTAATTTACTCGGTGTCTTTTTAAAATTTCAAAAATACCCTTGTCAGTCATAACAAAACATGTGCGGGTTATGCGAATATTACAATTAAATATAAAAATCAACATTTAAATTTTAAAGTACATAAAAAAAATGGACATATATATAACTTATAAAATATATAACTCAAACATATATATATATATAGCAACAGATCCACCAATACTACATACTTAATATAAATTAACAAACAACTTATATTATATATTAAACAAATAACATATATATATATATATATATATTTTACAACATAATATATATTAATATAACTAACAAATAATATATCTATACCACTAACTGCAAATTAAAAGTTATAACTCATATACCAATCTGGAAAACACATATGCATTACAGTGTAAAATATAGTTCCTTAGTTTAACAATATACACTACATATAAAACAGAACACACTAAAACTTAGTAAACTAATTGTATGAGCGAATTCTATAACTTATAATATAACTCACTGTAAAATAAAAAAGTAACATAATATAAAATAATGAAATAAAATATTGTATACATATAATACAGCCAGAAGAGGAGTCTTGGCCGCCTTCCAATATAGATGTACAAGAGTATATATATACTAACTGACTCATAAAATCTATAAAAAAAATCAACTCAAGTTTATATACCAATAAATAACATATGTTCAACTACAGCCAACTATATATATACGAACCAATAATGCTTAAACTTGTATATATAATACGTGCTAAAATTATTACACTGGACTATTAATTTACTTCGCATCTTAACAGCAAGATAAAAAAATGTAGCTTTTATGTATAACTCTATATTGATATACAAAGTAGAATAACTCAAAATATATATAATACACGTATACTGTAACAACAATTATATATAACTAGTTTATAACATACTGCAAACAACTGGTTCACCCACAACCGCAGATGACTTGTAAAGAGAATTAACAGGTACAGACCCGTTAGTAGCATAACGCAAATCAAGCGGTCGCTTAACCAAATTTATAAGATCCGATATTACCTCAGTCGGCTCAGGTGGAGGTTGAGAGGACCTACGGTTGGGCTAATGGAAGAGAAGCGATGGGGCTGGTGGAAGCAAGGTGGTAGCGGGATTGTTGGAGTGGAGGGGAAGAGAGGCGTGGGGTTGCGTGCTTGCATGGGGGTGGTGGGCTTAGGCTCGGAGGGGAGATGGTCGAAACATTAGAAAGGAAGTTGGAACGAGATCTAGGCCAAATATGAAGCAGCTTCGATTTTTTTTTCTCTTTTCCTTCAATGCTGAACAAAATAGATATGAGTTAGGCAAGAAAAAGAAAAGCAGGTGAGGGGAAGCTCGTCAAAGAAAAATGGACAGAGCACAAAAATGAAGAAAGGAGAATAGAATAAGATGTCGAATGAAAAGTAATATTAAAGTTGAACGGTAGGAAATGGTAAGAGTCCAGCTTTAATTTTTGGAAATTATAAATTTTAGAATTTGAATAGTTGAGAATATTAATAGTTATAAACCATTGGCTACTTCAGGACGCAAATCGAATAGACAAGAAAACCAAAAGGTAAATATGTTTCATTTATTTATCTTTGCAACCGATGAAGATTGGAACCAAACAAAAATAAAAGCAAGCGTTGGTTTCCATAGACTAATAAATGATATTGGTAAATGACAGTGGCTGCTCAAATTTCTCACGTTGGAAAATCAAGAGGCACACCGGAAACAAAAGGTCTCCGAGCAGATTGTAACCGGCTACCGATACGGTAGGCGTTACGCAAAGTGCAACGTACAACGGAACTCCGAATTTGACGATCGAATATACCGTAGAGATCAGCACGACGAGACGATCAAAACGGTATATAGAAATCAGTGGTACGATCATCCGATAAAAATCGATATCGGTACCAGAATACTGCTATTTTGCAGAAAATAAGAACGACGGAGCCGAAGATGTCCGAATTTGGAAAAACGACAAACTGATATTTTGCTCAGAAGATGGTTTAGAATTTTTCTATGTAAAAATATTTTCGTTCCGGAAACATTTTATTTTCATTACTTTTTAACTGATTAAATTGAAGTGAATTTACGCGCGAAATAAACTTTCGTATTTTCTGACGAAAATTTACCAGTTGCTATGTTTAATTAGATGTATTCCAAATATTAAATTTATATTTCAAAATTTTGTCGTTTAAAATTTCACAAAATTTCAACTAAATTACGTTATTAAAACGGTTGAAATTTACGGGTCGTTACAGTGTGATTACTTTATAGATGTTAGGTTATGTTATAGATGTGTTTTAAAATGATTTATTATGTATTGATGCATGTTTATGTGATTAGATGATAGTTGAATGTTGTTGATACATGCTTAGATGTTGTTTTATATGTTGAATGGTTGTAAACGCTCATCAGAGCGAGAGGTGGAAAATGTAGGATTGGGCTTTGATGGATTGGGCTTTGATGGATTGAAGCTAAGGTGTTCAGTGAAAGTAACTATAGGATCGAGTAATTTGGAATAGTATAAAAGCAGTGCGGAATAATAGAACAATTAGCAGATAATAGTAAATAATAAACGAGCACACCAGGAATTTTTATACTGGTTCGAACTTCCTGTTCTACGTCCAGTCCCAGACTCCTTCTGGAATTTCAACTAACAACAACCCTCACTTAACCCGGAGGAATAGGTCTATACAACCCTGAGCAACCGAACAAGGACCTGAGCAACAGAACAGGATTTCGCCTCAACAGCCGAAGAGGACTTTACTTTGCCCAAGCAGCAGAACGGGACTTATACAGAACAATATTTCTTGACACTATGTGTTCTTGAGTAACACGAATTTATCAATTATAGTGCACCCTTCCTATAATCTTCTCCTTTATGATATATGTGTGAATGCGTGAAGAATAAGGAAGTAAGAGAGTGAATTTGAATGATGTTGAAAGCACAAGTGTATTAGAATCAAGAATTCAGAGAGTAGAAAAAATAATCAATTTAATTGTTGTTGGAAAACTTGATTCTAATGTGTTTATATAGATGATAAATAGTTGCATATGTTCGTGAAGAGTTATCATCAAGAGTTATGATCATATCTGTTGAATTACAGATTACAACTCTTCACGAATGAAAGTGCCTTTTCAAAAAACTAGCCGTTGTAAATATTCAGACTTCTAAATTTAAAATTTCAGACTTCTGAAATGCAACGAATTTAGACCAAAAAGAAAATAGGCAAAAAATTGCCAGATTTAGACATCTGAACTATCCAATTCAGACGTCTGAATATTGTATTTTACAACATTCAAATTTCTAGATTCAGACGTCTGGATTGGATAATTCAGACGTCTGAATGTAACATGAAAATTAGATTTTGCCTTAAAACAAAATGTATGCCAATGCAATGATAATGAGATGTAGCATATATCATATAGGAGAGATTTTAACAAATTTTAACTTCTAGACAAGAAATCGAAGCAATCTTATATAAATTTATACCTACTCGAATCTCGTCATAGATAATCCCTGCAAAAACAAGTTAGTATATAAATGATTGTATAGTTGTCATAGTCAAAATATCGTATTTACGAAATACCGTAAACACGAAGTTTCAACATTCTCCCCCTTTTTGACGATGATAACTATTTAAAATTATAGTATACAACATGATGGAAGTAAGCTGTAAATACAAATACTCCCCCTTAATATAAACTCCCCCTGTCGATAGGAAATATTTCTCCCCCTTTGACATCGACAAAAATAAAGTTAAAAAAAATCATGCATATCATAGTTGTTACATAACTCAAACAAGAGTAAGACAACAAATAACCAACAGAATCATCATAAAATACATAGAACAAATAGGTAGCAGCATATAGTTTAGTTACATACCAAAAACACATAATTAAAGTACTAAAAAGTTCATAGCAAAAACAGTAGAACAGAAATCATGATTCAGACTGGAAAAAATAGTTATGAAATGAAAGATTCATACCACCACCAATTCAAAAGGATGTACTAGGTTCACCTTCGTTACTATCGTCATCATCATCTTCATTATTGTTAGTACCGGAGCTTGAAGACCATTGAAAAGGTGCGGGATCAAAAACCTCTGTAGAAATGGAAGTGGAGCAACCCATATGTTCCCAAATTTTATTCAAGAAGCCACGAATAGAATTAAACTTCCTATTGGTTTGCTTCTCGAATCGATCAATTTTGGTATTGAGCTTAGCCTGATTTTTAGAAATTGTAACCAAGGCTTGTTTCGGTGTGGATTCGAGAGAAAGTATTTCTATGTCATCATTGTCATGCTTGGGATCTTGTGGAGCAATGTGACGTTGAGGTTGGTGACGTTGAGGTCTATTTTGATCTTGGTTTGTGATCCATTCTTGAAAAGAAATAAAGTTAAGGTTTTGTGGATGCTTAGGCAAGTTCATTAAACCTAAAGTTTTGGATCCGAGCTCCTTTATAGGTGAAAATTCTGAATCTGGAAAGGTTACTCCATAATTTCTAAGAATTTTCATTATATAGGCACCATAATGAAAAGTTTTATAACGATGACGGCGATTAACATCCATAAATTCCTCAAGAATAACACGACCCCAATCAATTGATTGTCCGGAATAGATGGCATAAAGAGCTTGGAAGTTGCGTTTATTTACAACTTCATAACTTCCGGTTCTTGGTAAGACGGAGCGAATTAGAGCTCGATGAAGAATACGAGCTTGTGGCCGGAGTTGGACGGAAGTAAGCCTATTGATATCATCGGAAAGAAATCTATGAGAGACTTCATCTCTTTGATCCAAAGAGAGTGAAGCTTCAATATTATCCAAAACTGTTCCGGATGAAGGACATTGTAAAATATCTCCAAGACGAACTAATGGAAGATAGATTTTGACACCACAAACCTAAGTCCAAATACAATCCTCTCTATTATGAGGATGATGATGGTCCAAATTCATGTTAGCAAAGAACAATTTGACTAAAATATGATTTATCTTAAAATTATTTGTAGAGAAGGATAAGAGAGTTTCTAACCCACTTGAATGAGCAATTTGTTGAATTCTATAAGGTGCAAATTCGTCAAATTTGACAAAAGCTCCCGGGAAGAAACTAGATCTATCCATTTGAGCAAATCTTTTCTTTACTTCATCATTCCATAGCCATTGATCTAAATTTGGTGTAGATGAAGAGGTTGAAGCTCTTGGTCATTTTGATCATGGAGCCATAGAGGTTTTTTGTGATAGATTTGAAGAGTATGAAGTTTCTTTTTGATAAAAAATGGAGTTCTTTGAAACTGGTTCGGATGAAGTAGTGGGTTGAGGAGGTAGATGGAGAAGTTTAATATGGTTGGTGAATGGAAAAATTTGAAATACCCCTTGAAATTTGAATTGACAGTACGATTCAGACGTTTGGATTTTTAATTTCAGACATCTGAAATTGCAAATTTTAGAACAGAAGAAAAATAGTGTATTTTAAGGGTCTTTCAGACGTCTGAAATAGTGAGTTCAGACGTCTGAATCCGAAAAGAAAAAAATAATCTTGACAATATTCAGACGTCTGAATTCATCATTTCAGACGGCTGAATTTGATTAAAAATGCACAGTTTGTAAAAACAACTACAGTACTTAATTTTATTAAGAACTAGATGTTTATATCAAACATAAATGAAACAAAAAACAAAAAAATATATATATATATATATAGACATACAACTATAAATAACAATAAATTAATTTGATGAAGAAGGCGATTTTTTGGGAGTTTTAAACTCGTCTGGTTCAATCTTCAGTTTTCCTTTTCCTTTAGATGATTCTAAAGAATGTCGGATACTACCACGCTCCCATGAGTTAGGTGAAACAGGGGGACGTGGTGGTGTACAATATGAAGATGGTTGATGAACATTTGAACGAGACACACCACAAAATTTTAAACCCAGATTCTCCAGAAAGCTAAGCCGTTGCGAGTTAACTTTCAATTCGTAATACATTTCTCGTTGAATTCCCATCGATTCTTGTTGATAATGATGAATTTCATCTATTTTTCCTTTAGTTTGAGGAGAACCGAAAAACAAGAAACGTCTAGCCTTTTTCTTTTCTGGAGTGTGACCGGTATGATTGTTTGGAGAAACATGTCGGGTAGGTTGACGAGTAGGGTTTGGAGATGGTAAGTTTTAAGAATATGCAGAAGAAGGTGTAGAAAAATCTTCGAAGGAATATTCGGAGGGTTCCTCAGAAGAGTAACCGTTTGAAGCCATGGTATAGAAGAATATTGCAAAGAAGTGCACAAAATCCATATTTTAGACAAAATTTAAGCCAGAATGAGTGAGATAAAACAACGGAGAAGTGAAAAATATATAAGAAATAAGAGATAAAAATAGTACTACATTTTGAGGCTAAACAAGAAAGAAGCATAGATTGGTGGTAGAAGCCTTCGAAAAGATAGGTTCCAGTGAAAAATTCAAAGCTAAATATAGACATCAAGAAAATGAACAACAATAGACCACTTGATTGAAAAAAATACAATTTTTTTTTTAATAAAAGTAGATATAATACATCGAAAAAGATATGAATATACGTATCAAACAAAAATAACTATAAATCTTTAAATGAGACGATTCCAAGTTCTCGTCTTAATTTGATAAATACATTTTCAAGAAGTGGTTTAGTGAAGATATCAGCCAATTGATTTTCAGACGAGACAAAATCTAAATTTATCAAACCTTTTTCAATACAATCACGAAGAAAACGATGACATATATCAATATGTTTAGTTCATGAATGATTTACAAGATTTTTTGATAAATTAATTGCACTTGAATTATCACAATATATTGTTGAATTTGAAAGATTTATATCGAAATCTCTAAGTGTCTGTTGCATGTAAATTACTTGAGCACAAGCTAATGCTGCAGAGATATATTCTGATTCACAAGTAGAGAGTGAAACACAGTTCTGTTTCTTACTAAACCAAGACACTAACGATTTTCCAATAAAATGGCACGTACCGCTAGTACTTTTTCTATCTGTTCGAGACCCACCAAAATCAGCATCACTATATGATACTAACTCGAATGGACACTCTTTTGGATAGAATAAACCAAAGTCCTTGGTATTACTAAGATAACGTAATATACGTTTGACTGCTCTTAAGTGAGATTCTTTTGGATTAGCTTGAAATCGAGCACTCAAACAGACACTCATCATAATATCTGGACAACTAGCTGTTAAATATAGTAATGATCCAATCATACTTCGATATAATTTTTGGTCAACACTCTTGCCATTTTCATCTCTATCAAGATGGGTAGTTGTACTTATAGGAGTTGGTTTGGCAGAAGTATTTTCCATTCCGAAGCGTTTGATTAAATTACTACAGTATTTTTCTTGGTTAATAAATATACCATTTGGTAATTGTTTAATTTGTAAACCAAGAAAGTATGATAGTTCGCCCATATGTGACATTTCAAATTCTTTTGTCATAATATTTGAAAATTCTTTACATAAATTTTCATTAGTAGATCCAAAAATAATATCATCAACATATATTTGAATGACTAAAATATCGTGTTTAGTTCTTTTAATAAAAAGAGTTTGATCAACCTTTCCAATGTCACTAACCTCATTCTCCTTTGCCATAAAGCATACATTTGCTTGCTCATTCTCGCTGTCACTACTATTATTAGAAGATGAAGAATCTGAATCATCCCATGTAACTGAGAAAGCCCTTTTCTTGAATTTGTCCTTCTTATTCTTGTTATTGAATGATTTTTTCTGATCTGGACAATCTTTCTGAAAGTGACCTTTCTTATGGCAGTTATAACATTCTAATACAGAAGTTGACGGTTTGTTAAAAAACCGTTTGTTATTATTTTTGTTTCCTTTTCTGTATTTCAAAAACTTTTTAAAGTTTTTGGCTATAAAAGCTAAGTCTTCTTCATCTGAGTCTGATTCTTCTTCCTTTTCAGCATGGAAAGCCACATTCTTTTTGTCTTGAGCCTGTACTCTTTTAGCCTGCATATTAACTTCATAGGACATTAAATTTCCTATTAACTCTTCTGGTTTCATGGTGGAAAGATCATTGGCTTCTTCAATAGCTAAGACCTTTCTTTCCCAATCATCAGTTAAAGAGTTTAATAGTTTTGAAATAATATCAAAATCCGTAAATGTTTGTCCTAGTCCTAGTAGTGAATGATAGATATCTTGAAATCTAGAGTACATATCATTTATGGACTCATCCTACTTCATTCTGAAATTTTGAAACTGACTTTTGAGCATGGATATTTTACTTTGCTTGACTTTGTTAGTACCTTCATGTGTGACTTTAAGAGTTCTCCAGATTTCATAAGCAGTTTTTCACATACTAATTCTATTAAATTCATTTCTATCTAAGGCACAAAATAGCATGTTCATGGCTTTAGCATTAGCAGTGGCTTCTGTCTTTTGAGCAGTAGTCCATTCTGCATAAGCAGTAGTGGGTGAAGTGTATTCTGTTTGTGTAACATTCCATGAATCAAAACTATTTGCTTGCATATAAATACGCATTCGTGTAGCCCAATAGTTGTAATTCATACCATTGAATAGTGGAGGTCGTCCAGTAGATTGACCTTCTACAAAACTAGTGTTAGTGACAGTGCTAGTACTAGTGTTATTTTCCATATTAGCAAAGTATCAGATAACTTTGTAACAATTATAAGATGCCTTGCTCTGATACCAATTGAAAGTAACTATAGGATCGAGTAATATGGAATAGTATAAAAGCAGTGCGGAATAATAGAACAATTAGCAGATAATAGTAAATAATAAACAAGCACACCAGGAATTTTTATACTGTTTCGAACTTCCCGTTCTACGTTCAGTCCCAGACTCCTTCTGAAATTTCAGCTAACAACAACCCTCACTTAACCCAGAGGGACAGGTCTATACAACCCTGAGCAGCCGAACAGGGACCTGAGCAACAGAACAGGATTTCGCCTCAACAGCCAAAGAGGACTTTACTTTGCCCGAGCAGCAGAATGAGACTTATACAGAACAATATTTCTTGACACTATGTGTTCTTGAGTAACACGAATTTGTCAATTATAGCACACCCTTCCTATAATATTCTCCTTTATGATATATGTGTGAATGCGTGAAGAATAAGGAAGTAAGAGAGTGAATTTGAATGATGTTGAAAGCACAAGTGTATTAGAATCAAGAATTCAGAGAGTAGAAAAAATAATCAATTGAATTGTTGTTGGAAAACTTGATTCTGATGTGTTTATATAGATGATAAATAGTTTCATATGTTCGTGAAGAGTTATCATCAATAGTTATGATCATATCTGTTGAATTACAGATTACAACTCTTCATGAATGAAAGTGCCTTTTCAAAAAACTAGCCGTTGTAAATATTCAGACTTCTGAATTTAAAATTTCAGACTTCTAAAATGCAACGAATTTAGACCAAAAAGAAAATAGGCAAAAAATTGCCAGATTCAGACGTCTGAACTATCCAATTCAGACGTCTGAATATTGTATTTTACAACATTCAAATTTCCAGATTCAGACGTCTGGATTGGATAATTCAGACATCTGAATGTAACATGAAAATCAGATTTCGCCTTCAAACAAAATGTATGCCAATGCAATGATAATGAGATGTAGCATATATCATATAGGAGAGATTTTAACAAATTTTAACTTCTAGACAAGAACTCGAAGCAATCTTATATAAATTTATACCTAGTCAAATCTCATCATAGATAATCCCTGCAAAAACAAGTTAGTATATAAATGATTGTATAGTTGTCATAGTTAAAATATCGTATTTATGAAATACCGTAAACACGAAGTTTCAACATTTGGGATGAAGTCGATGCATGCGCATTGTATATAGGTCAAAGCGGTAGGTGCAACAATCGAATTAGCACAAAATTGAAGTGTTGGAAATTCTACGGTGAGGGTATTCAGTAAATATTGGTTCGATGCATAATAGGATCGGCTATGGTATGGTCGGTGGTGGAGGTGTAGTTGGGTGTAGGTGTTAGACAAGAAGCGATGTCTAGTAATGGACTTCGATTTGAGGATAGGGAGGCATTGTTCAATATTGGGGATAGCGAGACCTTTAGACAATCATGGGAGGAACCAAGCAAGCCATAGTATTGGGACGATTTTTAAGGAAAATTTCAAGCATGGAAGTGGATAGCTTCAAATATAGTGAGGGGTTGCTTCGGGGAAACCTAGGAGTTAATTTAGAGGTTGTGCCATGTTTGTTCGTGTGTCTGTTTGACGCTTGGTTTAGACATTATGACCTTGTGATGAGTAGTTTTGTTAGTGAAGTGATGACACGACGCTTTGACTTAGTGACTTTAGAACTTGGTGATGGTAGCTCTATGACTTATGATGGACATCTAGAGATGTTCTGGACTTCGATGTATCGATGGAAGTGAATCGTTTTGGTTGAGTACTTCAGATGAGAAGTGTATGAATCATTCTAGTCAAGTACTTCGAGTGAGAAGTATATACGGACATAGTAACGGTTTGAGGAGGCACGATCGATAATGTGAAGCGATGTTATAGGACGTGGTGTGTTATGGTATCGAGTCGCATGCAGAATGGATCATCGATAACATTGGATGTGATTGGTGTTTCATTGTGTAAGGGTATGTGAGGACGCTCATCCGTGTACCCTGGATTTTGGAGATGGTCTAGCTTCCTTGGTAATAGCGGTACATTGGTGGTGATGCATGATCGAACACTAAATCCAATTGCAACGTGGTGTATCGCCTGCCTTTGTGATGGTCGTATAAGTTATCGGATATCAAAGGGCATCCTGGTGATGATGCAAGACCATGGTGATGGTAGAAGTGAAGTGGCATCATATGATGATGTGAGACCTTGGTGATGGTCGGAGTGAAGTGACTTCTCAGTAATGATGCGAGACCTTGGTGATGGTCGAGATAAAGTGGGACCTTTGTGACTATTGTTGTTGTGTGTGTTTACTATACATTTGCTATGATTGGTTTATGAGAGACTGATCATTCTTACTATAAATTTTAAGAATGAGCCGACATATAAGGAACACTGGTCGTAGCTCCATTTCAGGAGCAGAGGAGGAGGGTGCGGGCTTAGGGGGCTAATCACAATATGCAAACCATGTTCATTGAGATGATGAGGAACATGCTGCAAAATACTCAAGGTGTTTCTCCCGTTATTGCTGTCGGTGGTAGTGCTCCTGTGCTGGCACCTAAAGCCAACTTTTCCAGTCTTAACAAGGGCTACTCTAGCCTTAATGAAAACTGTTCCTTATAATAGAATCGGCTGTGGAGGTGCAGGATTGATCGGACACCTGTGAGCGCATCTTCAAGGATCCAGAGATGTAAGATGCAATAAAGAAGAAGTTGGCTTCTATGCTACTTCCGGGTCAGGTAAATAAACTAGTGGAATGCGGTGAACATAGTTATTTTTGAGGTCGTTTTATTCAAGACCAACTCAAAGCTGGATTTGAAGAGAAGTTTATACCAGTTGTCCAGAAGTCAGTGTTATTTGAGGGGTTTGCTGAGTTGAAACAAGGAAAGAAAACTATTTCTGAGTATGTTGCTAAGCTCGGCATAGTGTCGAAGTACAGTTTATCCTCTATTGACATTCCATTCAAGAAGAATAAGAAGTCCATAGCTGGCCTAAATGAGTATTTGGGTGAGAGGATGATTGGCCATATTGATGAGGCCTTTGAGAAGGTCATGGAGAGGGCTTTGAAGTAAGAGAGCCTGTACTTAAACAAAAGGTTAAAGTTGTTTTTTCTGAGTAGCTGAAGTCACAAGAGAGCAAGGGAGATAAGAGGAAGTGGAATAACAACTACAAGGAAAAGGCACAGTCTCGGGAAGAGGATGATCAAAAGAAAGGTAAATAGGAGCCATTGTGCTTTGATTGCAATGAGAGAGGTCATTTTAGCAAGCACTGCAAGGCCTATAAGAAGGAGAAAGGAAGTGCTTTTTAACTGTGATGGTATTGTACACGTAAAGAAGGATTGTCTAGAGCTGCGAAGTAATAAGAAGGACGTGTTTTTTATGCATTGAGTGTCGTTCCTACTTCATCGATTTCTCCATCAGCGAAGGAGAAAGGAAAGGGCCCGTTATTCGAGGTATGCTTTCTATTTATGCTATATCTATATGAGTTTTATTTGATATTGATATTATACCCTTTGTATCTTGTGTTCAAGTAGATAGGCTAGGGTTGCGTATTAACTTGGTAGGCTGAATTTTGGTTGATCCAAGCTTGGTGGATAGTTCGGCTGACCTAGGTGTGGTGTGTCAAGACTTAGAGTTGTCAAATCATGGATGTTTACTTGTTGTGATTGTTTTTGGGTTTGGTTTAGTTTAGAGATGGAGTGATAGAAGAGACATAGAGCTGTAGTGAGTGTGGGATGTTGTCAATGAAGATTGGGATAGGAGGAGAGCGAAGGCTAGAGTTGGAGTGTATACTAAAGGATGCAGTTACAGTTAGCTTTGTTTATTCACTTAAGGTCCCATACAAGGAGTCATCATCATTACCTATGGTGAGGGAATACCTAGAGGTGATCAGACTATTACCATAGAGAGAGACTGGGTTCTATATCGATCGAAGGGCCAGTTATTATACTTTGATGAGGGTGATAATCAAAGAACAACAAGGGATGGAGGTGAAAGTGAATAACCCTTGGAAGAGAGGGTTCATTCATAGAGTGCTTATAGTATTCACGTGGTGAGTGAATGGTTCTTTAAGACAACATGGATTACCGAAATCTAAATAAACTTATACTGGTGTTAGTTGGTGATATACTTATCTTCTAGTGGAAGAGAAGTACAGGATTCATTTGAGGATTGTGTAGGAGATGTTGAGGAGACATACCAGTTTAGGGGTAGTGTCCTCAATGTAGATATGATTTGAGTATATTACCGGTTATGATTTTCAATAGAGGAAAGAGCTAGAGCTAGAGGTGTTGGAAAGCTAAATGATTAGACCTACTTTGATCGAGAGGACCAGAGCTAGTCGAAAGTGGGACGCTAGCCTAGCAAGGATCGCTGCTAAGACAAAGATGTGGGTAGAGTCTAAGAAGATAAGGCAGTGCAAACTCTGGCGAGATGGTTGACTCCGTAAAGATGGACTACGTATACCTGACATTAATAGATTTAAGAATGGGGTACCATGAGGATACCGTCATTTGAGATTGATTACATATCCTGATGTCAATAAAATGAATAGGATGAGCATTTTATTAGAGAGGATGAAGGTGGACGTCAGGATTGCGGTGTATGAACTGGTGGTAATGGAGGCTGGGTAGAAAGAGTTTATGGGTTGTTAAAACCGCTAGAAATTCCCCAATCAGAATAGGAATACATGTTGACTGCCATGAACTAGAGGAGGGATGGTGGCCACTTAGTCATTGTCGATAGACCGAAAATGAGTGCTGAGTCGATACCCGTAGAGTCGAGCGAACCGACAACGGAACAGGTTAAGTGGTGAGTGAAGGGGCTTAAGCATCCTAGGGTATGCTAAATAAAATTATAAGTGATAGAGATTCGTTATCCATGAGTAGATTTCGATAGGGGCTCAAAAGAGATGTTGAAGAATGGCATCGATTCGATTGGATAATATCGAGATTGAGCCAGAAGCTTCGAGACCTCATATGTTTGACATGATACGAAGTGGCTTAGGAAAAACACATTGAAATTGGTAAATGTTCAATGGAGTGAAAGTGAGTGCAATTCTACATGGGAGGCCGAGGAGGGTTCAAGGATCACTTATCCGGAGCTTTTTACTTGGTTTGACTTCCATTTTATCATTAGCTTTCACGATTGATATCATATATGATGTTCTATATTACATAGTTTAGTACCTTGCATGTTAGGATAGGCGTAGATGTTACATGTTGCATATGTGTGCATGTTTGATGTTTGATATGCTTACTTATGGTTGTTAGGCATGCATAGTTACTATATTGTCCAACTTACCTTATATAATGGGATTTCGGGGCCGAAATTCCTAAAGGGGCAAGAGTGTAACAACCCGTATTTTATGTATTAGAGGATTGTAAATATGATTTTTGAAATCCAAATTGGATCGTATTAGTTTATAACTTTATAAAATGGTGATTTTTGAAGTTTTTCACGCTCCAGAAGATTTTGGACGATTTTTACCTTGAAAATTTATAATGACTTTAACTTTTGATGGGAGTCATGAAGCCACTTCTAGATGAAAGATATGATGGTTTCTCTTACCATAAAATCGTTATAATAGATTTTTCGACTTATGGGTTGGGAGATATGGTTGTTTGATAGTTTTTGGACAGCTTATACGTGTAATTAGCACATGCCCATACGTAGGCCCATGAACCATTTCGGGATTTGTGCAAATATTGGGTGCCATAGCCTTCCCCAAATCATTTTCCATCTTCCCAAAATAGATCTAAATCTCCATTAAACCATTATTTAGCCAAAACCACTTCTATTCTCTTCCAAATTAATCCAAATCCATAGATTAGCAAGAGACTTCCAAATCTACATTTTTGAAAGAGAAATTTTATGGCTTTGCTATTTATTCTCAGATTTTCCTCATTTAACATGAAAATCATTGACTTTTGGGTGTTTGGTGAGTGATTTATCATCTCTAATCCTCTTATATATGTTTCTAAAAGTTTTGACAAGTTTTGAATCTATTTTTAAAGAAAAAAATATGTTTTGTTGCTGTTTTAAATTTATTACTGGACTAGAAATGAATTAAAAATAATTTAGTCATGTTGTTTTGATGTGTGATTGCTTTTATATACGTTCGGCTATGTTATAGATGTGTTTTGAGATGATTTCTCATGTATTGATGCATGTTTGTTTGATTGGATGATGGTTAAATATTGTTGATGCATGCTTGGATGTTGTTTTGTATGTTGAATGGTTGTAAATGCTCATCGAAGCAAGTTAAAGGTGGTAAAGTAGGATTGGACTTTGATGGATTGATGCTAGGGTGCATGGGACTGTGTCGATGCATGGGCATTGCATACTGGTCGAAGTGATGGGTGCAACAATTAAATCAGCATGAATATTGAAGAGTTAGAGATGTTATAGGAAGGGTGTTTAGCACATGGTGGTTCGACACATGGTGGGCTTGGTGGAAGAGGTTTAGTCGGGTGCAGGTGCTGGATTAGAAATGTTGGCACGTGGTGGGTTTCAGTTCAAGGACAGGGAGACTCCGAGTAGATCAAGAGAAAGCTTCGGTCTGGGCGAAGGTGTTGAACATGATTTGTTGTCCAAGGGGGCGATGTATGCCGAACAAGATTTGGAGACTAGGGTTCATGCTTCAGTCCCATTATCCAATGACTTTGGGCTGGTCATGGGAAGAACCAAGCAAGGCTTGGTGTTGGAAGCTTTTGTGGAAAACTTAGGGCAACGATATAGGTGGCTTCGGGCATAATGAGGGGTTGCTTCGAGGAAACATAGGGGTTAATTTAGGGGTCGGGCCATGTTTGTATTTATGCTTCTTTGATGCTTGGTTTAGACGTTATGACGAGCAATTTTGTTAGTCAAGCAATGACATGATGGTTTGACTTGGTGACTTTGGAACTTGGTGATGATAGCTCGATGACTTATGATGGACGTCTAGAGATGTTCTGGACTTCAACGTATCGATGGGGTAAATCATTTTGGTTGGTCACTTTGGGTGAGAACTGTATAAATCGTTTGGTTCGAGTACTTCGAGTGAGAAGTATATATGTGCATTGTGATGGTCTAAGGAGGCAGATTATGTGAAGCGTTATGGTGGGATGTGGTGTGTTCTGGTGCAAAATTGCATGAGAAGGGATAACTGATAACTCCAAATGTGATAGGTGTTTCATGGGGCAAGGATATGTGAGGATGCTCACATATGTACCCTGGATCTTGGTGATGGTCTAACCTAACTAGGTGATGGTAGTACCTTAATAATGATACATGATAGAACACTGAGTCCAATTGCGACGTGACATGTCACCGCCAGCCTTGGCGATGGCCATATAAGTTATCAGGTATCAAAAGGCAAATTGGTGATGATGCGAGACCTTGGTACTGTTCGGATTGAAGAGACATCTTGGCGACGATGCAAGACCCTAGTGATGGTTGGAGTGAAGTGACATCTTAGTTATGATGCGAGACCTTAGCGATGGTCGAGATGAAGTGTGACCTTCATGACAGTTGTTTTTGTGTGTGTTTACTATATGTTTCCTATGATTGCTATGACTGGTGATTGCTGTGTGATTTCGATGGATGTCCCTTAACGTGTGTACTATTGAGCTAGGTTTCATAACACCCATATTATACTTAGTGTAGTATACTCTTATGATGAAGATGATAGTGTAGCATATATGGTATTATGTGCTAACTTGTTGGATGAAGGGACATGTCAGGTATGACTCTTCATGCATAAGTCTCTATTTTACTATACCGTCTATTATAATATCTTGAGATTATTTATCGCTCACACCGGACTATTGTCTGAATCAAGGTTTTATGCTTTGATTCTTATTATCTTGGGTACTCTTACATGAGTAGACTAGATAATAGTCTGAGATAGTGCATGGAGATGTTCAGTGGATAAGCAGGAGGCTGGCCCTTATTTATATTTATACTTTTGAGCTTATTACTATTATGTTGTAAAGCACTGTGGAGCTTTATCAGTGCGTTACTTTAATTAGAGATAGTATTTGGGTTTATTATTTAATGTATAAACTCTGTGATCTATGTATATAACTATGATAAACCTATAGCGCTCTGGTTATGTGATTCATTTTTGTTATTAGTGTCTCACCTATTTCATATTTCTATGATGATTATTATATTTTATCATTGCGTTGTGAGATATACAATAGGTTATCTTTTGGAGTTTGATTATTTTACCCTTAACAATCATCCAACATCAGCTGAGTATCGTTATAGCGCTTTTACATGTTTATTGGGTATTGGAGGTGTAGGGCGGTCATCACAACTACCTGGAATTAGAAGGGGAAATGAGTGAGTTTAGGTTAATGTTGATCAACTGACCAAATGCATTCATTTTATTCTAATTTGGAGTACGAGGATACTTGCATCATTTGCAATTTTGTATGTTAGAGAGGTAGTTCGACTACACGGAGTTCCTACTCAATGACCCAATCTACTTTTTACTAGTGAATTTTGAAGAAGTTTTCAGGAGGCTTAAGGCACCAAAATGAATTTGAGTACAGATTATCACCCATAGATAAATAGACAGACTGAGCGGATGAATTTGGTATTGGAGTATTTATTATGGATATGTATTTTGTATTTGGGATTTTTCTGGCAAGACCACTTACCGTTAGTATAGATTACTTATAATAACAATTACCGGGCAAGTATTAGGATGACACCTGTTTAACGACGGAATTTCTATCGAGTTAGAAAACCACTGATAAATTTTGAATCAAATTTATACCGCAAGCGCACGGCGTACAAAAGTTAGTACATGGCGAGTACGGGTCGATCCGCAGGGAATTTTTAAGATTTTGAAATTTTATAATCAATCAAATTAAGCCAAAAGTGGAGATTGTTTTGAAAACTAGAAAGCTAAGCAAATATTGAGATTGAAAACTATGTGATTAAAATTCAATTTAGAGGCAAATCCACTTTCTTATATTTTTCACATAAATCAACATAGAATCAAATGATGATCTCTTTTTAATCTAAGTAAGATTAGTTATGTATTTATCATAAGCATGGCCTATTTAAGTTATTAATTAACACAAATCAAACTATCAAACTATAATACAAATCTAGTCCAACTTTTTCAAATCTCATGAAATGAGGCATAGAAAATGAAACCAAAATATAGTTTAAGCATGATCTATTACTATTAATTAGTAACATAGAACATCAAATTTTGATTAAAACTTCACTTCATTGCCATGATCATATTTTAGATGAAGAGGCACTTTGTGATTAATGAGATAAGAATAGCCTATTTGTTATGAACAAAGTAGGCTATCAAATTCAACATAAAACACAAACAAACATAAACATCCATTTTCTCATGAAGCACAAAAGAGATCATACATAGAAAATTATGTTGAATCTACATGATAAAAGAAAGCTTCATTATCCCTAAGTTGTAGGGATTTGGCCTCTCATTTGTGTTATCATTTCAACACATAGAGATTTCAATATTGAAAATAAAATAAAGTAGAAAATAAACAAAGAAAAAGAAGATTAACTACTAGAAGGAAAAGAACTAAACTAAGTGCATAAATGTAAATCTAAGCTATGAACAAGAAATGAAAGAGAGCATAAAAATAAAAATGAGCATAAAAGTAAAGAGAAGCATGTAGAAAAGAGAAGGCTTAGGAAGCCATTTTTATTTCACTTTGATTTGTGTTTAAAACTTGCTAATTTCCTAAGTAGAATAAGAGAGTAGAAGATCATTTACATGTACATAAGAGGGCTATTTATACATGCATAAAACCCTAATTCAAATTTTAGGGTGCTTCCCAAAATGCCCTTTAGGAAGTGTGGCCACCAAGCAACCATTAGCCACTAATTAATCCATCATTAAATGTGCATGAAGCTTTAACCTCCACTTAGTTGTCTATTAGCTTCTAATTGTAGATTTAGGTAAGTGGGTGGGGTCCTCCATGATCATGAGCTTGAATTATTTCCATCATCCTTCCTTTATATTCATTTGTGCATGCATGTACTTCATAAAACCCTCCTCCACATGCATCGAAATTCCTATAAAAATTATGAAAAATGTCCAAGTAAAAAGTTCCAAATTAACACACGCACAAAAATGACTATTTTGCCCCTGTATGCAGATGAATATATGATGATTCGAAAATAATTGAATTTTGGTTTTAAACATGTTAAAATTCCCAAATATGACATTTATTTAAATAAAAATAAATAAAATATGGATATAAATATATGCACATTTACGTGCACATCAAATACCCCCACACTTATCTTTTTATTCGTTCTCGAATAAAGGAAAACTAAGATAAATCCGTTTTTGTAGGGAGCACGATTGCATTAAGCGTATGCAACAAGCCGTTAAACCTCTGGGTGTCTCCAGTAGGACGAGTGTTGTCTCGTGAGGGTTTTCAGCGGATACTACCTACAAAATCCAAATGCAAAGTGAAAACATTTACAAAATGCAAGATTTATTTACAATGGGATGAATGCAAGTTTTTGAAAGTATTTACAAATGAAGGATTTACTTTCAAATTGAAAATAAAATCAAAGTAAACTCCTCGGCAACGACGCCAAAAACTTGTTTAACGACGGAATTTCTATCGAGTTAGAAAACCGCCGATAAATTTTGAATTAAATTTATACCGCAAGCGCACGGCATACAAAAGTTAGTACGTGGCGAGTACGGGTCGATCCGCAGGGAATTTTTAAGATTTTGAAATTTTTTAATCAATAAAATTAAACCAAAAGTGGAGATTGTTTTGAAAACTAGAAAACTAAGCAAATATTGAGATTGAAAACTATATGATTAAAATTCAATTTAGAGGCAAATCCACTTTCTTATATTTTTCACATAAATCAACATAGAATCAAACGATGATCTCTTTTTAGTCTAAGTAAGATTAGTTATGTATTTATCATAAGCATGGCCTGCTTGAGTTATTAATTAACACAAATCAAACCATCAAACTATAATACAAATCTAGTCCTACTTTTTTAAATCTCATGAAACAAGGCATAGAAAATGAAACCAAAATCTAGTTTAAGCATGATCTATTTACTATTAATTAGTAACATAGATCATCAAATTTTGATTAAAACTTCACTTCATTGCCATGACCGTATTTTAGTTGAAGAGGCAATTTGTGATTAATGAGATAAGCATAGACTATTTGTTATGAACAAAGTAGGCTATCAAATTCAACAAAAAACACAAACAAACATAAACATCCATTTTCTCATGAAGCACAAAAGAGATCATACATAGAAAATTATGTTGAATCTACATGATAAAAGAAAGCTTCATTACCCCTAACTTGTAGGGATTTAGCCTCTCATTTGTGTTATCATTTCAAAACATAGAGATTTCAATATTGAAAATAAAATAAAGTAGAAAATAAACAAAGAAAAAGAAGATTAACTACTAGAAGGAAAAGAACTAAACTAAGTGCATAAATGTAAATCTAAGCTATGAACATGAAATGAAAGAGAGCATAAGAATAAAAATGAGCATAAAAGTAAAGAGAAGCATGTAGAAAAGAGAAGGCTTAGGAAGCCATTTTTATTTCACTTTGATTGTGTTTACAACTTGCTAATTTCCTAAGTAGAATAAGAGAGTAAAAGATCCTTTACATGTACATAAGAGGGCTACTTATACATGCATAAAACCCTAATTCAATTTTTAGGGTGTTTCCCGAAAGCCCTTTAGGAAATGTGGCCACCAAGTAACCATTAGCCACTAATTAATCCATCATTAAATGTGCATGAAGCTTTAACCTCCACTTAGTTGTCCATTAGCTTCTAGTTGTTGATTTAGGTAAGTGGGTGGGGTCCTCCATGACCATGAGCTTCTATTATTTCCATCATCCTTCCTTTGTATTCATTTGTGCATGCATGTATCTTCATAGAACCCTCTTCCATATGCATCCAAATTCCTATAAAAATTATGAAAAATGTCCAAGTAAAAAGTTCCAAATTAACACACGCACAAAAATGACTATTTTGCCCCTGTATGTAGATGAATATACGATGATATGAAAATAATTGAATTTTGGTTTTAAACATGTTAAAATGCCCAAATATGACATTTTTTAAAATAAAAATAAATAAAATATGGATATAAATATATGCACATTTACGTGCACATCAAATACCCCCACACTTATCTTTTTATTCGTTCTCGAATAAAGGAAAACTAAGATAAATCTGTTTTTGTAGGGAGCACGATTGCATTAAGCGTATGCAACAAGCCGTTAAACCTCTGGGTGTCTCCAGTAGGACGAGTGTTGTCTCGTGAGGGTTTTCAGCGGATACTACCCACAAAATCCAAATGCAAAGTGAAAACATTTACAAAATGCAAGATTTATTTACGATGGGATGAATGCAAGTTTTTGAAAGTATTTACAAATGAAGGATTTACTTTCAAATTGACACTAATAAGTTAAATATAAGTTCTGGTCATTATCAATAAATTTAAGTCCTTTTACTTGTCAAAATTTCCAACAAAAATTAAGTTGTCATAATAGATAGACTATAGTTTGGCTAGTTGTTTCGGTTGATAACACAATGTAATTATGAAATGGATCCTTAGTTGATTATCAAAGTTTGTCAAAGTGGTATTCTCATTTCTTTTCAATAACAAGTTAAATCATATAAGTAAAAATAGTGTTTATATTTCAATTGCTTACTCTCTCTTATTTGAAAATTTTATTAATATTAACAATATTTACATATGCCTAACTCAGGTAAACTGAGGCCAGATATATTACCCGTGCACTGCCTTGCGGACTGATGTGAGAGGAATACAGAGCGTGGCGAGCGAACACACAAGTGTGAGCACTTATCGGCTGTAGGCGTTATTAAAAAGAATTTTTATATACATACACCTAACTTAGATAAGCTGAAGCTAGATATACCGATCGTGCATTACCTTTCGGGCTTATGTGAGAAGGGTACAGAGCATGGCGAGTGAACACACGAGTGTGAACACATGACTCTAGGTGTTAAAAATATATACATATAAACAAATGTTTTTTTTTACTTATATATTTTTTGTGTTTTTTTATTACTTATTTATTTTTTAGAAAGAGAGAGTTTAGCAAAATCATCTTAGCACCATTTAACTTAGAAGATAAAAATGTTATATCCTTTACTTTAAATTTACCACTTTTTTAAACAAAGATTTTCAATTAGAATATACTTCATAATTAACACATATGAACCTTCCTATATGCTAGTTAAACCATTGTTATTTGTAATCAAACTTCATTTTTATTTTTGTTAAGACAAATAAATTTTCAAAAATTTCAATTTATTAACCAAAACTTATACTTATCCTATAGCGTTTCTTCAAAAAATAAATCAAAATGCTAAAAAGAAAATGTTTTTAGGATTTAGAAATTTTGATTTTTTTTGAGTTAAAAGAAAATGGAAATTCAAAAATGCCATGAAACTTTAAAAAAATGAAAATGAGACCCCCCCCCCCACACTTAATTTTTACTGTGTCCCCACAATAAGTGCATGATATAATGAGTGTATCAGGGAAAAATATGTACATATTTACAAAAGAGGGTTAACATTCTTACTAGACGTAGCTTGGCTCATGAAGGATCATGAGCTCCTCCTCTTGGTTATTTGGCAATTCCAAGAAAGGTTTCAAATGATGACTATTGACTTTGAAAATCGATCCATCCCTGGGATTTTCTATTTGTACGGCACCATGTGGAAAAACAGTTCGTACCACAAATGGTCCGGTCCATCTTGATTTAAGTTTCCCAGGGAATAAATGAAGTCTTGAGTCATATAAAAGAACTTTTTGGTTAGGCGAAAAAGTTTTTCTTGGGATTGACTTGTCATGAAAAACTTTTGTTTTTTCTTTGTAAATTTTTTCATTTTCATATGCGTCGTTCCTAAGTTCTTCTAGTTCGTTGAGTTGTAGTTTTCGGTTTTCGCCAGCTTTATCGAGATCAAAGTTTAAGTTTTTTATTGCCCACAACGCTTTGTGTTCGATTTCAACAGGTAAATGACAAGCTTTTCCGTAAACTAAACGAAATGGGGACATCCCAAGGTTAGTTTTAAAAGCAGTACATTAAGCCCAAAGCGCGTCGGTCAATTTCTAAGACCAATCTTTTCGATTTTTGTTAACAGTTTTCTCCAAGATTTGTTTTATTTGTCGATTTGAAACTTCAACTTGGCCACAAGTCTGAGGATGATACGAAGTGGATAACTTGTGGGTTATCGAGTATTTTTTTATTAAAGTTTCAAAAGAACGGTTGTAAAATTGGGTCCCGTTATCACTGATTATTGTGCGAGGTGTGCCGAACCTCGAAAAGATGTTTTCTTTGAGAAATTTCACAACAATTCTATGGTCATTGGTTTTGCACGGAACGGCTTCGACCCATTTTGAGACGTAATCGACAGCGAGAAGGATATACAAGTTTCCAAAAGAATTGGGAAAAGGTCCCAAAAAGTCGATACCCCAAACATCAAAGATTTCGATCGTAAGAATGGGGTTTAGAGGCATCATATCTCGTCGAGAAATTCGTCCAAGCATTTGACATCGATCGCAAGTTTTACAAAATTCAAATGAGTCTTTGAAAAGAGAAGGCCAATAGAAACCACATTGAAGCACTTTTTCTGCAATTTTTCGAGGACCAAAATGTCCACCGCACGCTTGATCGTGGCAAAACGAAAGAATACTCCTGATCTCATTATTCGGAATGCAACGTCGGATGATTTGATCGGGACAATATTTGAACAAGTATGGATCGTCCCAATAGAAATATTTCACTTGGGACATGAATTTGCATTTGTCCTGTTTGGACCAAGATGAGGGAGTTTCTTTAGTGACTAAGTAGTTCACTATATCAACGTACCATGGATCGATAGAAATTGAAAGAAGTTTTTCATCGGGGAAGTTTTCATTGATTGGCAAAGAAGATGGTGCGTTCGAAAGACGAGACAAGTGATCGGATATGACATTATCGGATCCTTTTTTGTCTTTGATTGTAAGGTCAAATTCTTGAAGTAAAAAGATCCAACGAATCAAACGAGATTTAGCATCCTTTTTGGCAAAAAGGTATCGAAGAGCAGTATAGTCAGTGTAGACCGTGAAGTGTGAACCTACCAAGTAAGGTCGAAACTTTTCGAGCGCAAAAACGACAGCTAGAAGCTCTTTTTCGGTTGTTGTGTAGTTGAGTTGAGCATTGTTCAAAGTCATACTTGTGTAGTAAATGACATGAAGGATTTTGTTTATGCATTGTCCTAAGACAGCACCAACTGCAAAGTTAGAAGCGTCACACATTATTTCAAATGGGAGATCCCAATTGGTTGCGCAAATGATTAGACCAGAAATGAGTTCATTTTTGAGACGTTCGAAAGAAGAGATGCAATCAGATTCAAAATTGAAAGGAATGTCTTTTCCAAGAAGAGTCGACAAAGGACGAGCGATTTTGCTAAAGTCTTTCACAAAGTGTCGGTAAAAGCCAGCGTGTCCTAGAAATGATTGAATGTCCTTAACAGATTTGGGAATGGGTAGATTTGCAATTACGTCAACTTTTGCTTTATCTACCTCAATGCCTTTATTTGAGATGATATATCCAAGGACTATGCCTTGTTTGACCATAAAGTGACATTTTTCCCAATTCAAAGTCAAATGTTTTTCTTTACATCGATTTAGAACCAACTCGAGGTAATGTAAACATTCAGTAAAAGAATCACCAAAGATAGAGAAATCGTCCATAAAAACTTCTAGAAAGCGTTCGATCATGTCAGAAAAGATGCCAACCATGCATCGTTGGAAAGTAGCAGGAGCATTACAAAGTCCAAATGGTATACGTCGATAAGCAAAGGTACCGAATGGACACGTGAAAGTCATTTTCTCTTGATCTTCGGGAGCAATTGGAATTTGGTTATAGCCGGAATAACCATCAAGGAAGCAGTAGAATTCATGGCCAGCTAAACGTTCAAGCATTTGGTCAATGAAGGGAAGATGGAAGTGATCCTTACATGTTGCGGCATTTAGATTTCGATAGTCAATGCAAACACGCCAACCCATTTGAGTACGAGTTGGAATAAGTTCGTTTGAATCGTTCTTGACAACAGTTAGCCCAAACTTTTTCGGTACAACGTGAATTGGGCTAACCCATGGGCTATCGAAGATGGGGTATATGATACCGTTATCGAGGAGCTTTAGAATTTCATCGCGAACCGCATCTTTCATTTTTGGGTTAAGCCTCCATTGTGCATCACGAGTGGGTTTGGCTTCATCAATTAAGTGAATGCGATGTTGGACAATAGCAGGGCTAATTCCCTTAATATCGGTAATGGACCACCTAATTGCTTCTCTTTTTTTTGAAAGAATAGAAAGTAAGGAGGTTTCTTGATCAAGAGAGAGAGTTGCAGAAATTATGACAGGCAACGTTTTGTTATAACCTAAGTATGCATACTTAAGGCGATTGGGAAGTGATTTGAGGTCCAACTTAGGGAGTTGCTCGATCAAAGAATTGGGTTGAGATTCAGACTCAACTTGAAGCAATTCAAAAGGAAAAGTCTATTCAATCTCATTGGGAATTTCGTGAAAAAAAATTTCGTATTCAGCTTCGCATTCATCGTTAAGGTCAAGTGTCTCGTTTTCAAAATTTTCATGAATGGCACTAACTTCCAATGTTTGGTCGCGAGGTTCATTTGATTGGCTTTCAAGATTGAAAATGTTGAGATCCAAAGTCATGTTTCCAAAAGAGATTTTCATCGAACCATTACGACAATTGATTAAGGCATTTGAGGTGGCTAAGAATGGTCGGCCTAAAATCAATGGAATTTGACTCGCGGATTTGTCACGGGTTGTGTTTCGAGAACGATTAAATCAATGGAGAATATGAATTGCCCTACTCGATTGAGCACGTCCTCGATTTCTCCCACAGGCTTCTTAATGGAACGATCGGCGAATTGAAGCGTAAAGTTTGTGGGTTTAAGCTCAATTAAGCCTAATTGTTCGTACACGGAGTATGGAATCAAGTTGACACTCGCGCCTAAGTCTATCAAACATTTGTTAATCGTCTTGTCTCCAATTGTACACGAAATCGTAGGGCAGCCAAGATCTTTGTATTTAACGGGCATGGATTGGGACAAGACTTCACTAAAACTGGCGGCTAAGAAGACTTTTTTGGGCACTTAAGTGTGTCGCTTTTGGGTGCACAAGTCCTTAAGAAATTTCACGTACGTGGGGACTTGCTAAACGATGTCAAGAAGCGGAATGTTAACTTTGACTTGTTTAAAAATTTCCAACATCTTTTCCATTTGGTCTGAGTGTTTCTTTGGTCAAAGACAATGTGGAAATGGAACACGATACTCGGTAGGCGGGTCTACTCGAGTAAAAGAAGAAGAATTTTGATTGGCATTCGATTCGACGATTGGCTCCCCGTTCTGTTCAGCTTCATTCATTATTTTAGAAGTGTTGTGAGTGCTTTCCGGTAAATCATTTGGATTAATGACTTGATTATCGATTTGTTTACCGGAACGTAGAGTTGTGATAGCATTCAATTGGGTGATGTTGCTATCTTGAACAACATGGGCTTGATTTGAATTTGCATTTTGATTTCTGGGATTTGAAATAGGCTGGCTTGGAAATGTGCCTCGTTCGCGTTCACTTACAGACGTGGCTAATTGACTCATTAACATTTCAAGTTTTGCAATTGATTGGTTTGTGTTTTGCATATATGAGGTCAATAAATTTTGCAAATTGTTGTTTGATTGAAGGCTTTGAGTAGTTGCTTTAGCCAACGTTTCAAGAGTTTTCTCAAGTGAACTTAAACGTTTATCGTCTTGGGGAGGATGAGCAGAATTTGGTTGAAAATTTGATTGTAGTAGTTGATTATGAGACGGACCCGCAAAGTATGGTTGAAAATGGTTGGGCTGAAAGGGAGGATTCGAAGCATTATTCGGGAATGCTTGAAAATTTTGACGAGCCGTATTCGTGTTGGGATTGTTTTGGTTCCAAGCAAAATTCGGATGATTTCTCCAACCAGGATTGTAAAGTGGAGAAAAGGGTCATTTTTGGCTTTATTGAAAGTATTGATTTGTTTGATAGAATTGGGACACTGATCGGCTATATGATTAGGATCGTTGCATTTATAACACATCGGTTGGGAGTCTTGGTTCATTTGATTCGATGAGAAAACGTTATCGAATTTTTTAATCATTGCGTCGATCTTAGCTTCCAAAGCAAGATCCTATCGAGTGTGCGCTCAATCGTGAGTAAATTGATTTTTCATTCGAATGTTCCCATTCGGTTGACCTTTCGGTGAGGTTTTCAAGAAATTTGCAAGCAATATCGTGATGTTAGGCAAGAAAATTGCCTTGGTACATTGATTCGAGCATGGTTCGTGAGCTGTTTTTGAGTCCATCGTATAAGATTTGGCAAATTGTCCATTTTTTGAAGTTATGGTGTGGACATTTTATCAAAAGCTCTTTGAATCTTTCAAAATATTTTCCGAATGATTCTCCCTTGAATTGATGAAAATTTACAATTTCGTTTCAGATTCTACTCGTTTTTTCCAAGAGGTAGAACTTTTTCAAGAAAGCTTTTACGAATTCTTCCCTAGTTTTAATCGAGTTTGATGGTAAGCTATACAACCATTTTTCAGCGTTATCGGTAAGTGCGAACGGGATTAATCGAAGTTTGATTCCGTCATCGGAAAGTTGTTGAAGTTGTATGGTTGCGCAAACTTGTTCGAATTTAGTCAAGAAAATGTATGGGTCATCGTGCTAGAAATTGCCAAATTTTGGAAGCGTGGAAATATGGTTCAAGTGAATTTCGAAATGATTACCCGTAGGGGTGGGTAATGTGATGCAAGATGGAATATAAACTCTATCGGGAAAGATTCTATCCATAGGAGTTCGAGGGGCGTTCTCGTTTGCCATTTCGGGAGGATCGTCTGTTTGAGTTAAACGATTAGTTGTTAAGTCGCGAGTCCAACGATTTGTTGATGTGTCATGAGTCTAAGTACTCATGCACAAGTGGAAGTTGAGAAGAGAAAGAAGTTAGAAACGAGTTTAGAGAATGAAACAAGATTTGGAAAATGAAGTGAAAAATTGTTTTTGTTTTTTGTTTTTTTTAAGAAAGGAAACTATTTACTAAGTGAAATTTATTTTTCAAAAGAAAAGTTTGATTTTTGTTTTTTTTTTGGCTTTTAGAAATTTTATATGTTTTTGTTTTTGTAATTTTTTTTTGTTTTTTCAGATTTTCATATATTTACCAAAAGGAAATTTTGTTTTTGTCTTTACAAAATGGGAATCTGATTTTTGTTTTTTAATTTTCATTTTTTTTTTGAAAAGATTTTTTTTTTGATTGAAAATTTTTAAAGGAAAAGATTTAAAAGGATTCTTTTTTTTGGATTAAAAACTAAGTTAAGTAAAATTTACAATTTTTTGTTTGGATTTTGGATTTTTTGATGATTTTTTTTGTATTTTTTTAAATATGCATGAACTAATGCAACTAAATGAATGTAAAGGCTTAATTACAATTTTCTGTCCTTAGTAGCTCCTAACCCAAAATTGTATAATCACACTTTGTCTTAAATCAACAAAAATATTTCTTAGCCAGGTAACGGGCAGGGGTTATCGGTGCACAACGAATCACCGTAGCAATGCAACCAAAGGTTTAAGTACCTTCAGAGGAACAACCACTATAATATTTACGAATCACCATAAATTTTATAAATGGTTATTACTCGGCCATAGCCTAGACACCAAGAAATAAATGTTTAAAAAAAGACTATTGTGCAGATACAATTAAGCCTTAAGTGAGCTCGTGACACCCTTAAGTCGAATGTCTAACATTTATCATTAGTCAAATTCTATGATGAAATGTGATTTGTGGGCTAAGGAAAGGGTGATGAAATCCCTCACCTTATGTGAATTGGGGTATTGCCCTTAGAAAAGAAAATAAGATGAGATGAATGCAAAGCAAAAATTAAACTTGAATTTAGAATGCAACTAAAATGAAGTTTTTTTTTGTTTTTGGGTTTTGAAATTTTTTTATATATATGAAAATGCAAGCAACCAACAATGCAATTTAAATAAAAACAAGGGATGAAAGCACGATACCAGAGCGTGCTGATTATTAGCAATTTATTTTTATTTTTTTAGCGATAATTTTTTTAAGCAAGCAAAGCAATTTATTTTTGGCAAGCACTTCTTCCTTTTGAATTTCTGCTTTGGCAACCTAAAATTTTGAACACGATATATACAACTGTTTTTTAGGATAATACAAAACAAAACAAAACGAAAGCAACATTTTTTTTAAAGACAAACAAAGGTCAAATGAACAAAGACAAACACAACAGCATTTTTTTTCTTTTTTGTAAAGTTTTTTTATCAAAAGCAGAAACTTAAAACAAATGATAAATAAAACAAATTAAACTAAGACAAAATTCTTTTTTTTAGAAGAGACTAAATGAAATGAAAAACAAACACAATTGAAAACACTTTTCTTTTTTTTCTTCTTTTTTCTCTCTCCCTTTTTTTGTAAAGTGTATTTTTTTTAAATAGGAAGATATTTTTACAAGAGAAAACAAAGGATTTAAGATAAAACAAAGCAAATCAATCAAAACTCAGCCCATACAACAAATCTCGGCCCAAACCAAACAAACTTATTCTCCCCAATTTTCTTTCGTTCAAACTAAAAACAATACCAGAGAATTTTTTTTAACAAATCCTTAACGAAACACCACAATACCCAAATTCTAAATAGAAATTCGCAAATTAAATCGTGTGATTGAAGCTCCATTTGCGAGTCGATTTCGGGTTGTGGATTTGCGATTGGTTTCGTTCGCAGTTGCAGGCTTGTGGTTTCAGGGTGAGTTGATTTGGAGGGAGGTTGGAGTGATTATCAGTGGGCCGATGATTAGGGGGATTGAGGTGGAGTTTATGGAAGTCGCGATTGTGTGTGGCTGGAGTTTGTTAGAGGCGATTGGGGAAGTTGCGATTCTCGAGTTCAGTGAAGTTTTGGCACTATTGAATGGAGTATTGGTGACTAGTTGGTCTGGTGGTTCGAGGGGATGGAAGCGATTGGTCGCGAATTGAACTTGGAGGCAGTGCAGTTGCCAGGCTGATGTGTTGAGTTGTCGAGTTATGGACAGTGGTTTTGGTTGATCAGGAGTGGAAGATGGTGTTACTGTGCAAGTGTATGGGGTGAAGAATGTGGTTGCGTGGCATGTAAGAATGGTCTGGACAGAGTCGTCCACTGATATTTATAGGGGATTGGTGACTAGGGTATGGAGATGAGGTAAAATGGAACAGAAGTGACTGGTGAAATGTTTTTGTATGTGGTGGCTCTGGTGGGTATAGGCAGTGGAAGACTGTAGTGTTGAAGTGCACTAATGTGCAGGTTGGAGGAAGTGTGATATGTTGAAGTTGTTTGGCGGTATGTTTGATGGTGGTTGTATGGTAGCTGAAACAATGGAAGACAGTTTTTTTTATGGTGGTGGTTTGGAAGCAGTTGAATGAATCAGGGGATGATTGGGGTGCTGTTTGGTGAATTTTTTGAGGAGGTAGATGACTCTGGAATGTTGTAGGGAGGAGCAAGAAGGCACTACTGTGTGATGGTTGATGTCAATGTAGATGGTTGAACTGTGTAGTGGTAACGAGAGGGAAAGAGGAGCGAGTTGAACTGTTGGTTAGCAGTGCAAGCAGATGATGCACAGAGTATGTTGAGTATAAGGTTAAGGCAGTGGAAGTATTTGTAAATAGGCAGTTTGATGGTTTTTGGTTTTAGTGTCAGAGATGGTAGCACAGTTAGTAGCAGTTTTAGTTGAAGATAGTGATGAGATTGTGGAAGTTTTTGGTTTAAGAGGTGGTGAGTAGAGGTGAAAGAAAGTAGCAATGCGGTGATGAAGACCAGGTTGAATGCAGCAGTGTTGTTTGATCTGGGCTGTGATGGAGATGAAGTTGTTGTATGTAGCTCTGCTGGGGGATGTGCAATGGTATTTGTGGTGGTGTTAATACAGTCGCTTGGTGAAGTAGCTGCAAGGTGAATTCTAGTGATATTTGGTCAGATGGTCGCGGCAAGTTTTGAAGAAGTTTTGTAGTTGTAATGGAGAAGTTTTGAAGATGGTTTGAGGCAGAAATGAGGGTAGCAGATGATGGTATGGTTGGAGATAGCAATGGTTGTTGGATCTTGGTGATTGATGTTGTTGTATGGTGGCAGTTGCGTGATTGAAGAGGTTTGGGCGTGATTGTAATGGTGTTGCAGAAAGTTTGTAAGTGCACAGTGAACAGTTGCGCAGTGCAGTGTAATTTTTTTCCTTTTTTGTATTAAAGGAAAAGCAATGTAAAAAGAAAAGTAAAATGTAAAAAAAATTGCAAATGAAATAGAATATATTTTTTTAGATTGAGTATGCTTTTTTTTCTTTTTTTTAAATAATGAAAATGCAAATGAAAAGGCAAATGAAAAAGGAAAACTAGAAAACAACACACACAAAACCAAAATACAATCAAAAATCACACAAACAAATACACAAAAATTAATCAAAAATAATTCGAAGAATAGAAAATAAAATCAAAGTAAACTCCCCGGCAACGACGCCAAAAACTTGTTTAACGACGGAATTTCTATCGAGTTAGAAAACCGCCGATAAATTTTGAATTAAATTTATACCGCAAGCGCACGGCATACAAAAGTTAGTACGTGGCGAGTACGGGTCGATCCGCAGGGAATTTTTAAGATTTTGAAATTTTTTAATCAATAAAATTAAACCAAAAGTGGAGATTGTTTTGAAAACTAGAAAACTAAGCAAATATTGAGATTGAAAACTATGCGATTAAAATTCAATTTAGAGGCAAATCCACTTTCTTATGTTTTTCACATAAATCAACATAGAATCAAACGATGATCTCTTTTTAGTCTAAGTAAGATTAGTTATGTATTTATCATAAGCATGGCCTGCTTGAGTTATTAATTAACACAAATCAAACCATCAAACTATAATACAAATCTAGTCCTACTTTTTCAAATCTCATGAAACAAGGCATAGAAAATGAAACCAAAATCTAGTTTAAGCATGATCTATTTACTATTAATTAGTAACATAGATCATCAAATTTTGATTAAAACTTCACTTCATTGTCATGACCGTATTTTAGTTGAAGAGGCAATTTGTGATTAATGAGATAAGCATAGACTATTTGTTATGAACAAAGTAGGCTATCAAATTCAACAAAAAACACAAACAAACATAAACATCCATTTTCTCATGAAGCACAAAAGAGATCATACATAGAAAATTATGTTGAATCTACATGATAAAAGAAAGCTTCATTACCCCTAAATTGTAGGGATTTAGCCTCTCATTTGTGTTATCATTTCAACACATAGAGATTTCAACATTGAAAATAAAATAAAGTAGAAAATAAACAAAGAAAAAGAAGATTAACTACTAGAAGGAAAAGAACTAAACTAAGTGCATAAATGTAAATCTAAGCTATGAACAAGAAATGAAAGAGAGCATAAAAATAAAAATGAGCATAAAAGTAAAGAGAAGCATGTAGAAAAGAGAAGGCTTAGGAAGCCATTTTTATTTCACTTTGATTTGTGTTTAAAACTTGCTAATTTCCTAAGTAGAATAAGAGAGTAGAAGATCTTTTACATGTACATAAGAGGGCTATTTATACATGCATAAAACCCTAATTCAAATTTTAGGGTGCTTCCCAAAATGCCCTTTAGGAAGTGTGGCCACCAAGCAACCATTAGCCACTAATTAATCCATCATTAAATGTGCATGAAGCTTTAACCTCCACTCAGTTGTCTATTAGCTTCTAATTATAGATTTAGGTAAGTGGGTGGGGTCCTCCATGATCATGAGCTTGAATTATTTCCATCATCCTTCCTTTATATTCATTTGTGCATGCATGTACTTCATAAAACCCTCCTCCACATGCATCGAAATTCCTATAAAAATTATGAAAAATGTCCAAGTAAAAAGTTCCAAATTAACACATGCACAAAAATGACTATTTTGCCCATGTATGCAGATGAATATATGATGATTCGAAAATAATTGAATTTTGGTTTTAAACATGTTAAAATTCCCAAATATGACATTTATTTAAATAAAAATATATAAAATATGGATGTAAATATATGCACATTTATGTGCACATCAACACCATTCAAGGTGATATACAGGAGGCTATGCAAATCTCCATATTGTTGATGGGACAATACAAATATGATTATTCTTGGGCCAAATATGGTCAGAGAGACAATAGAGAAGGTAGGTCAAATTTGCATGGGATAAAAACTACACAGGATAGGCAGAAATCGTAGCTTTGATAAGAGACACACATATTTGGAATTTTTAATGACGACATGGTTTTTTTGAAGGTCTCACCACTAATATAGGTTATGTGGTCTAAAAATTAGGGAAAGTTGGCACCGAGATTTGTAAGGGATTTTACAATATTAGAGTGAGTAGGGAAGTTAGAATATAGGGTGAAGCTTCATAAAAAGTTGGTGAGAATTCAGGATGCCACCCCTTTGCCACACTTACGAAAGTGTTTTCACAATTTCTATTATTGTGGTCGAGCCAAATCAGTTAGCGAGGATTGAAGTTGAGAGGTAGAGTCTCTTATTCATTGTGAACCTTCTTGCATTATTGAGCGTGGGACAAAGCGACTCTGAAATAAAGTAGTTAAACCGGTTAGAGTCCGATGGAAAATTAATTCGATGGAGAGTACTTAGGAGCCAAAGGAAAAGATTATAGCTTTCCTGTCCTCACTTTTTCCAGTTCATTTTCCATGTTCAGTTTGCTTAGTTAAATAATGAAATTGGATGGTGTGGTATGCTTTATTATGTGACTTGAATACACACACACATATACATATTGCATACATGTAGATATTACTGATATATTTTAGGAAGTTTTGCATCTGTGCCTACATGCCATGATTTTGCATCCTTATAGGAGTTATATTAGTTACATATATGCATTTTCCACATGCCATATCCATGACATTTGTTTAATTTGATGGGTGTGTATCGTTTATTTACCTGTATATTATTGTTGCTATATTTTTATTTATATGCAGGTTATAGTTGGTATCCATATGTATATTACATCTTATATTGTCAGAAATGTTAGGAACTAGATAGGGTGATATGAATTATTTGGATTGCTTTTGTGGCGTAATTTGAGTGCATGTAATGCACATGCACATGGTTGTTATTGTATGGTCAAGTCTATGAGTTACATTTTTCTGCCACTTCGAACTTCAAGGATGAAATTCTTTTAGGGCTTCTCTAAACAATCACATTCATTTCTTAGAAAAATACTCAAAATGAATAAAAGAAAAGAGATTTCTAATGAAAATATAAGTGAAAATTCAAATAAAACTTTGTGAAACTGCAAGAGAGCACTATATACCATCTTAAGAAACCAGAAACACTTGGAAATGAATCAAAGGCAAATGGTATATGAACAAGAAAGATGATCTGCAACTCTTTGCTGCTTCATCGCTTATGTTCTTAAAGGAAATAATGCATTTGTTCTTGAGAATTTTGGATATGAGTAATAGCAAAAGAAGACATGGATACTGATAAGGAGTTTCTTGAAGCACGGGAAGTGATCTTAATCAATTGCATACTCGGTCCTAAAAAAGATGGGTTGAAAATCCTTCTAAGAAATCTTAAAGATATCAATACCTATTTAGGAATGGTTTATGTATGTGTATGTTTCTCTTGTACTTGTATATGTTTGTTCATTTTATGTAAAGTATTGTTTAAACTAGTTTGTATAATATAAGTGCCTTATGTAAAAAAAAATGTTTATATATAAGTCTGTGCTTACTATGATATTTTTGCTTACTATAATCAATGCCCTATCATGCTATTAATGTTAAATAAATTATGTACATGTTATCGTAATCCACCTTTAAACCTTTTTTTAGATTTATATTTTTATGATAATAACAAACATACCTATATACTTATGACTTATTTACTGCACAACCTATTATTCTATTAAAGTTCTCTAGTGCCTTTATATAAACTATTTTATCCCATTTTTATTGATGACAAAGGGGTAGAGAAAAAGGTGAAAAATATAATAGAAAAAAGATAGGGAGATCATTAATATAGGGGAAGTTAATGGATTTAGGAGGATTAGATTTAAATTTAATAATATATTTTATCCAAGAATATTTAGATGGTTGTCATCATCAAAAAGGAAGAGATTCACAGAACTACACGTATTTATTTTGATCATAACAATTTGATAAATATTTTACTAATGATATTTCAAGTATATGTACGATATAGTACATAAAATGTAGGAATCTATCAAGATATATTGTAGGATATTGAAGTAGAGTTGCAGTACACTAATCAAGTTAGATCAATACAAGAACCCAGGTACAAGACCAGGGGATCAAGAGGAATCAAACAAATCAAGGAGATCAAGAGGAATCCATAAGATCAAGGGGATCAAAAGGAACAACGGAGATTCAAAGGCAAGGCAAGCAGAACATAAGAGACTTATGGAATAAAGCCTGGAAAAGTACAAGACAACAATTAGGCGGTTTTAAAGTATATTGAATTTAGAATTAATTGTTAAAAATCTCGTAGAAAATCTTGAAATTTATATTTTAAAACATTTTATTTTCCTCCTAGTAATCATTTTATAGAAGTTATATTTTGGTTTTACAAGTTAAAAGAGCTAAAAAAATTTATAAAGGAATTGACATTTGGCACTAGGATATGTTGACATATCCTTGAATATATGTCGATATACTAGCGTTGGATGCAACTTTTCATTTTAAATGAATAGAGACTTCCTTTCACCTTTTGAAAAAATATACTTTTTTCATCTTCTATATAAAAGCTTTGGACAATGAATTTTCAAGATGTTCTCTCTCATTTCTCTCACTCTGTCCACTCTCACATTTTGTAGAAAAGCCCTATTGCTTACCTATACCTATACTTTGTGAATCCACTCTCTTTCTTGCTACTTATTCATGGATTTGCAATCTACTATAAAGTTAGAGTAATTCTCTATCACTTACTCTCTGATCTTATCATATTCCCTCAAAGAAATCAAATATATATTAATGCTGGAGGTATTTAGTAAGTTCTAGTGAAGGTTACTTGAAATTATTATCAAAAGATTCAATTTTTTTGCAGATAATACTCTATAACGATGTGTCCTATCACATATAGAATGCCAATATTGTATAGGTGATCTTGACCACCATGGAAGTCAAGACGTTTGGTTTTCTTACCACCCATAGAAGTTCAAGAGGTTAAATATGTCCGACCACTTGTGGAAAGTCGGGATAGGTATTACTTGCCACCTAATTCAAAGTCAAGTTGTAAAGTTTTGATTGCCACCCATGGAAGTGCAAGTTGGTTACGGTGAAAATTCTATATGCTGTATGGATGTAGGATTGGAAATCCGAACCAGTATAAAAATTCTTAGTGTCTTCTCTTTACTTTTACTGATTTTACTTACTGCATTTATTATGTTATTGCCCATGAATCGGCTTCTGTATTGATAATTTGGTAATCACACGATAAATTGCTAATAAGTTTAAAAATACTATTCACCACCCTCTATTATTACATTAGCCTTAAGGTCCATTCTGCACATTACTAAGGTAGCGCATCACTTTCCCTATAGTTAATATTCATCTTGAATTTTAAAACAATTTGGTTAATTAGTTAATTAAACAATAAATTAAAATTAATTAAATATGATTTAATTAATAATACACATATGAATATTATATAAGTTAATTAAATTATAAATAGTTATAAATAAATTAAACTTATATAATATGAATGTATGATACTTCAGTGGAACGGTAAGAAACCCAACATAGGTTTAAGGAACAAGTACATATGTATATTGTGATTTCAAATGTGTCTGACACTTAAATCACAAAAGTAATTCATAAGAAATTCATTGTTTCCTAAATCGATATCACTATATATATATATATATAAGTTTATGAATCTTTAATATATTGGTCGGCCTCTACCATTTATATCTTAATAAATTACTTGTATATTCTTTAGTTGTTGATCTTCCTCAAGTTAGAGATGTTATGGGTAGTACTATTAATATATTAACAGGACAAGTTAATATACATGTGCGTATTTGTTGATCTTTCACAAGATACGTGCATTATACTTATGTCGCCGCAAAATGGTGGGTATGAGTGAGTAATCTCTTTTGATTTGTTGATCTTCCTTAAGGTCGAGATGAGATTAGGAAAAGGACGACGGGTTAGGAGTTACATATGATACAACTGATAAAGTGTTATCCATTGCGTATAGGCTTATGATCTATTGATCATCCTCAAGATCTAAATCCTAAAGCATGCGAGTCCTAACACCTACTAAAGAAATCAAAAGATTTCTATGTTTCCTTTTAGGGTTTGGAGAAACATAAAAGCCATTGGGAGCTTATTAGATAAACGAAATGAAAACATTTAACATATCTAATAATATAAGAACATATGCCATGTATAAATTAAAATCATCTACTTCAATAAATTTGCGCAACTAATATAATTTATTAAATATTTATCAGTTAAATATAAAATAAACTGAATCAAGATTGATAAAAGAAATATAAGTATACACTTACCAATAAATCATTTAGCATGTTGTCACTTTAAGACCCATGCAAGCGCTTAATTATAAAACTACTAAAACATTTGTACCTTGCTTGCCTAAAAGTTTATTTTTTTATGACTGTGTATTATTTTCTATTAGTTTTGAACTCTTAAGCAATATAAGCATATGGATAATTGATCCATATTCGATCACATATTAATATTATATGGCGAACAATCTAAAAACATAATATATGAAGCATCAATGAAATTAGCTCATTCGAAAAGAGCAAGTAAACCACAAGGCAAGATCGTGTATTCAATATGACTGATTGCAATAAGAATCTTATTGTGTTAAATGTAGCATTATATAGAGAGCTACAAGATAGACCAAGGAATTCATTCATTGAATGTCAATTTGATCGGTTTACATACAGTAACTTATTTAAAATCCTTAAACGTTAAGAATGGTCAAATGCACTTTTGAAAAGATATTTTTAGTCTTGTACTATAATTTCCTTTTGAATGATTTGACCGTTTAAAAGGAAAGAAAATGTAAGAGAGTGAATGTAATTTAGGCACAACTGAGATGGAGAGAGTGACTGATCACTTCTACTTCATGAAGAGATATTAAAAACGCAGATTGTATAAAATACTAAAAGGAGACTTAATATGAAATAAGAAATTTGATTAATATTCCAAATGAATTTTCATATAGCAAATTGTTTTCTATGAAAGTTATTTCTTCGAGTTCAAGATGTTTAATCTAAAACTCTTGACAGTAATTAATTCAATGTATGAAATAAAATCTGTAGTAAGTGGTTGAAATAGCTTCGTATTTCATACGTTGTTATATTAATGGGGAAAATAATAGGAGCACACCGTATAACACTTCTTGTTGGATGCATCAAATTTGGAAAAACTGGTTTTGTAAATATACCATATATTATTTATGGAACAATAACAGTTTGCAGTATTGATTGAAAAAAGATATAGTTTTATTTTAATATGAATGTTATAAATATTCATTCTAAGATAAAGCTATAATAATGGTAATTGTTTTCATAACAAAATTATTGCATTAGAAAATACAGAAGTATCTAAATATTTTACAATTATTTTGGAATTATGGACTTAGCAACAGTTCTGAGAAATAATTCTTTGATCATATGATTATGAATCATATAGTACTGCTAACTTGTATCTCAAACGATCTAGGGAAATGTGCCCATTCAGTGAGAGTGACAAAGAGTTGGTAAACTCTTCAAATTGATACACAAAGGTGTATGCAATTGTAAGTTAAATGATACTAAAACAATTCCACATAATTCCTTAAATTCACTGATGAATTATCATAGAAATAAAACATGTGTATTTGATACACAAGTAGTATATTTATGATAAGTTCATTAAATATAAAATGAATATAGAATTAATATGCAAAGAAAATAAAGAATATGATTTGATCGAATAAGTGAGTGTATTGAAAAAGAGTTCCAAACTTACCCAAAAATGAATAAAGTTTTAATCTCAAAAGCCACTTCTTCCAACGGTACATAATGATGTATCGATAAGGAGCAATCAGACTTTATTAAACGAAGTACCATTTATAATAAGTGAAGTTGAGTTAACTTATTTCTATAAGGTCATGTACTTAAGAGTAAGTACATAGGTCAAAATTAATTTCATTTAAAGCATAGTTTATGAGTTCATACAAGATATGACCACACGTAATAATTATTCATAAGAGATCTTATGTGGACCAACCCAAAAAAGTTTGGGACCAATGAATATTGGTCAACCAATTTATGTTATGAATAAAATTTTGAAAACTAAAAACAAAATAGTTTTTTTTATATATATATATATTTAAATAAGGAAATTCATAAAATGTTTATGAACAACTACTTTGTTACGCTGAGAAACAATTGTTGTTCCAAGAAACACCAACTTCACGGCAAAGAAATTTCTCCAAGAGATTATTGATGGTAAAATGGATTTGGATATGAATCAAAGATTAAACTAATTATGAGGGATGAAATGAAATTTATCAAACCAAAATGGACACAACACAATAGAATGTTTAATAAATGCTCTTTCACATTAAGGAAAATCTACAAGTTTCTTATCATTGTCATGACTAAAATTTCCTCAGCTATCAATTAAGAGTGTTAACTATGCTATATGGTACAACGCACAAATCCTGGGTAGATTTCAGGTACAATATCAAAATATGATTTTGATAGTTTTACCTAAAGGGACTGTCCTACACCTTCGACATCCAATATACATGTATAATACGCTGCTACAGTGTTCGGTTGATTATAACAACCTACATCGAAACGGGTCTAATTTTCGATCCAATAAAAGCCCATCGAACCTTAAGCTCATTCCAAAGCTCCTGTTGGTTTGTAAAATTGATACAATGAACAATATACAGAGCTATCTATGCTATAAAAATCTCACAGCGGAAAGGATAAAATATAATATCATAAATAGTACCCATTTTATAAAAATTCATATTTCAAAAACATAACATCACAATATTTAAAATAAAATATCGCAAAATAACAACATCATGTCTGAAATAGGTACATCAATATGTATCGAAACATAAATAGACGGATAAATGCCATTAGTCCTCGCCTCCGCCTTCAGCTTCACAATCAGGATCATCAGCTAACATGTCTATTGTAATAAGGTGGGGGGTTAGAACAATAATGTCTGATAAATAAAAATATCAAGTCTTACAATAATAGTATTTGGGAAGTATCATTTAGGTAAGTAATATGTATGTGCATCCTATACTATATTCTACCAAAAATACCTCCAACAGTAAGTCTGAAATCCTTTCCAGTCTATTACACAATTATCGTTAGTCCAAACAATGCAAGAGAAAGTACCCGAGCCACTTAATACCTCTTTAATGGGAATTAGACAGACTATGATCATTTAATACCTATAAACTAAGCAAATCCACATCACTTGATACTTAAACCCAAGGTAGACCCTCTTTGGTACTCCCAAACTAATGTCGTTCGAAATCTTCTTAGGCACTTAATACTCCTTTATAGGAAGAGGTGGACCTTACAATAGATGTTTAATATCTCAACCCCCAAACGGACCCTTCCAAGATTCCTTATTACAGCAGCTAAATGATAATCTCGACCATTTAATACTTCTTAAGTAAGAAGGAGGCGGACCCTACAATAGCTACTTGGTACCTCCAACCAAGAAGCAAGTCCTACGCTTTATAACCTATAACCCAAACCGTGACGTCCCATATTAACCCGACTATTCGTAGCTACTGGTAGCCAGATTAGCTAGGCAGACTTACCCTGCAGAATTGGGACTAACCATGCTTCCTTCGTGGGTACTTATTATAGGTGACGTCTCACATCAGTCCCAAAGTCATACTATTGGTAGCCAGATCAGGTGGATAGAATTAGATGTGCCGTTAACTGACCTCACATCCCTATAACTTAGTCATAATTCCACTCTCCTATCATACTACCACATATATCTTGCTCGCATTTATGTACTAAGGCAATATAAGGAGAATTCCTTAATTCGCCTTTAATTATGGACCAATTTCCATAATTATCCTTAACTTCCTTCCTAAGGGGTTTAATGCTAGTTAATAACCTATTTATACTACACAATTAATACGTTATTAACTATACGCTCTTAATATATTTATATGCTAATATACATATATATACACACATGTACGTAAATTAGGCTAAATAAATATTCCTAAGCATGCGAAGATTTTGCTCCCTATACTAATCGTTAAATGTTAAAAATTCCATATACAAGTCTAACTGTACACAATATCTTCCAAAATAGCTAATATCCTTAGCCAACAAAATAGATTTGCATAAATAAGAAGAATCATAACCAAACTTATTATATATATATATATTAATATAGTAGTACTAATGCCTCTATTTCAAGGAAACAACACTTGCAGTTTAAATCTTTTATATTCTATTCAACTTTTCTATATACGAACCTGAAGTGAAAAGGGATTTTTTTTCTAAATTATGGAAATAAGCAGTGCAAACTATGAATAAGGTAATTCATACTTTACACATCATTTTCTAACTTATTTTTCTTTTAGAAAACATTAAAGAAGAGTTGGAAGTGGAATAGAATATGAAATATTCAAATTGCAATAACAAAACAAATTCTACTGTTTTTATATAAAATAATTGAGATTCCAACAAACATAAGAATTGATATTTCGTTCGAGGGAATTTTGGGGTTTTAGTTTTAAGGTTTTCGTTAACAAAATTCCCATGGCATAAAACAAATCAAACTTCTACATACAAGTACTAAAATGAGAAAAACTAAGATTTTCACTCACGGAGAATTTGCTTGCTCCTTTTTGGATTTGATTCATGCCGCTCCTAATTTCCCTTCCAGATCTCTTCTTTTTGAAATATCAATTGGATTATTTATAAATTAGATTCAGAATCGGGGATTAGGAAAGAATAGAATTAGAAACTGAATATTTAAATATCTAAAATCCCTTATCTAGATATCCTAAGTGATTCTGAGTCGTAGAGAAGAAGACTGATAAAGTCCCTTTAGCGTTCCAAATTTTTTATGAATAAAAAGTAAGGTGGCTAGCCTCTTATTTATAGTGGTTAGAATGCACCAAAACCACCAAATTTAAATCAGTTTAAAATAATAAAATCTGGGATGTTCGTGCTTGACAAAACCCAAATCGCCACATGTTTACCAGTTGACCACTCCACCCTAAGCGGTCGACTGCTAGGAAGGTGGTCGATCGGTCCTTTATAGTCGGAACATGAATTATTTTTCCTTAATTTCTTTATTTAATTCCTATTTTATTTTAATGTAAATGTTTATATCAATGTTTTCTTAAACACAAAGATTTCTAATCAACGTTGAATATTTATTAGCATTTTAACTTTCAAATGTTAACATTAATCAAAATTTTAAATTTAAATTCACTTCGAATTATTTTGAATTTGAAAACTTCAAACATGAATAACTTTTCGTTTGAGCTCTGATTACAATATATGAAACTTGATCAGAAAATCACCACGAACGCAATAGTGTAACTTTCGTGGCCATATTCCGGCATTCACAAAATTTCCATTTTTAGTCTTATTTTAATTAATTAATTTCTTACTAATCTTTCATGAGGTGTTACATTCTCTCCCCTTGAAAAAGATTTCGTCCATAAAATCCCTAAGGAACGGATAGTGTAACGCGCACCCAACATCAATATTATACAACCAAGCTATCTACACAACCATCTACTCAACCAGAAATGTGATGTGATTATGTATGCAACATACTACAAGTGAGCTCAATCCTAGCATGAATGTAAGATCGTGACATGTAAGCATATAGGGTATGTATGCAAGCATCCTAAATATGCATAAAATTCTACATGAGTGCAAAAGCGATAGTAAAAAGTGCAGCAACCATCCCCTACCATCCAATCTAGCAACCACGATGCAACCAAAAACCTAAATTTTGGAGAGAGAAAGTTTATGGAGAAAAGCTCAAGATAAGAAGTCGTCATCTTCTCTTCGGTTTCTTATATGCCTTCCACCGGATTATCTCCCCATTGTACTCGAGCCAGCCTAATTTCATTGCTGCGGAGCTTCCTAGTTCCATGCTCCACTATGTGTGCGATGGCACTTGGTGCTATCGGCTCTGTCTCAATATTTGCTAACTGATCAGGCTCTACTATAATGGCGGTGTCATGAAGGCATTTTCTTAAGTGCAAAACATGAAAGACATCATGGACTCCTGCCAACTTATCTGGTAGTTCTGATCGATATAAAAGTTTCCCTACCCTTTTTTTAAATTGGAAAAGGCCCAACAAACCTCGGTGCCAACTTCCCCGATGTACCAAACCTCATAACCTTCCTAAGAGGGGAAACCTTAATAAACACCATGTCTCCTACCACAAACTCCAATTCCTTCTTTCACTTTTCGACATAGGACTTCTTACGATCCTGTGCGGCCTTCATTCGCTGCCTAATAATCTTTATCTTTTCCAAGATTTCGCAAATCAAATTTGATCCAAGTATAATTTTTCGGTAGTTTCTACCAATAATTTGGCGATGTACATAGTCTCTCGTATAGCGCTTCAAAGGGTGTCATGCCAATCGTCGCTTGGTAACTATTAGTATAAATGAACTCTACTAATAGGAAATATTTCTCCCAATGTCCTCTAAAATCCATAATGCAAACTCTCAACAAATCTTCTAAAATCCTATTTACCTTTTCTGCCTGGCCATCAGTCCACGGGTAATGCTAAAATTCAATGTTGTTCCTAAAGCTGGTTGCAAACCGCTCCAAAATTTGCTAGTGAAAAAGGAGTCTCTATCACTAACAATGCTGACTAGAACTCCATGCAATCATTGTTCGTCGGCTAAATGTCTACTGAGTTAGAAAATAGCCGAACGAATTTCAAAATAAAATTTACCGCAAGCGTAGGGCGTACTATTGAAGTACGTGGTGAGTACGGGTCGATCCGCAGGGAATTGATGATTTTAAAAATCAATTCAATCAAATTAAACCAAAGTCGAGTGAAAGTTAAGCTAGATAGAGAATTAGCTAACTAACTAAAAGAAAAGAAATGCAAATATAAGAGTTAAATGACAATTTAGAGAATAAATCCACTCTCTAGATTATGTAGTTCAACACATATGAAATCATAATATCTCTTTTATGGTCATTAGTGCTTTAATTGATGTGCTTATCATAAGTATGGCATATTTGTGCTATTGATTAGCCAACATAAGCCATCAAACTATAACACACCCCTTAAACCACTTACTAACTTTCATGAAATTTGACAATGAAAATGAAAATGAAATCTATTTTAAGTATGGCCTATTAACTATTGATTAGAAATATAAACCATCAAATTTTAATTTCAAATCACTTTCTTTTGCCGTATTCATATTTTGATGAAGAGGCAATTAGTGTTAGCGATTGTTTAAGCATAGCCTATTTGGTGTCAACAATATAGACTATCAAATTCAAGGCAAAAACAACAATTAAACCACTTCAATCATTCTTCATTAAGCACAAAACGAGAGCATGAATTAACAAATAGTTGAAGCTACATAATTAGAGAGCTTCATTACCCCTAAATTGAAGGGGTTTAGCCTCTCATATTCGTCGTTTGATTAACAAATGTAGCTAGCAACTTGAAAGTAAAAAAGAAAGGAAAATGAAAGCCAATGAAAAAGAGAACTAATCTAATTGCATAAAAGAAAATCTACACTACTTGCATAAATAAACAAATCTACACTACAACATGAAAGGAAATAAACAAGAAAAGAAAAGGAACATGTATTAAATTGCATAAAAAGTTACATGAAAAGAAGAAATGGCTAAGTATCCATGAAAAGAAAGAGAGCTCTCATTTTATTTTCCTAAGAGAAGAGACTAAGAGAAGAGAGCCTAAAAGAGAGACTAAGAAGAAGAGGGTTACATGAAACATAAGAGGATTTTATACATGTGTTAAACCCTAATTCATATTTTTGGGGAATGCCCAAAATACCCTCTTAGGAAGTGTGGAGGCCAAGTAATCATTAGCTTCAAATAATCCTCATTTAAGTGTATATGAAGCCATTAATTCCATAAGCATGTGCATTAGCCTCTAATTTGTACATGAAGTGAGGTGGGTAGGTGGAGTCCTCCATTATCATGCCTTTGAATTATTTCCATCTTCATTCATTTATCTTCACTCTTGTGCATGCATATATCTTCATGAAACCACTTGTATATGAAGCCAAATTCCTATAAAAAAATATAGAAATTTCCAATTAAATTTTCTCAAATTAATATATGCACAAAAATGACCATTTTGCCCTTGGATGAAGTTGAATATGTAACGATTTGAAAATAATATGAATTTTGGTTTAAACAAGTTAAAATGCCCGATATGATCATTTATTTAATTTAAATAGATTAAATATGGTGGTAAAATATGCACATTTACGTGCACATTAATCATACCACCTCTGCATTTGCTCTAGAGGTGTCGCAGTCCTATTGCTCCTAACAGGGACAAGGTGGGCGCTTTTAATGAGTCTATCCACTATAACCTAAATAGCTTCATTGCCTCTTTGACTTCTGGCCAACTCATCTATAAAGTCAATCGATATATGCTTCCATTTTTAATGTGGTAACAACAATGCTCCAGGATTCCCTTGTTCTGCCTTTATCTTTTGGCAAGTCAAGCATCTAGAGACAAATTCTGGTATCCTCTTCTTTATCCCTTGCCAGTAGAAAATCCACTTCGTGTCCTTATACATTTTATCTCCTCTGGGGTGAATGGTCAACTGAGAATGGTGACACTCAGTCAAAACTTCCTCTAAAACATCCTCCACCAAAAGGATACATAGACATCCATTTTTTCTCAAACATCCTCTTTCATTAACTACATGTCTACTAACATGGGGAAAATTCTATCCTCTACTTAGCTTGTCCAAAATGCCTACCATCATCGCATCTTACTTCTGCTCTTGCCAATGTAGTCCATTAATGTTGGCATAACCTCCATTGCCACAAAATAGCCTAGAGTGGGTTTTGTTGGAGGTTGGAAATTGAAATTCGTGTAGAACTCCAACCGCCTCCACTCATAAATAGCACCACAAGTAGCATGCCTCCGGCTAAGGTTGTCGGCGACAACATTCCCTTTTTCAGGGGTATACTGTATCTCAAAGTCATATGATGTTATAAACTCCATCCATATATTCTGTTTAATATTCAAAAAAAATTGACAGAATAGGTATTTATGGGATTTGTGGTCCATGAACATCTCAAACCTCACTTCTAAAAGATAGTGTCTCCACATCTTTAAGGCAAAGATGAGAGCCGCTAAATCCAAGTCATGAGTTGGATATCTCTTCTCATGGTCCTTCATCAACCTACTTGCATAGGCTATCACCCTACCCTTTTGCGTAAGAACAGCTCTACGTCCCAAACCACATGCGTCGATGCAAATAGTAAAAGGCTTTTTCCCATCCTGAATGGTGTGTACCGGCACATTAGTCAACCACTCCTTCAGCTTCCCAAATGCTTCCATGTATTTCTCATCCTATGCAAAAACTAGATTTTTCTTAGTTAAGCAAGTTAGTGGGACTACTATGTTGGCAAAGTCCTTAATGAATTTCCTATGGTAACCACCCGACCCAAGAAAACCCTTAATTTCCATGGTGTTCTTCGAAATCTTCCATTCTTAAATAGCTTCTACCTTCGCGGGGTTCACAGACAGTCCCTTCTCGAAAATAATATGATCGAGAAATCTTATCTCCTTTTTCTAAAATTGACACTTTGAAAATTTGGTTTTAAGTTGGTGCCTTTTCAAAGTCCCTAGTACCTCTCTTAAGTGATTTTCATGCTCACCTTCACTTTTAGAGAATACTAGAATATTGTCCACAAATGCTACGATGAACTTATTTAGCTGTCCCCTAAAGACTCTACTCGTCAAATCTACAAAGTACGCGGTGGCATTCATCAATCCAAAAGGCATTACTTTCCATTCATATAGTACGTCTAGAGTACGAAATGTGGTCTTCTGCTTGCTATTCTCAGTTATCCTGAATTGATGGAATCCCATGGCTATATCCAATTGGGAAAAGATTTTGGCTCCAACAAGCTGGTCAAACAAGTCATCTATTCTAGGTATGAGATACATATTCTTCTTGGCCAGCTTGTTGAGCTCTCGATAGTCAATGCATAGCCATAAAGAAATGTCTACCTTAGTGGTGAAGACAACAGGTGCTCCCCGTTTGGAAGTACTACGGTGAATGAATCCTTTCTACAATAGCTCTGAAATCTGCGTTCCAACTCTCGCCTTTCTTTGGGGGCCATGTGCCTTAATGGCAAGAGCGACAGGTCTAGCATCCTTCTCTAAGTCAATTCTAAACTATATCTCCCTTTAGGGCATTAGACCCGAGACTCTTTCAAAACTTCAGGAAATTCTCAAACTCTGGGCATAGATGAGAGATCATCTTGTGATAGGCTAAGAGAATATAAATAGCCTAGCTCGATCGAGTTTTAGGGCGTACAACGAACATCTATATCTCGCCCCTTGTGATTCCTTAACCATACAATCCTCCTATCACAATCTAAGATAACACCATAATAAGACAACAAATCCATCCCTAGGATAAGTCCATAACCCTCAAAACTAAGAAGTTACACGTTACATGTAAAATCAACGTTATATATATATCCATAATTAGATCCTTGCAAATTAAAGAAAGGATGTCGACCCCCAAGTAGGATTTGACACGACTATTGGGTTGGTGACAAATTATGTTTTTAAACTCAAGGAATTAACTACATTTTTAGTTATGAATGAATGTGATGCTCCCAAGTCAAATAAGGTACGAATAGTATTACCAGAAATAATAGTTGTACCTTCCAATGCAGCTTTTCCTTGATCTCTATGAGGAAGTCTACTCAAGATAGGTACAACCTCTATGGAATAAGCTGGCCCACTCTGTCCCTCCCTTACTAGCTTCATACATTGATCCTTGTAGTGTCCCTTCTCATGGTAGTGGTAGCATCTTCCTCTGAACTCCTCCCTCATCAAGCTCACCTTCCAGTTCTTAGCAATGTGTCTTTTCTTCTAGCACCTACGACATGTCACACTTCCTTCTTGATATTTCCCTTGGCCTTCTTGTTTTCCTAAAATTCTTTCTCTAGCTCCACCTTGGTTTTGTTATTGTGTTAACTTTTCCTTCTCTTTCTCCTTCCCCTTCTCTTCCAAGCCAACAGTCTGGAGTAAAGTCATCTCAACTATCATCTCATAAGTGGCGCCGGTGGGAATTTATGTCAAAAGTAGCTCCCTAAGTGGAGAATTTAGGCCCTTGACAAACTTCATAGCCTTCTTAGTAGAGGTGTCAATCAGACTCAATCCAAACTTAGCCAGTCCCATGAACTTATTGATTTACTCCTTCAAAGTGGAGTCTCCTTGCCTGAAATATATAAACTTCTCCAACTGCAAACTTACTTCTGCTTTGGACATGAATCGGGACTTAAAGCGAGTCCTAAATTTAGCCTAAGTGATTCCTTCCTCGGCATTCTCTTTAACTACTATGGTCCACCAATCCAATGCTTCTCCCTTTAAATGCCATGAAGTCATTATTCTCTTTATCTGGTCTCCCCATCCCAGCTCTTGGAATATGCGTTTATAGTAATTAATCCACGCCTTGGTCTCAACAAAGTCTTCTGCACCCGTGTGCACCCTTCCTTCTATACTTTGTAAATTTTTATGCATTTTGGGAAGTCTATAGAGTGAGATGTTGCTTCAGCAGATTGAGCAACATGTGCCACTAGTGTAGCTTGTTGAGGAATGGGAACATGCCCTACATGTCTTAGGAATTACTTGAACCATTCTGGCATCCCTCAAATGGTAGGTATCCCTTGGGTAGAGGGATTCCCAACCTTAGAGGAATGATTTCAGGCATATTCAGCTATCTGTAGGTTTAAACTCTTAGTTACAATTTCCTAAGATAGTATTATTTGCTTAAATAAAAGATTTGCCTAGTGTGTTTGTGTATGTTCAAATAAGTGTGTATATATAGGGATTGAAAAAAAAATTCAAAAATAACAAGTACGCACTCTTACGTATACATGTACCCATCGATCGAGTAACCTAAGCTCTGATACAAAAAGTAACAACCCACCTCGAAACGGACCTAGTTTTCGACCAAATAAAATCCCATAGAACCTTAGGCTCATTCTAGATCTGGCTGTTGGTTAGTAAAATTGATACAATGAACAATATACAGAACTATCTATGATATAAGAGTCTCACAGCGGAAAGGATAAAGTATAATATCAAAAATAGTACCCACTTTAAAAAATTCAAATCTCAGAAACATAACATTCCAATATCTGAAATACAATACTCAAAATAACAACATCATGTCTGAAATGGGTACATCAAAATATATCAATAAATAAATAGATAGCACCACAAGTCCTCGCCTCTACCTTCATCCACACAATCGGTATCATCACCTAACCTGTTTGTTGTAATAAGGAGAGAGTCAGAACAACAATGCCTGGTGAATGAAAATCTCAAGTCTAACCATAATAGTATTTAGGTAGTATCATTTAGATAAGTAATATGTCTCTGCATCCTATACTATATCCTACCTAGAATACCTCCAACTGTAAGCCTAAAAGCCTTTCCAATCCATTCCGCAACTACCGTCATTCCTAACAACGTAAGAGAAAGTACCGGAGCCACTTAACACCTCTTTAATGGGAATTACGCAGACTCTGACCATTTAATACCTATAACCTAGGTAGATCCCCGTCATACCTATAACCTAGGTAGTCCCTAACTGACATTGTTTGAAATCTCATCAGGCTACTTAATACTCCTTTGTGGGAAGAGGCGAACCCTACAATAGCCATGTAATACCTCAACCCCAAAGTAGATTCTTCCCAGGATTCCTCACTGTCGAACGTAAATGACAATCTCGACCATTTAATACTTCTTTAGTATGAAGGAGGCAGTCCCTACAACAATCACTTAATACCTCCAACCAAGAAGCGGGTCCTACACTTTATGACCCTTAACCCAAACTGTGATGTCTCATATTAGTCCGACTATTCATAGGTACTAGTAGTTAGATTAGCTAGGTAGACTTAACCTATGGCACTAGGACTAACCTCGTGTCCTCCATGGGTATTTATGGAAATAAGCAGTGCAAACTACGAATAGGGAAATCCATACTTTACACACCATTTTCTAACTTATTTTTCTTTTAGAACCCTTTAACAAACATTATAGAAGAGTTGGAAGTGGAATATAATATGAAATTTTCAAAATGGAATAACAAAAAAAATTCTACTATTTTAATATAAAATAATCGGGATTCCAATAAACATAAGAATTGTCATTTCATTTAAGGGAATTTTGGGGTTTTAGTTTTAGGCTTTTCATGAACAAAATTCCCCAAGGCATAAAATAAATCTAAACTTCTACTATACAAATATTAAAATAAGAAAAACAAAGATTTCCACTCATAGAGAATTTGCTTAATCATTTTTGGATTTGATTCACGCCCACTCCTAATTTCTCTTCAAGATCTTTTCTTTCTAGAATATATAACAATTGGATTGTATATAAATTAGATCAGGATCAGGAATTAGGGAAGAATAGAACTAGAAATTGAATATTTAAATATCTAAAATCCCTTATGAGGAAATCCTAGGTCATTCTGAATCGTTGAGAAGAAGACTGGCAGAGTCATGTTAGCATTCCAAATAATTTGTGAATAAAAGTGAGGGGACTAGCATCTTATTTGTAGTGATTAGAATTCACCAAAATGGTCGGATTTAAGTCTATTTGAAATAATAAAATCCTGGTTATTCATGCTTAACAAAACCCTAGTTGTCATACGTTTACCGGTCGACCGCTCCTTCCTAGGTAATCGACCTTTAGCGGTCAACCAGCCCAAGGGAGGCAGTCGATCAGTCCTTTATATTTGGAACGTGAATTATTTTGCCTTAATTGCTTTATATAATTCCTATTTTATTTAGCGTTAATGTTTATTTTAATGTTTCCATAAACCCTAAGATTTCTTATTAACGTTAAAATATTTATTAGCTTTCAAATGTTAACATTAATTAAATTTTTAAATTTAAATTCACTTTGAATTATTTTGGATTCAAAAACTTCAAACATGAATAACTTTTCCATTTGAGCTCCGTTATAAAACTTTATACATGAAAGTTGATCAGAAAATCGTCATGAATGCAATTGTTTAACTTTTGTGGCTAAATTCTGACATTCACAAAGTTTCTATTTTTTAGCCTTATTTTAATTAATTAGTTTCTTATTGCGGGGTGTTACAATGATTTTAAGTGATAGTCAAGGGTTGTAAAGTAAGTAAAACAATCATAGAGCCTATCGTATATCTCATAATGCGTCGAAAATAATATAATAGTCATCACAGATATAAAATAAGCAAGACAGTAATAACTAGATGATTCACAATATCAGAGTACATAGGTTCACATACTTATACTAGATAGTAGTAGAGTTTATACAACTAAAAATAACTCAAAAGATAACTGTCTCTAAATAGAATAAACAACACTACAAAGGCTCCATAGTGTTGCACAACGGAATAAGCAGTAATGAGTTCAAATATAAATACGAGAAATCATTGCCTCCTGCTCATCCATATGTACAGCACCGCATATCACCAAAACCTATTATCTAGTCTACTTATTTATGAGTATTCGAGATAATAAGAAGCAATGCATAAGACCTCGAGTCAAACAATAGTCTAATATAAGCTATAAGCAATCTCAAAATACTATAAAGTCGATAGAATAAGGAACAATAATATGAAGAATCATACCTGACCTATCCCTACATCCAAAGATTTATCACATAATAATAATATGCTAATCTACAAACGTCATAAAGTGTATAAACATTCCGGTACACATTGGGTGTCTAGATATTGGTCTCCTGGATACCTATGTTCGGTGAGATCCCTAGAGCGACAAACAAATATGGCAAACATAACATCCATCAAACAATACTAACTATCACTCAATATGCTTTGAATATATGATAACTCATACGATCATTCCTCTACCAGGCATTATTTGAAAAATCCTAATTTTCTATGTAGCCGAACCAGCCCAAAGCTGATGCTAAATCCTTTCCTTGATCCAGGATATATGAATTACTTCAATGATCTAGGGTAACCGACTAAGTACCCAACAAGAGTCCTTGTAATACCCTTACTTACGAGTACACTAGAAAACACTCCAAGTATCAATGATCCCTTCACACTTGTATCCAATCCCTTCCACACTCCATCTATTTTCATTCATCATTTCGGAACCCTTTAACGTTCCACTTTCCATAAGAGAACCCTTCAACTTTCTACACACAAATTCCCTTAAACGACCAGTCCTTATGGATTATCGCCACGGTCCCATAGATCGAGACACCATCATCGGAACAATTATAGACGTCCACATTAGTCATAGATCAACATGTCAAAGTACCAAAGCCATCATGTTAAAGTGTCACTCCTTCACCTTATCATTTATCATCGTTCTTCATTGTGCCACAATCATCAAAAACGAACGTCGAATGATCAAGCAAACACATGTACATGACACCAAAGCATCACGTTCATGCCCCTAGAGTCTCAACCCCATTAGCCAACGTCCAACATGGTCAGTACCGACCATATGTGGTCGGCACTGACTATATGCGACCAATTAAAGGACGTCAAGTCGAAGTCCAAGCTTTTCAATCCTGCTCAAAGCCAAATCGAAGCATCTAGCCTAAAACTCGAAGTGTAATTCCATGAAACATAAAGTAACATGGTCGATACTTGCCATGTGTTGAAAATTTTCTAAGTCCAATTCTTGTTTTCTATGTCATTCTAGGCATGAATTGAAGCATCTACCCTAAAACCCCGAAACTCTCCTCCCTTCGACCCAAAGTAGCGTGAATGCTAACATGATTTCGTATGCCCAAATTTTCTAAGTCCACATGCCAACCCCAACCATATTTTCTTCCAAGTTGAACCCAAAGCATAAGCTATCAAAACCCAAAGCAATCCCCTTCATAACTTAAAGCATCCAATCAAGCAATGATTTTTGGTCACCACCGACATGATTTTGACAACCATATTTTGAGCTACCAAATCAAATCCAATTTACATGCAACTTGTTTTAGGGTCTTCTAGGACTTCAAACAACATCATATTCAAGTCACATCACATTTCAAACACTTTGATTCCATTGCAACAAACAACGTACCATAATCCTAACTACAAAAAAGACTAGTAAGCACATCAAAACAATTCGCATAAAGATCAAACATCATCATACATCATCCAAGCAATGCATATAATTCATCCAAACATTATTTACAAGCATAAACCATTCTAAATCTAATTTTCAATAAATTAGCAATTTTGTTTGGTAAACGGTGTAAAACATATCAAAACCAAATCTATCTTTTAAACATGGTTTTTGAGTATTATTAACATGAAATCTAAGTTTAAAACGTTCTTACTTTGAAAATTGCTCAAAAACCATAATTTGACTATATCTACATACATTGCATAGTGAGGGAAGTTTTTTGGTTGGAAACTAATTCCCCTTGCCAATCCTCATTAATAATATGTTTAAGCTAATTGAAGTATGAAAAAGAGGAGTTTTTTTGTTGAAAATGAATTATCGGAGGTTTAGATTAAATTTTGGAAGTGGGAAAGTGATTTAGATCTATCCCATCATCCTTAATTAGACATAATTCATGAAATGGGTCAATGGGCTTAATTTGGGCTTAACAGATTACCCATTAATCTGGCCAACAACTATCTACACTTCAAATGGTCACATCTCCTAAACGGTAAGTCCAAGATCCTATTATGACCAATCTATGAAAAGAGAAACCATCATTCAGATCTAATAAAAGCAGTTTCGGACCTTAGTTCGACTTTTATCAAAAGTTACATGTCTTATAAGATTTTCAAGGTCAAAATTATCTGATAAAAATTCTATGGATAGAAAATGTCACTAGCATACATTTTCAAAGTTACAAAGTCATAAGACCTTCAAATTGATGTAAAGATAATATTTTACAATCCTTCAATATGTAAAATATAGGTCGTTACACTCGCCTCCATTAGGAATTTCACCCTCGAAATCCTCAAACAAATCAAGGAAAAGTCAACCATGGTTACCATGCATGCCCAACAACCATAAATATTCACCATAAGCATCAAACCTACATCTTTGCAATCAACAATATAGGTATACCTATCCTAGCATGCGAGATATTAAACTATCCTACATGATATCAGAAGTGAAAGTGAAATTCGATAAGCAAAAGGCCTTACCATGTAAAGAGCTCTAAATATGTGGTCCTCATGCTTTCTTCATTTTCCCACATGCAATTGCCTTTGTTTGCACTCCACCGAATCTTCACTAACTCCACCGTCTTCCTCCTAAGCTGCTTCGTATCACGTCTGACAATACGTATTAGCCTACGAGATCTCAAAGCTTTTGGTTCAAATTCGATATCATTGATCCAGTGCAATCATCACATCTAAGTCATGTACAAACTTCCATAAAATGGGAGTGGAATACATTGTGAACGCCTACCATCTTTTGAGGTTAGTTGACTTTGTAAGCTTGGTTACTAATCCTCTCTAATATCAGAAAAGGTCCTACAAATCTCGATGCCAACTTCCCTTTATCATTGAAGCGAACTACATTCTTCATCAAAGAGATCTTCATAAATACCATATCACCATTAGAGAACTCCAAATCCCTGCATCTCTTATCAACATAGCTCTTTTGTCTACCTTGAGCGGCCTTCGTTCATTTCCGAATGATTTCAATCTTCTCTGAAGTTTCTCTGATCATATCTAGTCCAAGTATCAGTTTTTCAGCCACTTCCTGCCAACACGAAGGAGCATTACATGGTCGACCATATAATGCCTTAAATGGTTCCATACTGATACTAGACTGATAACTGTTATTGTATGTGAACTCCACCAAATGCAGGTGATTGTCCCACTAGCCTCTAAAGTCCATTATGCAAGTTCGTAGTAGATCCTCCAAAACAAAATTCATTCTCTTGGTATGTCCATCTGTTTACGAGTGATAAGCTGTACAGAGATGCAGCTCTGTCCCCAATACCTCTTGTAAGCCTTCCAAAACCCACTAGTAATAAAGGGTCTCGATCAATCACAATGCTACCATGGAATCGCACTACCCATTTCACATACAACTCAGCAAATTTGAATGTCATTCTATTGGATTTACGGGTACGAATTGGGCATCCTTCGTCAATTTATCGACTATGACCCAGATTCTATCATACCCTCCTCTAGTCCTTAGCATTCCATTAATAAAATCCTTCCAAACTTGTTACCACTTCCATTTGGGAACCTCTAGTGGTTGCATCAACCCACTTGGCTTCCAATGCTCTGCCTTTAACAACTAACAGTTCATGCATTGCAAGATGAATGCACAGATATCCTTCTTCATCCTCTCCCAATAACAAGTTTACTTCATATCATGGTACATCTTACTATCACCAGGATGTATAGTCAGTCTCGAGTGATGGCATTCTCATAGTACCTCATCCTGCAATCCGTCAATATTAGGGACAAACAATCTCCTATCCTTATGGAGCCAACTATCATGGTCTAGCCATACCGCCTCATCTTATCAGACTATACCCCTCTTCTATCTTTGCTACGATCTCCACTAGTCCATCATCTCAATTCTAACTAGTATCAATCCTCTTGATCAAGGTAGGTCTATTAATTCGCCAACATATTTTGCTCCACCTCACAATGAGGTCTAAAGTCAGAGCCACTAATAAACTCAAGTTGTGTCCACTATAGGAAAACAACCCCCAAGTTGGCGATTCTTCTCCTCAAAGCATCGATGACAACATTTTCTCTACTAGGTCTATAAGAAATGCTAAAGTCGTAGGAGGCCAAAAGTTCTAACCATCACTACTGGCGAAGATTGAGTCCTTCTAGGAGAAAAGGTATTTCAATGATTTGTGATCCGCGAATAACTCAAACCCTTCTCCAAGTAGATAATGCCTCCAAATCTTCAAAGTGAACACAATTTCCACCAACTTCAAATCATGGGTTGGATACTTCCTCTCATGCGATTTCAGCTGTCGACTAGCATATACAATAACCTTACCTCCTTGCATCGATACTGCATCGAATCTACCACAAACATCCGTGTATACCGTCACCTCCCCATTCTCGCTAAGAATAGTCAACACTGGTGCACTAGTCAACCTCTTCCCTAGATTCACAAATGTGTGTTCGCACCTCGCATTGCAAACAAAAGTGTGATTCTTCTTCGTTAGATTACTCAATGGTGCTGCTACCTTTGAGAAGTCCTTGACAGAACGTCTATAATACCCACTAATCCAAGGAAACTCCCCACGTCCGTAGTGTTCTTGGGTTAGTTCCACTCATGAATTGCAGTTGCTTTCATAGGATCTATGACAATGCTCTATTCCAAACAACGTGACCCAAGCACTTACCTGCTTCAGAAGTGATTTCGAAACTTTGCTTTCAATATATGCTGCCTCAACACTTCCAGCATGATCCTTAAATGTTTTTGTGTTCCTCTTCCATCCTAGAATAGGGTAGAATATAATCCATGAACACAAGCACAAACTTATTTAGCCGATCCCTAAAAACACAGTTCATAAGATCAACAAATTTTGCCGGTGCATTGGTCAGCCCGGATGGGATAACCAACCACTCATAGAATCCAGATGGTGTAGGAAATACCATGATCAACACATTCTCTTTCGCTACCCTTAGCTGATGAAATCCCATCACATAATCCAACTAAAAGATACATTCGCACCATGAAGCTGATCGAACAAGTCATCAATATCTGGGAGTGGATACTTGTTCTTCCTTGTCACCTTACTCAGCTTACAGTAATCAACACGCAACCTCAGAGAGCCATCCTCTTCAGTGGCAAACACTGTGGGTGCGCCCACTCAAATATACTCTTACGAATGAACCCACACCTCAATAAGTCATCCACTTGCACCTCCAACTCCTTCTGCTCTCTAGGTGTCGTATGCCTTAAAGGCATAACTATTGGTCTAGCATCCTTTACTAAATCTATGCAGAACTTAATCTCTTGATGTGATGGTAATCCGATCAACTCCTCAAATATGTTCGGATACTCTCTAATGATATGCGTAGATGATAACTCATCCTATAGGACCTTTAGCGAATATAGAAAGCTAACCATAACCTCGTCCTTTGGAAGGCATCCAGTATCTACTTTTCACCCATCCTCGGCCCTAATTTTCACCAACAGCTTCTTACAATCCCTCACTACTACATACTTACTCAGTCGGTCTATACCCAAAATAATAATGAACCCAACAACACTCAAAACAAAGCAATCAGAAACAAAAGAGCATCCATGAATTGATAAGACCAAACTACAAAAAACTGTACACATGCTAGTGAGGCCTCCACAGAGATTGTCACTACTAAAGGTCGGTCAACAATTTTAATCCCAGTCTATCTACCAAGTCACTAGATATAAGGGAATGTGAAGCCCAGGTTTCGAATAAAACACGTATAAATAGAAAGAAAAATGGCGACGCCCTTCCCATTCTCTTTCACCAGGAGAGTACTCGATGAAGTTAAAAGATCATCGAAAGTGTATGCTTTCACTATTTGCTTCTGCTTTGCCGGTTTAGGACAATTCTTTTATAGATGTCCTGCCTTATTGCAGTTATAACAATTCTTCCCTTCGAATTTGCAGTCCTTACTCATATGACCTCGATCACCATAATTATAGCTACACTTAGCCTTCTTCTGAGCATCTTTATTCTAGAACTGGTTCCTTTTCCCATTCCATTCCTTCTTGCCTCTCCCACTCAGTTGTGGCTTCGGCTCTTTCTTAGCAATAATAGTTCATTTGGACTTAGGATACAAACACTTCTGTCGAAGATCATTCTCGATGAGTTTCTCAAAAGACTCGTCAACATGACCCACTAACTCCTCTCCTAAATAATCATCTATACCCATAGTAACTTCTCATTTTTCTTTCATGGAATGTCGATAAAGGACATCCCGTATTTTGACAAAGCGTCAAACTCAGTCGTATGCTTGGAGATCAACATATCTCCCTGCTTCAACTCTGCAAACTTCCTGAATAGTAACGACTTCTGGGCAATCCGTATGAACTTCTCCTCGAATCTAGCTTTAAATTGATCCAAATTGAGTTGATCCTCAGGAGTACAATCTTTATAGTGTTCCACCAGTTTATAGCTCATCCTTGGAGCTGTAGAGAAGTCAATCTTGTTCTCATAGCATCATCCAATTTCAGGTCATAAAAAATCCTTTCGTAGGAGTCCAACTAGTCCTGCACTTCCATGGCTAATTCCGTACCTTGGAATGGTTTTCCACCAAGACTGGCAAAATCCTTATCAGCCTCGCAAAATTGGCTCTGGGCACATGCACTTGAGCCCTGCCTCTAATAACAACATTCGAAGCCGCTGCTTAGGCATTCTACAACATGTTCATCATTATGGTATCGAACATTTCCTGCAAGTTAAGGTTAGCAGCTCCCGAGCCTGCTCCTAACTCCTCAACATCTGAGATGGAGTTCCTCATAGCGTTTCTTGTATATCGACTCATTTTGGAACAGTAACAAGAATGATTAGTCTCTTATAAAGAAAACAGCATCAGTGGTCTGTAATGACCCTAATTTTGACTAAAATTATTTAGGATATTTAATTAGATAAATTAAATGAAATAATGTAAATGGTTAAGGGATTGAGATTTGTTAACCAATAAGAGGGCCATGCCTTAATGAATCTATAAGCCAAAGAGAATTAAAGTGGAGTAAGTAGGAGGAATATGATAAGGGTAAAATAGGAATAGACTTTGTTCTCATACCCTAAACCCTTCTTACCTTCATTCCTTATTCATTTTCAACATTTGCAAACAAAACTAAAGTCTTAAACAAAGCTTGGCCGGCCACCATTAAGAGGTTCAAGAAGAAGAAAAGATAGGATTCAAGTAGGAAGCTTAAGCAAATCAATCAAAGAGCAAATCTCAACCTTCTTAACAACAAGCTAAGGTGAATAATGATCTTACATCTCATTTTTATTGATTTTGGTTTCTAGTTAGATCCAAATTGATTTTGCAAATAATATACCATGATATGATTGTTTAAATGGATATATATGCTTGTTGATGATTTATGTTGCTTCATATAGATTTTATGATAAGTTTAGATTTGAAAAACCTATTAATTGACATCCAAAAGACTTGTATTTTTAATATGTGGTTGAAAACATTATTTATGAAGTGGGTTTCAAGTTTCATAATTTTCTAAATTATCGTGGATTTATTATGAATTTTCTATGAAAGAAAATAGCTAAAATTGGGTTTAAATTAATTAAGCTAATTATATATTGCTTTTGGGTCTGAAATTTAAATATGTTAGAAAACATATTAGAAGTGAATTATGGTAATTTTTGGGGAATTTTCCTATGTATTTTACTATGGTTATAAAATTATTTAAGGTACGGGACTTAAATGTTTTATATGTTTTATCAAAGAGAAGGGCTTATCTGTTAAACATTTTAATCTGATAATTTCTGAATTCGACAGTACTTTTAGAAAAGGATTTTGATAAAGAAAGGATATCCAATTGTGACAAATAAAGCAAGTTAGTTGAAAAGAAATTACTTTAAAAGGTTATAAATCAGTTTTGCTAAAATTTACTACTTCGCCACTTCCTTCTGCAAGCTTTCGACATCATACTCCCACTTATGACCCATTCGAAACCAATACACATGGTATCAACCCTTTGGTACGTAGTGGATTGGAGAACGTAGAAGGAACCATGTCTAAACCAAGCTTTCGAAGGGGTTGTTTTTAACTTACCTTTTTTAAAAAAGAAGGAAGCTTTCGAACCAGTAGTTGCTTGCCTTTATTTTAGAAAAGAGCTTTCGTAAAGGGGTCGCCTTTTTTTTTAAAAGAAGCTTTCGAAAGGATAGCTTTGAACCTATTCGAAACCATGTTGCCACGTTCATACCTTTCGAACTAGTTAAGACCGCTTTTCTTCATAACTTTTAAACAATGGTCTCGAAAGGGTGCTTTTCGCCTCCTTACTTTGAAGCGCCTTCTCAATGCTTTCAAAAAGGTTAGTTTCGAAACCATCCTCTTTCTTTTACTTAGGATCAATGCTTTCGAAAGTAATACTTTTGCCCCAGTTCTATATGACCCTTAGCTATATTAAAAGTTAAACCCAAAGGTTTCGAAAGGAATGATTTTAAATGGTTTCGAAGCAATCCACAAACTTTTACTTGAACCCAATACTTTCAAAAAGTACGTTTTAAACAAAGAATTTCAATGCTTTCGAAAGGTATATAATATGGGTTTCGAATGGTAGATCCCCAATGTTTTCGAAAGGTTTATTTTGAGTATTTGAATGAAGGATTTTCAATGCTTTCGAAAGGCAAGTTTAAAATGATTTTAAAAGAGGATGTCTAAGGTTTTAATAAAGCTTTCGAAAAGGTTGTTCTCAATGATTTTGAAAGACATTGTTTAAAGTTTTTAAACAAGGGTTTCGAAGGTTTTACCTTGGATCCATGGCCTAAATTCTCCTAAGATAGAAAGGGTTTTTAACTTACCTTGAAGGGATAGATAATCCCATTTATAAGGTTTCATCAACATTGTTTTGTGTAAAGCATATATCATGGCATAAGTATTTTAAGTAAAGCAAAAATATACGATTTCAGGGGTGAATCATTTACAAAGATTGTTTACAAGGAAATGAAATTTCAATGGGGTAGTAACCCTAAGTATATGACAGGAAAGGAAATTTGAATAGGGTAGATAACCCTAAGTTTATGACTTAGATATTAGATGACCATATGGGACTGGTGTAGAGTCGTGCCCTATACTTTAGCTAATAGCCCCTAGCTAAAATAAGTCTAAAATTCCAGTGTGTATGGCTTGCCACAGGAAGGACTAAATTGTGGTTGCGCATAGAAGGGAATATACAGAGTAAAGATAGGTTATTAGTGAGCCCGTAAAACCATTAGGCTTAGTTGACCCTAGAAAAAAAGAAAGTTAAGGGCAATCATCCCAGTATTGTGTCTAATAGAATTTAGATTGTTGATTATGTCTGGTAGGCATGAGTCAGCCAATGGTTAATAGTTAGCCAAGTAAAACTATAGTGTGGATAGATGGTCCATTGATTTCCTAATTTTGTGCAGATATGTATTTGTTGTTATTGTTATAATCAATTTAATTGTAGAATTCCGATTTGCAAAAGACATGCTTTTAAAGGGATATTAGTGAGGGGAAACCCGTTCCGCTAAGCAGAGTGGTCTCACTTAATATCAGTAAATCGAGATGTAATAGTATTATTCACACCAAGCTTTATGTCTGACTCGAAGTTTATGTTTTCCCCTTAAACTCTCAGGTGTTCAAAATTTAATTTGAGTAGATTGAGAGTTAATGACTTTTCAGGTTTAGTAGGCTGGACGAATAAGCTTCCGAAGATGTGCAAGAGGCAAAGTTAGCTATGTAGGAGCTATTTAGTATTATTTCTGCTGTGATGTATTAAGGCTGATATTTCTATTTAGTGCTCTGATCATCCAAGGGGGCATCTTCATATGTTGCTCTTGGCATATTTGTAATAATTATATTTGATCAAAACCTAGGAATCGTTTTGGGATCATGTATCTGAATATGAAATATTGATTTGAAATGTAATCAGAGAAGCTGTTTTGAAATCTATGTTGATTTTATTTCATATTCATGTGCTTTTGATATTATGGATACCATTAACATTATCGTGTTTCTCCACCGGAAGTTAATACTATGGATGACTGCAACATCTGTAGCGCTTAGCTTCGGGCCTCAAGATAGGGGATGTTACAGGTACTCGTGTGTGCAATGCAGCTTATATTATATATATACACACACGTGCACACACACACATAAATATATATACACAAATGCATACACACTACTATATAGTTTTGAAACCAAGGTATATAATAACTATGCTCCCTCGTATATACTTTTGATCCATTCTAAGGGATAACACCTCCTTATCTCTAACGGATCACGGTATAACCTTAGAATTAAATGAGTTAACTTAAGTTGAATCGCTTAACCCAAGATCTAATACCAAATGTGACGATCCCCCTACACCTCAACCATCCAATATACCTAAATAGTGCGCTGCTACAGTGTCCGACCGATATAGAGCGATATTCAAAGGTTGTAAAGTAAGTAAAACAATCACAAACATGTTGTATATCTCACAGCGTATTGAATAAAATATAATAGTTATCATAAATATAAAATAGGAAAGATAGTAATAACTAAATGAACCACAATATCAAAGTACATAGGCTCACACTATTATACAAAAATATTAGTAGAATTTATGCAGTCGAAGATAAAATCAAAAGCTAACTATCTCTAAATAGAATAAACAACAATGTCATGGCTTGGTGTTGCATGATGGAATAACCAATAATGAAGCCAAAAATAAATACGAGAAAGCATTTCCTCCTGCTTGTCCATCTGTACAGCACCATATATCACTGAAACTTGTTATCTAGTTACCTAAGATAATAAGAAGCAAAGTATAAAACCTCAAGTCAGACAATTGTCTGGTGTGAGCGATAAGAAATCTCAAAATACTATAAAGTCGTTATAGTAAGGAACAATAGTATGAAGAATCATACATGATATGTCCCTATATCCAAAAAGTTAGCACATAACAATAATATGCGAATCTACAAATATCATAAAATGTACAAACATCCTAGTACACATCGGGTCTAGGTATCGGTTTCCTTGATACCTATGCCCTATGATATCCCTACAACGACAATCAAACATGGCAAACACAACATCCATCAAACAATCCTCACTATTACTCAATGTGCTTTGGATATATGATAACTCGTATGACCATTCCCTTGTCAGGGATTAATAGAAAAATCCTGGTTTTTGGGTACCAAAACACTAGCCTAAATCTGACATAAGATCTTTTCCCCGAATTAAAATATACAAATGCCTTCAATGATCTAGCGTAACCGACTAAGTACCCAATGAGCATCCTCATAACAACCCTTCTTACAAGTACACTAGAAAACATTCCGAGTATCAATGATCCATTAACACGCCTATCCGACCTCTTCCTCACTCCATCTATTTCTATTCATCATTTCAGAACCCTTCAATGTTCCACTTTCTATAATAGAATCCTTCAACGTTCTACACACAGTTCCCTTTGGAGAAGCTATCCATATGGGTCATTATAATGGCTCCATCAATCTAGTCGCCGTCATTGGAATACTTATAGACGTCCACGAATCAACACATCAAAGTTCTGAAGTCATCATGTCGAAGAGTCACTTCTTTGCCTCAATGTTTATCATTGTTTTTCATCACGCCACAATAGTTAAAAACTAACATTAAACGATCAAGCAAAACACACGTACATAACCACTAAAGCATCACATGCATGCCCCTAAAGTCTTGACCCAATTGGAAAACCTCGAACATGGTTGGTACCGACTGTGAATGGTCGGCTCTGACCATGTGCAGCCACTTAAAACTGCACCAGTTAAAGTCCAAGCTTTGCCATCTCACCCCCAAAGATAACTCGACGCAGCTTAGCCCAAAACTCAAAGTGCACTACCAAGAAACACAAAGAAACATGGTCGGTTCCAGCCATGTGTCATGTGTTGAAAATTAGTTAAGTCCAATTCTTGTTTTCTTTAACATCCTAGGCTTGACTTAAAGCATCTTTCCCAAAACTCCAAAGCTCTCCTCCCCTTGAGCCGAAGTCGCATGAATGTTGACATGCTTTGCACACCTAAATTTTCCAAGTCAACATGCCAACCCAAACCATATTTTCCTCTAATGCAACCTGAAACACAAGCTATCAAAACTCAAAGTGATCCTCTTTATAACTAGAAGCATCCAATCACGACATATTTTTGATCATCACCGACATGATTTTGACGACCATGTTTTGAGCTACCAAATCAACTCCAATTTGCTTGTGACTTGTTTTGGGGTCTTTTAGGAATTGAAACAATATCATATCCAAGTTGCATCATGTTTCAAAAACTTTGATGCCATTTGCACCAAACGAAGTACCATAATCTTAGCTACACAAAATAATTAGAAAATACATCAAAACAGTTCACACAAAAATCGAATAACATCATAAAACATTGAAGAAATGCATATAATTCATCTAAACATGATTTACAAGCATAAACTATTCTACATATAATTTTCTATAAATTAGCAATTATGGTTGGTAAATGGTTTAAAACATATCAAAACCCAAGTATTTTTTTAATATGGTTTATGGCATTATTAACATCACTCTAAGTTTTAAAACGTTTTAACTTTGAAAATCACTTTAAAAATCCATAATTTGACAATTACATATCATAGTGAGGGAAGCAATATCACTCAACGAGCATCAAATTTACCAAATATCAATGCAAATCTAAGATAAACAGCGACGGCATGGATTCCAAAGTGGTCCAAATTGTAATCCTACGATTCCCATTACTAATCACTCCTTAATAATGCATTTAGGCTAATTAAAGCATGAAAAAAGGAGCTTTTGATTTGAAAACAAGTTAATGGAGGTTTAGATCTATTTTTGGAAGTGCAAAAGTAATTTAGATATGTTCCATCATCCCCATGTGGGCATAATTTTCGAAATGGGTTGGTGGACTTAACTTGGGCTCAATTAATTACTAACTAATTTGGCAAGCAACTTTCTAAACTTCAAATGACCATATCTCTAAAACGGTAAGTCCAAATTCCTATTATGACCAGTCTACGGAAAGAAAAATCATCATCCCGGTCTAAAAAAGGGGTTTCAAACCCTAATTTGGCTCTTATCAAAATTTATAGGCCTTGCAATATTTTCAGGGCCAACATCGTTTGATAAAAATTATAAGGATAGAAAATGTCACTAGCAAATAGTTCCAAAGATATTGAGTCATACGACCTCGAATGAATTTGAAAATAATATTTTACGATCCTGCAATACATAAAAAATGGGTTGTTACAGATATAATCCATTGACTACAAATGTGTTTTCAAGAAGAAGACCAATGCGGTTGGAATATAATAAGCTATGTTGATAACAATAACAGTGTACGTTTCCATTGTTGAAATTAGCGTAACAGATTCATTATTCAATGTGCTTAAGTTAATTTGAATTTTACTCTCCAAATTATCGACGATGTGACTTTGAGTTTTGGTTCATATATGTTGAATAAAATTTCTAAACAATGATTTAGAATATACTATTTGCACATAACAACCAAAGTGCCTTGAAGTCGGTGGGAGCGTTAATAAGATTGTGGGTTTTAGATATGATCCGAGAGCTGATACAAAAGTATCATTCGACGCGCATCAGAATTGAATAAATATTTTAACAGAGAAATCAAACACTCTGATTTTCAATCTAAATGCAGAAGAAGCATGTATCTGTAAGAAAGAGCATTAAAGGTACAAAAATATTTCTAAAACTAGAAGTAAATGACAAATTTATGATTCTTAATGACATTCCTGTATCAAAATCATTTTAGTTTGGTTGTTTAATACTTGATATTCGATTTTAAAGTGACATCTTTTATAATCGGTATAAAACGGTGTTGCGAATGTTCTAATAATATACATAGACACCACGTTAAATTGCTTAATATGGAGCATGTAAGATAGATTCCTTATGCATTGACAATAGGGATTATCCTAAATGTTGTATTATCTACAATATTGCATTTTGCTTGTGTATTTGATACATAAGAAAGTATCAAATTAGAATTAAGATCGCTAAATGATTATTTATAGTGTTCTCGGGTATTACGAAGTACTAGAGAATTGTTTGTGGAAATAACGAACTCCTTATGAATGAATGGTCGAACTTAAACTTACGACTGAGCTATGGTTGATTCCTGATTGCGAAAATCTCATGACGTTGTTATATGATGACAATGTCGCCATGCAATTCAAAGAAGAACCTAGAACTCATTAAAAGTTGATAAAAATACTCCAATATGTTCCATATGATAAATGTAGTTTGTTAGCAATGGAGAGAGCTGATTGATGGAGTAGATAATTTAGAAAATATAGCACATCCATTTACTAAGAGACTAGCTCGACCAATTTTGAGAAAATTAATCGAAGAAATGAGAATAAGATTCCATAATTGACCCTAAGTACAAGTGAGAGATTGAAAGAGTTAGGGGTATGCCTTAGGAGAAATTATGTAGTTTGTTACATATATCGAACTCTATAACCAATCTTGTTCGTAATAAAGGTATTTAATATCTATTATACACTTTTTTGTATTGTAATATAATTAATTAAGTAATTAATTTAAAGTATACTAATTAGAAAACCCTTAATGATATGTAATTGGATAAATAATTACGAGGAGTTTTAATCAAAAGAAAATTATTACAAAATAAAGTGACATATTATTTTAAATATTCTCGGTTAAGATGTCTCGAGATGGGATATCGATACATTCGTTGAGACCAGAGTACGAAATGCTTTCCAAATGTTGAACGGTGTCTTACTTATGACTGTTGGGGACACCAAGGGGTTATATAGTTACCTTGATTTAGGAATACCATTGAACTTCAATGTGGAAACTTCACTTTGATTATAGTTAAATCGTGGTGTGGCATCGGACAACTACAGTTGGATCTAAGTTGAAGCATTGGAAGTGAAACACTATTCAATAAACAATTCTTTCCCTCAGTTGTATGAGATTTGTATCATTTTCAACCATAGTCAACTAGAAGTCAAAATCTCTAGCTAGAGTAATACGATTAATAATTGATGGTATTATTGAACCAAGGATTTTATATACGGACTAACCAAGTTGAATACGGACAATATTAGAATTTTGACCAAAGACAAATTCCATTAGTCCTTAAGTGATATAGTGTTGACGGAGAGAATTGGCGTAAATAACCATTACTAAAAGATACCACTTGAATTTGTAAAATTAGGTTTTACCTATGAGATTTGTAACCGATGAATTAAGTCAAACTGTCACACCACTAGTTACAGTGACATATGAACATTAGTAAAATCTCCGACTAAATTCACACATGATAATCGTACAACTGTATCTATTCAGTCTCTGAAACACCGCTTCATTTATAGTAATCATAAATTAATTAAAGTAATTAATATTTTAGAAATATAAATTATTATTGTACTTATGTATGGGTTGTGTTTAGTAAAATGGAGTTTCCTTTAAAAATATTTGTAGTGTCAAATAGGTGCATATATAATAGATGTATTTGTATGTATCGATATTTTATATCAATATGCATTTAAATTAAATAATATTAATTATTGTATGGTTTAAAGTATTTATGGGTCCATTAGGCCCCAATAATTGGTTGGCCATAGGGATGCAAAGGAAGGAGTTCAATTTTGACTTGGTTTGATAGAATTTCATGTAAGATATTTTCTCAGACTCTTTCTATAAAAGCAAGACGGACTTCATTGTTTAGGGGAACTTTTTTAGACTCCTCTCTTCCTCTCTTCAAGCCATAATTACCCCCTCCCATCTCCTTCATTTTCTTTCCTAAAACTCATTCATCAATCAAATATAATTAAATTTGGTGCTTGTATGCTTGTCTCTTACAGAGAGAGTGTAGATCTAAGTAGTCTATTTTGACCCACATATGTTTTATACGGCCTCAACTCTAAGGTATAATTCACTTATTCATTCAATAATGTAAATTAATCATTGTAGATCATACCTATTATTTATCACCGTTTTCATGTATGTTGTACCCTACCAATTTATATCATTTTAATATATACAATAGTTCATCTATGTGATTCATCAAGGTATTATTATAATCAGCAAATGATATATAAAAAATTACACAACACGGATATATTGTAACAATCCCTAGTTGGAGGCCCACAACTAAAAGCTACGGATGCTGCAGTCATCCACAGTTATTAATCCTCAGCGACCAAATACAGTAATGTTATATACATTTATACACAGAAACACGTGAATATGGAAAAAAATTAAACCATCAAACAAGTTCTGCATTCCATTTCAAAACATTTCAAATTCATTACACAATCCCACAATTGTTAACCACGTTCAGAGAAAATATATTTATTACAATATATGCCAAGAGCGACATACGAAGATGCCCCCTTGGATGATCAGAGTATATATATAGGAAATTTAACAACTTTGCCTTTACAACAACAACACAGCGAAATAAAAATAAAAGAGAAATCTAGATAGCTATCATTCCTCATGCACGTCTCCGGAAGCTTGTTCATCTAATGAGGTACCTGAAAACCTCAACTCTCAAACTACTCAAAATCAATTGAGCACTCGAGAGTTTAAGGGGAAAACATAATTTTTGAGTCAGACATAAAGCCTAGTATGAATAATAATCTACCATCTCAAACCATTTAGATATCTAGTGAGACCACATCGCTTAGCGGAACGGGTTTTCCCTTTATTGTTATCCTAAAACCTTTATAAAACCATATATAGTGCTCCTGCATCCACAATGGTTAAAACATCTCAAAATAATATGATGATATGCAAACAAGTAAATCAATTATGGATTTCCCATCCCTATTCATTTTGACTATCCGTCTCAGTTATAGTTTGTAGGGTTACTATTAACCTAATAGTTTTCATGGGCTTACTAATAACCTATTTAATGTTTAGGGACTCCCTGTCCAGTTACATAGTTTTCATGGGATCACTAAGAACCTATTGGCCCCTGCCAATATCTTACTGTTTCATGGGCTCTCCCTGAACCTATTGGTAACTTCAATATCTTTTCTCTTATCTTAGTTTTCATCGGTTGACTAGGAACCTATTGACTTCTGTCAATATATTAATAGGGATATAGTTTTCATGGGTTCACTACAAACCTATTGGCCCCTGCCAATATCAAATCATAGTTTTCAAGGGCTAACTATGAACCTTTCTTCCTGACATCTTTATTTATACATAGTTTTCAGGGGCTTACTATGAACCTATTTGCCCCATGAACCTTTCTTCCTGACATCTTTATTTATACATAGTTTTCAGGGGCTTACTATGAACCTATTTGCCCCTGCCAATATCTTTTCCTATACACAGTTTTCATCGGCTTACTGTAAACCTATTGGCCCCTACCAATATCTTTAATTAATACTTTAGCATCCTATACTTTGGTCATCCTGACCTCCTGGATGCAATTCTACTCATTCAGAAGTGAATTAAATTTATATTCACTACTGGGTCAACCTAGCTGGTTATTTTGCCCTTCCCCAAGATACCGTTATGGGTTCATTATAATGTGAATATATTCAAATACATATATGAAGAAACAAAATAATAATACCAACCCCAGTGGTTTAATGTCCTTGAAATCATTTTATATAAAACTTGGTTAATCCTTTTAACCCATTAATCAAGGAAAACTTCTTCAAAACTCCATTTCGAAACATTTTATTTATTTGTGACATGGTTTTCCTTTAAAATGTGATTGGGTTATTTGTTTTGAAAATTATGGCTTTCGAAACCTTAAAACATTACTTTCAAAACGCTTGGATAACCTCCTTCGAAAGCATAGAAAACTTATTTTCAAAACATTACATATCAACCTTTCGAAGCTCTTAAATCATCTTTTTCGAAACCAAAATATACCTTTTGAAGGTATCAAAACCTTACTTATAGTCTTTAAAACATAGCTACGAAACCAATGAAAGTACCCCTTTCGAAACCATTGGATTTTTCTTTAAAAACATCTTTTGGGTCAAAGTGAATATATACGAATGTACCCCTTTCAAAATCTTTAATCATCATATAAAATTATTTGGGGAAAGCTTGATGGCATCTGCACCATCTTTTCGAATGGTTCAAAACATTTAAGTAAAACATTGAAGGTTAGTATCGAAACCCCCTTCCGAAGCCATTACCTTCGAAACCCTTGCACCCTTTCAAAAGCATTTAGGAAGTGACTTAATTCACCTTTAAAAACAAAGTATACCCTTCGGAAGCATTGATCACTTCAATACACTCGAAAGGCAAAAGAACAGCGGCTGGGTTTCGACTTAGTCGAAACCACTACTTTCGAAAGCATCATTTTATAAATAAAGGAACCCATTTGAAAGCCTATACTTTTAAAACATAAAATGACAACCCCTTCGAAAGCTATTAAAAAACCCCTTTCGAAAGCATATGTTTCGACTCCTTCGAAAGCTTTAGTAAAACAAAGCAGGCACTTTTCTTTGGAAAACAAACAAAGGTTTCGACCTTTATCGAAAGCATTAGCTTCGACACCATGCCTTCTGCCCATTTTCCAATCCACTACGCACCAATCTCATTGATGCCTTGTGTATTGGTTTAGGCACGGGTTGGTCTCGACTGAGGTGGTTTCGACTTGGTCGAGGCGGAAGCATAGGGTCGAAAGGCAGCTTCTAAAAGAGGCGGAACGTACTTTTTCTGGGTAAAGGCTGAATTAAAGCCAATAGAAGCAATTATTTTATACTAACCTGCCTAGTTGTAAACTTTTAATTTATTGCATAAACTTTTCAAATTCTTTCTCAAATTAACCGCCGCATAATTTCATATCTAAATCAAGATTAATTTAGCAAATAAGCACTTCCATTAAACAAAAACAATAATGCAAATAAGTCTTTCCTTCCAAAACAATTTAATTTCCGTAGTAAATCAATTAGGAAAAATCCCCAAAAATCATAGAAATTCACTTCCATCATGTTATCTAACATATCTAAATTTCAGACCCAAATTCTCAATATAATATCTGAAATAAATTCCTAAACTCAATTAACTATATTTTCCTATGAAAATTCATAATAATCTTTCCATAGCTTGGAGAATTATCAAAATTAAAACCAAATTCCAAAATCATGTTTTACATACATAAAAAATTTCAATGGCATTCAAACATTAATTTCAATCGGTTTTGCCCTAAAACCGCATAAATCCCTATTAAACAATTTTGTTTAAATTAAACAAATTATAATTCAAGCATATCATCATCCAAATCATCATAAAAACGAATTTAATCTTAAATCCGAAAACATATGATCATAAAACAAAATAGAGATGGTATAAATTATTATTCACCTTGATTAAGATAAGGAGATGGGATTGAGATTAATATTTGTTCCCCTTCTTTAATTCCTTAGCTTGATTTGAATTTCTCTTCCCCTAGCAATGGCCCGCTCCTCTTCTTTTCTTATGTTTTTAGGTTTTTTTTATGAAAAATGAGAAATGAACGTGAATGGTACAAGGAACGAAAATATATAAGGGTTATGGTAATAGGGTGCAGCTATTTCCCATTATGCCCTTGTGTAAATTAATTAACTTAGAAACCATTCTTATTCCCATTTAATTTATTAAGCATGGCCTCTATGTATTTAATCAAATCTCAATCCCCTAATCACTTAATATTTACATTATTCTATTTAATTTATCTAATTAAATCTTCTGAATAATGTTATCAAAAATTAGGGGTATTACAGGCTCCCCTCCTTAAAGAATTTCGTCCTCGAAATTCAGTAAGGACTAAATACTAAACATAGCAATCATCTATAATGACTCCTAACAACCATACTAGCCTACCTGACCAGCAATTATCTATATAAATCTAATATAGACATACCCTCAAAGTAGATCAGGATAAGTATCTCAAATCCTGTCTTCTGTCTCCCAAGTACAGTCCTTCTCGTTGTCGCTCCACTGAACTTTCACCAACTTGACTGTCTTGTTCCTCAATCTTTTCTCATCTCTCGCTACAACCTGATTTGGTTGTCTAACAAACGTCAAATTAGGTTCTACTACCAAATCGTCCAACCCTGTCGGAGGAATAGTAGTCTCTGGATCATGCTCATACTTGCGAAGATGAGACACATGAAATACATTATGGACATCTGCCATACTGCTCTGCAACTCTACTCTGTATGTGAGCTTTCCAATCCTCTCTATAATCTGGAATGGACGAACATATCTCGGTGCCAGTTACTCTGACTTTCCGAACTGTACCACACCCTTCATCGAAGATACCTTAATGAAAACCATGTCTCCAACTGAAAACTCTAGGTCTTTATGCCTCTTATCTACTTAACTTTTCTGTAACAACTCGCATATTTAACGATTTTATATTTAAATATAGCGTCGTTGGTCAGATTTAGGTCCGAAAAGCTACTTTTTGCAAACGGCCGAATTAGAGCTCGAAACCATTTCCATTGAGTTCAAAATGGCGTTTGCGATCTTTTTGAGTATAAACTTTGATATGTTTGGAGTAAGTTGAATTTTGCTACTTTTTCTAGTTGGGTTTTGGGTTTAGGTTCAGCCCACTAGCTTAACTAAATACCCTAGCTCATCCCATCTCTTTCCATTCACTCATTTTCACCTCCAAACTCAAGCAAAAACTGAAAATGGTGGAAAGGAAGAGGAAATAGAAATTACAAGCCCTAGTTTACTTTGCAAACTTGAATTCTTGCTCCAAAATCAAAGAGAAGCTATTAGTAAGCCTCCTCTTCATCTTCTCCAACTCTTTTCTCTTCAATTTTAGAAAGTTTCCTAAAACTTAACTTAGGAAAATACTTGTTTTTATCCTAGATTGAAGCTAGTAGAGTTGAAGTGGAGAGTGGTGGTTGTTCCTTTGCTATTGAGCCTATCTATTCTTGTTTTGAGTTAAAAAGGTGAGTTTTGAACTCACATCTACTTCTCTTGATATCATTGATGTTAGGTATGAATTTCTAACACTTAATGATGTTCATTTGCTTTTGATATGAATTGGTTTTATGAATATGCCGATTTTTGGTGTTTTGAAGTCAATCTTTAAAAATCCTAGCTTTGTTGTTGAACATGCTTTAGGTGGTGTTTCGGAGAGTCTATAAGGCTGGGTTGTCGCTTGGCATAAATCCCCAGACTTCGTCGCTCGTCTGATCGCTTCCGTTTTGGATTTTCGCCCTTTTTGGGCTAGGCTGATTTTTCCCTACCAGGAAATTTCAAACGTCTAGATTGAATCTCAGACGTCTGGATTCAAATTCAGACGTCTGGTTGGAAAATCCAAACGTCTGAAATTGGTCCTTGGAAAACGCAAAAAGGCAGAGGAAAAATCCAGACGTCTGGAAATCCAACCGGACGTCTGGCAGACGTCTGGTTGGAATTTCAGACGTATGAAATGTGCAGTTTTGCCTATTTTGGGCCAGAACTTAGGGCCAGACGTCTGGATCAATCCCCCAGACGTTTGGAACTGTTCACTTAGCTTATTTTGGGCTGTTTTGAGTTGAATTTCCATTGTTTTGTCGATTCGTGTTGATTCCAATTAGTTGTTATTGCATTTTTGACTTTGATGATTCTTTTTTAATTTCATTCACGGGTTTTATAAATGATTTCTTCAAATCGTGTTAAAAGCTTGCTTCTCCAATTTATAAATTCTATTTAAAACACACACACAATTTCGCACTCCGAGCGAAGTGGGAGGAGAATTAAATGATTAGATAAAACACATGCAATGAACACGTACGTTCATCTTTTCCGTTAATTCCCAATATATTCGTTTGAACGTTTTGACCTTTGGTCTGGTTTACCAATGAAATGAGGTGAACTTTGTACTGCTTTGAGTGTGAAATTGACTGACGGATAGTAAACCGTTTAGTGCGAACGAGTGGTTATGGGACTCACGTTAAAACTTTTCGGATTCCTTTTCAAGAGTTATGACACATTTTGCCAGTTAGTGGTGTCCAGTACTGGGCCTCCAGACCTTCACCACTACGGTTTGTTGCCTTCGGGCATGTTGCCTTCGGGTTTGTACCTTCGGGTTTGTGCCTTCGGGTTTGTTGCCCTATAGTATCGCTTCGGTGTTGGTCTTTTTGAGCCGCACGAGTGATATTGGGTTTGGAGCCTTCGGCTTATGGATCCTTGTTTATACAGTACTGAGCTCGAGCAATCTTATGTTTCATTGATATTATATTCCCGTGGTATCGCCCTTCGGTGTTGGTCTTTTTGAGCCGCATGATGTATAGCGGTTATCTTGTGGAACTTGTATACCTTATGGGTATTTGTTATTTGCCTTCTGGCTTGCTTTGGGATATTCTTATCCTTTGTTTATTTGAGATGCCGATGAGATGAGGCTTGTTTTGTTATGTTCCTCTTTTGTTAGATGATTGTGTTATCTCTTTTTAGAGATATTTGTTATACTTTGTAGCCTTGCAGGTTTATTGTTGTTCAGTTTATCTAACTGATTTGTTTAGCTAGACTGACCCGTGTATTTTATACTCGGGTCAGACCGAGATGTTTCAGGTTAGGTGCTTTTGGACTTAGCCTATTTTGCTTCCGCATGGACTACTCCGTTAGCTTCTTTTTGTCATAGCTTTTTACGTAGTCCTATTTTGTTGTAACTCTGATATTTATTCTTCTGGAATCGTTTGTATATTGTGGTTTGCTATACCACTTGACATGTATTATTTTGTATACTCTGTTATGTATCAGTATATGTGTATATGATGATCTACTGTTCTGTGATGTATATTACATTTGAGTTGTTATATTCTGTTCTGATAGATCCTCCAGCCACATGTGGTTTTGTTTTAAGTATTCATTGGATATGTCGATCTATTTGGTATGACCATTATCGACGTATTTAATAGATAGTTAAAGCAAATCTATAGATGGTCGCTCCTATCCAGCCTTATTCTCCGTATTAGCAAACGGTATTATCTAATAATACTCTTTGCTAATGTGGGTATAGAGGTGGGGCGTCACATTTTCTGTCTGTACTGAGCTTCCTTCATCCTTTCTCGGATCAACTCGATCTTCTCTGACGCCTCCCTAACCAAATCTAGACCTAAGACCAATCTGTCTCCAGTCTCCAACCAACATGCTGGTGATTTGCATGGCCTTCCATACAAAGCTTCAAAAGGAGACATTCCTATACTAGTCTGATAACTATTATTATAAGAAAACTCAACCAAATGTGGGTGATCTTCCCAAAATCCACCAAAGTCCAATACACAAGTTCTCAATAAATCCTCGAGTACCTTATTGACTCTCTCTGTCTGCCCATCCGTCTGAGGATGATATGCAGTACTCATCTTGAGCTTAGTGCCCAACACATCCTGCAGACTCTTCCAAAATTCACTAGTGAACAAAGCATCTCTGTCACTGACTATGCTACTAGGAACTCCATGAAGTCTAACTATGTTCTTCATGAACAACTTAGCTAAAATAGGTGCCGTCCTGGTTGACTTTACTGGAATGAAATGGGCACTCTTGGTCAATCTATCCACTATGACCCATATACTTTCATTTTCTCCATTTGACCTTGGCAACCTATCAATAAAACCCATGGATATCGAACCTTATATCCAAACTGGAATCTCTAGAGGTTGAAGTAATCCACTCGGCTTCTGATGTTCGGCTTTCACTTGTTAACAGTTTGCACACTGCCTCAGCCACAAGCCAACATCCCTCTTCATACCTTCTCAATAGAAACTCCTCTTCATATCTTGATACATCTAGGTCCCTCCAAGATGAATCGCAAACTTGGATCAATGACATTCTTCAAAAACTTCTTTCCTCAAGTCCTCAACATTCGGAATGCATAACCGTCCCTTCTTTCTTAACCATTCTCTCTGGTCAAGACTAAAATCCTTTAGATCATCAATCCCAGTGCCAACCTCATGCCTTCTAATCTTATTGGCCAATAATGGATCCTTCTTCTGCTTAGAAGCAATCCTCTCCATCAACATTGGTCGAAATTCTAAACATGACAACATGGCAGTACTCTGAATAGAACTAGCAGTCAATCTTAACTGCACACTACAAGTAGTCAAAGCTTATAAATCCTTCCATTCTGCCAACATAGCTAACACCACATTCCGATGTCTTCTACTAAGAGCATCCGCTACTTTATTACCTTTCCTAGGGGTATACTCTATACAAAAATTATAAGCAGCCAAAAACTCCAGCCACCTCAGTTGTCTCATATTCAATTCCTTCTGAGAGAATAAGTATCTTAAAGACTTATGATCTATGTATAGCTCAAATCTCTCCCCTAAGAGATAATGTCTCCAAATCTTCAATGCGAAGATCACTGCTGCCAACTCCAAATCATGAGTAGGATATCTCACTTCATGCGGTCTAAGCTGTCGTGAAGCGTAGGCAATCACTTTACCCTTCTGCGTCAACATAGCTCCCAATCCAATTTCACATGCATCGGTATACACCACCAACTCTTGGTTTCCATCTGGAACTACTAACACATGTGCATTCGTCAACAAATGCTTTAGCATAAGGAATGCTTCCTCACATTTGTCGGACCAAACAAACTTCACCACCTTTCTGGTTAGCTTAGTCAAAGGTTCTGCTATCTACGAGAAATCCTTAATGAATATCCGGTAATAGCCAGCAAGTCCAAGAAAACTTCTAATCTCAGTCACCGTCTCTAGTCTTTTCCAATTATTAACAGCTTTGATCTTATCTGGATCAACTGACAACCCTTTCTTTGAAACCACGTGACCAAGAAACTAAACCTTTCTTTCAGAAATGACATTTGGAAAACTTCGCCTTTAGCTGATGCTGCCTCAGTGTCTCGAGCACTACTCTAAGATAATCCTCATGCTCTCTTTCCGTGACACCCCTAATTTTTGATAACATTATTCAGGAGATTTAATTAGATAAATTAAATAGAATAATGTAAATGTAAGTGATAAAGGGATTAAGACTTGAATGAATTAATTGAGGCCGTACCTAATAAACTAATTAATGGGCTTAGGAATGGGTTTTTTGTTAATTAAATCACATAAGGGTATATTAGGAAATTTCCATCCAAAACTCCCACCGTTATATATTTTAGTTCCTACCAATTTTCTTCCCAATCACGTCATTTTAAAAATTAAAACACAAGAGAAAGGAACGGCCGACCATTAAGAGATCAAGAGAAATTCAAATTAAAAGCTAGAGAATCAAACTTAGGGGAAATCAATCTCAATCCAATCTCCTTATCTAGATCAAGGTGAATAATAATTCCATCTCTATTTTGTTTTAAATCATATACTTTCAAATTTAAGGGTAAATTCGTTTTTATGATATATTGGATGATGATATGCTTGATTTATGATTTATTTGATTTAACTAAGATTGTTTAAAAGAGAATTTCTATGGTTTTAAGGCAAAACCGAGATCTAATGATGTTTAAATGCAATGGGAAAATTTGATGTTATAAGAAACATGATTTTGGAGTTGGGTTTCAATTTTTATAAATTTCCAAGCTATGGAAAAGATTATTATGAATTTTCAAAGGAATATATGAATATTTGGGTTTATAATTTATTTTGGAAAATATATTGAGAATTTGGGTCTGGAATTTTGATATGTTAGATAACATGATTAAAGTGAATTTCTGGAATTTTCGGGATTTTTCCAAAGTGATTTGCTATGCAAAATAAATTGTTTTAGAAGAGGGACTTCTTTGCAAAAATTTGGAAGGGCTTAATTGATTAACTTAACCACGGTTTAGATCTGGATTAGTGGCAGTTATTTTGAAAAAGAATTTGAAAAAGTTATGGCAACCAATCTGGTGTTGACACGTGGTAGGTTAGTTAGTGAAAAGCTTGCTTAAATTAGTATAAAACCTGGTTTACATCGGAGAATTGGTTCTGCCTACTTAGGAAGGCACCTTTCGACACAGAAGCTTCCGTCTTCATCCTTTTTGAAACCAAATATGTCGAAACCAATACACAAGGTATCACCATGATGGTATGCAGTGGATTGAAGATAGGCGGAAGGTAAGGTGTCGAAGGCATAGCTTTCGAAGGGGTCGAAACTTTGGTTTGTTTATAAAAGAAAAGCGCCTACCTATGTTTTGTTTTAAGCCTTTGACGGAGTCAAAGTGTTTGATTTCGAAAGGGGGTTTGAAAAGGTTTCGAAAGGGTTGCCATTAACTTATAATTCTTTCGACTGGGTTCCTTTACTTATGAAATATGTTTTGAAAGAAGGGGTTCCGTCCTAGTCGAAACCCTGCTGCCGTTTTATAACCTTTCGATGGTATTGAAGATATCAATGCAGTCAAAAGGTGTTTTGTTTTATAAGTTCATGCCACTTCCTATAGCTTTCGAAAGGGGGTTATGATTTCGAAGGTGATGGTTTCGAAAGGGGTTTCGACGCCAACCTTCCAATGTTTTACCCAGATATTTTATGCTTTCGAAAGAGATGTTGCCAACGCCATCAAATTTTCCCCAATACTTTATATGATAAAGGATGGTTTCGAAACTGATGCTTTCGCCTATATTCACTTTAACCCAAATTATGTTTTAAGTATAAACCCAATGCTTTCGAAAGGGGTAATTTCAATGATTTTGGAAGGGTTAATTCCAATGGTGTCGAAAGGGGTACTTTCAACTGGTTTCGATGCTAAGCTTCTAAAGGTTAAATATTAATACTTTAATGTATTCAAAAGGTTTCAAAAGGTAGATTTTAATGTATTAAAAGGAAGGAGCCTAATGTTTTGAAGATATAATTTTAAGGCTTTCTAAGGAGGCTATCCTATGAAGTCAAAAGCTAGGTTTTGTAGGTATCGAAAGGTTTTATGACCCAAACTATATTTTTAAAGGAAAAACCCATGGCAATATTAAAGGAGTTTTTATAATGGTTTCAAGAAGAAGCTATCTTTGATAAAGAAATAGGTTAAAGAGATTAACCATGTTTTATATTAAACCCATAGGAGTAGTATTGCTACATTGTTATATTGCTTCTTCTAATATGAATATATTCACTTTACAATGGACCCATAAGCATTTTGGAGATTATGGGTAGAAGAACCAGTTAGGTTAACCCAGTAGTGAATATAAATTGAATATACTCCTAAATGAGTAGAATTGCATCCAGGAGGTTAGGAAGACCAGAATATAGGATGCTAAAATATAAAAGAAATATATTGGCAGGGGCCAATAGGTTCTCAGTAAGCCTATGAAAACTGTGTACGGGAAAAGATATTCCTAGGGGCCAATAGGTTCATACTTAGCCTATGAAAACTATGTATAAATAAAGATGTCGGAAAGATAGGTTCATAGTTAGCCCATGAAAACATGTGTAAAGGAAGATGTTAGATATATAGGTTCATAGTAAGCCTATGAAAACTATTATTGGATACTGGCAAGGCCAATAGGTTTGTAGTTAGCCTATGAAAACTATATCCGGATGAAATATTAACAGATGTCAATATGTTCCTAGTCAACCCATGAAAACTAAGGTAAGAAGAAAGGATATTGGATTTACCAATAGGTTCCTAGTCAACCCATGAAAACTAGGATAAGAGTAAGATATTGGAGTTACCAACAGGTTCATAGTGATCCATGGGAACTACGTAATTGGGCAAGGAGTCCTTAAATGTTTAACCGGTTATTAGTCAGCCCACGAAAACTAATAGGTTAATAGTAATCCTAAAAACTATAACTGAGACAGATAGTCTAAAATGAATGGGGATGGGTAATCCAGAATCAATTCATTTGTTTTGCATATCATCATATTATACTATTTTGAATTGTTTTAACCATTGTGGAAGTAAGAGCACAGTATATGGTTTTATAAATGTTTTGAGAGACTAGTGAGGGAAACCAGTTCCACTAAGCGGCGTGGTCTCACTAGATATCTAAATGATTTGAGATGGTAGATAATTATTCATACCAGGCTTTATGTCTGACTCGAAGTTTATGTTTTTCCCTTAAACTCTCGGGTACTCAATTGATTTTGAGTAGTTTGAGAGTTGAGGTTTTCAAGTACCTCTTAAGACGAATAAGCTTCCGGAGATGTGCAGGAAGCATGATAGCTATTTAGAGTTCTCTTTTCTTTTGATTCCACTGTGTTGATTGTAATGGCAAAGTTGTTATATTGCCTATATATACTCTGAGAATCCACAAGGGCATCTTCATATGTCGCACTTGGGTGTATGTTGTAATAAATATATTTTCTCTAAACGTGGTTTGCGAATATTGGGATTGTGTAATGAATTGGAAAATTTTTGATATGGAATGTGATTTTTTTTGAAGTTTAATTTTTTTCCATATTCATGTGTTTCTGTGTATCAATGAATCTAACACTACTGTATTTGGTCGCCGAATATTAATAACTATGGATGACTGCAACATCCATAGCCGTTAGTTTTCGTCCTCCAAGTAGAGGGATGTTACAAGTAGGTATCAGAGCATAGGTTTATGAAACTTTAAAAGAAAGTTAAACCTAAAAAATTTTGAAACATAATCCCATGAATTTGAAAATGTGATTGGGGTTTGAGTTAACGCTATAGTAACACACTTGTATTTGATATATATATATATATATAGTGTGTGTGTGTGTGGATAAGTACGTGTTCTCCTCTCTCTTAGACCGTTCTTCAGTATCTTACTAAGGGTCGTATGCAGATTTATGAGAAAGAAGATATGGAAGCAGGAAATGGAAGAGGAAATCTAGGTGGAGGAAGCACCACAACCAATGGAAATGCTCGACCTAATACCAGGAAGAACCAAGGTCAACAGGCTAATGCTAATCCAAATGCTGAAGCCAATGTAGGTGTTGGAAATCCTCCAGTAGATGCAGGGATGGTGTATCAGTTATTAGCCAATCTTTTGCAAGCTGGAGTTGCTGGTAATGTTGGAGGAGCTAATCATATGGCTCCAGTTGGGAATAATTATGCTAAGCTAAGCAAAGAGTACACCAGTCTGGGTTGAAAGCCGTTTGTTGGAACGGAGGATGCTGTTGAAGTTGAGAATTGGCTATTGAGCTGTGAAAGGATCTGTACTGATCTAGACTTGGATGATGGACAAAAGAGAAAGCTGGCCTCTAGGCAATTGCAAGGGGCAGCACTTCATTGGGAAATAGTGTGACTGCCGAGGTACCGGAGGAAGAGCTGACATGGGTTGATTTCAGGAGAAGGTTTGAGCAGAGATTTCTATTTGAAGTTGCTAAGTTGGCATTGATGAGGAAGTTCATGGATCTGTTACAAGGAGAGATGTCAGTGGTCGAGTATGTTGGTAAGTTTGATGAGCTGTCTCGATATGGATATGCTTTGGTTGACGTTGATGTCAGAAGAAATGAAAGTTTCATTTGAGGATTGAGACCTGAGCTTGCTAGAATGACCATGACCCATATCCGAGACCCTTCTAATGTGGTGGTGGAGATGGCCATTCGCTATGAAGAGATGCTTGCTATTTCTACTAGAGAGAAGCCAGTTGAATACCAGGGTCCTTAGGGAAAGAAGAGGAAATTCTTTAAGAAGAAGGGAGCCCAGAAAGGAGATGATGCCAAGAAGGCAAAGTCTGATTTGGTGTGCTAAAAATGTGACAAGAAGGGTCATTATGCGAATGAGTGCCAATCAGGCAAGGGGAAGAAGGCTGTATACAAGAATAATGTGAAATGCTTTAACTGTGATCAAGTTGGACATTACAAGAACCAGTGTCCAGAGCCAGCCAGGGCGGACAAGGGGAAAGCTTTTGTTGTTGGATCATCAGCTAGACCAACTGCAGCTGATAAAGGGAAAACTATGATGGAAGGTATGTTTTTGATTCAGAGTATACCAGTTAGGATACTTTTTGATATCGGTGCATCACATTCATTTATATCCCAGTGTTTGGTTGATAAGTTTTGCTTAGAACTCACATACCTTGTTACTTCCTTAAGGGTTGCGAATCCAATAGGAGGGTATGCAACTTTGGGGATGAGATGTGACCAGTTAGAACTTGATTTGTTAGGTCATAAGTTTGCATGAAGTTTGTATGTGTACAATTTCGTAGATTTCGAAATCATTTTGGGTATGGATTAGTTGAGGAGGTATGAGGCCAGGATATTATGCCAGGATGGGGAGATATCTTTGAGACACCCTGATAATCATAACCGAATTGTAGTCGCAGTAGAGAATTCCAACCGGAGTTATTGTACATTTTTAAGTGCAATGGAAGCGAAAGAAGAGCTAAGTCAGGTTCGAATTGCAAGAGAGTTTGCATGTGTTTTTGAGTCAGTCACAGGACTACCACCGAAACGAGTTGTTGAGTTTCGGATAGATCTTGTTCCAGGAGCTGAACCTGTGAGTAGACAACCTAGCAGGATAATACCGACTAAGATGAAGGAATTAAAGGTTATCTATTGGATCTAGAAGGAAGGGATTTTATTATACCAAGCAGTTCGCTTTGGGGAGCGGTCGTGGTATTCGAGAAGAAACCAGATGGGTTGTTGAGGATGTGTATCGACTATCGTAAGATGAATGAAAGGACGATAAAGAATAAGTATCCTTTGTCGAGAATTGATGATTTGTTTTATCAGTTGAGTGGAGCCAAGGTGTTTTTCCAATTGGATTTGGCGATTGGGTTCCATCAGTTGAGAGTGGCAGAGAACAGTATTCATTTGACTGCATTTTGGACTAGGTATGGTTCGTATGAGTGGTTAGTGATGCCATTCGGGATGATGAATGCTCCTGCTTTCTTTGTGGATTTGATGAACCGAGTCTTCCGAGAGTATTGGATAGATTTGTGTTGGTGTTTATGGATGACATTTTGGTATACTCTAAGGATGAGAGAGAGCATGAAGATCATCTTAGAGTTGTGCTAGAGATACTGAGGCAGAATCAGCTAAATGCGAAGTTTTCCAAGTGTCATTTTTGGAAGAAAGAGGTTAAGTTTCTTGGTCAAGTGGTTTCAAAGAAGGGATTGTCAATCGATCTAGATAAGATTGAAGCTATGAACAATTGGAAGAGACCAGAGATGGTGACCGAGATCAGAAGTTTTCTTGGACTTGTTGGCTACTACCGGAGATTCATTAAGGATTTCTCGCGGATAACGGCACCTTTGACTAAGCTTACCAGAAAGGAAGTGAAGTTTGTTTGGTCCAACAAATGTAAGGAATCATTCCTTAAGTTAAAGCATTTGCTGACCAATCCTCCAGTGTTAGTAGTTCCCAATGGAAACCAAGGGTTGGTTGTATACACTGATGCATGTGGGACTGGATTGGAAGCAGTGTTGATGCAGAAGGGCAAAGTCATTGTTTACGCATCTAGGCAGCTTAAACCGCATGAAGTATGATATCCTACTCATGATTTGGAGTTGGCAGCAATGATTTTTGCCTTGAAGATTCGAAGGCATTATCTCTTAGGGGAGAGATTTGAGTTGTACACCGATCATAAGTCTTTAAGATATCTATTCTATCAAAAGGAGTTGAATATGCGACACCAGAGGTGGCTGGAATTTTTGGCTGGTTATGATTTTGGTATAGAGTATACCCTAGGGAAAGGTAATAAAGTAGCAGATGCTCTTAGCAGAAGACATCAGAATGTGCCGTTGGCTATGTTGGCAGAATGGAAAGATCAAGAAGCTTTGTCTAGTTGTGGTGTGCAGTTAAGATCGACTGCTAGTTCTAGTCAGAGTACTACCATGTTGTCCTGTTTAGAAGTTCGACCAGTGTTGATCGAGAGAATTGCTTCAAAGTAGAAGGAGGATCCATTATTAGCTGGGAGGATCATAAGGCTTGAGGTTGGAACCAAGGTCGATGATTTGAAAGATTTTTGTCTTGACCAAAGAGGATGGTTGAGAAAGAAGGGACGGTTATGTGTTCCAGATGTTGAGAACTTGAGGAGAGAAGTTCTTAAGGAGTGTCATCGATCCAAGTTTACGATTGATCCTGGAGAGACCAAGATGTATCAAGATATGAAGAGGAGCTTCTATTGGGAAGGCATAAAGAGGGTGTTGGCTTGTGGGTTAGGCAATGTGGAAACTATCAACAAGTGATGGCCGAACATCAGAAGTCGAGTGGGTTACTTCAGCCTCTAGATATTCCAGTATGGAAATGGTATTCGATATCTATGGATTTTATAGATGGGCTGCCAAGGTCAAGCAGAGGGAATGAGAGTATATGGGTTATTGTGGATAGGTTGACCTAGAGTGCCCATTTCATTCCAGTAAAGTCGACCAGGACGGCACCAGTTTTGGCAAAGTTGTTCATGAAGAACATACTTAGACTTCATGGAGTTCCTAGCAGCATAGTCAGCGACAAAGATGCTTTATTCACTAGAGAATTCTGGAAGAGTCTATAGGATGTGTTAGGCACTAATCTCAAGATGAGTACTACATATCACCCACAGATGGATAGGCAGACAGAGATAGTTAATAAGGTGCTCGAGGATTTGTTGAGAGCTTGTGTGTTGGACTTTGGTGGATCTTGGGAGTATCACCTGCATTTGGTTGAGTTTTCCTATAATAATAGTTACCAGACTAGTATAGGAATGGCGCCTTTTGAAGCTTTGTATGGAAGGCCATGCAAATCCTCTGTATGTTGGTTGGAGACTGGAGACGGATTAGTCTTAGGTCCAGATTTGGTAAGGGAGGCGTCGGAGAAGATTGAGTTAATTCGAGAACGGATGAAGGAAGCTCAATCCAGACAGAAGAGTTACGCAGATAAGAGGCATAAGGACCTAGATTTCTCAGTGGGAGACAGGGTTTTCATTAAAGTATCACTGATGAAGGGTGTGGTATGGTTTGGGAAATTGGGAAAGTTGGCCCCAAGATATGTTGGTCCATTCCATATTATAGAGAGGATTGGAAAGCTCGCATACAGAGTTGAGTTGCCGAGCAGTATGGCAGGTATCCATAATGTGTTTCTTGTGTCTCATCCTCGCAAGTATGTGCCTGATCCAGAGGCTACTATTCCTCAAACAGAATTGGAGGATTTAGTAGTAGAGCCAGATTTGACTTTTGTTAGACAACCAGTTCGGGTTGTTGCGAGAGATGAGAAAAGACCGAGGAACAAGATAGTCAAGTTGGTGAAAGTTCAGTGAAGCGACAATGAGAAGGACTGTACTTGGGAGACAGAGGACATGATTCGAGATACTTATCCTGATCTGCTTTAAGGGTATGTCTATATTAGATTTATATAGATATTTCCTAGACAGGTAGACTAGTATGGTTGTTAGGAGTCGTTACAAATGATTGCTATGTTTAGTATTTAGTCCTTACGGAATTTCGAGGACGAAATTCTTTAAGGAGGAGAGTCTATAACACCCCTAATTTTTGATAAAATTAATTAGAAGATTTACTAAGATAAATTAAATAGAATAATGTAAATGTAAGTGATAAGGGGATTGAGACTTGAATTAATTAATTGAGGCCATGTCTAATAAACTAATTAATGGGCTTATGAATAGGTTTTTTTGTTAATAAAATCGCATAAGGGTATATTAGGAAATTGATGTCCAAAACTCCCACCCTTATATATTTTTGTTCCTACCAATTTTCTTCCCATTCACGTCATTTTAAAAATTAAAACGCAAGAGAAAGGGATGACCGACCATTAAGAGATCAAGAGAAATTCAAATTAAAAGCTAGAGAATCAAGCTTAGGGGAAATCAATCTCAATCCAATCACCTTATTTAGATCAAGGTGAACAATAATTCCATCTCTATTTTGTTTTAAATCATATATTTACGGATTTAAGGGTAAATTCGTTTTTATGATATATTGGATGATGATATGCTTGATTCATGATTTATTTGATTTAAACAAGATTGTTTAAAAGAGATTTTGTACGGTTTTTAAGGAAAAACCGATATCTAATGATGTTTAAATGCCATGGGAAAATTTTATGTTATGAGAAAGATGATTTTGGAGTTGGGTTTCAATTTTTATAATTTTCCAAGCTGTGGAAATATTATTATGAATTTTCAAAGGAAAATATGGGTATTTGGGTTTATAATTTATTTTGGAAAATATATTAAGAATTTGGGTCTGGAATTTTGATATGTTCGATAACATGATTAATGTGAATTTCTAGAATTTTTGGGGTTTTTCTAAAGTAATTTGCTATGCAAAAAAATTGTTTTAGAAGAGGTACTTCTTTGCAGAAATTTGGAAGTGCTTAATTGATTAACTTAACAATGGTTTAGATCTGGATTAGCGGTAGTTATTTTTGAAAACGAATTTGAAAAAGTTAAAACAACCAATCTGTTGTTGACACATGGCAGGTTAGTTAGTGAAAAGTTTGCTTAAAGTACTATAAAACCTAGTTTACATCAGAAAATTGGTTCTGCCTACTTAGGAAGGCACCTTTCGACACAGAAGCTTCCGCCTTCTTCCTCGTCGAAACCAACCATGTCGAAACCAATACACAAGGTATCAACATGATGGCGCAGTGGATTGAAGATTGGCGGAAGGTAAGGTGTCAAAAGCATAGCTTCCGAAGGGGTCAAAACCTTGGTTTGTTTTTAAAAGAAAAGTGCCTGCCTGTGTTTTGTTTTAAGCCTTCGACAGAGTCAAAGTGTTTGGTTTCAAAAGAGGATTTAAAAAGGTTTCGAAAGGGTTGCCACTAACTTATAATTTCTTTCAACTGGGTTCCTTTACTTATGAAAGAATGTTTTGAAAGAAGGGGTTCCGACCTAGTCGAAACTCTGCTGTCGTTTTATAACCTTTCGATGGTATTGAAGATATCAATGCTATCGAAAGGTGTTTTGTTTTATAAGTTCAAGCCACTTCCTATAGCTTACGAAAGGGGGTTAGGGGTTTTGAAGGTGATGGTTTCGAAAGGGGCTTCGACGCCAACCTTCCAATGTATTACCCAGATGTTTTATGCTTTCGAAAGAGATGGTGCCGACACCATCAAGTTTTCCCCAATATTTTATATGATAAAGGATGGTTTTGAAACAGATGCTTTCGCCTATATTCACTTTGACCCAAATTATTTTTTAATTATAAACCCAATGCTTTCGAAAGGCGTACTTTCAATGATTTCGGAAGGGTTACTTCCAATGGTGTCGAAAAGGGTACTTTCAACTGGTTTCGAAGCTAAGCTTCTAAAGGTTAAATATTAATACTTTAATGTATTCGAAAGGTTTCGAAAGGTTTCGAAAGGTAGATTTTAAAGTATTAAAAGGCAGGAGGCTAATGTTTTGAAGATAGAATTAAGGCTTTCGAAGGAGGCTATCCAATGAAATTGAAAGCTAGGTTTCGAAGGTATCGAAAGGTTTTAAGTCCCAAACTCTTTTTTTAAAGGAAAAACCCATGGCAATATTAAAGTAGTTTTTATAATGGTTTTAAGAAGAAGCTATCTTTGATAAAGAAATAGGTTAAAGGGATTAACCATGTTTTATATTAAACCCACAGGAGTGGTATTGCTATGTTGTTGTACTGCTTCTTCTAATATGAATATATTCACTTTATAATGGACCCATAAGTATTTTGGGGATTAAGGGTAGGAGAACCAGTTAGGTTAACCCAGTAGTGAATATAAATTGAATAAACTCCTGAATGAGTAGAATTGCATCCAGGAGGTTAGGAAGACCAGAATATAGGATGCTAAAATATAAAAGAAAGATATTGGCAGGGGCCAATAGGTTCTCGGTAACCCCATGAAAACTGTGTATGGGAAAAGATATTCGCAAGGGCCAATAGGTTCAATGTTAGCCCATGAAAACTATGTATAAATAAAGATGTCAAAAAGATAGGTTCATAGTCAGCCCATGAAAACTATGTGTAAAGGAAGATGTCAGATAGACAGGTTCATAGTAAGCCCATGGAAACTATGATTGGATACCGGTAGGGCCAGTAGGTTTGTAGTTAGCCCATGAAAACTATATTCGGATGAAATATTGACCGATGTCAATAGGTTCCTAGTCAACCCATGAAAACTAGGGTAAGAAGAAAGGATATTGGAGTTACCAAAGGTACCTAGTCAAGCCATAAAAATTAAGATAAGAGTAAGATATTGGAGTTACCAATAGGTTCATAGTGACCCCATGAAAACTATGTAACTGGGCAGGGAGTCCTTAAATGTTTAACCGGTTATTAGTCAGTCCACGAAAATAATAGGTTAATAGTAGTCCTAGAGACTATAACCGAGACAGATAGTCTAAAATGAATGGGATTGGTAATCCAAAATCAATTCATTTGTTTTGCATATCATCATATTATACTGTTTTTAATTGTTTTAACCATTATGGATGTAGGAGCACAGTATATGGTTTTATAAAGGTTTTGAGATACTAGTGAGGGGAAATCCGTTCTACTAAGCGGCGTGGTCTCACTAGATATCTAAATGATTTGAGATGGTAGATAATTATTCATACCAGGCTTTATGTCTGACTCGAAGTTTATGTTTTCCCCTTAATCTCTCGAGTACTCAATTGATTTTGAGTAGTTTGAGAGTTGAGGTTTTCAGGTACCTCTTAAGACGAATAAGCTTCCGTAGACGTACAGGAGGCATGATAGCTATTTAGAATTCTCTTTTCTTTTGATTCCGCTGTGTTGATTGTAATGGAAAAGTTGTTATATTGCCTGTATATACTCTGAGAATCCAAGGGGGCATCTTTATATGTCGCTCTTGGGCATATGTTGTAATAAATATATTTTCTCTAAACGTGGTTTGCGAATATTGGGATTATATAATGAATTGGAAATGTTTTGATATGGAATGTGATTTTTTTGAAGTTTAAATTTTTTCCATATTCATGTGTTTCTATGTATCAATGAATCTAACACCGCCGTATTTGGTCACCGATGATTAATAACTATGGATTACTGCAGCATCCGTAGCCGTTAGTTTTGAGCCTCCAAGTTGGGGGATGTTACACTTTCATCCTTAGAGTATACCAAAATGTCATCTATAAACACCAGCACAAACTTATCCAAGTACTCTCGGAAAACTCGGTTCATCAAATCCACGAAGAAAGTATGTGTATTCGTTAACCCGAATGGCATTACTAACCACTCGTACGAACCTTATCTAGTTCGAAATGTTGTCAAAGGAATACTATCCTCTGCCACTCTTAACTGATGGAAACCTGTCGCCAAATCCAACTGGGAAAACACTCTGGCTCCACACAACTAATCAAATAAATCATTTATTCTCGGCAATGGATACTTATTATTGATCGTCCTCTCGTTCAACTTACGATAGTCGATACACGTCCTCAACAACCCATTTGGTTTCTTCACGAACACCTCGGCCGCTCCCCAAGGCGAATTACTTGGTCTAATAAAATTCCTTCCTTCTAGATCCACTGGCTGCACCTTCAATTCCTTCATCTCGGTCGGTGTCATCCTGCTAGGTGGTCTACTTACAGGTTCAGCTCCTGGCACAAGATTTATCCGAAACTCAATGGCTCGTTTCGTTGGTAGTCCTGTGACTGGCTCGAAGACATCTGCAAACTCTCTTGCTACTCGAACCTGACATAACTCTTCTCCCACTTCCATTGCACTTAACAAAGCACAACTACTCCGGTCAGAATTCTCCACTGAGAATATGATTCGGTTATAACTATCAGGGTGTCTTAGTGATATCTCCCCATCCTGGTAAAACATCCTAGCTTCATACGTACTCAACCAATCCATACCCAAGATGATTCTGAAATCTACGAAATCGAAAACATACAGACTTCATGCAAACTTATGACCTAACAAATAAAGTTCTAACTGGTCACATCTCATCCCCAGAGTTGCATACCCTCCTATTGGATTCGCAACTCTTAAGGAAGTAACAAGGTATGTGGTTTCTAAGTATAACCTATTAACCAAACACTGATATAAATGAATGCGATGCACCGGTATCAAATAGTATCCTAATTAGTATACTCTGAATCAAAAACGTACCTTCCATCATAGTCTTCCTTTTTTAGCAACAGTTGGCTTAGCAGATTATGGTCTAATAGCAAAAACCTTTCCCTTGTCCGCCCTAACAGGATCTAGACACTGGTTCTTATAATGCCCAACTTGACCACAGTTAAAGCACTTCACATTCTTCTTATCCACAACCTTCTTCCCCTTGCCTGATCGGCACTCATTTGCATAATGACCCTTCTTTTCACACTTAAAGCAAACTAAATCAGCCTTTGCCTTCTTGGCGGTATCTCCCTTTTGGGCTCTCTTCTTCTTAAATAACTTTGTCTTCTTTCCCTGAGAACCCTGGGTTTCAACCGGCTTCTCTCTAGCACAAACAACAAGCATCTCCTCATGGCGGATTGTCTCCTCCATCACACATTACAAGGATCACGGATATGTGTCAGGGTCGCCCTAGGAAGCTCAGGTCTCAATCCTCGAATGAACCTCTCATTTCTCCTGATGTCGGTGTCTATAGTAGCATGTCCATATCGGGATAGCTCATCAAACTTAGTAGCATACTCGATTACCGACATCTCTCCCTGCACCAAATCCATAAACTTCCCAGCAATGTTGATTTAGCAACTTCAGATAAAAAACTCTGTTTAAATCTCCCTCTAAAATCTGCCCAAGTCAACTCCTCTTCCGGAACTCCGGCAGTAACACTCTTCCACCAATGAAGTGCTGGCCCTTGCAACTGCCTAGAGGCCAACCTTCTCTTCTGCTCATCATCTAAACCCAGATCAGCAAATATTCTCTCACAATGCAACAGCCAAATCTCTACCTTTATGGCATTCTCCATCTGCATAAATGGCTTCCCAACTATACTGATGTAATCTCTGCTCAGCTTAGCATAATTATTGCCAACTGGAGCCACAGGATTAGCTCCTTCAACATTTCCAGCAACTCCGATAGCAGCTTCTGCTTGCATCATATTGATGAAGAACTGATACATCGCCACCATATCTACTGGTGGATTTCCAGCATCCACATTGGCATTAGCATTTGGATTAGCATTTGCCAGTTGATCTTGGTTCCTCCTCGTATTAGATCGAACATTTCCGTTGGTTGTGGTGCTTCCTCCACCAAGATTTCCTCTTCCGTTTCTTGCTTCCATATCTTCTTTCTCGTAAATCTGCATACGAGCCTTAGTAAGATATAGAAGAACGGTTTAAGAGAGAGGGGATTACATACTCATACATACATACATACATACATACATATATATATATATATATCTATATATCTCTATATATCAAATACAAGTACATTACTATAGTGTTAACCCAACCCTGATCTTATTTTTAAATTCATTGGATTATGTTTGAAAATATTTTAGGTTTAAATTTCTTTTAAGTTTCATAAACCTATGATCTAATACCAACTTGTAACATCCCCTACTTGGAGGCCTAAAACTAACGGCTATGGATGGTGCAGTCATCCATAGTTATTAATCCTCGACGACTAAATATGGTAATGTTAGATAGATTGATACACAGAAACACATGAATATGGAAAAAATTTAAAGCATCAAACAAGTTCCACATTCCATTTCAAAACCTTTAAAATTCATTACACAATCCTATAATCGTTAACCACGTTCAGAGAAAATATATTTATTACAACATACGCCAAGAGCGACATATGAAGATGACCCCTTGGATGATCAGAGTATATATATAGGCAATTTAACAACTTTGCCTTACAACAACAACACAGAAGATTCAAAATAAATGAGAACTCTAGATAGCTATCATGCCTCCTACATGTCTCCGGAAGCTTATTTGTCTAATGAGGTACCTAAAAGCCTCAACTCTCAAACTACTTAAAATCAATTGAGCACCTGAGAGTTTAAGGGGAAAACATAAACTTCGAGTCAGATATAAAGCCTGGTATGAATAATAATCTACCATCTCAAAACATTGAGATATCTAGTGAGACCACGCCGCTTAGCGAAACGGGTTTTCCCCTCACTAGTATCCTAAAACCTTTATAAAACCATATACAGTGCTCCTGCATCCACAATGGTTAAAACATCTCAAAATATTATGATGATATTCAAACAAGTAAATCAATTATGGATTTCCCATCCCCATTCATTTTGACTATCTGTCTCAGTTATAGTTTGTAGGGTTACTATTAACCTAATAGTTTTTGTGGGCTTACTAATAACATGTTTAATGTTTAAGGACTCCTTATCCAGTTACATAGTTTTCATGGGATCACTAAGAACCTATTGGCCCCTGCCAATATCTTTACTATTTCATGGGTTCTCCCTGAACCTATTGGTAACTCCAATATCTTTTCTCTTATCCTAGTTTACATGGGTTGACTAGGAACCTATTGACTTCCGTAAATATCTTAATTCGGATATAGTTTTCATGGGTTCACTACAAACCTATTGGCCCCCGCCAATATCAAATCATAGTTTTCATGGGCTAACTAACCTGTCTTCCTGACATCTTAATTTATACATAGTTTTCAAGGGCTTACTATGAACCTATTGGCCCCTGCCAATATCTTTTCCTATACACAGTTTTCATGGGCTTACCATGAACCTATTGGCCCCTTCCAATATCTTTAATTAATACTTTAGCATCCTATACTCTGGTCTTCCTGACCTCCTAGATATAATTCTACTCATTGAGGAGTTAATTAAATTTATATTCAATACTGGGTCAACCTAGCTGGTTATTCTACCCTTTCCCAAGGTACCGTCATGGGTTCATTATAATGTGAATATATTCAAATACATATATGAAGAAGAAAACATAATAATACCAACCCCTGTGGTTTTAATGTCCTTGAAATCATTTTATATAAAACTTGGTTAATCCCTTTAACCCATTAATCAAGGAAAACTTCTTCAAAACTCCATTTCGAAACATTTTATTTATTTATGACATGGTTTTCCTTTAAAATGACATTGGTTTATTTGTTTTGAAAACTATGGCTTTCGAAACCTTAAAGCATTACTTTCGAAACACCTGGATAACCTCCTTCGAAAGCATAGAAAACTTCTTTTCAAAACATTACATATCAACCTTTCGAAGCTCTTTAATTCATCTTTTTCTAAACCAAAATATACCTTTCGAAAGTATCAAAACATTACTTAATAATCTTTAAAACATAGCTTCGAAACCAATGAAAGTACCCCTTTCGAAACCAATAAATTTTGCTTTAAAAACATCTTTTGGGTCAAAGTGAATATATATGAAAGTACCCCTTTCGAAACCTTTAATCATCATATAAAATTGTTTGGGGAAAGCTTGACGGCGTCAGCACCACCCTTTCGAAAGCTTCAAAACATTTAAGTAAACCATTGAAGGTTAGCATCGAAACCCCCTTTCGAAGCCATTGCCTTCGAAACCCTTGAACCCTTTCAAAAGCATTTAGGAAGTGGCTTAATTCATTTTTAAAAATAAATTCTAATTTTAGACCCAACTCAATATAATATCTGAAATAAATTTCTAAACCCAATTAACCATATTTTCCTTTGAAAATTCATAATAATCTTTCCATAGCTTTGAAAATTATCAAAATTAAAACCCAATTCCAAAATCATGTTTTACACAACATAAAATTTTTCCATGGAATTCAAACATCTATTTCAATCGGATTTGCCCTAAAACCGCATAAATCCCAATTAAAATTTTTTGTTTAAATCAAACAAATTATAGTTCAAGCATATCATCATCCAAATCATCATAAAAATGAATTTAACCTTAAATCCGAAAAAATATGATCATAAAACAAAATATAGATGGTATAACTTATTATTCACCTTGATTAAGATAAGGAGATTGGATTGAGATTAAGGTTTATTCCCCTTCTTTAATTCCTTAGCTTGATTTGAATTTCTCTTCCCCTAGCAATGGCCGGCTCCTCTTCTTTTCTTACGTTTTTAAGTTTTTTTTATGAAAAATGAGAAATGAACATGAATGGTATAAGGAACGAAAATATATAAGGGTTATGGTAATAAGGTGCGGCTATTTCCCATTATGCCCTTGTGTTAATTAACTTAGAAACCATTCTTAAGCCCATTTAATTTATTAAGCACGGCCTCTATGTACTTATTCAAATCTCAATCCCCTGATCACTTAATATTTAAATTATTCTATTTAATTTATATGATTAAATCTCTTGAATAATGTTATCAAAAATTAGGGGTGTTACACACACATACACAGCTATATATATATATATATATATATATATATATATATATATATGTATGTATGTATGTATGTATGTATGTATGTATGCATGTATGTATGTATATGTATATGTATGTATGTATGTGTGTGTGTGTATTATTTTAATGTATATACATAATATTGTTTGCCTAAGTTAAAACAAATTGTTGTAACTTTAAATTTAAGGATTTTAAATTGAATATTTTATAAAATAATTTTCGAAAATTTAATTTTAAATAAGAAAATCGTCTATATTAATTTAAATAATATAAGTATATACATATTATATAAATAAAACAATGTTCTCAATAATGTATGTTATAAATAATTAAATAATTATTCTTGATTTATTTCAAAAAAAATTATAGCCAAAACTTATATACATGTGTATATTTTAAATTTGCAAATTTATATATATTTATTTAATTTATATAAATTCATATATAAATACTTATATCAATTTAATTAATACAAATATTTATACATATGTATTTTAAAACATATTTAATTTCAAATTTCAAAATTTTATTTATTATATACATAATTATATATTTCAAAATATTTTACTGTTAGAATTATGATATTTAGAAATTTTGAATTTTAAATTTTAAATTTTAAATCTGGCTTTAAATTTGAAACTAATTTACTAAATCAATTTAGATATTTTGAATGTGAAATTAAATACTTAGTCAAATATTATATTATATCTATTAATAAATAACTTTTAATTAATGTTTCAAATATTAATACACACACATAAATATTTATATATTCACATATTATATATATAATATGAAATGTTTTATTTAGGCAACTAACATATATGTAAAAGCCAAGTATATACATAGTAGATGCAAATCCCAGCATCTATGTATATATTTAAACTGTGTGTACCCTATGCTTTGTTGCACATACACATTTTACACACATAAGCATATATTGATATGCTTATAAAATATACAAATTAAATTAAATTAGATTCATTAATTAAATAAATAAAAGAAAGTAAATAAAATATGCTTTTATTTTAATTAATTCGATTGGAATTAATTCAATCTTTAAATTTCATAGGCCCAATAGATCTAAAAATAGGAATTTTTTAAAAAAAATTACCTATTAAAACGCTTCCAACTGGCCTAGATTCAGCACCCATCTTTATGCATTCTTCCATATTTATAAAAGAAATCGCATTCCTAAATATTTTAAGTGTAATAACTATTACATGTACATATGCATATTATATATACTAGAATAAACTGCACATACGTGCATATAATAGGTAGAGATATTTACATTTTATTTAATATAAAAATGAGTGGGTGGATGTATGATGTGAGTGTAAATGTTCTGGTAGTCACAACACTTTTATTTCTAGTTGTTTTGTTAGTAGTATCGGTGACAAATTGGTAGTAAATTTCTATTGATAGGTAGTTGGAAAGAACAGGTGGTGGAGGTTGCAAACCGGTGGTAAGATTCCATTGATGGATGGGGCATTTTCGGAATTTCAGAAAAACAGCATAGAAATCTCATTCATTGAATTCTCTTTATTGATAGTAGATATATATATATATAGACACATACACACACACACACACACACATATATATATATATATATATATATATATATATATATATATATATCTGTATGTGTGTCTATATATATATCAATGTGGGTCTGAGGCATTAGCTTGGTAGACAATCAGGCTCTTCTTCGGTAGCAAGAGGCGAGTTTGATCCCTCCCTGAGCAACTATTCCCAAAGTAAAATTAACTTGGTGTAGAGGAGGTGTAATGGGTCCAATATAGCATGAACTAGGTTGCCCTACACCCTCCTAAGATGAACGGTCTGCCATTGTAACACCTTAAAAAATTAACTGCAATTAATAAATAATTATTAAGGCTCAAAAAAATTTGAGCAAATGTTAGAATTTGACCATGAAACTTGCATCATTGTGTTCGTAGTGATTTTTTGAGCAATTTTCATATTTGAAATTTTGCGATCGGAGTTCAAAAGAAGAAGTTATTAACGTTTGAAGTTTTTGAAAAGAAAATAATTAAATAGGAATAAAATGGTGATACATTATATTAACCATGTGGACCACACCAGTTGACCCCCTGCTTGGGTTGATCGACCGCCTGTAGGGGAGCAGTCGATCAATTGGGAAGGTGGCGACTAGGATTGAACCTTGGCCGAATGGACCAGATTTAATTATTTTAAATCTGACGGATACGATTGATTCGAGTGCCTATAAGTAGAGCCTAACCTCTCACATTTCTTCTCATATATTCTAATCAAAGCAGTGGAGCTCTGCCATTTTCTCTTCTCCACTATTTCTATTAATTGTAAAATATTATATTATAGGGGCATTTCACCAGAAGGACAAACTTTGCAGTCCAATTAGTTTCTAGGACACAAATTCAAAGAAATTACTTTCAAGACCAAAGTAAGCAGAATAATTATTTTCAAGGACAAAGTCAGCAGTCCAATTACTTTCAAGGACATAATTTCATAGGTTTTTAGGCCCTAAAAACTAATTATTTTATGTTTTGTCCTTGAAAGTAATTATTTCAGTTGTGTGTCCTAGAAACTAATTCCAGTTGCTAAAGAGGCCCTTGTGGCTAATTTCCACTATATTATATGTATATATATTACCGGAGAAGGGTAGAAAATAAAGGAGAAGAAGAGAAGGAGAGAAGGAGCAAATCGATATTGTGCAAAAAAGGTAAATTTTGTAATTATAAATCTATATTCCACTTAACCAAATCTCTTCTTAGATATATAATTCTAGTAGTGTGTATATATATCTTGTTATACATATTTTTTGGATTGGAAAGGAAAATGAGTCAATTAAAGGGATGAATTTGGATTTAGGAGATTTGGAAAGCTAGAAAAGTGAGTAGGAGATTATACAATTTATATATAACATTGAAATTTGTCTTGTTGAATTTCATTAATTATTATGCCTATGCAAGATCTGTGCAGTTGTTGGCTTAGGTATTATGTAAGTTAGGTAACCGGAATAGGAATGCTATTTACACCATAATCTGGAACGTTGAAAATAAGTCCCTAAATTTGTTAAAGTAGGGTATTGATAAGATTGCAAGATTTATTCTAGGTTTATGATTTAGGGTTGTACATTGTCAATATTAATTTAGATTGCCATAATTTGACTTTGAATGTGAATTTATATGTTCTAATTTATTGGGAGCATTGTGTGTACAATTTAATTGTATCTATTTTAATGTAATTTCCATAAATTATCTAATTCCACAATGATGTATGAAAAGTGCTTCATTTGAAATAATAAGGAATATACCAAAAAGGAAAGAGATATGTAAAGTACGGATGTTCTCCTTTGTAGTTTGTGACGTGTATTTCAATAGAAGAAAATACAAAATTTCTTATAATTTCAAACGAAGCAAAAGTCTCACTTTTAGGTAATTTACAGAAATTCATAACGGTAATCCTTTTCAAGAAGGATAGCTCTAATATATATTAAAATATGGAAATAAATGTTCCTTACAGAATGTACATATAAGCAACTTCTAGAATTCTTAAGCGCATGAATTAATGAGTTAGAAATATGAATACACACATACGTATAATTGTGCCTATATATATATATATACACACATATATATAGCGTAATATAAGACGACATTTGTATTAGTTATAATGTGGATGACGGGTTATTAATAGCGTAGTAAACCGCAAGGCTAGGAGATGGAAATGGGAAAAGAGGTAGTAACCCCAAAAATAGTAGGGAAATTAATGTGCAATCAATAGGGAGTTACAGGAATTAAATGGAGACATAAGTGTGTATAATGATACTAGTTAAAGGATTTAATATAGCATTTATAAGAAAATGAAATAGACATAATAGGTTGAATTTGAATGAATAAATTAATGTCACTAGTGATTGCCCAATTAAAATAATAATGACCATTTATTATGGACAATTGACATTTACGGGACATAAGAGGGAAATATAGAATATACACAATAAGCATATAAGATAGAAATCAAATACTAAGGGGTAGTATAATTTTTATTAGGAAATTATACAGCCCCAATATTACGTTTAGGATGAGTGTGATTTAGTGGGTCTAGCCCAATATTTAGGCCTAGGATAATGGGTTTGGTTTAGAATAGGTTGGGATGCAAGGTCAGTAAAGTTACACAATAAAAGTATGCCCTTCAGCTAGAGGCTACCGGCAGTTGTGTATACTTACTACTGATTTGGGACATCTCCAGCAATAAGACCCGTTAGGACGGGATATGCGTTTGCATATAGGTGTGCGAAAATATACCAAGGATTCACCTTGGATTTGAAGTATTAAATGGCTCAGTACCTATAAGGATGTCAAGGGGTTTACTTTAGGGTAAAAGGTATTAAATGGACGTTGGGTATGCATCCTCCCTATATAAGAAGCCTTAAATAACCTATGACAATACCTAATAGGAAAACGTGGTTTGCTTCATTTCTAAGAAAGAGGTACTAAGTAACTAGGATGGGTATTTTTTTTCTTGAATTGCATTAGGATAGTCTAAATGGGATTTCGGCTGTGGAAGGTCGGTGGGCATGTCATTGTTGTTGGATCAGTATTTAGTAGTAGGACTGCCATATAGGCTATGGCCACCAGTGGTCCCGAGCAGTCGTTAGCAAAGACTTTGGCTATGCCCTGACGGATTTCACTTCCTTCTAGAGAAGAATCCGTATGGGATATGAAAAGACCTCATTATTTAGTTAGTTTTTTATGGGCTATTTAACCCTTAGATAAGTCTTTGAGACACGTTAGTAATATGACAATTAAATTATAAAGCTGTATCTAAGGGTCATCGGTCTTTGTAGCTAGCTGATTGACTAGCTGTGACGCCCCACCTCTATGCTCATAATAACAAAGAGTATTAAAAGAAATACTGTCTATTATTACGAAGAATAAGGCTGGATAGGAGCGACCATCCGTAATTGGCCTTACACTAATATTGGTTATCTCGATAGGAGTGGTATATACTTTTTATTTTTCATCTATTATTTATTTACTCCCATCGACACACCCAATACTAGTATAAAACGAACTACGATGGTTCATAATAGTTTAGGACATTAGATATAACAATAACACAGATAATATAAATGCGGAACACAGATAAAAACAAAAGTCTCATATATATATAACTGATGTCAGTTAATACATAGTTGACACAATACATATGATACAACTACAACTGTCGACTCTAGAAGTTATATATACAAGTACATTATCGACTAATATACATGAATACATATCGTTCTATACAATGACACGACTACTACAAAATGACACTGACAACTTCAGAAGATGTGGAAAGTCTTCAAATCCCAAACAGCAACTCAAGGAAGGAAATCTACAACCTGAAATAACTCGGGTCTGACCCGAGTATTACATTCAAAAGAAAATAATACACGGGTCAGTCTAATTCAAACTCAGTTATTAGTGCATAGAAGCAATAATAATCTCAAATAGATGACAGTCACAGAAATCACGTATATCCAACTCTCGATACGAGAATTGGATAACGATAGATATAACACTAAACAGTGTTAAACAACAAATCAACAATCCAAATCAGGATACAACTCCAAAACATTGAAATTTACCAACGAAACAATTCAACAAATCGAAACAACAATTTAAAACTGTCAAATTCGATAGGGCTGCAGTACACGCACGCGTGTACTGCCTCGCCACTATCGCAAGAGGTATATCAAAGCTCAGTAAAAATCGACAACTGAGTACAAGGTCAAATCCAAATTTCTGGGTTCAACACAAGTGAGTAAAAGAAAACCAATCTAACTGCATCAATGCAAAGCACTGTAAAACTGGGCAGTACTATCACCATATACAACTGCATAATGAAACTGCAGTTGGAACAAGCAATTAGCCAACAGACTAAACAGTCAAGCAACGACAACGCAAGTGCCGAACTCGACTGATCAGCACAAGTAGTGACTGCAACACTGCAATTACAAGTGACAATGTCTGGCCAAATCAAAACCGAAGTATTTAAACCAGAGAATACAACTACAGCATCAAGCTCGATAAATTCAAGCAGTCAAACTCATCTCAAAGAGATAGTTGACCAACAGGAACAAGGTCAACACGTGCATGTCAACACAGAGAAATACATGAATGCAACTATGAATAATTAAACTTCAAGCTAAGCAATGGATCAGACAATTAATACAGAGCAATTTCAAACAGTCAGGACTAAAGAGGAGCCAAAGTCACATTGATATGCTCAAAGACACATGCACAAAACTCAGTGAATTTAAAGACCCGAATCAAGGGAGACCAAGTACAAACTCCATTGAGATACAACGGTAAGAAGAATCAAACTTAACAATGCCCAAAAACAATTCAAGACTTACACTTCAAAATATGCAGTCTCAAACCAAACAGAAGCAAGGATACCTCACGAAACAAATGGTGCAGCAGGCCTTAATCATGTAAAAATGTGCACCACAAAACTGAATGCAAAACTAAGTCAAGCAGTGAACACTTGAACATTAGCGGCAGTACGACAGGGTCAACCTAGAGTACAAGGTCAAATCCAAATATCTCAAGTGGTCAAGACAGCTATTTCATATGCAAGCCATCTCAACACAACTGTAATTCAACTCAACTCGAATGACCAAGTGCATATAGGCAGTGGCACAAATACATGAAAACAACAGAAAGATGGGGAAAGCACCAAAGATATGACAACAGGTACACATAGTGCACAGTGGACTGAGTCATATATGCAAGAGTCAAGCACACATGCACTCCAATATAATGCAGCCTCTAAATGACAAAGATGCAAGGGTGTATGTAAGAAATCAGTGAAACTAAAGACTGCATGAATTGGATAGTGCACTAAAGGTAAGGCAACACGTCCAGGCCCTGCAAATAACATAATACGAGGCGGTGACAACACTAAAGGATTCCCAGGCAGTAAGCCAAAATGCAAACTTCAAAAGGTACCGGACTCGGGTACACCACTAAAGACTATAATGAATGAACATCGCGTGAAACTAGGCATAGAGTTATCTGAATCAAAGGCATGATGAAGTCAGTGATAACAGATCACATAGGAACTCAACAATGACCAACCTATATGCCAACACAAATTTACACAAAGGGTTTATGAATCAACATCAAGGTCAGGTTTAACGCACTGTGACAATATGACGGACCAGCAAAGGTCCAAAGCTCAAGACACTTCAAAGGTCAACTCAGGTGGACAGTAGCTATAACTCCAATGCAAGCCAACGTAGGGTAACACTAATACATAGACAATGATGACACATGATGCAAGAACCAGGATGAACTAAAAATCAAGACCAATGTCAATGCAAGATAGACTACTAGACCGGACACACTTAAATATGAAGATCAAAAGTGTACAACAACTCAGTCCATCTCAGTAAACAAATGAAATCTCAATTGTGCCCAACCCATAAGCAAACTGAAACTGGGTCAGTAAGCTAAACCAAAGAAAAACAGTGACAACATACATGAAACTGGATATTTGCAAACTCAATTAGAAAATGCATATGAACATGAAGTAGGCAGTTTATCAACCAGCAGGAGGTACACGACAGTGGACAAAAAATGCGGCAGTTCAAGGCCGAGAAGAAAACCAGCTAAATGGCAGTTTTAAAGCAAATCAAAATATCATCACCATCTGTCACTGGCCAAAGTTAGGTAACAGTAAATACGCATCAAAGCCGCGATTGATAAAAATTCCGAATCAAACCGGAAACACACAAGTTCAAAAGTCATGGAACGGAAATTGAACAATCAGAAATCACTAAAATTCAAAGCAGTAGTAGTCAAGAATTCAAGCAACCAAATACACAAATAAACGAGATTAAATTAGATGTGAGTGAGGAAGTCACTCACCTTTTTCGACGAACGCGGATCCTCTCAAAGTCGAACTCGAACGAAGAGATGAAGCTGCGAACCAAGCCATCTGTTGCGATCGAACAGCTCGAAGTGGAAGTGGTGACATCACTAAATCGAACGAAGCCAAGCACGAGATCCCTTCGACGAATTGAAGCAGACATTCGAATTGAGGAAGAGTCGCAGCCGTGGTCCTCAAGAGCGATCGAGCGAGAACGAATTCGTGCCGCCATTTCCTTTTCTTTCGCTCGTATGAGTTAGGGTTTTCAATTGAAAGGAATGAAAGTAAAAAGGGGACGGGTTATCTTTTATAAATACGGCACCAAGAAGAATATGGATCAAGACGATTTTCAAAGCCCACAACCCTTTTAACAAATTTTTAAAAGAATTCCAGCTGATTGGAACGCCTAATTGCGATAAATCAAAAGATAAATCGTTTAATGACGATTTCAAATTAACAGCAAAACCCGGTTGTTACAGACTCCCCTCCTTGAAGAAATTGCGTCCACGCAATCATAGGGAATAAATGGATAAAAGGTAACAACCAAAAGAGCATGGCAATGTCGAATGTATAAGCAAAGCAAGTGTCAGCGAGGAAGTATTAGATAAGAAATCGAAAGGTTCAACTGCTTCAAATCAAAAGAATCAACATCGTGGGAATCAGGGATCAAAATCAGACGACTAACAAAAGCAAGAATAATCGAGTTCCAGCAACTAAAAGAGAAGGAAAACAGAGCAGAAATCCCATATAGAGCACGAATTGAATGTGAGTAAATCAAATTACTCACCTGAATTGCCAGAGAAAAAGACGAAGCTCAAATCTCAAAAATCGCAAATATTCAATCATCAAAAACGATAATTGAATTTTTTTTTTATCGCAAATATTTACTTATCTCAAACGATAATCAGAAGACAAATCAAATATCTGATTATCTCAAACGATAGTCAGAAAACAAATCAACAAATATTCAATCACCACAAATGGTAATCAAATTTCAAATCAATAAATATTCAATTATCAAAACGATAATCAAATTTCTCAAATCAATAAATATTCGATTATCACAATCGATAATCAAATTTTAAATTCAACTAATATTTAATCATCTAAAGCGATGATTAAATCTTAAAACAGAAAATATTTAATTACCTCAGGCGATAATTAAATTTTAAATCAATAACTATTTAATTATCTCAGGAGATAATTAAATCTCAAATCAATAAATATTTAATTATCTCAAGCGATAATTAAATCTCGAATCAGCAAATATTTAATTATCTAACAGCGATAATTAAATCTAAAATCAACAAATATTTAATTATCAAAGACGATAATTAAATCTCAAATCAGCAAATATTTAATTATCAAAGACGATAATTAAATCTCGAATCAGCAAATATTTAATTATCTAACAGCGATAATTAAATCTAGAATCAAAAAATATTTAATTATGAAAGACGATAATTAAATCTCGAATCAGCAAATATTTAATTACCAAAGACGATAATGAAATCCCGAATCAGCAAATATTTAATTATCTAACAGCGATAATTAAATCTAAAATCAACAAATATTTAATTATCTCAAGCGATAATTAAATCTCAATCAACAAATATTTAATTATCTCAAGCGATAATTAAATCTCAAATCAGCAAATATTTAATTATCAAAGACGATAATTAAAAACAACAAATATCTGATTATCAAAAACGATAATCATAACTCATATCAACAAATATCTAATTATCACAAGCGATAATTAGAAACAACAAATATCTGATTATCAAAAACGATAATCAGAACTCATATCAACAAATATCCAATTATCACAAGCGATAATTAGAAACAACAAATATCTGATTATCAAAAACGATAATTAGAACTCATATCAACAAATATCCAATTACCTGCAGATAATTGGAAGCAACAAATATCTAGAAATCAATTAAGAAGACTAGAAAATCAACATAAAAGCTTGGATCGATCCCATCAAATGGCGAGTTTTTAATTCGCCGCACGTGCAACAACATATGGCCGAAGCCTACCAAGTACTCAACATAATTTTGGCGCCCATCAGATTGACCCGAAGGTCCGCAGAGTGACCCGAAGGTCTAGTACTGGTATTTGACCCGAAAGTCCGCAGAGTGGCCCGAAAGCCCAACAAATGACCCGAAGGTCCAACAAATGACCCGAAGGTCCTCATAGTGGCTCGAAAGCACACGAAAGCATCAAAATGTTTCAATTAACGAGTCCGGAATTAACCGAAATAGCAAACGCACATGTCCCATACCACGTGTTTTACTAAATCGTTTGATTCTCTTCATCGTTTCCTTGAAAGTGTGAAATCATCAAATTCATCAAAACAACAGATATTCAATTAATGAGTCCGGAATTAACCGAAATAGTAAAAGTGTGGTTCCATACTCCGCACTTTTGCTAAATCGTTTAAATCACTTCATCGTTTCCTTGAAAGTGCAAAATTGTGTATTCTGTAAAAATACACTTTACATTCTCAAACGGACAAGTCCGGAATTAAGCGAATCAGTAAAAGAAAGGGGTCATAGTCCTCGATTTTGCTGAAACGTTTAAATCGCTTCCTCATTCTTTTGAAAGCGTAAACTGTTAAATTTCTGAAAACAATTTTATTTATTTTGTAAAAATAACAATTCACCTCCTCAACTGGACAAGTCCGGAGTTAAGCGAAACAGTAAAAAAGGGGTCATAATCCTCGATTTTGCTGAATCGTTTAAGTCGCTTTCTCATTCTTTTGAAAACGCAAACTGTTAAAATTTTATAAAACAATTTTCATTTTAAAACGATTTTCCAATTACGTGATTAAAACAGCAAATCAGTAACAATTTCGGTAAGAAAATCGTACTTCTCAAAATACCGTAAAAACGGTTACAAATCAGCATTGCGGAATAACCGCTTGAAAATCCACTTTTAAAATTTGACGGTTACGGAAGCCAAAGCGACAGTAGTTTTAAAACGTCAAAATCACATCAAAACAATTTACATCAAAATGTAATATCAGTGAATTTTCATTCATCAAAATGTCACAAAACACCTTGCTTCAAAAATTTAGCATTGGTGTAAAAATCTCGTTATAAAAATAACGGCAACAAAATACGTTTCATAACCAAGCATCGGTTCAGCGTAAATAAATGCAGTAACGTGCAATTCAAATTTTTGCACGTACTACAGAATGAACAAAGAAATCATTCGAAGGTATCTTCAATGAAGATAATTCAAAACAGCAAAATCTAATCAATAGATGATTAGTACAAAAGAAAGCCAGCGGAAATTTCAACAAAAATCACATATCTGCAATTTCTTCGAATCCTCAATTTGGATTCGAAATTCTCAAAGAAACAAAATAATTACAGCTATGTGAACAACAAATGAAATTCATATCAATTTCGTATTTTTATTTTTAAATCAAAAAGATTATCAGTTGTACTCAGCGAAGACAGTTTCACTGTTTCCGCTGCGCCACTCTGATAAACAGAACACAAATCAATCAAATCATCAGAACACAATTTCACTATTATTTTCAAATAAAGATATTTAAAAATTTCATCCAAATTTCAAAACTTTAGTTTTGACTCAAATCACAATAAAACATCGACCAATAGTTGTAACATATGTTCCATCCGAGTTAAGTTTTATATTATGTCCAAAACCCCAAGCTCTGATACCAACTGTGACGCCCCACCTCTATGCTCATAATAACAAAGAGTATTAAAAGAAATACTGTCTATTATTACGAAGAATAAGGCTGGATAGGAGCGACCATCCGTAATTGGCCTTACACTAATATTGGTTATCTCGATAGGAGTGGTATATACTTTTTATTTTTCATCTATTATTTATTTACTCCCATCGACACACCCAATACTAGTATAAAACGAACTACGATGGTTCATAATAGTTTAGGACATTAGATATAACAATAACACAGATAATATAAATGCGGAACACAGATAAAAACAAAAGTCTCATATATATATAACTGATGTCAGTTAATACATAGTTGACACAATACATATGATACAACTACAACTGTCGACTCTAGAAGTTATATATACAAGTACATTATCGACTAATATACATGAATACATATCGTTCTATACAATGACACGACTACTACAAAATGACACTGACAACTTCAGAAGATGTGGAAAGTCTTCAAATCCCAAAAAGCAACTCAAGGAAGGAAATCTACAACCTGAAATAACTCGGGTCTGACCCGAGTATTACATTCAAAAGAAAATAATACACGGGTCAGTCTAATTCAAACTCAGTTATTAGTGCATAGAAGCAATAATAATCTCAAATAGATGACAGTCACAGAAATCACGTATATCCAACTCTCGATACGAGAATTGGATAACGATAGATATAACACTAAACAGTGTTAAACAACAAATCAACAATCCAAATCAGGATACAACTCCAAAACATTGAAATTTACCAACGAAACAATTCAACAAATCGAAACAACAATTTAAAACTGTCAAATTCGATAGGGCTGCAGTACACGCACGCGTGTACTGCCTCGCCACTATCGCAAGAGGTATATCAAAGCTCAGTAAAAATCGACAACTGAGTACAAGGTCAAATCCAAATTTCTGGGTTCAACACAAGTGAGTAAAAGAAAACCCATCTAACTGCATCAATGCAAAGCACTGTAAAACTGGGCAGTACTATCACCATATACAACTGCATAATGAAACTGCAGTTGGAACAAGCAATTAGCCAACAGACTAAACAGTCAAGCAACGACAACGCAAGTGCCGAACTCGACTGATCAGCACAAGTAGTGACTGCAACACTGCAATTACAAGTGACAATGTCTGGCCAAATCAAAACCGAAGTATTTAAACCAGAGAATACAACTACAGCATCAAGCTCGATAAATTCAAGCAGTCAAACTCATCTCAAAGAGATAGTTGACCAACAGGAACAAGGTCAACACGTGCATGTCAACACAGAGAAATACATGAATGCAACTATGAATAATTAAACTTCAAGCTAAGCAATGGATCAGACAATTAATACAGAGCAATTTCAAACAGTCAGGACTAAAGAGGAGCCAAAGTCACATTGATATGCTCAAAGACACATGCACAAAACTCAGTGAATTTAAAGACCCGAATCAAGGGAGACCAAGTACAAACTCCATTGAGATACAACGGTAAGAAGAATCAAACTTACAATGCCCAAAAACAATTCAAGACTTACACTTCAAAATATGCAGTCTCAAACCAAACAGAAGCAAGGATACCTCACGAAACAAATGGTGCAGCAGGCCTTAATCATGTAAAAATGTGCACCACAAAACTGAATGCAAAACTAAGTCAAGCAGTGAACACTTGAACATTAGCGGCAGTACGACAGGGTCAACCTAGAGTACAAGGTCAAATCCAAATATCTCAAGTGGTCAAGACAGCTATTTCATATGCAAGCCATCTCAACACAACTGTAATTCAACTCAACTCGAATGACCAAGTGCATATAGGCAGTGGCACAAATACATGAAAACAACAGAAAGATGGGGAAAGCACCAAAGATATGACAACAGGTACACATAGTGCACAGTGGACTGAGTCATATATGCAAGAGTCAAGCACACATGCACTCCAATATAATGCAGCCTCTAAATGACAAAGATGCAAGGGTGTATGTAAGAAATCAGTGAAACTAAAGACTGCATGAATTGGATAGTGCACTAAAGGTAAGGCAACACGTCCAGGCCCTGCAAATAACATAATACGAGGCGGTGACAACACTAAAGGATTCCCAGGCAGTAAGCCAAAATGCAAACTTCAAAAGGTACCGGACTCGGGTACACCACTAAAGACTATAATGAATGAACATCGCGTGAAACTAGGCATAGAGTTATCTGAATCAAAGGCATGATGAAGTCAGTGATAACAGATCACATAGGAACTCAACAATGACCAACCTATATGCCAACACAAATTTACACAAAGGGTTTATGAATCAACATCAAGGTCAGGTTTAACGCACTGTGACAATATGACGGACCAGCAAAGGTCCAAAGCTCAAGACACTTCAAAGGTCAACTCAGGTGGACAGTAGCTATAACTCCAATGCAAGCCAACGTAGGGTAACACTAATACATAGACAATGATGACACATGATGCAAGAACCAGGATGAACTAAAAATCAAGACCAATGTCAATGCAAGATAGACTACTAGACCGGACACACTTAAATATGAAGATCAAAAGTGTACAACAACTCAGTCCATCTCAGTAAACAAATGAAATCTCAATTGTGCCCAACCCATAAGCAAACTGAAACTGGGTCAGTAAGCTAAACCAAAGAAAAACAGTGACAACATACATGAAACTGGATATTTGCAAACTCAATTAGAAAATGCATATGAACATGAAGTAGGCAGTTTATCAACCAGCAGGAGGTACACGACAGTGGACAAAAAATGCGGCAGTTCAAGGCCGAGAAGAAAACCAGCTAAATGGCAGTTTTAAAGCAAATCAAAATATCATCACCATCTGTCACTGGCCAAAGTTAGGTAACAGTAAATACGCATCAAAGCCGCGATTGATAAAAATTCCGAATCAAACCGGAAACACACAAGTTCAAAAGTCATGGAACGGAAATTGAACAATCAGAAATCACTAAAATTCAAAGCAGTAGTAGTCAAGAATTCAAGCAACCAAATACACAAATAAACGAGATTAAATTAGATGTGAGTGAGGAAGTCACTCACCTTTTTCGACGAACGCGGATCCTCTCAAAGTCGAACTCGAACGAAGAGATGAAGCTGCGAACCAAGCCATCTGTTGCGATCGAACAGCTCGAAGTGGAAGTGGTGACATCACTAAATCGAACGAAGCCAAGCACGAGATCCCTTCGACGAATTGAAGCAGACATTCGAATTGAGGAAGAGTCGCAGCCGTGGTCCTCAAGAGCGATCGAGCGAGAACGAATTCGTGCCGCCATTTCCTTTTCTTTCGCTCGTATGAGTTAGGGTTTTCAATTGAAAGGAATGAAAGTAAAAAGGGGACGGGTTATCTTTTATAAATACGGCACCAAGAAGAATATGGATCAAGACGATTTTCAAAGCCCACAACCCTTTTAACAAATTTTTAAAAGAATTCCAGCTGATTGGAACGCCTAATTGCGATAAATCAAAAGATAAATCGTTTAATGACGATTTCAAATTAACAGCAAAACCCGGTTGTTACACTAGCGATTAAGGTACAGAAGGACCGCTTCGGGTTTGAGGTATTAAATTGCTGATGGGTCTGCCTCCTCCTTATTTAAGAAGTACTAAATGGTCAGGGTTTTCTTTATGGTAGTACAACATTTAGATATATATATGTATGTATGTATATGTATGTATGTATATAAGCATATATACATACACACACATAGCTTTACCTTAGAGATGGCTAGGTATATCATGTGTAAATGGAATTACATGGAATAGCCGAGAATAATAAATATAACACTTGAATAGAAATCAGCCAGCATAAATTAGTGTTATGGATAAAGTATGTAATTTTCCAGTCACCAGAATGTTGTTCTGAACCCCTCCTCTTTACAAGACAGGCTACTGGTTCAAGACAGAAACTGTAGACGGTGAAGTCTTCTCATTCGTTCTCGATGCTGGCAAGGAAATAAGATACTAAAAGAATAATATTGATTTCAAGGTAATGGCCTTAGTCAGCTTATATTTTTTATTATATTTTACTATTCCACTATGAGTTCGTTCTTTGATATACTTATGTTTATTACAGGCTACCTATGACGACCGCCCTACACCTGTGGTGTCCAATATACACGTATAATGCGCTGTGGAAGTACCCAGGCGATGCAGGACGGTAATCAAGGTGTAAATTAATAAATTCAAAGCAAAGAACCTACATAACGTCTCACAGCGCACCGACAAAATATAATATAATAATATAAACGTAAAACAGACAAGACAGTGATATAATCAAATGAGCCAAAAATAAGAACATCGGAGTGCATCAGGTTCACAAACTATACAAAAATTGAAATAAAGAGTACATCCCAAATCTCTCAAAATAAACTCTAAACTATCTCTCAGAATACAACTACTGACATAGATCCATGGTACTGCACAGTGGAATATAAGCTACAGTAAGCTCCAAAGTATAGATATATGAAAGCATAGTCTTCCACTCATACTGCGTACAGCTCCATGCACTATCCGGACATGTTATCCCTAATCTACACATTTAAGAGTACTCGAGAAAATAAGAAGCAAAACATAAAACCTTGAGTCAAACGGTCTAGTGTGAGTGATACTTCATCTCAAAATACTATAAAAAACTGTGTATAGTAAATAGGATATAGGGTATGAACAACCATACCTGACCTGTCCCTGCATCTAAATATATAGTACATAAACACAGTATATGCTAAAATACTATCACATAAGGAAAATATGGGGTATAGGGGGTATCACACGGTATATCAAGCACGCAACAAACATAGCATCCATCACATAGCCTCGCATCTCTCACTCAAGTGCTTCAGATAAACAATAACTCCTAAGGATGCTCAACTCATTGCCCATGCAGATGGCGAAGGATTGGACACACATAAATGTCCAAAATAAGGGTAAATGTAGGCTACCCCGGGTACACGCAGGCTACAATGTCCTAACAATGAGCATCACAACTTCAGAGTTACCTATCAATTCCTTAGCACATGTACCGATAGTAGAACTACCCTACAGATGCTCAACTTATGCTCACGCAGATGGCCAAGGAATGGACACACGCAGACGTCCAAATGTGTAGGTACATGTAAGCTGCCGTATCCTAATAATGAGCATCACAACCTAATGTTCTACTCTTCGAGTTATCATGAAAAACTCATCCTCTCACTCATCGTGTCGAGTAGTCGAAGTCTTCACACTTCATTGGTTGCCATTCCAAGGTAATCCTGAGCTATCCAGGTGTCATCTATCCCTGCTCCAAACTAGCTCTCAAAACCACTAAACAACTCCTAGTGTTTCCCTAATGCCAACATTTCCAAAAGCCTCACTCCATTCTGTTTGGCCTATTCTTCACATGAGCTAAATCAGACTCTTCAAAGCCAAACCAATTTCGATGACCGAAGCCTAACCATCCTAAAAGTCGAGCCAACCCAACACCCGAATAGAGTTTCATGTTCGGCCCCTCGAACCGACACCCCAAACGGACAGCTTCCACCGGCCATAGCCGGACCGACCACCCACCGAACAACATTCCATGTCTAGTCTTCGAGCCATTCCACCAATAACCAAAACGAACCACCATGCCAATATTCACCAGATAGGATTTCCTGACTAGTCCATCACTTGCCAAGCCATCCAATGCCGAACCAAATACTTCCCTTTCTGAAGTAATCGTCGGACCAAGCTTCCACCGAACTGAACCCTGTAACCCCTCCGTCATATCAACATCGTGCTAATTCTGTTACTATACTTAACACTTCGATCCCCATGCATCGCATATGCAATGATAGGACTCCAAACGCTCTAGAGCCTATTCATCGAAGCCCGATTTCATGATTCCTACCTCTAGTTCGTTCTAATGAGCATTTTCAACCATACAAAGCATACAAACAAACATCATATATGCACTAAACAACATACAAACATGTAAATCACATAATCAATCATAGCGACAATCATATAAGGTGTATACGACATAGCCTAACATCAATCAAGGCAATCAGATATCCAAATAACTTGTCTAGAACATAAAAGTCCACTTATTCATGTATTCATTACAGGTTGGGTTTTTAAACAGCATTAAAACCTAATATTGAGATTAAATATGGATCCAAAACATGATAAAACCTATATATACATATAAAATAAGGTGGAAGATGATAAATCACTCACCAAACATCCAAAAAGTGGAGATTTGCACGCAAATTCAAGAATCAATGGCAAAGATGAAATTTTCCCTTGATTTGAAGATCTCTAATGAATCCCCTTGCCAATCTATGATATATGCTTGATTTAGAGGAGAAAAGAGAAGGTTTTGGGTAGAGAAAGGGTTAATGGAAGCTTAGATCTATAGGAGAAGGTATAAAAGTGATTTGGGGATGATGATTCAGCCTAATAAGGTCTCCAAACCCGAAATGGGTTAGTGGGCTTGCCCCCAAACTTACTAATTACCCACTAAGCTGCTCCAAAAACTGCCAATCTTCAAACAGCCATATCTCCTTGTTAAAAAGTCCAAATCGCTATTATGACCACTCAACGGAATGGGAAACCATCATATCTTTCCAATGGAAGTGGTCTCGGATGCTAAATCAGATTATCTCAAAAGTTATATCTGACAAGTTTTTAGGGGTAAAATCATACAGAAATTTTTTAAAGATAGGAATTGTTACTAATAGGCATTTCTCAAATTCATAGAGTCATCAGACCTCATATGAATTTAAAAATAATACCTTACGATCCTCCGATACATAAAATACGGGTCGTTACACTCTTTACCCCCTTAGGAATTTTGCCCCCCGAAATCCTCAACACAAATAAGGTGAATAAAACATAGCTATTCGGCATGCCTAACATCCACGAGCAACTATATCAAAAATCAAACATGCCCTTAGAAGCAATAAATGATATCTACGCCTACACTAGCATGTAAGATACTAAAATACCCATTATGATATCGAAAAAGAAAGTAAATGCGATAAACAAAAGTCTCACCAAGTAAAGAGCTCTGGATAAGCGGTCTTCGTATTCTCCTTGGTCTTCCAAGTACAATCACCTTCACTCTCATTCCACTGAACCTTCACCAGCTATAATGTCTTCCACCTAAGTTGTTTGGTATCATGCCCGACGATATGAATAGGCTTATTAGGTCTCGATGCTTCAGGTTCAATCTCGATATTATCAAGCTCGTTCAGTCCAACTATCATGCTTGAGCCATACACAATCTTCCACAAGTGAGAGACGTGGAACACGTTGCGCACGCCCACCATCTTCTGAGGTAAGTCGACTCTGTAAGCCAGGTTCCCAATCCTCTCAAGTATCGAAAAGGGACCGACAAATCTCAGCACCAACTTCACCTTAGTGCCGAATCGAACAACATTCTTCTACAGAGAGATCTTAATAAACACCATATCACCGACGGATAACTCTAAATCACATCTTCTCCTATCAGCGTAGCTCTTCTGTCTATCCTAAGTAGCTTTCACTCATTGCCGAATGATCTCAAACTTCTCCGAAGTCTCTCGGATCATATCTGGCTCTAGTATTAGTTTCTCGTCCGCTTCCCACCAACATAAAGGAGCGTCGCATGGTCTGCCTACCAATATTGGACTGATAACTGTTGTTGTATGCAAACTCTACTAAGTGCATATGATTGTCCCATGAGCCACCAAAATTAAGAATGCAAGCGTATAAGAGATCCTCCAAGATATGATTCTCCCTATCGGTCAGCCCATTTGTTTGTAGGTGATAAGTTGTACTGAGATGCAGCTCTGCTCCCAACGCCTCCTGTAAGCTTTTCCAAAACAGGCTAGTGAACAAAGGGTCTCGGTCACTCACAATGCTCTTTGACACACCATGGAATCGCACAACCCACTTCGCACCTATCAATTTGGATGTCGTTCTACTTGACTTGATGGGTATAAACCTAGAACTCTTTGTCAATCTATCGACTATGACCCAAATGCTATCTTACCCTCCTCTAGTCCCCGGTAATCCATCGAAACTTGTTCCCATTTCCACTTGGGAATCTCGAGCGGATGCAGTAACCCAATCAACTTCTTCTGCACTGCCTTTACTAACTGACAGTTCATGCACTTCGTGATGAAGCCCCGACATCCTTCTTCATCCCTTCACAATAAAATGTCTATCTCATGTCATGGTACATTTTATTGCCATTGGGATGTATAGTCAATCTCAAATGATGGCACTCGCGTAGCACCTTATACCCTAATACATCGACATCAAGAATAAATAACCTCTCATTCTTACGCAGCCAACCATCACGGTCGAGCCCATGTTGCTTCATCTCCTCATACTTTACGCTTCCACTTATCTTCGCCATGATCTTCGCTAGTCTAGTTTCTCACCTCTGACTAGTACTGATCCATTCAATCAGGATAGGCCTAATCGTCAGGCTAGCCAACACTTCCGGCTCTAGCTCGCATCGTGGTCTAAAATCATAGCCAACAATAAACTCCAACTGCTTCAACTCTAGGAACATCGCTCACAAGCTGGCATATCTCATACTTAATGCATTGGCGACTGCATTTCCCTTTCCAGGGTATCGGAAATGTCAAAGTCGTAGGAGCTTAGGAACTCTAACAATCGCTCCTGACAAAGGTTGAGATCCATCTAAGAGAATAGATACTTCAACGACTTGTGGTCCGTATACAACTCGAACCTCTCCCCAAGCAAGTAATGCCTCCATACATTCAAAGTGAATACTACCGCTGCCAACTCCAAATTGTGAGTTGGATACTTCCTCTCATGCAGTTTTAGTTGCCGACTAGCGTATGCGACAACCTTTCTCCTCTACATCGACACCGCACCTAGTCCGGTATCATAGGTGTCTAGATATATATACTGTCAAATCCTCGTTCTCGCTTGGAATGACTAACACCGATGCACTTGCCAACCTCTCCTTCAGACTCATGAACGCGTGCTCGCACCTCGTGTCCCAAATAAAAGTCTGATTCTTCTTCGTCAAGTTGGTTAATGGCGCTGCTATCTTTGAGAAGTCCTTGATAAAACATTTATAATACCCTGCTAAGCCAAGGAAACTCCACATGTCTGTAGCGGTCTTGGGTCGATCCTAGTGCTATATTGCTACTACCTTCACAGGATCTACAGCAATACCCTACTCAGAAACAACGTGACCCAAAAATCGCACTTCCCTCCTCCAGAAGTGGCACTTTGAAAACTTTTCCTTCAATCGGTGCTTTCTCAACACCTCGAGCATAATCCTCAAGTGCTCCTTATGTTCTTCCTCCATCCTCAAATAAATAAGGATATCTTCTATGAACACAAGTACAAACTTGTTTAGCCGACCCCTTAAAACACGGTTCATAAGATCAATGAAGTATGCTGGTGCATTGGTTAGCTCGAACGGTATAACCAACCATTTATAAAATCCAAATGGCTTATGAAATGTTGTTATCGACACACTCTCCTTCGCCGGTCTCATTTGATGAAACCTTGTCGTGAGGTCCAATTAAGAGAACACTCTAGCACCATGGAGTTGATCGAAAAAGTCATCAATGTGTGGGAGTGGATACTTTTCCTCTTCGTTACCTTATTCAGCTCACAGAAATGTACACACGATCTTAAAGAGTGGTCTGCCTTAGTGGCAAACACTATAGATGCTTTCCACTCAAATACATTTGTAACGACTCAGATTTTTCGTCGTTCGATTCCGAATATTTAAATGGTTTAAATATTGAATATGGAATCATAATTGAGTTAACAAGATTTTACCACTGGAATTTCAAGTGTTTTCGTCGATTTTTGACGCGTTAAATAGCGATTCGGGGCACAGTCTCGGAATTCGACGAAACTAGTTCCATTAGATCCGTAATAGTGTATTATTATAGAATTCCAAATTTCGTAGCATTTGGAGTTATCGTTTGGTCTTATGGGATAGAAACACGCTGAAATTAATATCAAAAATTCAATATAATAATTGGATCCAAAAAGCTATATTTTCCATACGATCGAATTAGAACTCGAAACATTTTCCATTGCGTTTGGAATAGGGGTATAACATTATGAATGCCTAGCGGCACGCCTCGATATGAGTCCATGATTTTAAGCTGGTTTAAACAAAACATTTGAAAATATATAATAATAATAATATTTTAAATTTTTGATTAAGTCAACCAACCATATCCTTTCCATCAACAAGACATTGGATCGTGCTTTTCCCTCTTCTACATGCAAACATCTCGTCGTCCCTTCCCTTTTTAAAAACACAACCTACCGACGAAAAAAAAGCATGGCAAAACATTTAAGGATTAAAATCGCGACCCCTCATTTCTTTCAGTTCGAATCACCTTCATCTCAAATGAATAAAATCGCATATCTCCTTTGGAAATTGAATTCGAACTCAGACTAAAAAAATACGAAACGAATTTCGTTTTCGCTTATTGTCAAATTCTTCGATTGAGGGAAATGCGACAGGGAGGGAAGCACGCGATGGCAAAGAGTGGCGCCCGTTTTAGGGTTTGGGTGTGGAGTCATATACGCGTGTGCATTTGTGAACTGGTGGATGGGAGGCCGAGGAGGCTGCAAGGGGTCGCAGGTGATGTGGGTTGAGGATTCGAATGGATGGAGGGGGGCGTTGGCAGAGGTGAGTGCGGGGTTTTCATTGTGTCTAGGAGCGTTGGTCCTAGGATTGCTCGCGTGTGTCTTTGAAGAAGGGCAGTGAACTCATGTTGCAGGCGAAACAGTGGAGGTGGAGAGCAGCGATGGCAATGGAAGGATGTCCTGCCGCGGCGGTGAGAGGCGATCCAATTTTTGCGTTCGGACCTGATATCGCGAGCATGCCTGGAGACAAGGTTTGGGGTGAGTTTGGTTTAATTAGTCTAGTTTGTTAATTAATTTTGTAATTATATTTTTAAAAATCGAATGCTTTTAAATGTGATAATTTATTCATGCGAGGTCGAAAAATTACGAAACAGGTAGCGTTGGATTCGTAATGACGTAAGCTACGAAATAAAAATGGTTTGTGTAACGACCCAGAATTTTTAACAAATTAAATTGAGAATATTTAATTAATTTTAAATATTTGAACGATGATTTAATTTGAATCCCGAATGTAACTTTGAAAATGTGCGATTAAACTTTAAAAATTAATCTATTGAAAGTTGAATAAAAAAATTTGAATCTTCAGTTATAAGCTGAAGAAAAATATTTCAAAAGCTTTTAAAATTTGTAATGATAATACTAAAGATAATAGAAACTTCAGAATTGTATTTCAAATCATTTCGTTCAGTTTTAAAATTAAATCGTTCGAATCGATATTTAAAAATAGTCAATTTTCACACAGTCTCGGAATTCGACGAAACCAGTTCCATTGGGTCCGTAATATTGAATTATTACCGGATTTCAAATTTCGTATTGATCGGAGTTGTTTTGTGACCGTACGGTTAGAAAACGCGTTGAAATTTTAAAGCAAATTCAATTTAAAAATTTAAATTTATATTATTAACATCACCACGTATCTCCTTAAATCATGCCTAAATTCACGCCTGCAATCACGAATGCATCGTGCAAACCATACTCATTCAATTTTAAATACCTTCCCCCTTTCTCTTCAGTAAACAAAAAAAAACGAGTTCAAAATCAAACGAAAATAAATGGCCGAGCTCGTTCAATTTAAGATTCAACGACGTCAAGCTAAAGATAAAATCGAAGCCATTTTCCCTCTCCCTCTCCAGAAATCAAACAAAATCCCCCTCCACTCTTTTATCAGTTCGAACGAAATTAAACCAAGTCAGGCTTCGATCGCGAGTTGCTCGCGTGGTCGCAAACTGGTGGGGCCGCGTCTTCATTCAAAAGCAACGTCGCTCATACTTGAGTGCACTACAACATAAAGGGGAGTTTCAATTCGCGAGTTCGATGTCGCGATGATGGCCAGGCAACGGCAGCAGGCGTTCGAAGATTTGGGGGCTCGCGAAAAGTCGCGATTAGGTTTCGCGATGTTGGTCAAGGCGCTCGCGCGTACGCATGGGGATGGCGGCGACGTGGTTGCTGGCGTGGTCGCGATTGGCAGTGTTGGTCGATGCGTACGAATACGAGCTAGGGTTTGTCGATGAGCTCGTCAAAGGCGCGAAGTGGAATTAGAGCAGCAGATTGATTTTGGGTCCTGTTGGATTAAGGTAATTTTAAAATTTAAAAACAAATTTCTGTTAATCATGTTTAGTTTCAATTCGCAAAGTTAAATTCATATATACATACAGTAAGTTAATAAAATAAAAAATTTATTATCTTCAAGTTTATAGATTTATATATATGCAAATTTACAGTAGTTTTAGCTGAAAGAAAAAGAAAAAAATATATACTGGGACTTACTGTCTCTTAATTAAAAAGAAGATACTGCCAGAACATGTATAATTTTGAATTTGAAAATATAAGAGTTTGAAAATTTGAAGGTTCACTTAGAAATTAGATTTGAAAAGATTGAAACAGAAGTATGAAAATAAATATAAATGTTTTAGCCTATTAATCTTTTAGAAAAAAAATATATTCAAAGGATAAATGTGTTAATTCACTTTAGTTACCGAACAAATTATTTAAAAGAAAGTTAGTTTAAAAAAATTTAAACTGGTTAATTAATTTATCAAATAGGAAAATTCATCTGTTCGACAAATTCGAATATTGATAAATTGTATAATTGTTTGTACAAGGTCTATCAATCGAGAAAACAAACTGGAATGGAAAACGGATGGCAAAATTAAAGCTAAGGTGAGATCTTCTCACTCAAATTGAATGTGGAATTTTTGCAGTTATTGATTGCTATTGGATGTGATATTAGATATAGTAGGATATATCTATATATATGTAGCAATATATACATATTGGCATATGTATATATTGGATTGATGATTTCCCGCCTCGTATAGCGGATGAGACCCTATTGTGCCGTTAGTAAGCAGATATTTTTATAAAAACCCATATACCGCGATATTCCACCTCGAAGTGGAATTGGTATTGTGCTAACGTCTTTGGATGCAGGGAAACAGGTTGGAGGGATCCAACTGGACCCCTCACATTGATTGAATTTATTTCTACTGTGATGTGATAATCTGTGAATGATTATTGATGTTATTGAATTGATGTCTGGAAATTGTTTGAAAGCTAAAATTTAGCTGAATGGATGTTTGATATCATTGGATTCCAAAGATAAACGAAGTTGAATTTTTGAAATTCAAGTAGAAATTTCTAAGTGAATCAATTTTAGAAATTGAATAAATTTTGAAGAAAGGAATTTTAAAGTATAAAAAGTTAATTTTTATAATCTTATCGAATTAATTCCAGAATCAAGTGAAAATGTTAAATAAATGGATTTCGTAAAAATAGTGATTATAAATTGAAGAATTTGATTTAAAAATTTGGATTTTTAAATAGATTGAAAGAAACAAATTGAAATTTATTTTCTTTAAGAGGAATTTATTTAAAAGGAAATAAGTTGGAAGTCCAACTATAAATTTAATTGGAAAATTGAAACGAATTTGGAAAGTCAATATAAAATGAGTTGGGATGGGAAATTTATTTAGAAATGAAGATTGAAATTGATCTGGTATTGAAGCTTTTATAAATGGAATTTATAAATGTGTTTATAATTCCGAGATCACTTATTTTGTTAAGTAAAATATAGAAGTTAATATAAAGAAGATTTATAAATCGAAGTTGTTATAAAATAGACATAGAATTTATAAACGTTGTTTTATAAATTCGGAAATCAATTGAATTTGATAAATTAAATATAAAAGGTTATTAAAGGGAATATATTCGCGATTTTGGATAGCGAATTATCCTTGAAATAAAATGTGTAGAAATGATTGAAATTGGGTTAAGTGAATTATATTCACGATTTTGGACAGTGAATATATTGTTAAATAAAATGGATTTATTTTTGAAGAAGTGATATTAAAAATGAAGTTAAACATTTTAAAGATGTTTTTAAAATGTGAGAAATATTGAAATCATAGATTTCAACATTTATTGTTGAAATAGACGTTTTCGAAAAATAAGGGAATGGTGGACTATAACACTGTTGTTATAGTAAATGATTTCCAAAAGGAAATGTTTTTTTTATGTAGTATTGGGATTTATATATCTATCTAAATCCGAATCCCTATACTAGTGATTTTGAGTCGTCGTAACGATGTTTTACGTAACATTCGTTTTGAATCAGATAAATGTTGTTATAGTAAATGGTTTCCTTAAAGAACGAAATATATACTTAATATTGATTTAAGTATATCGAATATTTTCAAATGTTGAAAATAAATAGCTTTGTGAAATACTTATTTTTAAATAAGTATGGAAATGCTTTTCCAATATGAAATGAACTGTTTTGAGATTTTATCTTCAAAGATAAAATGAAATGTGGAAATTGATTTGAAATTGTTTTCAAATGTTAAAGTATGGAAATTTTATATCTAGTAAAGATATTTTGGAAGATGAAATAATTTGGAAAATTATTTGGAATCTGATGATGTTGCACATCTTTATTGATAGTTAAATAACCGACTATCAATAATTACCTTTAGATAGGTATTTGTTGTGAATTGGATGAATTTGAATGCCACACTTATTTTTGAATAATCGCTCACTATTCGGGTTAGCCGGGAAAGGACCATGGGGTCGTATAACCCATTCCGAATATGTGATACATCGTTATGAATTGCATTTGAAGACCGGTGTTGAAGACCGGATATTTTTGAAAACGGAAGGATTACCGTCGAGTTACTCTACATCGGCTGATCTCCGGTTTAGAGGTTTTATCACCCTTAGTGACGGGAAGTCCGGACGTGATTAGAAATTTATCCGGATGTGCAAGGGCTTCGTGAGAAGTGCCTTCGGTTCTGTTCGATCCTGGAACAGACTTGTATGGATTGTGTGTCTGACGTTACAATTTGAGATATAAAGCTGATTTCTTTCAAATACATTTCTGTTGGTGGCGGAGAATTTATTCTCTTAGCTTAACACCCTTCTCTGAGACGTACGAGCTCAGAGGTTATGTAGTTGAAATTCATCAGCGATATATCCCAATTTGGTAACGTGGCATACTGAGTGTTGCTGTGAAATGATCAGTGTTTGATCATTTGCGATATGATCATTTGTTTGATCTTATATCTTTGTGATCATAGGTTGATCATTTTGTTTGACCCGAAGCAGGGCTTTGTAGAAAGCGTAGCTTTGTGGACGAGACTTCGTCGAGCCTCACACCCCGGAAATGGTCAAAACAGGAAGGATGCAGCAAGGTTCTAGGGAGTAGCGCCCCTTAGTGTATGTCATTCCTTCTGGATAAAGGTGGTATCATGGTATGGAGCCCAGATACTTAACCTCTGTGGTTGCTGCAAATTTATTACTTTGTGGTTTGTTGGAATCGGGGATCCTCGGGAAGATCGGTGACGATCGGGGGATGGCATACGCGTGTCAGTAGTTACCTATTTTTGCAGAGGTAACCCGGCCTTGTGTTGGCAGAGATCCGGTTAGGTTCTCGGGTCGTCTATTCCAGGGACGTACCCTTCGTGGATAGGAAGTTTCTTAGCCTGACCATTTGTTGGAAATCCAAAGAAACAATACGAGCCTTTACGATTTCAATTGTATAACCTGTCTCCTCAGGAGGCAGCTATAGCAGGCATAATATAATGGTACCTATGCTGGCTAAGATTTATATTCTACTTTCGAAATGTTTTCTACACTATGCACTAATAATAATATCCAAAAAGAATTTGATTTTTGCGTAGTAAGCATCTTTGACTAACATAAGAAGAAATCTCCTCCAAGTCTGCGTTTTGCATTGTGTGTGTGGTGGGAGGTCTTATGGTAGTTTCATTTTCCAAAAGCATTGCGAATTGACTTTAAAATTTTTCTGTTGTTTATTTTAAAGATAAATAACTGTTTTACGATCTCACACCAGTCACCATGACTGACTCGGAGTTTATTGTTCCCTTCTAAACTCTGGGTGCCCACCAATTTCCACACGGGCAGCCTAGAGTTATGTTATCATGATATTCTGGAGCTTTGGAGATAAGCTGGATGACGAGATGTAGTATTTGTATCTGATAGTATTTATTCCGCTGTGTATTCTGTATGAGGACAAGTTTATATAACTGTCCATTGATGTGCTGTGTTGTATTGAGTCGTATATTGACTCTGATTGATGTATGTATAAACTGATATAGTTCTTTGTTTTAAAAAGACTAGTGATTATTTATTATATGTTATTCCGCTGCGATATGTGAGATTCTGATATTGCTTCTGCTTCTGATGTTGTTCTGTTGTTCTCTTTCTTTCCTTTTCTTTTTTCTTCTCTTCTTCTTCTACTCTCTTCTTCTTCTTCTTCTTCTACCTTTTTCTTCTTTTTAAAACCATAACTTTTCGGGTTTCCGGCATTCGATGGCTCGGCAGTCGATAAAGTGAGTATCGATGTCGAATTTTCGAAAGTCGAAAATTCCGGGATGTTACATTTGGTATCAGAGCATATGGTTAAGCGACAACCCTGCTCTGTTGGGTGTTACTCATTAGAGATAGAGTCAGTAGTACTCTAGAATGAGTTGAGTGTAATAATATATACGAGCGCGTATTTGTTAGTGAATATAAAAATGTTTTCGGTCGCTGGAAAATAATTCCGATGATGATCGCGACATCACCGGTGTTCATTTTTGGGTTTCCAAAAGAGGAAATTGCTGCCAAATTATTTTAAATGGAAGTTGTTTGAAAATTTGGATTTGGTTTTTGAAATTCAAAGGATAATTTGAATTGTTTTCAAAATGGTTTTGAAATGATGGTAAGACTCTGGAATACTATATAAAAATATTTATGAAATATTATGAAATTGATAACTTATAAAATATTGAGATCTGATTGGAATGAAATTCAAATTGTAAATGAATTTATAACTTGGAATAGAATTCAAGAAGGTAATTGAAAATTTAAAATTCAATAATGGAATGAAATTAGTAAGTGAATGTATAAATGATTTGATAAATCAAAATGTAAGTAAGTCGAAGACTTATAAAATATTTGAAATTTGATTTGGAAATGAGATTCAAATTGGAAATGAAAGAATTAGTGAATGAGTTTCAGAATGAATGAATAAATTTGAAATTGCAAGTGCAAGAAAATGAAATGGAATGTTAAAATTCATTTTGAATTTGTAAGTAAATGAGACTGAATTGAATTTGATTTGTAATAAACAAAGTGAAGTATTGAAATAAGAAAATTAGTAAGCGAAACTAAGTGAAAAATTTAGTGATATGAATCAGCTATAATTGAAAGATAAAATTCAATATTTCAAAATTGAAGATAAATTGAATTCAAATAAAATTGAAATTGTGAATTAAATTCAAATGAAATTTGAAATGTAAAATTGAATTCGCATTGAATAAAAAATGAATATGTAACTTCAACAGTGAAGTAAGCTAAAGATGTATAAACAGTTTATATTGAGAATTTTGTAATAGAATTTGCAAAATGATTTGAATATATGTAACTAGATATTATGGCTAGTAGGATATACAGGTGATAAATTGGGATTTTAATTTCAAAGATAAAGTGAATTGCTCGACAAAAAGGTAAGTATTTGAATTTCAATATGAGATTTACTGATTTCTTGTCTAGCCGCTTGGCTTTTTCTTTTTCTTTTTAAAATCTGAGAGTCCGTAGGGACGTTTTGTAGTCGTACCGTATTAGCCGCGCAAAGGAGACGCTGGCAAAAATTTTCGAAAATTTAGGGCGTTGGAAAATTTTTGAGAAAATTTTGGAAGTTTAAATTTGAATTTAAACTCGAATTTGAATTTTGAAGTAAACGATATTGTTTGATAACTATGAAAGGTTTGGAAAGTTAGTTGAATTAATAACGAATCTTTAGTAGAAAGATTTGTCTTGATAAATTTGATAAAACTATTGAATTGTGAAAAATAGTAGACGAGTTAAGAACCATTTTTCCTAACTTGTAATTTCGGGACGAAATTCTTTTAAGGAGGGAAGTTTGTAACGACCCAGAATTTTAAACAAATTAAATTGAGAATATTTAATTAATTTTAAATATTTGAACGATGATTTAATTTAAATCCCGAATGTAGCTTTGAAAATGTGCGATTAAACTTTAAAAATTAATCTATTGAAAGTTGAATAAAAAAATTTGAATCTTCAGTTATAAGCTGAAGAAAAATATTTCAAAAGCTTTTAAAATTCGTAATGATAATACTAAAGATAATAGAAACTTCAGAATTGTATTTCAAAGCATTTCGTTCAGTTTTGAAATTAAATCGTTCGAATCGATATTTAAAAATAGTCAATTTTCACACAGTCTCGGAATTCGACGAAACTAGTTCCATTGGGTCCGTAATATTGAATTATTACCGGATTTCAAATTTCGTATTGATCGGAGTTGTTTTGTGACCGTACGGTTAGAAAACGCGTTGAAATTTTAAAGCAAATTCAATTTAAAAATTTAAATTTATATTATTAACATCACCACGTATCTCCTTAAATCATGCCTAAATTCACGCCTGCAATCACGAATGCATCGTGCAAACCATAATCATTCAATTTTAAATACCTTCCCCCTTTCTCTTCAGTAAACAAAAAAAAACGAGTTCAAAATCAAACGAAAATAAATGGCCGAGCTCGTTCAATTTAAGATTCAACGACGTCAAGCTAAAGATAAAATCGAAGCCATTTTCCCTCTCCCTCTCCAGAAATCAAACGAAATCCCCCTCCACTCTTTTATCAGTTCGAACGAAATTAAACCAAGTCAGAGCTTCGATCGCGAGTTGCTCGCGTGGTCGCAAACTGGTGGGGCCGCGTCTTCATTCAAAAGCAACGTCGCTCGTACTCGAGTGCGCTACAACATAAAGGGGAGTTTCAATTCGCGAGTTCGATGTCGCGATGATGGCCAGGCGACGGCAGCAGGCGTTCGAAGATTTGGGGGCTCGCGAAAAGTCGCGATTAGGTTTCGCGATGTTGGTCAAGGCGCTCGCGCGTACGCATGGGGATGGCGGCGACGTGGTTGCTGGCGTGGTCGCGATTGGCAGTGTTGGTCGATGCGTACGAATACGAGCTAGGGTTTGTCGATGAGCTCGTCAAAGGCGCGAAGTGGAATTAGAGCAGCAGTTTGATTTTGGGTCCTGTTGGATTAAGGTAATTTTAAAATTTAAAAACAAATTTCTGTTAATCATGTTTAGTTTCAATTCGCAAAGTTAAATTCATATATACATACAGTAAGTTAATAAAATAAAAATTTTATTATCTTCAAGTTTATAGATTTATATATATGCAAATTTACAGTAGTTTTAGCTGAAAGAAAAAGAAAAAAATATATACTGGGACTTACTGTCTCTTAATTAAAAAGAAGATACTGCCAAAACATGTATAATTTTGAATTTGAAAATATAAGAGTTTGAAAATTTGAAGGTTCACTTAGAAATTAAATTTGAAAAGATTGAAATAGAAGTATGAAAATAAATATAAATGTTTTAGCCTATTAATCTTTTAGAAAAAAAATATATTCAAAGGATAAATGTGTTAATTCACTTTAGTTACCGAACAAATTATTTAAAAGAAAGTTAGTTTAAAAAAATTTAAACTGGTTAATTAATTTATCAAATAGGAAAATTCATCTGTTCGACAAATTCGAATATTGATAAATTGTATAATTGTTTGTACAAGGTCTATCAATCGAGAAAACAAACTGGAATGGAAAACGGATGGCAAAATTAAAGCTAAGGTGAGATCTTCTCACTCAAATTGAATGTGGAATTTTTGCAGTTATTGATTGCTATTGGATGTGATATTAGATATAGTAGGATATATCTATATATATGTAGCAATATATACATATTGGCATATGTATATATTGGATTGATGATTTCCCGCCTCGTATAGCGGATGAGACCCTATTGCGTCGTTAGTAAGCGGATATTTTTATAAAAACCCATATACCACGATATTCCACCTCGAAGTGGAATTGGTATTGTGCTAACGTCTTTGGATGCAGGAAAACAGGTTGGAGGGATCCAACTGGACCCCTCACATTGATTGAATTTATTTCTACTGTGATGTGATAATCTGTGAATGATTATTGATGTTATTGAATTGATGTCTGGAAATTGTTTGAAAGCTAAAATTTAGCTGAATGGATGTTTGATATCATTGGATTCCAAAGATAAACGAAGTTGAATTTTTGAAATTCAAGTAGAAATTTCTAAGTGAATCAATTTTAGAAATTGAATAAATTTTGAAGAAAGGAATTTTAAAGTATAAAAAGTTAATTTTTATAATCTTATCGAATTAATTCCAGAATCAAGTGAAAATGTTAAATAAATGGATTTCGTAAAAATAGTGATTATAAATTGAAGAATTTGATTTAAAAATTTGGATTTTTAAATAGATTGAAAGAAACAAATTGAAATTTATTTTCTTTAAGAGGAATTTATTTAAAAGGAAATAAGTTGGAAGTCCAACTATAAATTTAATTGGAAAATTGAAACGAATTTGGAAAGTCAATATAAAATGAGTTGGGATGGGAAATTTATTTAGAAATGAAGATTGAAATTGATCTGGTATTGAAGCTTTTATAAATGGAATTTATAAATGTGTTTATAATTCCGAGATCACTTATTTTGTTAAGTAAAATATAGAAGTTAATATAAAGAAGATTTATAAATCGAAGTTGTTATAAAATAGACATAGAATTTATAAACGTTGTTTTATAAATTCGGAAATCAATTGAATTTGATAAATTAAATATAAAAGGTTATTAAAGGGAATATATTCGCGATTTTGGATAGCGAATTATCCTTGAAATAAAATGTGTAGAAATGATTGAAATTGGGTTAAGTGAATTATATTCACGATTTTGGACAGTGAATATATTGTTAAATAAAATGGATTTATTTTTGAAGAAGTGATATTAAAAATGAAGTTAAACATTTTAAAGATGTTTTTAAAATGTGAGAAATATTGAAATCATAGATTTCAACATTTATTGTTGAAATAGACGTTTTCGAAAAATAAGGGAATGGTGGACTATAACACTGTTGTTATAGTAAATGATTTCCAAAAGGAAATGTTTTTTTTTATGTAGTATTGGGATTTATATATCTATCTAAATCCGAATCCCTATACTAGTGATTTTGAGTCGTCGTAACGATGTTTTACGTAACATTCGTTTTGACTCAGATAAATGTTGTTATAGTAAATGGTTTCCTTAAAGAACGAAATATATACTTAATATTGATTTAAGTATATCGAATATTTTCAAATGTTGAAAATAAATAGCTTTGTGAAATACTTATTTTTAAATAAGTATGGAAATGCTTTTCCAATATGAAATGAACTGTTTTGAGATTTTATCTTCAAAGATAAAATGAAATGTGGAAATTGATTTGAAATTTTTTTCAAATGTTAAAGTGTGGAAATTTTATATCTAGTAAAGATATTTTGGAAGATGAAATAATTTGGAAAATTATTTGGAATCTGATGATGTTGCGCATCTTTATTGATAGTTAAATAACCGACTATCAATAATTACCTTTAGATAGGTATTTGTTGTGAATTGGATGAATTTGAATGCCACACTTATTTTTGAATAATCGCTCACTATTCGGGTTAGCCGGGAAAGGACCATGGGGTCGTATAACCCATTCTGAATATGTGATACGTCGTTATGAATTGCATTTGAAGACCGGTGTTGAAGACCGGATATTTTTGAAAACGGAAGGATTACCGTCGAGTTACTCTACATCGGCTGATCTCCGGTTTAGAGGTTTTATCACCCTTAGTGACGGGAAGTCCGGACGTGATTAGAAATTTATCCGGATGTGCAAGGGCTTCGTGAGAAGTGCCTTCGGTTCTGTTCGATCCCGGAACAGACTTGTATGGATTGTGTGTCTGACGTTACAATTTGAGATATAAAGCTGATTTCTTTCAAATACATTTCTGTTGGTGGCGGAGAATTTATTCTCTTAGCTTAACACCCTTCTCTGAGACGTACGAGCTCAGAGGTTATGTAGTTGAAATTCATCAGCGATATATCCCAATTTGGTAACGTGGCATACTGAGTGTTGCTGTGAAATGATCAGTGTTTGATCATTTGCGATATGATCATTTGTTTGATCTTATATCTTTGTGATCATAGGTTGATCATTTTGTTTGACCCGAAGCAGGGCTTTGTAGAAAGCGTAGCTTTGTGGACGAGACTTCGTCGAGCCTCACACCCCGGAAATGGTCAAAACAGGAAGGATGCAGCAAGGTTCTAGGGAGTAGCGCCCCTTAGTGTATGTCATTCCTTCTGGATAATGGTGGTATCATGGTATGGAGCCCAGATACTTAACCTCTGTGGTTACTGCAAATTTATTACTTTGTGGTTTGTTGGAATCGGGGATCCTCGGGAAGATCGGTGACGATCGGGGGATGGCATACGTGTGTCAGTAGTTACCTATTTTTGCAGAGGTAACCCGGCCTTGTGTTGGCAGAGATCCGGTTAGGTTCTCGGGTCGTCTATTCCAGGGACGTACCCATCGTGGATAGGAAGTTCCTTAGCCTGACCATTTGTTGGAAATCCAAAGAAACAATACGAGCCTTTACGATTTCAATTGTATAACCTGTCTCCTCAGGAGGCAGCTATAGCAGGCATAATATAATGGTACCTATGCTGGCTAAGATTTATATTCTACTTTCGAAATGTTTTCTACACTATGCACTAATAATAATATCCAAAAAGAATTTGATTTTTGCGTAGTAAGCATCTTTGACTAACATAAGAAGAAATCTCCTCCAAGTCTGCGTTTTGCATTGTGTGTGTGGTGGGAGGTCTTATGGTAGTTTCATTTTCCAAAAGCATTGCGAATTGACTTTAAAATTTTTCTGCTGTTTATTTTAAAGATAAATAACTGTTTTACGATCTCACACCAGTCACCATGACTGACTTGGAGTTTATTGTTCCCTTCTAAACTCTGGGTGCCCACCAATTTCCACACGGGCAGCCTAGAGTTATGTTATCAGGATATTCTGGAGCTTTGGAGATAAGCTGGATGACGAGACGTAGTATTTGTATCTGATAGTATTTATTCCGCTGTGTATTCTGTATGAGGACAAGTTTATATAACTGTCCATTGATGTGTTGTGTTGTATTGAGTCGTATATTGACTCTGATTGATGTATGTATAAACTGATATAGTTCTTTGTTTTAAAAAGACTAGTGATTATTTATTATATGTTATTCCGCTGCGATATGTGAGATTCTGATATTGCTTCTGCTTCTGATGTTATTCTGTTGTTCTCTTTCTTTCCTTTTCTTCTTTCTTCTCTTCTTCTTCTACTCTCTTCTTCTTCTTCTACCTTTTTCTTCTTTTTAAAACCATAACTTTTCGGGTTTCCGGCATTCGATGGCTCGGCAGTCGATAAAGTGAGTATCGATGTCGAATTTTCAAAAGTCGAAAATTCCGGGATGTTACAGTTTGGGATTTTTTGGAGTCAGCAGGATTTTAGAAAAGATTAAAATCTGGATGTTCAACAAAATTAAAAACCAAGGTGAGTAAATCTCACTCGACTTGGATTATTGGTTTAATTTAAAATTGTTGAAATAATTTATTGATTGATTGGATGAATGGATAATTATTATTATCACTTGAATGTTATATATATATAGTAGTATATATATATTAGTAGTTGGAGTGATATTCCCGCACATTACAACGGATGAGACCCTATGTGTCCCGCATAATAGCGGATGATCCTATTTACCGCGATATTCCCCTCGAAGTGGGATTGGTATTTTTTTATGTTATATTAACATCTGTGGATGTTGGGAAACAGGTTGGAGGGATCTAACTGGATTCCTCAAAATGTTGAATTTAATTTCATATATTGTGATATATGGATTATGTAGAATAATCTAGTGCAAATTATTGTAGTGATTGAAATTATTGGATGCTATTGTAGCACTGGCCTGAATTTTGATATTTTAAATACCATAAATATATTTTTTAAATGGAAGGAATTAAAGGGAAATTTTGATATAAAAATATTTATATTGGAATTGGGTTTATTTAAAAGAAATTGAATTAGAAAAATATATTTTATTTTTGGTTATACTTAACTATTATGAATTATTAAATGGAGATTTTAAGAATGAATTATATAAGAGAATTTATAAATGATATTCTAGAAATATAAAAAGGAGTTAAAAGCAATATTAAAAATAGATTGGAGGTATAAATGGAATTTATAAGAAATGAATCTATATAATGGAATTTTATAGATAAGATTTGTTTTATAAAAAGGTAAAACCAAAAGGGTAATAAATTTATAAACGATGTTTATAAATAAAGGAATTCGATATCAGATGATAATTGGGAAAGAATATGGAAACGGGTTGAGAAAAATAGTAGATTCTATTTTTGAAATGAGAATGGTTAAGGAATCGACAATGAATCGATATGTTGTGAAATCGAGAGGAAGTTATAAATTAAATTGGTTACTGAGATTTTAATATATATATATTTTTTAAGAAGTTAAGTTCGTTTTTCAAAGGGGAAACTTTATTATTTAAACTATGAAATTTTAAACTAGTTAGTATCGGAATACTTCGGAAAATGGATTTTTAAATATTTAATATTTATTGAAATAAAATTTTAATTTTTATAATCAGCTTTTTAAATTGATTTGTTTTATTTCAGATGAGTTATTAATGGTTTATTAAAAGTGTTTAATATTAACTTAAAACATATTTTAAAAATAAAAATAAATTACTATTCTTTAAAAATGCTCATTATATATATAGTTTGAAATGATTGAAAATTTATTTATAAAATTCTCTCGAGGTGTGTAAATAGGTTTTAAATTTAAGGATGAGATTTTATAAGAGAAACCTTATAAATGGAATTCTAGAGGCATAAGAAAATTTCCAATGTTTAGATGCGATAACTTCGGAAAGAATTTGAATTCATTTAAAGAAGTTATAAATGGTTGGTTGGGATTATAAATAAGTATAATCGGTTTGGAAATCGTAGGAAGAATTTATTAGAATTCCGGAGACTTATGAGATAAGTTATAAAATATTTCCATGTTTAATATTAAAATGATTTTGGAAATTATACGTACAAATATTTTCCTAAGTAATGAATGGAAGGTTTTGGAAATACTTTTAGTGGGAAATGATTTGGAATAGAAATATTTTCTAAGTGTTATAAGAATGGAAGTTGGAAATATTTCTAAGTATTGAAAATGGTGAAATATCCTGTTATGGATACAAGTGTTGAAATTGTTTTCAAATAAAGAAATATTGAAAGAGATTGGATACATATCTTGGTAAAGATATTTTGAAAATAGATATTTTGGGAAAAAGTTATAATAAGGCCTAGTGACTGCTTATGGATGTTTTATTGATAGTTAAATAACCGATTATTAATATTGGTTAATTTCGTTAATCGTTTCGAAGAGACCAGGATCGGATTTAATTATCCGAAAACCACTTCGATCCGGTTTTAACGTTACGAATGAATACCATGAAGGTAATGAAGATGGTGATTCATTTTGTCCAGACCCAGGACAGCTTGTATGGATGTAACGACCCGGAATTTTCGATCCCGAAAATTCCAGATAGTTAGTAAAGAAGAAAGAGATAGAAGAAAGAAACAGATATCACAACACAGATTCTCACATTCACAGCGGATCAAAATATAATATCAAATAATAAAAATATACAAAAGAATACTGTATCAGTTGATTACATTTAAATACATCAGAGTTACAACATATACACAAACACTGGACAGATACAATCAACATGTCCCAGACCAACTACAATATATCACAGCGGAATACACTCCATACGTTCCCGCCATCCAGCTCGTCTCCTGAGCTCCAGAACGTCCTTATTTGGAAATCTGTAATACTCGGTCTGACCCGAGCATCACATCAAAGTAACACCCGGGTCAGGCTGGAAACCAGCATGAGTAAACCCATCTAACATGGAATACAACAGCATAAACTACATAAAACCCGGGGTAACTCGGATTAATTTACAAATTTACAATTTGTTATAGACATCACTTATCTCACATATCAATTTCTAAGTATCAAAACTTAGATTAAATGGTCCAATTCACTTAAATCATTCCATACCAGCCTATTGATTTCACATATAAATCTACAAGAATCGAAGTGGTTTCGGGTATTAACTAATATCCGACTCCGGTCTCTTCGAATCCAATGTCATTTATTAAATCAAAAGTTTAAGTTTAAACAATACAATTTATACACAACAATTCATCTCAAATCATAAGCTGCTCATATCTCATATCGGAGGTCTCACATAATTCATGGCACTCAATCATCCATAAGCAAGATTTATCAACTACATCATTCTCTATTTAATTTAACTAACCTCCAATGACTTAAATTAAATACTTTAATTACTTTTAAATCCTGCATACTTTAACATTGATTAATTAATTGCAAATCGATTAATTAATCATCCATTAACTATCCATCTTAATTAATCATCCTTGATTAATTATTATTTAATTACATTAAGTAATTAATCATCAATTAATTACATAAATTAATTATCCTTAACCATTTACGGTAATTAACCTATAATTACTCTCATAAATTTATAATTACTTACGTTAGTTAATGATCTTTATCTAATTGCTTCCATTAATTTATTACTTTTCATTAAGTGATTATTCCATAATTACTTAAGCTAAATTAATTAACCATAAACCACTTTTATTAGTTAATTATCTTTAACTAATTACATTCCTTTATTAACCCTTAATTAATCACATTAAGTGATTAATTATCCTCTAATGATTACATTCAGCTATTTCTTTAATCTCATACACTAAGTAATTAACCATCCATTATTTACATTTCTAAAGTATATTTCAACTTGATTAACTCCAATTTTTTTTAAATATATTTCTAACTTAGCCTAACACTCCCTTTCAAACTAATAATAACTTTTCAAAGAACTTGTTAATCATTCTACTTTTGAAAACTTTGCAACACTTTAACTTTGAAACTATTTTACTTTGCCTTTAAATTTTGTACCTTCCCTTAAACTGGAAAACTTGAATTCGTTTTCTTTTACAAACTATTCGTTTTGTTTTAGTTCAGAGATTTGATTACCAAAGGGATTCAAAACGAAACATGCTACCATAGACCCGAGACAAAACTCAATGAACCCGAGACAACACCCGAGTTCAACCCTCCCTCAACTCCTTCGAGTCGTACACGAGAGAAACACGAAGAAAACCCCAGGCCAACTCTCTCTTCTTCCACAACCCAGAACTCCAGATGCACAGATTTGTGCACGTCCATGTGCACACCCCGCTGGCGATATTCCGGCGCCTTAGACGACCATCAACACGTCAACATTCGATCCTTCTTTCGATCACAACACCCAGCCACCCAAAACGATCACGAGAGCGAAAATCCATAGAATCGAACTTCCAGGGATAAACACTCCGACCATCGACCGTCTCGTTCAGGCGATGCCGTCCACCGGAGCTTCACAAACTCCGGCCACACCTCGCTGATCCTCCGCGCCACCATTCCCCTGAATCCCATGCAGCTCGATCAACCAGAGATGACCTCGTCACCTCGTTTCCGACCACGACATATCAAGGGTATTAAACCCTAGTCCAACCAAATTCCAACCCCACGAACATTGATCACCTCTTTCACCATTTTTCCCCACTTCGCCAGTTGCCACTCTAGCTTAGATCGAAATCTCAACATCCAATATATCGTCGATCGCCGGAAAACGTTAAAAACCCATTTCCTGTTCGACTGCGATCTGCTCTTTAAATACTAAACTAAAACTCACCATTTTCATCTTAAAAATCCTACTTTCGAAAGATGATTCAAGTTACATAATTGAATCAACCATTTACAACATTCAAAATTTACATATTTTTAATTTTTCTCTGTAAATCCAGCTTTCCAAATGACATATATCACAACCGTGCTTAAATTATTTTTACATCTTCATTTATGTTTACACAAACTTGTTTTGATGAAGACTTATAGTCTAACAGGGATCAGAGAAGAAGATTTTAAATTTACTTAGTTTTTTTTTTGAAAGTTGAAGACTTGGAATTTTTAACAGACATTGGGTTTCCTGTTTTCTTACGATTTCCATAAAAGGCTTTAATTGATTTTGCCTAAAATTATTTTTAAAACTTAGTACATGTTTAAACAAACAACTTTTGCTTAAATTTTAAAGTCTAACAATGGTCAGGGAAAAAGAAATCAAATTTAAACAGGTTTACATCCCTGTAATGTTTAAAACAGAGGCCAATGTCTGTTCTCAGACATGCAAAGTTACATCCATACATATATACACACATTGACGCACATGCAAGTAATTCTCTAATTTATTTCAGGCATGATTTCAAACAATATATCAAACCCATATTTTATAAAGGTTTACTCACTGTTTTAAGAAGAACAGAGGATAAAGCTTTGATCTTTGTTTTCCAGATGAACACAGTGAACTTTTATTTTTCCCAGACTGGCCTTGATTTGTTTGCTCTTCCCAGTTTTCTTGTTTTCCTTCTTGAAATTGAGTTAACTGCTTGTTATATTTGTTGTTGATCAAGTTGAAGCTTGCCTCTCTTTTTTTTAAACTCAGATTTTTGAATGAATCGAATTACAACATGAGATGACATTTATAAAAGAATGTGCAGGCTTGAGTATGAAGATGGTACAAGAATTTGTACTGGAAAGAATTTTTGTTAAGTTTTCAATCAGAGATTTTTTTTTTAGCAAGGTGGCTAAGATGATTTCGATCTTGCTAGAGAAGATGGCATTTAATGCCTTGGTCCTTTTCCACGTTTACAAATATCATTCCTAGATTTTAAAATCTATTAAGTATATCATGTATATGTATTTGTTATGTTTTTCTTATACCATGCTTATCAACCTTTCACGGCAGGTACATATATATTTTCCAGGTTTGTTCACATGAGCTCCTAAAGACTATGTACTCTATAATTTTCTTAAGTTCATTTCAAATTTATTTAGTTCTAGGATTTCTAAGTGTTCATTTTAAAGTTGTTATACTAATTGTTATTCCTTTTTCTAACATAACTATCAACTCTTAATTTATCCATATAAATTATTCTTATGTTCATAACCACATGACTTTTACCTTTCCTATTTATTTCTATTTTTAACATAACTTCTTATTATTTTATTTTTATTTTTAAGCTTACTATCAACATTTAATTTATATTCATAACTACTATTTTTATTCTTATATTTATTGACACGATTATTTGTTTTACTTATATTCAATATTGATAAGGTTTATTTTATTTTAACATTTCACCTAGATTATAACTATATATATATTTTAAATCAAAAGTTAATAAGGTAGGGTTTTATTTCAATTTAAGGTAGATATTATTATAATTATAATTTGAAACTCTTTATTATAAATTTCAAATCAATATTCCTTCCAAATACACAAATATATATTAGTTTTAAAAGAGAAGTTATATTTTAATTAATCACATTAACTATTTATTTAAAATAATACTGCCAAAAATCCCGGGTTGTCACATTCCTCTCCCCTTAAAACTTTTCGTCCTCGAAAAGGAACGAAGCCAGAATTATTAAAATGCTTAAAATCAGATAAATTTTCTTTGATCATTTGTAAAATGCTTTTAACTATCTATATAATATTATTCCAAAGTGGTTTTTATAAAAATACTTTTATAACTCGATGTTTCAACAAGTCCATCCTTGTTCTCATAGAAATTCGGTCATACGTTGATCAGGCGTAGGACTGAAAATCTATAAGTACTCGGTAAACTCGTTTCCAACACCCAGTGAAAATAGTTTGGAGAATAATTTTATTGAAAATATAGAAAACAGTTTTGAAAATAGAGGAAATATCTTTGGTGAAAATGCTCTGGGAATCATCACCCCCATCCATGGTCGTAGTTAACCCGATGGTTACGTTGCCGTCCCGGCAAAATCCACAGATAACTGTAGGTCTCCGCGCTCCTCGATTACGCCATGGAACCCGCTACAGATCGCAGTTATACCCGGGCCTTACGTTGTTGTCACAACAAAAACCCATATAACTGTAGGCATCAGCGCCACCGAATTTCGCTGCCAAAAGAATGAAACTCCTCCACTTGACCATAGATCGCAGTCTACCGATGTTACGTTGCCATCCCGGCAAAATCAAGTGTAGACTGTTGGCACTCATCCTCCACACGATTTTCGCTATGGTCCCCACAGTAGATCGTAGCAACATCGAGTTACACTGTCGTCACAGCATAACCCAAATGCCTCTGTAGGCATCAGCGCCCTCGACTTTCGCTACCAAATAATCCTCAGGAACTAGTTTGTCCAGACTCCTCACAGGATCAACTTTAGAACCTCCCTTTTAGAGGCTCAAGGCAGTGCCACCCTGTGGCACTCCTAAGAAGTTCATTTAAGGGAGCGCCTTTTTCCCTAGAGCCACTTCAAAACACTTTATACTATACACGTATAGTATTTTCAAATCATACATCAAGTATGAATTTCGTATAAAGCTCCTTTATAAAATCGATTCCCAAAATCGATAATTCACAAACTAGGCTTTCCAAATTCCAAATTTGATTTTCCTCAAAAATCAAAAGCCTTTCCAAATGCCATAGGTTCTCAAAACCTTTCCTTAAAATCATTTTCACAAATCCTTTATATATATATATAATAATCTTGGAAAATCTTTAGTTCGATTTATACTTGTATAAATTCATTTTCATACTTCAAACACTTTCAAAAATCATTTTCTTCTGGCAATAGATTCAACAAGGAGGGTTTACCATATATAACGAAGATAAATAACTTTGTTTATTCCAAATCAAATATTTAAATTAGATTGCTCATAAATTCATTTGCCAAATTATTTACTTTGATAAAGTAAATTTTAACCATAAAGATATTCCATTTTCACCTTTATTTATTGTATATTCCTCACAATTTACTTCCATTTCAAAAATCATATTACAGTCCTTATTTCCAATTCAATAACAATTTCATTCAAACTCGTACGATGTCCATATATCATCCGTACGCAATATCAATCTGATCGCTCACCCGATCACACAATTTCACTTTCGAACTAGTATTGTCCACCCGACTTCCTAGTGCGGACTCAGCTCTGGTTTTGTAACGACCCCGAATTTTAATTACATTTAATTGATAATTAAATGTATTTTTGAATAAAAATTGTAAAATTAATTATCAATGAAAGCGAGTTTCCCCGAGAACGAAATAAATTCTATATAAATCATAAAAATATAAAGTAAGATAAAAATAGAAGTTTACATATTTTATAAAGTAATAATTAATACTTAAGCTATGAATAGAAATAAAAGCAAAGTCAACAAGAAAAATAAATAAATACACATAGTTCAAATTCAAACAATATGTTAATAAATTATATAAATTAATATCATAGCTAAATTTTAACAAATTTAACAGATTTATACAATACTAGAAACAAAAGAAGTAATAAAACTTATACCAAATAAAGTCAAATAAGAAATAGAAACAAAAGTAGTAATACAATTAGGATAAGTTTGTAAGCAAGATATCTAGGTGCACAACATATTTACATCAGCTGAGTTAAAAGAAATGCAAGTAAAAGAATAAATAAAGGAAAAATAAAAGTAAACATATGTACTAATAAGAATAGAATAAGGTAAGTAGGGGATGAAGTATGGCAAAGGATCAAAGGACTAAAGCATTTAATGCAAGCCTCAACATATCTTTGCAGCAACACTTTGAAATAGGAAATCTCTAAGCATATTAATAAAAAGAAGAAGATCTCGCACCTGTTGTACAAGAATATCACCCTGTCAATCTTCAGCCATACCTTTTGTACAAAACCATATTATATCCTGTAAGCTTCATTTTCTTATACATCAACTGCCACAACTTAGTTCGTTCATTTAAACTGAAGTGATATCATTTTTTAAACCTTAAACAAAACTCAACTAAAAAAACATCAACACAATCAATTCAACCAGACAATCAAGGAAAGAAGTTTCAGCAAGCATGTTCAAAGTTGTTTCAAGATAAAAGCTTCTCTGTTCACTTCTTAAACAACGGTGAGTAAACAATCTTATGATACTCAAGTATTATTTAGTCTTTATATAGATATATAGTGATTTCTGAGAATAAAGCTCTGTGTATATATATATATATATATTCATGTGTGACTGTGTTGAATTCTTTGTGCTTCCCTGTTTTTTTTGAGTCACAGGGTAGAAACCCTTAAGAAATTCAATCTCTTCTTTTCTAATCATTATCAGATTTGGGTTTCAAAACAAAATAGGTGAGTTTAAGTATGAATTATAATTTAAAACACTTTCAAGAAGAATAAGAATATACAGTGTGTAAAAATGTGGTTTTTACAAAGGAAATTCAAATTTTGAATAAATGTGAATGTCACGATTTAGTGATTCAATTACATAATATAAACTGGTATTAAAAGATAGGATTTTTAAAACAAGTATGATGTTTTTAGTTGCGCGTTAAAGGTGCAGCTTCGAGGTGAACCAAAAATGCTTCTTTGTCAATTCCTGATGATTAAACAAATCTTGGACGTTAAAATTTGTTTTGAAGCTAGCTTAATGGTTTACAAAGTCGGGAAAAATGTTAGAAAAAATTTCTATTGCGTGAATTTGGGGGACGAAGTAAATTTAGGGTTTTGTGGGATGTTTTGGTGGTCGAGGTTCACGGGGTAATGGCGAAGTGATAAATGGATCGGAGGTCACCGCGACTGGGGGGATCGCTTCATGGATGGGAGGAGATGTTATGGCCGGAGGGGCGTAGTTCCTGATCATCTTGATCGTCATGGTGATCGTGTTTCGTCATGGGTTTATGGTTCTGGATGGAGCTAGAAGCTCAATTTTCGAGTTCGAGATACATGGGTGCATTGGGTCGTTCGAATCGAGGCGGGGGATCGTGGGAGAAGCTCTGTTGAGTTCGTCGTCGCTCGGCGATGGGAATTATGGTTGTGCACGTATACGTGCATCAATGGTATCCGTGGATTTCTTATTTTGGGGAAGACGAGGTGTTAATCAGGTTCGACTCGGAGATAAGCTTGGGTTGGACGTGGGGTAGCTCGAGTTATAATTCGAAGCAAGGATTGAATGGCTCGGGTATTTTAAGTATTTGACTCAAAGTAATAAGGGGGAGGCTCGGGTCGAAGTTTGTTCAAAGTTTAAACCTGTAACCATTTTAACAGTTTTTAAAAATTTTGTTTTAAATTAAAATCAAAGTTAAACTAAGTCCTAACCAAAGTTTAATAATGAATTCAAGTTTGTTTTGAAACTGAGGAAAAAAATGGAGTTTCATAATTTAAATTGATTTAAATAAGTTTTAAGTGTTAAAATAATGTTTTAAACATGTGAGTTTAAAAGGGATTTTAAAATTGTTTAAACTTTGTTAAAGATAAAATGGATTTTTTTTATTTCAAATCTTGGATTTAAAATGAAATCCAAAGGTAAAATAATAAAAAAAAATTTGAAATGAATGTTTTCAAATGTATAGATTAGAGAAGTCTTATCTTAATGAAAATTTGAATTTATGATATGTAATTCATTTAATTATTAAGATAATTAAAATGGATTAATTTATTTGTAATTAATTTATGAAATGGAAAATTTATCAAAGTAATTAAAGGTTAACTACTCTAAAGAACAACTAATTAATGTGGTTAACTAATTAAGGTAATTAAATTAAGAATAATTTATTAAAGATCAATTAATTAAAGTAATTAAGAGATAATTATTAATTGGGGAGTAATTAATTTATTTATTATTGTAATTAATTAAGAATAATTAATTAAGAATTTATTATTAATTAAAGGGTAATTAATGATGAATTAAAGAATAAGTAATTAAATGTTGTAATTAATAATTTAAGTGTCTAATTTATTTGTAATTAAGAATTGTAAATAATAATTAATTACAAAGATGGTTAATTTAAAATGTTTAATAAGTTAAGTGAATTAATCAAAGGATAACTGAATAATTAAAGATTAATTATTTAATTAATTAAAAGTTGATTGATTAATTAAATAAATGATTAAAGGTTAATTAATTAAAATGGTTTATAATTAATTAATGATTAATTAACCAAGATATGTAGTTTATTCATAAGTAATTAATCTGATTTGAATTAATCAGAAAATTAACTGACCTTACCTATGGATATTTGGATTCTATTGAATGTAAATTGTTTGATATCCCTGATTTGTGATGCTTTGTGATACATCCTGATTTATGTTGTGATCTGTAATTTACTTATCTGTGATATATATCTGTGATATATATCTGTGATCTGTGAATGAACGATAAGCGTTATAGTTCATATCGCTTATCAACTATATTTCTGTATTCTGATCTGTGATGATTGCGATGTTGCACTATTGTGTGTGAAACCCCTAGACTACACTTTTACACACACAAATATGGATTTCACGTGGAAATCGGTTAAGTCACAGATAATTTAAATTTGATGTTTTTGAAATTGAAAATTTTAATTTCAATTGATTTTGAAATTTGAAATTTGGGTTTAAAGTGAAAAGCTTTTGAAATAGAATTTCAAAGATAAAAGTTATTTTGAATAACTTAATCGAGTTTTGAAAATTTAAATAATTTGATTTAAATTTAAATTCAAGTTTGAAATTGAATCCTATAATTTGAAACTAGGAATTAAAGATGCTGTACAAGTTATATATGAGTTAAACTATTTTAAAGGTTTTGATTTGGGAATTCGAATTTAATTCAAAGGTTTTAACTCGAGCAAATATAACTGGATTTTTCCGAAAACAAAAACTACTTGTTTTCAAATAGTAAAAGCTTTCATATAAGAAATGAATTTCCAAATTGTGTTGAAAGGTTTCAAGTTTGAAATAAAATTGAAATGTTTTGAAAACTATGAAATGAGTCTTTGATTCAAAGACTGAATGAGTTAATCCAACTTGAATTAAAATTGTTTTGAAAGGCTATGAATGAATCTTTGGAAATGAGTTTTGAAAGCTATAAGTTAAATCTTGACTTAAAGATTTAACGAGTTAATTCAATTAAAATGGAAATTGTTTTGAAATCCATAAATGGATCTTTGTGAATAGGGTTAACTTTGTGACTTGAATCTTTTTGTTTAAAAGATTTGAAAATGGTAATTAGTTTAAAACTATTTGAAAGAAAGTTTTAAATGATTAAGTTGTGACTTAATTGAGACCCCAGTATCCATACGATTTTTAAATATTTCGCTCACTATTTGGATTAGCCGGGAAAGGACCTTTGGGTCGTATAACCCATTCCGAATATGTGATACGTCGTAATGGATGGCATTTGATGACCGGTGTTGAAGACCGGATATTTTTGAAAACGGAAGGATTACCGTCGAGTTACTCTGCATCGGCTGATCCCCGGTATAGAGATTTTATCATCCTAAGTGACGGGAAGTCCGGACGTGATTGGAAATTATCCGGATTTGCAAGGGCTTCGTAAGAAGTGCCTTCGATTCTGTTCGAACCCGGAACAGACTTGTATGGTTACATGTCTGACATTACACTTTGAGATATAAAGCCGATTTCTTTCAAATACATTTCTGTTTGGTGGCGGAGAATTTATTCTCTTAGCTTAACACCCTTCTCTGAGACGTACGAGCTCAGAGGTTATGTAGTTGAAGGTTATCAGTGATATATTCCCAATTTGGTAATGTGACATGCTGAGTGTTGCTGTGTGATGATCATTATTTGATCATTTGTGATATGATCATTTGTTTGATTTTATATCTTTGTGATCATTACTTTGATCATCTGTTGACCCAAAGCATGGCTTTGTGATAAAGCGTAGCTTTGTGAACGAGACTTCGTCGAACCTCACACCCCGGAATGGTCAAAACAGGAAAGATAAGGCAAGGTTATTGGGGTAGCGCCACTTAGGGTATGTTCATTTCCTTCTGGATAGAAGTGGTATCATGGTATGGAGCCCAGATACTTAACTTATGTGGATGTCGCAAATATATATATATATATATATATATCTTATTTTGTGATTTGTTGCTAGGGCCCCGGTTAAAGGTTGGTTACAACCGGGAGATGGCATACTCGTGTCAGTAGTTACCCAGTTAGGGGTAACCCGGCCTTGTGTTGGCAGAGATCCGGTTAGGTTCTCGGGACGTCCTTCCAGAGGCGTTTCCATGTGGCAATGGGAAGTTCCTTGGCCTGACCATTGTTGGAAATCCAATTCCCAATACGAAACCCTGTACGGTTTTATTTGTAGAACCTGCCATCTAATATGGTAGCTATAGTAAGCATAATATAATGGTACCTATGTTGGCTAAGATTTATATTGTACTTTCGAAATGATTTTTCTACACTATGCACTAATAATAATATCCAATGATTTTATTTTTGCGTAGTAAGCATATTTGACTATCACAAGAAGAAATCTCCTCCAATTCTGCGTTTGCATTGTGTGTGTGGCGGGAGGTCTTATGGTAGTTTCATTTTCCAAAAGCATTGCGAATTGACTTTAAAATTCTTTTGCTATGTTTTTAAAGATAAACTGTTTTTGTTGCTCACACCAGTCCCATGACTGATCCGGAGTTTATTGTTTCTTTCCTCAACTCTGGGTGCTCAAAATTTTTCTACACGAGCAGTCTGGAGTTGGGTTTTTCAGATAATCAGACTAGTAGATTTTCTGGAGCTAGTTCAGTCTTTGGATATGGACTGCACTTGCTTATCTTTGTGCCTCGTTATGGGGAGTTCGAGCTATATCTGGATCGGCGTTTTGAAGATGGAGATTACCCGCTGCTGGTGTTATTGTTTTCTTTTCCGCTGCTATTTGTTGTATCATATCTCTGATGTATATTGATATTCATTGTATCACTCTGTTGTATCAGATATTGTATCAGATATTGTATATCAATGTATTATTCATTTCTTCCGCTGTGTTATTTACTTAATGTTGTTATAAGCTCCGGCGACTCGGATTTGAACGGTCGAATCTACGGCATTCGAGTACGATGTAAAGTATGGATGTTGATTTTCGAGCGGGCAAAATCCGCTGAGCCGTTACATTTGGTATCAGAGCTAAGGTTGAACTTTAGCTCAGGAGTATAACACGTTAAGTAGCTCATTAGAGATAGAGTGAAGTAAACTCTAGAATGAGTGTATCTCTAAGATATCCGTCTGAATGTCTCAGTAAATTCTCTTGCTATCCACTGATAGTGAGTATGAGTGCAAGAAGAGGACAAGGTAGGGGCCAAGGGAATACGACTACAAATGGTCAATACCCTGCGACAGTGGAAACAACTTTCTTATCAATATTCTTTGATTTGTTTCCAAATTCCTTTTGATTTCTTCGTACCAGCTACAAGAAGAAGTTTCGGTGTGATGATGGCTCTACGAATCATTGTAGAAAACCCTTACTTCGTATCTTCATCGGTTTCTTATCAGCTTTTCGATTTAAACTCTAATGAATATGAATTTGAAATTTGAAATTTTAAATTGAATCTAATTGATTAATAGAATATGAGGATAAAATTGAATTGAATCGATAAAACGATATCGTTTGAAACCAAATTTTGAAATTCTATTGTAAATTCTTTTGAATACCAAAGTCCGAAGAGGGACAAATTGGTATGTATTCTGAGATATTCCGATTTGAGTTTGGAATCCATATCTTGTGTTTGAGGAATTATAGGAGATCGAATCTGTTTATCTCTATGTTGTTTTCGTGCCTGCGAATTTCGAGCACGAAATTCTTTTAAGGGGGAAGTTTGTAACGACCCCGAATTTTAATTACATTTAATTGATAATTAAATGAATTTTTGAATAAAAATTGTAAAATTAATTATCAATGAAAGCGAGTTTCCCCAAGAACGAAATAAATTCTGTATAAATCATAAAAATATAAAGTAAGATAAAAATAGAAGTTTACATATTTTATAAAGTAATAATTAATACTTAAGCTATGAATAGAAATAAAAGCATAGTCAACAAGAAAAATAAATAAATACACATAGTTCAAATTCAAACAATATGTTAATAAATTATATAAATTAATATCATAGCTAAATTTTAACAAATTTAACAGATTTATACAATACTAGAAACAAAAGAAGTAATAAAACTTATACCAAATAAAGTCAAATAAGAAATAGAAACAAATGTAGTAATACAATTAGGATAAGTTTGTAAGCAAGATATCTAGGTGCACAACATATTTACATCAGCTGAGTTAAAAGAAATGCAAGTAAAAGAATAAATAAAGGAAAAATAAAAGTAAACATATGTACTAATAAGAATAGAATAAGGTAAGTAGGGGATGAAGTATGGCAAAGGATCAAAGGACTAAAGCATTTAATGCAAGCCTCAACATATCTTTGCAGCAACACTTTGAAATAGGAAATCTCTAAGCATATTAATAAAAAGAAGAAGATCTTGCACCTGTTGTACAAGAATATCACCCTGTCAATCTTCAGCCATACCTTTTGTACAAAACCATATTATATCCTGTAAGCTTCATTTTCTTATACATCAACTGCCACAACTTAGTTCGTTCATTTAAACTGAAGTGATATCAGTTTTTAAACCTTAAACAAAACTCAACTAAAAAAACATCAACACGATCAATTCAACCAGAGAATCAAGGAAAGAAGTTTCAGCAAGCATGTTCAAAGTTGTTTCAAGATAAAAGCTTCTCTGTTCACTTCTTAAACAACGGTGAGTAAACAATCTTATGATACTCAAGTATTATTTAGTCTTTATATAGATATATAGTGATTTCTGAGAATAAAGCTCTATATATATATATATTCATGTGTGACTGTATTGAATTCTTTGTGCTTCCCTGTTTTTTTTTTGAGTCACAGGGTAGAAACCCTTAAGAAATTCAATCTCTTCTTTTCTAATCATTATCAGATTTGGGTTTCAAAACAAAATAGGTGAGTTTAAGTATGAATTATAATTTAAAACACTTTCAAGAAGAATAAGAATATACAGTATGTAAAAATGTGGTTTTTACAAAGGAAATTCAAATTTTGAATAAATGTGAATGTCATGATTTAGTGATTCAATTACATAATATGAACTGGTATTAGGAGATAGAATTTTTAAAACAAGTATGATGTTTTTAGTTGCGCGTTAAAGGTGCAGCTTCGAGGTGAACCAAAAATGCTTCTTTGTCAATTCCTGATGATTAAACAAATCTTGGACGTTAAAATTTGTTTTGAAGCTAGCTTAATGGTTTACGAAGTCGGGAAAAATGTTAGAAAAAATTTCTATTGCGTGAATTTGGGGGACAAAGTAAATTTAGGGTTTTGTGGGATGTTTTGGTGGTCGAGGTTCACGGGGTAATGGCGAAGTGATAAATGGATCGGAGGTCACCACGACTAGGGGGATCGCTTCATGGATGGGAGGAGATGTTATGGCCGGAGGGGCGTAGTTCCTGATCATCTTGATCGTCATGGCGATCGTGTTTTGTAACGACCCGGTATTTTCAACCATTCGCATCCGCACATGTCGGACTTGAATTGCTCAAAATACCGCGTTGTAAATAAAATTTGGCAAATCTCAGAATATACAGTAAATAAATATAATCACAGATCATAGAGTAAAATAATGCAGCGGAAGTAAAAGAAATAGTAGTTTATGAAGCTACTATATAAATATATATCAGAGTTACATAAGGTATAATAAAAGAAATAGAGAACAACAGAAGTCTCAATAAAATAACCAAATACAAGCTGAGTAGGACAACGGAACTGAAGTAGATAGGACAAGACAAGCAGATAATCTCTAGCGATTCAAATCTCCAAGAGAGTGGAAATCCAAATCTGTGAATAACTCAGGCTGACCCGAGCGTAAAGCAAAACACAAAACACTCGAGTCAGGACAATATATACTTATATAATGTAAACCAACTCAAGTGAACTGTAATAAGGTACAAGTAACTTAAAGAATGCTTGGGATCGCCCATTCTTTAAGGATCCGTTAAACTATCTACTATGTAGTAATATACGCTATATACAGTAGTGTCTAATTAGTAAAGTATAATCATATAGAAAATAGCGTTAAGGGGATGGAGAACCTTAACGCGGTCGGATCTTAAAATCATAATCGTAGTGGGTTCGATATGGTAGGTGACACGACACACAAGGCAATGCCAGGGTAGATATACCAATTACGCACACGGACTGATGGATACGCATAACAGCCACTACCGTTCCACCTCGAACAACACTCCCAAATCAAGGGTGGCCACCAAAAATCACAAAGTAATAGAATGGTATCGAAGAAGTGTGTCCGATACGAGGTGCTACCTCACTGGCCCGAGATCGCTCCTGTTTTAGTCACCTTATGCCAACTCACGGGAGTTGGGTCCACGTATATACCTTAGGATCGTCGCCACCATCCTACTTCATTCTGGAAACTCCACCGCGTACACAGTTGTCAAAGTGGTTTTCGGTATCGACAGAGACACTACAACAGAAAAGACTTTTGGTAGCGTTGAAAAAACGCTACCATAACTTATGGTAGCGTTTTAGAGAACGCTGCTATACGACATGCAACTAAAAGTCTAAAACTTTTTGTTGCGTTGTAGTAAATGCTACAAAAAGTCACTTTTAAATGCAACTATAGGTATTTTATGTAGGATTTAAAAAATGCTACCAAAAGTCACTTTTAAATGCAGCTATAGGTTTTTTCTGTAGGGTTAAAAAAACGCTACCATAAGTCTTCATTTTTTGGTTGCATTTTTTGTAAATGCTACTATTTACGGTTGATGATTTATACCATTTCTAGCAATCGCTTATATACTATTCGTATTAAAACGAACGATCAATCGCATAATTTTCATATATTCAAACAAACAATTAAATCACATAATTAGCATATAAAAACAATCAATCATATGATCATCATATTCAAATAATTGCAAAAAAATGCTAATCTCACAATCAAATATAATATCCATAATCAATTCGAAGTAGTTTTTCAACAAAATAAGTCACATACTACAAGCATTCACAGACAAGTTTCCACAAATGGTACTAACAAAATACGACAACATATATAACAATTAAATTCATGTTCGTTGCTTGATTACCAATAGTTCTTTGTTGTCGACAGTCTTCGCTTCGAAATAGCTAATTACCTGCAAACGAGTTTAACAATCAACAATATATATATATGTATATATATATATATGTATATATATATGTATGTATATATGTATATATATATATGTATGTATATATGAAAATCATGTAATCTATAACTCGATATTCTATATTAACACATATTGAAGTCTCACAATTGGACAACAAATATGTGATGGTTCATTATATTTTCTCATTCTGACCGAATAATCAGTAGAGAAAAACCATTAGCAACATAATAACCATGATAAATAAAAGGAGATATGTTTTATAAAATACATATATAAAAGGACAGCAAATATGCAATGATGTTAGATTTCTAAGAGTTAGCAAAACAAATGCATTAGTGTAAGGTGATTTTCAATAAAAATGTGTTACATTACGCTCCAATAAAATATTTGTGTTGGATTTCTTAGAGTTAACAAAACAAATGCATTGATGTAAGCTAATTTTCAATAAAAATGTGTTATATCACGCTCCAATAAAACATGTGTTAGATTTCTTAGAGTTAATAAAACAGATGAATTAAAGATGCTCTACATACGTAGGATGTGATGTTTAAACCATCTGCTATGTAATGAAAATACAATAATCTACACTAGGGAAGGATATGTAGCAGTTGGTATGCGTTATCTTTATTAGGATATTAATATAGGCAAAATGACGGTCCCATTGCATCAAAAGTTAATTTTGTCTGTCCATTTATTTCTAGTTTTAAATAGACGAAATATGGAAAGTAAATGTTAAATATTGAAGTAGGGGGAGCAAATCAGTAAGCATCATTTTCCAAATAGAATGCTATAATCGATGAATATCAGATATAAACTGAAAACAATGGATGGTACACATGCTTGATGGGTTAAAAGTTATATAAACCAACCAAGCTAAAGTCAAGTTTAGAATATGATTGATTAAATCTTAAATGAATCAAGAGCAGTATTTTATTTGTCAATCAGTTAGACATATTAATATCTTACCTATTCTTAATATCAGAAGTCATAGCCATAAAAGCCTATTCAACGTTTAGAGCACTTTTTGCACTGGTTTCCATGAATGGGATACCAATTTCATCAGCAAATGCCTAGTGATAGAAAATGATACGAAATCAGGATATAATGTGTTATTGCTTCGAATTTGAAAGGAAAAAGAAAAAAAAAAGTCCATAAAATAACTAAAATAAAGACAAATCACCTTGGCTGTCTCATATGATACAACTTTTTTGTCAGTAAGGTCACTCTTATTTCCAACCAAAAGTTTGTTAACATTTTCATTTGCATAGCAGTCAATCTCATTTAACCATTGCTTAACATTATTGAAGCTCTCCTGGTCTGTAACATCATAAACCACCTGCAATGAAAATTTAATTACAAAAACTACCAAATTGACATGATATTTTCATGCAGGATAGAAGAAGATTAAGAAAAGTGGAAATTTTATTTACAATGATTCCATGAGCACACATGAGAAAAAGTAGGTTTAAAAGCTAATTAGGATTCAACATTCACACAATTGCACATGTGAGGAAAAATCTTATCAATTGGATTCCTACATAACCAAAATAACACACTCTAATTTGGTTTTTACGCCCGATGGAAAAGGTAAACTAAACTGAAACTAATTTTTGATTATGACAAATCTTGCAACCAGTTAACATTAATTTGGCATTTCAGCAGAGAAAGGTATTTCCTTCTGAAAATTAAAATTAAAAATCTCCAATTAAATACCAAGTTACCTTAGTCATGGAAGCTCACCGCGCTACAGGAGCTCTGATGCAAAAAGTGAAGCAATGATACTAAGTTTTTTCAGATGCTCAACATTACACTACTCTCCAAATTCGTGGATCCACTAAAATGCGCTGAATTTCCAACTTAACTTCTTCCAAATTCAAGCTCTCCTCCACTTTTTTTCTTATTTCTTCTTCAACTCTTTTAGCTGTTTCTTCTTCTAATAACTTCAGCTCTTCTTCCTTTTGACGCCTAAATAAATTAAAAATAAGGTCAGCAAAATAAATGAGATAAGCAATCAAGCAAGTTACGAGAATACCAAGGCTTACAGACAGCAACAACGCTGAATTAGCAAGCAGCATGTAAAATCTCCGTTATATCACGACCGGCTAAACTTTTTCATTCTTGTCAATCATAATATTAAACACAAGTTCTTTAAGGCATACCTCTCTAACAGATTCCAGATCCAAACAAATGAGATTTCAAACTGGTGAAAGTAGTAGATAAAGGAGACATCCAATGGATCATTATATATAATAAGTGGTACTATAGCAATAGCAGTATCTTCCTTCACGGTCCTGTGGAGAAAATGTTAAGTAATAACTAAAAGTACGTTTAAATTAATCATTTAAGCACTTAATTGTCACATATATGGAGAGTTAGGGGCTCTCGAACAGTTAAGTCTTTTGACTTTCAGGCTTAGTTTGTTTGAAAGTAATTATTCTGGTACTGACTAATTACTTAAAGTAATTCACCTAACCACCCTTGATTTAAGCTATTGATCGTACATCAATCTTATTTTATAAATAAAATATATTTTCCTCTAAGATCATGTCGATATGATGGATGAAAGTTAATGTTAAGGGTGGAAACATACAGGAGTGTAATTTGACACAAATGCACTCATGATACATGTCTTGTGTCTGTTTGCGTAAAATAAACACTATTTATTGTACTGCCAACATGTGTAATAAGTGGTTAGAAATATTTTTGTTTTAGGACTAATAACTTGAATGTAAATTTTTTGTTTGCTTATCAAGTATAATGGAGACAAACAGATTAATTATCGCGGTAGTGAACATGTAGAGTATCAGCATGCTGGATCATATGACAATAACACTTGTAAACAAGTGACAGAAACATTTTTTCTACATTCTAGAATGCAACAAAATAAGAGGATGAAAGGATCACTGATGGTAAACATGCAATTGGGCGTAAATTAGATGTGACTGCTTTTAAAACCAAAAGTTTGTCTCAGTACCAACTAATTAAACATCAATTAGAGGGAGCTAAATCCCACTGCATTAGGCAACATTATAATAGTTAATATATTAAATCAAGTTAACATTAATTCTAGGACTTGTAGTGTATAAACCATTCCATATATTGTGCATTGCAAACCTGACCAGCTAGGGTGAGCATTAGAAATTGCATTAATTTTAGGAATTTAATAACCGGAGGAATGACAGTCATGCCTTAAATTTCCTCTTAATCAATTACGCATTTCAAATCAATTCCATCTGCTTCCTTTATGATATATAGACACACACACACACACACACACACACACACACATACACACACATATATATATATATATATATAAAATTTTGGGTACAATGTAAAACAAGCATACCATTTCAATTAAGTCCAGCACGTCTTGATTATCAAGAAACTCAATATAACTCCAGTCGATCTCCTCTTTGGTATACTCCTCTTGCTCCATTTTGATTACATGCTGCCATAATAAGTAGTATATAAATATAAAAAGAACTCACTATGTGAAGAAAAAAACATATGTCAAATTAATAAATCCTAGTTAAAATGTTGTTTCTCGTTGGTGAAATTGATACAAAATTGTTCAAAACTGCATTGAAATAGTCATATGAGCAACATGTTAGCTAATAGGGTAACCAATTGCATTTGAAACTTTTAAAACCATAAATATCAAGAACTTCAATTAAATGCTTTGAATTATGACCTCCTCCCCTTCACTAATTTGTTGCATTTGCAATTGACGTACGTGGCTTTTCAAATTTGTTCTATACAAAATACTTTTTCATGATTGATAACCTTTTTGATAGCCTGTAACGTATTGGGTTTTTGCTTTTTTTCCATTGTTGAACTGAAACATGGCAACACTATGCTTGTAATAGATGAAATAATATAAGGGGAGCAAATGGCTGGTAGACAAGGCCAATTATGAATAGGGTTGCTTACAATCTCTAATTTCAAATAGATGAATGCATTATCAAGTGTTGATGTTTTTCCTAAGGTCATTAAAGCATTTTCACGGCTGACAAGAATTATTCATGGTAAGAACATAAATGATGGTATGGAGGTTAGACTTCTACCTGTTTTTTTGCTTGTCAGCGTTCTCTTTTGTGCTTGCGATGCTAAAGATTTGTCTAATTTTATTTTATTATGATTCATATTATGTTGATTGGGCTTACTGTGAACTTGATAATTAGGTACATGAGGCTTGTTCTAGATAGAGGAAGAAAACGCTTTGTGGAATTCCTACCCTGAAGCATCCATAAAAATTCATCCAAGTCAGTTTCTTTTGACATAATTTTTCCTGTACAATATTGGGTGTTACTTTTGTATCAACCTATTTCATGCAAGTTCCCATGATGCTCTATAGTTGGACTATACCGATTCTCTACGAGCACTACATTTGTGCTTATATTTTTAGCTGCACTCACTACAAATCCTCCATTCACATCCTCAACCAAAAAGCCAGAATAATCAGGTATTTGATTTCTCACATTGTTGTCTAAAGTATCACTACTACAAGAAACCCATTGAACCTCTTTCACTAGTTTGTTTATACATACCACTCTTAGCTCCAAAATCTAACCCACTAAGATAGTCACTCATTCCCAGACTATCATTCTTTCTGCTATCATCATTCCAAAATCTAACCCACTAAGATAGTCACTCATTCCAAAATCTAGCTCCAAAAGCTTACAGTCTCAGCTAGACTTTTTTCAAATACATTTGTGTTCTTAACTGAAAAGCTGGGATGGTTTTTAACTAATGTTCTAGACTATTAAAAAACTAGGCAAATCAATTAAATAAATCTAAATAAAAAATCAGAACTATATTCAGTTGTTTAAGAAATACAAACTAATGAGCAAAATCCATTAAGTAAATCCATTTGAGGAATTTTTGGGTCAGTATCAAACAACAGAATTGATACAATTAATTAACCAATAACAGAAATAAATATTACCAGTAATATGTTTAGCTTTGTACAATTTCAAGGGACGTTAATAAAACTGAATGTTTGAAAGAAATATCATTTTGAAACAAAAATAATTATTTGAAGAAGAAATTATCAAAGGACACCTACAAACACTAAATTATCAAATCTCAAGTTTACTTACTATGCAAACACCCATATTTTTCTGGATTTTATTCCATCATTAGCTAGAATGTGAAATAGAACAATTTCAAGGTGCATTTTCAATCAAGAAACTATCCTTTATATTCATGAACTTAACTAAGAATGAGCACTTACTAGATCAACGTAAGTTTTTTAATTGTACTTCCTATATACATTACACTAGCGTGACATTGAAACAAATGGTTCTTCCATTGATTTAAACCTATGATTTGATTGATTGTAAATTTTCTTTCATATGTAATGCCAATGATTAGTTTTGGGCTTACTATTAAGTTCAATTTATTTTAAACAGAATTGAGCACTTACAACTCAAAAGCATCTTAATGAAATATATAAATCGATAAGAAAACAGAAAGTATATGAAAATATTGAAAAAATCAGAACTTAAAAAAGCAGAACTTATCCTTAAAGCCCAATCTTGAAGAATCACTATTACAACTCAGATCTCAAAAAAATATACATGTTACAAGCCATCCTTAAATCCTGATCTTAAATGTCAATAATACAACTTATAATATTGAAAAAGGTTAAATTAAAAAAGTAGAACTTACCCAGCTTCGTGACTACATTTTATATATCTAAAAGTTGTACTACCAAAGTATATGCCTACTTTAAGAAAAATATACATGTATGAAGAATACAATGTTAATAAAATAAGCATGTGTATTATATTTTGATTGAATCTTTAAAAGGAATAAATACTGAAAGTCCTAAATGTAAAGTTACTAAAGTGACAACTCCTAAAGCTTGATTATAACACACACCCGTAAACATACACACACAAGTTTTCAGAATAGGCAATTATTAATGGAAGCAAGTTTAATCCATGGAAGAGTTGGCGAATTATGTGAAAGAAGTAGCAAATGATCCTATGGATTATGCTAAGTTTCATGCATGGAGAAGGTGAGGCGTATTGGTTAACTATGGTATGGTTTGTGAGGCTAGTCTTGATACTTTTCCCTACTGATTGTGTGCGTTTGTTAGTAGGAAAGGTGGTAGAAATGTTATATCATTATGATAAGTAATTCGATACATTGTTTTCATGTTTATTAGTTTTCTAACATAGAATTTTTTATGGGAGGCCTATATATGTTTTTAACATGTACCACTCATTTTTTGTTGCGGATAGAATACAAGAAATTACATAGAAATAATACTATGTTAGTTTATGTATTTGTGCATTGGTAAGCTACAAGATCCTTTTATGCATACTTGATAGTGCTGGTGAATGAGAAATACTTGCATACTGTGATCTCGGATTGTGCATCATTGTAACTTGTTTGAAAATGAAATGAGTTTGGATTTTGTTCGATGAAGTAAATTTTTATGTGTATGAAAATAAAGTTGAAATATTTGAATTGCTATTGGAAACATGTATTATTTGTATATAACAGGTTCAAATATGAACAGTTAATCAGAACTTGTTAGATCAAAATTGTGATGCAAGGTCTGATCTTTTGATAAGTTTATGGATGTATGTATTTGTGTAATAAGCTTAACTTATGAATTATATAACTGCATGGATTTATTCTGTGCAAAATAACCATAATGATGAAAACCGACTAAATGGGTAGGAAAACAAAGAAAAACATAGTTTCCCTCGGGTGGAAACGAGTCAATAGCTGTATTTAGGACTTTATAATGCATCGTGCATTTCATTGTAGAACTCATATACTTTTTATTATTATTACTTCATGCTATTCTAGCTACTTTTTAAGAGTTAAAGTTTTCATAACAGGCAATAGCTGTTTGACTACGGTTTGTAGTCTTACTGCATACATAATCTCATGTCCTAAGACACGGTATTATCAACTAAAAAAGCCATGTAACGATAACTTAAACAACTACATGCCTACATGTGTGTAATATATGTAAGGACAGTATCTACACATAATTTCTAGTAAACTTATAACAGTTCTGTAACAACATAAGTCAGTTTAAGCCACATCAACTTAACTATGTATCGAATAAGAATAGATTGCATCGGATTAAAAACTGCTGATTAAGCTCATCAAACTTCACTAAATCGTATGCGTTAATATCATGGCATCGGTTCGATTTTTGGCAATTTCCATCCAAAGCAAATCATATTTATCCCAGAACAAATGCAAATATATTAACAGAATTGTAAATAGAACAACCAATTCTTTCTACACATTTCTATAATTAACAAAATTTAAACAGGGCAAAATATATACTGCACCAAGTTAATTCTTACCACTTATTCTTGGACACATTGATCGATTATAGGAAAAACTTATCAACGACTAGCATGCACAGGGATAAATGTAGTTATAGCTTGAGATTAAGAAATCTATGCAGCTCCATACTTGAGTCTATAATTATATATTCAGTTAAATTAGTAAAAACCTATGTTAGTGAAAAAGCAACAAGTATAAAATCCCTTTGGGAATTAATAGTTAAATGCTTTAGCTTTTATTAAAAAGGCTTTTGCTTCTATTAAAAAATTGATTTTGAAAATATAAAAACAAAAAGTCAAGCTGTAAATATACTTACTCTTAAGTCATGAGTCAAAATAACAACGATAACAAGAGTCAAATCTACTTATCAGAAACAAAAAGCAAAAATTCCGTGACTTTGACTAAATTAAAATTAGCTTCTAACAATCATTTATTATTCGATAACTTTGATAATGTATTTATGTGTATCTTTCATTTTCAAAAGAAGGTTCATGCAATATCCTTTAATTCAGCCATTATTTAAACAGCTGATATTTCTATGAACTTTCTTAAAGAGAAAATGTGACAATTATAAGCTCTAGACCTCTTTGTTATGGTGTGATAAATTTTTTAATGCTATGATATAGGAGACAAAATGGCTTACTTATATCTTGAAAACGAGAAATTATATGAAGAATATTTAAAATATTTCCCAATCGCTAAAGCAATTTGTATACAAGTTTAATACTGATACTAAACATTATCTTGGAACTGTGAGTGATAGAAAGCATTCAATATATAGGGAAAAAATGAACAGAAATTATCAAATACCAATCTAGACTCAAAATTCTACAAACATAATCAACTTGCAGTTATGTTTCAGTTAAAAGTTTAGTTCTAATCTACAATCCAAATTACCAAACACCAATCCACACTTCACATGGAATTATTTAAATTTATAGTCCACTTACTAACTGGAGCTTTAATTCCTCCAAGCTATGCAAACTTTACTCCACAATTACTTTAATTCCCGTCCAAAATACTAATTTGCAACCTAAACTCAACCCACTAACTAATAAATCATCAAAATTGCATAACTATGTAATACTTACCAGAAGCACGTGGAGTGTATCATAGCAGGTGGCGAGGTCAATGGTATTGCAGATTGGGAAGCAGGTTAAACTTCACTCCAAAATCTAATCCCTCCATGCTTAGGGCTGTGGAGGAGTTGATCGGCTTAGGGCTTGTGGAGAGGAGATCGACTTAGGGTTTGTGCAGAAACGTGAGTAGATTGATGGAGGAGTGAATCGATGAAGTAGAGAGGAGTAGAGTAATGGATAGGAGTAAAGCAACGATGGAGGAAACGTGAGGCGAGACAAAAAGTTCTGAAGTGGAGAGCAAAAAATGAAGCGGATTTGGGAATGGGAGGGAAAAAACACGATAAATGGTTTATTAGCGGGGAAAGGCGCTAAATTTTGGCAGCGTTGAAAAAGCAAAATATACACGTAAATTAAAAGTGTGAAATAACATTGGTTGCACTTACATTTCAAACGCTGTTAATAAGTGCAACCAAATGCAAATTTTCTTGTAGTGAGAGTATGTCCATATCCGATCCCGGTCTCTTTAACAACCAATCGTTATTATAACCCGTGGTTATAACTTTTAAAACAATACTTTACTTCAAAATAAAATATCATTTCAAAACCATATATTTATCAAAATAAAGATTAAATCAATTCCAAACCATTTCCAAATATTTAAAATATCATATTATTTCAAAACTTCATTTCAAATCATTTCAATATATCAAAATATCATATCTTTCCCAAAACTTCATTTCAAATCATTTTAATATCAAATATCATATCCTTACAAAACTTCAATTCAAATCATTTTAATATAATAAAATATCCTATCAGTTCAAATCCAAATATTCAACTTTAAATACCTTTTAAATTCAAAGATATCGTTCATTTACTATCATTTCAAATCACCTTTAAATAGTTTATATTCCAATCAAAATAATTCATTTAAACCTTTTAAAAGTGTAATTATTATATTTTTAAATCAAGTATTCAATTTCCAAACTTTCAAACCATTCTGAGTTCGTTTACTAAGTCAAAAACTATGATTATTAAAATTTCAGCCTTTCGCAGCATTTAGAAAAAAAGCTGTTATAAGTCATACTTGAAAACATTTTTATTCAGCAAAAACAGCATTTAAAACTGCTGTTGAAACTCAGTTTTTAGTTAAATTATAGTTCAAAACATAAAAGACAGCATTTCAGAAGTGCTGCAGTAACTCAGATTTCAAAACAAATGTTTTATTTGATTTCAGCAAAGACTGCAGACCACTATAGCATTTCCAGAGAATGCTATAATAGACCTGAGTTCAATATTAGCCTATAAGTTCAATTACAGCAACTACAGCATTTCAGAAATGCTGTAATAGCTCTTTTTACACAATTTTAGTTCAATTCAGAAACTATAGCATTTCTGAATGCTATTTAAAGTTAATTCCAGATTTTAGTGTATTTCCAGCAACTAAATAACTTCAATTTAAAACACATAAACATTTTAAAAATCATATTTTAACATTTAAAATGTTCATTTTCATATCATTTAACATATATCTTTTTCACAATAAATTTCTTATAATTAAATCCAATTTTCAACAATTTACTTAATAAATTTAAGTGTAAAAGTTTCCAATTCTTCACATTTCAATAAATAACTTAACACTTCAAATTTAAATTACCATTTCACAAATTTAACTAAATTTCCAATTTTATTTAATTAACTTAAACCTTTAATTAAAACCAAATTTCACATTTCCAAGTCAAGTTATATTTTAAAAGATCACTTTTAAACATTCATTTATTTAACCACTTAAACTCATAGAAAAATCAATAATACTTTAATAAATCGCTTAAATTCAAATTTAATCAAATTATCATATTTCCATTTTACAAATATAATTAAATTTTCAGTTTTATTCATATAACTTAAATATCATTTTAACCAAAATTCCAAATTCCAAACTTAAGTTATATTTCAATAATCCAATATAACCATTCATTAATTACATTTTTAACTCGTAGAAAAATCATAATTTCTTTATTTTAAAACATTTCAAAATCTATTTAATTCAAATTCCATAAATTTATATTTTTAAAATACTAAAAAATATCCAAAAACGCTTTATAAAATAACCACGGGCCTGTATATAGTTTTCTAACCTAGGTCAAGTGATACAGATATATATCATTTCAATCCGCAATTTACAAAGAAAAAACCGGGTTCTATCATTTCAAACCCGAAATCCCAAGTTAAAATAAGTTAAATAAAAACCATTCAGGCCTATCATTTCAGCCCATAATGATTTTTCCCTATTCTAAAGTCCGTTCGGGTATGTATCATTTCAACTCATAGTGATTCTAGTCTACAGGGAACTTGCAGTGTGATAAACAGATATAAATGAACAGAATACATTATATAATAGTAATAGATGATATAACAGGTGTATAAACATCATATGATCATAACATAGTCAAGTATAACATGATAATATATTTCTACAGATTCATAGGGTGTCAATTTACTAGTTATATAGGTACATATTGTCTGGTGAGAATAACTCACCTGTTAAAGCTGGAGATTAGCGATCAAAACACACAGAATAGATTCCAGAAAGCACAACAAGCACGATATAGCATGACTTTTGATTTGAATGAATGGAGAGCCTTGATATTTATCTTGTAAACAATAACCAAACAAGACAATATACACATAAATATTCAACGCAAACAATGTTGAAACAATGAAGATAAGAAGCAACAACGGAATATATTACTTGACTGTGCTTTAACCATTCAAAAGCTCAAACAAGGGGTTCATTTTCTCAGCCATGATGATGATGAGTGTGGGAGAGACAAGGTTAAATTCCTCGAATACATAAGACAAAACAATACAAACAATATAAGATTTCAAATGCACAATACGATAGAATAATATAGAATCAACTGCACGAATCGAAGTAGAATTGCTTTGCACTTGCTTCCAACAACCTTCAGGTTCAGCCATATGGTGTACTACAGGTCTAAGGCAAGATTTGGATCAGGTTTGGTTGCCTAAGGGTCGGCCAAACATGTTTAGAGGATAGCAAAAGGTGAGTATGCATGAAACAACACAACAAGGCAAAACAATGTCACTTTAACATGGATTCAAGGCAATTCAAGGCTCGACCAAGGCTCATGGGGCATGGCCAGAGGAGTGGGGTCCAAGGTGATGACGTGGCAGAGGGTCTAGGTGGTACTGGAGGTGGTGGAGGTGGTGTTGGTGGCGGCCATGGGTGGTGGAAGGTGATGGTACCAAAAAGTGGTCAACAAAGCATGGATCTAGGCATCTAGGTTGTATTTGGAAGAGTTTGACCATCAAGGGGGTTCGGCCATGGTCAAATCTGGTGGGGTAGATGGTGGTGGTGGTCGGGAAGAGATGGAAGGAGGTGGTGGCCGTGGAATAGGGGGAGAGGCCGATCTAAACAAGAGAGAAAGCAAGGTAAATTTGCATAGAAAAAGTAAGAAAACGTAGAAAGAAAAGAGGGAGTTTACCAAATTTTTTTGCAAGATGGAGGCCATGATTTTTTTAGGGTTTTGGAGCTTTGAAAATTCGTGAATAACAGGAGGAAGACGGCTGAAAAAAAAAGAATGAGGAATAGTTAGGGTTAATTGGTGAAAGGTTAGGTTAAAAGTAAAAAGGTGGACTATAAAAGCCCATAGGAAGATAGAAAGTTTAAGGCCTTTCAAATTTCTTTATTTTATTTTTTTATAACTTTATATTTCTGGAAAAAGATAATAATCCCAGGTAAAATTTAGAAATTTGAGCAAAATATAATAATTTATATAAATATTTATCAATAATATAAAGTTAAATTAAGAAAATAGCTAAAATAGTAAACTAGTCTAGAAATTTGAAATTGAATAGAATAAATTTTTGAAAAATTCATATGAGCTTGTAATATATTTTTAAACATAAATAATAACATAAAATAAAATTATATTCACAAAATAAATATTTAAAATTAAATTTACATATAATTTTTAATGAAGAAATAGCAGAAAATAGGAAAACAGCCTTTAAAAATAGGAAATCATCATAGTAAATTTTGGAAAAATTCTATTATTACTTTTGAAATATTTAGAGATGAAAATATACATAAATTAACATATTGACACATATTAAATAAAATATAAGAAAGAAAATATGATTTATAAAATTTAAAATAGGCAAAATTGCACAATAAAACAAATTATACTAAAAATTGAAATGTACATAACTTTTACAGTTTAACTCCAATTTCAACGAAACGAAAAGCAGTATTCAAGTTATTAAATCTATTTTTGTAATAAAAGATAAACTTATAATTTCAAATATTTAAAATTTAAATTTAAAAGTCAAAGTTTGACTATTTGACCAAAATTCACATTTTCTGGAAATATTAAATTTAGTCATATTTGGAATTCTAATCCACATCAAAATCAAAGTTTATACTTAAAATAACAAAATTTATTCTTTTTCATAGATAAAGCTTTTGAATCTGAAAAAAATCAATTTAAAAATATTTGAAAAATACAAGGTTGTTACACTCTCCCCCACTCAAAGCTTTTCGTCCTCGAAAAGGAATAAGGTACGGGAAAGCATAGAAAAGATAGAGTGAAATAAGATTAAAATAAGATAAGAAGAAGATTGGAATTACACCTGATAACTATTGTTATAGGTAAGTTTAACAAGATGGAGGTGATCAAATCAAGAATATAAGCACGAAAAAGATCCTCTAGAGTTTGAATCTCCCTTTTCACTTGACCGATGGTCTATGAATGGAAAAACAGTGTTCAGATCCAGATGAGTAACAAAGATTATCAAAGATTACAGAAAGATTTCTAAATAGACTGGTATAAGTAATAGCCTTCCCATTCTGTAACAAGATAAGGAAAATAAGGACAACCAAAAGATAGTTTGGAAAAAAAATAAAATAAGATAATAAATTTGAAACCATAATGCTTTGAAATCATAACAATTTAGGGATGTTTATCATTTGGAAATCATACTACTAAAATCATAACACTTTGGAAATGTTATTCTTAAAAAAACATAATACTTAGAAAATCATAACACCTTTTAAAAATAATCTTCATTTAAACCATTTTAATCCAAGATCAAACAATATTCATTTTAAAGTTGTAACATTTCTAAGTTCATTCAATTTTTAAAATTTCCAAAACATTGTATTTTCAAAATAACAGCACTTATAAAATGCTACAGTAGATATATTAATATTTCAAATCAGTTTTATTCTAGAATATTCATTTGGATATCATTTAACTTATGACTTATTAAAACAAACCTTTATGAATGGAATATCCAAATTAAACTATACTTCGTTTATTAAGTCAAAAGCTCACTATTTTACTTAGCTCTAAATTTAACACATACCCTAACACTTTATTTAAAATACCCATTTCATAAATAGATATTCCTTTAATAAGTTACACTTAAAATTTCCATTTGAAAACCAAATTCTCAATTATCAAGTTTTAGTGATGTTAAAATACATTTTAACTATTTAAACCATAATTATTCATTTTTCAAGACATATCAATTTCATAAATAAAATATTTATCATAGCAAATATAACAATCAAATTTCTTTACACATTTATTCATTTAGACATCAATTAAACTATGAATTCAAGTTAAATAAACTTTATTACCAAAAGTCCAATTCAAATGTATTTATTTTATCTATTCAAAGATACATTATTTATTATACAACATATTCATTTCAGGAAATAACCTTTATTAAAATTCCTAGGTTAGACTTAAGGTTCCATATTAAATCAAATTTGATTATTAAGTTATTTAAATAAAATCTCTTTAAATTCCTTTTTCACTATTTACCTCTGTTAATCTTTTATAACTAAAATTTAACTGTATAACTTTTATTATAACCACTCAAATTTTATTTATAAAATCCTTTCTATATTGTATATTATCCAATTTCATATTCAACTTCAGTGTAATTTAGGTAAGTTATATTGGAGATGAAATTGTGTGTTATACAAATAAAACTTTCCAATTCAATTATCTCAAGTTTGAATCATTTATCCAAATTTTTTATTTTTCTTTTTATAATTGAAATTATTCTTTAAGAAAAAAAATGTAAGAATTAATTTCCGATTTCCTTTAAACCAGTTAGAGATAAATAAATATATGTACAAAATATGTCAAATCAAATTTAAATCATATATCTATATATATTATAAATCAAGTCATATTTTTAGAAATTCATATTAAATAAATTCCCCAAAACAAAGCTGTAGCAAGACTATAGAACAGTCTCTTCACTTCGAAACTCTAAAATGAACGTCGATGATGCTGCAGTCATCACCGAAATTATTTTCCAGCGACAAAGAGAAGAGCACTAAATTTTTAAACTTAAAAATCCTTTAGAAACAAATTTCTACTTGGAAATACTTTAAATAATATATCCTTTTAAAACTTTTAACACAAGGTTTGAATCCATCAGAAATTAAATTCTTAAATTTCTTGTTTTAAATTCATTTCAGTTCCCAAATAAATTTATAAACAACTATTTATAAATTCATTTGTAGAACAATAAATGATAAATCAACTATTATCACTTCAAATAATCAATTTATTAAGTTCCATAAATTTACTTATATAACAAAATTTATTCCATTAACCAAATTTAAAAATAATATTGTGTCAGTTTGTTCTGTCAAAGTGTTTTAGAAATCCCATCGATAGCGTTGATCAGACGAATCGATCGGAAGCCCAAATCAACATCAACAACTCAAACAACACAATATATAAACAAAACATAGATTAACAAGTACAATTTAAAAATGTTTGGAGATAGTTTGGAAACAAAAGACAAGATGATTAAATAACAAAATAGGGAGATGGGTAAGCTTAAATAAATCGCGGGCAACCTTAACCGGGTCAACTGTGACTTAATGAATAAGATCAAATGTGTAATTTGTTTCTGGGGTAAATCTACATCCGATCTCAAGAGATAGAGTTTGGAATAACAAAAGATATTAGCATCTAAACCAAGGATAGATATAAATCTCTAGTGAATCGATGCAAATTTGTAAAGGAGTTTCCCCTTTACCAGAAAATTATAATATTAGCGAGACAGCCAATTCACTATAAAGATCATTCGAAGTGGAGTTATGTGATACTCCAAAATCAAAAGAAGATGAATAGTGAGGGACAAGAATGGATTTTGGAACCGTAGGGAACGTTCCAAAAATTCAAAGGAAATTCGAATCAAGAGGAAAAGATTCAAACTCGAACGAAAGTGATTCTGTAAATAAATCTACTCCATATGCTGAGTTTTGCCTCAAAGCCAAAGCTCTGATACCAACTGTAACGACCCGGTATTTTCAACCATTCGCATCCGCACATGTCGGACTTGAATTGCTCAAAATACCGCGTTGTAAATAAAATTTGGCAAATCTCAGAATATACAGTAAATAAATATAATCACAGATCACAGAGTAAAATAATGCAGCGGAAGTAAAAGAAAGAGTAGTTCATGAAGCTACTATATAAATATATCAGAGTTACATAAGATATAACAAAAGAAATAGAGAACAACAGAAGTCTCAATAAAATAACCAATTACAAGCTGAGTAGGACAACGGAACTGAAGTAGATAGGACAAGACAAGCAGATAATCTCCAGCAATTCAAATCTCCAAGAGAGTGGAAATCCAAATCTGTGAATAACTCAGGCTGACCCGAGCGTAAAGCAAAACACAAAACACTCGAGTCAGGACAATATATACTTATATAATGTAAACCAACTCAAGTGAACTGTAATAAGGTACAAGTAACTTAAAGAATGCTTGGGATCACCCATTCTTTAAGGATCCGTTAAACTATCTACTATGTAGTAATATACACTATATACAGTAGTGTCTAATTAGTAAAGTATAATCATATAGAAAATAGCGTTAAGGGGATGGAGAACCTTAACGCGGTCGGATCTTAAAATCATAATCGTAGTGGGTTCGATATGGTAGGCGACACGGCACACAAGGCAATGCCAGGGTAGATATACCAATTACGCACACGGACTGATGGATACGCATAGCAGCCACTACCGTTCCACCTCGAACAACACTCCCAAATCAAGGGTGGCCACCAAAAATCACAAAGTAATAGAATGGTATCGAAGAAGTGTGTCCGATACGAGGTGCTACCTCACTGGCCCGAGATCGCTCCTATTTTAGTCACCTTATGCCAACTCACGGGAGTTGGGTCCACGTATATACCTTAGGATCGTCGCCACCATCCTACTTCATTCTGGAAACTCCACCACGTACACAGTTGTCAAAGTGGTTTTCGGTATCGACAGAGAGTATGTCCATATCCGATCCCGGTCTCTTTAACAACCAATCGTTATTATAACCCGTGGTTATAACTTTTAAAACAATACTTTACTTCAAAATAAAATATCATTTCAAAACCATATATTTATCAAAATAAAGATTAAATCAATTCCAAACCATTTCCATATATTTAAAATATCATATCATTTCAAAACTTCATTTCAAATCATTTCAATATATCAAAATATCATATCTTTCCCAAAACTTCATTTCAAATCATTTTAATATCAAATATCATATCCTTACAAAACTACATTTCAAATCATTTTATTATAATAAAATATCCTATCAGTTCAAATCCAAATATTCAACTTTAAATACCTTTTAAATTCAAAGATATCGTTCATTTACTATCATTTCAAATCACCTTTAAAAAGTTTATATTCCAATCAAAATAATTCATTTAAACCTTTTAAAAGTGTAATTATTATATTTTCAAATCAAGTATTCAATTTCCAAAGTTTCAAACCATTCTGAGTTCGTTTACTAAGTCAAAAACCATAATTATTAAAATTTCAGCCTTTCGCAGCATTTAGAAAAAAAGCTGTTATAAGTTATACTTGAAAACATTTTTATTCAGCAAAGACAGCATTTAAAACTGCTGTTAAAACTCAGTTTTTAGTTAAATTATAGTTCAAAACAGAAAAGACAGCATTTCAGAAGTGCTGCGGTAACTCAGATTTCAAAACAAAGGTTTTATTTGATTTCAGCAAAGACTGCAGACCACTATAGCATTTCCAGAGAATGCTATAATAGACCTGAGTTCAATATTAGCCTATAAGTTCAATTACAACAACTACAGCATTTCAGAAATGCTGTAATAGCTCTTTTTACACAATTTTAGTTCAATTCAGAAACTATAGCATTTCTGAATGCTATTAAAAGTTAATTCCAGATTTTAGTGTATTTCCAGCAACTAAATAACTTCAATTTAAAGCACATAAACATTTTTAAAATCATATTTTAACATTTAAAATGTTCATTTTCATATCATTTAACATATATCTTTTTCACAATAAATTTCTTATAATTAAATCCAATTTTCAACAATTTACTTAATAAATTTAAGTGTAAAAGTTTTCAATTCTTCACATTTCAACAAATAACTTAACACTTCAAATTTAAATTACCATTTCACAAATTTAACTAAATTTCCAATTTTATTTAATTAACTTAAACCTTTAATTAAAACCAAATTTCACATTTCCAAGTCAAGTTATATTTTAAAAGATCACTTTTAAACATTCATTTATTTAACCACTTAAACTCATAGAAAAATCAATAATACTTTAATAAATCGCTTAAATTCAAATTTAATCAAATTATCATATTTACCATTTTACAAATATAATTAAATTTTCATTTTATTCATATAACTTAAATATCATTTTAACCAAAATTCCAAATTCCAAACTTAAGTTATATTTCAATAATCCAATATAACCATTCATTAATTACATTTTTAACTCGTAGAAAAATCATAATTTCTTTATTTTAAAATATTTCAAAATCTATTTAAATCAAATTCCATAAATTTATATTTTTAAAATACTTAAAAATATCAAAAAACGCTTTATAAAATAACCACAGGCCTGTATATAGTTTTCTAACCTAGGTCAAGTGATACAGATATATATCATTTCAATCCGCAATTTACAAAGAAAAAACCGGGTTCTATCATTTCAAACCCGAAATCCCAAGTTAAAATAAGTTAAATAAAAACCATTCAGGTCTATCATTTCATCCCATAATGATTTTTCCCTATTCTAAAGTCCGTTCCGGTATGTATCATTTCAACCCATAGTGATTCTAGTCTACAGGGAACTTGCAGTGTGATAAACAGATATAAATGAACAGAATACATTATATAACAGTAACAGATGATATAACAGGTGTATAAACATCATATGATCATAACATAGTCAAGTATAACATGATAATATATTTCTACAGATTCACAGGGTGTCAATTTACTAGTTATATAGGTACATATTGTCTGGTGAGAATAACTCACCTGTTAAAGCTGGAGATTAGCGATCAAAACACACAGAATAGATTCCAGAAAGCACAACAAGCACGATATAGCATGACTTTTGATTTGAATGAATGGAGAGCCTTGATATTTATCTTGTAAACAATAACCAAACAAGACAATATACACATAAATATTCAACGCAAACAATGTTGAAACAATGAAGATAAGAAGCAACAACGGAATAGATTACTTGACTGTGCTTTAACCATTCAAAAGCTCGAACAAGGGGTTCATTTTCTCAGCCATGATGATGATGAGTGTGGGAGAGACAAGGTTAACTTCCTCGAATACATAAGACAAAACAATACAAACAATATAAGATTTCAAATGCACAATACGATAGAATAATATAGAATCAACTGCACGAATCGAAGTAGAATTGCTTTGCACTTGCTTCCAACAACCTTCAGGTTCAGCCATATGGTGTACTACAGGTCTAAGGCAAGATTTGGATCAGGTTTTGGTGGCCTAAGGGTCGGCCAAACATGTTTAGAGGATAGCAAAAGGTGAGTATGCATGAAACAACACAACAAGGCAAAACAATGTCACTTTAACATGGATTCAAGGCAATTCAAGGCTCGACCAAGGCTCATGGGGCACGGCCAGAGGAGTGGGGTCCAAGGTGATGATGTGGCAGAGGGTCCAGGTGGTGCTGGAGGTGGTGGAGGGGGTGTTGGTGGCGGCCATGGGTGGTGGAAGGTGATGGTACCAAAAAGTGGTCAACAAAGCATGGAACTAGGCATCTAGGTTGTATTTGGAAGAGTTTGGCCATCAAGGGGGTTCGGCCATGGTCAGATCTGGTGGGGTAGATGGTGGTGGTGGTCAGGAAGAGATGGAAGGAGGTGGTGGCCGTGGAATAGGGGGAGAGGCCGATCTAAACAAGGGAGAAAGCAAGGTAAATTTGCATAGAAAAAGTAAGAAAAAGTAGAAAGAAAAGAGGGAGTTTACCAAATTTTTTTGCAAGATGGAGGCCATAATTTTTTTAGGGTTTTGGAGCTTTGAAAATTCGTGAATAACAGGAGGAAGATGGCTGAAAAAAAAAAGAATGAGGAATAGTTAGGGTTAATTGGTGAAAGGTTAGGTTAAAACTAAAAAGGTGGACTTTAAAAGCCCATAGGAAGATAGAAAGTTTAAGGCCTTTCAAATTTCTTTATTTTATTTTTTTATAACTTTATATTTCTGGAAAAATATAATAATCCCAGGTAAAATCGAAATTTGAGCAAAATATAATAATTTATATAAATATTTATCAATAATATAAAGTTAAATTAAGAAAATAGCTAAAATAGTAAACTAGTTTAGAAATTTGAAATTGAATAGAATAAATTTTAGAAAAATTCATATGAGCTTGTAATATATTTTTAAACATAAATAATAACATAAAATAAAAATATATTCACAGAATAAATATTTAAAATTAAATTTACATATAATTTTTAATGAAGAAATAGCAAAAAATAGGAAAACAGCCTCTAAAAATAGGAAATCATCATAGTAAATTTTGGAAAAATTCTATTATTACTTTTGAAATATTTAGAGATGAAAATATACATAAATTAACATATTGACACATATTAAATAAAATATAAGAAAGAAAATATGATTTATAAAATTTAAAATAGGCAAAATTGCACAATAAAACAAATTATACTAAAAATTGAAATGTACATAACTTTTACAGTTTAACTCCAATTTCAACGAAATGAAAAGCAGTATTCAAGTTATTAAATCTATTTTTGTAATAAAAGATAAAATTTATAATTTCAAGTATTTAAAATTTAAATTTAAAAGTCAAAGTTTGACTATTTGACCAAAATTCACATTTTCTGGAAATATTAAATTTAGTCATATTTGGAATTCTAATCCACATCAAAATCAAAGTTTATACTTAAAATAACAAAATTTATTATTTTTCATAGATAAAGCTTTTGAATCTGAAAAAAATCAATTTAAAAATATTTGAAAAATACAGGGTTGTTACATGTTTTGTCATGGGTTTATGGTTCTGGATGGAGCTAGAAGCTCGATTTTCGAGTTCGAGATACATGGGTGCATTGGGTCGTTCGAATCGAGGCGTGGGATCGTGGGAGAAGCTCTGTTGAGTTCGTTGTCGCTCGGCGATGGGAATTATGGTTGTGCACGTATACGTGCATCAATGGTATCCGTGGATTTCTTATTTTGGGGAAGATGAGGTGTTAATCAGGTGCGACTCGGAGATAAGCTCGGGTTGGACGTGGGGTAGCTCGAGTTATAACTCGAAGCAAGGATTGAATGGCTCGGGTATTTAAGTATTTGACTCGAAGTAATAAGGGGGAGGCTCGGGTCGAAGTTTGTTCAAAGTTTAAACCTGTAACCATTTTAACAGTTTTTAAAAATTTTGTTTTAAATTAAAATCAAAGTTAAACCAAGTCCTAACCAAAGTTTAATAATGAATTCAAGTTTGTTTTGAAACTGAGGGAAAAAAATGGAGTTTCATAATTTAAATTGATTTAAATAAGTTTTAACTGTTAAAATAATGTTTTAAACATGTGAGTTTAAAAAGGATTTTAAAATTGTTTAAACTTTGTTAAAGATAAAATGGATTTTTTTTATTTTAAATCTTGGATTTAAAATGAAATCCAAAGGTAAAATAAAAAAAATTGAAATGAATGTTTTCAAATGTATAGATTAGAGAAGTCTTATCTTAATGAAAATTTGAATTTATGATATGTAATTCATTTAATTATTTAGATAATTAAAATGGATTAATTTATTTGTAATTAATTAATGAAATGGAAAATTTATCAAAGTAATTAAAGGTTAACTACTCTAAAGAACAACTAATTAATGTGGTTAACTTATTAAGGTAATTAAATTAAGAATAATTTATTAAAGATCAATTAATTAAAGTAATTAAGAGATAATTATTAATTGGGGAGTAATTAATTAATTTATTATTGTAATTAATTAAGAATAATTAATTAAGAATTTATTATTAATTAAAGGGTAATTAATGATGAATTAAAGAATAAGTAATTAAATGTTGTAATTAATAATTTAAGTGTCTAATTTATTTGTAATTAAGAATTGTAAATAATAATTAATTACAAAGATGGTTAATTTAAAATGTTTAATAAGTTAAGTGAATTAATCAAAGGATAACTGAATAATTAAAGATTAATTATTTAATTAATTAAAAGTTGATTGATTAATTAAATAAATGATTAAAGGTTAATTAATTAAAATGGTTTATAATTAATTAATGATTAATTAACCAAGATATGTAGTTTATTCATAAGTAATTAATCTGATTTGAATTAATCAGAAAATTAACTGACCTTACCTATGGATATTTGGATTCTACTGAATGTAAATTGTTTGATATCCCTGATTTGTGATGCTTTGTGATACATCCTGATTTATGTTGTGATCTGTAATTTACTTATCTGTGATATATATCTGTGATATATATATCTATGATCTGTGAATGAACGATAAGCGTTATAGTTCATATCGCTTATCAACTATATTTCTGTATTCTGATCTGTGATGATTGTGATGTTGCACTATTGTGTGTGAAACCCCTAGACTACACTTTTACACACACAAATATGGATTTCACGTGGAAATCGGTTAAGTCACAGATAATTTAAATTTGATGTTTTTGAAATTGAAAATTTTAATTTCAATTGATTTTGAAATTTGAAATTTGGGTTTAAAGTGAAAAGCTTTTGAAATAGAATTTCAAAGATAAAAGTTATTTTGAATAACTTAATCGAGTTTTGAAAATTTAAATAATTTGATTTAAATTTAAATTCAAGTTTGAAATTGAATCCTATAATTTGAAACTAGGAATTAAAGATGCTGTACAAGTTATATATGAGTTAAACTAATTTAAAGGTTTTGATTTGGGAATTCGAATTTAATTCAAAGGTTTTAACTCGAGCAAATATAACTGGATTTTTCCGAAAACAAAAACTACTTGTTTTCAAATAGTAAAAGCTTTCATATAAGAAATGAATTTCCAAATTGTGTTGAAAGGTTTCAAGTTTGAAATAAAATTGAAATGTTTTGAAAACTATGAAATGAGTCTTTGATTCAAAGACTGAATGAGTTAATCCAACTTGAATTAAAATTGTTTTGAAAGGCTATGAATGAATCTTTGGAAATGAGTTTTGAAAGCTATAAGTTAAATCTTGACTTAAAGATTTAATGAGTTAATTCAATTAAAATGGAAATTGTTTTGAAATCCATAAATGGATCTTTGTGAATGGGGTTAACTTTGTGACTTGAATCTTTTTGTTTAAAAGATTTGAAAATGGTAATTAGTTTAAAACTATTTGAAAGAAAGTTTTAAATGATTAAGTTGTGACTTAATTGAGACCCCAGTATCCATATGATTTTTAAATATTTTGCTCACTATTCGGGTTAGCCGGGAAAGGACCTTTGGGTCGTATAACCCATTCTGAATATGTGATACGTCGTAATGGATGGCATTTGATGACCGGTGTTGAAGACCGGATATTTTTGAAAACGGAAGGATTACCGTCGAGTTACTCTGCATCGGCTAATCCCCGGTATAGAGATTTTATCATCCTTAGTGACGGGAAGTCCGGACGTGATTGGAAATTATCCGGAATTGCAAGGGCTTCGTAAGAAGTGCCTTCGGTTCTGTTCGAACCCGGAACAGACTTGTATGGTTACATCTCTGACATTACACTTTGAGATATAAAGCCGATTTCTTTCAAATACATTTCTGTTTGGTGGCGGAGAATTTATTCTCTTAGCTTAACACCCTTCTCTGAGACGTACGAGCTCAGAGGTTATGTAGTTGAAGGTTATCAGCGATATATTCCCAATTTGGTAATGTGACATGCTGAGTGTTGCTGTGTGATGATCATTATTTGATCATTTGTGATATGATCATTTGTTTGATTTTATATCTTTGTGATCATTACTTTGATCATCTGTTGACCCAAAGCATGGCTTTGTGACAAAGCGTAGCTTTGTGGACGAGACTTCGTCGAACCTCACACCCCGGAATGGTCAAAACAGGAAAGATGCGGCAAGGTTATTGGGGGTAGCGCCCCTTAGGGTATGTTCATTTCATTCTGGATAGAAGTGGTATCATGGTATGGAACCCAGATACTTAACTTATGTGGATGTCGCAAATATATATATATATATATATATATATATATATATATCTTATTTTGTGATTTGTTGCTGGGGCCCCGGTTAAAGGTTGGTTACAACCGGGAGATGGCATACTCGTGTCAGTAGTTACCCAGTTAGGGGTAACCCGGCCTTGTGTTGGCAGAGATCCGGTTAGGTTCTCGGGACGTCCTTCCAGAGGCGTTTCCATGTGGCAATGGAAGTTCCTTGGCCTGACCATTGTTGGAAATCCAATTCCCAATACGAAACCCTGTACGGTTTTAGTTGTAGAACCTGCCATCTAATATGGTAGCTATAGTAGGCATAATATAATGGTACCTATGCTGGCTAAGATTTATATTGTACTTTCGAAATGATTTTTCTACACTATGCACTAATAATAATATCCAATGATTTGATTTTTGCGTAGTAAGCATCTTTGACTATCATAAGAAGAAATCTCCTCCAATTCTGCGTTTGCATTGTGTGTGTGGCGGGGTCTTATGGTAGTTTCATTTTCCAAAAGCATTGCGAATTGACTTTAAAATTCTTTTGCTATTTGTTTTTAAAGATAAACTGTTTTTGTTGCTCACACCAGTCCCATGACTGATCCGGAGTTTATTGTTTCTTTCCTAAACTCTGGGTGCTCAAAATTTTTCTACACGAGCAGTTTGGAGTTGGGTTTTTCAGATAATCAGACTAGTAGATTTTCTGGAGCTAGTTCAGTCTTTGGATATGGACTGCACTTGCTTATCTTTGTGCCTCGTTATGGGTAGTTCGAGCTATATCTGGATCGGCGTTTTGAAGATGGAGATTACCCGCCGCTGGTGTTATTGTTTTCTTTTCCGCTGCTATTTGTTGTATCATATCTCTGATGTATATTGATATTCATTGTATCACTCTGTTGTATCAAATATTGTATCAGATATTGTATATCAATGTATTATTCATTTCTTCCGCTGTGTTATTTACTTAATGCTGTTATAAGCTCCGGCGACTCGGATTTGAACGGTCGAATCTACGGCATTCGAGTACGATGTAAAGTATGGATGTTGATTTTCGAGCGGGCAAAATCCGCTGAGCCGTTACAGGTTTCTTGATCAGAAACCGTCATTCTCCTTGCATAGTCACAACTATGATAGAGAATATCTAGAACCAATCAAAAATCCATATCCAGGTTCGCCGTCGAAAATTGAGCGAAAAATCCCAACTCGGATCGATAATATCATCTCAAAATTCTGTGCTCGAATCTGGATCAAATCACTATGCGAATAGAATAATATACGTACATCCTACGTATTTATTTTCATTGATTATTAGCCAAATCAATTTCCTTACCATTCACATTCACTTTGATTTTCATCTACTTACTTACAATTGCTTTAATCCCCATTTGGATTAGCACTTCAATTATTATCTCAAATTGGGTATTTAATCAATAACGGTTTGAACTCCGACCAGTCTATATTTAGAAATATAGCTTGAAAAATTTAAAAATAGATAAGTAGTTGAAAAATAATTATTAACTATAAAAGCTGTAAAATAGTTAAGTAATTGTAAAATAGTTGTAAAACAGTAACCAGTTATAAAGTAGTAGAAAAATAGTAATTACTTTATAAAACAGTTGTAAAATAGTTAAATAGTTCGAAAGAGGTAGCTATAAAGTAAGTATAAGAGTGTTTTGGAATTGTTAAAGAAAAGTTGTATAGTAATAGTTAGGAAAATAGATTTTAAACAGTTTATATCAAAATAATTTAATCAAAAATAGTCCAGAGCCAAACTGTTCAATTTCCAATCTTTATTTCCATCAATTAAATTTAAATTTCACTTCCCTTTAAATTGACTCAATTGCATAAATAGTTTTAATTTCCCCTGAACTTGATTTATTCCAAATCAGGTTGAATTAATCTCAATTTCTTTCCAAATTCTAATCAAATTCCATTTGATTTTGAACCATTCCAAATTAGTCAAATTAATGTAGACTAATCTCACATAAAATATTCTTCAATATCAAATCATTTCAATTTCTATTTAAATCAATCCCATTTAAATTTGGATTTTTATACTTATCCATCTTCAATCACAATTCCAATCAATACAAATCAAATTCAATTGTGAACTAATTCAATTTCAAACTTAAACCATCCTGAATAATATAAATTCGAGTTAAAATTTTAAAGGTTGATTTAATCCTTTAAATCAAATTTTATTTTTAAATCAACAATTTAAATTTTTAAATAATTTAATTCTGAGTCAGAATTTCAAAATTCCATTTTAAATTATCTCTACCTATTTCAAAGTTCAAATAAGAATTCAAAAATCGTTTTATCTCCAGAATCCAATTTTATTACTGAATTTTAACTTCGAAACCAATTCTCAGTTTCATAGATTATATATAATATTTAGATAAATAAACATCCAAATTTATCCAAACACCAATTTGCAGTATCCATTTTCAATTTCCAAATCTCACACCTAATTTGAGATCACTCATAATTCCCATTTTAAATCAACCATTTAACTTCCCAAATTAAATTCAATTCATTCATTCATCCAGTCAACCTTACTCAAATTTGAATTTCTACTTCAAATTTTCAAATTTCTAATAATATTCATTCTTACTCATTAGTTAAAAACTTATATCACTTTGGGTTTCACATCACTTTCCAAGGATTATTCAAAACTCAATCTTAGAGTTTATTTCAAATATACATATTTATTTCCTTTACACACCAAATTACTTTAAATTTTAAACCACCTTTGGTTTTAAATTCAAAACACGTTCCTATAAATTTTCAAACAACTCTTGTTTGAATCAAGCTCTTTTATTCAAATAATACTATTTATTATTTCTTTCAAACACTTGGAACAAATTCCCATATTTTCTGGACTTAGCTTTAATACTTCACCATTTAAACCCTTTTCAATTTCAATTCATAAGTCATACTCACCTAAATGTTTACTTCCATAAACATTTTATTTTTGCTAAATCATTAACAAACATTTCATCATTTTAGGAAAATAACCAAGGTTATTGCAACTGGAAACCAATTTCAATTATCTATTTCTAAAAATTCTTCTTCGAATCCAAGATTTTAATTTCAGTTTGAATCCATTTCAAACTTATCTTTATTCAAATTTCAGTTTGGTCGTATTTCTATTGTCACTTAGTTCTCATTGTTTCTATTTAATTCCAATGATTTAACAACCAATTACTTTAACATTTATTAGCAAGAAATATTGCTTTATATATATCAAAATATACTCTTACATAAAATCATTTAAAATCTTTATATATGAAAATAACAAGTACGCTCTCTCATATATATTACACTCAACTCATTCTAGGGTACTATTGACCCTATCCTTATGAGTATACCCACCAGAGCCAAAGTTCTCGCTTAACCTTCGCTCTGATACCAACTGTAACGACCCAGAATTTTTGATCCCGAAAATTCTAGATAGTTAGTAAAGAAGAAAGAGATAGAAGAAAGAAACAGAAATCACAACACAGATTCTCACATTCGCAGCGGATCAAAATATAATATCAAATAATAACAGTATACAAAAGAATACTGTATCAGTTGATTACATTTAAATACATTAGAGTTACAACATATACACAAACACTGGACAGATACAATCAACATGTCCCAAACCAACTACAATATATCACAGCGGAATACACTCCATACGTTCCTGCCATCCAGCTCGTCTCCTGAGCTCCAAAACGTCCTTACCTGGAAATCTGTAATACTCGGTCTGACCCGAGCATCACATCAAAGTAACACCCGGGTCAGGCTGGAAACCAGCATGAGTAAACCCATCTAACATGGAATACAACAACATAAACTACATAAAACCCGGGGTAACTCGGATTAATTTACAAATTTACAATTTGTTATAGACATCACTTATCTTACATATCAATTTCTAAGTATCAAAACTTAGATTAAATGGTCCAATTCACTTAAATCATTCCATACCAGCCTATTGATTTCACATATAAATCTACAAGAATCGAAGTGGTTTCGGGTATTAACTAATATCCGACTCCGGTCTCTTCGAATCCAATGTCATTTATTAAATCAAAAGTTTAAGTTTAAACAATACAATTTATACACAACAATTCATCTCAAATCATAAGCTGCTCATATCTCATATCGGAGGTCTCACATAATTCAAGGCACTCAATCATCCATAAGCAAGATTTATCAACTACATCATTCTCTATTTAATTTAACTAACCTCCAATGACTTAAATTAAATACTTTAATTACTTTTAAATCCTTCATACTTTAACATTGATTAATTAATTGCAAATCAATTAATTAATCATCCATTAACTATCCATCTTAATTAATCATCCTTGATTAATTATTATTTAATTACATTAAGTAATTAATCTTCTATTAATTACATAAATTAATTATCCTTAACCATTTACGGTAATTAACCTATAATTACTCTCATAAATTTATAATTACTTACGTTAGTTAATGATCTTTATCTAATTGCTTCCATTAATTAATTACTTTTCATTAAGTGATTATTCCATAATTACTTAAGCTAAATTAATTAACCATAAACCACTTTTATTAGTTAATTATCTTTAACTAATTACATTCCTTTATTAACCCTTAATTAATCACATTAAGTGATTAATTATCCTCTAATGATTACATTCAGCTATTTCTTTAATCTCATACACTAAGTAATTAACCATCCATTATTTACATTTCTAAAGTATATTTCAACTTGATTAACTCCAAAAAAATTTAAATATATTTCTAACTTAGCCTAACACTCCCTTTCAAACTAATAATAACTTTTCAAAGAACTTGTTAATCATTCTACTTTTGAAAACTTTGCAACACTTTAACTTTGAAACTATTTTACTTTGCCTTTAAATTTTGTACCTTCCCTTAAACTGGAAAACTTGAATTCGTTTTCTTTTACAAACTATTCGTTTTGTTTTAGTTCAGAGATTTGATTACCAAAGGGATTCAAAATGAAATATGCTACCATAGACCCGAGACAAAACTCAATGAACCCGAGACAACACCCGAGTTCAATCCTCCCTCAACTCCTTCGAGTCGTACACGAGAGAAACACGAAGAAAACCCCGGGCCAACTCTCTCTTCTTCCATAACCCAGAACTCCAGATGCATAGATTTGTGCACGTCCATGTGCACACCCCGCTGGCGATATTCCGACGCCTGAGACGACCATCAACACGTCAACATTCGATCCTTCTTTCGATCACAACACCCAGCCACCCAAAACGATCACGAGAGTGAAAATCCATAGAATCGAACTTCCAGGGATAAACACTCCGACCATCGACCGTCTCGTTCAGGCGATGCCGTCCACCGGAGCTTCACAACCTCCGGCCACACCTCACTGATCCTCCGCGCCACCATTCCCCTGAATCTGAAGTGACCCACTTCTCTTATCATTTATTTATAGTGAATTTTCTGTTAGATTTTTTTTTACAATATATATATATATATATACTTTTCAATGGATCACTTCTCTTAATTTAATCTCCCAAGATCCTGAATTTTTACTAATATAAATATATCAGTATTTAAATAAATTCTATCATTTATATATATGAAGATATATAAATGGTTCTTTGCTTATCAGAGTGATTTAAAACAGCAAAGCAACTCATTCCCACCTTATTTCTCATATTAGAGATTTGGTGTCACATAGCCATTTCTATTTATCATATATATATTTCTTTTAGAACTCAAGCTTGATTAACTTTAGGATTAGATATCCTAGTTCTCTTATTTTCTTGTTCTACCTCACAAAGTAATTGACTCCTGAATTTACAAGCCATACCCTTTAATCCTGGGATTTTGTAATCTGATGCTTATTGTTCTATATTAAGTAAAAGGTGTTCAACCTAACTCATGCTTATTAGTTTGGCTTGTGTTACTCATTTTAATTTCGAACAACTTTTATATCAGGTGAAATATCCATGCTTTGATTTATAAAGTTGCAATAATAATGTGAATGTTGAAATGATATACTAATTTAGAGGCTAAGCAAAGGAAAACAATACAGTCAGATCAAAGTGCTAACTCGAACTATAATGCTAAACAGAGGCTAAGATCATGTGTGCAGTCAGTATGCTTAAGGCAAAGTAAACAAAAAGGATCAGACAAAATGCAAGACTTCCAGGTGAACTTATGATGAATACATCTGATGTTTTCTATGAAAGAGAACAATGATAGTAGTCACTATTCTATTGAATGATGGAATTGCTCATTACAATCAAGACCATATGCATCTACCATATACCACAGGTTATGATCATGGCCCATACTATCAGGTTTGAATTAAGTATCTAGATAATAGGAATTAGTTAAGTATAATTGCAGTGAAGTCTACAAGTACCAAGCATGCGTATGAGCTTATTACACCAAGCAATACAAGTTTTCACTGGGAAAATCAAATGCTCTAACCAGATTACAGGCTATGCCTTCCAGCCTTAGCATAAGCTTATATCAATTATAAGTCATGGTTAAGCCTTACTGGTTAGCCAATTTAGGTTCAACTCAACCTTTACAAAATTCATTGATAATGCTATATTCCTTTCTCCCTATGATTGTTTCAACTCTACCATTTTAAAAGTTCATCTGACTTTACTAAAGGAGACATGAACACATATCAAATTACATGACATGATATTCTTTATCTTACTTCACTAGAGACTGTGAAGATCAAATTCTTAAAACCCAAATCCACATATGCATATATATAATACTTAAAAATTCCTACAAGTTCTCTTCTCAGAAAAACAAACACATAACAATCCAGAAAATACTTAAACCATAATGATATTTTTGGCTCGGTTTAATTATTACAACAAATCTGCCAAACTCCTTAAACATTCTAAATGCAAGTAAGTCTTCAATTGTCCATGCATACAAGTTTCCTATGCTTCCTTTCCTGCAGCAATATCTAGAGCTGCCTCCATAAAAATGAGACACCCCAGATGTTACAAAGCAACAAATAGGGTCAGAATATAATTCTGGTATGAGTGAAATCAAATTGTAATATCTTGTCATTTTTAAATTGTAGTGTAGAGTATCAATATGCTTGAAGCAATTTGGATTCATGATGCAACTGGATATATATATGTATGTATCTAAGCTCCTACCACAATCATGCACACAAGCAACCATTCAATCATTCCATACAGTATACATGTACACACACTCTTATGGAATTAACTCATTTTAATTTCCATAGTTCAACTTCAAAACTTGATTTATCAATTTAATTTGGTCATGTCTCTTTTTCCATTGAACACCATGTGTGCATTGCAAGGGACTCAATTCTGTTAACCCCTGCACAAAGGCCTATAGGACTTAAACAAGTCATGCACATACCCATCATACTCCTTATGATGAATAGATCAAGGCTTTTCTCCTAGATTAGTTTTATAATCTAGTGACCAATCTCATTTCTTATTTCAGAAAGATTTATTAACTCCTGGATTGCTTTTACTTTCTTTCTTTTTCTATGAATCAGAGAGAGAGTTAATCTTACTCAGGGATTTCAACTGACCCTACATTCATTCATGAAAATCATGTTTTCATTTCATTTTTCTTTCCAGTTGTCTCATTCAAAATTTGTTTTATCACTTGTATACTTCTGTATTCCAGAATGTCATGATCTCTTAACAAATCCAGTAGTGTTCCATTAAAATTTCTTATGCTTAATTCTATTGTGAACATAGGGTAAGGTTTTTAGAGAAAAACCCCTAAAACATTTTTAGCCTTAGATCTGAACAAATCAGCACATAAATAATTTATTGCATTGTTCATTTCTAATTTAAAACAAACTAGACATAAGCATGAACCTCCTTTGTTCACACTGCCTGGTTTATCTTTCAAATTTTTACCCTACTTCATAATAAAATTGTATTTATCTTACAATCATAAATACAAACTGATGGTTTATGGTACTGGATCCATCTCAGAGATCATGGCATTACTATTATCAAACAATCAAATGAAACATATCAAAGCATCAACCAAAGATCTATCAATACACCAACCATGCTCAGCATTCATTAATTCAGAGAAAGAAAAACAAGTTGATCAAGCACAAAAGAAAATAAAATGGCTGCCCTTAACTTGGGTCTTAATGCCTTAGCCTCATGAGATTGATTAATCACTCACCTTTCCCTTCTTTTTCCCCGAGATTGCCTAAGCTTGCAAACAGTGTATGTTCTTCTTCTTTTTTTTTTAATATGTTTCTGTTTTTTCCTCAGAGAAAAACCTCTGCTTCTTTTCTTGATTTAAATCATTTTCACTAGGGTTTTACTGAAGGGAAAAACCCCTTTTATCCTCACATCACTCAAAGAATTATGTGTGTGTTGTTATGGCTAAATGTGCCATTTTCCCCTGGTTTCTATTTCTGGTAAAAGCAGTTATCCACTGCTTTTCCCTATGTACATGCAATTTGCATGTTTCAGTTGTATATTATTTTCATGTGGCTTATCTTTCAAAATTTTACTTATGTATAACTAATATAAAACTGGTTTTTAAAGCATTTTAATTTATCAAAGAATATATCATTTTCTCCTTACCTAATTGTTGAAAACAATTTTCTCTTTACAGAATTATTTTTATTTTCTTTATGTTAAACTGTAATATATATGTATATCCTCTTTATCAATTAACCTCTGGTTAATATCTCAAACCATCTGTTTTCTCTTGATATGTAAATGTATTCATATTCTTAATTACTCTGGTGTTCTTTCCTTATTTATCTTATGTTTATTCTTTCTGGGTATATATATATAAATACAACATATGGTAACATATGTCCATATATACACTCAGTTGTATATCCTCTTCCCTCTGAAATACTATTTCTTATTACTGTTTATATTCAAGATACATATATGCATATGTATACATGTGAATATAAGACTTACTCAATTTAACTATTATTACTTTTAACTCATTCTCAATATTTATCTTCAGACTACATATATATATATATTTGGTTTTGAAAGTTTTCTCTTTTTTTTTTAATTATTCTAATCTCAATAATTTGGGTCTTCACATACTCTCCTCCTAAAAGGAATTGTGTTCCATAATTATTCTCTCATACATTTCCATCCAAATGTATACAAAGCTTAATTTCTATTTTAAATGAAATTTCAGGAACTCATTCATTCTCAATCAATCAAACATACATAAATAATTTTAAGGTCTCATAATAAAAAAAAATTTTAACATACCTCAAGCAGAAAACAGCTTAAGATATTTATCCTTTATCCTCTCTTCAGCCTCCCAAGTGCAATCATTCCCATCCAAACTCCATTGGATTTTAACTAGTTTGATTATTTTATTTCTCAGTTTCTTTTCTTCTCTAGCCACAATGCCCACTGGTTCCTTTTTATAAACCAGATTTTCTTGAATTTCAACATGTGTAGGAGATTCAAGAATGGACTCTTTATCATGCACCCATTTTCTCAATTGGGATACGTGAAATACATCATGTATTTTGCTCAATTCCTCTGGTAACTTCAACCTATAAGCTAAAGTTCCTATTCTTTGAACAATCTCATATGGTCCTATATACCTTGGTGACAGTTTCCCTGCTTTGCCAAATCTCAATATTTTCCTCATTGGTGAAACTTTGAGAAACACATAGTCTCCCACCTCAAATTCTACTGGCCTTCTCCTTTTATCTGCATAGGCTTTTTGTCTCTCTTGAGCTACTCTCATTCTTTGCCTCACCAGTTCAATTCTTGCAGAAGTTTCTTTTACATGGTCTGGTCCAAGCAACACCCTTTCACCAGCCTCCATCCAACATGCAGGAGATAAACAAGGCTTCCCATACAAAGCCTCAAATGGAGCCATTCCTATAGTGGACTGGTAGCTATTATTATAAGCAAACTCAGCTAAATAAATATGATCCTCCCAGTTGCCTCCAAAATCAAGTATGCATGCTCTCAGCAAATCCTCTAAAACTTTATTAACAATCTCAGTTTGCCCATCTGTTTGTGGGTGGTAGGATGTCCTTAGGCTTAGTTCTGTCCCCATAGCTTCTTGAAAGCTACTCCAAAACCTTGAAGTAAACAGGGTATCTCTATCACTAATGATAGTCTTGGGGATGCCATGCAATCTCACTATCTCCTTCACAAACAATTGAGCTAGCTTGTGAGCATTTCTGTTTGAACTTATTGGGATGAAGTGTGCTGTTTTTGTGAGTCTATCAACCACTACCCAAATACTATCATTGCCCCTCCTTGTTCTTGGCAAACCATCCACAAAATCCATTGATATACTCTCCCATTTCCAAGTAGGCACTTCCAAAGGTTGCAATAGGCCTGAGGGTCTTTGATAGTCTGCCTTTACTTGTTGGCATGTCAAGCAATTTGCCACATATTTTGCTACTGCTCCTTTCATTCCTGTCCACCAGTAATTTCTCTTGAGATCATGGTACATTTTTGTACCACCTGGATGGATAGTATATTTTGTTTTGTGATGCTCATCCATAACTTCTTGCTTTAGTTCCTCTATATTTGGTATGCAGAGTTTCCCTTTTTTCCTTAAGTATCCTTTATCATCTACCTCATAGTTTTCCACTGTCATGCCTTGGGATATCATGTTCTTTTTCTCCTTCAAATTTATATCTTGATTCTGCATTTGTCCTATTTTATCAACCAGTGTTGATTTTAAGGATATGAGGCTTAATTTACCATATTCAATCATCTTACTGTGTGTCTTATCTGATACACTAGTTTCTTCTTTCACTTCCACCTCACTAAGAATTGTCAAATCCTTGAACTCTGCCATCATTAAGCTTGCCAATTTAGCTTGATGTCTACTTAATGCATCTGCTACTTTATTAGCTTTTCCAGGGGTATACAATATATCAAGATCATAGGCAGCTAGAAATTCTACCCACCTATGTTGCCTCATGTTCAAGTCTTTTTGGGAGAACAAATATTTAAGTGACTTGTGATCAGTAAACAATTCAAACTTAGCACCCAATAAATAATGTCTCCATAGTTTCAATGCATACACCACAACAGCTAGTTCTAAGTCATGTGTAGCATACCTAGTTTCATTTGGCTTGAGTTGCCTTGATGCATAAGCTATGACTCTACCATGTTGCATAAGCACTGCCCCCAATCCAGATCCACTAGCATCTGTGTAAACTACTAATTCTTCATTACCCTCTGGCACTTGTAAAACTGGAGCTTCTACCAGTGCCTTCTTTAGTGATATGAAAGCTTGTTCACACTTCTCTGTCCACACATAGGGTTGCTCCTTTTTAGTTAACTTGGTCAATGGGATAGCTATCCTTGCAAAATCTTTTATAAATCTCCTATAATAGCCTGCCATTCCCAAAAATGACCTCACCTCAGTCACTGATTTGGGTCTACTCCAAGATTGCACTGCCATCACCTTATTTGGGTCTACACTAACCCCTTGTTGTGATACAATGTGCCCCAAAAATTTTACTTCCTTCTGCCAAAATGTACATTTAGAGAATTTGGCTTTTAAATCATGTGCCCTCAGTCTAGATAAAACCAGATGCAAGTGTTTTGCATGTTCTCCTTCTGATTTTGAATACACTAATATGTCATCAATAAAGACAACCACAAATTTGTCTAGAAAATCTCTAAATGTTCTATTCATTAAATCTACAAAATATGATGGTGCATTTGTTAATCCAAAAGGCATCACCAAAAATTCATATAATCCATACCTTGTGTTGAAGGCAGTATACTTAATACTTTCTTCCTCCACCTTCATCTGATGAAACCCAGAGGCTAAATCTAGCCTTGAAAAGACCTTTGCTCCATTTAATTGATCGAATAGATCATCAATTCTAGGAAGTGGGTATTTGTTTTTAATGGTGACTTTGTTTAATTCCCTATAATCAATGCACATCCTCAAAGTACCATCATGCTTCTTCACAAATACAACTGGAGAACCCCAGTTTGAACTACTAGGCCTTATGAAGCCTTTTTGCTCCAGTTCTTCCAACTGATGTTTCAACTCCACTAGTTCTTTAGGACCCATCCTAGTAGGTTTCTTGATGATTGGACTTGCTCCTGGGATTAGTCTTATTTGAAATTCTACTTGCCTATTTTTTGGAACACCTATGACTTCACCAAAGACATCTGGGTATTCATTTATAATTTTTATGTCTTCCAGTGTTAATTCTTTCTCAGTCATGCTATATACTTGGTTAAGGTAATTGATTTTAGCAATTTCACTCATGATTATAATATTCTTACCATTTTCTGTTTTCATAGAAATAGTGAAATTTTCCAAATTCAAAATTGCTTTGAATTTGCTCAACCAATCTACCCCTAAAATAATTCCTATTCCAGGGTATTTCAATACAAACAAATCAGATTTAAACACATTTCCTCCTATGTTTAATTCTACCCCCAGACATTTTAATCCTAGCAAACAAGAGCTACCCAGTGGGCTTTGAATAAACAAGGTATTATCAACTAAATAGCATGTAGAGTCAATTTATTCACTATGTCTTGGGATATTAATGAATGTGTTGCTCCAGTGTCATATATAACTGAGATGGGGTGATCTTTAATTAGAAGTATACCTTCCAATTGTCCAGAACTTCCCACTGTAGTTGCTTTTGCTTTGCCCTCAAGTGCTCCTACCTTTGCTCCCCTTTTGAATTCTGGGCAGTTCCTCTTAATATGGCCTTCCTTCCCACAGTTATAGCAGCTGAATGGTGCCTTCTTGGCTGCTTGACACTTATTACTCATGTGTCCTTCTTTGCCACAATTGTAACAAGTGACCTTCTTCTTAGCTTCCCCAGTGGTTGTTCCTTCCATTTTCTTATCCACATTCTTTTTGTCATAGGGATGTGTCCTATTTTTCCCTTTCTTTTGATTGTTAGCCCTCATGCTCCTAAATTTTTCCCTTGCATTGTCATGTTGTTCAAAGGAAAGAGCAAGGTCTATGACTTGATCAAATTTTTTTTCCTTGTATGGTAACATTGCTCTACCCAGACCTGCATTTAGTTCTTGGATAAATCTTGAATTCTTTGATTCTTCATCTCCTATAAGCATAGTTCCATACTTGGATAAACTCTCAAATTTTTGAGTGTATTCAGTCACACTCATTGGTCCCTGCCTTAGCCTTATATATTCCTCAAGCAATGTTGCCTTAGCTGTTGCTGGAACGAACCTTGCCTCAAGCATCTCCTTGAATTGATCCCATGTTATCTCATTTTCTGGCCTTCCTGTGATGATCACCTCTCACCAATCTAAAGCTGCTCCTTTAAGTCTCCTTGAAGCTATCTGCCTCTTCCTTTGGTCATTAATTTGCATATCTGCAAATATCCTTTCCAAAGTTCTCAGCCATGTCTGCACTCCCCTAACTCCCTCAGTGCCTTCAAAATCCTTGCCTCCTAAATTTGAGAATGTCTTCAACAGTTTTGCTAGCTCCTCATGAGGATTCTCTTCCCTATGCACTGCTCCCTCTCTAAATGCCCTCACCAAATCTTGCAAATTGACCATTGGTGTTGTATTGGAGGGTCCTGCTCCATGACTTGGTGGTCTTCCTACCATGGTTCACTATTTAATTGCATAGCTAGTTAGTCATTTTTCTAATTTAATTATTTTATGCAATTCATTTCTACTATGGATATTTATTTCCATCATTATTGTATATATATATATATATTTATTTATTTTTAGAATTTTACCCCTTCAAGAAAATTGGATAATATTTTTATGCTATGTTTTGACAACATAGCTCTGATACCAACTGAAGTGACCCACTTCTCTTATCATTTATTTATAGTGAATTTTCTGTTAGATTTTTTTTTACAATATATATATATACTTTTCAATGGATCACTTCTCTTAATTTAATCTCCCAAGATCCTGAATTTTTACTAATATAAATATATTAGTATTTAAATAAATTCTATCATTTATATATATGAAGATATATAAATGGTTCTTTGCTTATCAGAGTGATTTAAAACAGCAAAGCAACTCATTCCCACCTTATTTCTCATATTAGAGATTTGGTGTCACATAGCCATTTCTATTTATCATATATATATTTCTTTTAGAACTCAAGCTTGATTAACTTTAGGATTAGATATCCTAGTTCTCTTATTTTCTTGTTCTACCTCACAAAGTAATTGACTCCTGAATTTACAAGCCATACCCTTTAATCCTGGGATTTTGTAATCTGATTCTTATTGTTCTATATTAAGTAAAAGGTGTTCAACCTAACTCATGCTTATTAGTTTGGCTTGTGTTACTCATTTTAATTTCGAACAACTTTTATATCAGGTGAAATATCCATGCTTTGATTTATAAAGTTGCAATAATCATGTGAATGTTGAAATGATATACTAATTTAGAGGCTAAGCAGAGGAAAACAATACAGTCAGATCAAAGTGCTAACTCGAACTATAATGCTAAACAGAGGCTAAGATCATGTGTGCAGCAGTATGCTTAAGGCAAAGTAAACAAAAAGGATCAGACAAAATGCAAGACTTCCAGGTGAACTTATGATGAATACATCTGATGTTTTCTATGAAAGAGAACAATGATAGTAGTCACTATTCTATTGAATGATGGAATTGCTCATTACAATCAAGACCATATGCATCTACCATATACCACAGGTTATGATCATGGCCCCATACTATCAGATTTGAATTAAGTATCTAGATAATAGGAATTAGTTAAGTATAATTGCAGTGAATTCTACAAGTACCAAGCATGCGTATGAGCTTATTACACCAAGCAATACAAGTTTTCACTGGGAAAATCAAATGCTCTAACCAGATTACAGGCTATGCCTTCCAGCCTTAGCATAAGCTTATATCAATTATAAGTCATGGTTAAGCCTTACTGGTTAGCTAATTTAGGTTCAACTCAACCTTTACAAAATTCATTGATAATGCTATATTCCTTTCTCCCTATGATTGTTTCAACTCTACCATTTTAAAAGTTCATCTGACTTTACTAAAGGAGACATGAACACATATCAAATTACATGACATGATCTTCTTTATCTTACTTCACCAGAGACTGTGAAGATCAAATTCTTAAAACCCAAATCCACATATGCATATATATAATACTTAAAAATTCCTACAAGTTCTCTTCTCAGAAAAACAAACACATAACAATCTAGAAAATACTTAAACCATAATGATATTTTTGGCTCGGTTTAATTATTACAACAAATCTGCCAAACTCCTTAAACATTCTAAATGCAAGTAAGTCTTCAATTGTCCATGCATACAAGTTTCCTATGCTTCCTTTCCTGCAGCAATATCTAGAGCTGCCTCCATAAAAATGAGACACCCCAGATGTTACAAAGCAACAAATAGGGTCAGAATATAATTCTGGTATGAGTGAAATCAAATTGTAATATCTTGTCATTTTTAAATTGTAGTGTAGAGTATCAATATGCTTGAAGCAATTTGGATTCATGATGCAACTGGATATATATATGTATGTATCTAAGCTCCTACCACAATCATGCACACAAGCAACCATTCAATCATTCCATACAGTATACATGTACACACACTCTTATGGAATTAACTCATTTTAATTTCCATAGTTCAACTTCAAAACTTGATTTATCAATTTAATTTGGTCATGTCTCTTTTGCCATTGAACAACATGTGTGCATTGCAAGGGATTCAATTCTGTTAACCCCTGCACAAAGGCCTATAGGACTTAAACAAGTCATGCACATACCCATCATACTCCTTATGATGAATAGATCAAGGCTTTTCTCCTAGATTAGTTTTATAATCTAGTGACCAATCTCATTTCTTATTTCAGAAAGATTTATTAACTCCTGGATTGCTTTTACTTTATTTCTTTTTCTATGAATCAGAGAGAGAGTTAATCTTACTCAGGGATTTCAACTGACCCTACATTCATTCATGAAAATCATGTTTTCATTTCATTTTTCTTTCCAGTTGTCTCATTCAAAATTTGTTTTATCACTTGTATACTTCTGTATTCCAGAATGTCATGATCTCTTAACAAATCCAGTAGTGTTCCATTAAAATTTCTTATGCTTAATTCTATTGTGAACATAGGGTAAGGTTTTTAGAGAAAAACCCCCAAAACATTTTTAGCCTTAGATCTGAACAAATCAGCACATAAATAATTTATTGCATTGTTCATTTCTAATTTAAAACAAACTAGACATAAGCATGAACCTCCTTTGTTCACACTGCCTGGTTTATCTTTCAAATTTTTACCCTACTTCATAATAAAATTGTATTTATCTTACAATCATAAATACAAACTGATGGTTTATGGTACTGGATCCATCTTAGAGATCATGGCATTACTATTATCAAACAATCAAATGAAACATATCAAAGCATCAACCAAAGATCTATCAATACACCAACCATGCTCAGCATTCATTAATTCAAAGAAAGAAAAACAAGTTGATCAAGCACAAAAGAAAATAAAATGGCTGCCCTTAACTTGGGTCTTAATGCCTTATCCTCATGAGATTGATTAATCACTCACCTTTCCCTTCTTTTTCCCCGAGATTGCCTAAGCTTGCAAACAGTGTATGTTCTTCTTCTTCTTTTTTTAATCTGTTTCTGTTTTTCCCTCAGAGAAAAACCTCTGCTTCTTTTCTTGATTTAAATCATTTTCACAAGGGTTTTACTGAAGGGAAAAACCCCTTTTATCCTCACATCACTCAAAGAATTATGTGTGTGCTGTTATGGCTAAATGTGCCATTTTCCCCTGGTTTCTATTTCTGGTAAAAGCAGTTATCCACTACTTTTCCCTGTGTACATGCAATTTGCATGTTTCAGTTGTATATTATTTTCATGTGGCTTATCTTTCAAAATTTTACTTATGTATAACTAATATAAAACTGGTTTTTAAAGCATTTTAATTTATCAAAGAATATATCATTTTCTCCTTACCTAATTGTTGAAAACAATTTTCTCTTTACAGAATTATTTTTATTTTCTTTATGTTAAACTGTAATATATATGTATATCCTCTTTATCAATTAACCTCTGGTTAATATCTCAAACCATCTGTTTTCTCTTGATATGTAAATGTATTCATATTCTTAATTACTCTGGTGTTCTTTCCTTATTTATCTTATGTTTATTCTTTCTGGGTATATATATATAAATACAACATATGGTAACATATGTCCATATATACACTCAGTTATATATCCTCTTCCCTCTGAAATACTATTTCTTATTACTGTTTATATTCAAGATACATATATGCATATGTATACATGTGAATATAAGACTTACTCAATTTAACTATTATTACTTTTAACTCATTCTCAATATTTATCTTCAAACTATATATATATATATATATTTGGTTTTGAAAGTTTTCTCTTTTTTTTTAATTATTCTAATCTCAATAATTTGGGTCTTCACAGAATCCCATGCAGCTCGATCAACCAGAGATGACCTCGTCACCTCGTTTCCGACCACGACATATCAAGGGTATTAAACCCTAGTCCAACCAAATTCCAACCCCACGAACATTGATCACCTCTTTCACCATTTTTCCCCACTTCGCCAGTTGCCACTCTAGCTTAGATTGAAATCTCAACATCCAATATATCGTCGATCGCTGGAAAACGTTAAAAACCCATTTCCTATTCGACTGCGATCTGCTCTTTAAATACTAAACTAAAACTCACCATTTTCATCTTAAAAATCCTACTTTCGAAAGATGATTCAAGTTACATAATTGAATCAACCATTTACAACATTCAAAATTTACATATTTTTAATTTTTCTCTATAAATCCAGATTTCCAAATGACATATATCACAACCGTGCTTAAATTATTTTTACATCTTCATTTATGTTTACACAAACTTGTTTTGATGAAGACTTATAGTCTAACAGGGATCAGAGAAGAAGATTTTAAATTTACTTAGTTTTTTTTTTGAAAGTTGAAGACTTGGAATTTTTAACAGACATTGGGTTTCCTGTTTTCTTTCGATTTCCATAAAAGGCTTTAATTGATTTTGCCTAAAATTATTTTTAAAACTTAGTACATGTTTAAACAAACAACTTTTGCTTAAATTTAAAGTCTAACAATGGTCAGGGAAAAAGAAATCAAATTTAAACAGGTTTACATCCCTGTAATGTTTAAAACAGAGGCCAATGTCTGTTCTCAGACATGCAAAGTTACATCCATACATATATACACACATTGACGCACATGCAAGTAATTCTCCAATTTATTTCAGGCATGATTTCAAACAACATATCAAACCCATATTTTATAAAGGTTTACTCACTGTTTTAAGAAGAACAGAGGATAAAGCTTTGATCTTTGTTTTCCAAATGAACACAGTGAACTTTTATTTTTCCCAGACTGGCCTTGATTTGTTTGCTCTCCCCAGTTTTCTTGTTTTCCTTCTTGAAATTGAGTTAACTGCTTGTTATATTTGTTGTTGATCAAGTTGAAGCTTACCTCTTTTTTTTTTAAACTCAGATTTTTGAATGAATCGAATTACAACATGAGATGACATTTATAAAAGAATGTGCAGGCTTGAGTATGAAGATGGTACAAGAATTTGTACTGGAAAGAATTTTTGTTAAGTTTTCAATCAGAGATTTTTTTTAGCAAGGTGGTTGAGATGATTTCGATCTTGCTAGAGAAGATGGCTTTTAATGCCTTGGTCCTTTTCCACGTTTACAAATATTATTCCTAGATTTTAAAATCTATTAAGTACATCATGTATATGTATTTGTTATGTTTTTCTTATACCATGCTTATCAACCTTTCACGGCAGGTACATATATATTTTCCAGGTTTGTTCACATGAGCTCCTAAAGACTATGTACTCTATAATTTTCTTAAGTTCATTTCAAATTTATTTAGTTCTAGGATTTCTAAGTGTTCATTTTAAAGTTGTTATACTAATTGTTATTCCTTTTTCTAACATAACTATCAACTCTTAATTTATCCATATAAATTATTCTTATGTTCATAACCACATGACTTTTACCTTTCCTATTTATTTCTATTTTTAACACAACTTCTTATTATTTTATTTTTATTTTTAAGCTTACTATCAACATTTAATTTATATTCATAACTACTATTTTTATTCTTATATTTATTGACACGATTATTTGTTTTACTTATATTCAATATTGATAAGGTTTATTTTACTTTAACATTTTACCTAGATTATAACTATATATATATATATTTTAAATCAAAAGTTAATAAGGTAGGGTTTTATTTCAATTTAAGGTAGATATTACTATAATTATAATTTGAAACTCTTTATTATAAATTTCAAATCAATATTCCTTCCAAATACACAAATATATATTAGTTTTAAAAGAGAAGTTATATTTTAATTAACCACATTAACTATTTATTTAAAATAATACTGCCAAAAATCCTGGGTTGTCACAATGGACGAATGCTATTAGAACATCGTCATTGGAGGACGATGAGCATTCTAAGTAGAACTGTTTCTTGAAAGGTAACGCTTAGCCTCAAGCCTCATCAACCGGAAATTACTAAAACAGGGGAGATGCAGCAAGGCTAAGTAGGTCGCACCCAATTAGGGTATGTTATCACTTTTTCGGATGTCCTCGAAAACCTATTTGTTACGGATATGGTTGTGCATGAAAGAAGGAGCGCTTGATGGTAAGGGTGATAACATATTCGGTCTATCCAGGTTAGGGGTAGGCCGGTCTTGTGTAGCAGGGGATCCCAGCGAGGTCCTTGGTACATTTTTCTAGAAGTGTACTGTGATGGGCGGTACCACAGTGGCCCAATCATTGCATGGAATCCATTTTCCAATACGAGCTTTACGGTTTTGTTTGTATAGCCTAGTATGCTGGAATTTAATTAATGTAACAATTTCGGCTATTTGAATAAGTATTTGTATTTAGACACTATTATACTATCAGATGATTTTGATATAAAACGTTTTGGTTATCGTAAGGTAAAAACCCATCGTGTTTATGTGTGACGCGGTCTTACAAGATACCTTTGTTTTTCAAAGGATTTTGATAACTCTAATAATTCAAATTGAGTGTGTTTTCTCACGCTGGTTTTCCAGACTGACTCGGGTAATATTTTATTATAATGCTCGGGTCAGACCGAGTATTACAAATTCAGGATAGGATGCTATGGAGCTCAAGAGACGAGCTGGATGACAAGACGTATTTCCATAGATTTGTATTTCCGCTGTGTGAGGACAAGTTATTAAACTGTCCAGATTGATTGTTGTATATTGTACTCTGAATATGGTATGTATATTAACAGCACAGTTCTTGTATTTAAAATCTGTTATTATATAATATATTTTTTCTGCTGCGATTGTGTGATTTTGTGTTGTTGTTTATTTTTCTTCTACCTCTTTCTTCTTCTTTACCCTAGTTATTCGCTCTTTCGTACACTTTGGGTTGAGCGAGAAGGAATTATTATCAACTCAAGGGGTACGGAACTGTGGGTCGCTACATTTGGTATCAGAGCTGAAGGTTAAGTGAGAACCTTGGCTTTGTTGGGGGTTACTCATTAGAGACGGGGTCAGTAGAACCCTAGAATGAGTTTGAGTGTATTAATAGATATGAGCGCGTATTTGTTAGTGAATATAATGGTTTTATATTGTGTTAATTTATCTGTTGAGTGGTATATAAATTCTATTCGAATAGTGGGACGCCACTAAATCGATAGGAATTTCTAAACACTTGAATAGAGTAATTCGACACAGTATGGTTTTGAAGCGGGTAAATGAAATAATTTTACCCAAATTATATTTTGATATAAAAGAGAATAATTTTCTAAAAATTATTATAGTGACGTGTTTGGGTGTTATTATATAATCAAAATAAGTTCATAAAAAATTGAAAAATGGTTGTATATATAACCAAATAGAGATTGTATAAGTATGAATTATACAAATGAGTTAGAAACTACAAATGGGTTCAAACCAGAATTTGGAAAATTAAATCCCGGAGATTTTTGGAAATGTTTTCCAAAGTATTTTGAGATAAATAATAGCAATATTATTTTGGAGATATTTTTGGAGGAAATATAGTTTTAAATGGATTTTGGAAGTGATCTAGCACTGAACTCACTACAGTCGCTGGAAAATAATTCTGATGATGATTGCGACATCATTGGTGTTCATTTTCAAGTTTCTAAGTGACAAATTGCTACTGTAGTAAATTAATATGGAGATTTTTGGTGAAAACAAGTGTTGTTTTGAAATTTCTGAGAGAATTGTTTTGGATAAAATCAGGTTGATTTTGAAATTCGAAGGAAGTGGTTTGTTAAACCAAAAGGAGTGTGTGTGTGTGTGTGTGTGTATATATATTTGATTTCAAAGTGATTTGAAATATATACCGGGTGTTTAAGGAGGGGATGATTTCAATAAGAAAGGAAAGTATGGAAATTGAGTTTTGGGAAATAAATTTTAACTTAAGTAAGTTAAAATAAATTGTTTGAATTGAATTTAACTTAAGGAAAGTTAAATAAATTTATTGGGAATTGAGACAATAATAATTCGAATGGTGAAATTGATATATGAATATAAGTAAGGAAGCGGAAAAATTCGAAATTGGAATCGAATTCTTACTTGATTAAATTGAATGAATTAAAAATAAATTTGTTTGGAGTGAAATTTAATTTAAGTAGGAATAACTCGAATTTGGTTTTGAAATGTTGGTTAAAAGGAATTGAAATTTAAATAAAGAAGGTGAATTGGATTTGAATCATATGGAATTGAATTAAAAATGTAAATATGAATTTTAAAGTGACTATATAACTATAAGTTATAAAATTTGGATTGGATTAGAAATAATATCGAGTTAAAGTAAATATAAATTTTGAGTTGTGAAATAATTATATAACCATAAGATATAATCTTGAATGAAATAAAATTTGATTGAAAATCTGGAATTGTGAGTAAATAAATTTGAATAGTTTATACAAATTGAAATAAATGGAATAAAAATATACTTAGGCTGTAAATAAATGTATAATCTCGAGTTAAAAATGAAATGTGAATATATTCGAGTATAGAATTGATGGAAATGTGAAAAAATAAGTTGTGTGACTTATAAAATTTAAAAGTGAAATAGGAAAACCCAAAATAAAAACGGTGTAATATTTTAAAGTGAAGAAATAACTTGAATTTTAAAATGAAATTGAACTCAAAAAAATTAAATGAAGTGATTTTTGAAATAAAAATCAGAAAGTGAATGTGGAACTTGGGTTATAAATTAAAATTCGATAAAATGTAAGCGAATTAAATATAATTGGAAATATTGTCTAATAAAATAGAAATGGATTGGATAGTAATGATTTAAGTTATAAATAAATCCAATTTGAGTACAAATAAATTGAATATGGCCTTGATATCATTTAAAAGAATTCAAAAATGAATTCGAGTATGGAATTAAATTTGAAGTGAATTAAATGAATGAACTAATTAATTAATTAATTAGTAAATGAAATGGAACTTGGTTAAAATGAAAATAAACTTAAGTTATATAGTTGGAATAATTTAAACTAAACGGATTAACTTAAGTAAATGTTTTGAATAAAAACTCGGTTTAAATAAATTTATGGAATGGTTCATAAGTAAATTAGCATGTAATGATTCCGGAGTGGATTTGAATATAATAAAAGTGGATATTAGTGAAACGTAAATGAATTGATTGAGAATCAATTTGAAATGGAATAGAATTAAATATAAATTGATTCGGAACAAATTTAAAATAGCTATAAACTAAAATGGTTATTCTATCAAATGAATATCGCCGAAATTGCATAGAAAAAATTAGCGTTTGGCGCAAACGAAAGTAAATAAAATTCTATGAATTAATAGAAGTGAATAAAATTGATTTTTAAATCAATATGGAATGGATATGGGTTTGTTTCAAATAAAAATGAATTGAATGCAAGAAAATTTGGTTGTAAATCATTTGAATTGAATAAAATGGTATATGGATTGATTGGAAGCAATTAAACTAGTATTGGAACCTCGTCGTTGGTTATAAATATATGTTAGCATGCATTGTTTATGAAATCTATGTGTTTTAACTATTTAAATAAGTGAAATATTAGTGAATTTCATATTTTGAGACTTACGTGTTTAAAATTGAGTAAGTACAGGTACAGAGGGACTTTTTGGCTAGATTTGGGTTGCGAAATTTGCTTTTGAAGTAAATGCTTGCTTAATAATGCTTAAAAATGCTAAAATAAGGTTCGTTTTTGGATTAAATATCGCAAAATATAAATATTGATATATATTTTTTGTTTTCCGACCGTGTGGATCGATGTATATATATTTATCTCTCTTGTCATATTGCAAAAGGTCCTCCATGCAAAGGAGACTGGCAAAAAATTTCGGAACTTAGGGTGTTAGAAAAAATTTTGAAATTTTTTTAAAACTTTTATTTAACGACAAATTAATTTCAAATTAAAATTGGAATAAAGGATTTTGGAATTAGAATGGAAAACTAATTGTTTTGGGTGGAACTAAAGTTTTAGAAAAGTGAAATATCGAATTTTTACTGATAAGTTTGGTAAAAGTTAATGGGTTTGGAGCATTTTTCCTGCCTTAGCAATTTCGAGGACGAATTCTTTTAAGGGGGGAGAATGTAACGACTCGGATTTTTCGTTGTTCGATTCTAAATATTTAAATGGGTTAAATGTTGAATTTGGGATTATAATTGAGTTAATAAGATTTTAACACTGGAATTTCAAGTGTTTTCGTCGATTTTTGAAAAATCATAGATTTAATTGACATGTTAAATAGCGATCTAGGGCACAATCTCAGAATTCGTCGAAACTAGATCCATTGGATCCGTAATAGTGTATTATTATCGGATTCTAAATTTCGTAGCGTTTGGAGTTATCGTTTGGTCCTACGGGATAGAAACGCGCTGAAATTAATATCGAAAATTCAATATAATAATTGAGTCCAAAAAGCTATCTTCTCCATACGACCGAATTAGGACTCGAAACCTTTTACATTGCATTCGGAATAGAGGTATAACATTATAAACGCCTAGCGGTACGCCTTTATAGGAGTCTAGAATTTTAAGCTGGTTTAAACAAGACATTTGAAAATAAATAATAATAATAATAACTTAAATTTTTGATTAAGTCAATCAGCCGTATCCTTTCCGTCAACAAGACATTGGATCGTGCTTTTCCCTCTTCTTCACTCAAACATTTCATTGTCCCTCCCCTTTTTAAAAACACAACCTACTGACGAAGAAAAAGCAAGGAAAAACTTTTAAGGATTAAAATCGCGACCCCTCATTTCTTTCAGTTCGAATCACCTTCATCTCAAACGAATAAAATCACATATCTCCTTTGAAAATGGAAGTCGAACTCAGACTAAAAAAAATACGAAACGAATTTCGTTTTCGCTTATCGTCAAATTCTTCGATTAAGGGAAATGCGACAGGGAAAGAAGCACGTGATGGCGAAGAGAGGCGCGCGTTTTAGGGTTTGGGTGTTGAGTCGTATACGCGTGCGCGCGTTTGTGAACTAGTGGATGGGAGGTCGAGGAGGCTGCAAGGGGTCGCAGGCGACGTGGGTTGAGGATTTGAGTGAATGGAAGGGGGCGTTGGTAGAGGCGAGCGTGGGTTTTCATTGCGTCTAGGAGCGTTGGTCCTAGGATTGCTCGCGTGTGTCTTTGAGTAAGGGCGGTGAACTCGTGTTGCAGGCGAAACAGTGGAGGTGGAGAGCATCGATGGTAGTGGAAGGATGTCGTGCAGTGACGGTGAGAGGCGATCCAATTTTTGCGTTCGGACCTGATATCGCGAGCATGCCTGGAGACAAGGTTTGGGGTGAGTTAGGTTTAATTAGTTTAGTTTGTTAATTAATTTTGTAATTATATTTTTTAAAATCGAATGCTTTTAAATGTGATAATTTATTCGTGCGAGGTCGAAAAATTACGAAACAGGTGGCGTTGGATTCGTAATGACGTAAGCTACGAAATAAAAATGGTTTGGGATTTTTTAGATTCAGCTAGATTTTAGAAAAAATTAAAATCTAGATGTTCGACAAAATTAAAAACCAAGGTGAGTAAATCTCGATCGACTTGGATTATTGGTTTAATTTAAAATTGTTGAAATAATTTATTGATTGATTGGATGAATGGATAATTATTATCACTTGAATTTTATATATATAGTAGTATATATATATTAGTAGTTGGAGTGATATTCCCGCACATTATAGCGGATGAGACCCTATGCGCCCCGCATAATAACGGATGACCCTATTTATCGCGATATCCCCTCGAAGTGGGATTGGTATTTTTTATGTTGTATTAACATCTGTGGATGTAGGAAAACAGGTTGGAGGGATCCAACTGCATTTCTCAAAATGTTGAATTTAATTTCATATATTGTGATATATGGATTGTGTAGAATAATCTAGTATAGATTATTGTAGTGATTGAAATTATTGGATGCTATTGTAGCACTCGCCTGAATTTTGATATTTTAAATACCATAAATATATTTTTAAAATGGAAGGAATTAAAGGGAATTTTTGATATAAAAATATTTATATTGGAATTGTGTTTATTTAAAAGAAATTGAATTAGAAAAATATATTTGATTCTTGGTTATACTTAACTATTGTGAATTATTAAATGGAGATTTTAAGAATGAATTATATAAGAGAATTTATAAATGATATTCTGGAAATATAAAAAGGAGTTAAAAGCAATATTAAAAATAGATTGGAGGTATAAATGGAATTTATAAGAAATGAATTTATATAATAGAATTTTATAAATAAGATTTGTTTTATAAACTGGTAAAACCAAAAAGGATTATAAATTTTATAAACGATGTTAATAAAGGAATTCGATATCAGATGATAATTGGGAAAGAATATGGAAACAGGTTGAGAATAATAGTAGATTCTATTTTTGAAATGAGAATGGTTAGGGAATCGACAATGAATCGATATGTTGTGAAATCGAGAGGAAGTTATAAATTAAATTGGTTATTGAGATTTTAAAATATATATATATATATATATATATATATATTTTAAGAAGTTAAGTTCGTTTTTCAAAGGGAAAACTTTATTATTTAAACTATGAAATTTTAAACTAGTTAGTATCGGAATACTTCGAAAAATGGATTTTTAAATATTTAATATTTATTGAAATAAAATTTTAATTTTTATAATCAGCTTTGTAAATTGATTTGTTTTATTTTAGATTAGTTATTAATGGTTTATTAAAAGTGTTTAATATTAACTTAAAACATATTTTAAAAATAAAAATAAATTACTATTCTTTAAAAATGCTCATTATATATATATATATAGTTTGAAATGATTGAAAATTTATTTATAAAATTCTCTCGAGGTGTGTAAACAGGTTTTAAATTTAAGGATGAGATTTTATAAGAGAAACCTTATAAATGGAATTCTAGAGGCTTAAGAAAATTTCCAATGTTTAGATGCGATAACTTCGGAAAGAATATGAATTCATTTAAAGAAGTTATAAATGGTTGGTTGAGATTATAAATAAGTATAATCGGTTTGGAAATCGTAGGAAGAATTTATTAAAATTCCAAAGACTTATGAGATAAGTTATAAAATATTTCCATGTTTAATATTAAAATGATTTTGGAAATTATACGTACAAATAATTTCCTAAGTAATGAATGGAAGGTTTTGGAAATATTTTTAGTGGGAAATGATTTGAAATAGAAATATTTTCTAAGTGTTATAAGAATGGAAGTTGGAAATATTTCTAAGTATTGAAAATGGTGAAATATCCTGTTATGGATACAAGTGTTGAAATTGTTTTCAAATATAGAAATATTCAAAGAGATTGGATATATATCTTGGTGAAGATATTTTGAAAATAGATATTTGGGAAAAAGTTATAATAAGGCCTAGTGACTGCTTATGGATGTTTTATTGATAGTTAAATAACCGACTATCAATATTGGCCAATTTCGTTAATCGTTTCGAAGAGATCGGGATCGAATTTAATTATCCGAAAACCACTTCTATCCGGTTTGAACGTTACGAATGAATATCATGAAGATGATGAAGATGGTGATTCATTTTTTCCAGACCTAGGACAACTTGTATGGACGAATGCTATTAGAACATCGTCATTGGAGGACGATGAGCATTCTAAGTAGAATTGTTTCTTGAAAGGTAATTCTTAGCCTCAAGCCTCATCAACCGGGAATGACTAAAACAGAGGAGATGCAGCAAGGCTAAGTAGGTCGCACCCAAATAGGGTATGTTATCACTTTTCTAGATGTCCTCGAAAACCTATTTATTACGAATATGGTTGTGCATGAAAGAAGGAGCGCTCGATGGTAAGGGTGGGAACACCCGGGGTGATAACATATTCGGTCTATCCAGGTTAGGGGCCGGTCTTGTGTAGCAGGGGATCCCAGCGAGGTCTTTGGTACATTTTTCTAGAGGTGTACTGTGATGGGCGGTACCCCAGTGGTCCAGTCATTGTATGGAATTCATTTTCCAATACGAGCCTTACGGTTTTGTTTGTAGAGCCTAGTATGCTGGAATTTAATTAATGTAACAATTTCGGCTATTTGAATAAGTATATGTATTTAGACACTATTATACTATCAGATGATTTTGATATAAAACGTTTTGGTTATCGTAAGGTAAAAACCTATTGTGTTTATGTGTGACGCGGTCTTAAGAGATACCTTTGTTTTTCAAAGGATTTTGATAACTCTAATAATTCAAATTGAGTATGTTTTCTCATGCTGGTTTTCCAGACTGACTCGGGTGTTATTTTGTTATAATGCTCGGGTCAGACCGAGTATTACAGATTTAGAATAGGATGCTATGGATCTTAGGAGACGAGCTGGATGACAAGACGTATTTCCGTAGATTTGTATTTCCGCTGTGTGAGGACAAGTTATTAAACTGTCCAGATTGATTGTTGTATATTGTACTCTGAATATGGTATGTATATTAACAGCACAGTTCTTGTATTTAAAATCTGTTATTATATAATATATTTTGTTTTGCTGCGATTGTGAGAATCTGTGTTGTTGTTTATTTTTCTTCTACCTCTTTCTTCATCTTTACCCTAGTTATTCGCTCTTTCATACACTTTGGTTTGAGCGAGGAGGAATATTATCAACTCAAGGGGTACGGAACTGCGGGTCGCTACAACATTCCATCAAATGAACCCTAATTGCAATAGGTCATTCACATGCACCTCTAGTCCCTTCTACTCCTTTGGCGCCATAAGCCTCAATGGCATAACAATCGGTCTGGCATCCTTCACCAAATCTATACGAAACTCGATCCCTTTAGGTGGTAGTAATCCGGCCATCTCCTCCAATATGTCCTGATACTTTTCTAACTATAGGCACAGATGACGACTCGCTGTGAGGGATCTCGAGCGAATACAAAAAACTAACCATCACCTAATCATCGGGTAGCTAGCCTATCTCCAATTTATGACCATCATCTATCCCCATCATCACCAACGACCTCTCATAGTCCACCACTATCTTATTTTTCCTCAGCCAATCCATCCCTAGAATAATACTGATCCCATGAAACCCAAAACAAAGCAATCACAAACAAAAACATCCAAGACTCTATATAGATAAGTCAAGATGAACCAAGCAGAGGCTGGCTGAACAACCAATAGGGTTCGTTATAGTTAAAGGTCGGTTAACTATCTCGGTTTTCAATCCAATTTTATCTACCAAATCACTATATATATAGGAATATGAAGCAATGATATCAAATAAAAATATACAATGTATCAAAAATAGAAAACATACCCTGTATAATAACGCCTTTCCCATTTTCTTTTGCCGATTGAGCACTCCACGAAGCTGGGACAATGCTTAAGGCATAAGCAAACTCATCTTGCTTGTTCCTAGGCAGTTTCAGACAATTCTTCTTGATATGCATAAGCTTGTTGCAGTTGTAGAATTTCTTGCCTCCCACCTTACAATCTTTAGCAATATGGTCCTTCTCCTTACAATCATAGCAAATAGGCTCCCAATTGCTCTTCCTTGGACCATTCTTCATTTCGGGTTGCACCTCCTTAATTGGTTGTGGATAATCTATCTTAACGTGTCCAGCCTTACCATAATTGAAGCACTTCCTCTCACCACCTCTTGAGTCCATACAGTCCTCACTAATATGACCCTTCTCGATGCAATTATAGCATCTTGGTTCCCACTTGCCTTTCTTTTGGTCACCTTTCTTCTAGGACCGTTTCCCACCCCCATTGTCCCTCGTTCTCTTGCTGGTTCCACCTACTCGCGGTTTAGCTTCTTCTTGAGGAATAAAAACCGGTTGCATTTGCATTTGGGCACCACTATCCACTATCCGTATAGCTCCTCTTTGGGCTGCTTGCATTACGCTCACCGTCATATGGATGAACATTGCATGCACTTCCCAGTTATTAGCTATCCCGGTGACCCTTTCATCCTTAGCTTCCGGCGTAGAATTCCTAGTATGCCGGTCCACACAGACAAACTATAATAAGAATGATCAGTCTCTCATAAAGGAAACTATATCAAAGGTACTCATATGTGCAATGCGACTTACTGTAGTATACTACTATATAGTTTTGAAAACCAAAATATAACAAATACGCTCTCTTATATATCCCTCAATCCATTCTAAGACGATAGCTCATTCCTAATCTCTAAAAGATCCAAGTATGAACTTAGGTCGTCTACGCAACCTAAGCTATGATACCGAATGTGACGACAATCCTACACCTGCAGTACCTAATATACTTGTATAATGCGCCGTGGACGTACCCGATCGATGAAGGACGGTAGCCAAGGTGTAAAGTAATAAAAATCCAAGCAAAGAACCTATAGAACATCTCACGACGAACAGACAAAATATAATATAAAAACATATATGTAAAACAGGCGAGATATTGATATAATCAAATGTGCCATAAATAAGACATCGGAGTGCATCAAGTTCACATACTATACAAAAACTGAAATAAAGAATTTATACATCCCAAATATCCCAAAATAAACTCTAAAACTATCTCTTATAATACAAGTACTGACATAGCTCCATGGTATTGCACAACGGAATATAAGCAATAGTAAGCTCCAAAGTATAGACATATGAAAGCGTAACCTTCCGCTCGTACTCCATACAGCTCCATGTACTATCCAGACCTGTTATCCCTAATCTACTCTTTTAAGGGTATCTGAGATGATAAGAAGCAAAGCATAAAACCTCGGGTCAGACAATAGTTTGGTATGAGCGATACATCATCTCAAAATACTATAATAAACTATATATGGTAAATAGGGTATAGGATATGAACGACTATACTTGACCTATCCCTGCATCTAAAGATTTATTACATAAACACAGTATATGCTAAACTACTATCACAAGAGGAAAATATGGATTATAGGGGTATCACACAGCATATCAAGCATGCAACAAACATAGCATCCATCACACAGCCTTGCATCCTTCACTCAAGTGCTTCAGATATATGATGACTCCTACAGATGTTCAACTCATTTCCCATGCAGATGGCGAAGGACTGGACACACGTAGATGTCCAAAATATGGGTACACGTAGGCTACCCCGGGTTCATGCAGGCTACCCTATCCCAATAATGAGCATCATAATTTCAGAGTTACCTATCAATCCCTTAGCACACGTATTAATAGTAGAACTACCACAAAAATGCTCAACTCATGCCCACGTAGATAGCCAAGCACTGGACACATGCAAATGTCCAAACGTATAGGTATATGCATGCTACTCTATCCAACTCACGATCATCACAACCTCATGTTCTACTCTTCGAGTTATCACGCAGAACTCGTCCTCTTAGTCCATTACCAGATGCTATAGTCACTCACCACGTCTATTAGTCGAAGTCTTTGCGTTTCATTGGTTTCCATTCTAAGGTCATCTTTAGCTATCCCGGAGTCATCCATCCCTACTCCAAACTAGCTCCTAAAACCACCAAACTACTCCAAGTGTTTCCCCAAAGCCGACACTACCAAAAGCCTCACTCCATTCTGTTCGGCCTAATCTTCCCACGAGCTAAGCTAGACTCTCCAAAGATGAACTAATTTTGATAACCAGAGCCGAACCATCCCCAAAGCCGAGTTAACCCAACACCCGAATAGAGTTTCATGTTCGGCCCTCCAAACCAACATCCCCAGTGGACAGCTTCCACTGGCCAGAGCCGAACCGACCACCTATTGAATAACATTCCATGTCCGGTCCCCAAGCTATTCCACCACCGACCAAAGCCATCCACCATGCTAATATCCGTCGAATATAATTTCATGTTCGGTCCTTCGCTTGCCAAGCCATCTAATGCTGAACCAAATACTTTCCTTCCTAAAGCAAACCATCGGACCAAACTTCCACCAAACCGAACTCTATAGCCCCCTTAGCACATCAATATCGCACTGATTCCATTGCTACACTCAACACTTTGGTTCTCATGCATCACATATGCAACAATACGACTCCAACCGCTCTAGAGCCCATTCGTCGAAGCCCGATTTTATGATTTCTACACCTAGTTCACTTCGATGAGCATTTTCAACCATACAAGCATGCAAAAAAAACATCATAAATGCACCAAACAACATAAAAAAATTAAATTACACAATTAATCATAGCAACCACCATACAAGGTGTATAAAGCACTGCCTAACATCAACCAAGGCAACATGTCTAGAACACCTAAAGTCCACTTATTCATGTTTGCACTATAGGTTGGGTTTTCAAACAGCATTAAAACATAATTTTGACTTTAAAAATGAATCAAAAACATGTTTAAACCTATATATACATATAATAAGGTGAGAGATGATATATCACTCATCAAACACCCAAAAGGTGGAGATTTGCATGCAAATCCGAGAATCAATAGTAAAGATGAAATTTTCCATCCCTAAGAATATAGATTTGAAAATCTCTAATAAATCCTCTTGCTAATATACCCCTAATATATGATTTAGATTTTATTTGGAGGAAAAAAGAGAAGGTTTTGGGTAGAAGAAGTGTTAATGGAGACTTAGATCTATGTGAGAAGGTGTAAAAGTGATTTGGGGATAATGGTTCAGCCTAATAAGGTATCCAAACCTGAAATGGGTTAGTGTGCTTGCCCTCAAACTTATTAACTACCCACTAAGCTACTCCAAAGCTATCAATTTTCAAACAGCCATATCTCCTTTTCAAAAAGTCCAAATTGCTATTATGATCACTCTATGGAAAGGGAAATCATTATATCTTTACAATGGAAGGGGTCTCGGATGCTTTGGTATATATCAAAAGTTATAGCTGATACAAGTTTTCAAGGGTAAAACCATGCGGAAGAATTCTAAAGATAGGAAATGTTACCAATAGGTATTTTCCAAAGTTATAGAGTCGTACGACCTTATATGAATTTAAAAATAATATCTTACGGTTCTCCAATACATCAAATATGAGTCGTTACATGGTTACCAAAACAATGATCTGTATCCTAATGGACTTGGATTTCGATTTAGTCGAAATTCGGGTCTATTAAGGTGCGGGTTGTTGCATTTGATATCAGAGCTTAGGCAGTCGACCATAGGAATTAGGATATGCTGAGAGAACATATTTGAATTTTTTCCAATAATTATATATGTATATTATACGCCAAACTCGACAAATTCCGACCAAAAAAGTAGTTGCGACCATATTTTGAAAAAAAAAGGATAAGGCAACGATGAATTGGAACAATAAATAGAATTAAAATTTATTCACCTACCCCGATTGCCCCATGAAGTGTGGGCCATACTACAAGACGTGGACCAGAAGAGCATAAGCACGACATATAGAAGGATCCAAAAAGCTGGATGGTACTTGACTTTTTTGTTGGGCATAGGCTGCCTTATGATGGTAGATTTCGATGGATTGCCTATTGAAGACGTACATTTCATGTAGACAAACAGAAAGTAAGAACCAATATGTTGCAAGCATCCGAAAGTAAGATGTGAAAATGAATTGAGCAAGTTCCCACAAAAGGCGTTTATTAATCACCACTTGAGGATAGGCAAATTTTTGGTACATACTTTTCTCAATAAGAAAAGGTTAAGAGTAAAGGGAAAAGAAGAAAATTCCAAAAGAAAGAACGATTAAAGTCCATTTCTGAATTCGACCCCATGTGAAAGAATTTAACAAAAAGATTTTGAAAGTTTCTTGAAACTTTTTGAATGGCTTTTCAAGGGATTTTTTTAACAGGAAATTATTGTCAAGAATAAAATTTCTCAGTGTTTTAGCCTCAAGGACAGACCTTCAGTATTTTAGCCTGAAGGACAACTTTATTTAGGTATCAGTTTTTAGTTATTGATAGCAGTTTTTAGGTATCAGTTTGTAGTTATCGGTAGCAGTTTTTAGGTATCATTTTTTAGTTTGGTAGCAGTTTTGAAAGAATGTTTATCCTTATAAATAATTTTGGAAGAATGTTTGTCCTTATGAATAATTTTTAGAAGAATTTTTGTCCTTGTGGTTAAAATATTGAGGTCGTGTCCTTAAGGCTAAAAATATATAAATTTTTGTCCTTTAAATTAATTTCACCTTTTTTTCAATATAAGGACCCTACCATTGAAAAGTTATTGCTTTAAAAAAGCAAGAAACTCTAGGAGTTTCTAAAGGTCTATTTAGAGATTTCTAGTGAAGTTTAAAATTGGTTGGGTTAAAAAATTTTGATTTAAAGGTTTTTGGTAAATGAGTTTTTCGTTTCTAAAATTAATGGAAAAGAAAACATACGTTTGGCTTGATGATTTTTCACATTTTTTAAATTTCAAAGTTTCTTTTGAAAATTCTTTCTAAAGGGTGGATAAATTGAAATATACTTGATTAAAATGGGATAAAGAGAATAAAAAGATAAGAATGTTCGATAATGAAGATAGAAGGAATATTCCTGTATGAGGAAAATATGGAGAAAAACAGCTGAAATAGATTTATACGTATCTCTTTTCATGTTATTGAAGAAAAGGCCAATGACTAAAGCAGTCGACGAACAAATTGCAATGATTCAATCAGGGAAGCAATAAAAAAGGAATACAGCTATGTAAGAAGAAGTCACTTGAAGGCAATTTAGGTAGGAGAAATTTTAATGGTAGCAATATTAGGAAATTTAAATAGAAATGACATTAGCAATTTAGTTTAGTAAATTAGTTAGGAACAATGTAGAAAATTAGAGGCAAAACATAGGAAGAATGGATAATTTCATAAATATGTGCAATAATTGCACACATTTTTAAGAACTCGCCCTCATATGCTATTAGAATCTTCGCTAAGGTTAAAAGTGGAAATAACATGAGTAGTAGGAAAATAATAGGATGGAAGTTGTACTTGTCTACTTCAGTTTTCATTATTTAAAGTTCTAGAAGATGTTTTTGAAAAAAATTTAGTTTCTTATGACAATTAGGTTTTGAATGCAAATAAATATGTTGGATTAAAAATCCTACTCTTAAAAAAGTAAATCTCTATTGTAGAAATTCATTGAAAAGGGAATTGGTTAGAATGGGAAAATTTTTCATGACTCCTTTTGGAAATCAAGTAATTTTTGAAAAAGGTTTCTAGTTTATATTTTCAAAGATAAAAGTTTTGGATTAAGTAATTCATGACCGTGAAGTTTTTTTTTTGAAGAATTGTGAAAAACCAAATCAATTTTTGATATGAAGTAGATATGGATGACGGTCTAAGTAAGACAGGGTAGAGGTCAAGGCTATGAATAAAATAGCTATAAATGCCCGCAGAGTAGCAACAAGGTATCCCCATTGAATATAAAGACTATTAGTATGACCCAGAAATGTTTGATTATACATGTGTGAAAGGTATAAGAAGAATCCTCAAAGGAACGAAGAATGGTGTCAAAGTACACTTTTGCGAGTCATAGGATATATTCGCATGAAGATCAAGGATAAAAAAAGTAAATAACAATGTTTGAGAATACTATCACAAGATTTTGATTGAAAGAAGATAGTGGTATGACTAAAGAAGAGGGTAATGAGATGTCAAACACACATAGAGGATATTGGTTGACCCAAGGTTAAAGAAGGCAAGATAAGTAGTAGTAAAGTTATTCCACCAAGCCAATTTTCCAAGAAGATATTCTAAATGTGCATAGTTTATATTCATTACCCATTGTAGAGCGGGAATGCATAATTTATCCCATAATTGGTTGTAATAACTAAAGTAATGGATGAACCATACTTATTAGAAGCCATGAATGTGAGTTAAGACATGTGGGTCATATTAGAATGATATACTAGAAATGTTCATCTTAATTGAGTAAGGAGTGATAGGGCCACTGCATCATTAACGCCAGTTGAAGTTGGAGGGAAGCTTCCAGCAATTGCTGCCTTTAGGTTATTTGGGTTGTAATCACTATTGTCTCCCTTTGGATATAAGAAAAGTGTACGATATGATATGAGATATGTTTCTATTTTATTACTATGTTGATTTTCTGGATGAGCTTCGATCGCTATATATATGTATGCATGTATGTATGTATAAATGTATGAATGTATATATTGGAAAACAATGTAAATAAGGAAATATCATAAGGACACTTAACTAGCGTTGAATTTGTTAGAGCTTGAAGTTTATAAAATGAATTAAGAAATTAAATTAGCAACTAGAAATAAAGAATATTTTAATCAAAAAGACTTTAAAATTCTGGAAAAAATAAATTTTAGCAATTGAAGGACAGAGAAAGGTTGTTACAAAATCACGAGTCACCATCTCTATGCCTTAAAAGCTAAAATTTATAGATATACTTATGTGTTGATTGTTGTAAAAGGAAAGGTTTCCCCAAATCTAAGATTAATTGCACAATGCTAGGATCAATCATATGCATTAACTCATTGACCGAGTCCCGATTTAAGATTTGGCTTATTGTTTTTAAGAATGGAACAACAAATGTTTTGAAAATTTGTATTCGAATGCATTTGAATTTTCTTGTTTAAATGCTTTGAGGAATTAGATCTAAATACTTTTGGAAAATTTTGTTCAAGTGCTTTTAGAAAAAAATGGTGTTTAAGTGCTTTTAGGAATTCGATTTTTTAAACTATTTTACAAGTTTGAATTAAAGGGGGAAAAATATATTTAACGTAAAATGAAAATTTTCCAATTTTCTAGTGCCACAAGGTTAGCATAGTGAGGGTCGACGTGTTAGTAAATACGATTTTTTCTGCCCAACAGGGTGACATTATACAAAACATAGGGAATAATAGGAGGAAAAGTTGTTGTAACTTTGGAACTTTTATTTTCATATCTTGTTGATAGTGAACAAAACTTGGGTTTAGGATAATTCCGTTTTAACATCAAAAAATAAGCCTCCTCATGCAAATTGTACTTGGAAAAGTTGAAAAATATTTAGGGGCAAAAGAGAAAGTTCCAAGGTACAACGGAATAGGTATCCAAAAGAATGGTGAAAATGTGAAATTTTCCATCTAAATTCCTTTTTCGACATAGAAGTATAAATTTAGGAAAATTGGATTTTTAAAATTTTAGATGTTAGAAATTGTGTTAGGTATTGAATGGTAGAGATGCAAAATTGGTTGAACAATCTCTGATTCGTAGGAGTGTGGAAATTATTGTGTGAAAAATGATTTTTGATTTTTCAAACTTGCATATATAGAACTGCTAATATATATAGATTGTTTGCATCATACATTCAAAATGTTTTCTTAAAAGAATGCATTCATATAAGTGGTGTCGGTTTAGAATTATTCAGCATGCATATCATATATGTTGTGATGCATCATGCACTTGCACACGTTTGGCAGCAAAATTGCTTGTGCGCTAATTGGTTGGATAATTTAGAATGGTTGTGCGCTATGTTACATGATTCAATACTTAGGGAATTTCGGGGACGAGATTCTTTTAAGAGGAAAGAATGTAACACTCCATAAAATTAATGGTAATTAATAAATAATTATTAAGGCTCAAAAACGGAATTTACACACATTTCAGAATTTGGCCACGAAAATTGCACCATTGTGTTCTTGGTGATTTTCTCAGCAACTTTCATATTTTAAGTTTTGCGATCATAGTTCAAACGAAGAAGTCATAGACATTTAAATTTTCAGAATGAAAATAATTAAACAGGAATAAAAAGGTAACAAATTATATTAATCACGTGGACCCCATCGATCGACCCCCTACTTGAGTCGGGTCAACCTTTACCAGTCAACCGCCTATAGTGGAGTGGTCGATCAGTTGGGAAGGTGGCAACTTGGGTTGAACCTTGGCTAAACGGCTCGAATTTAGTTATTTTAAATCTAACGGATACAATTGATTCGAGCGTCTATAAATACAGGCATAGCCCCTCACTTTTCTTCCCATATTTTTTGATCAAAGTAGCGGAGCTCTGTCACTTTCTCTTCTCCACTATTTCTATTAATTATAAAATATTATATTATATGTATATATAATCAGAGAAGGACAGAAAATAAAAGACAAAAAGAGAATGAGCGAATCAATATTGCGAAAAGATGTAAAATTTATAATTACAAATTTATATTCCACTTAATCAAAATCTCTTCTTAGATCTGTAATTCTAATGGTATGTATATATCTTGTTATATATATTTTTGAATTGGAAAGGAAAAAGAGTCAATTAAAGGGATGAATTTGGATTTGGAGGATTTGAAAAGCTAGAAAGGTGAGTGGGAAATTATATGATTTGTATGTAACATTGAAATTTTGACAAGCACCATTGTCTCAGTGGTTAATTGATTCGACTTTGGTACGAGAGGTCACAAGTTCAAAACTTGTGTAGCGTGATTCGAGCATATATTGACATGTTTTAATTTAAATTGTTGGTAATTCTCTTTGGAAGGATAGCTGTAATATATTAAAACGTGAAAATAAATACTCCATATAGAAGTTACGTATTAGTATGTTCTCGAATTCCTAAAGTTATGTATTAGTATGTTCTCAAATTCCTAAGCATAGGAATTAATGAGTTGGATATTAAAATATATATTTATTTAACAACATTCCTTTGAGCTGACTAGGACAGAGATAAAAGGACAAACAACGTTGAGAATTAAAACGAGTGAAGATAAAGAAGGGCTCTGATCTTATTACCTCACGAGAGAAATTCCCACACCTCCCGTGTCTCCCTATCTCTCACTTTTACTCAACCGCCTCCACTACTGCACTTTTATATAACGGGTTTTGGACCAAAGGTCCCTATTTTCAAAGCTCATGTACAAAAAGTCCCTACTCATAAACCCATGTAAATTAGGTCTCTATTTTGTTAATTTTTACCAAACTGTCCTCTTTCAGAAAATCGACTTAGCATCCTTTTCAGGAGCAAAAACAGTATAAATTAGCAAAAATCTAAAAATAGGGCCCCAATTTTCATAATTTATTCGGAAGGGACTTTTCTTAAATCATCTTTCGATTCCAGGGAGTTGAGAGTCATTCCTTGTTTATATAAAATAATAATGCCTGTTAGGAAAAGAATGTTCAAAATCAACACCGCTTTAGCATGATTCTAGATTGAGATTGGTACGCTCAGCTACTTTATGTTATCCCAGATGAGATTGGCAGGTTCAACTTTTGAAATTCATTTAACTATTTATTAGTTCCTAATATTTTACTACACTCTCGATGATTCGCATACCTTTTGTAATCTTACCAACTTTATTTCCTACTTTTTTTCAAAGTATTTTAAGGTTAAAATGCTATTTTTGGATTGATTTTTTTTTAAATTTTTATCAATAGTCAGCAATCATTTATATTTACGTTGTGTCTAAACTATTACTTTTGGATCGATTATTTTCTTTATCATTTTTGTTATTTTGGAATTGGTATCATTTTGAGATTGGTATACATTGAAATACTCTGATTTTTCTAGTTTGGAATATTGATTTCCAACATTTACCTATTGATTTAAATATATTTTATTCTTAATTTTGGTTTAAACTACTTCACTTTGTCTTGTTTGGCTGCTATTTTGCTATATGGGTTCCCAAAACCTAACTACAAATTGAGTTTGTACTATTTATATATTATATTTACCAAATGCTTTTGTTCTATTTAGCAGGTATGGTGTCTTGTATATATAAATTCTGTCCATAAGTAAGGCTATGAGAAGCTACAAGGAAGGTTTACAACTGCTTAACTTGAAATGTTATATAATATAAGATTATCTTTTGAAACATGTTAATGTATATAAAATTCTACTATGCTTCGGATATGCATTTCGTTATGTACTGTACGTGTTAACTATTCTTATATGTAAGCAAGTGCTCAGGCAAGAGAAATCTTTATGCAATATAGATATCTATGTAGAATGTCATTGTGAAATAAATTCTATTTGCATGACATGGACTCAATTTGCACGAACATGTTGCAGAATTTCCAAATGCATGAAAGAGTGCTTTATATATAGGAAGAGTTATAAGGGGGCTTTGAGTTCAACCCTTCTTGTAAAATCCTTACACTAAAGACTATGGGATGATTGTCCTTACCTGCTTAACTGCTTCCTCGCATTTGGATGGTTGCTGCAAAGGCGATCTCTTTACAATATTTTATTCTGTCCAATTAATCAGCACTTCCACATTAGTTTTTCTTCAACCTTAAGGTGTTTATTTTTGTAGCCATTAAATTCAGGAGGAATCAGTTCTTTCCAAATGTAGATGAAAAGAATTTTCAAGTATACTTAGTTTTGGCATTTCTCTCGACCTTGAAGATGCATATATTAAACTAGAAACTCCCTCCTATGGCTTAGTTGAACTATCCTATAGCTATCAGTTGAACCCTTTGTAACATCATAGAATTGTTTTTTCTTCTGGCAATCACAATTATGTTCTGAAAAATTCCACCACTATTCCATTACATATTAGAAATGTGTACTTTATTTTTTTCTAATCAAAACGACCTATCTTTAGTTTATTATTAGTTTGAGTTTAGTGAAGCATATTACTTTGACTGTGGTGATTTTCTAAAGCTTTCGTCCATATTTTCTACTTTGGTAATGATTTTTGAATTTATCCAATTCATTTTATTTAAAATTTTGGTACCGATTTTACAACTTCATTTTATGAGTTAAAACTAAGGTGTCCTATTGGAGTTTGACTTGGCATGCATTATGTTTCTTCTTCAATGTTTTCAAACAAAATTTGAAATCCTGTTCATAAAAAACAAGTTTTAATATATGTGTGTGTGTAATATTACGACGTACTATTCTTTGGATAACACACTGATGTCTTTGTGTTATTTCTACCGTCTCTTCTAATTGTTTTGAAGTATTTCAGAAGAAAAATTAAATGGCATTGGGGAAGTGGAAGAGACAAAGAATTGAACAGAGAAAACAAAAACTGTGAAACAGTGAACTGAGAGTGGAGAACATTTAATAGCAAGCTTTTTCCCTTCTATTTTTGTATTAAACCTCTTTGAATTCGTGTTTATTCATTTTTTTTCACTTGCTACCTTTTGTATTCGTGTTTCTGTTTAATTGTTTTTCTTTAAATAAAATGGATAAGCACAAAAGCTATTTGTAAAAATGAAACTGTAAACTTTAAATGGCATATTATTAATCGTATTTTATTTACTTTTGCCTATGTAAGCAGGAACAACCAATAAATTTTCATTTGTTCAGTTGCATTTGCTTTCGTTTACCTTTTGTAACCATGGTTGTTTATGTACTGCAAGTTAATAATTTCATTTCCTTCATTGTTGTCAACTTTCACTCCTATTGAATTTTTTATTTTTTTGAATGTTCCACTGTGTTAGTGTTTTTGCGTTATGGGCAATGAACATTTGTACGGTTTGAAAAGTGAGGTAGTTTGTACTTAAAAGTATAAAGCCCGTGCCGATGACACGGATGAAAACTTTATGTTATATATAACTTATGGTACTATTTGTTACAACGATGCGAATTTTGATCATTGTACACTATATTGTATAAAATATGTATAAAAAAATATATTTTTGTTTATATAATGTATGTGAAAACATAAGTAGTCGATTTTGCATGAGTGGTTAAGTATCATTCTTGTCATAAAAAAGATGGTATACCAATTTGACCTTAAAGTTTTTTTTAGAAGGCAGCTTCTTTTATAGAGGCATGCAACATAGGCAATGGCAGTCAACTTGAGGTACGTTTAATGACTTTGAATTGCATAATAATAAGCTAATGCTAACTGTTGTCAATTTTTTTTCCTCCTGTATTGTTCTTCGCTTTTTTTGGTGCTTATGTACAAAAAAAATATGAGATGCTAAAATGCATTTGGAAGCTAGTAAAATACATAAATAAATCAGTTTATCAAAGTGCAATTTATATTAAATTTATTAGAGGAACAAAACTTTCTCATATAAAATATTTCAAATAGAAAAACACCAATATGTTCAGAATACATAAGAATTTAAAGAAGCATCTGAAATACCCTTAGCGAAAAAGAAGGCAAATCACAAAAGATATAAGGAAAAACGAACTTAGCTCATACTTCTGATGAGATAATTGATGTAGTCCTTATTGCCAGCTCCATCTTCAACATTGTGACTCTCTTCTTTTTGAGACCTTCCAATAGAGCCTTCGACTTAAATGTCCATAAAAAATTGTTTGCCTCCTTAAAGTGTTTGCCATATCTTGCGAATGAGATCTTTAATGAGATTACTTCATTTTTGGTAAACCCTGCTCGATAACTGAGTTATCAGTTAAAGCAATTCTTGTCTTGTACAAGTTTTCCAGTTCCACTATATTGTAGATCAACGCTCCCACACTCTTCACATTGGATAGCCTTAAGTATCATATAGTTCAACATGCTGCAGCATGTTCATGCTAGCCTTGTTCCATATCCGTAAGCGACCACATTGTCATCTTTTATATTATTCAAATAATCTTTCTCTTTAAAAGCTAAAATATAAACCGAGAGAAAAAAGAAACTACATAGGTAGAGCTATAAATTGTGTGTTGCTATAATAATATTTAAACTCGTTTAAAGAACATAATGTAAATAACATTTGAACTCATTATGTTATTGATTGTCCAATTTTTACAAATAATTCACTTGGTGTATCATAATACAGTCCAAGAAGTAATGAAGTAGCATGAAAAAATATGATTCTTTTAGACTTGTTAAATTTCATGTTATTCTAATAATCTTTTCTCCAATATTTAAAAACTTAGAATCCGAGAAAATACAGAAAATAAACGACAACATATAAAAGTTGATACCTCCGTAAATCAAGCGCTCGTTGTCATCTAAACGCTGCAAGAAACAATGAATCGTTTGGTTGGTAGACAAACAATAATATCGTAAATATATAAAATAAACAAGAAGACAAAACTTTAGACTATAGGGTGGAACCCAATGCACGAAGCTTCCGCATGATAGCGGGTTCTGGGAAGGTCAATAATGTACGCAGCTTTTCCATCGCATTGCGAGGAGGTTGTTTTCGAACTCGAACCTGGATCCCCAAATCACTATTCGGGTGACCTAACCGTTCACCAAGGCTCCACCTCACAAAAGTTTAGACTACAATAAAGAAAATTTTGTGAAGATAGATTTACTCAGGCACACGAATTTTTAACATATGTCATTTCAAGTTTTTACTACCAAGTATTTCTTAAAACACGATAGTATAATTTTAAAAAAGGAAAAAAAACATAGACTAAAATGCATAGGCACATCTAGACTCTAATGCAAAATAATGACTCAAAATAGTATGCAATGGACAATGTTATGTGTATAATTATCAACGTTGGAGGATGCATGAATATCGCCAATATCAAAATATGATTGCCCATATTGTTTAATGTTCTCTAACCCGAGTGTGACAAACTGTAAACTACATATGCACCACGATTTGAAGTAAAGTTTGCCATAAAAGAATTTAGATCTCAAATAGCAAATATAATGAAGAGTTATAAGTGAGATCAAATAACTTCTGCTAAATATAAGCAAGTTGTCGAAGAGTAACATGCATGCATGCATGCATTCACACGCGCACAAAACCAGACTAAAAAAGGTAGAGATAACCTGAATGGAAGTGAATTAAGAAGCAACATCACAGATTTGACTAACTTCATTCTGTAGAGCATCTAACCAATTTGTTCCATCCGCATAAATAATAAAACTTGAATGTACAACTAAAGGCATGAAGATAAAGTTGAAGTAACATCAAGAGCAAGGATTTTGAACAATATGGATGGATCTATTCTACAAAGTATAGCAATTATGGTGAAATCTTTTCGTATCTAAAAGAGCATCACCTTACATGTATAAAATTTCTAGTGTGCATTTTAATATGAAATTAGGTAAATTGGGAGATTGTTGATGTGTAAAAATATTACCGTGTTAACCATAATAACTGCAATATATATCATATATTCTACACAGCTCATGCGCGTGAATTTGTAAAGGAAAAAAGAAAGCAAACAGTAAAAAATTTGTAGGGAGAAAGACATCGGAATCGACATTGTGAATCCCAACCTGACGTCGTATAGTAAATAAAAGAAAAAAATGAGCAACAACTTATTGATTAAATTTAGTTCATTTTCTGTTTTTTTTTTGAAAACCCAGGAGAACACGGCGGACCGGTAAACTCCTGAGGAGGGTATAGTAAAGCCGTCTGCTGATCCAAGCCCTCATACCCCAGATAAATTTATATAGGATAGGAAAGCGCATGGTAGGAATCGAACCTGGGACTTTTTACCAGAATCCAAGCCTTCTTTCCACTGTACCGCACCTGCGAACAGTTCATTTTCTGTTAAAATTCTAGGAAGTGAAGAATGTGGGGGTTGGAATTCTATTGATGAAAAAGTCAAACAACATAATTAGCTTTATAATAATGCAACACACATGTTAAAAAATAAATGCGACGGGTGTTTTATCAACCAAAAGAAAAGGTACTGATGTCATCTTCCATTAGAATACATCATATATGATAAAATCATCTCTTGCAATCTATACGTTATCAGGATAAGTAGGAAAAACTTCAAAACTTGAATTTAGTAGAAGTAAAGCAAATCTAAAGCAACCACATATATGGTTGGAGCCCAAACAATAAAAATACCAATAATTATTAATTATTCACAAAAGATATCAAACAAAAACATATTATTTATTGCTCTAAATTGGAAACACCAATTAATAAAGATTAAAAGATCAAAGGGGAAACAACTTGTCAATATTAATATATTTATAGAAATGGTGATGTTTTTTGACAGAATCTCGGTTAACATACATATTTATTTGGATAAACTAAATCAATTTATTGGATGGTGGAAAATTATAGAGAAGAGATCTCATTTGAAATACATATCAATAAGGAAACAAACATAAAATTGGGAATAACCTAAAATTGAATCAATTTACCAAAAAATATCAATCTGGCTATGTCAAATTTTATATTTCAGATGGACATTTAATCAAATAATTTTGTACATATTAATGACAGATCCAAATATGGAAACTGCCATAGCTAAGCATGTATCAGATCCACTAATGTATATATCAATACAATAATAGCAATTTAATGAAAAAGACTAAAACAGCTAAATAGTAATTCTACTGTGTAGTTAAATAAACCCTTTTAGCAACTTTTTGTAGTAAAAATGAGCAAGAGATGTATAACAAAAATTTGCTTCTATTTTCCGGTTTTAGCAGTAAGTGCAAATATTTCAAAATCCGGCTATTGCATTCCCATTTTTAAATCAATTATCACCAATTTGGAAGTTATATGAGACAAAAACTGAAAGATAATCCAAAATAATCTCATACCGACATTTAAAATAGTCTCATATTTCAAAAATTGAAAGAAACTGAAACTTTGCGGTGATGTTCAGAAACAACAGGTTATTTCAGTCGGACCATCATTGAAAATAATTCATGTGAACGGTACTTAACAAATACCTTGTGACAACGGTGCAATATAAATATTTAACAAAGAAAAAAACAGTACTTTTCAGCTTCAATCCTATAGTATGTAAGCAACAGATATAATAAGAAAAATTGTTGAAACGACGTAATTAATACTTCTTATGGGTAACATTGGCTACATACTTCTTTTGGATCACTTGGTTTTGTAAAGATAATAAATATAAATAAAGCAATAAGTTAGAATTAACATGACCTTGATGATTTGCTACTTCTCAACAGCTCAATAAAAAGACAGGCAAAACATTTCTTTCATTTTCTTTTCTCAGTCGGTAATTAGTAAAATAAACATAGCTTCCCAAATATAACTACTTGGACAACTTTTTATTAAGGTCTATGGCTTAAGTTAATCACTCGATTGCTCCTTTAAACCGACAAATTTATCCAAAATTCAAATGGATTCACTTAAAAAATAACAAACAGTAAGATTATACGTAATAAATTATTTTCGTAGTAGAATTTGTAAGCTATCAAAATGCGGGTGCTGAAAGCACCCAACAAATAATTTGTAAGCTGTAAAAAATGAGTTTTATCGAAATCACAAAATTAATTTAAAGGCGGTGGAGGATTTAATAAGCCTGATATGAAATGAGGGTCATTTCTCATTCCTATAGAAGGCAGAATAAAATTCGCAAATCATATTAATTTGTTGAAATAAAACTGCTAGAGAAGATGAAATCAAAATCGCACGCCAAATTAACGAGAAGAGCAATATCAATATCAATATCGCAAGTCAAGTATAGAAGAAAAAAATCAAATCGAAGAAAGATTAGTATGAAACAATAATAATTAAAAGGTAGAAGATCTAACCAACTTACTGTAACGATTATATCAGATCCGAAACCAAGCAAAGCATAAGCCACCATGAGCAAGAAAAATGAAATTGATGGAGTATAATTTGTAGAAGGGTTAAAACGACTAAAAAATTGGGGTTCACTGATGGATGGATTTTGGATTTCATACACGGTGTTGTCTGTTTAGTTTTAGGAAGAAAGAAAAGGCAAAGCAAAAAAGAACAAAGTACGTGGGGAGGACAGTTAGGAGGATAGTGGGGTAGATGGTTGTAACGATAATGGAGTATAAGTAGTAACAGATTTGGATTTTTAATAGTTATCTTAACTCCGTTTGTTTTATTTATATGTGTTAGCATTATGAGAGTTAACGGAGTTAAGCAAACGTGATTTATTTGCTGACGTGGGTGAATGGCAGCCATCTGATATGTTCGGCAATAATAAATCTGGACCATTCTTTGTCTTATCCGTTAAACCAAAGGAAATTTGTTATATAGACAAGTGGAAACCCATGCGTCGCACGGGTGCGTAGGTTATTTGGTGCTATAGTTTGTCGGTATGAATATATTGTTGGAACATAAATACATATTTTGCAACCATTTTATATATACCATTGATTGTGATAATCGTGTGACTACTAATTTTGGTATGTTAAACATGGCTAATATATTGGTTTGGTGTAATTTTAAATTTGCATGTTTGGACGAATATTTGAATTTCAACAGTCAACTTTAATTTTCTCCTGCATTGGTTTACTCAATGATTGTTTGTACCAAAATTGGGCACAACACTCTTCGGAAGGATTTGAAGAAATAAAAATGAAGAATTAAATGTAAAAAGAGGATTATCTAACAAACACTTCAAACAACAATCAGAAAAACAACAAAGGAACACATAGATTTAGAGTGGTTCGGCGTGTTACCTACGTCCACTATGAAATGGTTGATCTTTATTAACTTTTGCTTGCTGGTTACAGCGTATTACAACGGTAAATCTCGAGTACAACAGTGAAATTCGAGTACAATGATGAATTCGGCAGAGTCTGGACGTCAAAGAGCCAAAAGATCCCTTTTCTGTAGGCTCTGGGATGCTATTTATAGGCGTAGGCTGCAAATATCTCGCTCAGATCTCGGGAGACTTCTTCTGGCACGTGGGCGGGCCCACGCAATCGATCCCACGTGATTTGCACTCGGTCCGTGATCGATACGAACGAATTTCATATCGATCAAGATTTGGTCCAATTGAGTCGAAATTTAGCATGAACATTCTTTAGGTTGTACGTAAGCTCCTGTGAAAATTTGGTGGCATTTGGACTTGTACATTACGAGTTATGATCGATGCAAGCTCGCGTTTTCCCTAGGATGTCTTGTTCGTATCGATACACTTCGTATCGGTCTGTTCGAATCGTTCTTGAGCACGTGCCTGCAAGTTGATGTGGCTCTAACTCCTCGGATCGGTCCACTTTTTATGCCGAACGATCGAGTTTTCCCTATGCATGTGTCTTGTTCGTATCGATCAGACTTTGCTTTGTTCGTATCGATTTACTTGAGGTATGTTCGCATCGATCGCAACTTATTCTGTTCGTATCGATCGATTTCCTTCACTCTGTTCGTATCGATCCTTGACCAATTGGTACGAGTTGACTCCAATCGATGGATTCGAAATCAAACCAGACTAGGTGGATACGAAGTTGGGTATATGTGATGGATATGAATAGATGGATGCAAAACAATACTTATTGAATGGTACGAACAGCCGAAGCTCGATGGATACGAACAACAAGGCTTGATGGATACGAACAACCGAAGCTCGATGGATACGAACAACGGAGGCTCGATGGATACGAACAATGGAGGCTTGATGGATACGAACAACACTATCCTCCTAATCGATGCGAAATCGTGCGTCTTTGATCGGTTCGAATTTAATCGTTACGAAGTCGGGTTCTCTTTGGTTGCTTGATGGATGTGAACAAGAGGATTGATTAAATTGCATCGATCATGTCTTGAGCATACGAACTCAGATTGACTTGAAATTTGGAGCGTTGGCTTCCATAGCTTTTCTTGTTTCGTCATATCAATTGTTACTTGATTCGGACTTGGACAAAATTTTACCGACATCCATAGTGAACCTGCGTATACTCGATATTGGGATGAGCGGTCTTTGATTTTCAGTCAATTCCTTGATATCATGGCCTTGCCAAAAGGCGAGATAACATTTGCCCCCCAAAGTACGTCTTGTGAGAACATGCCGTACTTTGAATAGGCGTATCCTTCATTCTGAACAATTCTGTCAGACTTGTTGACCGATCGTTGTCCTTTCATCGAAAGCTGTAACCTTTGACCGATTTTCATTAATATGAATTGTTGACTGCCAACTGTTGTACCGTGTACTGTTGTAAATGACGGTTGTATGGTAGTGATTAGTTGTTTATTGTTGTAATCGTCATCAGGTGGGCATTCGACCTGTGACTTTCGAAAATTGAATATTAGTCTGATATATATGCATATATGTTAACCTGACTCTCATTAACGTTCGCACGTTCACAAGTCGTTGTCAGTTTTCTCGTATCAAATTCTGTATCGATCCTCTCCTGAATCGATGTGAAATTCGAGTTGTAACAACGGTTGATGGTAGTTTTGGAGCTTTTCTTTCAAATCAATTCTTTCCTGGATCGATTTTAGAAGTTGGGTGGTCATCTTCGTATCGATGACATCGACACATACTAATAGTTCTTTGGAATACCCCTCATCGATGGATACGAGTTTCTGTGGACTCCAGATCAATGGACATGAAGTTGTGATTTCGTATCGATAGACTTATGATGGATACGACAGTCCAATCGGTCCGCCGAGAATTATTCGTATCGATGGAGTCGAACAATCCGAACATGACTTGGTTGTGGCGTTCGCATCGATGGAAGCCGATGGATACGAACGGTTGTTGCTTTTGATAAGGGTGCATGGATGCAAACTGCCCTCTTCGCATCGCTTTGGGAGGGTACCATTTTTACCCGACCATAGCAATAGGGAGTCGAACCATCATTTCCTTTCATCTCGTGTTCGTATACAAGCCTTTTTGTACTTAGAAAAATGTACTTGTTCTCAATTTCTAGTGCGCCTTCGTATCGATTGAGAAACCAGGAAATAGAAACTACTCTTGCTTTCGAACTGAACCAAACATCGATCCCTTGAACTAACCGTTGAAATCAGGTAATTAAACGGTAAACCCGCATTAAGAACGACGAGATTCGAATCCAATTGCTAATCCATTCACATATATGGCCGATTTCTGGCGATGTTGAGTTCGGAATTGGCTCAGAGCAAGGCCGAGGGAGGAATGAAACAGAGTTATGGCCATTTGGGAAAGAAGGAGTGAGGAAGGAGATGAAGGAATCGGTGAAAAGTTGGTCAGCCTTGATTTCGTATCGATGGAGGGTTAGAGAAACCGGATTTTGCATCGAACTTCAACCGGGAGCTTCGTATTGATCGCCTGCCTCTAACTTCGTGTCGAGTATTGATCCTCTGATTTTGTTTTTGAACACTTCGAATCAACATGGATTCGAAGCATAGTTGTGGTGGATACGAACTGTATTGTACCCTGATCGATGTGAAGTCATTGCGACCTGATCGATATGAAGCTATCAGACTTCGGTCGATACGAAATTGAGGCTTCGATGATCGATACGAAATGAACGTATTGGATTGATGCGGAGTGAATGTTAGTGATCGATGCGAACTCTTTGCAATTCGATAAACATGAAGTTGTTGAGTTTGGATCGATACGAAGTTAATAAACTTCAATCGATACGAAATCAAAGCTCTTTGCCGATCGACCTCAATTTGGACTTTGACGGATATGAAATTTCACGCATACTCGAACTCTTGACTCCGACGAGCTTCATCTGTGCATAACTGGACTTGACCATTGAACGACATATTTGACTACCCTTCGAAGCTCATCGATGGAACTGTAACTCAACAAAATCTTAACAAACTGTAACTCGGATCGGTCTCTAAAGTCTGGATGGCACGGTTGTGACGGTCGGCGATGATGGTCACTCCAGTTGAATTTCGAAGTCTCGTCTTTTGGACATTTTCTCTAACTCTGTAGAATTTCTCAAGTCATATGTAGCACTGCACTGCACAACACACTTATGCACTTCACACTGGGGAACGCACGGGCTTATTATCGTCTAATGATGGTTTTTAATAAGTCGATTAGCTATGGAATCCACAAGTTCTCAACAGCAGAAGCTTCAGAGTTCATCTCCTTTTGTCCTAGAGATACCGTCCATCGCGGCCAAAGTTATATATCCAGCTCCGGACGAGCTGCCTGGTGCCACGTTTATCATGAATCCACAAGATTTTGTGCCGTCTAACGTTTCCGAAGATATACTGGGACGAATATGTCTAAGGCATGATCTACCGTTGGACGACGTATTATTACCAGGACCGAATGATAGACCATATACTCCCCTAGAGGGGTTTACGGCCTTTAATCGTCATGCATGTACAACGGGAACATTTCCTCCGTTTAACCAATACATTAGGGAAGTGTTGTCTTTCTTCGGAATCGCCCTATCTCAAGTACACCCCAATGGATACACCCTGTTGAATAGCCTATTTATTGTATTTATGGAGCATCTTTTCCAACCACCGATCTCGATCGAGATTAGATACTTATTTAATGTCAAGAGTCGGGGAGATAGTCCCTCGTTCACATTCCTAGAAGCAGTCAAGAATTGTCAAGTTGTGACCGGCTCCTGGACCAGACTGAGTTACTTTAAAACAGAGTGGTTCTATGTCCGCTGCCCTCCAGGATTTGCTAGCCGATGGTTAGTCAGACGTAAGTGCTTTGACTTTTCTGGTAGTCAACAAGATAATTGCAAACGGTATTGGGACTAATACTCTCTTTCTTTTGCAGCCGCAATTCCATGACCTAAGGGCGTGCACTTTAAAGAAATTGTGCAGGTCCTTCAAGAAGTGCCAAGCGAGATGAGAGAAATCGAGTCGGTGCTCACCGATAGGAACTTGAGAATTCTTGGACTAATCGAACGAAACCAAAGTATCAGACTTGAGGGAACGCTTAGGGAAGTCCCGACGAAGCGAGTAAAGTGCAGAGCGCCAAGAGTCGTAATTGCTGAGGAAGGTGATGAAGAACACACGCCCACAAACGACGAACCCGTGGCCGGGCCTTCCGACAGTTTTCAGGGTTCAGAGGGAAGGAGAAAAGGCAAGGCAGTGGCATACAAACGTCACAAATCCACAAGATGGAAATCCGTAATTATAAGGACCCGATTCTTCGACTTCCGAATACCGACATCAATACGTCCACTGTATCGACTGCCGAGCCATCGAATGCCGGAAAACCGAATTCTTAGGGTTTAAGAAAGAAGAGGTAGAAGAAAAGATAGAAGAAAAAGAAAGAAGAACAACAGAACAACATAAGAAACAGAAACAATATCAGAATCTCACATTCGTAGCGGAACTACATATAATAGATAAATGAATAATCTTTAAATCAAAGAACTATATCATTTTATACATTACATCATCATCAGAGTTTACAACAACAATACAACACTGGACAGTTATATAAACTTGTCCTCATACAGAATACACAACGGAATAAATAATATCATATACAAGTGGTACGTCTCGCCATCCAGCTCGCCAGTAAGCTCCACAGCATCCCGAATCCAGAATGACCTGATAACCTGACTCTAGACTGCCCGTGTGGAAATTGGTGGGCACCCAGAGTTTAGGAAGGAAACAATAAACTCCAGGTCAGTCATGGTGACTGGTGTGAGAACTTAAAACAGTTTATCTTTAAAACAAAAACAGGGTAATTTTAAAATCAATTCGCAATGCTTTTGGAAAATGAGACTACCATAAGGCCTCCCGCACACACACACAATGCAAACGCAGAATCGGAGGAGATTTCTCCTTATGATAGTCAAAGATGCTTACTACGCAAAATCAAATCCTTTTTTATATTATTATTAGTGCATAGTGTAGAAAAAATCATTTCGAAAGTATAATATAAATCTTAGCCAGCATAGGCATTTCGCACTTATGCCTACTATAGCTACCATCCAAACAGTGGGGCGCCACCATAAGTGAATGATAGGTTTTACAACTAAAACCGTACAAGATATGTATTGGAGTTTGGATTTCCAACAAATGGTCAGGCCAAGGAACTTCCCATTGCCACATGGAAACGCCTCTGGAAAGACGTCCCGAGAAATAACCTAACATTACGGTTAGATCTCTGCCAACACAAGGCCAGGTTACCTCTGCAAAAATAGGTAACTACTGACATGCGTATGCCATCCCCCGATCGTAACCGATCTTCCCGAGGATCCTCGATTCCAACAACCACATAAGAATAATAATGCAGCAACAACATAGGTTAAGTATCTGGGCTCCATACCATGATACCACCTCAATCCAGAAGGAATGACATACACTAAGGGGCGCTACTCCCTAGAACCTTGCCGCATCCTTCCTGTTTTGACCATTTCCGGGGTGTGAGGTCCGACGAAGTCTCGTCCACAAAGCTACGCTTTATACAAAAGCTGTGCTTTGGGTCAACAAATGATCAAAGTAATGATCACAAAGATAAATGATCAAACAAATGATCATATCACAAATGATCAAACAATGATCATTTCACAGCAACACTCAGCATGCCACGTTACCAAATTGGGGGTATATTGCTGATAAATTTCAACTACATAACCTCTGAGCTCGTACGTCTCAGAGAAGGGTGTTAAGCTAAAAGAATAAATTCTCCGCCACCAACAGAAATGTATTTGAAAGAAATCAGCTTTATATCTCAATCTGTAACGTCAGACACACAACCATACAAGTCTGTTCCGGGATCGAACAGAACCGAAGGCACTTCTCACGAAGCCCTTGCAAATCCGGATAATTTTCTAATCACGTCAGGACTTCCCGTCACTAAGGGTGATAAAACCTCTATATCGGAGATCAGCCGATGCAGAGTAACTCGACGGTAATCCTTCCGTTTTCAAAAAAAATATCCGGTCTTCAACATCGGTCATCAAATGCGATTCATAACGACGTATCACATATTCGGAATGGGTTATACGACCCCATGGTCCTTTCCCGGCTAACCCGAATAGTGAGCGCTTATTCAAAAATAAGTGTGGCATTCAAATTCATCCAATTCACAACAAATACCCATTCAAGGTAATTATTGATAGTCGGTTATTTAACTATCAATAAAGATGCGCAACATCATCAGATTCCAAATAATTTTCCAAATTATTTAATTTCCAAAAATACCTTTGCACGATATATAATTTTCCACACATAACCATTTGAAAACAATTTCAAATCAATTTCCACATTTCAATTTATCTTTGAAGATAAAATCTCAAAACAGTTTATTTCATATTGGAAAAGCATTTCCATACTTATTTAAAAATAAGTAATTCACAAATCATTTATTTTCAACACTTGGAAAATATTCGATATACTTAAATCATAATTAAGTATATATTTCATTCTTTTAAGGAAATCATTTTCTTTCACAAATTTTATTTGAGTCAAAATGAATGTTACGTAAAACATCGTTACGACAACTCAAAATCACTAGTATAGGGATTCGAAATTTAGATAGATATATAAATCCCAATACTACACAAAATTATTTCCTTTCAGAAATCATTTACTATAACAACAGTGTTATAGTCCACCATTTCCTTATTTCTCGAAAACGTCTATTTCAACAATGAATGTTGAAATCTATGTTTTCGATACTTAACACGTTTTAACATCTTTTAAAACAATTACTTCATTTGATAATATTCCTTTTTCCAAAACATATCCATTTTATTTAATAATATATTCACTGTCCAAAATCGTGAATATACTTCACTAACCAAATTTTCAAAAATTTCTACACATTTTATTTCAAGGATAATTCGCTGTCCGAAATCGCGAATATATCTCCTTTAATAACCTTCTATATTTAATTTATCAAATTCAATTGGTTTCGGATTTATAAAACAATGTTTATAAATTCACACCTATATTTTATAAAGACTTCAACTTATAAGATCTCTGTATTAACAAATTCTACTTATATCCCATTTAAATGCCAAAATCCACTTTATAAGTTAATTACATATAAATCTTTTATTTTACCAAAAATCTATTCATTTTATAACTCCACAATTTATAAATCTATAAATTTCATTCACTTACGAAATTTATTTCACTTCATTTTTAACAGTTATAAAAACTCGTTTTATAATTCCAATATTTTTAATTTATAATTATCAATTTTATAAATCTTTTATATAAATCGTTTATAATAATTCAAAAATCCCAATTTAAACCATTTTATAAATCTATCAACCATTTATTTCGAAAATCACACTTTGGTTATATTTCACAAAAATCATAGTTTTTATAATATTAAAATTTAAACGTTTATTTATTTAAGATGAAAAAATTCAAAATTTCAATAAAACGTATATTTTCAAAAATCACTTTAAAATCCTTTTAAAATTCAAATTGCTATTTTTAAAACTTCAAAAATGGATCCGATGATGCAACAGCACCAATCATCAATCACGACAATCAAACATCACATATCATCATATGATAACAGAATATATCACAATATCTGTAAATAAATCAATACGGTGAGGAATACAGTCGGATCCCTCCAACTTGTTTCCCTGCATCCACAGATGTTAGCACAATACCAATTCCGTTCCAGTACGGAATATCGCGGTATATGGGTTTAATAAATATTATCCGCTATTATGCGGCGCAATAGGGTCTCATCCGCTATACAATGCGGGAAAATCAACTCCAATATATACATATTCCAATATATATATATTGCTATATACATAAATAATACCAATTCCACTTCAATGTGAAAATTATCGCGGTATATGTTTTTAATAAATAACCTCCGCTTACTAACAGCGTATAATGTCTATTTCAATCAACAATAGATAATAATTTATCATCCAATCATACAATCATCAATTTTTAAATCTAACTATTTAAAAATATAAATCGAAACTATTTGATTGAGTGAGAAGTTCTCACCTTGAATTTTAAATTCAGTTTCAGCGTTTATTTCGAATAAAATTAAACGGCGTTTAATTTTACTCAAAATTTTCACCGACTCCAATCGACTCCAATCCAGCTCCATTGCGTAGTGTTCGTCAATACGAAGCCAACGCAAAAAGTTTCGTGCGTTTTCGACCTCGTAGCAAAAAGTTATAGCAGTTTAAAGTTTGAACGAATTATAAAATAAAAATTTTACAAATTATTTTACAATTTAAAACCCTACATCAATTATCAGCCGTTGATTTCAATTTCCATCCATCAGGCCGCACGCGCGCAACTCCTTCTGTAATGACCCTAGATTTTAATTTAATTTAAATTAATAATTTATTAAATTTCTGAATAAAATTTGTAAAAATTAATTATATATGGAAGCGAGTTTCCCCGAATTAAAATAAATTTTGTATAAATCATTTAAATTTAATAAATATTGTATATATGTGAATATATATGTATGTACGATTGATTTGAATTTAAATTGTAAATAAATGGTTTAAAAATAATTAATAATAATAATAAATACATAGTAAATTGATGGTTAATAATAACTTGAATTTATAAATTTAATATAAAACAATAAATATTAAAGTAAAACAAATAATTGAGTTATAAATAAAGGATAAGTTATAAAATATAAAGTAAACACATTAATTTAAGAACTAACAACATGTCAACTAGGACTTCACTTTAATTTCAAAGCTAAGACAAAAGATAAGATAAATATAGGTTTGAGGAAACAAATAAAGTAAAGAGCATATATTCAAGTATGTAGGCTGTAAACAAAAATGGGACAAAGGCAATTAATGCCACATCTATCAGCCGAAGTCAATATGTATGGTAGAGAATAGTATGCTACACATGTATATCAACTCTCATTAATGCAAGACCATCTCAGTACAAACCATATCCCTCTAGCCATACCCTATTTGTATAAACAAACAACACCCTGTACTCATTTTTCTTCTTTTATTTATATCCATCTACCTCATTTCAGTTTCGATTATTCAAAACTGTGAAATGGAAAAGAAAAAAAACTAAAGGTATTATCATCTTCAACTTAAAACAAAAGAAATTCAACTTCAACAACAATACAATCAGTACAACTAGAAGGTTGAAGATAAAAGCTTCAGCTGGTATTTTTTCAAAGTCTTAAACAACAACACAAATAAATCAATGCAATCAGAGAATCAAAGGAAAAAGGTTTCAGATTTGCAAGCTTGTTTCAGAGAAACTCTGTTCTTTGTCTCTGCTTCTTCCCATCAATGTGAGCAAACTTTTAATTTAAACCTTTAATCTGTTTATATGTGTTGATTGTGAGTAAAAAAAATTTAAACTAAACTTAAAAAAAAATCTGGAAGTCTCTGTGTAAATGTTTGTTTATATGTATGCGTATATGCAATGCTTATGAATTTATGTAAGTGTGCATATCTGTAGCTTTAACATCTCAGATTTTAGTTCAAGCCCCTGACTTTAACTGTTAACATGAGATGCCTTCAGTTTTGATGCATATGACCTATGGTTGAAGTTATGTGTGATGTATGTATGAAAGAGTGTTTGTTTGATGGTTTTTAAGGTTCTGTAAATTTGTGAGTATGTTAGAAATGCTTGTGACCATTTCTGTTTAATGTTCCAAGGATTTAAAACTTAGTTTTAACTTCAATTTCTTCTTACTCAACTTTCCTTTAGACTTAAGTATTTTAAACAAAGTTGTTGTTTTAAAACTAAACTAAGTTTTAAAAATAGTTGCAAGAGTTACAGATCGAAGTATTGTCTGGAAAAGGTGAAAACAGGGAAACTTGAGAAAATGTTAAAAACCAAATCTTGTAATTTGTTGATAAAATTACATATCTTAAATTGTATATAGAAGATAGGATTTTTAAAATTGAATTTACAGATTTTAATGTAGTATTGGAGGTGTCATTTGGGTTTGTCCGAGAAACTTGTTTTCGAGTATTGTCGATGATCTCGAGCATTTTGATGGTCGGGGTTCGTCCTGGTGGAAGAAAGATGATCGGCGACGACGAGAAAAATATCAGATGGGTAGTCAAAGCATTGGGGTGAGGATGGCGATCGAATCAAATTTTTAACCCTAGTTTTGTGAGCTCGGGAATTTTTGATTCGTTCTCTCTCCTTGGTTGATCGAGTTCGACGAGTCTTTGGGAATGAGTCGTAGACGTGAAGAGGGAGACGAGGCCGGAAGGGTCGACTGTCAGGTGGTCGGAGGGCGGCGAACGACGCGTTGCCAGGGTTGAGCAAGTCCAGTTGTTTGGGTTCCAGGCTTCAATGGGACTCGAATTTCAAATTCAAGTCGAGATGGGGGAATCTGGTAGCAATAATGGTGATTGGGGATGAACGTCGACGTGGGAATGTCGTCGTGCTTGATCAGAGATGATCGAATTAGTTGTGCACGTGCACGGCGTTTCTTGGGTGAATGCAGAGGAGATTGGGTATCAGGAATGGTCGCGTGTTTCTCGAGTAAATTGAAGAATGGCCCGAGTTTTTTTCTCTGTTCGACTCGAAGAGAATGAGGGAAGGCTCGGGTTAGTTGTTTTTGTTGCCAGTTTTTGAAAGTCTGTTAGGCTTTAACTTTAAATTTTAAAGATAGGGTTTTAAACTAAGTTAAAAACCAAAATGAAAGAGATAGGATTCAAATTTACTTTGTCTCCTAGTTTTAATAAATACAAGTTTTATAAAAATAAAATGTTTCAACGACTTCTAAACGTTTAAAGTAGATTCTAAATTGTAATTTAAATCTTGCTAAGTTAAATGTTGTATTTATTTGAATCTAGTATCTGAAATGAAATTTGATCATAAATAAGAAATGTTTTATCTTGAAATAAGTGTAGATTTAAGGATTTGTAACTTATAAGTTAATTAAAATGAGGAATTAGCTAATTTGATTAATTAATGATTGGATTAATTAATTTAGAAATTAAAAGTTAAATTAGTTAATTTAAGTTTAAGATAATTAAATTAGGATTTATAAATGGATAATTAAAAAAAATCATTAATTAAATAAGAGTTGAATTTTAAATTATGATTATTAATTAATGAAGTAAGGATTAATTAAGTTATATTGAATACTTAATTAATTAAATAACTAAAGTTTAATTAATGAGTTATTAAGGATGAAATTTAATTGTAAGTAATAATAAATCTTAATTTAATTACTTTAGAAAAGTAATTAAAGAGGTGTTAATAATTTATGAAGGTTATTAACCAGGATTAGTAATTCATAAGAAATTAATCTGATTTGAATAAATCAGACAATTAACCGACCTTGCTTATGAATATTTGGATTCTATTAGATGACTAGATTGTTTGATATCCCTGATATATGATGCTTTGTGATACATCCTGATTTATGTTGTGATCTGAAATTTCTATTTCTGTGATATATTACTATGTGAATATGCAACCCCTTGGCCCGTAAAACGGCACTTGAATTTCGATGCGACAGGGAGTCGGATTCCAGTTGGTTATCCGAAACCCACATCGAATTATAATAGTGAATCTTTATGACAGATAAATTTATTTTATCTATGAATCTGTGAATGAAGATAAGCGTTATCGATTATACCGCTTATCAATATATCTGTGATGATTGATGTTGCACTATTGTGTGTAAAACCATGGACTACACTTTTACACACACAAATATGGATTTCACGTGGAAATCGGTTAAGTCACAGATAATTTTAATTTGATGTTTTTGAAATTGAAATTTTAATTTCAATTGATTTTGAAATTGGAAATTTGGGTTTAAAGTGAAAAGCTTTTGAAATGGAATTTCAAATATCAAAGTTATTTTGAATAACATAATCGAGTTTTGAAAATTTAAATAATTTGATTTAAATTTGAATTCAAGTTTGAAATTGAATCCTATGATTTGAAATTACGGTTAAAAATGTTATAAATGTGTTTATATGAATTTAAACCATTTTAAAAGTATAATTTTGGGAATTTGAATTTAACACAAGGATTTCAACTCGTATAAATGAATCAGATTTTTCGAAATGAAAACTGTTTGTTTTCAAATGATAAAAGCTTTCATATATATAAGAAATGAAATTCCAATTTAAAGGAATTTCAAGTACGAGTTGAAAAATGGTTTTCCAAGTTATAAATGAATTCTTTTTGAAAGCTATGAATTGAATCTGTTATCTTTAACAGATTTAAAATGATGATTTGTTTAAACCATTTGAAATGAAATTGTTTTGAAAGCTATAAGTTGAATCTTTGTTTTAAAGATTTAACGAGTTAATCCAATTGAAACGGAAATTGTTTTGAAATCTGTTAATGGATTTTTGTGAAACTGGGTGAACTTTATGAATTAAATATTTTATTTAAAAAGATTAAAGTGTGGAAATTGTTTAAACCGTTGAAGGTTGTTAAAATGAATCTTTTTGTTTAAAAGATTAAAATGGTAATTTGTTAAACCATTTGAAAAGAAAGTTTGGGTTTAAGTTGTGACTTAATTGAAATCCCAATATCCATATGTTTTAAATATTGTGCTCATTATTCGGGTTAGCCGGGAAAAGACCTTTATGTCATATAACCCATTCCGAATAGTGATACGTCGTATATGGATGGCATTTGAAGACCGGTGTTGAAGACCGGATATTTTCGAAAATGAAAGGACAACCTGTCGAATGTCTCTGCACCGAGTTGCTCCGGTATAGAGATTTATATCACTCTTTTTGTGATGGGAAGTCCGGACGTGATTTGAAAATTATTCGGATTTGCAAGGGCTTCGTGAGAAGTGCCTTCGGTTCTGTTCGAACCCGGAACAGACTTGTATGGTTACATGTCTGACATTACACTTTGAGATATAAACCCGATTTCTTTCAAATACATTTCTGTTGGTGGCGGAGAATTTATTCTTTTAGTTTAACACCCTTCTCTGAGACGTACGAGCTCAGAGGTTATGTAGTTGAAATTTATCAGCGATATATCCCAATTTGGTAATGTGACATGCTGAGTGTTGCTGTGTGATGATCGGTGTTTGATCATTTGTGATATGATCATTTGTTTGATCATTTATCTTTGTGATCATAGATTGATCATCTGTTGACCCAAAGTGTGGCTTTTTGAAAAAGCGTAGCTTTGTGGACGAGACTTCGTCGAACCTCACAACCCGGTAATGGTCGAAACAGGAATTGTGCGGCAAGGTTTTCAGGGGTAGCTCCCCTAGGGTATGACCATTTCTTCTGGAAAAGGGTAGTATCATGGTATGGAGCCCAGATACTTACTCATGTGGACACACTTTATTTATTATGTGTGATGTTGGTTTCGAGGCGCCTCGGTTAAAGGTCCCAAAGGACCGAGGGTGGCATATCTGAGGTTTTGTATATTCCCTTGGGAAAAGGGGTAGCCGGCCTTGTTTGGCAGAGAACGGTTTGGTTCTCGGAGCGTCCCGCCAGAGGCATTTCTTTCGTGGAATAGGAAGTTCCTTAGCCTGACCATTTGTTGGAAATCCAAACAAAACAATACGAGCCTTGTACGGTTTTAGTTGTATTACCTGCCATGGAATGTGGCGGTAACCTGCTATTGAACATGGTAGCTATAGTAGGCATACGATAATGGTCGTATGTTGGCTAAGATTGATATTCTATTTTCGAAATACTTTTTCCACTATGCACTAATAATAATATCAAAAATGATTTGATTTTGCGTAGTAAGCATCTTTGACTATCATAAGGAGAAATCTTCTCCAATTCTGCGTTTGCATTGTGTGTGTGGCGGGAGGCCTTATGGTAGTTTCATTTTCCAAAAGCATTGCGAATTGACTTTAAATTCTTTTGTTGTTCGTTTTTAAAGATGAACTGCTTTTGTTGCTCACACCAGTCCTATGACTGATCCGGATTTTATTGTTTCTTTCCTAAACTCTGGATGCTCAAAATTTTTCTACACGAGCAGTCTAGAGTTGGGTTTTTCAGATAATCAGATTAGTAGATTTTCTGGAGCTAGTTCAGTCTTTGGATCGGACTGCACTTGCTTATCTTTGTGCATAGTTTTTGGGAGTTCGAGCTATTTCTAGATTGGTGCTTTGGAGATGGAGATTATCCGCTGAGGGTGTTATCATTTTCTTTTCCGCTGCTATTTGTTGTATCATATCTCTGATGTATATTGATATTCATTGTATCACTCTGTTGTATCAGATATTGTATATCAATGTATTATTCATTTCTTCCGCTGTGTTATTTACTTAACTGTTGTTATAAGCTCCGGAGAACCAGATTCGGCATTTGAATCTACGGCATTTTAAGTACGAGTAGAGTACGGGTGCCGAATTTCGAAGGCCGACTTTTGGGTCTTTACACCTTCTCCCCTGTTCCTCTTCGTTCGCGTGAACCCAACGTGGCCGGCCCTAGGGCTTCAAATCGCCACCAACACGAACCACTTCACGCTGATCAGAGACCACTACCCACACCGCCATAGCGAGCTCCACCCACGCCCAAATCGCGGCCCAGCTCGGCCACTCCCCCAACACGCATGACGAGGCCGAACGGCCACTGTTCCAGCCCCCATAGCTTCCACCTTGTTGCTCCAAATCAAATCACCACCGTTGAACTGCTAGCTCTCATCGAGTTCTACACTTTTCTAGTTGATGACTTCGGCCAAATGTTTACGGATTGAGGGATAATCGAGGGGAAGAAGGCACATTTCTAGCCATTGAAAGAAGAAGTGGCGGCTGGCCATAGGAATTAGGGTTTCATTGTAAATTGTGAATTATGAAGTCCTTTTATAGAAAAATTCTCAAACACTATTCATCTCAAATTTTTCGAACTCGAAATCGAGCGTGCCGGCTGGCGTTTCTAAGGTTTACCCCGCGTTCCGAACGCAATGGAACGTGTTTCGGGAGCTAATTCGGTCGTTTGTGCGAGTTACGGAAAAAACGATCAAATTTAAATTAAACCGATTCAAACCGATTTCAATGCGTTTTGGCTTGCCCCGGACAAACTATAAATCCAATTGACACGAAATTTGAAACCATACAATAACTTCACATAACGGATCCGATGAAACTGGTTTCGTCGAAATCCGAGACTTTTTGAAAATGACTATTCTAACTCGCCGAATTAATATTAAACTAATTTCGATGCGTTTCGAGCTGCCACGGTCAAACGACAACTCCGATTGCTACGAAAACTGAAATCCGATAATAACAAACTATTACAGATCCAATGGAACTAGTTTCGTCCAATTCTGAGACTGTTCGAAAAATGGCTAATTTCACTAGTCGATTAAATATTAAAATATTCAATTTTCACAAATTTACTTTTAATTCACTTTTAAAAGTTCTATAACATTACTATAACTTCAATATGATTTAATATAACTTTACAAATCATTTTCATTCACATTAAATCCAGATTTCAATTATTTCTAGAATTGCACTATTAAATTATTGATTTAATTATCCAATTAAATCCAATTATTCGAATTTTAAATTACTTGACTTATTAATTTCACTTATTAATATTTAAAATCATTTAAATATTAAAATTTTAATTAATATAAATTCTGGGTCGTTACAGTAATAGTGTCCCTACCGACCTCCGGCGTTAGAATTTCGGAGGCTCCTCCCTCACCAGTAGAGAATCCTTACGAAGGACTTGCTAATATTCCGATTCCGGACTTTGTGTCACTTCCACATGATACCGGATTGGAGGAGCTTCAAAACGCTCTAGATTTAAGCGAGTCTCTACCCATCAGTGCGGCCGACATTACCGGTTGGTCGGGGGTTGCACACACATATACACTTCATGGCACTACACGGTTTCTAGCCTTAAATTGCCTGTTTCAAGAATTCACTAACTCCGTTTTTCTTTTACTTTACAGATATGATGAACATGCAAGATTTTATGCTCAGCAGTCTTCGTTCAGCACGCCAATCGTCAAGCTCGTATTATGAGTCTCGTCGGAGGGAGGATGACAGAAACCGCGATCGCGGTTATTCTAGTCAGGAACGTTACGAGAGGGACAGAGACAGAGATTATAGAGAATAAAGATATCGATCCTCATCGCGTTCTCCACCCCTTCGATTCCCCCACACAACCTTCAGGCCAGGGAAAACAGCTGGTAGAGCCCCCTTATCACAAACCATCTTCGCAAACTTCTCGACCTGAGTCGAAACGCCACAGAACTGAGGTGGAGCCTCCAATCGTCGCTGAACAAGCTATTACTGAGCTTACTGGGGAAAGGGCTATTAGAATTGCTCAGTTGAAGAAAGATTTTCCAAATATATGCTTTGACGGCTACATTTTCCCTCCTCACTTAAAGAGAATTCCGTCGGAGACAGAGAACACAATGCATGATTACATTCATGACATCTATACCTAGTACAAAGAGTGGGCAAAAGCTGCAGAGAAAGCATCGAAGGTGGCCTTCGAGCGGGCTAAAATAATCGAAAAGTTAGAATCTGATCTCACCCAGAAGGACAGCATCGTCCAAGTGCTTAATGATGAAGCTGAGTCCTCTCGAAAATCAGAGATAGAGGCCACCAAAAAGGCCGATGAGGCGAACTTGGCCATGGAGAGGATGAGGCAGACACACTTTGCCTTGGTGGAGCAGATGGGCCACCGAAACACCACTGTCACAGCTGAACGAGACGCTGCTCTTAAAGAACTTAATGAGCTCAAAGCTAAATTTTCTGAAATCATCAAGGAAAAAGATGATGCAAATAGAGTAGCCCAAGAGGCTTGTGAACAGGCCGTGGTGCTTCGGGGCGAGCGGGATGCGGCAACGCTAAGGTTCGGGAGGTGGAGACTAAGGTCGAGGAGGAAGTCCAAAGGGCGGAGTCTAGGCTAGAAGCTGATATTGAAGATCTCCTCATCATTTATAATGCTAACGTCTTGAAACATAGGAATCTAGCCTGTCTCGATAGTTATCCAACACATCTATACAATGCGTGGGGCCGATTAGTGGAAGATGAAAAGGCTGCGCATCAGGGCGAATCGGTTGATGAATTTGAGCTTGAAAACCGCATGCTGAATGAAGATGAGCAAAAAGTTCTCCACGATGCAATGATTTCACATGAGAAGGAGAAGCTCAGCGCTCAGCATTTGGAAGTTAGAGAAGGTTCCGGTGTCGAGCACCGCGATACAAGTCTCGAAATTCCTATGCCGACCCAGTGTGAACCGACTTCTGCGGCTGATTCTTAATCTATTCCTGCTTACAACCCAGATCAGTCGCAGTTATCTCAAGCTAGCGAGCAAATCTCGGAGGCTATTAAGCTTCCCACAAGTCAAACTGAGGAAGGTACTCTGAACATTCTCTATGCTTATCCGAAATCGGAATCATCACTTGAAGTAGTTATTAACAGTTCTTCTTTTGTTTTTATCCAGTGATTGATGCTACACCGGTCGTGCCTCCTGCCACTCAAGAACCACATCATATGCAGGAGGCCATTACAATTGAAGCAACCACCACAACGACTACGGCACCGACTGATGGAGCGCAGGGGAGCACGCTTATTTTTGATGAGAAGAAGATGGAGGAACTCCTCGGTCATCACAGCGATCCTTTTGCAGATTTGCCGTTCGTTATGGGTGGAAGTGCACCGATGATAAGTTCTTCGGCTCCAACTACGGGAGTTCCTGACGATGCACCAACGCTTCATGAGGAGGAAATCATAGCAGAAATTAATGCTGAAATGGAGGCAGCCGCGCGGGGCAGTAGTTTTGGCGGTGGAATGGCTGGACCTGGTCCGGCTCCTTTGCGGATGATATCTCCGGGAGGAACGGTTATTGAGACGAGCGCGCCTGCCCTACCTCCTTCTGTTGATCCTTTCCCTTTGACTCCGCCTGCAGGAAGCATTCCAATACATTTCAGTTCGGAGGAGGATGTTGACATAATGCCCCCTACTGGAGACCGGCCGTCGAAAGGTAAGGGCTCAAAGAGAAAACTAAGCGGAAGCTCCAGCGGGTCTACACCGAAGGGGAAACCGAAGAAGAAGAAAGAATAGACATGTTTCTTTGGTGAAATTTTGAGTAGATAGGAATTTCTTTTGTTCCTTTTTGATGGCCGTGTATAGATGTGGGTTCGGCCCCAGCTAGTAGAATTTTTTGGATAAACTTGTACTTAGTTTCCTTCTACAAACAGTTGAAATGAAATTCCATTTTGTCTTTAACTCAATTTTCGTTTATTTGCTTAAGTTTTTCAGCAGTTGAACTCCAGTCTATTATATTTGTTGAGTTTCAACCTTTGGATTGGATCCAAGTTTAGTTGTTAAGTCCTAAAATGACGACTATGAGTGATGACTGAATGTTAAACTGGACTCCAATACTGCACTGTCTCAATCAATGATCGACGCTTAAGTTTTTCCACCAATTTCAGGGACGAATTGTAGAGATCAAGCGGCGATCGCACTTCGCTCTCAACTCATCAAGCGTAACGTCGTCGAACTGATGCTGGAATAAAGAAATTTGAGTGGTTGAATTGCACTCGCTCATTTATCGTCGATTGCATCCACACTCCGAGGATTTGCATTCGTACGTCGGTGGTTGGACACGCCCGGTTTGCATTTACACTCTAACCACGCTCCGAGGACTTAGAGTTGTTTTACGGACGGTCAATCCCAATCCGATTTGTGTTCAAACTCCAATCCACTCTCCGGGGATTTTGAGTCAACGTTTATACTCCAGTTCGCGCTCTGGAAATTTTGGAGTTGGTGTTTATGTTGATACTCCGGTTCACACTCTGGGAATCCGGAGTTAGTTAATGTTTATACTCCAGTTCGCGCTCCGGGAACTCGAAGTTAACTGAAAGACGGTCAGTCACATCTGTTCAGGCTTTAAGATTTCATTCGCACTCCGGGAACGACGAATTTATCAGGATTGTGGATGGTCGGTTCACATCCACCCCGATTTAACAAGTGAGGTCGTTAGATGGACGGATCCATTTTCCTCAAACTTGGTCGAGATACGGGCGAAGTCGTTAGGTGGACGATCCACCCTCTTCGAAACTGTATTTGTAAGTTTGTACTCCAGTTCACACTCTGGGAATCTGGAGTTGGTTGAAGGATTGTCGTGTATCAATCCATTTTTAACTTCAGTGTGATGACTTGCCCCCCGAGCTCGGGTATCATCTAGCGAGTAACCGGTCGTATCACAATCACTCCCTTTTTGAATAAATTCCATCGTCGGGTGGAATTTAGCTCTCCGTGCATAGTGATAGTTGTATGACGCATTCAATAACTCACAGCTATGGCTCGAAGAGATTGCATTTTATTGCTGAAATAAGAAAATACGACAAAGTCAGTTGCCTTATTACAAATTCAAATTTCGAAATACAGAAACAAATTGGAAATGAGAAATAAACAGAATAAATAAGCAGAGCATGTCAGGTGTAGTAGCGACGAAGGCTTTTGCTATTCCAGGCTCTTGGAAGAGTGGGACCGTCAATGGTCGATAACTTGAATGTACCATCTCCGAGCTTTCATTCAATAACATACGGCCCTTCCCAATTTGGCTTCATATGCGAAGGGACCGGATAGATTCTCTTAAGGACGAGATCGCTGAGTTCAAAGGTTCGGGGTCGTACCTTGGCATTATATAATCAGGCGACTCGACTTCGGTATGCGGCTGCCCTCAAATCACCCTCTTCACGCTTCTAATCCAATAAATCCAGGGATTCAGCAAGCAATATAGCATTTGTCTTTGGATCGTAGTATGTCACACGATGAGAAGGCATTCCTAATTCGACTGGAATAACGACTTCTGAACGATAAGAAAGAGAAAACGGACTATGACCGGTCGCGGACTTGTGGGTTGTTCGGTAAGCCCATAAGGTCATAGGAAGTTCATCGATCCATTTGCCCCTGGCCTTTTCCAGTCGTTTCTTCAAAATAGACTTTATAACTTTATTAACAGCTTCGACTTGTCCATTCGCTTGAGGGTGTGCGACTACGGAGAATTTCTTTTGAATGTGAAATCGTTGACAGAAATCCTTAAATTCAACACTGTCGAACTGGATCCCATTATCAGTGATGATAGTATGTGGGAGACCAAATCGGCAGATGATGTTGCGCACTACAAAGTTGATCACCTTCTTTGTTGTAATTGTAGCAAGGGGTTCAGCTTCCGCCCACTTGGTAAAGTAATCAACTGCTACGATGGTGTACTTCGCACTACCTTTGGCTAGAGGTAGAGAGCCAATAATATCAATGCCTCATACTGCAAATGGCCATGGACTGACCATTTGAGTTATTTCGGTAGGTGGGGCCCTTGGAATCTGAGCGTGCTTCTGGCATTTGTCGCACTTTCTGGCATAATCTAATGCATCATGATTTACGGTTGGCCAATAGTATCCATATCTGAGCACTTTCTTGGCAAGAGCTCGCCCCTCAGTGTGATCGCCACATTCTCCTTCATGCACATCATGCAACATTCGTTTGATTTCATCGTGAGCGGTACACCGGAGTAAAGGAACAGAATACCCTCTTCTATACATAACTCCATTTTGAATAGTGAATCGTGAAGCTTTTCAAAGAATCTGTCTCTTTTCACTCCTGCGCTCTGGCAGGGTTCCATGCTCGAGATAATTTCTGAACGGAGTCATCCATGACTCCTTATCGCGAACAACCTCAAATTTACATTCTGTCTCCATCTGATCGATGCTCGGGGAAGCTAATATCTCCATGGGAACGAGTCCCATTTGTTGTGCCTCGCCTGTGCTGGCTAACTTGGTTAATGAATCGGCTTTTTGATTGCGCTCTCGGGGTATGCAGTAGATGGCATAATAATCGAATTGATTTAATATTTCTTGAACCCGAGCAAGGTAAGCAGCCAGTCTTCGGTCTTTGGCCTGGTATTCCCCCGGAACTGACACACGACCAATTGCGAATCACAATAAATCTCCACAGCAATGATTTTCAAATCTCTAGCAAGCCTCAATCCGGCAGGTAGGGCTTCATACTTAGCTTCATTGTTGGTCGTGCGAAAATCAAACTTTAAAGCATAGCATATAGATCGACCTTCAGGAATTTAAAGCACAACTCCTGCACCTGAGCAACGGTCATTTGATGCACCATCGGTATGCAGCTTCCAGATATACTTGGGAGATTCACTAGTTTCGGGCAAGTCCTTTGGGATGGTAAATTCAGCTATGAAATCTGCTAGGACTTGTCCTTGAATGGCTCACCTTGGAGTGTAGGTAATGTCAAACTGACTTAGCTCGATATTCCATTTGAGTAACCTATCAGACGTCTCAGGCCGCGTAAGGACCTGTCATAACGGCTGGTCGGTGTAAACGGTGATTGGGTGAGCCTGGAAATACGGACGGAGCTTCCTCGAGGCAATAACAAGACAATAAGCCAATTTTTCTAGCTTCGGATAATTTCTCTGAGCTCCGGTTAGCCGTTTGCTAATATAGTAGACCGGTTTTTGTATTCGGTCTTCCTCCTGAATTATGGCAGCACTGATTGCGTTTTCTGATACCTCCAAGTAAATGTACAATTTCTCGTGATCAATAGGCTTTGGCAAAATTGGTGGTGTGGACAGATGTTGAATTAATGCTCGGAATGCGCCCTCACATTGCGTAGTCCATTAAAAGTTTTGTTTCCCTTTTCAGATCAGATCGAAGAAGGGAATGCATTTATCAGTAGACTTTGAAATGAACCCTGCTCAGTGCTGCTACTTTCCCGTTGAGACTCTGGACTTGCTTTATAGTTCTCAGAGTTTCAAGGTTTCTAATTGCACAAATCTTTTTGGGATTGGCTTCGATTCCTTGAGCGTTGACGATAAACCCAAGGAATTTTCCTGATGCGACCCCAAAATGACATTTCAACGGATTAAGCTTCATTATGTATTCTCGAAGAATATTAAACATTGACTCCATGTCTTTGATGTGGTCAGTGGAAAATCGTGACTTGACTAGCATGTCGTCCACATACACCTCCATGGTTTTTCCAATCTGATTGGCGAACATTCGATTAAATAGTCGTTGATAAGTTGCGCCAGCATTCTTGAGTCCAAAAGGCATAACTTTATAGCAACAGAGCCCCATATTGGTTACAAAGCTGCTGTGCTCCTGGTCAGGCGAATGCATGGGTATTTGATTATAGCCAGAGTATGCATCCATGAAGGATAAGAGTTCATGTCCAGCCGTTGAATCTACGAATTGATCGATTCGAGGGAGTGGAAAACTGTCTTTAGGGCAGACTTTATTCAGATCAGTGTAATCGATGCACGTTGTCCATTTCCCATTTGGCTTTCGGACAAGTACAGGATTTGATACCCATTCCGGATATAATGCATCTCAGATAAATCCATTTGATTTAAGCTTGTCTACTTCTTCCTTAAGGGCGGTAGATCTCTCTGGATCCATACCACGCCTTTTTTGTTTAACCGGGACATGCCATGGGTCAATGTTCAATGCATAGCCCGCGATGTCCGGCGAGATCCCACACATGTCAGAATGCGTCCAAGCAAACACGTCAAGGTTTGCTCGGAGAAATTCAACCAATTCTTCTTGCATTTGTTGGCTTAACTGAGATCCAATCTTTATCATTCTAGAATCATCGCTATCATCGATCTGAACATCGATCGTCAGTTCGGCTGGAGAAGCTTAACTGTCTTTACTTTCCTCTTCACTTTCGGTGTCTCTCGGGTCAAGATCTCTTTGGAATTGGTTGGGGTGCCCAGGCCTAAGCCCAGGCGTCAATTATCAATTATCAACAAATAGGACGCAGAGAGATTCCTCTACGCCCTTCCCTTCCTCTTTTCCTTGCGCCTCGCGTAGCATAGCAACATAACAGGCTCGTCCAGCAACCTGATCTCCTTGAACGACACCAACTCCACGATCAGTGGGGAACTTTAGAGTCAAACACCATGGGGCAATAGCAGCCCTGAACTCAGCTAGGGCCGGTCGGCCTAAGAAAGCATTATATGGTGAGTCTATATCCAAAACAACAAACTGTAGTATCCGGACTCTCCGACGTTCTCCAATTCCTAACTCCACTGGTAATTCCACCACTCTAGTGGGTATAGTTGCGCTCCCATTGAAGCCATGAATACGGGACTGACATGGATTCAAGTCCTTAGTTTCCATTTTCATCTGATCATAGGCTCGCTTGAATAATATATTCACAGAACTTCCACTGTCTACCAAGATCCTCTTCATCTAAGCAGGACCTACTTGAGCTGATATGACAAGTGGATCAAAAGTGGGGGCTTCGATCCTGTCGGCATCCCGACCTCGAAATATGATGTCATCTGCCATCGTTCTTTGTTGCTTGGCTGTAGCCCTATCTTCGGAATTACTACAACATTTAAAGTCCGCATGCCTGATAGAGCTGGCATACGACTACATTTCCTTCCAGCTTCGGTCTATTGGATGAGGACCACCACTAACAATGTTTATCACCAACCTCCCGCCAGTACGAGCGGGTTCTTCCTGTCTAGCAGGATTCGGTACATGATTTTGATTCGATGGGCCCGCACCTCCAGACTGGGGCACCCGCACAAACTGCTCTAACTTTCTCTCTCTTATCAACTTTTCGATGAGATCCTACAAGTGACGGCATTCATTTGTGATATGGAGCTTTCATGGAATCTACAAAACTTCCCCGTCTGAATCTGCTTCTCCGATGACTATTTCGAAGCAGGCTTCTTATACTGAATGGTATTGCAGGTTTGTAGATATACGTTCTCCAGCGACGTATTCAGAGGAGTATAATTATCAAACATAGGAGCCCTACGTCGTGGACCACGATTTTGATCTCGTTTCCTATTCTGATTACCATTGCCTTTCTGTTGATCTTGTTTATTTTGAATATTCAATTGCACTTTCCTGGAGCTCTCCCCGGATTGTTTAACAGCAATATTACTCTGAATCCCTTCCATGCTAGGCCCCGCATCATCCTTCTTCCTAGACTGTTTCGCATCCTCCCTTCTCAAGAATTGGGCTGCCTTGGAATAGAAACGATCCAATGATGTAGAGGGTTTTCGGCCAACCAGTTGTCGAACTCAGAATCGGGATCAATCCACATGCAGCATGAAATCTCTCTAAATAACGCTTGAGTGTCTCTCCAGGAGCTTGAGTGACACTAGATAAAGTATTAACATCCTTCGGTCTTGCGACATGCATACGGTATTGTTCAATAAACTTTGTGGCCAACTGATCAAAACAGGAGATAGATCGAGGTGGTAAATGGGTAAACCACATAGTTGCTATGCCCTCTAAAGAGATCGGGAAACTTTGGCATTTAACTGCATCATCAGCTCGTGCAGCATTCATCAACCACTCGTACTTTAAGACGTGTTGATTGAGATCAGAGCTCCCTTCATAAATGGGTAAAGTCGGCATCCTGAATCGCCGAGGTGGTTCAGCATAAAGTATCTCATCAGTAAAAGGAGTATGACTCCGGGAGATTCCCCAATCGTCATTAGTGAGGCCTTGACTTTCTCGGATCATCTGACGGATCATCGTCGGGATATCCGGTACTGGTACATTTTGAGCACGATGGGCACAAGTGTGGTCGGGTTCCACAATGCGAGGAGGGATCGGTTGCTGTCGACGGTCCATATATCGCCTCCTTGGTTCTATGTTTTCGGGGAGATATGGTTTGGTAATATGTTCATGCTGGTGATGGTTCGGATCTGTCCGATTTCGGGCATCAACTCCCGATTCAATAGCAGTGGTGTTAGTGCGGTTGTCTGTAACATGATATGGAATAGTACCTCCCCGGGAGGAGGGTCCAGTCTGATGGCTGGTTGATGGGCCAACTCTCGGTTGCCTAAGGTTCAGTGCATGCTGATGTCCAGTAGCCTGAGTATAACTTTCATCCAATCACGGGCGCGTGGATCTATGATGATAGTCTGAAGAAGCTAAACTCTCGATGGAGGAATAGGAAGCCTGATCCCTCATGGATCTCCTTCGTCGTTGACGGTTCAGTTGGTTGGTTAGTTCCGCATTAGCACGGAGCTGTTGAGTGAGCTGTTGGCGGCTCTGAGTCAATTCTTACATTAGCATCTGGAATTCTTTCCTGGTGACAGGGCCTTGTGGATCTGATGGTCCGGCAGGATTTTGACAGGCAGGAGGCAATTGTACGGGATTTTGTTTGTCCCGTCCTTCTGGATCTGCAACTGTAGAAGTAGTCCTTGTGTTAACCATGATGAATAGTGAAGCTCTTTCCTAGACTTGATGAAAATCTGAATAGGATGGAAAAACTTTAATCTTTAAGATCGGGATCTTCTTCTTAGATTTGTGCAATCCAATATCGATAGTAGATCCAACGAGCAGGAGAAAAACTGTGTTTTCTCAGTGAAAGCACCAAAGTGTTTGTACCAAAATTGGGCACAACGCTCTCCGGAAGGGTTTGAAGAGATAAAAATGAAGAATTAAATGTAAAAAGAGGATTATCTAACAAACACTTCAAACAATAATAAAAAAAACAACAAAGGAACACAGAGATTTAGAGTGGTTCGGCGTGTTGCCTACGTCCACTATGAAATGATTGATCTTTATTAACTTTTGCTTGCTGGTTACAGCGGATTACAACAGTAAATCTCGAGTACAGCAGTGAAATTCGAGTACAATGATGAATTCGGCAGAGTCTGGACGTCAAAGAGCCAAAAGATCCCTTTTCTGTAGGCTCTGGGATGCTATTTATAGGCGTAGGCTGCAAATATCTCACTCAGATCTCGGGAGACTTCTTCTGCACATGGGCAGGCCCACGCGATCGATCCTACGTGATTTGCACTCGGTCCGTGATTGATACGAACGAATTTCGTATCGATCAAGATTTGGTCCAATCGAGTCGAAATTTAGCATGAACATTCTTTAGGTTGTACGTAAGCTCCTGTGAAAATTTGGTGGCATTTGGACTTGTAGATTATGAGTTATGATCGATGCAAGCTCGCGTTTTCCCTAGGCTGTCTTGTTCGTATCGATACACTTCGTATCGGTCTGTTTGAATCGTTCTTGAGCACGTGCCTGTAAGTTGACGTGGCGCTAACTCCTCGGATCGGTCCACTTTTTATGCCGAACGATCGAGTCTTCCCTATGCATGTGTCTTGTTCATATCGATCTGTAGTGTCTTGTTCGTATCGATTAGACTTTGCTCTATTCGTATCGATATACTTGAGGTATGTTTGCATCGTTTGCAACTTATTCTGTTTGTATCGATCGATTTCCTTCACTCTGTTCGTATCGATCCTTGACCAATTGGTACGAGTTGACTCCAATCGATGGATTCGAAATCAAATCAGACCGGGTGGATATGAAGTTGGGTGTATGTGATGGATACGAACAGATGGGTGTGAAACAATACTAATTGAATGGTACGAACAGCCGAAGCTCGATGGATACGAACAACGGAGGCTTGATGGATACGAAAAGCCGAAGCTCGATGGATACGAACAACGGAGGCTTGATGGATACGAACAACAGAGGCTCGATGGATATGAACAATGGAGGCTTGATGGATACGAACAGCACTATCCTCCTAATCGATGTGAAATCGTGCGCCTCTGATCGGTTCGAATTTAATCGTTACGAAGTCGGGTTCTCTTTGGTTGCTTGATGGATGCGAACAAGAGGATTGATTAAATTGCATCGATTATGTCTTGAGCATACGAACTCAGATTGACTTGAAATTTGGTGCGTTGGCTTCCATAGCTTTGTTTGTCTCGTCATATCAATTGTTGCTTGATCCGGACTTGGACAAAATTTTACCGACATCCATAGTGAACCTGCGTATACTCGATATTGGGATGAGAGGTCTTTGATTTTCAGTCAATTCCTTGATATCACGGCCTTGCCAAAAGGCGGGATAACAATGATAAATTAAGTTGGATGTATATAACAAAGGTAAAGACTACTGTTCTCACTTTCATTTGTATATACATTATGATGTCATGTGTTGCATGGATGCAAAGTTTGGTCAATTTAAAACTTTTGTATGTGAACTTTTAAATTGTACTATTTTTGATTAGTTGTGGTACATTATAAAAGAAAAACATTTTTATTTTGAAGAATAGAGAATAATATCCCATTTAATCACAATAATAACATACAATTGTTATTACAAAAATCCAGTAAGTTAGGCCTAAGTTTGCAACATATAACAATAAATCATCCATTACTGACTACTTCATGAATACAAAAATAAAATTCAAAATGCAGTGACATCAAAATTATGTCGTTGAATTGGACTTGGTGTGTGCATGTATAACTGCTATGTGAATGGAGGCCATTTTCCAAAGCAGCGGGTCCAAGTTCATTCGGTTTCTCGGCATCTATGAAACCAATGCATTAAGAGTAGCAGGAAAAAGTTTCAGTATTGAAAAGCTACGTACATGAATATAGAGTTAGTATTAAAAGCAGCAGGAAACAACTTCGGTATTGAATCAGCTTTACTATTAAATCCATGTAGGTACAATTCTTCCAAAGATTTTTTGATACTGACATATCGTTATTGTGGCTGAAGTAAGTAAAATCTGAGAAAAAAATCAAGATTCTTATGAGTCACAGCAATGAATGAAATTGTTAAATAAAAGATGCCTTAATATGGATGTTAAATAAAACAAATCACTAAAGTATAATTGAAACTTTAATTTTATTAGAAAAATGATTTATATTTTATACATAAACTTTATTTTCATTATTAATCAATTATAAAAGTCATATTATAAATTTATAATACTACAGATTTTGGTAACATAATCTAAATTCGGCTAAATTAATTAAATCAATAACTGAATGAAATTATTTGCAAACTGAATTTAAAAGTGATAACCCAACCAATTGAAATAAACCTGTTGGACTGGCTAATTCAGTTCCAACCGAATATTGTTAACTCCTAGCATCGATGCAAGAAATAAGATTTTATGGTTTATGGTAATCTCCTAAGAATGTAGATGCTATCATCAAACAAAAATTCAGCCTATTAAATTTCTTGTGACATAAATTTATACAAAAATAAACATGCTAATGCATTTTTCCAAAAATTAAGTGCGGTATTTATAGACATTACAAAATATCTTTCACGTGTATATACAAAACATTATAGATAGCAGAACTTATCCTGGCCTTGGGAAATTGTACAGTAAAATTTGCAAATAAAATGAGTAAAATATATTACGAACTTTCCTACCATTTTTAACCAAGGAAAGTAACATTTGTTCTTAATTCAAAATAAGTTAGCCCCGATGAACAATCTCAACCATTATAAACATGACTACAATGCTATAAGTTAACATTATCGGGATCCTGACCTAACCAATCCAAACCAATGAAGTGTATAATATTCTCAAATTTCAAAGCTCATAGTAGAGTTACAAATTGATCTGTACCACAATACACATGAATACACTTTGCATATTTGTTAGGAATGTTACATTCAAACGGTCATTAAAGTAAAATAAAGTTAAGTACAACCAATTTATAGTTATGGATATAGAGAGGACAGCTTTAAGAAAAATGTTACATGCATCAAAACAGTATTACATTTTAAATTTTTTGCTCAAATAGTGAAGTAAATGTCCTGGTGGTAATTTTAATATTAAAATGCAAACCAACATGTAAAGATGTGATTGGGAGATGATATATCAGTTAGTAAAATATTAAAAAAAATCTAACAAAACAGTTGGATCTTTTTATTAAATATAAAAACTTAAATGTATATTGACAAAAATAGAGTAACAATAATAACAGTAATAATAAAATGTGAGAGTTATGAAACAAAACTATAACTCAATAGCATTGTGCATACAACTGACAACCATGATGTTTAGCCATAGCTAAAACAGATCATATCGTAGGTTTACAGCTTGAACGAATCGAATGCATATAAAAGTTTTTTCCTTTTCTTTTTTCTAAGACCTAGAAGAACCATGTTTCCTACTGTACCCCCGAGGCATACAATGCGTACTCCAGATAAACATCCATTCTTCCAACTAACAGTCATAACATTCCAAATGAAGCAAATATGTACAGCGGAAGAAAATATGCAACCATGAAATGAAATACAATCAAATAAAACAAAACAAAACCTATGTTATCAACAATCTATTATGATATATAACCAATTGGTGCGAGACTTTAGCTGGATGGTTGCATGTCAGAACCTTATAACATCAGAAACTATAAAAAAATGAAACAAATTAATAGATATTAATTTTATAACAGAGGAAACATGAAACTAATTATAAACCATTATTGACATCAAAAGAAATATACCATTTATACTGCCAAATTCAATTTTTTATTTAGATTATCCTTGTAACTAAATGTGTGAACTATGGGTAAAGAAACCAATTTACCGATTGAAATTATAAGCAGGCTAACCCAAGTTAGAAAAAAATCAGCTAAGAATCCGAAACCATATCTCATCGAATTTCATATGCAACCTTTGCATTTAGTAAAACTCCGGCTCGTATCAACATCTAATACTAAACGAAAAAGCTATAAGGCTCGAAGATTGAGTACGAAATAAAGCCCGAAGAAGATCTGGCGACTAGAATTCAGTAGAGACAAAGAAATCAATGCACCTCCTTGAATTCCGCCAATATCCGCACTTCCCTACTCCTTTATTTTCGGGCTCTGTAGCATAATCCAATACTAAATGCCATAAATAATTACAGTTAAAAAGTGAATCAACGATGTAAAGAGCAAGAGCAATGATATGGTTTATAATCCTCTCTCTCATTATGCTCTTACAAAGGTTTTTCATAACAAATCAAAAATTATAAAAGGAAAATTAGGATATATTACCCATAAGGATGTGATGCATTTTCTCTTGATTTATCCAAAAGAAATTACGGTCTCATGCTTCAGTAGTGAATACAAAATGTCATCTGACAATAATTATAGAAAATGACATCATAAAGTATTTGAATGAAATTTATTTTTTTAAAATGAATTTGATAAAAATAAGACACCCATAAGAATTCGAGGAAGTTTTTTGATGAAATTTTAAAAAAAGATTTGAGTGACATAATATACATATAAAGTTGGAGGACGGAGAGAAAAGAACACCGTCTTTTTTTTATCATTTGTTTGGAGAAGATCCAAATTAGTTTATACAAAACAGTGAAGAACCAAGTTTGGAAGGATAAAAATAATTTGTAAGGATATAAATATTGATTAATGTAATATTTATTGAATATAAAAGATGTATAAAAATGTAATTTGGCTGGTATAGTTGTTTTGGAAAAACATAATTAGTTAAGTGATATATTAGTTATTATTGCATCCATTAATCAAGTGACATGATCAGGATTTAATACTTATTCACAAATCATATACTAAATATCTTCGAATAAGAATGCAATAAAATTTCTATAGAAGACTAAAAATATATAACTTCCAAACATATGTATATGCATTAAATATAAAGCTACGAAATGTCAAGGTGTAATGGAGTAAGAAGGTTAAAAATTAGCCGTTTTGAACAATAAATGTAGGATTGAAAGAAAAATTTATATAAAGGACAATGTCATTAGCTTATATAATGTCTCTACGAAAATGAGAGTAAATAGTGAATGCAAATAATCTACAAATAAAGTGTGAGTCCGTATCAATCATATACTACATTTAAACTCTATCCATTCTCATTTGAGCTATACATTGAAGATAAAGCAAACATAGATAGTAATGGAAAGCAGAACCTTTTGTAGACAAATTATTTTAAAAGAATTCGTACATAATCTCAAACAAAAACCTCTGATGGGCAAGTAAAGTCTAATCTACTTGGGGAATAAAGGAATAAATTGACTTTTGTTTTAAAACCTGATCATCACAACCGGCAGAATAAGAAGTGGACTCAAGTTCTCCTCTTTCATATATTAGTTCACTGAAAATAGACTTCAGATTGTATTGATAGAAATATCCAGCTCCCTGTATCATTGATCATTAGTAAGTGTGTATACAACAAATTGACAACAAAAATTTGAACTATTAAGTAATCCGAATGGAAGGCCCAGTTTGAGTATGCTGCCATTGTTACGGAGATGGCAGCAATTTCTGGTGATGTTGTGTGGTGTTTTGATGATATATGGTGAAGATAAGGTGGCAGTGCAATGTACAGTTCAATGTACAGGTAAGATTAATGAAGTAAGTATTGACAGAAATGAATTGTGAAGATGCAAGAAATTGTAGAACCGAAGATCATGACTTATGAATTTTTGTGGCAAAGAAATGTTAATGGCAGTAACATGAAACCTGAACAAATTGTAAAAAAGGAACATGTACAGGGAATTGCAAATAGCAAGAAAATGAACAAACAAAAGAACACGTACAAATGCACAAAAGAATATGTACACAGTACACAGGAATTGCAAGAGGAAGATGATCAGAAATTGTACCGAAGAAGCCACTGCCTTGTGAATGACAATGACATGAATAAGAACAGATTTTAAGAGTAAACCAGTATTGAAAAATTTAGGTGCAGGAGATTGAACAAACAAAAGATGATAATGAAATGACAAGAATTTCTAATGACAGAATTATAAGAACAGTAACAATTGCTAACAAAATTAACAAGAACTGAGGTGAATTAATGGTAGGAATCTAAAGAACAGGAAATTGAATTTCATATAAAATGAACAGAGAACTGGAATTAAGGAGCAAGTGATACTATTAACAAGAACTAGATGCACAAATTAAAGAACTGGAATGATAAATCTGCTGATATTGAAACAAGAACTAAGATGAAGAAAATACAAGAATCATAATAACAGGAATTGAAATGGAAAATTAAAGAACAGAATGAACCGATATTGAATAAGATCTAATCTATCAAATGACAGAACTAAACTAAGTTTGCACTCAAACTGAAAAATGAAAGAGAAGTAATTTTGATATTCAGATTTCTTCACACATATGACAAATGTCAATACCAGTATATATATAGACATACTCGTGTACAAACTTCACTTGACTCAACTTGGCCCATTTACAACCCAGATAAGAAGTGATCAATCTTTTTTAGGGCTGTTACACCGAAGTTCGTTACAATACAAAAATTATAGTGGATTATAATATTTGCAAGATAAAGTGTAGCCATATTTCCCACATGAATTGCTCACCAAAGGGTTGTTTGAAAAATTACTTACCTTGCATGCAAGATGGTGGTAACAAAAACCTGAATAAGAATAATGAATATGGGTGTACGTATTCATACTATTAAGTTCAAGAATGGTGCCGAGGTTATTAATTAAATTGTATATAAATATTTTGATATAGTAACATATTTTTCATTGAGTGAGGATCTCAAAAATCTTCATTAACAAAACGGAAACATGCTAAAAGTCAGTAAAAGTATAAATTTATTGGCGCTTATAATTTATTGTGAGAAAATACTTTCATTTACTTGTTAAGTATTGTGTGATTCTGTTAAAAAGTGTCATATAAGTTTGCTTCTTTTGGATTATAATATTCAAAAATCAACTTATGCAATGTATAAAGTAAGAGGCACTTAAGATAGGTAAATAATATATGGTATTTTTGGTTACTTTGTTTTCAACTTGTCCCATTTTCTGATAGGTAATATTATGTGCAGAAACCAATTACTATCTTTAAACAGATATAAGAGTTTGTAAACGTAGAGCCAAATTGTATAGATCATTGTTTGACAAATATTAACATGGAAACCCAATTTCTAGACTAATCATAACTACTTAATTATGCAAGCTAAAATGCATAGATTACTAATATTAAAAAAGAGAACAATTATTTTCACAAAGAAGGCAATGGTTCGGATAAATTAAGACAGATTTTAACATGATAAATCCCAAAAGTAATTGTAAAACCATATTTGTTTAAGTCATGCGAAAACATTTTTGTTTGTGCTCCATAATAAGAATAGTTGGAATTTTTTTAATCAATAACTAATTATTAACATAAATGTAAAATAAAATTATAGTAATATATTATAATTGAAAACAAAAACACATGATGAAAAAATAGAGAGCCAAACAGGTGTAAATCAATTAAAGAATCAACTTAACATTTTTAGCATGTATAATCCCATAAATATCTGCCCAACTGTTTTAGAAGATGCCAAACGATCAGGTAAATTTGAGCTAATAAACTTGTAAAGCAAAGATAGTGATGGAAAGCAGCTAAGTTCATTCCTTGATTGAGTCCATTAAATAATTAAACTTGTAAAATCTACTTAATACAATTTGAAATGACTACCAAATTGTATGCTAAGAATTTAACCTTTTAATTAACTGGGAAAAAACTTTAAAAAGGAAACATCTTTGAAAAAAAGATAATCAAGATTTAGTTACCTGGGACGGTCAAAGGAAAATGGGAGATCTAATCGATGAAAAATGATGCTACAAACCAAGTGTCATCGAAATTACAGCTCCAATCGGTACGGTACACGCTTGATTTGGAAGCAGTTTTCAAAGCATAAATACATGACTCTGTTGTAGATCTTAAGCTTATTAAAGAAAAACTATGATTTAGTTTCTTATGAGTGAAAAAAGATTTCACGACAAATTTCAACATATCATTCATATTCTATCAATCAGAATTCACAAAGAAAACATTAAATTAACACAAACCAAAAAATGGCAATGAAATTAAGGGAAAATGAATGGAAATAGAAATTGGCAAAAGGATTACCTCGATCGTTACCATATTAAATGTTTGGAATTAAAACAACTATCAATTTTTGAACCACTATCTTTATTGGAATTCCTGAAAACCAATAACAATGTGTAAGCAAACTCGCAATGAATGGTCAGCATACCCCCGCAGGAATGCCTGAATTATAATATAAACCTGAAAAGGTAAAGCAGTAAATCAAAAAAAGCAACAAAGTCATAGTTAATAGTTTTAAATGACATCATAATTGAGTGGTTAAGAGTGGATAACAGTTGAAACTGAAATACCAAAAACTAAAATGAAGAAGTTGAAAACGCTTTATTCTTTGCATTTTGTTTCTTCCATCGCAATGAATGTTAGAATTTAAAATTAGCGTCTGCTATTTGAGTTGGAAAAAAGAACGTTTAAATTTGAAGATTGGGTTGGTGAAGATAAAGACATGAGAGAATAATAGCAAGTTGAACATTGGGCTAGCAACTACCAGGATATGTTTTTCGAAAATGATGGGTGAGGTGAGCAGTCATGGGGAAAGTAGGGAGAAACAAATCTAACTACTAACGGAGGTTAACAGAGAGTTAGAAGACGTTACTTATTGGCTGATTTGGACAAAATGTAGCCATCTGATGTCTTTATCAACAGTAAATCTCAGCCGTTCTTTATCTTTTCTGTTAAACCAAAGGAAATTTGTTATATATATTTTTATAGTAGGTAAACATATAACTTGAAGTCAATTAAGAACACATGAGTGCATCCTGTAATGATTTTCTATTTGAATTTCTCATACTTATTGTATGCTAACCTATAAATTTCTGAATAGAAGATTAGTTTTTTAAAGTGGAACATTCAAACGTTCAACTTTCTAATATATTGTTCACATTTGAAACGCAAACATAATTTTGATGCTTTAAGACGGTGTAGGGAATGAAATAGAAATACGTTCAATCCTAATCATGACGACTTGAAAGTAAAACATGAATTGCCTTCTAATACATTGTTTTCATTTGAAATTGTATTTTCATGATGATTAATGGTAGGTGATGAGGAGATCGTGCACATTTTTAACAAATAACAAATCCTACAAGTATTCTATTCTGTAAATTTTCACTTCATTTTAAAGAGCAACTTAGAAAGAATATGATACCAAAATGAGCTGATTACTATATATATTGATCTATGTAAGTATGTTATGTGCATACACACACAATAGGTTCATACATAAGATTTTTTTAATTGTTATCATTTATAACTAAGATTTCTATTCTATTTTTTGTCTTTATTTTCTTTACAGGTGAAAATTCTTAACAAGGAACAACTCTACATTTATGCAGCATATAATAATAAACATTATGTAATAACATGATGATTGTATCTGTCCCATCGACATAGGCTTTGTACTAGTGTGTGTGCGCGTGTGTGTGTATTTAATTGGTAGGCACGGTTATACGTACACACACACACACAGCGTAATATACGACGACATTCGTATTAGTTATAATTAGGATGCATAGTTATTAATAGCGTAGTAAACCATAAGATTAAGAGATTGAAATGGGAAAAGAGGTAGTAACTCTAAAATAAGTAGGACAATAAATATGCAGTTTAGGGACTTACATGAATTAAATGAAGACATAAATACATTTAATGGGACTAGTTAAAGTGTTTAATGTGGCATTTATAGGAAAATAAAATAGGCATAATAGGTTGAATTAGAACAAATAAATAAATGTCATTAGTGATTGTCCAATTAGAATAATATTGATCTTTTATCACATAAAATTGACATTTATGGGACGTAAGAGGGAAATGAAGAATATACGTAATAAGTGTATTAGATAAGAATCAAATACTAGGATGCAGTATAATTTTAATAGTAGAAAATTTTATAGCCTCAATAATAAGTTTAGGATGAGCGTGATTTAGTGGGTATAGCTCAATATTTAAGCCTAGAATAATTGGTTTGGTTTAGAATGGATTGGGATGCGAGGTCAGTAGAGTTACGCAATAGAAGTTTGGCCTTCACTTAGAGGCTACCAGCAGTCGTGTATACTTACTATTGATGTGAGATATCCCAAACCATATGACCTATAGGGAAGAGACATGGGTTTACGTATAGGTGTGGGAAAATATACCAAAGGTTCGCCTCAGATTTGAAGTATTGAATGGTTCAATACCTATAGGGATGTCAATGGGTTTACTTTTGGATGGAAGGTATTAAATGGACGTTGGATCTACCTCCTCCCTATATAAAAAGCCTTAAATAATCTACAACAGTACCTAATAGGGAAATATGGTCTGTTTCATTTCTTACAAAGAGGTACTAAGTAACTAGGATGGGTATTTTTTCTTGACTTACATTAGGATAATCTAAATGGGATTTCGGCTGGTCAGTGGGCAATGTTAGTATTGTTGGACCGGTATTTAGTAGTAGGACTACCATATAGGCTATGACCACCATCGGTTTCGAGGGGTCGTTAGCGAAGAATTAGATTATGTCCTGATAAAATTTCACTTCCTACTAGTGTAGAATCTATATGGTATACACAGACCTCATTATTTAATTAGTTGTTTTTAGTCAGAGGTGGGCTAGTTAACCTTAGATAAGTCTTTGAGAAGCATTTATAATAGGACAATTAAATTATAAAGTTGTACCTAGGGTCATCGGTCTTTGTTGCTAGAATCGATTACTAGCGATTTCATTACGAAGGGCCTGTTTCTCTATTTAAGAAGTATTAAGTGGCCTGGTTTTCTTTTGGGTCATACAGCATTTAGATATATATGTATATAGGCGTATATATATAGTTATACCTCGAAGAAGGTTAGATATATCATATGGTAGATGGAATTACACATAATAGCCGTGAATAATAGACATAATACTTAAATAAAAATCAATCGGGATAAATTAGTGTTATGTATAAAGTATGTAAATTTTCAACCACCAGAATGTTGTTCTGACCTCCTCCTCATTACAACCCACATGATAGATTAAGAGGAACAGACTGCTGGTGCAAGGCGGGAACTATAGATGATGAAGTCTTCTCATTAATGCTCGACGCTGGCTAGGCAATCAAATACTAAAGGAATAATATTGATTCCAAGGTAGTAGCCTTAGTCAGCATAAACGCTCTATTATATTTTACTATTTCGATCTGAGTTCGTTTGCTGATTTACTTATGTTTATTACAGGTTACCAAAACCAGCGATCTATATCCTAATGGACTTAGATTTTGATTTACTCAAAATTCGGGCCTAATAAGATGCAATAACTGTCATCTTCTATGGTCATTCGTGTGTGTGTGTGTGTAGATATGTGTGTGGTATGTGTATGTGTATATGTGTGTGTGTATAACTCAAAACATTTATATTAAAATTGTTTTTGGTTTTAACATTAAAAAAATTGTTTTTGTTCTATTTTGAATTATTAAAAAAATTATTTTATTTTATATATATACACACACTTATATATGTATACATAAAGATATATACATGTATATATATAATTCAAATTTCCATATGGAGATATCATAAAAACAATAATATAATATTTTATGGTTGGATCTCAGAAATAAAAACATATAGTTATCATTTTAGTAAATCCCATTAGTTTAAAATTCTAGTATTTTGAATTTTTTGTAACATATTTTCAATTGAGATATTTAAACTTAAAAATATCATTTTATTTGTTGTAGTAGAATAATTTTTTCAAGTACGTATATATGTATGATATTTATTTAGATATTTTATTTTTGAATTATATGATATACTTTGAATTTGAAAAGGTCAATTTTAATTTGTACTTTAAATTTAAGCAAGAACCTTATATTATTTTATAGATATATACATATTATTTAAATATAATTTCTGCATATATATTTTATAATATGTATGCTTATTTTAATTTACAATATTTATATATATAAGTGTGTGCGTGTGTGTACATAAATGTATTAAAATTTATTTGTAAAATTTTTAATGATAGAACTATTATATATATATATATATATATTATTTTAGCATAGATCTGTAATATAAAATGTTAACATTTGTATAATTTCCTTATGACATTGTTTGGACAAATTAACATTTCATTGATCGTAGACCACAACGATCAATTTTTCCATCATACACCTTGGATAGTTTATGTGTGTGTATATTGTTGTGACGTTCACATGTGAACATCAATATCACAAAACATTAAAATATGAGATTGAAATAAATTAATTTTAAATTAATTTATTAATAAATATTACTTTAAACATTAAATACAAATAAATATTATAAATAAACTAAATAAATTAAAATATTATTCAAACACTTTATTAATAAAATACTAAATTTGATTAGTATAAATAAATTTTATGTAGATAAATACAATTTAAGATCTTATGCAGTTTGATAAGAGGAAATTTTGGAAATTCACCATTTCTGCCCTATTGTCAATGCACTTGATCCAACAAAGGTATTACAGCCTACATTTTTATATGTAAATAACTAACCAACACGCAGGGCACTGCTTTTAAAAAGTTAAAGTGGACAGGTATCTAAGGAAAAGGTGCTCAAAGTAAGGAGAATGTTACTCTAATTAAGGACTACTCTTAAGTGGAAAAACTCCCGATCTCCTATCCTTTACATGACTCATCGAAATGGTCTATTTCTAGGATATGCCCTAATGGAAGACTCGGAAGAATTTTTGAGTCTTGGGTTAATTTAAATTGTGTATTCGAATATTATAAAATTAATTTAATTTTTTTAAATACATAATTACATAATTTTATAAAGAGCTATAAAATGAAATTTTAAAATTGTTTTTATTTAAATAAATATAAATATTATATATATAACTAATTAAATTGTTTAATTAATAAAAATAATACATATGAATATATAGACATATATATAACTTACTAAATTATAAATGTTATGGTAATTAAATGTATATGTATTATATGTGTAAAGAAAACTAGAGGTTAAAAAATAAATAAAACCCATAAGAGTCAAGGGAGTATACATTGGTGTTAAATAAGAAATTTGTCTTCCTCAAAATTATTGTTGATGGTTACTCATTGATAACTTGATTTAAAAATGGAAAAATAATAGTATAAATAAGCAATAACTGAAGTGATACAAGATTTAGAGTGGTTCGATCTAAGTTGATCTATATCCACTATGAGTATTTTTTTTACCTACTTTGCTTCTCTTATAATAGCTTGGATTACAAGACACGATGATAATAAAACTAAGTGCTTGGAAGTGTTCGATGATCGATCCTTGTACATATGTTGATAAGTTGTATTTATAGCTACTAGAAATTGAGTTAGATGGTCGTGATTGCACTGCCAAAGTCCAGAATTTTCTCTTGGCTGCTGATTAGGTTATTCAAATGATATGTGTGCTAGCTAAGATGCCAATAAGATTGTGTGAGTCGTATGATGAAGATTCGTATTAGAGCATGCCTTGGTCAATGTTAAGCAGCATGGGATTAGGGAATGGTTGTACAGATGCACTTTTGTCAGTGTTGCTTTGAAGGACCAAGAATGGTTATCGCACAATACCACTTTTTTTAGATAAACAGTGTCGTATAAGCCAGTCTTTTAAGGAAAATTGTGCAAAGTGGTTGCTTCTTTTTGCAAGGGTGGTCGGGTGCTTGTGGCTATAGCCTGTCGAGTCTAAACAAGCTAGTTGAAGACAATGCAGGTGGTAGTTGTTGGAAGGCGATTGAGGGAACATGCCAAGGAACGGGCAAGGCATGTTGTTTGGCCGCTGTCTATGCAGAGCCATTTGCATGTCGGGCCACTATTTGTTGCTCTTCTTTGCTAATAGTTTCTAGGCTTAATAGGGCTCCATGTATATGTGTCCGGTAGGTTGCTTTATGGTAGGACGCTTATGATTCGATCCATGGTGCGGACTTTCAGAACCAAGCAAGCCCAGACGAATCTACCTACGGGAATACTGCTCCATTAGGAGTTTGGATTCTATTGGTGTACTTATTTTTATTTTGTCAATTTTGATTTTCAATATACTGAAACTGAATCAACCAATTAACCTAATTAATTGTATATTTTAGGAGATTGAAGCGATCAAAACTAACAAATACTACTATTTGTATTAATATCTTAAGACTTTCTTTCTTATGTGTGGTTCCTTATTAAAATAGGAGTGAATATTGAATAACATACGACGCATCTTTATATTAAGATGGATCGAAGAATTTACTTCGCCCTTGTGTTATTTTAATAATAAGAAGTTCTAGCTAATTTTCTCAACCTTGAAATGATAGATGTAAATTACTAAATTCAAAAAAAACTAAAATTTAATATGATCGAAATACAACATTATGCAAACTGTAATTATAGAAGTTGAACCTTTAGAACATGAAGTCATGATTGAGTGTGCATGAGAATCTTAAAGGTATAAAAAAAATAACTGAAAGTGCAAGAGGTATTATAGCATCTCCAATGACTTAAGGGAGTAATATTCGGTCCCCGAATATTACCCCCTTAATATTAAGGGGTTGGCCCAATGATCGAGCGCTAACTTGATCCGTGCCATGTTGTGGGCGTTGATTAAATCGATGCTCAGGGCAATGGGCGCTGATTTCATCAGCGCCCGGGGCTGGGCTTATATAAACCCCGCGCCCAACCCCATTTACCCCATTATTTATCGTCTTTTAACCCTCTTTTTTCACTTTTTAATAATAAAAACCGTCGAAACACCGTTGCGCATTACCAAAATTACTAAACGTACCATTCGACATCAAACATGGGAGCTTGTTGGTCCACTTCACATTGCTCCTGCATCTAAGACGACGATTGATGATTTACAGATTCTACACGATCTACCCGAGGGATGCACCATCATATGCTGATAGCCTTGGATACGGTCGAGGTATAATTCTAAATATTAAATAACTTTTAATATATGATTGCTACGTTCATCGTATATTAACCATGAAACGTTGTTTATTATGTAGATCTATGATATTACAAAGTATATTAATTAGTTGTTATATATTTAGTACAATAATCTCGAATAACTGTTTATTTTTTTGTCCCATTACGTCAGCTATTGGCTACCTCAATCATTTGATCGTCCACTCATATCCGCCCTAGTCGAGAGGTGGTGGCCTACGACACACACTTTTCATTTTTCAGATTTTGAGCTCGGCATTACCCCCGTTGATTTTTATATGTTGACTGGGATTGAGATAGGAGGCCCAGATAGGATATCATTTCATTTTGATTATACATATGAGAGCCCTGAGGTTTTCACTATATATCTAGCACAGTTTGACGGTGGTCATGTTTCTTCCAGCGCTATCCCCCTAACATATCTACAGGAGTATATTACAACTAATATAAGCAACGATGCTACGAGTGACGCTGTATTTAGAGAATTTCTCGTATATTTATTTGGTTCGACCTTCTTTTCGAACCAAAAGAGTACCGTTAGATTAGGTTATCTACATCGGTAGCCGAACTAGATCAGCTTTATATTGTAGATTGGGGTTTCTCTATACTTGGATATTTGTACACCACTCTAGATTCTTATGCTCTCGGGGAGGTTAGGCAGATGTTTAGGTTCTGGTATATTTTTTCTTGCTGGAACTATGAGTACACGACAAACATGCTTCCCCGTATTGTTGAGACAACTAGTCATGCACCAAAGACATATTTTCCACATATGAGACGATGTGAGCGTGTTCAATTAGTTTTTGTGCGCCTACGGGGGTTAGGCAAGACTTGATGGATGCCATTCTCAGATTGATTTGAGGTGTAAGGCTAATATGTTATGGGCACCATGGGCTTCATATTGGATCGTCATGACACAAGCGGGCCAACTGTATGATGGTCATCCTCTTTTATTTCGTATCACTTGTGTTTATGGAGGATGATTTTACTCCCACCAACGTTTATTCTTATTTGGTATTTAGGGGGGATGCTTGTTTCAAAACACTGGGGATGTACGTATCCCTAAAGATCCATTATCTTGTGATGACATGTTCGGCAGACGTTGGACCGTTGGATCGCAATATATACATGGATTGAGACAGACTAGATGGGTAGATGCTTTGGCATTTTCCTAGCCGATGGGGATTTTGATAGATACTAGTTTAGAGTAGCTCCTCGATGGTACATGTTACATGACTACGCTCGAGGAGTGAACTCCGACCATATAGGTCCACATATAGCCACTGGTAGAGTTCAGGCACCTCCATTTTCTTTTGATCTCATTCCATCTCAGTACTCGCAGCAGCCCATGGACTTTGGCCTTGATGCCTATTATACAACATATGATATCAGCGGTACTCTTATCATGCAACCGATAGTTTATCCATAAGATCATGAGATTGCTAGTGTCCTTACGATTGAACTTTACCCACCTTTTGAGGTAATTCATTATATTAATAATTCATTATACAGTATTAGTTAAGAAAACGTATACTGATATATTATATGTAACTACAACACGCAGGTAGGTCAGACGAGCATAGACGATATATTGCCGCTACTCAGCATATGACACTCATTCATACTCAGATGCTCAGTCAGCAGGCTTGGCAGGCGATGCAAATAAATATTGATGATTTGTAGGCTCAGTTGGCTGCATTCCAGTTTGATTATGGTAGTCCTACTGATTTTGATGATGTACCGGACGACGATGACGACTACGATGGTGATGGTGTTGTAGACTTAGGATGACCGGTTATTGTACTATTACACTTATGTGACTGTTGTTTGACTGTACTATTACATTTATGTTACTGTTGTTTGACTGTACTATTACACTTATGTACTATATTGTTACACTTATGTTACCGTTGTTTTGTCACGTTATATAGCTTTATTCACATTGCACATCTTTATTCAAATTTCAGCATACTTACCGAAGATATAGTGGCTCAATGTCCTGTCATATCGAACACTGTAGCCACGTTGCACTGTTTTAATGCTTGCCAGCCTGACCAGTGAAGGTGGAATGCCATAGTTTCCCGTCATATCGAACACCATAACCAATGATCGAGCACTAATTTATATAAGGAGACAGTAATGCTTTCACTTCTTTTAATGTTTGCACTACTATTACTGCTAGGAAGATATTTAATGCTTGTAATGCTTGCACTAACCACTAAACAATACTCAATGCTTTTAATGCTTGCACTTCTTTTAGTGCTTGCACTGCTTTTAGTGTTATAATATTATGTTAAACATGTCTGGTATTTTAATGCTTGCACTGCATTTAGTGCTTGCACTGACCATGTGAATGAAATATTTAATGATTTTTCTTTGTTTTTAATGCCAGCCTGACCATCAAACATTGTACCCACTGCTTTAAATGCTTGCACTGCTTTTAACATTGTACTACTTTTAACGTTGTATTATTTTTAACGTTGCACTGCTTAACTAATGGAGATAGAAGACCTCGGTTCTATTTATATTGGACTGCTTGCCATAATGCACTTCACTAATATCATACCAGTAACACATAAAAATGGTGGATTACAACCATACTTCATTGCCCTCATCATACTTATATGAAGGTCCTTTAAGACACGATACCTCGTCAAATATGTCTTTCCTCTAACCACCAACCGAGTGGTATGTTGAAATGGAGGAAAGACACCATGAGGATGTAAGGGAGCATGAGAGAGTTTTGCAAGAGCACAGGCTGTTAGAGGATGGAGGACGACAAAGAGCAGAGCGGCATAGCAACAATGGCAGAAGGCAAAGAAGGCATGAAACACGCCACCAAGTACCTCAGGCAGATGAAGAGGCTGACTTGGACTCGTATACTGTAACTGTGGATTTTCTGTTTTGTATTATGTTATAAGAAACGGAATTGACATCGGTCGACGTCACTATAGATGCCGCAATTTTTCGGATGGTTGTGATTCTTGGCAATGGCTTGACGATCCTTTACCACATCGAGCAGTTGTGTATGCAACTAAATTTGAAGAAAAATTGAAATGCTACAGAGGACACTTGGTTCGATGCAATTATCAAGTGATCGAAGACAATTTTTTTAATCAGTCTGTGCATTTGTTTTAGATTTATTTCAATGTTGGTTGTCTTGTTTTTATCGCTTTAATTATCAGGTTATCTTGTTTGTATCAATCTATTTCAATGTTGATTTAATTGTTTGTATCATTTCAATTAAGTATTTGTTAGGTTCTTATCTTAAGTACTTAGTAGATATTGAAAGTACATACAAGTTGCTTAATATAAATAACTTAACCACCTTTATTGAATTTGAAAGCACATATAACTTACTGAAAGTACATAGAACTTACATAATATAAATAGCTAATTCAAACATCATTCAAATTGTCGAATATAGCTAACCCAAAGATAATATGCAGCATGTCCAACAAAATTAGTTCGATACTCCCATAAATATCGTGAATCAAACGTAGCGCGTGTTAACTGAAATAGGTCTTCTTCCTCTACTATATTTATAATGCTTTTGTATCTTCGACAAGCTCTAGTAAATATGACATAAGTACTCCGAGTTTTCAGAATCTTTCAAATTAATCTACAATCAGGATGATTATTAAATGCTTCATTTAAAGTAACCCAAAAATCTTAATTCAACTCCTCTTCCACGTGTCTTATACCGGCTTCTATGTATGCTTAGATTAGTACCAATAATCTGTTGGAGTACAACTTTCATTTGCCATTGAATTTGTTGTAAACTTTAAGTATAAAATTTTCACTTAAATAGATAGTTCATAATCTGCGTCATTCGAATCAAGTATGATCTGAATTAATGCTATGAATTGAGATGACAACACTATAAATTCTTTGTCTGCCACTTGCAACAGTTGAGATGACCACGCTCTGAATCAATGTTGTATCCCACTTGTTATAGTTGAGATGACAACACTACTGATTCTTTGTCTGTCACTTGCAACGGTTGAGATGAGCATGCTTTGAATTAATATTGTTTGCCACTTGTTAAAGTTGAGATGACATGTAACATCCCATATCTGGAGGCCCAAAGCTAAACGCTACAGATACTATAGTCATCCATAGTATTAACTTTCGGTGACCAAATACGGTAATGTTAATGGTATCCATAATATCAGAAGCACATGAATATGAAACAAAATCACAAATTTCAAAAAACAATATTTCTGATTACATTTCCACAACATGTTCCATATTCAAATTACATAATCTCATCGCTTTTCCAGGTTCAAATAAAATATAATTATTACATAAATACGCCAAGAGCGACATATGACGATGCCTCCTTGGTTGACCAAGTACTATATATACAACACAACGGAATCAATCCAAAATATAACAGCAACTCCTAATTAGCTACCCATCAGCCACCTACTCGACACCGGAAGCTTTATTCGCCAATGTTGCTAAAACCTGTAAGCCTCAAACCTCAGCCTAACCAAATCAATTTTGAGCACCCAAGATTTTAAAGAAAAACATAAAGTTTGAGTCAGACATAAAGCCTGGTGTGAATAATACTATACATCTCGGTTATTTGATATTAAGTGAGACCACGCCGCTTAGCGGAACGGGTTTCCCCTCACTAATATCCTTTTAAAACATATCTTCTGCAAATTTTAATCCTGCAAACAAAACAGGTTAAATATGTAAATCAATATCATGTATATGTACATATCAGTTATCAAATGGACTATCTGTCAATTTACTGTAGTTTTGTTTGGCTAACCACTAACCCTTAGCTAACTCGGGCCTACCAGAAAACATAAAAATCTAACATCTATTAGATACTACTCTTCTGGTCGGTCTGTCCTTACTTACTTCTCCAGGTTTAACTGATCCTAATGGTTTTCCGGGCTCACCAATAAACTGTCTTTCCTTTTTAGATTCATTTCTGCGTGTAACATAATTTTAGTCTCACCTGTGACAAAGTCCTACACACTGGAATTTTGGACCTATTTTAGCTAGGGGCTACTAGCCAAAGTATAGGGCGTGACCCTATACCAGTCTTATCTGGCATTCTAATATCTGACTCATTTTACTTAGCGTTATCTACCCAAAAAAATTTCCTTAAGAACTTTTTCTTTCAAATTGATTTAAACCTTTAAATCATTCTTTAAACAAGGAAATTATATATGCTCTTTGCTTTACTCAAATCACTTTTCCATGTTACTTATTCTTTACACAAAACCTTATTGATGAATACGTTTAAACTTTCGAAAGTGCCCATTTCGATACCTTTGAAAGTATCCCTTTCAATACAAGTAAAACCTTAGGCCGAAGGCCAAAACATACCTTTCGAAATCATACCTTTCGAAACCATTCATATTTATCCTTTCGAAAGCATTGGAAAACATCTCCTTCGAAAGATTAAAAACCTTAGACATCCTATCTTTAAAACACTTAAACATTTCCTTTTGAAACCATTGGAAAACCTTTCCTTTTAGACCTTTCGAAACCATTGGGGAACCACCTCTTAGAAACCTTTCTTTAAAACCTTTCGAAAGCATCAAAACATCAAGCCTTTCGAAAGCATTTGGGTTCAATTTATAACATGTGGAAACACCTTTCGAAACCATTAAAACTACCTTTTCGAAACCATTTGGGTTCTACCTTTTATAGAGCAAAAGGGCCATTAAAACATTTAAGTCGAAAGCATCTCTTTCAAAAGCATTTCCTAAGTAAAGAAGTGATGGTGTCGAAACCATCCCTTCGAAGGAATTGGAGAAGCGGCTTGGTTTTTGAAAACAAGGTAACCCTTTCGAAACCAATCTGGGTCAAAAGGTAAAAAGCGGCAGTCAGGGGTTTCGACCCCTTTGAAAGCGTTCATTTAAAACAAAAGGCGCAACCCATTTGAAACCTTTCCTTTGAAACATTTGACTCAGCCGAAAGCCAACCAAGTCGAAAGCAGTTCCTTCGAAAGCAAAAGCAGGCGCATTTTCAATTTAAAACAAAGCATGCTTCGATCCCCTTGGAACCTTTAGTTTCAACCCAGTACCTTCCGCCTATATCTAATTCACTACGTACCAGGTATCTTATACTGTGTGTATTGGTTTCGATGGAGTAGGAGGCAGTGGTAAGGAGTCAGAAGCCTGATGCTGAAAGCATTGAAACAGGAACATGTTGATTTGACTTTTTAAATTAGTCCTTTGTACCTAACATGCCTTGTTTGTAAAATTATGATTGGTTGAAAATTTTTATTTTCTAAAAGTACTGCCGATTTTCAGAAATAACAATTTGGATTATTTACAAAATACCCCTTCTCCTTTTTATAAATATATAAAACATTTAAGTCTCATACCTTAAATAATTTTATATATCCATTAAAACACTTAGGAAAATTCTACAATAATTCCTATAAATCATTTTTAATATGTTTTCCAACATATATAAATTTCAGATCCTAAGCCAATATAAATTGGCCGTAATAAATTTTTAACCCAAAATAGCATTTTCTTCACTAGAAAATTCATATAAAATCCACATTAATTCATAAAATTATGAAAATTGAAACCCATTTCTAAATTATTGTTTTTAATCTAAATTTAAATTCGCAAGGCAATTGGATGTTATATAATAGGGTTTTCATATCTAAACATATCACAAAATCTATGTGAATTTGCCTAAATCATCAACAACATATAGATATACATTTTATCATCCAAAACATGGAAAAACATTTGCAAATAATTCAGATTTCATACTAAAACCAAAAAACACTAGAAATTTGAGAAGTAGTCATTATTCACCGTAGCTTTTTTATTAAAGATGTGAGATTTGTTCTTGATTAAGTGATTTGATTCTTCCTCTTGAATTCTTCTTCTTTGCTCTTCCTAATGGTGGCCGACCTTAGCTTGTATTTTTGATTTGTGAAAAATGAAGTGAACATGAGTGTTGAGGGGTTAAGGATATAGGGTATAAGGATGTGCCTTGTTCCTATTTTGCCTTTGTATATTTCCTAACCTTTTATTCTCTTTTTATTCTTTGGTTCACTTGTTTAACATGGCACGGTTACCCCTTATTTAATCACAAATATCAATCCATTAATCATCTTACATTATTTTATTTTATTTAAGTAATTAAATATTCTAAATAATGTTACTAAAAATATGGGTGTTACAGACTCCCCTCCTAAAAGAATTTCATCCTTGAAATTATTATAAGGTACACATCAAAACAATCAAAGGTAAAACATACCATCAAACAAATCAGGATAAGCATCTCTCATCCTGTTCTCAGTCTCCCAAGTACTGTCTCTCTCATCCTCACTCCTCTAGACTTTAACTAAACTGACTGTCTTGTTTTTGATCCTTTTCTCATCTCTTGCAACTACACGAACCGGCTTTCTAACTATAGTCAAATTCGGCTCTACGACTAAGTCATCTAACACAGTCGGTGATATAATAGAATCCGGATGTCGAATACACTTCCTTCGATGGGAAACATGGAAAACATCGTAGGCTCCTTCCAAACTGCTCGGTAACACTACTCTATATGCGAGTTTCCCGATCCTCTCAATAATAGGAAATGTTCCAACGAACCTCGGTGCCAACTTCCCTGAATTTCCAAACGGAATCACACTCTTCATCGTCGACACCTTAATGAAAACATGCTCTCCAACAGAAAACTCTAAGTCTTTCCGTCTTTTATCCGCATAACTCTTCTGCCTATATTGAGCTTCCTTCATTCTAGCTCGAATCAACTCAACCTTTTCTGCAGCTTCTCTAACCAAATCCGGACCAAGAACCAAACTATCCCCGTTCTCTAACCAACAAACTGGAGATTTGCATGGCCTTTTATACAAAGCTTCAAATGGTGCCATCCCTATACTAGCCTGATAACTGGCGTTATATGAAAAATCGACTAGATGTAGATGGTCTTCCCATGATCCCCCAAAATCTAGCACACAAGCTCATAACAAATCTTCCAAGACTTTGTTAACTCTCTTTGTTTGCCCATCAGTCTGTGGATGGTAAGCGGTACTTATCTTGAGCTTGGTACCTAAGGTATCCGGTAGACTCTTCCAGAACTCACTAGTGAATAAAGAATCTCTATCACTCACTATACTACTAGGAATTCCGTGCAGTCTAACTACATTCTTCATAAACAACTTCGCTAACACATGTGCCATTCTGGTTGATTTAATTGGAATGAAATGGGCACTCTTGGTCAACCTATCCACAATGACCCATATGCTTTCATTTCCTCTATTAGACCTTGACAACCCTTCAGTGAAATCCATAGAAATAGAATCCCACTTCCACACTGGAATGTCCAAAGGCTGAAGAAACCCACTTGGCTTCTGATGTTCGGCTTTTGCCCGTTGGCAGTTCAAACACTATTTCACCCATAGGCCTACATCCCTCTTCATTCCTTCGTAGAAGAAACTTCCCTTCATGTCCTGATACATCTTAGTTCCTCCCGGATGAATAGTGAATTTCGAACGATGGCATTCCTCTAAAACTTCATTCCTAATGTCTCCCATATTCGGAACACACAATCTTCCTTTCTTTCTCAACCACCCATTCTGGTCAAGACTAAAAATCCTTTAAGTCATCGCTCTTCATTCCACCTCTCAGCTTTCTGATCTGTTCAGCCAACACTGGATCTTCTAGTTGTTTAGAAGCAACCTTTTCGATCATAACTGGTCGAACTTCCAAACATGATAACAAAGCAGTTTCTGTACTTGAACTACTCTTAGTTCTCCACTATACTCTACAAGTCGCTAACGCTTCCAAATATTTCCACTCAGATATCATCGCTAACACCATATTTTGATGTTTCTGCTAAGCGCATCTGCAACCTTGTTGCCTTTCCCCGGTGTGTACTCAATACCAAAATCATAGGCAGCTAAGAACTCTAACCACCTCTTTTGTCTCATGTTCAGCTCCTTTTGAGAGAACACATACTTCAACGACTTATGATCCGTATACAACTCAAATCTTTCTCCCGAAAGATAATGTCTGCACACCTTCAGCGCAAAAAATACTGCACTAACTCCAAGTCATGGGTTGGGTATCTGACTTCATGCGGTCTAAGCTGTCGAGAAGCATAGGCAATTACTCTACCCCTCTGCATTAACACAGCTCCTAACCCAGTCCCATATGCATCCGTGTACATCACCAAATCCTAATTCCCCTCTTGAACAACCAAAACAGGTGCATTAGTCGATAAGTGTTTCAGCTTCTGGAATGCCTCTTCACACTTATCGGTCCAAACGAACTTCACATCCTTTCGAGTTAGCTTAGTCATTGTATCACTATCCATGAAAAATCATTAATAAACCTCCGATAGTAACCAGATAATCCCAGAAAAATTCTTATCTCGGTTACCTTTCCTGGTCTCTTCCAACTATTCATGGCCTCGATCTTAGCTGGATCCACTGATAACCCATTCTCTGAAACTACATGGCTAAGAAACTTCACTTCCTTCTTCTAGAAATAGCATTTCGAGAACTTCGCCTTCGAATGATGCTGCATCATCATTTCAAGCACTACTCTAAGATGAACTTCATGCTCTCCTTCATCCTTGGAGTACACCAAAATATCATCTATGAAAACCAGTACGAACCTATCCAGGTGCTCTTGGAAAATCTGGTTCATCAAATCTACAAAGAAAGCTGGCGCATTAGTCAGTCCGAACGGCACCACTAACCATTCGTATGATCCATATCTGGTTCTAAACGACGTCAAAGGTATACTATCTTATGCCACTCTAAGCTGATGGAAACCTATCGCTAAATCCAACTGTGAAAATATCTTGGCTCCACTCAACTGATCAAACATATCGTCTATCCTAAGCAACGGATATCGATTCTTTATCGTTTTCTCATTCAGCTTACGATAATCGATACATAACCTTAATGATCCGTCCGGCTCCTTAGCAAACACTACGGATGCTCCCCAAGGTGAACTACTAGGTCTGATAAAAAAATTTCCTTCCAAATCCACCAATTGCACCTTGAGCTCCCTCATTTCGATAGGTGTCATCCTACTTGACGGTCTACTCACTAGTACTGCTCCAGGCACCAAATCTATCTGAAACTTAATGTAACGACCCGTAAATTTGCAATAATTAAAGTTTTCAATTCAATAAGATATTGGTAAATAAATTTGGAAGAAATAAAAACTTTGTAATTTAATAATGAAATGAATGCCAAAATGAAATGTAACAATGTATTTAAAAATTACTTATTAACAATTGAAATGAAATCACAATTTATTGAAGTAATGTAAATTGTTATACTTGGCTAAATTTATGTAAGAAAACAAATGCAAACGTTAAAATTTATAAATGGTTTAGAATGAAATAAATGACCATTGAATAAAGATTGGGTATATAAGAATGGTAACATGTGTTTGTGAACAATGAATTCAAAAGTGTGATTAAAAGTTATAGTATTGATTGTAAGTTACTATTTAATTGGTCCATTAATCTAGTTGTAAATGTTACATTTGGGTATAAAACTGAATATAAGTGAATAAATGTAAGTGTGGTATGGATAAATGAATTGGTATATAGTTTATGGTAATTGGATGAATTAAACATTTTGTAAGCAATTATGATAATTAGTGGAAATAATAAACTGGAATGTAATATAAAGATAATGATAACATTTATTGCAAGTTACATTTTATTTAGGCTGCTAAATTTAAAGTTGGAAACCAACTACATTTAAATGTAAGTAAATGTTCAGTAATATGAGATAGGGCAGTAATTGTAAAGTGTGAATGTAATGAAATAAATGGAAATGTATATTTTAGTCATAGATAAAAATAAAAGAATGAAACCTAGTTGAATAAATTGATTAAGGTTTTAATTATATTAAATGTAAATTTGGATTTTGTTTGTAATTTCCTTTCCAAATATAATAAAATAAATAATTTCTGTATATATATATTTTTATTTTTCATAATATCCATCTCTATTTTATTTTTCTATTTCTATTTATTTAGACATTCATTTTATTAATTGAATTGTTATGTGTTTATATCTCTTATTTACTTCTTGGAAAAGAATTTCAATGGATATACGTTATATTGCCTTAAAGGCATATCTTTTTAAAATTTTATTTATTAAATGTTCTTGTGTATATCATTTATTTATTTTTGTTTATTGAATGTTTCTTTTGTATATACCTTTTAATTAATAGCAAGGAAACAAATTATTTAGGCGTATGTTACTTTGCTTTAATTGGCATACGTTACATTTGTTTTATTTCTTGCCTCTTTAGTTTCCTATCTTTTATTTCATAGCTCCTTAATTACTTTCTAGTTGTTCCTACCTCAAACTTTAGCCGACTACTACCTATCAATTCACGTGAAAAAGGAAGTATCTCCTCTCATTTTGTTCCATTTGTTTCTTTTTATTTAATAGGAAATAGATCCTTTCAAATCTCTAGCCGTTTAAACATTTAATTACTTGCCATTTCTTTGCACTTGATTAGGCCGTGAAAAACTCCCCTAGTAATACTAATTCACGTACAAAAAAATTCATTTCCATCTCTCCTCTTTTCATTTCTCGTCTCCTGAAAAAAATTACAAGTTTCTATTCCATGGCTTCTCCTTCTTTCCTTCTTCTTTTATTTTTCTCTTTGTTATTTTTTCTTCAAGATAGGCTCAGCCTTCATGTTCTAACCGACCACAACCATCTCCACCATACCACTATGATCGGCCTCACCACCTCTTCATGACCACCAAGCCATGTCTTGAACCCTAGATCCAAAATAAATCACCATCTCCTTGTTTCAACCATAGCCGAGCCCTTGTTGATTTAAAAGCAAGGTTATGTCCTTTGTTTCACCTCTTTTCATTATTTTAACTTCTAAATTTTGTGTTGAATCATAATCTTATATTTATGATATTATGTTGTTTACAAGTTTGTGGCTCTCCATCTACAAAAATCTTATTTGTGCTTTATCGTGCTTTTCGGAGTTTCAATTGTGTGTTTTGAATTTGATCTCTAGCTTTAAAAAGGTGAGTTGTATCACTCTAGACATATGTACTTATATTATTGTGAAATGATGACAAGTGAATCTGTATAAATTGATATGTTATTCATACATGCCTGTGACATATTATTTGATGTTAAATGTTGTTTATATACCTGTTACATTACCTGATATGTTATTATATGTTATACTGTTCATTTTATTTTCTGTATCTCACACTGCAAGTTCCCTATCACTATGGGTTGAAATGATACATACCCGAATGGACATTAGAATAAGGAAAAATCGTTATGAGCTGAAATGATAGGCTTGAATGATTTTATTTTATTTTATTTGACTTGGGATTGCGGGTTTGAAATGATAGAACCCGAATTTTTCTTTTTAAATTACGGATTTAAATGATACATATCCGTATCACTGGACCTACGCTAGAAAATATTATACAGGCCCATGGTTAAATTTTAAATAATATTTTCCTAAAAAGTTATTAAGTGTCAAATCATTTTCTGAAAAATTATTAAGTATTCTGAATTATAAATATATGAAATTTAACTTAAATTTGATTTTGAGGCTTTAATTATAAAGGTGTATTGTTTTCTATAAGTTAAATTTTATAAGTTAATAATTGGTTTAAATGGAATTTAAAGAATTTTATTTACGATAAATAACTTAATAATGAAATGTTGATTTAATATGGAATTTTAAATCTAACCTGGTAATTGTAATGAATTTTATTTTATGAAATAGACATGTTTGAATAATAAAGAATGTATTTTGAATTGATAAATTAAAATACAGTTTTGCTTGGACTTTTGCAATAAAATTTGTTTAACTGAAATTCATAGTTATTTGATGTCAAACGAATATATTTATAAAGAAATTTGATTGTTATATTAACAATGGTAAGATAATTTATTTATGAATATGTTTGTAAAATAAATAATTAGGATCTAAATGGAAGGAAAATATAATTTAAATATGACTTAACTTGATAATTGGAAATTTGGTTTAAAATGAAATTGTTAAGTTAAGTAAATAAATGGGAATTTAGTTTTATTTATGAAGTGGGTATTTCAAAATAAAATGTTAGCTTATTTGTTGAAATAAAAGTTAAGTAAAAGAATGTGCTTTTGACTCAATAAATGAATTATAGTTTAATTTGGATATTTATTTATAAAAGCTTATCTTATCGAATCATAAGTTTAATGATATCCAAATGAATAATTTCTGAAGTGGAAGATGTAATTTTATAGGTTAAAAATGGCTAGAATTGGAGTTTTAATGTTTCTGAAAAGTTAAGCAATTTATAAAGGATTGACTAACATATGAAATTAATTTAAATTCGACATTTATTAATAAAAATGTTGTTTTATTAAAATTTAAAAGTTAAGTAATATCCAAATAAATTTTTTTGGAAAGTGGAATGAGTTTGATAAGTAAAATGAGGAAAATTGAAGATATATTGTTTTAAAGGGTATAACAGAAATTATGGCGTTTCTGAAATGCTGTGGTTAAATGAACTATGGCTGGAAATATACTAAAAAGACCTATAACTGCATTTCTGAAGTGCTGCAATTTCTGGAAATTGAACTATGGCTGAAAATATACTAAATTATACTAAAAGGACCTATAACAGCATTTCTGAAGTGCTGTAATTTCTGAAAATTTGAACTATATGCTGAAATTACTAAATAAACCTATAACTGCATTTCTGAAATGCTGTAGTTTTTGATTTTGAACTATGTTTTGATATATACTAAATATACTTACCGCAGCACTTTATAAATGCTGCTGTTTTGAAAATTTCAATGTTTGAAATGATTGAACGAATGAACTTAGAAGTGTTACAACTTTGAAATGAAAATTATTTGACATTGAATTTAAATGGGTTGGAAATGAATTTATTTGAAATAGTATTTAATTAAAAATTGTCTTTAAATATATTAGCTTGAAGCTTATTGGAATTGAAGATTTAAGAATATGACTTTATAAAGTGGTTTGGTTTAAGATGATTTAAAGGAATATTTCAAGTTTAATAAATTTAAGGAAGTATTCAGTGATTTGGAAATTTGGGTTTTATTTAAACGATATATTGATTTGGCTTTTGAATTTAAATGATATTATGGCTTTGGTTTTTGAAATGGAAATGATATATTGATTTGGCTATGAAATGAAATAATATAGTATTTAGTTTTGAAAGGGATATGATATTTTGGATTTTATAGTATAAATGATTTTTGAATAAATATCCATGGGTTATAATAACGATTGGTTGGCAAAGAGACCGGGATCGGATATGGGCATATTCTCTGTCGGTACCGAAAACCACTTTGACAACCGTGTACGCGTTGGAGATTCCAGAATGAAGTAGAATGGTGGCGACGATTCCTATTGAGGTATATACGTGGACCCAACTCCCGTGAGTTGGCATAAGGTGGCTAAAACAGGAGCGATTGACGGGCCAATGAGGTAGCACCTCTGATCGGACGCATTTCTTCGATACCATTCTATTACTTTGTGATTGATTTGGTGGCCACCCTTCGATTTTTGATTTGGGAGTGTGTTCCGAGGTGGGTGGTAGTGGCTGCTATGCGTTTCCACCAGCCCGGATGCGTAATTGGTATATCTACCCTGGCATTTCCTAGTTGTACCGTGTCACCTACCATATCGAGCTTTACTACGAGTTTCTATTTGTGGCGTACCTATGGAGTATCTTCTCGTAGCCTCTCGAGGTATGTAGGTACTGTATAGACTATTGGCACTATTATGTTTTAAGGTGGAAAATGTAAAGCCTTAACGCTATTTAAAAGTAAGATTATTTTACTATAGACATTATTATAATAGCGAATATTACTACATAGTAAATAGTTTAACGGATCCTTAAAGGATGGGCGATCCCAAGCATCCTTTAAGTTACTTGTGCATCTTTATTACAGTTCACTTGAGTTGGTTTACATTGTATAAGTATGCATGTCCTGACTCGAGTGTTTTGTGTTTTGCCTTACGCTCGGGTCAGACTGAGTGATACAACATTCAAGACTCACCTTTGGAGTTGGAGCTTTCTTGGAGATCCAGCTATCTATTTCGCTTTCAGTTATTCAGTTGATTCCAGTGATGTATTCTGATTTATACTTGATTTTCATATAGAGAATTCTGTTGTATCTTTTACTTCTATTGGATCTTGTTAACTCTGATGTATACATATATAATAGCTTCATGAACTACTATTTCTTTGCTTCCGCTGCATTGTTATATTACTCTATGTCTGTGATCTGTGATTTATTTTTTGTATATTCTGAGTTTTGCCAAATTTATATTTACAATCTATTGTTTTGAATTATTCAAGTCCGACATGTGCGGATGCGAATGGTCCAAAATAGTGGGACGTTACACTTAATGGCTCATTTCGGTGGTAATCCTACTACGGGTTCAAATATATTCGCGAATTCTCTATCCACAAAAACTTTATTCAGCTTGTCTTCTATCTCCACAACACCCAACAAATCATTCACCACACAGCGAGGGTTTTCTACGATATATAAAATTCGCTCCCTACAGTCTGGGTGTCTAAGCGATATTTTCTCATCATGGCAAAATACCCTAGCATCGTACTTACTTAACCAATCCATACCCAAAATAATTTCGAATCCTACGAAATCAAACACATGCAAACTGCAAACAAAAGTATGATCTAACAAGTCAAACTTTAGGTGGTCACATCTCATCCCAAGTTTTGCATACCCTCCTATTAGATTTGCAACCCTTAAGGAAGTAACTAGGTATGAGGGTTCTAAGTTAAGCTTATCTACTAAACAACGAGATATAAAAGAATGCAATAAACCAGTATCATACAGAACACTAACTGCCATACCAAGAATCATAAGCATACCTCCCAGCACTGCTTTCCCTTTTTCCCCAACCGTGGGTCTCGAGGTAGCTGGCTCCAATGCATATACTTTGCCCTTCCCATCCTTAGCGCGATCCTTGCATTGGCTCTTGTAATGACCCATCTGGTCGCAGTTGAAGCATTTGATATTCTTCTTCCCGGTTACCTTCTTTGCCTCTCCAGAACGACATTCATTCACAAAATGCCCTTACTTGTCGCACTTATAACAGAAAACTTCTGACTTTCCCTTCTTCACGGCTCCACCCTTCTTGGCTCCCTTCTTAGGAAAGAACTTCCTTTTCTGACTCTGCCCCACCTGGACCTCCTTCGCCATATTCTTCTCCATAGAAGCAATCATTTCCTCGTGTCTTAGAGCCATCTCTACTATAACATCACAAGGATCCGTGATATGAGGTAATGTAGCCCTGGCCAATTCAGGTTTCAACCCCATAATGAACTTCTTGTTTCTCTTAATCACAGTATCCACAGTGGCATGACAATATCTTGCCAACTCTTCAAACCTTGTAGCATACTCTAACACTGTCATCTCTCCCTGCTCTAATTCGGAAAACTCTCTGAGCAAGGTAGACTTCACCATCACAGACATGAATCTCTCCTCGAACCTACTCTTAAACTCAGCCCATGTCATCATTCCTTCATCCACTCCAACTGTTACACTATTCCATCAGTACAAAGCTGTTCCTTGAAGCTGCCTCGAAGCGAGCCTTCTTTTCTGCTCATCGCTGAGCCCTAAATCTGTAAAAATCCTCCCACAATGTAGCAACCAGTTCCCCACTTCTATGGCGTCTTCTGTACCAATGAATGGTTTTCCTCCCAACCTAGCATTGTCCTTACTCAAAGCAGCATAATTTTTGACTACTGGAGCTTCCTGGACTCCTCCTCCAACTACTCTAGCAACAACCCCTGCTTGCATTATATTCACGAAAAACTAATACATGGCTCCCATGTCAACCTACGGGACTTCAGCACCAATATTTCCAGCTCGTGCCTGACCTAGGTTCCTTCTAGTATTAGGTCTGACATTTCCATCTGCAGTGGTGCTTCCTCCTCCAACATTATCTCTTCGAGAATCCATATCTACATTCGAACCTTCCTGAGATATAGAAAAATAACCTAATAGAGATATGAGACTAGAGATAAAGCGCATACTTATATATGGAAAATACAAGTACGTTACTATAACGTTATCCCTTACCCCAATCTTATTGCTATTTCTATAGGATTATATTTTCAAAAATCATCTTTTTAGTTTAAAATTTTTCATAAACCTATGCTCCGATACCAAGTTGTAACATCCCCTATCCGGAGGCCCAAAGCTAAGCGCTACAAATGCGGTAGTCATCCATAGTATTAACTTCCGGTGACCAAATACGGTAATGTTAATGGTATCCATAATATCAGAAGCACATGAATATGAAACAAAATCACATATTTCAAAAAAACAATATTTTTGATTACATTTTCAAAACATGTTCCATATTCAAATTACACAATCTCATCGCTTTCCCAGGTTCAAATAAAATATAATTATTACATAAATACGCTAAGAGCGACATATAACGATGCCGCCTTGGTTGACCAGAGTACTATATATACAACACATCGGAATCAATCCAAAATATAACAGCAACTCCTAGTTAGCTATCCGTCAACCACTTGCTCATCACCAGAAGCTTTATTCGCCAATCCTACTAAAATATGTATGCCTCAACCCTCAATCTACTCAAATCAATTTTGAGCACCCGAGAGTTTAAGGAAAAACATAAACTTCGAGTCATACATAAAGCCTGGTGTGAATAATACTATACATCTCGGTTATTTGATATTAAGTGAGACCATGCCGCGTAGCGGAATGGGTTTCCCCTCACTAATATCCTTTTAAAAACATATCTTTTGCAAATTTTAATCCAGCAACAAAACTGGTTAAATATGTAAAGCAATATCATGTATATATACATATCAGTTATCAAATGGACTATCTGTCCATTTACTGTAGTTTTGTTTGGCTAACTACTAACCCTTGGCTAACTCGAGCCTACCAGAAAACATAAAAATCTAACATCTATTAGATACTCCTCTTTTGGACGCTCTGTCCTTACTTCTCCAGGTCTAACCAATCCTAATGGTTTTGCGGGCTCACCAATAACCTGTCTTTCCTTTTTAGATTCTTTTCTGTGTATAACATAATTTTAGTCTCATCTGTGATAAAGCCCTACACACTGGAATTTTGGACCTATTTTAGGCAAGGGCTACTAGCTAATGTATAGGGTGGGACCCTATACCAGTCCCATCCGGTATTCTAATATCTGAGTCATTTTATTTAGGGTTATCTACCTATAAAATTTTCCTTGAAAACCTTTTCTTTCAAATTGATTTAAACCTTTAAATCATTCTTTGAACAAGGAAATTATATATACTCTTTGCTTTACTCAAGTCACCTTGCCATGTTACTTATTCTTTATACAAAATCTTGCTGATGAAAACGTTTAAAACTTTCGAAAGTACCCTTTTCGAAACCTTTGAAAGTATCCCTTTCAATACAAGTAAAACCTTAGGCCGAAGGCCAAAACATACCTTTCGAAATCATACCTTTCGAAACCATTCATGTGTATCCTTTCGAAAGCATTGGAAAACATCTCATTCGAAAGCTTTGAAACCTTAGACATCCTATCTTTAAAACACTTAAACATTGCCTTTCGAAACCATTGGAAAACCTTTCCTATTATACATTTCGAAACCATTAGGGAACAACCCCTTAGAAGCCTTTCTTTAAAACCTTTCGAAGGCATCAAAACATCAAGTTCGAAAGCATTTGGATTCAATTTATAACATGTGGAAACACCTTTCGAAACCATTAAAACTTTCTCTTTTGAAACCATTTGGGTTCTACCTTTTATAGATCAAAAGGGTCATTCAAACATTTAAGTCAAAAGCATCTTTTTCGAAAGCATTTCTTAAGTAAAGAAGTGATGGTGTCGAAACCATCCCTTCGAAGGCATTGGAGAAGTGGCTTGGTTTTTAAAAACAAGGCAACCCTTTCGAAACCAATCTGGGTCGAAAGGTAAAAAGCGGCAGTCAGGGGTTTCGACCCCTTTGAAAGCGTTCATTTAAAACAAAAGGCGCAACCCATTCGAAACCTTTCCTTTGAAACATTTGACTCGGCTGAAAGCCAAATAAGTCGAAAGCACTTCCTTCGAAAGCAAAAGCAGGCGTATTTTCAATTTAAAACAAAGCATGCTTTGATCCCCTCGGAACCTTTGGTTTCGACCCAGTACCTTCCACATATATCCAATTCACTACGTACCAGGTATCTGATACCATATGCATTGGTTTCGATGGAGTCGGAGGCGGAGGTAAGGAGTCGGAAGCCTGGTGCCGAAAGCATTGAAACAGGAAAAAGAAAGTTGATTTGACTTTTTAAATTAGTCATTTGTACCTAACCTACCTTGTTTGTTAAATTATGATTGGTTGCAAAAAATTTTTTTTTAAAAGTACTACCGATGTTTAAAAATAACAATTTGGATTATTCACAAAATACCCCTTCTCCTTTTTATAAATATATAAAATATTTAAGTCCCATACCTTAAATAATTTTATATATCCATCAAAACACTTAGGAAAATTCTACAAAAATTCCTGTAAATCATTTTTAATATGTTTTTCAACATATATAAATTTTAGACCCTAAGCCAATATAAATTGGCCGTCATAAATTTTTAACCCAAAATAGCATTTTCTTCACTAGAAAATTCATATAAAATCCACATTAATTCAGAAAATTATGAAAATTGAACCCATTTCTAAATTATTGTTTCTAATCTAAATTTAAATTCGCAAGGCAATTGGATGTCATATAATAGGGTTTTCATATCAAAACATATCACAAAATCTATGTGAATTTTCCTAAATCATCAACAACATATAGATATACATTTTATCATTCAAAACATGGAAAAACATTAGAAAATAATTCGGATTTCATACTAAAAACCAAAACCATTAAAAACTTGAGATGTAGTCATTATTCACCTTAGCTTTTTGATTAAAGATGTGAGATTTGTTCTTGATTAAGTGATTTGATTCTTCCTCTTGAATTCTTCTTCTTTGCTCTTCCTATTGGTGGCCGGCCTTGGCTTGTATTTTTGATTTGTGAAAAAATGAAGTGAACATGAGTGTTGAGGGGTTAAGGTTTAGGGTATAAGGATGTGCCTTGTTCCTATTTTTCCCTTGTATATTTCCTAACCTTTTATTCTCTTTTTATTCTTTAGTTCACTTGTTTAACATGACACGGCTACCCCTTATTTAATCACAAATCTCAATCCATTAATCATCTTACATTATTTTATTTTATTTAACGAATTAAATATCCTAAATAATGTTACTAAAAATATGGGGTGTTACAAGACAACACTATGAATTCTTTGTCTACCGCTTGCAATAGTTGAGATGACCATGCTCTAAATTAATGTTGTTTGCCACTTGTTAAGGTTGAGATGACAAAGTCCACTCATTATTTTATGAAACAATTGTGGCCACCCATTCTTTGTTGCTATGCACATATCATTTCACTTACGTATAAGGACTTCAATCCATTGTAGATATCACATTATAAGCTTTTTTCTTTCTCTCATAACGTAGAATTAAATACTACAATGAATTCTGATAATACTTCATCTTTCCTCAAATGTGTTATGGCATTCGATAGTGATTATGGGGAGGAAGATATCCTATGAGAGAAAGCCGAGGAGATACAAGAAATAGTAGACGTATGCCATGAAAATTATGGTTCCACACTCAGAAAACACGGTGGATCGGTCGTCGGCCGGAACATGTAAAGCGTAATCAATTTGCCTTTCATAAAACTCTCATGCAAGATTACTTCAATCTAAATTACACTTATGGACCAGATATGTTCAGGAGAAGATATAGAATGAGAAGAGAACTATTTCTGAGAATTTTAGCAGTATTCAAAACAACAATAAATATTTTATTCAAAAGCCAAATGCTACAAAAACACAAGGTCTTAGCAGCGAACAAAAAATGATTGCCGCATTGAGAATGCTAGCTTATGCCACCCCCGCAGATGCATACCGAATTGCAGAAAGTACCGCATTAGAAACCCTCAACGAATTCTACCAAGCCGTGGTAGAGGTTTTAGGCATTGAATACCTTAGATCTGTGAATGAGGATGATACAGTGCGGATTAGAGAAATGCACGAGAGCAGAGGATGACCTGGCATGCTAGGAAGTCTCGATTGTATGCATTGGGAATAGAAGAACTGCCCCAAAGCATACCATGGAGCTTACAATGATAAAAAAAAGAAGACCAACTATTAATTTGAAAGTCGTTGCTTCGTACGGTTTATGGACATGGCATATTTTCTTTGGAATGCCTAGATCTAACAATGACTTAAATTTTATTGAGGGGTCACACTTATTCAATGATCTGGCACTTTGCCGAGTAACTCTAGTGACATTTACTCTTGGGTAAAACACTTACGACCATAGATATTATCTTGACGAAAAGATTTATCCAAAATAAAGCACCATTATGAAAACTGTCCAAATCCGATAACAGTAAAGCAAGCAAAGTTTGTTGTGATGCAAGAGGGATAGAGAAAAGATGTGGAAAGAGCTTTTGGCGTTCTTTAATCCAGATTTGCAATGATTAGTAATCCTTCTCGATTGTGGTCTCGAGAAAAAATGTCCACAATCATGTTTGCATGTGTTATTATGCATAATATGATTATTGAAGACGAAAGAGATATGGATGAAGAACGTCGTCACTACGAATATGATGGTGCAGCACAAATACCAGAAATATTCCAAAATGACGTTTTTATAACCGAAGAAGCTTTCAACATTCACGTGGAACGTTAACTTTCATTCCGAGAAGCACAACTTCACAACCGGCTACAAAAGGATCTTGCGATTATATTTGAAATTACTTTGGAGATTATTAGTTCAATTTTACATCTAATTAACCATGTGTGTACGCATTTGTCTTGTATTCATATTTTAGTTAACTTATCAATTGTATTGCATTTCCTTCAAAATATTATTTAGCTTGGTTATAGGCTTTGTGTGAATGGAAACAAAAATAGTAGAACACTAGTTAATAACCAAATACAACATATTTATATAAACTTAAAGTACACTGAAAATAATACAAATTATACAATGTTAAGATTAAAACAAACTACTTTAGGGAACTTAGATATAAGTACTTGTCTTTTGCGCTCCATCCAATATTGCGTTTGAGTTTCATCCACTCACGTCAAATCTTTATCCATGATCATTTGTTCTTGCCGTTCAATCTCCAACTTTTGGTTTTTCCATTCAATATTCAACTTTGTTGCTCAATATCTGCAAACTTACGCATTACATCTATCTTCTCCTGTGCTTGCATGTGTTTGTTCTGATGTCTTCTTTCATGAATTTCATGAGCAGCGTTCACTTTAGCGTTCACAACGACATCAGCTTTATTTTTCTCTTTGCTGCTTTGACGCCAATTGGTCTATAATCTTCATCGGGTCTCTGGATGAGCACATCCATCTCGTTTTCTCCCTCAAATGAGGTTTCCCTAAATGATGAATCTTCCGAACTAGATGAGTAGGATGATTTCGATGCTTTATTCTTTCCCTTTGCCTTTGTTTGAACGCCTCGGAGGCTCTTCGCATTACCGGAGTTTCACTTCGGTGTTCTCGTCGACAACTCATCACAATTTAGGAATTGATAATAGTGTGGTTTTTTAGCACAATTTTCCCTTGCAAAAAGCTTCATGAATTCCTCGTTCGACATTCTTTTCTGATAATCAAAATAGAAATAAATTAATAATATGACAAATCACTAACAAACAAAAAAAACAAAAAACAAAACATACCAAATGCACTTCGCCTTCCATTCCACTAGGATTCGCTTTCTTTATTTTGTAAATCTGTGATTCATAAAATTGAGTTTGACGATTAATTTTTCTGAATCGACCTTGAATCGCCGACAAAGATCGTGTGCTTTTAGGATGCTTAAGGTTAAAAGTATTCATTATTTTCTTTCAAAACTCGTCGTCGTTTTGGTCGTTACCCCTAATCGAATCTTTTGGTATAATGATAGTAGATATTGTATAAGTCGAAGTCTTCGTCGCTTGGCCATGGATTGGATGAACGCTGATTCGAAGGAGTACTTGATTGTGGCTCGTTGTCGTCTTCGAAGACGTAGTTCTAAGAATTGAAAGGATGCATAAAATTTCCAAACGGTGAAGACATTATGATGAACGGTTTTGATTTGAAAATAAATCAATTAGAAATGGAAGTATGAAGAGTTTTGTATGAAAATGAAAAGTGAATATAGTGTATTTATGGAGTTGGAGAGAAAAAAATAACCGTTGTGGAGAAAGACGTTGAATCCTTTACCGTTGGGCTCAGACGCTGGTTTAATCAACGACCATTACTAAGCACCGCTTAAATCAACGTCCGAGGCCAATTCAGCATTACATTAAGCTGAACACTCACCATTGAAGTTGCACAAAATTGAAACGCTGAATATAAGGATTGAATTAACCATTGGAGATGCTCTTAGACGATGCTATTAAAATTGCATATTTGATGTACATACCAATGGACCAATCAACCACACTATAGGCTTCTGTCGTATCCAAAATAAGCTCAAATCTAAGGACGTTTTCATCAATATCTTGATATTATGAATTTCTTATTGTTGCTAACATAAAGTTATTCAATAGAGAATTATGCCAGTAAAACAAATACAGTCTACATGTATTATTACAAAACCATACAATTATGCCATGCAAATCATTGAAGATGCCCAAATACCTACGTATGATTAGCTATTTCAGTCACTGTGCTGTAATGTTGTCCAAGTGTAACATGGGCATGGAAAGCTCGGTAATGTTAACAAATATTACAAATTATATTCTGCTGTTTTCATGGATCTAAAAAGTACTAGACATTCAGAAATAGTGTGCAACTCCACCGCTCTTTTTCGTTCGTTCCTAGTATGGTGAATACTATGACTTTTCAGAAGGGATATCAAAAGAGGGGGAGAAAATCCATGTAGAATCTAGTTGGGAAGCACCCTTTTCAGCTCATTGATGCAAAGGTAACTCACTTGAACCCTGAAGGTCTTCTAATGCTTTTTTCTGTAATCAACAATGCAGGCAATGAAATATATGTCTTTATACAACTGAGTTATGAGAAACGGTAAACAAATTATCAAATTCCATTCCAAACTAAGAATAACTACTAACTGACCTTAGGGAGAATACTATTAACATCACCAACGCAAAACTGAAACAGATTGACATCATAAAAGCTAGCTTATATTTACAGTACAAGTATTTGAAACCAAGGTATACATACTAAATCATAAGTACTTCTTGATATACTTCTATCCATGCCCATGAAGGTACATAATTGGAAGTACAGTCCTAAGGCAGTATACAAAACATTAACCGTACTGCTATAGTATTATGGTGTAGCAGAACAAAGGAGAAATCTTTACAAATGTTGTGCTACGATTGGAAGTTTGAATAGATATAAATCAAGAACCATTACCTTTTCTTGCAGTAGGCGTTTCACAAATATGTCATGTTCATTTGTTGGTAATGTAGATGGCCAACCAACCTGAACTCACACAATTAAATAATAATAATAATAAATAAAAAACAATGAATTCATAAATAAAATAAAAGTCAGGAAAATAGATTTTTTTAACCATAATGACACCAACTTTATATTTGACTGTCAAGGAGAAACATAGATTAAAAATATAGCACCAATCTAAAGGACACGACATTTTCTCACGCTAAATTATGGTTTCTTAATTTCACACGATGGAGCATGAGAGATGGAGGAGGGGCATGACGTTCTTTGATGGTGGTGCGACAGATCTCGACGACGGAGCAAGAGGTGTCTGCGATGGTGTAGTGGTCGACCGTGTTGGAGGCGGTCCGTCAAGGACGCATGGTTAGAGGAGGGGGCATCACGACTGGGAAGTTGGAAAGGAGATGAAGGAGGCGTTGATAAGGGCCGTTGCAGCAGTGATGGAGGAGTAACATCTTATTTGATTAGAGCTGGCAGTGGTGAAAAATCAACATGGAATTATGTAAGAAGAATATAATAGCCTTTAATGTTACTATCCGGTAGCATTATATGAATTTAGTATCGTTTACTTGTCATCATACTTGATGATGACAGGGAGTTGATGAATGAGATGAAGAAGGCAGTAATGACTAATGAGAGTAGTGTGAGGTTAATTGTTAATGAGAAGAGGCTGTGTGTAATCGGGAAAGATGTATATTAATGTTCTAAATGATATTGTGTAGTGTCATTTTATGATTTTTTTTTTTTAAATGATGTGTGTCAAGTTGTAATGTTGTTTTTATATTATGTTCTATTTGGATTTGTTGTAATGAACGGAATGTATATAGTGTGTATTCAGCTTCATGAATAATAGTATAACGTTTAGGTGGAGTTTGTATATCTTTTTTTTTGCAAGGCAAGAGTTTGTATATCTTAGCTCCCAATGTTGTTTTTGTAGTACAATTTTATGATTTGTAGTAACGTTTTATTTTTTGTAGTAGCATTTATAAATTGTAGTAGTATTGCTAGGTGAAGTATGATGTCTTAGATTATAATGTTATTTTGTAACAGCATTTATGAAGTGTAGTACTACCCCTAGAAGAATCAAATGTATATATCAGCTCATATAGTCATTAACGGATAGCATTTAAATGAAGTTTTTTTGTTTTACTTTCATTCTACAATTTTTGCAAATGTGGTTTCCTTTTGTTTTATTTTTTTGAAATTTTATAATGCTATCTTTCAGGAATTGTTTATAATACTACTGAATAGTAGCATCTTACATTTACTGAATTAAAAGAAAGAATATATCGTTTTTTTAATTCTAACTTGAAATTTTATAATGCTATCTTTCAGGAATTGTTTATAATACTACTGAATAGTAGCATCTTACATTTACTGAATTAAAAGAAAGAATATATCGTTTTTTTAATTCTAACTTGAAATTGTAGTAGCATTTCATGTTTAAATGGTACTGCATAGTAGCATTTTGTATTTACTGAATTTAAAAAAAAACATACCATTAACTTTTTGATTCTATCTTACAGTGTTATTGCGTGTTATATTTTTATTGCATAGTAGCATATTGTATTCAATGAATTAACGAAGAAAAATATAGTACTATATATATATATATATATATATATATATATATAGTATATTTGCGCGCGCGCATATGCATATGTACACAAACATATAACATATGATCTCTAATTCCACATTGCAGTAGCATTTCATAGTTAAACCTATGTTACCACAATTCGTATTTTAGCTATTGTATTTCGTTTTGGTACGTGCGTTCCGGATCGCAATACACCAGTGTTTCGGATTGCAATACCCTAATGTTCCGAAATACCATGCGCACATGACTCGGTACACTAGTTTCGACTTTCTGAAAGCTCGAATTCAATGTTCCGAAACATTAATTTCAATATTTCAAAATGTTGATTTCGATGTTCCAAAATATTAATTTTGACGATTTTAAGTGTATTATGTTAATATGTACGAAGTAATAATTATTTCCTATTGAAAATATAAAGAAATAATGAAGAATGATTTCAAATCAACCATGAGAAGACTAAAAATCTTGTTTCTACTATATTTAACCTCTCAAACTCCATAATAATGTAAAGCAATCTGCATGCATTTATGAACTCTTCATTTATACTCATATATTCTTCTCTTTTTTCACGTAACTATCTTTCAAATGTTCTCTTTCTCCGCATATATTTTTCAAAAAAAAAATTAGTACATTAACACATGGTATTTGGAAAAAGAAAAAAAATCAATAATAATGATAATAAATTTGAAGAAGATAATATTGTATCAATATATGGAAACTATTCCAACTTTAAGGTTCATGCAATGTGGAGGGTTGTCATCAAGATTTGACAAAGAAAAAAATATAATGTAACTTTGTTATAAGGTACCGTTCACGAGCTCCCGTTCCAAATTTTTACCCCGCTCCCGTTTCGGACGCTGCAAAGTGCAAATGGCCCGTTGTGGGAACGCATGAAAATGGTGTGTTCAAGGTTGTTTCTAAAATATTAATACGTTGGTTGGTTAAATTTAAATTTTTATAAATTTCTAAAAATAATAACTTGTGCAAATGAGGTCCGTTTGAGACGCTATTTTTTACGTTGCGATCGTATCAAAGTACTTTACATTATAAAGTTGGTTTGAACTAAATCCGAGCAATTTAAAATTTTACAATTTAACTAACTAATTTATTTTTGCAAATTATTGATACATATTATTAATTAGAAACAAATAATTAATTAAATATAAATCAAATTTTTTTCAAAATATACATTTAAATACTTTGCTCAAATTCTCCGCTTGCAGCATACAAACGCATTATCGGCTCATCAACATTCTCTGCTCAAATGCCCCACTCGCTTCACTAAAAACGGACCCTAATTTTCAACTGCTTAAACTATAAAAAGAGTCAAGTAAAAATAAAACTAAGACATGATGTTAGCACTTATGCAACAATATTTGAACATTTTGCAATTTTGTTAACCTTCAGTTGATATAAGTTATAATTTATAAGTAGTTGGAAATGAACGTTAATGGTAATGTTTATTTATTCAACAATGATTTTACTTTGTGTGCATTCATTTGTAGTGGATGCTAATAGTACACAAGTGTATGTAAAAATAGTATTTTCAAAAATACTCTATGTTCCAGCTAAGTGCAATCTGTTCTGGCTAAATGTCCCAGTTAAGCCTGCCTACAACATATTGCGTTCCACGGTAGCTAACGTTTTCCGTTCCTATTTTTGTTCCACGTACCGAACCGCGTATCAAGTAACCTAAGTTTACACGCTACTTACTAGTTTGAACTAAAATAAAATGAATATATCCTTTTATGATGCTCTTTGGCAACATATTATAATTATATTAATAAAGTTTTTATATAATAATTTTCATCTAGAATTGTCATATTATTTTAAGTGAATATTAGGTTCAGGTCCCTAATAAGTTTCAAAATACACAAAAACTCTAGTAAAAAAAGTATGTAAATTAGGTCCCTAGAATTAAGTTACTAAGTAATTGCATATAGGTATGCAATTATTCAATGAATAATTGCAGACATTTATGGAATTATATCAAAAAGTTGCATAAATTTATGCAATTTTTTCGGTGAATAATTGCGAAAATTTCCGCAATTTTTTTGGTGAATAATTGCGGAATTTTCCGCAAATTTTTGAAAAAATTGCAGAAATTTCCGTAATTTTTTGGTGAATAGTTGCGGAATTTTCCGCAATTTTTCGATGTATAATTATGGAAATGTCTGCAATTTTTTGATATAATTGCATAAATGTCTGCAATTTTCACTGAATAATTGCATAAGTGTATGCCATTATTCGGTAACTTAATTCTAGGGACCTAATTTACAAACCTTTTTTTACTGGAGTTTTTGTGTATTTTGAAACTTATTAGGGACCTGTGCCAAACTGTCCCTTATTTCAAAGTCGCATTTCATTTTTTATTTAGCATTTCATATCATTTTATTTATTTTCTTAAATTATATAATGTTAATTTTCATAATTCAGCAAATTACTAGAGCATTTACATCTTCAAACCAGAAATCCACTTTATTATTTACTTTGCAGGTCAAAGTATAAATATCTTATACTGCAAAAGTCTTTTTGCTGTTAATCGTAATCGCCAGAGCATTTACATTTTCGAACCAGAAAGTAACTTTAATACTTACTTAAAGGTCAAAGCATAAACGTATTACACACCAAAAGCATCCATTAGATTTTTTTTTAATCAGCTAAAAGGTCATTGATTTGGCAGAATAGAGTTTATAGATTACCTTTTCAGCCAAATTTGAGTTGACATTAGAAAAAAGAGTGAAACAGTAACTTAACTTGTAAATTTGAAAGGTAAATTTAAGACTGTATGCCATAAAATATAAATAGTTTTTTCACTTATGTAAAACAATTAAAGTATTAACTTGTAAATTAGTAACATATGTCGCCATTTTTGGAAGTATACAAATGCATACATCAGGGTCTCTGCTTTCTACACAAAAACACTAACCTGGTTAAAATACAAGGTAATCATCTTTTCTTCAACCCCACCAGCCTTTCTGGAAAATATATTTTCAAAAAGGAGAGAAAAAAAGTGTTATAACACTCAGATCAGTATAAAAATTTATCTTCATAGGCACATGTGAAGTATTGCAGTGGCAAAAATAAAATACAATGGATTATATGATGCAAATTTTAATAATACTAGCTATAATGTCAAAAGGTGTCACAACTCCAGGCGTAGAATTCTTAATTCCTTCTAACAATTTGTTTGCTCAATTTACAAATTTTCATAGTACCATTTTACCTCTTAATTTCCTAGCTTAATGACTCGTAATGGTAAGAGTGTCACCTAAATGATCTGTGTTTGATGTGATATGCTTATTGTTTAATTTCTAGTGGACAAGTCACAGTAACAATTTGGTTGAGGAAATTTTTTATAAATAGGCTTCCGTAATAAGCTTATTCCAATAATAGGCCTCATCGAAAACTTATTATGAAAATAGGTCTGTTTTTCGTTTTTGTACATGCATTTTCAGAATGCGCATGTACAAAATCAAAATTTGTACAAAAACGAAAAACGTGTCTATTTTCATAGTAAGTGTTTGAGGGCGCCTATTATTCGAATAAGTTTTTTTCAGAGGCTTAATTTTGTAACTGTCTCTTTGGTTGATAGTAGAACAATCATAATCTAGCATAAATAATATGTAAAATCTACATAATCATAACTAAATTCGAGATAATTATGATTATACTTAGCAAATATTTGGCGTAAGGCATCATCAATATCAATTCGAGATAGTTAGGATTATATACAAATGCCTAGATCCAGGTGTTTTTAAAATACTTTGCACCAAGTGGTCTGCCACATTACAAAAGACTGCAAATGATATAACACTACATCAGAGGATGTGTTTAATGTCACACTAGAGTGAGCCTATCATATTATGGTTTGAATCCTACCAAAGCTTCCGGAAATAATTATTACTTGAAGAAATGTCGATTCCTATGATAACCCTTCTACATATTCTTCATGTACACATTTTTTTGGGATGAGATCAGACTTGACTAACTAAAAACATTAGAGTACCTTGTCAAATCAGCATAGATTGGTTCCGTCCAATTCGCACAATCCAAACCAAGTTTCTGAAATGCTAGTAGCATAAATAAAGAAACATGATTGTTAGTTAACAAATTTCTGAAGCTATTAAGCTAAAATTAATGGATGTGGTTATATCAAATATTTAATTAAAGAAAAAAACATGAGGTTTTGTTTATTGTAAGAATGAGATTCATATAAATTTGTTATCATGATCATCATCTTTGAGATAATAAATTCCAAATTTATTTTTGTATGTTTCTATAAATGAGAATAAGATTGATAATTATCCCTACTAATGCATTATATAGCAGTAAAAAAGTTTTACATCCTTTTCATAATCTTAAAAAATATTTTTGACAACCAAACTATAAATCAAAAGATAGTTCGCGCCTTATCACTTTCAAATTCCCAATATATTCTGGTTCTTTTTTATGCAACAACTTCTTTAGTAAGAAATTTCTCTATCAATATACTATTTGACAGTTGATTTTTAAGTAAAATATAATAAATTTCAGCATTACAATGTATCTTCATAGTACAGTTGAAATGACATTCATTTTCACCATTACAACATGCACTTTGTAATTTGTCTAATGATATCCAATCAACCTAAATGCATATGTATAATACTATGTTATATAAATCACCCTTAAGTGATGCTTAACCTAAGGATGCTTTCAACACCGTGTTTATCTGAATAGCTAAAAATACAAATGAGCTTTTAAGAAACTTTTATACGGATGTATCAGTCTTCCTTTGGTGTAGATTTTTAAACAACGTGCCAATCAATTATTCATTGCATAATATCTTATTTCTACGAACAAAAGAACAAAAACATAGGATTTACTTCGTCCGATCATAAAACAATAATCATGTCTAGCTATATGATTGTAATTTGTGATTTTTCTTGAAGTTTTTAGTGGTTTGACATAGGAGCATATTGTAGATTTGACACTGATATTGATTCCATGTTTTGTTTGAATTCTTAAATTTATTGTAGAAAAAATGCAGAATAAAGGGTTTAAAAGTAAAATATAAGTATATTGTGGGTATATATAAATGTATATGAATGTGTGCATGCATGCGTTATATATACATAGAACTGGTAAATTCCACACTGCTTAACCAGTGATTAAGAAACATTTAAGCTTGTTAAGCTAGACAAAGGTAAAAGGTAAATACACACACGGGTATATATGCACGTCCATGTGGATCTGCATCTAATCACTGGGTTATTTGGACTGCTTTGCACATAAGCTATGTGGTTACTTTGTTCGCTTTGTCAAAAGAATTTAGAGGTAAAAACTCTTATCCTTTTTCATGCCTTCTGCATATAAATATTTACGTACAATGCTAATTTAGTCAATTAACTTTTATCACCTATAGATAGATCAAAGCGTATTAAAACTATAAGAAGAAATACTTGTGAAACAAATTGCAAATATTTTTTGTTTCTCAATCAATAATAATGTACGCGGTTTTGATGAATAACAGTTGGAATATGTGATATATTATACATTCAAAATATTATAGCATAACAATACATATCATATTGTTCGATAAAAAAACAACTCAAAAAAAAATGAACCAACGGTTGCAATGCACAAATATATTATAAATTTGTTATTCACACTTAAATTTTCTCTCTTTATCAATCTTACATTTGAATAACCATTGCACAAAAAATATAATAGACTGCAAACAAAAAATGCATAGAAAAAATGTATCTTTTGTTTGGACTTTACTAATGTCCAAAAGATGTTAAAAGGTACCTCTATCATTACCTATTTGTATTAAAAAAAAAATAGTTAACACCAAACATACTTAACTAATAGAACATTAGAATGTTTTTATGATCATTATGCATGCAATGTATCTTATTATTACATTAAAACACCAGGATTTACCAAGACTGCTTATTAAAGTTCAATTTCAATCTAGAACAAGAGATTATTACAATAAATGATCAAGAATAATACATTAACTAACAAGTGAATGTTGTATATTAAGGGTCTAAGAAGAAATTGGGAGCATAGGGTGGAGAAACAAACCCTAAAGCTATAACCAATATTGTTGCATCGCTTTCTTTTTTTCTTTTGTAAATTGTTCCACATAACCAAAATAATTGTACTTATGATCTAATAAATACCACGTTCCACACATCCTCAGCAAATATTTGTGATGTACTGTGAGACGAATGAGTATCATGCGGGTTTATCCTTCTGTCCAAATCACATTGGATCATATGTATACAATTCGTATTAGATTCAATTCCCGCTTAGAGATCAAAAGGTGCACGTTCTTCGTATGTTTGATTGCCTTTTGATGAGGTGGTTTTGCTTAGGGCTGGGTTTTCTTCCATTTTTCTGGTTTTGAATTTTTACTTCCAATTTCCTGAATGTTCGTTTTCCATAAATTTTTGAAAAAAGTTTCGAAAGGAAATCCTTCTAACAATTGACGGAAAAATCTAAAATTTCTGCAATTTTCATGAAATTTCCTTTCCTTTCAATTATATTGCTCCAACTTATTTGATAGGGCTAGACATGTCAAACAAATTGGATCGGATCATAAAAGGATTAGATAAAAATTAACTCAACTTATTTATGATCCATCCTATTTGACCCATTTAGTATAAGGATCAATTTGATCCAACCCACATATACAGGTTACTCGTCTAACCTATTTAACAAATTAAATTAGATTTAACAAATCAAAATGATCTTAAAAAAGGAAGAAGAAAATAAAAGGATGGAGGAGAAGAAATGTATGTGATCTAATGAAAAGTGATATTCCAACATTCATAGGCACTCTGTTTTTGTCTTACTTTTACTTGAAATATAAATGTTAATGGGCACAAAAATTCACAAATGTTTCGAGAACTTATACTTTGAATTCATTACTTTTTCCAAAATTTGACAGACTATATGTAGAGGGGACCGAACTAAAACTTTTTAGTTATTGAACCCAAGTGCTTTACTGCAATTAACAATGATTACTCACTTTGAATTCGTTACTGGATAGAACTCCGAAATTTATTCTCTTTGTATTCGAAAATGAAAACATATCCGATATTGAAAAACGGATACAAATGGAGATACTACGGTACTCACGTATGAAAATTATCCATTCATTTTTTTATCAAAATAACAGTTTATGTCATGTTTATTTTGGTAGAGTGAACAACTAGTGGTATTTGTTGTTTTATCAAGAGGATAGTCTGTGGGGTGTGTGTGCGCGCGCGCGTGTAAAAGTTGCCAAAATAATAGAAAGTAACGTGATATCAAAATTTTGATTAAATAAGTACCGTACCTAGGTTGAAAGCGAGAAGGTTGTCTGACCAGTGCACATCTGCAAGAACTCTATAAATAATAATCCCAATCAGCTTTAACAGTATCAACATTACACATATCTAAACTTAATATACAAATAAAAACAGGCAATTTAAAAATCGAAATTGGAGAGATAGAGCTCGCTAACCCTTCAACTTCGAGAAGAGCACCGAGTTGATCATTAACAGACGAATTATTGTTGCTGTTCCTTAATTCTTGGATATCAGTAGACGAGCAGAAGGTAATAAAGTTAAAAGTAGAACGATATGATTTATATTGTGGATCTGATCGAGAAATAAAATTTTGATTTAGAGAAGAAAGGCGATTAGTGCTGGCAAAAAGCGTAATTTGTACGAACTTGGAGGGTAGAAGAGAAGAAGAGAGAGAACGTGTTGGATTTGGAGAGAGAGGAGGAGAAACCATCGCTACCATTGTCGTCTGCTATTCAATAACTAATTTAGTCAACAATTCGTAGTGAAGTAGGTTGTTTTGTTTTGTTTTTCGTTTTCCTCCCCCTTTTTTTTCCTTGTTATAGGCAAACAAACGCCGCCTTCAGCAATCGTGATCTGGACCCAGAAGTCTACAAATGCCGTTTGTTCATGGTTTCCATACAACCATTTAGTACCAGGCAGCTAAGAAAATTTATTTACCAATAATGTTATAGCAACCGGACGGTTATTTTACGTGGTTGACGTGGATCTTATTTCTTGCGCTAACTTGAACCTCCTCCCCCGCACAAGCATCGATTTCTTGTTGGTTTTACCTCATTTGGCTAATAGTGGCAACAATTCTTTTCATCTCCATTTGCAATAAATACTCTTTATTCTGCTAATTTGGTGGAGATTCTGCTATTTTGTAACTTTTTAAAATATTACCCTTTTAATCTAAAAATATAAAATGTCAAACGCGAAATATACTCTTACATTCTTTTTCGAACCAAAGAACACTAACAGAAAAAAATAGACCTTGCACTAACATACAACGACATCTTATTAGTGAAACGGTTACAGAACGTGTTGGTCGGCATATCAACATGCATTCTAAAATTATTCTCAGCGGTTTGCTGATTAAAAACCATGAGTAACAATATTACATACTAGACTGTTGGAATAATTCAACATAATGGTGCCACATATTTTAATGTTTAAATGTATGGGCTACCTTATGATTAAGTCTAATTATGTGATCTATTCTGGAATAAACAAATTAAGACTTAAGGGATATATTCGTCATGTAAAATTATAATGTGTGGATACCAGAGTGACAGTTTTAGTTTGTTGAAAGGTCGAACTAAAAAATTTCCCAATGTTATAAATATGGGGTTATGGTCTCCAAATTACACAAGTCTTATCATATTCTCTCTACCGTCTTCTATAGAGAATTTTTCAGATCTAAACTTGTGTCAATTTGGAAGATTATAACCTAGTTGATTTTCTCCCAATAAATATCAATAGATTCAAGTATGTCTTCCGCTGATCTTCTAAGTTCATATAATTGTTTCTCAATTGAATCAATATGGGTTATATGTGTTCAGATTTGAAATATATTGATTACATTAATCTTCAACAAGTGGTATCAGAGCCACCCATTATTGATTTTATTGAGAAAAGCTTAATCTTGTTACTTGAGGAAAATATGAAATTAGGGTTCTGAAGTTTACAATCTTTTGTTGATTCACCTGATCCATTTATTTCGTATGGATTTGTACGATACCTTCAGCCATTGATTATTCTTCCAATAATTTAAAAGCATTTTTTTTTAATTTGATTTCGGTGTTATTTGATACTCAGACTATGGTTGTGAACTCGACACTGTTTACTTTTAACCTACGCATCTCTGTTACCTATAAACTAGTAACCATCCTATTGAGATGATGATTTCTATTTTCTTTTGGTATTTTTTATTGTATTTATGAAAGTCTAGTGGATCGTATCTAATATGACTTGTGTATTAGTATGTGAGTGTATACCAATATATGAGCTAAATATAGCAATATAACAAAGTATAAAAACGAGTACACCAGAGTTTTTATACTGGTTCAGACCTCCCGTCCTACGTCTAGTCATGTATTCAATACAACACAGATATTCACTATTAGTACAATTTTTCACATAATCTCTTTTGAATGATAATGAGTGTGAGTTGCTTGGATTTGTAGGAAATAATTTAACCAAAATATATAGATTTTAGTTGAAAGTGATTGAGAATATTAAGTCAATGATAACACAAGAGAATATGAGTATAGAAGTTAGAGAATAGTAAATCAAGTTAAGTTAAAATCTCAATCGATTGAAGTATTTATAGAATCAAAGAGTTGTATTTGAAAAGTTATGACTTCTTGAAAGAATACTCTTTGATTAATGATTGCAACTGTTGAAGGAGAAAGAAGTTTGTTCAAAACAAAGGGAAGCATCTATTCAAAAAAACAGTTGCGGTTTTCTGTTTACAAACCAAGACAGTTCACAAATGCTTATCTTTATATCACAGACGTCTGTGGATGTTTGAACATAATAAACAGAGAATTGTCACAGACGTATGTGATAAAGTGACAGACGTTTGTCATATTGTGAAGTATAAAGTCAAAGTAGTTTGTTAGTAAGATTTGTCAATATGAAATTGTGTGTATTTTGATCATTCAAAGAGATTGTACAACATATATTTATGAATATAATACAATAATATGACCTTACTTTTAAATAGTATGATCCATCTTTCTTCAATTGTCTATGAGCCATGATTTTGTTGTGCACCGTGATCTTCTTCTAATATATATACATGTAATATGATAAGATATATCATGTATATGTGATTGTATAGTTGTTGTCATTGAAATCGCAGAATAGTGGTTCTAACATTCTCCTCATTTTTTATGATGACAACTATACAATAGTTAATAATAAGTAATGAAAAGATAACTCTCCCTGAACATTATCCCCCCTATGTATATGCACATTTATTTCCTCCTTTGGCATTATCAAACAATAAGAATAACATAAATGAACTAAAAACAAAGCCATAAAAACCATGATAAAACAGTTAGGGAAATAACAACATCAGTACTAGTACGAATGAACAACAAAGAAGAGAAAATAAACCATTCTAAAATTTCTAGGAACAATCACTGATGGTCATGATAATTGTAATTAAAGGAATCACCATAATTATCAGAATAGTCATGGTAGGTGAACGAAGTAGAATGATAATTTTCCGGCCATTGTGTATATCTTCATTTTCTTGAATAGACAATTCTTGAAATGTCGAAAGATTCGTTTGTTGTGGCGTTGAAGGATCGGGCCAAGACATATCTTCATTATCTTCTTGTTCTTCTTCTGGTTCTTCCTGCATAATAGTCTTTCCTCGATCTTGTTGAGAATAGCCTCCATAAGAAGATGATCTATGAGGACGATAAACAGGGTCTGTGCTAATGGAGATGGTGTTAGAGAAGGAGAGGAGGATGATCTAGAAGATGATTTACCATGAACTTTTCTCATAACTTCGCCCAAAGTGGAAACAAACTTTTCCAAAATTTTCTCCATTTTAGTCATTCGTGTAGAAAAAGATCGTTTCCAACCATATTATTGTGCAAAGATTTTTGATTTTTCTCCAAAGCTTTCTAATTGACTGTGATCAATTTTTGATTTCAAAGCGTTAAATCATGGATGGATTCATTTTGAGTCGATTCAGCGCGAGCTTCGTAAATCTCCAAATCAAAATGATATTTAGTAGTATGATGAGAAGAACCAGATTGTAACGATCCGTAAATTTTAAAAAATTTTAATAACGTAATTAACTGGAATTTTTGTGAAATTTTAAATAATTAAATTTTGAACTTAAAATTTTGATATTTGAAATATGTCTACTTAAATATAGCAAATGGTAAATTTTCATTTGATAATATGGAAGTTTATTTTATTGTGTAATTTTATTTCAATTTAAATCAGTTAATATTAGATGAAAATAAAATGTTTTCCAAACCTGAATATTTTTACATAATAAATTTGTAAATCATCTTCTGAGTGAGACGTCATATTTCGTTTCGCCAAATTTTGACTGTTATTGCTCCGTCTATCTTATTTTCGGCAATTAGCAGCACTTTCGGTATTAAATATCGACTTTGATAGTTCAGTCGTATCACTAATATCTGTATACCATTTTGATCGTCTCGTCATGCTGTTCTCAGCGGTATATTCATTTCTGTTTTTCGAGCCCTGGTATGTTGTGAAATCAGTAAAACGGTTTCCGTATCGGTACCGTTTAAACCTTTTGATCTACCCGTGACCATTCATTTTCCATCGGGTAAAAATCTGTGCAGCCATTATCATTTATATTGTTCTCTGTGACCTTTTGTTTTCCATTGATTGTAAACGCATCGGTACTCACTTCTTGTCTGTTCGATTTTCACGTGCATTTTCTTTTAAAGAAATAGATTTATATAACTTATATTTTTGTTAACAGTTCATATTCAATTGTAAATTTCTTTCAACCTGCTCTCAATTTTTCTTTCTCTTCAAAACCATTGTCGAGAAAACTTCTGCTCCTCCTTCTTCCCTTCACAATCTCGGCCGAATTGCTCTCCCCTTGCATGCAAGGCTATTTTGCCACCATCTCCTCACTCGCGTTCATAGTTGCTCGGCCTTCCCTTTTTCCCCCTCTGTTCACATATCTGGATATATATATAGGTAAGTTAGTTTATATAAAGTTTTATATATTTATTTTGCTACTGTTTATATATGTAATATATATATATAACCTATTTACTCATATATGCAAAACTTATGAGCTTACAGTATCATATTCTATCTTATGTTGTTCAAAGAAGTTTATACATTTTATATATACAATTTATATAAGCTGAGTTTATATTTAAGTTATATATATATAGCTATATATATGTTAGTTTATCTATTAGTTTATGTATGTGTACTTAAAATTTTGTCTGTTAGTTTATTTATATATAACAGTTACAGTATAAAGGCTAATATATGTTATATAGTTATATATATAATCTGTTGGATATATGTATGGGTCTGACTGCATTTTTATTTTTTGTGCTAAACTTATATATTAGTATGTATATTTTATAGTTTATATATATATATATTAGTATACATAGTATATAATAGTCTGTTTATAGTTTTGGTATATAGGTTATATTATGAAGTCTGGATATATATATATATACCATATTAAACTGTACAAGTTTTAATAACTATAAAAAAAATATGTTTATACAGTTATAAGCTTTCGTATATATTAACTGTTTCAGTGTATAAGTTGTATAAGATTTTATATAAAGTTGTTATCACATGTGTATATATATATACACACACAAAGTATATAATGTTATAAAAATTTTAAAGTATAGAGTTCATACAGTTATAAATGGTATGTTATATATGGTATTATAGTATATCATATTATGGTATATCAGGTTTTAGTTTTATTAGTTTCTGCATGTTGAGTTCTTAATATAAAAATTTATAAAAGTTTATTTTATATATATAAGCTGCTGTATATACATTAGTAGTTGTTTTGGTTATATATACATTACATGTGATATATATATGTCATTCTAAATATGTAATTTAAATTGAATATTGGTTTTAAGAAAAATATTAATTATAATAATAACAGTATATATATATATTCCATTTGCATCGAGCTAATTTGATTTATTCCCATCGATTCTTTTTATCAGCCTTGTTCGTCGAAATCGTGTCTATTGTGCTTTGCTTCGCAATTCGTTCTTGGATTCGTAACCCATTTCATTTGTCAAACCTCTCTAGCCTCAAAAGGTGAGCAATCACTCACGATTAACGTTCTTATATTTATTAAATTTGATTTCAATTGAAACGACAATTGAAATATACTGCTAAATTGAATTGTTAACTATATAATTGCTATATATGATATGCTATTATCTGAAATTGTTCACTTGTGGGATATGACACCATATCCTGTTATTTATATTTTATATGATTTGTTATTGATGATATATGTCTGTTGTTGATATGTTATATTATTATTATAATTGTTTTCACTCTGCAAGTTTCCTGGTAGTATAGAATTCCCTATGGGTTGAAATGATACATACCCGAACGATCTTGTAGAATAGGAGAAAATCGTTATGGGTTGAAATGATAAACCCAAGCGATTTTCATTGACTTTGAATTTGGGATTGCGGGTTGAAATGATATATACCCGTAGATAATTAAATTGCGGATTGAAATGATAAATATCTGTATTACTTGACCATAGGATAGAGAATTATATACAGACACCGTTGGTCTATATATTTTGAAAATGATTTCCAAGGTTTGAAAGGAAACATATGCGTTTTATTAAATATTGATTTTGAAATTATAATATGTATAAATTTTAGATTTTAAATTATATGTTTTGGGAATTTTAAATTTATAAGTTAGTTTTGGAATTATAAATTTTAAGATTTTCTTATAATGTTTGTTTCTTAAAAATACATAATAAGATTTAATTTAATAAAATTTAATTTAATTAGTATATAATATGTTTTAAAATATTTATTTAAATTTATATTAATATTTTAAAATAGATTTATAACTTTAATAATAAAGGTTGGGAAGATAAATAAATGTTGACTAGGAATTTAAATTTGTTAATAAGCAAAATTTAAATGAGTATTTATTTGAACTTATTGATTTTTAGGTGTTGGAAATATGATTTATAACTTGATAGGATAAAAAGGTGATTAAATGAATATCCTCAAATTTTAATTAAATTGAGATTGAATATTTTAAAATTGGGATTTTATTATTTAAGTGAATACTTTCCAATTTGAGTAAAGGTAAAGTTAAATGTTGAAATACAAATGAAATTTATATTATGAATTTTTGAATATTTAAACGTGAATCTTATTGGAATTGAAGAGATGGTGCAAACCCGAATTGAAACCGATTTAAATTGAAATGGTTTAATTGAGAATTTGAATTGAATCTTGACTTTTAAATTTGAAATGGTTAAACTAGAATTGATTTAAATTGAATTTTGGAATTCAAGATGATTTGAATTGACTTGCGAAATTGGAGCAAACTATTTCATTATATAAAGTATTATAATATATATAAACTATTTTGATATATAAACTATTTTATGTATAAACTACTTTAATATATAACTATTTTAACATATATATATATACACACACACTATTCAATGTCTAAACTGTTTAAGTGGGGAGTGTTATGATTTCAAAAGTGTAATGATTTCCAAAGTGTTATGGTTTCAAAAGTGCTATGGTTTTGAAAGTGTTATAATTTTTGAAAGTGTTACGATTCTAGAAGTGAATATTATTTAAAGTGTATAATGATACCGAATTGATATGGTTTGAAATGATATGATATTTTTGATATGAATTATGAACTGTTTGAAATGAAATGACCACGGTGTTATAATAACGTTTGGTTGTTAAAGAGACCGGGATCGGATATTGTCATACTCTCTGCCAATACCGAAAACCACTTTAACAACTGTGTACGTGGTGGAGATTCCAGAACGAAGTAGAATGGTTTGGTGACGATTCTATATGGTATTTACGTAGCCCTGACTCCCGTGAGTCAGCTTGATGCGGCTAAAACAGGAGCCACGCCGAGCCAAGTGAGGTCATTCCTCCTATCGGACACATTTCTTCGATACCATTCTATTGCTTTTGTGATTTGATTGGGTGCACCCTTTGATTTGGGAGTGTGTCACGAGGTGGGCGGTAGTAGCTGCTATGCGTTACCACCAGTCCGGATCCGCAAACGGTATATCTACCCTGGCATTGCCTCGAGTGCCTTGTCGCATGCCCTAGCACGCCTTATACAAGTTTGTTTTGTACTGTACTTATGTGATGTCCTCTGGGTAAACCTCCAGTTTACGGAGGAGCGTACGACATTGTATAGACTACGGGAATATATAAAATGTGTTAAGGGGGATATGGGTAACGCCTTAACGCTATTTTTATATTTTTACTTTACTATAGACATATTATAAAAGCATATATTACTACATAGTAGATAGTTCCACGGATCCTTAGAGGATGGTTATCCCAAACATCCTTTGAGTTACTTGTATTTTAGTTGATATTTCACTTGAGTTGGATTTATTGATATAAGAATGTTAATCCTGACTCGACTGTTTTGTGTTTTGCTTTACGCTTGGGTCAGACTGAGTGTCGTAGCATTTGAGACTCGCCTTTGGAGTTGGAGCTTCACTTGGAGATCCATCTATCTATTCATCTTGCAGTTATTCAGTTGACTCCTATATTATATTCTGATTCTTGTATTTGACTATTGTATTGAGACTTCTATGTATTCGAGACTTTTGTTGTATCTTGTTTTAACTCTGTTACATATATATATAGTAGCTTCATGAACTACTATTCTTTTGTTTCCACTGCTTATTGTTATATTACTCTGTGTCTGTGATTCTGTGATTGATTTATTTACTGTATATGCTGAGTTTTGCCAAATATAAATTAACAATTTGATATTTTGAGCAATTCAAGTCCGACATGTGTGGATGCGAACGGTTGAAAATACCAGGATGTTACACAGATTGTTATGGAGGACGAGGTGATTGAGCTTGTTGTGGAGGAAGAGGTGCTTGAGCTTGTTGTGGAGGAACTGGATGCATTTGTTGTTGTTACTGATTTGTCCATTGAGTTAGAGACATGATTGGAGGTGGTCTTTCGAGAAGATGCATTAAGGATAAAAACCTTAGACTGCTTTCTTTAACGGGAATTTCTTCGAAATGAGAAATATTAGAAGGTACTCCGAGACCTTGTAAAAGATGCATAATGTATGAAGCATATATAATTATGCGTCGGTGGTGGGACCAAAAACTTTTTATTTCATCACGAATAAATTTAGCCTAATTTACTTGAATTCCACCAAATATAGCGTATAAGGCTTTATGGTCATTTTCATATATTTGTTCATGAGTTCCTAACCAGAGAATTATCGTATTAATTATCATACGATTTAATAACCTAGCTTTTGGTCATAGATAAACGGATTTCCATTACGGCATTCTATCTTCCCAAACTCGGTGTGTAACTTTGTTTCGTGGCATATTTCTATGGTTGGGAATTTCCTCTAAATCAAGTCCAGTAGAGGAACAATCAAGTAAACAACTAATGTGTTCACACTAATTTTCAAAACACGACTGTACACACTAGTCCATAACCAACCATCTTCATTTTCAGGTGTTCAAATATCATTACTACATAAGTTTGCATAAAAAAGAAAGATGGCCGATTGATCAATCTGTACCTCATTTTCATCGAAATTGATTATCTCTCGACGGTCGGAGGCGATGGTGAGTTCTTGAAGACCATATTCTCCAAATTTGCATAATCGGTAGAACGGACCAGAATGAAGTCTCTTTTGCTTTAGCTCTTCGAATCTTTTGTTAGCATTTGGACTATTTCGAAGCCATTATTGAATATGGGCATTGTAGACAAGATGGGTTTGAGAAGAAGAAGATTGGCCTCTCTTTGATCTCTTGTTAACTGGATTCTTCGCTTTGGGGGCCATTTTTGTAACAACCCGCATATTTTACGATTGTATATTTAAATGTTTTATTTAAATATAGCATCGTTGGTCAGATTAAAGTCCGAAATGCTACTTTTTTTAAACATTCGAATTGGGACTCGAGACCACCTCCATTGAGTCCAAAATGGCGTTTACAACTTTTTTTAGTATAAACATCGATATGTTTGGAGTTGAGTAGAATTTTGTTATTTTTCTATTTGGGCTTTGGGTTTGGGTTTCAGCCCACTAACCCAACATAATACCCTAACTCCTCTACTCTTCATCCATTTACTCATTCTATTTCCTACACTCAAGCTAAAGAAAAATAGGGGAAAGAATGGGAAATAGAAATTCCTAAACCCTAGTTTTGATTAGGAAACTCAAATTCAAGTCCAAAATCAAGGAGAAGCTTAGGTAAGCATCCTCTTCATCTTCTCCATCTCTATCTCTCTTCAATTACAGAAATTCCTATAACCTAACTTCACTACAAGAAAGTTTGTTATTAATAACTCAATTAGATAACACATTATTCAAAAGCATTATTTTTTATTCTTAATTGTTTGTTATTTTACCTTTATTTCTTTTGTTTGTACTCCGTAACGCTTCCACCAAAAGTGGCCCCAAAACAGAACAACCCCGCTCTTAAATTTTTCGTCTCCCTCCAAACGAATCAGACCTCCAACTTTAACATTTTTGCTTATTCAACCCTAGATCAAAATCCACGAAGAATCAACAATCCAAAATCGAAACACTAAACTCTCGATCTTCAACATCTCTGAATTCTCCGGCAAGTTGATTCGAAGAAGTCGGGTTGTCATGTGCGTATTATCTAAAACCCTAAATCGATTTGATGCAATTATGTTCTTATACTTTTTTATTTTTGATTTGGTTGATTTTTTAATTGTTTAGTAATTATAGTTAAATTGTTTTAGATTGACAGCATTTCCCTTCTATCATCAGCATTTTCCTCTTTGAAATTTGATACAGGGAGTGGAAGATTAAGAAAAAGCAACAGAGAAAAGAAGCAGCCGGAATTTTATGATCCAGCATTCATTGTTAAATCTCACTCTGAGGAAAAGAAGACGAATTTTCATATTTATTATGCTTTTTCTAGGACTTCTTTAGATTTGCTAACACATATTGTTTGTATATGTATTTAGATACGACCAAGAAGCTCAAAGATCTCTCTAATGGTAATTCTTTCTTAATACGCTTGCAGACTTTGACGGTATATTTTTTGATTAATAGAAATCAGATCATTTATATATTGCTTCATTCTACTACACATTAGATTAGCGTTAGCCAAATATTTTTGAAGAATGTTACATAAAGAAATTGACCTGTAATCTGAAAGAGTTCGTGGGTCCATAGTTTTAGGGATAAGGCAAATAAATGTGTGATTTACCTCTTTAATAATCTTACTTGATTGTTTAATGCCCAACATTGCTTGGTAAACATCATCTTTAATCATCTCCTAATGAAGTTTGCAAATTTTAAGTTGAAACCATATGAACCTAGAGAGCTGTTGTTGTCTATTTGAAAAATCGCCACTTTCACTTCCTCCATCTCAAAAGGTTTATCTAGACACATTCTTGCATTTTCAGAGAGGATTGTTTTTAAGATCAGTATGAGGAAAATTACATCTAAGGTTATAATTGTTAAATAATTTAATAAAAAATTGAATGGCTTCCCTGTTAAGATTTCCATTTGTATTTACCCAATTTCCTTAGGCATCAAACATCGTATTAGCCATAGAAGTTGCCTTCAATTGGGAAACACCAGCATGAAAGGAATGGGTAGCTCTATCTCCTTGGATTAAACACTTTATTTTTTATCTTTTCATGTACTCTGTAGCTTCGTTATTGCATAATTTTGACAGTTGGTCTACTTTTTGTTTACACATGTTATTTTCTTTGTTGGATTAGATATGAAAAGTGCAAAAACCTTAAAGGGCATTCTAAAGTAGTTGAAAAACACCACTATGATTGTGAACCAGTGCTTTTAAATTGACAATTTATTTTAGTGACGGTGCAACCAATAGGGCGGACATACTTGACACACTGCAAATCACTAAGGACAGTCTGCTTGTAAGATATTTGGGGGTGCCTTTATTAAGAAATTACTTACATTATGGTGACTCCACAAATTTATTCTAAAAATAACGAATAAAGTAGAAAAATGAGACTACAAATTCTTATCTAATTGTAGGGAGAGCCGAGTTAATCCATACTGTTATATCCCCTATGGTGTTATATTGGCTCCTTATACATTAAACATAACTGCATATTGCCATTCGTCCCATTCTCAAACCTGGATCATGAACGTGAATCAACTTTGTACTGTATTTTGCATGCTATGTCCCATAATTCCTTTTTATGCTTACGGTCCATGTCAATGATGAAACATTATTTTCTATGATATGAAGTTTTAGGATATAAAGATAAACTTCAATACATCAACTATTACAGACATATGGCTCAAATAAGTATATGATTTCAAGCGTATGGAGTTACATGTACACAGAATTTCAGATTTGAACTTACTTTGAACTAAAGAATTCTAATTGCAAAGCTTTAGGCATGTTTATATAAGTTTTGTAATAGTTTTTCAAAAGATACAGAAGCTTCGAATGCCTCTGTTTTATATAATGTTTCAAAAGCATGAAGATTTTTATGAGATTGGCTACAGTCTTCAAATCTAGAATATACAAGATGGTTTCACATTCAGTAATTCCAAATATATTAAGTTTGGAATATGATAGTTGGAATATTCTAATTTAACATGCGAAAAACTGAACACTGCGTTCAGTCGATCTTATATGAATAACAACACTGAATATTCTACTTTAACATGTCTTTCCAATAAAAATAATAATTGAAAATTCATCTAAGATAAACACACTGAATAGTACCAACTATTTAGAAAGCTGCAACTCGCACATCAAGTGGCAGCTAAAGAATCAAACGTAGAAACTCAACTGAAAAAAACAGAGAGAGAAACCATAGTTGACATGAGCTTAATATGAAAAGAAGCCAAGATTACATGTAAAAATGAAAAGTTTATAGCATCGGTAAATGTGGACTTCATGCATAGAACAAGAAGAAAGAATTGGTGCCCCCCAAGTCATACAATACAAAGAATCTATCTTGATTTTCTATTCATTTCTTTTCAAAATAAGAACACTACCATGTAGATTTACTTAAAAATTCGTTCTAGAACACCATTTTTCATCTTAAATGTGAAGGCGCCAAACCTGAGGATCTCATCACCAATGTTTTCCTCCTGTTGCGATTTCTTCAATGCTGCTGCTGCTGCTTCTTCTTCTTGTAATTTCTTGTTAACTTCTGTTTCTTGTGAATTCTTGTTAACTTTGATGATGTGAGTTCTATACAAAGCAAGTGACTTTAGTAGTAGGATGCAAAAATGTATTAATCGAATAGCTAACGGTGTATGATTGTGGTAAAAAAATCAAAATAATGTATCACGATTGAATGCTGAAAGATCATCTTTTACTCCAACAATTAATAGATGATTATGTAATTGTAATTGTAATTGTAATTGTAATTGTAAGCAAGTAGATCGGTGATAAAAAATGGTTAACACTTGATTATTCGAGCTATAACAGATATGAATAGTATAGATGAATGCAAAGGTTTTGAATATAGAAGCACCTGATCTGTACATTCGCCAAAATCCTGTCCCAAATGCGTACACATTGGCAATTAGTGGTCGGAAACCTTTTATTGTTGTCCATACAAGTTTAGTTGAGCTTCTAACAGTAAAAGAGCTGCAAGTAACTTTTGTTCCTACTTATTCTGATATGTATTTATTTCTTATTTATAGTTATTTTACCATAGCCCACCTAGCTTTCATTTGCTTTTAAAGGCAACACCAAATGGATTTGTTTGTTTGTTTTTTTTTCCTCTTCTTTTTTCTTTTTCCCTTTATTTGACTTCTTCTGTGCATGTCTTGTCTTTATACAAATTTGCTAGAATGAATGTTTTTAAACTATAAAGACTAATAATTGATGAGTGCTAGCAATTTTCTGTATTATTAATGTGTACATCCCTATTTTTATTTTTGAATTATTTACACATAACTGGTATAACCAGACTGTTTTAGCTCATGAACTGGGGCATTTAAAATGTGACCATGGTGTGTGGCTTACCTTTGCAAAAATTCTAGCACTTGGAGCTTATAGTTTACCTGGTAATGCTTCTTTGCCTAAATATGTTTGTATTTATCTCATGTAAGGTACTGCAAAAAAAATTGATGACCTTACAAATTAACTGTTAGGATTGGGTGGGCTGATTGCTCAAAATTTGGAAGAACAATTGTACAGGTGGACTGATATTTTATTATCAAGGACAATGGGAATATTAATAGTGCATTGGAAAAGAAGTACTATGATCTTGTCATTGGGACTCCAAAGAATTCTCTAGGAATGATTGATGCTCCACTTGCAAAGGTAAATATAATTTCAATTTCCATTCATATGCAGCAATCTGTCCAGTTTTTCTACTTCTCTTTTTGAACTTACGATGTATGGTTAATATAGTGTGTAAATTTTGATGAAAAAAATGTTGGTTTATTTTACCTTATCATCTTGCATTATAACTTGGATTTTTTTCCATGATTGATTTGGCATTGATGCCTTAATGTTCTACATGTTTTTTTACTTCTTTATTTACAAAGTAAAATGACATTATGTAGTAGTTTCTTTCCAAATGGTACTTGAAGATGGACAATCAGATAGGATCACCATTCCTAGAGATAAATCAATAGCCTCACAACATGCATTGACTGAATATAAAGTGATTAAATTTACTCGTGGTGAGCTAATAGACAAATTTCCAAATTAAAAATAAAAACAAATATCCTCTTGAGAATTTGAATGTAGCCTTGTGCTCGTGTATACAATGTTTTGAACCTTTTCTTTTTGCAGGCTGTCAAGGAAACAATTGAGAAGGATATGGCATCAGATTACACATCATTTTTATGATGTTGGATTATCTGCTGCTTGTTGAACAGCTCCTGCACCTGCTTCAACTCTGCTTCCATGCTTCCCAGTAAAAGAGCAAGTCGCAAGATAATGGTTATGACCTGGTTTTGTGTTATTAGCTATATTGTTTTAGTCCAGTTGAAAACTTATTTGCGATGTTGTTATTATATAATGGATATTATGTGTATGTTTGAGCATGTTTAATATAATATATATAGACATTTGGTACGTTTGATTGAATGAGTTTCATTTCCTGGTTATTATATTCTTCGGCTCTTACATTGTTCAACTGTTATGTTTTTAAAGAAGATTCATGCTATAGTACCGTGTATCTGCGTATTTTATAACGGTATATACATGCTATAGTACCGTGTAAATAGCGGCAAAATGGTATTATAAAGATTTCCCATTCCGTTGAGATTTAGCTGTATTATAGCGGCTATAATGAGCTATTGAATAAATATTTTATAGCGGCAAATTGGTGTTATAAAGATTTCCAGTTCCGTTGAGATTTAGCTGTATTACAGCGGCTATAATGAGCTATTGAATTAACGTACCATAGCGGCGAATTTGCATTATAAAACTAAGCTCAACCATAGCGGCATATTTTGTGTTATAAATATTTAACAGTTTTTTATAACATGTCGATATATAGCGCTTATCAAACCGCTATGGTTGTGATTAATAGCGGCTATATGCCGCTATAAAAGACACTTTTTGTTGTAGTGCTTAGGAAAAACTTCACCTTTGATAATAGATTGAAGATTCTAGAGGTATATTGAAGAGGAATTGGTCTTGCTTTGTTTTAAAGCTTCTCATTCGTTGTCTTTGAGTTTTAAAGGTGAGTTTTTGAACTCACATCTACGTCTATAACTTTCATTATTGTTAGGTATGAATTCCTAACATTTATTCATGTTCATTTGCTTTTGATTTGAATTGATTTGGTGAATTTTCCAATTTTTGGTTTTGAAGTCCAATTTTATGAAAATCCTACTATGGATGTTTGGACATGATATTTGAGGTGTATCGAAGAGCCTATAAGGCTGGGTTATCGCTTGGCATAAATCCCTAGTCGTCGTTGCTCGTCTGATCGCTCCCGATTCGTTTTGGCCATCATGGCCTAGGCAAACTATTGCCCAGGCCAGGTGACCAGACGTCTGGGTATCAAGTCCAGACGTCTGGTTATAGACCTGGAGGAAACAAATATAAGCACTTAGAAAATAAAATGGCAGAGATCAATTCCAGATGTCTGACTTATAGGTTCAGACGTCTGGTTAGGTCTCAAACGTCTGCCTTGAAATTTCAGACGTCTGGGGGTTTTCTGAATTAATTCCAGAACCTAAATCCAGACGTCTGGATTCTAAACCAGACGTCTGGAACTGCCAATTTTGCCTATTTTGGGCTGTTTTGATTGGATTTTCAATTTTAATCGATTTTTGTCGATCTGGTTAGTTGTTATCACTTATTATCGACTTTGATGACTTCTTTCTTTGGATTTTTGGGAATATCCATTTGATGGATTTGATATCGATTTCTATGGTTTTGATTCACGTCGTCGAATGTGAATTTTTGGTTGATCGATCGTTCCTACAATCGTTTTCTGTGATTTGTCACTTTTAAAGATACAAAGGTTTCTATACTAGTCGTAAATATTCAAACGCTTTCACAAAGATGATTTCAATACCATTTTTAATACAAAACTCGTTTTTAAATCCGTTTTCCAATCTATTAGTATATACAAACCTTTACCTCATTCGTATGAGAAATCTAATTAAACGGCTTAGCAAAACAAGTGGTATGAAACGCTTGCATTTACTTCGTCGGTTAATTCTTGGACTTGTTCGATTGAACTCTCGTGACAATTTTCGAGTGGAAATCTACAATTTGTTCGTAAATATTTAAGTTAAATGGTTATGGGACATGAAGCTAAACTCATTTATTTACTAGCTTAGTGTAATTGACACTTCTTATTGATCAATAATGATCATTTTATGGTTTAGACTAGCGATATGTGATGTCTCTTTATCCGCGTGGGGGACTGTACCCCATTCTATTGAGCTTCATCTCATTTTTATAAGCTAGCGACCTACGAGCTTTATGGAGTTCGGTTCATCGGGCGTACCGTTATTGCACTACGTCATTGTTCTGAATTATTTGAGTTTCGGGTTCATCGGGCGTACCGTTATTGCACTACGTCGTTGTTCTGAAATATTCGAGTTTTAGGTTCATCGGGCGTACCGTTATTGTACTACGTCGTTGTTCCAACTCATTTGAGTTTCGGGTTCCTCGGGCGTACCGTTATTGCACTACGCTATTGCACCGGCTCTATGTTTAGCGACCATGGGATAGCGTTCCATTTGTGATGCACGTGTTGGTGAGTTTTCATGCTCCCGTTTGTGATAGGCCTTCCCCTTTTTGTGATTTCTGGATTTCTAGTTGATGATTTCTAGAATTTGTGTTTCACCAATTTTCGTGGTTTGCATTGATAAGCTTTATCAATATTTTTGGTTTGGTGAATAAGTTAAAGAATATGGCATTCTTTTTGGTGTTTGAGTAGATTTGAGATATTGTATGATTTTTATTGTTATTGAATGTATACTTGTCACAGTATGGCATTAGTGTTGTCCTTCGTTTTTGTTATATCTCTTATCCTATCTCATTTTATATGATATTTATAACTAGACTGATCCGTTTATTATTTTCTTCTTAAATAATACTCGGGTCAGACCGAGGTATTTCAGGTGCTTCTGCTTGACTTCTTATTAGGGTCCGTCATCTAACTTTTGGCTAACTACTTTAGCTTAGTAGTTTTTGTTATTATACATTCGAGATAGAGACTCCTTGATGTATACATATTCTTTTGTCTAGCACTTGTATCTATTCTTTTGTGATGTAGTGGATCTAGTTTGACCACTATTTTGATGTACACTTTTATGTGTTATATTCATATATGTTTCCACCTTTGTGATATGAATATCTGTGACTAATTTGTGTTATGTTTATTTCTATATTTGTTTTCGAAGCCCACATAGCCACTGTGTGGTAGCTTTGATTTTGTATTGGATATGTCGGATTTCCTCTTGAAATGAAATGTAAGTTATATTATCTGACATATCGGTACTCGCACAAAGCAATTACACAGATGGTCGCTCCTCAACATCCTTATTCTTCTTGCTAGTCGACGGCATTATCCCGTAGTGTCCTTGGCTAGTGTGAGTATAGAGGTGGGGCGTCACAGCTTGGTATCAGAGCCAAACTTCAGAACAATGTAAAATAATCTAGCAAGGATCATTGTCCTAAGTCTTTCTTAGGAGTCGTACCTTAGGATTTAATTCGAGTCTTAGGACCCGTTCTATCCTATTTTCTTTTGTGATGCCTTGTTTTATCAATCAAGTGTGTTTGATATTCATTCTGAGAATAACCTTTTTCCTCTTCTTTCTTTCTTTCTTAAAGAAGAAGGATGGTTAGATCTGGCAGTCCTAGCGCTGGTCAATCCAATAGTCCTTCTCTGGATGGCGTATTCATGTCTGCCCAACAACTTTTGGATCTTGTAAAGAATCAAAGGTTTATCTATGCTTTGAGTAAGAACCCCAAAAAGGTTTTACCTCTAAAACTAGAAGTTCCTTTCGATCGGCTTGTAGATATCACTCTTCGACTAGAAGAGGCCGATAAAGAAAGTGATGTTGAAGTTGTGGATGCCAAACAAAACTTCAACATCAACAAGAAGTGGCATATTAAGTTCAAAAGCTCTAATCCCAACAAGAAAGGGAGGCATGCAACTTCGGTAACAAAGACTCCTACCTCTAGTCGTGGACAATGCTACAATTGTGGTTCTATGGACCACTATGCAAAGAAGTGTCCAAAACCTCTTACTTGTCACTATTGCAAAGGTTTGGGTCATCTTTTATCTTCATGTCCCAAACTTCAAAACAAGAAAGAGGGAAAGCTGAATGTTTTGCAAGCCCCTAGTAACACTTCTCTTGGTCAAGGTATTTCTCATTCTATCCTTGATGGTATTAATTTGTTTCTTGATTATCCTATTTCGAATTTCTTTTGATTCGGGTGCATCTCGCTCTTTTATATCAAAAGAACTTGTTGATACTTTTTCTTTAATATTATGGGCTTGGTGACCTCATTGAGAATTGCGAATTCGATTGATGGATTTGCAACACTCAGTTTGCTTTGTGAAAAATGTCGATATTATTTTATTTGATTATTCTTTCCGAGTCGATTTTCATGTTATGCGCTACTTAGGTTTCGGAAATGATTTTAGCAACGGATTGGCTTAATCGAAATTAAGTCCACATCCTATGTCCAAGGAGGACTATCCATCTTTGACATTCTCAATTTGTTAAGTAGATTTCTATTGTTCTTAATGATTTTAATTTAAAATTCGGCGGCATCATTTTATTCTTTAAAACCCACTTGATGAGGAAGATGTTATTTCCCTCACTCAAGTAGTTCATGAATTTTCTGGTATATTTGAGCTTGTCTTAGGATTACTACCCAAGTAATCTATTGAGTGGTGCTAAGGTCTTTTCAGCTCGACATTGCCACCGGTTTTCATCAGCTACGAGTTGTAGAGGGTAGCGTTCCACTTACCGCATTCTGCACTCGTTATGATTCTTATGAGTAACTCGTGATGTCATTCGGTTTGTCCAGCTTATTTCAACCATCTTATGAATCGATTATTCTACGAATATCTCGATGAGACCATCCTGGTATTTATTGATTATGGATGAAAACAACAATTTAAAATTTGCAAATCTTTTTATTAAGATATTTATAAGTATGATTGGATTTTGTTCTTAAGACGAGCAAAGAATATTCGTAAAATTTTTAAGGGACATGTTTATCATATAGAAGATGATTTTGTGTTGTTTTTCCCATTAAGTGCTTTAAAAATTCTGGTCGATGCGCCTGATCAACGTTATCGATAGGAATCTCCTAAACGCTATGATGAGACAGTCAAACACAATAAATTGACTTGTAAAGAGTAAATTTTTCTAAAAAGATGATTACACAAAGTTAATTATAATTTTGAAAGCCTTAGCTTTTCGGGAAAGAGGATCAATTAAAAGAACTCCTTTTCGATGCTCCTATTTTTGCGATTCCCAAAGGGAATCAAGACTTTATTGTTTGTACCGATGCTAGTCGTATTGGTTTGGGTGTCGTTCTCATGTAAAAAGGGAACGCGTTATCACTTATACTTCTATACAATTAAAGCCTACCGAGACTGGATATGCCACTCATGATCTAGTGCTCGCGGCCATTGTTTTCGCTCTTAGAATTTGGCATCATTATCTTTTGGGAGAGAAATTTGTTCTCTACACTGATCATAAATCTTTGAAATATTTATTTTCTCAAAAGGAACTTAATTTGCGTCAACAACATTGGCTCAAGTTCCTTGCATCTTATGATCTTGATATTCTCTATATTCCCGGAAAGGGTAATCGAGTTGTCGATGCCCTTAGTCGTAAGTAACAAGCGGTTGTTTCCATGATGATATCCGAATGGAATGATCTCAAGACTTTATCCACTTGTGAGATTCGAGATCGTGAATCCAATTCATGTTCATCTCTTGTTTTGTGTAGCCTTGAGGCTCATCCTTCTCTTTTAGACCGCATCCTTGAAGCTCAAAAGCAAGATCCCGAATTGGCTTTTCTTAGCCAAAGTTGTAGGGATCAAAATAAGGTTAATGGTTTGAAAGATTTTGAAATCGATGCTCGTGGTGGCATTCGAAAGTTTGGTAGACTTATTGTGCCAAACATTTGTGATCTTCGTAAAGACATTTTAGAAGATTCTCATCGTTCTAAATTTACCATTCATCCCGGTAGTAGTAGCAACTTTATTATTGGGATGGAATGAAATCTGATATTGCTAACTTTATTACGCGTTGCATGACTTGCCAACTCGTAAGGGCCGAGCATCAAAGGCCCGGTGGGTTATTGCAACCTTTGGACATTCCAATTTGGAAGGGGGATCAAATTTCCATGGACTTTATTGACGGTCTTCCCCGTTCTCATTTGGGTCATGACAGTCTATGGGTGATTGTAGATAGACTTACAAAATCCACCCATTTTCTTCCCGTTCGGTCCAATCAGACTGTACCTCTTTTGGCTAAAAACTCTATGTCAAAGAAATTGTTAAATTGCATGGAGTTCCTACTTCTATCATTAGCGATCGTGATCCATTATTTACTAGTGGATTTTGGAAAGGTCTTCAAAAAGCTTTGGGAACAAAGCTTAATTTTAGCACTGCTTATCGTCCTCAATCCGATGGACAAATAGAGTGTGTGAATCAAACTCTTGAAGATCTCCTTCGTGCATGTGTTCTTGATTTTAGGGGAAGTTGGGAAGATCATATTTCTCTTGTTGAGTTTTCCTATAATAATAGCTTCCAATCTAGTAATGGTATGGCACCTTTCGAGGCACTCTACGGAAGGCCGTGCCGATCTCCTTCATGTTGGCTTGAAGCCGGTGAGAAGCTGGTTTTAGGTCCAGATTTTATTCGTGTTTCACCTATGAAGGGTGTTGTGCGTTTCAGTCGATCGGGAAAATTAACACCTCGATATATTGGTCTATTTCCCATCACCGAACGCATTGGTTCTGTGGCTTATCGCCTTTTTGTTACCGGATCAATTTTCTGCTATTCAAGACGTATTCCACGTCTCTCAACTACGGAAATGCCTTAGAGATTCCGATTCTATTCTTGAGTCCAGTATTATTGAAGAAATTGAAGTTTCACCTAATTTGACTTATGAGCAACATCCTATTCGTATCATTGCTTCGGAGGTTAAACGCCTTCGAAATAAAGATGTCCCGCTTGTGAAAGTTCAATGATCCTCAAATCCTAAGGGTTGCTCATGGGAATCTAGAGAATTCATCGAGCAAACACATCCGGACTTACTCTCTCATGCTCCTTAAGGTGAACTTCTCATTTCAATATTTCTTCTTTTGTGTTGTTATGCCTTGGTATGGTTGTTACTTTTTATTTTCCTCTTAATTATTGCGAGGACGCAATTTCTTTAAGGAGGGGAGTCTATAACAACCCGTATATTTTACGATTGTATATTTAAATGTTTTATTTAAATATAGCATCATTGGTCGGATTAAAGTCCGAAATGCTACTTTTTGTAAACAGTCGAATTAGGACTTGAGACCACTTCCATTGAGTCCAAAATGGCGTTTACAACTTTTTTGAGTATAAACATCGATATGTTTGGAGTTGAGTAGAATTTTGTTATTTTTCTATTTGGGCTTTGGTTTTGGGTTTCAGCCCACTAACCCAACATAATACCCTAACTCCTCTACTCTTAATCCATTCACTCATTATATTTCCTAACACTCAAGCTAAAGAAAAATGAGGGAAAGAATGGGAAATAGAAATTCCTAAACCCTAGTTTTGATTAGGAAACTCAAATTCAAGTCCAAAATCAAGGAGAAGCTTAAGTAAGCATCCTCTTCATCTTCTCCATCTCTATCTCTCTTCAATTACAGAAATTCCTATAACCTAACTTAGAAAAAAACTTCACATTTGATAACAGATTGAAGATTCTAGAGGTATATTGAAGAGGAATTGGCCTTGCTTTGTTTTAAAGCTTCTCATTCGTTGTCTTTGAGTTTTAAAGGTGAGTTTTTGAACTCACATCTATGTCTATAACTTTCATTGTTGTTAGGTATGAATTCCTAACATTTATTCATGTTCATTTGCTTTTTATTTGAATTGATTTGGTGAATTTTCCAATTTTTGGTTTTGAAGTCCAATTTTATGAAAATCCTACTATGGATGTTTGGACATGATATTTGGGGTGTATCGAAGAGCCTATAAGGCTGGGTTGTCACTTGGCATAAATCCCTAGTCGCCGTTGCTTGTTTGATCGCTCCCGATTCATTTTAGCCATCATGGCCTAAGCAAACTATTGCCCAGGCCAGGTGACCAGACGTCTGGGTATCAAGTCCAGACGTCTAGTTATAGACCTGGAGGAAAAAAATATAAGCACGCGGAAAATAAAATGGCAGAGATCAATTCCAAACGTCTGACTTATAGGTTCAGACTTCTGGTTAGGTCTCAAACGTCTGCCTTAAAATTTCAGACGTTTGGGGGTTTTCTGAATTAATTCCAGAACCTAAATCCAGACGTCTGGAACTGCCAATTTTGCCTATTTTGGGCTGTTTTGATTGGATTTTCAATTTTAATCGATTTTTGTCGATCTGGTTAGTTGTTATCACTTATTATCGACTTTGATGACTTCTTTCTTTGGATTTTTGGGAATATCCATTTGATGGATTTGATATCGATTTCTATGGTTTTGATTCACGTCGTCGAATGTGAATTTTTGGTTGATCGATCGTTCCTACAATCGTTTTCTGTGATTTGTCACTTTTAAAAATACAAAGGTTTCTATACTAGTCGTAAATATTCAAACGCTTTCACAAAGATGATTTCAATACCATTTTTAATACAAAACTCATTTTTAAATCCGTTTTCCAATCTATTAGTATATACAAACCTTTACCTCATTCGTATGAGAAATCTAATTAAACGGCTTAGCAAAACAAGTGGTATGAAACGCTTGCGTTTACTTCGTCGGTTAATTCTTGGACTTGTTCGATTGAACTCTCGTGACAATTTTCGAGTGGAAATCTACAATTTGTTCGTAAATATTTAAGTTAAGCTAATGGTTATGGGACATGAAGCTAAACTCATTTATTTACTAGCTTAGTGTAATTGACACTTCTTATTGATCAATGATGATCATTTTATGGTTTAGACTAGCGATATGCGATGTCTCTTTGTCCGCGTGGGGGACTGTACCCCATTCTATTGAGCTTTGTCTCATTTTTATATGCTAGCGACCTACGGGCTTTATGGAGTTCGGTTTAACGGGCGTACCGTTATTGCACTACGTCGTTGTTTTGAATTATTTGAGTTTCGAGTTCATCGGGCGTACCGTTATTGCACTACGTCGTTGTTCTGAAATATTCGAGTTTTAGGTTCATCGGGCGTACCGTTATTGTACTATGTCGTTGTTCCAACTCATTTGAGTTTCAGGTTCCTCGGGCGTACTGTTATTGCACTACGTCGTTGCACCGGCTCTATGTTTAGCGACCATGGGATAGCGTTCCATTTGTGATACACGTGTTGGTGAGTATTCATGCTCCCGTTTATGATAGGCCTTTCCCTTTTTGTGATTTCTAGATTTTTAGTTGATGATTTCTAGAATTTGTGTTTCACCAATTTTCGTGGTTTGCATTGATAAGCTTTATCAATATTTTTGGTTTGGTGAATAAGTTAAAGAATATGGCATTCTTTTTGGTGTTTGAGTAGATTTGAGATATTGTATGATTTTTATTGTTATTGAATGTATACTTGTCACAGTATGGCATTAGTGTTATCATACATTTTTGTCATATCCCTTATCCTATCTCATTTTATATGATATTTATAGCTAGACTGGTCCGTTTATTATTTTCTTCTTAAATAATACTCGGGTCAGACCGAGGTATTTCAGGTGCTTCTGCTTGACTTCTTATCAGGGTCCGTCATCTGACTTTTGGCTAACTACTTTAGCTTAGTAGTTTTTGTTATTATACATTCGAGATAAAGACTCCTTGATGTATACATATTCTTTTGTCTAGCACTTGTATCTATTCTTTTGTGATGTAGTGGATCTAGTTTGACCACTATTTTGATGTACACTTTTATATGTTATATTCATATATGTTTCCTCCTTTGTGATATCTGTGACTGATTTGTGTTATGTTTATTTCTGTATTTTTTTCCGAAGCCCACATAGCCACTGTGTGGTAGCTTTGAGTTTGTATTTGATATGTCGGATTTCCTCTTGAAATGAAATGTAAGTTATATTATCTGACATATCGGTACTCGCACAAAGCAATTACAGAGATGGTCGCTCCTTAACCGCCTTATTTTTCGTGCTAGTCGACGGCATTACCCTGTAGTGTCCTTGGCTAGTGTGAGTATAGAGGTGGGGCGTCATAATTTTTGACAAATTAGGGTTTTGGGAAGCTAGGGTTTTTGAGTTGGAGTTTTAGAATTGAAATAGATTGTGTAATAGTTGAAGAGTTGGGTGAGAAAAATATATATGAAGTGCCATTTGTAACATTCGAAAATTGGCTCAAATGTTTGAGGAAGAGTGACAGATGTCTGAGATCACTCAAGATTGTTTTTCCGAGAAATTTGACAGACGTCTGTCTCGTCTTCACAGACGTTTGAGAGAGGTAGAATTGTATTTTTCAGTTTGTTGTTTGTACCTTTTATTTTTAATTGAATATTTTCATAGAATCGGCATAATAAACGATTATTATAATCAATATACATACAAAAATTATATATTATATGGTTTACATATTTATGTCTATATATGTGTGTGTGTAGAATTAATCATCTGCCGAAGAATTTTTGAATTTAGGTTGATCCTAAGAGTTTGTGTTAGTTTGCTTATCTGGAGGCTTAAGTGGACAACTTGGGCGAGCCGGAGTATCAGTCCAGTCTTGCTTTGATGATCTTGCCTTCCATAAATTTCTTGGTGTAATGTTACAACTTTTTACAGGAGTTTATATCAAACGAGGAGATTTTTTATGTAAGCAATTTTTTGTTGGTGAATGACCACAAATTGCTAGAATACATTTTTCAAGAAAGTTAAGATGAGATCCTCAATGTCGTTGCTCGTAATGCATTTCTCGTTGAACTCCCATCATTTCTTATTGATAGTGATGTATTGCATCAACTTTAGTATTGAGAGATGTTGATTCAAGATCAATCACTCTGTTAGCTTTCTTTTCCTTAAGAGAGCAACCGGTGTGATACATAGGTGATGCCATAATACTTATTCGGGCCGATCGAATTGACGGAGGTGTGGTTTTTGTTGGTGATATGTAGGTGCTATTTGATTAAGAAGAACTGAAGTTGATAGTTGAGTAAGTAGACTCATGATCAGAAGACATGTTTAGTTTTTGTAAATTTATAAATAATATTTCTATTTTTATTTTTCTTTAATCATGTATAAATAGAATGTATAATCTATTTATAGTTATAACTTTGTATGGATAGAAATGTTTTAACCATAAATTTGTTAACGATTTTTTGTTATGGTTGTTAAAAGATTGACTGAAACAAATTCAAGCTAAAATTTTGTATAGAGAAATAATGTTCAAAATTTTATATTGATGAATAAATGTGACATATATTAATTCATTCATTCATTAATTGAACATATACCAAGGTCACGTCGTAGCTTTATAAAAGTTGATTCACATAGCGGTTTGGTGAAAATATTGGCAATTTGATTCTCAATGTTAACAAATTCAAGACAAATAATTCTTTTTTCTACATTATCTCTTAAAAAATGATGACAAATGCCGATATGTTTTGTATGAAATAATTAGTTGGATTTTTAGATAAATTTGTAACACTGGTATCATTACAATATATAGAAGAGTTAGTTATAATTTTATCAAAATCTTGAAGTGTTTGTTCATATAAATTACTTGTGCACAGGCTAAGGCTGTTGAGATATACTCGACTTCACATGTCAAGAGATAAACACAATTCTGTTTTTTACTAAACCACGAAACCAGAAATTGACCGAAGAAATGACACAATTAACCGATGAAATGACATGTGTCACTCGTACTTTTTCTATCTATCTTGCAACCACCGAAATCTGCATCGCTATATGATACAAGTTCGAAAGAGCTACCTTTTGGGTAGAAAAGTCCATAATCTTTGGTGTTGCTTAAGTATCATAAAATTCTTTTAAACACTCGATGATGTGACTCCTTAGGTTGTGCTTGAAATCTTGCACATAGACAAACGTTAATCATAATATCTGATCTACTAGCCGTTAAGTATAAAAGAGATCCTATCATACTTCGGTATAATTTTTGATCGAAATCCTTTCCATTTTCATCTTTATCTAAATGTAAACTCATGCTCATTAGAGTAGGTCTACTTGAAGTATTGTCCATTCCAAATTGTTCTAATAATTCTCTATAATATTTTTCTTGATTTATAAAAATTCCATTTTCTAGTTGTTTAATTTGTGAACCTAAAAAGAAATTTAATTCTCCCATACGCGAAATTTCAAATTCAGTTTTCATTATGTTAGAGACATCGTTACATAGTTTCTTGTTAATTGATCCTAATATGATGTTATCAACATATATTTGTACAACTAGTATATTATTATCTTCTCTTTTTATGAATAATATAGAATCAATTTTCCCAATTTGAAAACCAGAATTTAATAAATGTGTTTTTAATCTCTCATACCAATCACGAGGTGCTTGTTTTAATCCGTATAATGCCTTTTTTTAAGTTTGAAAACATGGTTTAGATATTTCCTATGAACGAATAAGGGTGGTTGTTCAACATAATTTTTTTATGAAACCATTTAAAAATGCACTCTTAACATCCATTTGAAATAATTTAAAATTATGATGACATGAAAAAGAAAGTAATATTCGTATAGTTTCAAGACATGCTATAGGAATGCATGTTTGTTCATAATCAATTCCTTCTTCTCGGTTGTATCCATGAGCAACTAATCTTGCTTTATTACGAACAATGTTTCCATTTTCATCTGCTTTATTTTTAAAAGCCCATTTTGTTCCTATTATGGATTGATCATTTAGTCTTAGTACAAGTTCTCATACATCATTTCCTTTAAATTGATTAAGTTCTTCTTACATTACAATAATCCAAAAATCATCTTCTGATGATTTTTAGGTTCAAAATTAGATATAAATGCAACATGACTTATTTAATTTAATTGATTTCTAGCTGAAACTCTTGTGTTTAAATCACCAATTACATTATTAATTGGACGACCTTTTAAGATTCGAGGTTGTGATCTTAAAAGATTATCATTATTATTTATGGTATTATTGTTTTCAGTTACAGAAGTATTATTAATATTATTATTATTACAAACTTCGTCGTCGTCGTCGTCATTTTTGGTTTTTTGAAAATCTTCATCAAAAGAAACATTAAGACTTTCTTCAATAATGTTGGTTCGTTTATTAAAAATTCTATATGCTTTGCTACGATCCGAATATCCAACAAAAATTCCTTCATCGGCTTTTGGATCGAATTTTTTAAGATTATATTTAGTATTCAAAATAAAGTATTTAGAAACAAAAATACGAAAATATAATACTTTAGGTTTCTTTGTGAAAAACATTTCGTAACATGTATTCTTAGTCATAGGTTGAATCATTGCACGATTAAATACATAACATGCGGTAGCAACGGCTTCGGCCCAAAAATTCTTTGGTAAACTACTACTACTAAGTAATGTTCATGCACATTCTTGTAATGTTCAATTTTTTCTTTCTACTATGCTATTTTGTTGTGGTGCTCGTGAAAATGAAAAATTATAACTAATTCCCTTTTTATTGTATTCATTTTCAAATTCTCCACCATGATCGCTTCTTATACGTTTAACTTTTAAGTTCATTAAATTTTTAATTCTCTTAGCAAAAATTTTAAACATTTCAAACATATCACTTTTATGTTTTAAAAATAATGTCCAAGTGTATTGCGAAAAATCATCGACGATAACAAATATAGATTTGTTATGATTTAGTGATCTTACTTGAGTTGGCCAAAATAAATCTAGATGAAGTAATTAAAGTAGTTGTTTGGTAGTGCTTTCTTTCTTAGATTTAAAAGAACTTTTTTTAAATTATCCAAGTTGACAAGCATCAGATAGATTTTTAACTTTATAATTTATTTTGGGTAATCCTCTTACTAAATCATTCTTTGCTTATTTATTTGTATATTTAAAATTTACACGACGAAAGCTTTTGTGTCATAGCCATGGGTCATTATGGTTGGCGGTTAGGTATAAATCATTATTGTTTTTAATATTCATATTTGAAACATAAATATTTCATTTTCTTAATCCTTCAAATATTAAATTTTTATTTTGATCAAAGATACTATATTTATCTTTTTCGAAATCGATTTTAAATCATTTATCACATAATTGACCTATACTTAATAAGTTATGTTTTAATTTTTCTACTAACAAAACATTAGTATAAGGGGAGAATTGTACCGATGTTGATGAAATATCCAATGCCGATGACAAATCCTTTTGAGTCATCTCCAAATGTCATAGTACCGCCATCGATATATGTTATATTTGATATCATGTGTGCATTTCCCGTCATATGCTTGGAACATCCACCATCGAGTATCCATTTCTTCTTGCCTTTTACTTTATTTTTGGGTACCTGAAAAATAATAAAAGTTTAATTGGTAGTCGCTTCCTCTTTTAGGGTCCTATGTGTTAGTGGATGAAGGTAGCCATACCCAAGTAGGTTTGGGACCTTTAAAGACATAATTATTATTATAAACAATATTTTTCAAGTATTTATCTATATGTTTTTGTCTGATAAAATTGTTGTTTGATTTAGGAGTCCATATTTTGACATTATTTGTTCCGGGAATACCAATCTTACTTTTTGAGATAGGTTTCTTGAACTTAGTATATAATTTACTGTAGTTTCTATGTTTTGCTTAGTTTTAAATCTTAATCCATTTCAATTTCCTAATGGTCTTGATATTCTGATCAAATTTTCTAAGTTTTGTTTTCCTTTATTAAATTTTGATACATTATTAATTATTTTATCTAACTTGTTTTTAAGATGAAAATTTTCAATATTGCAAGAATCTAAACTTGCCTTAAGTTCTATTTTTCTTTATCAAGTTTGGTATTTTCTAATCTACAATTTTCTAAATCATGTAATAGAATAGTCTTTTGAGAAGATAACGTTTTACATTCTTTTTGAGCTATTTCTAGTTCTTCTTCTAATATTGTTTTTTCATTTTTTAATAAACCAATTCTATCTCAGCTCTATTTATATTTCCTATATATTCCTTGTTTAGTTTCTTGGATTCTCTATATTTATCATCTAACTCTCTGCTAATTTCCAAAATTTCATCATATGTTAGTTAAGGGCGTACTTCATCGGTATTAGCTATAAAATAGACATTAGCTTATTCTAAATCGCTTTCACTGTCTCTGTTAGAGGAAGAAGAAGAACCAAAGTCATCCTAAGTTACTTGAAAGGCTCTTCGCTTCTTTTTGAATTTTTCGAATTTGGTTCCCTTTTTGTCATTATTGAGTTGTGGACAATTTTTCTTTACATGGCTGAACTTGTCACATCCATACCATTTAATTGATGTTTGATTTGATGAGTTTGGATTGCCACCATTTCGAAATTTTGTCAACCTTGTGAATTTCTTGAATTTCTTGTAGTTCTTAGCTATAAATTCAATTTCTTTCTCATCCAAGTCAAAACTGTCATTATTTGCTTGAAAAACAATATTCTTCTTTTCTTGATTTTGCTCCTTTCTTGCCCACAAATTAGCTTCATATGAAATTAGATTTTCTATTAGTTCTTCAATTTGAATTGAGAGAGATCGTTAGCTTCTTCAATGGCTAAAACCTTTCTTTCCCATTCGATAGTCAAAGAATTTAAGATTCGTGTAACTAAATCAAAATTAGCGAATTTGACCCCAGATGTCATGAGATCGTGTTGTATAGTTTGAAATCTAGCATACATGTCAATAATAGATTCATTTGCTTCCATTTTAAACGATGAAAATTGATTTTGTAAAATAGAAATTTTTGTTTGCTTGACTTTTATCGTGCCTTCATGATAACCTGCAAAGTGCGTCATATATCATATGCAGTAGTGCAAAGCATAACTCGTGAAAAATTCATTTTTATCAAGTGAACAAAATAAAACATTTATGGCTTTGGCATTATTAGTTGCCATGTTTTTTTATACATCGGTCCAAGTGCTTATGTCAGTGGTAGGTGCGTCATATCTAGTTTGAGTAGTTTGCTAAATTTCTAAACCATTAGCTTCCATAAAAATTCGCATACGTGTTGACCAATAAGCATAATTAGAACCAGTAAATAGTAGGGACAAGCAGTTTATTACCTTCTTGAAATGTACTTGCCATATTAAAAAGTTTTCAATCACGTGTTACTGTAAATTGAAATAACCTTACTCTAATACCAAATGAAAGTCTAGTAGATTGTATCTAATATGACTTGTGTATTAGTATGTGAGTGTATACCAATATATGAGCTAAATATAGCAATATAACAAAGTATAAAAATGAGCACACTAGAGTTTTTATACCGGTTTAGACTTCCTGTCCTACATCCAGTCCCAAAGCTTCCTTCGGTATTTCACTAAACAATAACTCTCGCTTTGCCCGGAGGAATAGGCCGATGCCAAAGTATTCTTTTGACAATCTTGCGTTCAATACAACAAGGATATTGACTACTAGTATAATTCATCCTATAATCTCCTTTGAATGATAATGAGTGTGAGTTGCTTGGATTTGTAGGAACTAATTTAACCAAAATATATAGATTTTGGTTGAAAGTGATTGATAATAATTAAGTCAAAGATAGCACAAGAGAATGTGAATATAGAAATGAGAGAATAATAAATCAAGTTAAGTTAAAATCTCAATCGATTGAAGTACTTATAGAATCAAAGAGTTGTATTTGAAAAGTTATGACTTCTTGAAAGATTACTCTTTGATTAATGATTGTAATTGTTAAAGGAGGAAGAAGTTCGCTCAAAACAGAGGAAAACATCTATTCAAAAACAACAGTTGCAGTTTTCTATTTACAGGTCGAGACAGTTCATAGACGTCTATCCCTATATCACTGACGTCCGTGGATGTCTGAAAATAATAAACAGAGAATTGTCACAGATGTTTGTGACAAAGTGACAGACGTCTGTCATATTGTGAAGTATAAAATCAAAGTAGTTTGTTAGTAAGATTTGTCAATATGAAATTGTGTGTGTTTCGATTATTCAAGAAGATTGTACAACATATATCCATGACTATAATACAATTATATGACCTTACTTTTAAATAGCATGATCCATCTTTCTTTAATTACCTATGAGCCAAGATTTTGTTGTGCACCATGATCTTCTTCTAATATATATACCTGTAATATGATAAGATATATCATGTATATGTGATTGTATAGTTGTTATCATTGAAATAGCAGAATAGAGTTCTAACAATTTATAATACGGATGTGGATAGAAATGATGTGATCAATGTTTGTTTCTTGCTGCTAGTGTGCTAAGTGTTTTGATTAATTCAAATGCCTATCCGACTCATATGCTTGCATCATAATGCCATTGTATTGTTTATGGATTTAGCCTATTGTGAAGTAATGTTGACTTATACTGTTGGACTATTTTTAAGGGCTTTTGGTTTGCTGTGAATCTAATATAATATAACATGTATTGATATTTATTCTTTAAATTGTTGGAACCGGGCCAGCCCGCAGCGGGAGAAATGGACGAATTTCAAAAAATTTAACCATTTTGGATCTTTAATGGGCCTATGAAGTCTAAATATACTTAGAGCTTTTCAAAGTTTCTTCTAAATAAAATCAATATTTTATTTAATTTTATAAATAAAGTTTCACTTTAATTTAATGTGCATGTAAGTTAGAGTATATCAAATATACTCTTATATAGAAATTTGTGTGTAACGTTTACTTTTCAAATTTATTCAGAGAAGGAAATATTTCATTTTCTTTCCCTTTACTTATTCAATTAATAAAGGGGAATAAATTTATTTAGAGAAGGAAAATTTTCATTTCCTTCTCTTAATTAAATTAAATAATTGATTACTAAAATAACATCAATGACTAATCTAAATATGACATTAAGTGTAAATATATTCGTGGTAAATATTGTGCAAGTACAACATATAGGAAGTGTGCATAGTCAGTGGTAATTGATATGTATACATAAACTAAATAGGAACAATTTGAATGGTTATTACATAGGAGTTGAAATGAAAATAAGGGATGACAAGGGTGTTTGATACAGTTTCCCTTTTAGTAAACTTAATTAATGCAACATATTAATGACAATCAATAGGTACCATAATGTCAGAATATAGAAGGTAAATAATGGATTTTATGTATACATTATTGTCTTAATTAAAAAAGAGAAATTAATTTCATACTATGACAATATATGTAAAGAAAAAAATTTATATGAACACATACAAGTAGATCCAAATATGTATATATGGAATTCAATCAAAGCTTTCTAATAATATAAATTAGATAATTATTACAGTCAATTTCAAAACTTTAATTTGTTGTTAAAATTCCTTTTATTCATATGTAAATATCTAATGTAATAAAAAGTGCAAGTAATACATGCATGCATACATACATATATACATATATTAAAATTCAAAACTAAAATTACACTTTGTTATAAAAGATTAAAACATAGATCTACAATTGAAACATTGTATTGATTCCATATAAATTTCAATTTTAACTTCAAATATAATTCAATCAATCAACATGAAAATGTAAATTTCCAAATTTAAAGAAATGGAATTTAAATTAAATGTTAAAACATAGAACTAAAATAAAACATTATATTTTAAGATACATAGATATAGTTTCAATTTAACCAAGTAAAGAAAAGCTGCTAATCTATTTAAACATGTCAACATTCAGATATGAATAATTACAATTTAATTAGAATATTTAGAAACAAAGGTCTACAATTAAATATTGTTTTAAAACATAAAAAAATTTAATTTTGATCTATCAAATGAAAACACAATCATATCACTCAACAAATAATTCAATTTTCATAAACAATTTTTAATTAAGCAAGACAGTATACATCATATAAATTATGAAAGTCAAATTAAATTTCCATCAAACATTGCAAAATCACTATCTATATATAGAAAATGACATACCTTGCTACCCAATCCTTAAAACACACCTTGTTGATGTTGCCTTTCATTTGCACCTTAAATGAAGAATGCTTATAGATCCGATTGAATCACCTTAGGATGTTGCTTAGAAATCACACCTTAAATGATGATATCTCCTCAGATCTTCATGATCCACATCCTATCCTTGCAAGAGATGGATGAACCAATTTTGTTTTATTTTATTTAATGTTTTATATGGAGTTGAAAATTTTTGAAAATTTTATTTTATTTTTGTTTTCTGCCATGAAAAGTTAGAAGGAGAGAAAGCAACAGACTGAATGAGAAAGAATGAGTTGTACGTAAAAAATGAATTAGAGGATATGTTTTATTTGAAAGAATGAAAATTTTCTCATTCTTTAATTAAAACTTTCCTAATTGATTCCCTTGATTGTTTCTCTCCCTCTCCAATCCTTTCTTTACACCATGTCATCAAATGACATAAAATGTCCATAAATCATGTCATCAAATGACATAAAATTATCATAAATCATGTCATCAAATGACATAAAATTTCCATAAATATTTTCATGTAATTATATTTAAATTACATTGATATCGTATACCAATGCGTTCAAATATAACTTTAATAAATGCATTAAAATAATTACAAAAAACTTCCATACATCAAATAAATCATAATTAATATTTCTCAAATATTAATTAATTTAATCAATTTACAACATTTTATAAATTAATCAAATCATGTGGTTTTTTAGAGAATTCATCATTACGGTTGTGCAACTCATAGGTGTAAATTCAGTCGGCAATTGATATCAAACTATTCGAATATTACCATTCACACGTCACTCAGCAGGTAGTGTGACATTTTGGTTGAATTTATCGCTTACACATCTTTTGGTAAAATCCAACTTTACATATTATAAGCGGTACCTAATAGTGGCAATTATTTACATCAATTCTCTTCGTTAAAACTATATCACTTTGGATTTATGGAACTCGGTAATGGTCAAAATTCCAATATCATCCACATTCAACTTTATAATCCAAACACAAAGTCTTTGGTTCAATAATAACAATTATTATTAACCGAAATGCTCTGGCTAGAGACTTTGACTTTGAGTTGACTTCAGTTGACCGTGATACTAACCTCATATAACCGAGGAGACAAATCCTCTCTTGAATAGTGTTTCACTTCCAATGCTTCCACTCGACCCAACTATAGTCGTTCGATGGACGCCGTGGCATGATTTAATTATAATCAAAGCAGAGCTTACACATTGAAGATCAATAGTATTCTCAAGTCGAAAGAACTCCGTAAATTAGTCACATCGATATTCTATACTTGACCTTAGTTATATTAACCAGCAGAAAACTATCGAGTGAGTCATCCGATAGTTATCCAATAACTATCAGTGCGTAACCCCTTGGTGCCCCCAACATCATAAATAATACACTACCCATGTGACGACCCACCTTTTTGGACGGTTTAGATCGACAATAAACCACACATGTCTAACTCAAACCATTCAAAAGAGAGGATTTAATAAGAAAATAAGAGAAAAAAAGGAAAACAAAATACAGAATCTCGCAGTGGAATGACAAAATATAATAATCAAATAAATGGTTCATGAAGCTGTTTTACATTATACATTTGATTACACAATTTTTACAACGTAATCAGAGTACAAACAACAATATACCAATAATGATGCAGTGGAATAATACTAATAATATAATATACCAAACTTCATCTTCGTCTCTAGAAATAATGTCTTCAAACACTGAAATGCTCAGGCTGACCCAAGTGTAATGAAAAGACAAAACACCCAAGTCAGAACTAAAAGTTCTTATGTAAGTTAAATCAACAACAAGTAAATATGAGTGTAATAGTTTCAGAGATATTTACGGGATTTTACACCTCCTATCCAGTGTATAACGTGCGTGCAATAACTTAAGAGATGTTACGGGATTTTCCATCTCCTAAGGATCCATTAAACTATCTATATGTAGTAAGATACGCTATATACGTAGTGTCTAATCAGTAAAGTAAATATTTTTCTTAGCGTTAAGGCTTTACATTAATCCCCCTTAACACATTTTTAAGCAGGTAGTCTATGCAGGTCATGTAACACAACCAGTAACGTCGGTAGCCAGTGAGTCCCCTATAGGTACCATACTAAAACTGTGATAACCTGGATTTTTGAACACTTGTTAATTGATAATTAACTGGATTGATTAATAAGAATACTGATTTATGAATTGAATAAATAATTCTGATAATAAATATTTATATCGGGATAAATATTTATTTGATAATCTCCTGATATTATTATTTGAAATTAGCAAAATTTATCTTTTCAAAATCAAATAAAATATATATATAAGTAGATTGTAAATAGGACTTGGGTTTGAAATTCAAAGTAATATCTTAAAAATAAATTTTACAACTAGTATATATATATGGTTATTAATTTGTGAGTAATTAGGTTTATATCATTTTTCTTTAAAGTTATATAAATATAAGCAAAAGAAAATTTATTAATAAAATAGACATAATAAATAAAACATAAGGAAATAAATTGTTTTGACATTTGTAGCTTTTATATGCATGCAATAAGACAAATGGCAACACCTTGTTAAAAGAAATTTAAGTATATATAATAATGTTGTATTAAGGAGAAGCCTGGAATTCCTTTTTCAGTTCAAAACATTTTTACTTTCTCAAATTTATTTTCTTCTTCAAAAACTGAAATCAAATTTAAAAGAAAATCAATATCAGTTCTCAAATTTTCTTCAACCTGAAATTCGAATCTGCAACTAAAATAAAGTTCAACTGTAATTCAAATGCAAAGGCTTCAGTTTCAACATCAAATTGAAGGCATGCAAGGGATTTCAAATATCAACAACAAAGAAAATCAAAAGCAGGTTTCCAGAATTCAAAATTTTAAAAGCCTGGAAGTGATAAACTGCCCTGTTTTAAGGTGAGTAAAAATTTGTTTTAAAAGCTAAGTAAATTAAATGTTTGTGCATGTGTGTTTCTGGAATGTATTTATGCCTGCATATATATGGATATACAAGTATAGAGATGCATGTTGTTTATATTTGAATTTTTATGTATGTGTTTCTCTGTTTTTAAGTTACAGGGTTTAGATTAAAACAAAAATTCAAATTCTCTTTCTCTATTCTCTGTTAAGCCTTTGTTTACAAACAAGATAGGATTGTTTTAACATAATTTAGATTTTAAAAATATAGTTAAGAATCTCAGGTTTGAAATTTGCTGGAATTAGGAATATACAGTATAAATCTTGTTAATATGTTAAATCAAGTGTTATAATTCGTTGATTAAATTATATAATATGATTTAACTCAGAAAAATCAGATTTTTAAAACAAATATGGTGATTTTTCATTTAGTAATTTAGGAGCAGTTTAGAGTTGAACTTGAAATGGGTTATCACCATTTTCTGGCAATCGAGAGACGTTGGGTTCTCGGGGCTCTGGTCGAAGCTTGATTGTCGACCAGGAATGTCAAGAAAAATGTCTGATGATTTTATCATACATCGTGGCGTTGGGAATCAGTCGATCTAGGGTTTAAGCGTTTGTTTTGGTCGTGGTGGAAATGTGACGACTGGAACATCCATGGTGGATCGAGTGTCTTCGGAGTATTGGGAATGGATGCGTGGAGGCTTTGCGATGACGTGACCAGAGTTTCAGGTGGAATGGTGGTCGGAGGCACGATGGCGAGGCGTTTCTTCCGGGCGTTGTCGAACTTCTGATTCGAGTTGAACACTCGAATTCGATTTAGGCTAGATACGTTGATTTGTATGATCGTAAATGAATGTCGAGTTGATTTACGACTTGCCGGAGGTAGTCGAGTTCGTCAGAGTTGGTCGAGATGTGGTGCACGTGCACAGCGTTGCCGTGTATGTCAGGGGAAAATGGGTTCGTGGCGACTCGAAGAAATCTCGGGAAATTTGAAGATATGCTCGGGTATTAACTCGTGTTCGTGAGGTAGTTGTAGCTGTTAATAGTTTAACAGTTTTAAGTTTTGAAGAAACTAGGGGGAGAAGAAGAAGCTGGAAGGAGGGAGACTCGAAGCGATCTCGAGTAGAACGCGGGGATGACTCGGAGTAAGGATCGGGAGAGGAAAAGTGAAAAGCCTGTTTTTAATGTTTTATAAAAATATCAGTTGGTCTAATTAATTCCTAATGGTTTCTAAAATAAAGTTAATGAGGTAATAAAGTATTTAGATTAAGATAAGGGAATTAATTAAAGGATAATTAATGGTAATGGTTGAAGTATAATTAATTTACTAAATTAATTAGAGGATAATCACTTAATGTTATTAATTAAAGGATTTATTAATACAACTAATTAATGAGTTAATTAATTAATTAAAGAGTAATTAATTAATTAGAGAGTTAAGGATTAATTAATAATGTGATTAATTATTTGCTAAGGTAATTAAATGAGAAATTAATTAATGGAAGTGATTAATTTAAAGTATGATTAATTAATTAATGTAATTTATTAAAGATCAATGTAATTAACTATAGTTAATTAGTTATTGAAAGTAATTAATTAAGGATCATTAATTAATGTGATTATCCCATTGTTTAATAATCCTCAATTAAATAAATAAATAAATTAAAGGTTAATTAAATTATGTTATTAAAGGCTAATTATGTAATGAAATTAAAAAGAAAAATTAATCAAGAATGATTAATTAAGATGGATACTTAATGGATGATTAATTAATTGGTTTGTAATTAATTAATGTTGAGTAAAGATAATCTAAGTGATTAAAGATTAGTAATTAATTTAATTTAAGATAAATTAAATTAATTTTGGAAGTGATTTACCTTGCTTATGGGTGACTGAATGATATTGAATGCCTTGGACTATTTGTTATCCCGGGTATGTGATTGTGATGCTATGTGATCTGCCATATTTTTGTAATATTATATGTTTGGGTGAACAATGATGATGTGTTTACCTATGATAATTTGCTGTGCAAAAGCGGCACTATGTATTTAAATTTGAATTGTATCCAATTGAATAACTTGGGTTAAGATGATATTGAATTCGAAGAGACCGGGGTCGGGTATTAGTAAATATCCGAAACCACTTCGATTAGTAATCTATAATTCTTTATAGATTTGTTTTGTAAATCGAATAGGCTGGAATGAAATAAATCGAGTAATCTGGATCATTGGAACTAAGTAACGATACTTAGATATTATTTTGTGAAATAAATTGTTTGAATATAATAAGTAAGAACTCGTAGAAGATACGAGTTACCCTGATTTTATATAAGATCTATGAATTGGAATTTCATGTTAGATAAGTTTACTCACGCTGGTTTCCAGCCTGACTCGGGTGTTACTTTGATGTAATGCTCGGGTCAGACCGAGTATTACAGATTTCAGGTAAGGACGTTCTAGAGCTCAGGAGGCGAGCTGGATGGCAGGAACGTATGGAGTATATTCCGCTGTGATATTATAGTTGTCTGAGACATGTTAATTTTAACTGTCTAGTACATTTGTGAATGTTGTAACTCTGATGTATTAAAATGTAATTAACAAATACAGTTTTTCTTTGTATAACTGATATTATTATTTGTTATTATATTTAATCCGCTGCGAATGTGAGATGTTGTGTTCTCTGTTCTCCTTTCTTCTTTCTGTTTCTTTCTTCTATCTCTTTCTTTTTCTTCTAACTATCTGGAATTTTCGGGTTCGAAAATTCCGGGTCGTTACAGTTGGTATCAGAGCAAAAGGTTAAGCGAGAACCTTGGCTCTGTTGGGATTACTCGTTAAGGATAGGGTCAATGGTACCCTAGAACGAGTTGAGTGTATATATATATATATATATATGAGAGCGTAATTGTTATTTTCTAATATAAGGATTTTAAATGATCTTATATAAGAATATATTTTGATATATAAAATGATATTTCTTTCTAATAAATATTAAGGTAATTGGATGTTAAAATATTGGAATTAAATTAAGTGGTAATAGAAATAAAGCCAAATTAAAATTGAATGAAGATAAGTTTGAAATGAATTCAAACTAAAATTAAAATCTTGAATTTGTAGAAATGTTATCAAGAATAAAGATAATAATGAATTGGTTTCCAGATATGATAATCTTGGTTATTATCATAAATGGTAATTGTGTCTAATAATGAATGTTGTTAATGATTTAGCAAAATGAAATGTTTAGGGAAGTAAACATTTAAGTGAGTATAACTAATAAATTGGAATTGAAGATAATTTAAAATTGTGAAGTTTTAAATCTAAGTCCAGAAAACTTGAGATTGTTTTAAAGAAATTTGTTTTGAAATTAAAAACTAAGAATGGTTTAAAATTTAAAGTATAACTTGGTATGTAAAGAAAATGTATATATGAGGATATACATAATATCAAGGATGATTTGAAATAACTCTTAGTGTTAAGTTTTAAATTGAAATGTGATATGAAAACCCAAAGTGATAAGTTTTTGAATTTAAATGGGAAGATTATTATTATAAGATTTAAAAATTTGAATGGGAATTCAAATTAGGTCAAGTTGACTAAATTAAATTAAATTTAACTTAAGGGAAGTTAAATGAGTTTAGAATGAACAACTTGAATTAGAAATTTCAAGATGAAATTTAAATTTAACTTGGAAAGTTAAATGGTTGATTTTAAATGGGAGTTATGAGTAATCTCAAAATGGGTTTGAGATCTGGAAATTGAAAATGGATAATAAATTAGAATCTGAAATTTAATTATTTTTGAATCCTTATTTGAACTTTATAATAGGTTAAGTAAAGATAATTTTAAAATGGAATTTTGGAATTCAGAATTAAATGGTTTAAAGATTTAAGTTGTCAAATTAAAAATAAAGGTTGATTTAAAAGTAAGGATTAATTTGACTTAAGAGATTAAATCAACATTAAAAAAAAATTAACTCGAATTTATATAATTCGAGATAGTTTAAAATTGAGATTTAAATTGAATTAGTTCAAACTGAATTGATTTGAATTAATTAGAATGGTGATTGAAAATATATAAGTTTTAAAATTCAAATGGTAAATTAGAATTGAAATGATCTGAAATTGAAGTGGATTCAATTTGAATTTAGTCTAAATTAATTTGAATAATTTGAAATAGTAATTAAAGTTGAATAAGATTAAAAATCAAATGGAATTTGATTTAAATTTAGAAAGGAATTAAGATTAATTCAACTTGAATTGGGATTAAATCAATTTCAATAGAAATTGAAGTATTGAGTCAATTTAAATGAAATTGGAATTTAAATTGAATTGATGGGAAATTAATTGGAAATGGAAATTGAGAAATTAAACAGTTTGGCTCTGGATTATTTCCAAAATAAATTGTTTTAATACAAATATATTTTTCCAAACTATTTACTATACAATCTTTCTTCTTAAACCCCAAACTATCCTATACTTATTTTACAATTATTTTAGAACTATTTAACTATTTTGAAATTGTCTTATAAACTAATTACTATTTTTCAGTTATTTATATCTAATCACTATTTTAAAAACTATTTTGCAATCATCTAACTATTTTATACCTACTTAACTATTTTACAGCTATTTTATAAACTAATAACTATTTTTCAACTACTTATCTATTTTAAAACTTTTTCAAGCTATTTTTAAATTTAAATGGGTCAGAGTTCAAACTGTTTATAATTGAAGTATTAACTCAATTGTAAATGGAAGCAATTGAGAATGAGAATAGAATTAAAGGAAATGTGAATAGAAAAGAGAATTGATTTGGCTAATAACCAATAAAGATAAATACGTAGGATATACGTATATTATTCTATTCGCATAGTGATTTGATCCAGATTCGAACACAGAATTTCGAGATAGTATTATCGATCCGAGTTAGGATTTTTCGCTCGATTTTCGATGGCGAACCTGGATATGGATTGTTGATTGGTTCTGGATATTCTCTATCATAGTTGTGACTATGCAAGGAGAATGACGGTTTCTGATCAGGAAACCAGATCTGAGTCCGCACTAGGAAGCCGGGTGGACAATACTAGTTCGGAAGTGAAATTGTGTGATCGATTGAGCGATCAGATTGATATAGCGTACGGATGATATGTGTACATCATACGGATTTGAATGAAATTGGCATTTAAAATTTGAGGATAAGAAATTTGAAATGGTTTTCAAAAATGAAAGGTATATTATGTGAAATATAATGGAATTGGGTATTTCTTTGGTTGAAATTTACTTTATGGAGGTAAGTAAATGGTAAATAACTTTATAAAGAAATCAAACTTGAATATTTGATTTGACAATAAATAAAGTTATATTTTGTAATATGATAAACTTCCCTTATTGAATCTAGCCAGAATAAAAAGGGTTTTGAAATATTTGAAGTATAAAAGAGGTTTTATACAAGTTTGAAATGATCCAAAGATTTTCAAAGTTATATATATCTATATCTATATATAAAGGATCTTATGAGAATGATTTTGGAAAAGGTCTTGGGAACCTATGAATTTGGAAAAGGCTTTTGATTTTTGGGAAAATCAATTTTGGATTTTGGAAAGCCCAGTTTGAGAATTATCGATTTTGGTAATCGATTTTGTGTAAAGGAGATTTTGATAAATCATAAAGGGTATGATTGAAGATACTATAAGTATATAGTATAAAGTGTTTTGAGAATAGCTCTGGGGAAAAAGGCGCTTCCTTGAAATGAACTTCTCAGGAGTACCACTGGGTGGTACTGCCTTGAGCCCCAAGGGGGGTTTCTAAAGTTGATCCTGTGAGGAGTCCGGACAAACTAGTTCCTGAGGATTATTTGTGTAGCGAAAGTCGAGGGGCTGGTGCCCACAGAGGCATTTGGATTATGCTGTGACGACAGTTTAACTCGATGTCTCTACGATCTACTGCAGACCATAGCGAAAGTCATGTGTGCCGCTGAGAGCCAACTGTCTACGTTTGATTTTTATCGGTAGACTGTGACACTATGGTAACATAGCGAAAGTCGTTTGTGCCGCTGAGAGCCAACAGTCTGCGTTTGATTTTATATCGGTAGACTGCGACCTATGTGGGAGAAGTTTCATTATTTGGCAGCGAAATTCGGTGGCGCTGATGCCTACAGTTATATGGGTTTGTGCTGTGCTAGCAACGTAAGGCCCGGGTATAACTGCGATCTGTAGCGGGTTCCATGGCGTAATCGAGGAGCGCGGAGACCTACAGTTATCTGTGGATTTTGCCGGGACGACAACGTAACCATCGGGTTAACTGCGACCATGGATGGGAGTGATGATTTCCAGAGCATTCTCACCAAAGATATTTCCTCTATTTTCAAAACTGTTTTCTATATTTTCAATAAAATTATTTTTCAAAATATTTTCACTAGGTGTTGAAAATGGGTCTGCTAAGTACTTATAGATTTTCAGTCTTACGCCTGATCAACGTATGATCGAATTTCTGTAAGAACGAGAATGGACTTGTTGAAACATCGAGTTATAAAAGTATTTTTATAAAAACTAATTTAGTAATATTATAAAGATTTTTAAAGTATTTTAAAAATATGTTCAAAAGAAAAATTTATCTGATAATAAGTAAATAAGTAAATTCTGGCTTCGTTCCTTTTCGAGGACGAAAAGATTTAAAGGGGGGAGGAATGTGATAACCCGGATTTTTGAACACTTGTTAATTGATAATTAACTGGATTGATTAATAAGAATACTGATTTATGAATTGAATAAATAATTCTGATAATAAATATTTATATCGGGATAAATATTTATTTGATAATCTCCTGATATTATTATTTGAAATTAGCAAAATTTATCTTTTCAAAATCAAATAAAATATATATATAAGTAGATTGTAAATAGGACTTGGGTTTGAAATTCAAAGTAATATCTTAAAAATAAATTTTACAACTAGTATATATATATGGTTATTAATTTGTGAGTAATTAGGTTTATATCATTTTTCTTTAAAGTTATATAAATATAAGCAAAAGAAAATTTATTAATAAAATAGACATAATAAATAAAACATAAGGAAATAAATTGTTTTGACATTTGTAGCTTTTATATGCATGCAATAAGACAAATGGCAACACCTTGTTAAAAGAAATTTAAGTATATATAATAATGTTGTATTAAGGAGAAGCCTGGAATTCCTTTTTCAGTTCAAAACATTTTTACTTTCTCAAATTTATTTTCTTCTTCAAAAACTGAAATCAAATTTAAAAGAAAATCAATATCAGTTCTCAAATTTTCTTCAACCTGAAATTCGAATCTGCAACTAAAATAAAGTTCAACTGTAATTCAAATGCAAAGGCTTCAGTTTCAACATCAAATTGAAGGCATGCAAGGGATTTCAAATATCAACAACAAAGAAAATCAAAAGCAGGTTTCCAGAATTCAAAATTTTAAAAGCCTGGAAGTGATAAACTGCCCTGTTTTAAGGTGAGTAAAAATTTGTTTTAAAAGCTAAGTAAATTAAATGTTTGTGCATGTGTGTTTCTGGAATGTATTTATGCCTGCATATATATGGATATACAAGTATAGAGATGCATGTTGTTTATATTTGAATTTTTATGTATGTGTTTCTCTGTTTTTAAGTTACAGGGTTTAGATTAAAACAAAAATTCAAATTCTCTTTCTCTATTCTCTGTTAAGCCTTTGTTTACAAACAAGATAGGATTGTTTTAACATAATTTAGATTTTAAAAATATAGTTAAGAATCTCAGGTTTGAAATTTGCTGGAATTAGGAATATACAGTATAAATCTTGTTAATATGTTAAATCAAGTGTTATAATTCGTTGATTAAATTATATAATATGATTTAACTCAGAAAAATCAGATTTTTAAAACAAATATGGTGATTTTTCATTTAGTAATTTAGGAGCAGTTTAGAGTTGAACTTGAAATGGGTTATCACCATTTTCTGGCAATCGAGAGACGTTGGGTTCTCGGGGCTCTGGTCGAAGCTTGATTGTCGACCAGGAATGTCAAGAAAAATGTCTGATGATTTTATCATACATCGTGGCGTTGGGAATCAGTCGATCTAGGGTTTAAGCGTTTGTTTTGGTCGTGGTGGAAATGTGACGACTGGAACATCCATGGTGGATCGAGTGTCTTCGGAGTATTGGGAATGGATGCGTGGAGGCTTTGCGATGACGTGACCAGAGTTTCAGGTGGAATGGTGGTCGGAGGCACGATGGCGAGGCGTTTCTTCCGGGCGTTGTCGAACTTCTGATTCGAGTTGAACACTCGAATTCGATTTAGGCTAGATACGTTGATTTGTATGATCGTAAATGAATGTCGAGTTGATTTACGACTTGCCGGAGGTAGTCGAGTTCGTCAGAGTTGGTCGAGATGTGGTGCACGTGCACAGCGTTGCCGTGTATGTCAGGGGAAAATGGGTTCGTGGCGACTCGAAGAAATCTCGGGAAATTTGAAGATATGCTCGGGTATTAACTCGTGTTCGTGAGGTAGTTGTAGCTGTTAATAGTTTAACAGTTTTAAGTTTTGAAGAAACTAGGGGGAGAAGAAGAAGCTGGAAGGAGGGAGACTCGAAGCGATCTCGAGTAGAACGCGGGGATGACTCGGAGTAAGGATCGGGAGAGGAAAAGTGAAAAGCCTGTTTTTAATGTTTTATAAAAATATCAGTTGGTCTAATTAATTCCTAATGGTTTCTAAAATAAAGTTAATGAGGTAATAAAGTATTTAGATTAAGATAAGGGAATTAATTAAAGGATAATTAATGGTAATGGTTGAAGTATAATTAATTTACTAAATTAATTAGAGGATAATCACTTAATGTTATTAATTAAAGGATTTATTAATACAACTAATTAATGAGTTAATTAATTAATTAAAGAGTAATTAATTAATTAGAGAGTTAAGGATTAATTAATAATGTGATTAATTATTTGCTAAGGTAATTAAATGAGAAATTAATTAATGGAAGTGATTAATTTAAAGTATGATTAATTAATTAATGTAATTTATTAAAGATCAATGTAATTAACTATAGTTAATTAGTTATTGAAAGTAATTAATTAAGGATCATTAATTAATGTGATTATCCCATTGTTTAATAATCCTCAATTAAATAAATAAATAAATTAAAGGTTAATTAAATTATGTTATTAAAGGCTAATTATGTAATGAAATTAAAAAGAAAAATTAATCAAGAATGATTAATTAAGATGGATACTTAATGGATGATTAATTAATTGGTTTGTAATTAATTAATGTTGAGTAAAGATAATCTAAGTGATTAAAGATTAGTAATTAATTTAATTTAAGATAAATTAAATTAATTTTGGAAGTGATTTACCTTGCTTATGGGTGACTGAATGATATTGAATGCCTTGGACTATTTGTTATCCCGGGTATGTGATTGTGATGCTATGTGATCTGCCATATTTTTGTAATATTATATGTTTGGGTGAACAATGATGATGTGTTTACCTATGATAATTTGCTGTGCAAAAGCGGCACTATGTATTTAAATTTGAATTGTATCCAATTGAATAACTTGGGTTAAGATGATATTGAATTCGAAGAGACCGGGGTCGGGTATTAGTAAATATCCGAAACCACTTCGATTAGTAATCTATAATTCTTTATAGATTTGTTTTGTAAATCGAATAGGCTGGAATGAAATAAATCGAGTAATCTGGATCATTGGAACTAAGTAACGATACTTAGATATTATTTTGTGAAATAAATTGTTTGAATATAATAAGTAAGAACTCGTAGAAGATACGAGTTACCCTGATTTTATATAAGATCTATGAATTGGAATTTCATGTTAGATAAGTTTACTCACGCTGGTTTCCAGCCTGACTCGGGTGTTACTTTGATGTAATGCTCGGGTCAGACCGAGTATTACAGATTTCAGGTAAGGACGTTCTAGAGCTCAGGAGGCGAGCTGGATGGCAGGAACGTATGGAGTATATTCCGCTGTGATATTATAGTTGTCTGAGACATGTTAATTTTAACTGTCTAGTACATTTGTGAATGTTGTAACTCTGATGTATTAAAATGTAATTAACAAATATAGTTTTTCTTTGTATAACTGATATTATTATTTGTTATTATATTTAATCCGCTGCGAATGTGAGATGTTGTGTTCTCTGTTCTCCTTTCTTCTTTCTGTTTCTTTCTTCTATCTCTTTCTTTTTCTTCTAACTATCTGGAATTTTCGGGTTCGAAAATTCCGGGTCGTTACAAAAACAAAATCGTAGTGGGTGTGAATAAGGATAAAGAGTATGACAAGACACGTGAGGCGATGCCCAAGGTAGGATACTACCATTTTGCGTTTCCTGACTAGTGGTAACCCCTAACGGCCCACCGCGTCCAACACCCCAAAATCAAATCAAGGTGCACCGATCAAGCCAACATCAATATATTAATACGAAGAGGTGTGTCCACTAGAGGTAGCTAGCCTCATTGGTCAGGTATGGCTCTTGTTTTAGTCATTTCAAATTGACACAAGTGTCGGGGTCATCCATCATTGTTCTCTTTCTTCAAATCCAACAAACGCCTCCAATTCAACCTCTACATTCTGGATATCATCCACCGTGTACACAGTTGTTAAAGTGGTTCCAATATTGACAGAGAGTATGCTAATAAGAGGCACCGGTCTCTTTAACAACCAAACGTCATTTTTCACATCGGTTGGTTCTTTTACATTTCAAAACCGGTTTATATTTGATATCAATATCATATTCAATTCAAAATAGCATTCATTTCAAAATCATCATATTTACTCAAAATATGCCATTTTCACTTGAAAATATCATTTCAAATTCCAACTTAGGTTATAACTTCATTTAACCACAATCACATTTGAATCAACGATTTAAATATAAACATTCCAACTTTACACAGTTTGAAATTCTAGAAAATAGTCTGAATAGTTACATATAGTTTTAAAATGGTTTATATAGTTTAGAGATTTAAAAAAGTTTAATATAAAATGGTTTGAGTAGTGAAAATGGCTTATACAGTAAAATAGTTTTAGAAAATCTAAATAATTTGAATATTAAAAATAACAGATTTTAAACAGTTTATATCAAAATAATTTATTTTGAAAAAAATATCAAATCAAACTTTTTCTTTACATTTCAAGAATCTGGACCCATGTCCAATTTCAAATCAACAAAACTCAATTTTCAATCTTTCAATTCAATCGACTCAATTTCAATTTAGTTTCAAATCAACTTGATTTCAGTTTCAATTCGAAATAACTTCAATTTTCGAAAAACATTCATTTTTAACTTCAAAACCGATTCAATAATTCAATTCAATGATTTAAATTTCAATCCATTTTTCATTTTAAACCATCTCAATTTATATCAATTCCAAGCCCAATTTCAATTTACCGATTTAAACACTTAAATCAAATTAAACCCCATTGTTCAATTTTAAGATCCAAGTCTTTAAAATAATTCAATTTCCAAAATTAAAGTCATATATCAATTACGACTGCACATTTCCAATTCAATTCTTTAAAACAATTTCCTTTTAACCAATTTCAGTTTCAACATTCAAAATTTAATATTTTCAACTATAAAAAATATGGGTCATTACAATCTCCCCCACTTAAAACTTTTCATCCCTGAAAAGGAACTAGAAAGAATCAAGAGGTTTGATATATATTTTCAAAATAATCAATTTATAAACAATTAAATTACATACTTAAGTTTAGTAAAAATTTGAAAATAACTCAACTTCTACAAAATTTTCTAAGTCTTAAATTTACGAAAAATTTCGGCAGAGTCGCCTTTGCGCGGTTAGGTCCAGAAAAGTAATATTATTAATAATTACATTATATATATATATATATTATATTTCAAAAATAAAATATCCCAAACCATGAGAAAAATAATAAAATACCGTTACAAAAACCGTAATCCGAAAACTTACCTATTTGTCGGGCAAACAAACTTTATTTATGAAACCAAAAGCAACAGCTATTGCTTGCATAAACCTATATTTCACTTATATAATCCAAAAGAGTTAACTATGTAAAAGAGTGATATATTAGTTGTTTCAAATTAATAACACAAGCAACATACAATATATATTAATCATAAGCAAACAAAAGCGGTGCAACCATCATATGCAACAAAAGAATCCATCACACATCCATAGCAATCAAAACGAATGTTTTGTTCAGGTTCAGAAACTTTGCATCGCACAAGGGTGATAAATAAACTACCAAGTGTACCTTACGCTCAACAGCCTTAGATAATTACTCAACAGATTATTCATACAACCTTAAACAATTTGAAGTGTCATTTCCCAAACATTCCATAAGCCAAACAACAAAGAATTAAATATTATTTAAATTTGCACGATGTACATAAATCTTTTATACGTAATATCAATTTTAATCGCTTGCTTGAATACACATATTTCACTTTCGAACTATTATTGTTAACCCGACCACTCTAGTGTGGACTTTGATCTGATTTTTTGATTAGAAATCTCCATTTTCCTTGCGTAGCTGTAAATTATGATAGAAACTTCAAAAATCGTATCAAAAATTCGTATCAAATGTTCGCCATCAAGAATCTAGTGAAAAATCCTAGTTCGGGCAGGTGTGAATTCCACAAATCATGTATTAAAACCTGAATCAGAACTGTTATGCGAATAAAATGATCTACGCACAACTTACATTATTTGTTCTATTGGTTTCTTTTCACATTATTTACCTTTCATTTATTTTCATTCATTTACTTACAAAATTTTCTTTCCATTCAATATTTGAAACCATCAATGAATCCATTATTGAAGTATTACACACATTGCATTGCAGTTTCGTTCACATTTATTATTTACTTATATACCTTATTTCCCTTTTCATATTAATATTCATTAATAAATCATTTTATACTTAAGTTTCTCTATCTTTTAGTTCCCATTTATTTCTTCATATGTAGTATCAATTAATATTAAATATGTTTATGAATTATTTCAACATTTCTTAAATTTATAATCATTTACTTAAATAGTATTCACCTTTAACTTATCAATCTAATTATTAACCATTTCAAAACATTAACTTAAGTTTATACATTCCTTGTACATCTTAATTCTTTTATTTATAAACACGTGTTCCTTTTGAAGCATTTTTGTTACTTAAGCTTTCACTTGTATAATATTTTATTACATATTCATATTTAACATTTCAACTTTTGAATCATTTCTGGTAAGTTTTATATATGTTTTTAGAATGTAATTGAGTGTTATACAACTTTATCTTATTCATTTTAGTTAGCAAAAATGTTCAATAATTTACAACTATTAAAATTTAACTTCTCATATTTCATTTAAACACTTAGCTTCAATTTCTTATTTCTCATTTAGAAGTTTCCAATTATTAAGATTTCACCTTAGTTCTACAGCTGAAAATCATTGACTAACAGAAACTTAAGAACTAAATACTGGGTTTCATTCAAATCACTTTGAAATAATATATACTTATATTTTTTAATATATCAAATAATACTTAGGAAACTTAAAACATAATTTATTTATCAGAAAAATGTGTAGCAAAGCTACCACGTGGCCTCCCCCACTTTGAAACCCGAAAATGAATGTCGATGATGTCGCGCGGTCATCGCCGAAATTATTTTCCAGCGACTGAAGAGGGGAGTACAGAATTTTTTTCAATTTAAACTTCATTTGAAACATTTCTTTCATGTACCTTCTAAAATCATTTTGAAAACATTCCCACTTGCAAATACTTCCAAATAATACTAATTTTTTTTTCAAATCTTTGAAACAAATTTCAAAACGTCAGCATTTAAGTTCTCAAATTTCCATTTAAATTCATTTATTTGCAACTCTTAATTAATAACATATTTATAAAATTACATTTTCTATAACATACAATAGTCAGTAGTTTTAAGAACCTTGACTAACCAAACAATAGATGACTATAATTAAATATTATCATTTGCCAACATCCAACACAACAAAAATAAAAAATTATTTCATTTACCTATTTCAAAAACAATATTGTGTCCGTCTATCCTGTTCAAGTGTTTCGAAACCCCTATCGATGCTATAACGTCCTATGTACCGACTAGAATTTATAAATACTCAACAGAACAAATTAACACAATACAAAACATTTTTTTATAGCACTAACAAATACGCTCTCTCATATATATACACTCAAACTCATTCTAGGGTATTACTAACCCTATCTCTAATGAGTTAACCCTAAACAGGCTAAGGTATCTCTATACCAAAGCTCTGATACCAATTGTGACGACCCACCTTTTTGGACAGTTTAAATCGACAATAAACCACACATGTCTAACTCAAACTATTCAAAAAGGAGGATTATCAATGAGCTTTAATAAGAAAATAGGAGAAAAAAAGGGAAACAAAATACAGAATCTCGCAGCAGAATGACAAAATATAACAATCAAATAAACAGTTCATGAAGCTGTTTTACAATATACATTTGATTACACAATTTTTACAACATAATCAGAGTACAAACAACAATATACCAATAATGATGCAGCGGAATAATACTAATAATATAATATACCAAACTTCGTCTTCGTCCTCCAGAAATAATGTCTTCAAACACTGAAATGCTCAGGTTGATCCGAGTGTAATGAAAAGACAAAACACTCAAGTCGGAACTAAAAGTTCTTATGTAAGTTAAATCAACAACAGGTAAATATGAGTGTAATAGCTTCAGAGATATTTACGGGATTTTACACCTCCTATCCAGTGTATAACGTGCATGCAATAACTTAAGAGATGTTACGAGATTTTCCATCTCCTAAGAATCCATTAAACTATCTATATGTAGTAAGATATGCTATATATATAGTGTCTAATTAGTAAAGTAAATATTTTTCATAGCTTTAAGGCTTTACATTAATCCCCCTTAACACATTTTTAAGCAGGTAGTCTATGCAAGTCTTGTAACACAACCAATAACTTTGGTAGCTAGTGAGTCTCCTATATGTACCATACTAAAACAAAATCGTAGTGGGCGCGAATATGGATAAAGAGTATGACAAGGCACGAGAGGCGATGCCCAAGGTAGGATACTACTGTTTTGCGTTTCTTGACTGGTGGTAAACCCTAACGGCCAACCGCGTCCAACACCCCAAAATCAAATCAAGGTGCACTCCTCTTGGCCTCCTCTACAAGAATGAACCCCATGGATGCACTCCTTTTGGCCTCCTCTACATCGCAGTGCTCGCCGATCGCTCCAAAGTCGAAGATCCACCTTTGAAAATAAAACCCTGATATGAACGGCCGAAACTTCTTCGCCAAATTATGGCCAAACCGAGACTCTATTGCAAAAACGAACAACATGTGGAGATTATGTTCGTCAAGAGCATCGCAATGATATATTATATGATAGAGTTTGAGGAGTTTGGATTTTTGACTTTATTTGGAATTGAGAATTAAGGTTTTGAAATGTCTACCATCGAGAAGGAACAGATAATTGAACAGGTAGATAGAAATTGTACGTACAAAAATGAAAATAAGAAGCTGCTAGGGTTTAAGCCTATATATAGATGGAGATAGATAAGAATGGATGGAACAGATCGAATTGAGTCGAAACGATAACAACGACCCGAAAGGCCCGTTTCGTTCCCGAAACGAAAATAGGTCATCCAATATACCGAAATATATGTTTTCGATATTTTTAAACTCATTGGAACTATTTTTAAGCCTTAATTCTATTGTATATGGAAGTTAGCTTTTAAAATCAAATCATATTGATTTAAATTCATTTAATTGATTTCTACGCATTTCGAGCTCGCACGATCAAACGATAAGTCCAATTGCTACGGAACTTGAAATCTTACAATATTTCACTATTGCGGATCCGATGAAACTGGTTTCGTCGAAATCCAAAACAGTGCCCAAAAAGACTAATTTTACACGTTAATTAAATAAATTAATTATTTTAAAATCAATTTAATCACTGTTAAATTCATATTTAAAAGTTAACTATTTTCATCATTCTTGATTATGCATAAATTTATAAATTGTTTACAATACAATTTTCCATGTTAAATACAAGATTTAAATATTATATTAATTTCACGTCAAATTACAATAGTAACAAAATCTTAGTTTATTATAATCTATATTTCAACAAATCCTTTTATTTGGATTTACATTCTTATTATTAAATCAACCAATACCTTATGAAATGTATTGAACATAGGTTTCTATCTTATTATCCTCATACTCTTCAATTTACAACTTTTCTTACATTAACCACAATAGTTAATTACATTTAATTCCATTAATTACCAATTCAATATTCAAACGGACAAATTAATGAGATGTGGAAAAACCAATTTTTATAACTTAGTAATCCATATTTATTAAATTATTACAAACAAAGATTATAAATCTACTTACAAATAGTTGATTTCATATTCTATATTAAAACCACTTTCAATTAAATTACATATAATTTCACCATTAAAAACAACATTTAATTTATTTCCTTATTTACAATTGTAACCAAATTAACTTTACAATTATTTCAATTGATTGAGATTACATTAAAATAGTTGTCAATAACATTCAAACAATAATATTAAATTATATTCTAATTATTTTTCTCATCAATAAATCATAGATTTTAATTTCTCACACTATTAAATTCCATAAATCTTATTAAATTTAATATTTTCAACTATAAAAAATACGGGTCGTTACAGCCCAACATTTGGAGAGCGTTACGTACTCTAGTCTCAACTGATACATCGATATCCAGTCTCAATGTATCTTGACTAGGAACATTTAAAATGGTATATTTGTTTCACCGTAATAAATTACTTACAGTCACAACACTTTGTAACTACTATCACAAAACATACCATTTATGGATTTTCCATTAAATATATTTTTAATTAAATTGATTAATTAATATAACCACATTATATCAAGTACATAATAGTAAGTAAATACCTTTATTTCGAACAAGATTTGTCAATTAATTAGATATATGTAACAAATTACATATTTGCCCCTAGGGCACAGCCCTAACTCTATCAATCTCCCACTTGCACTTGGGGTTAATTATGGAATTTTATTCCAACTTCTCCAATCAGTTTTCTCAAAACTAATTAGGTCAGTCCCATTGTGAATTGGTATGTTATTATGTTTTATTTATCTACTCTGTTAATCAACTCTCTCTGATGGTGATCTGCTTTATCATGTGGAACAATTCGGAGTGTGTCTCTCGAATTCTAGTGAGCTATAAGTTCTGTTACAAACTGTATCGTGGCATTGTTATCATATAATAATGTTATGAGATTCTCAACGTTTGGAATCATTTCAGTTATAAATTTGTGCACTTATATTTTTATATACATTATCTTTATTGTGGCGCTATTCTAGGCGATGTACTTAGCCTTTTTCATTAAATCAGCTACAGTCTTTCATTTGGAACATTTCCAACTTAAATATTCTTAACTTGAATTTATTATTAACATATTATACTCAATATCACTTATGAAGTTCGAGTCCGAACACTCCTTCATTAGGTGTTTTTGTTTCGGTAAATAATTCTTTAGTATTTCATAAATATACGAGAACACTTCAAACAACCATTTAGCGATATCAATTTGGATTTGATATTTGCTTCATGTATCAAATACATAAACAAATCATGATATCATAGACAACATAACATGTATGATAATTCCTATTGCCAAAGCAAAGGAATCAATCTTACATGTTCTGTATTAAACATTTTAATAACAGGAAAATATTGTGAAGGACAAACTTAAGGGATTTTTTGCCAACTAGGACAACCCAGTAAATTTTTATTGCCAGACAAATCGTTAATATAATTTAAATAACCCTAACTGTCGCGCGCTTTCTCCTATCTCGTTCTTGTTCTTCTTCAGTTCTTCGTCGCTTCTTTTTTGTTTTCAAATTTGAATTTTTCTTCTTCGTTCTCGTTCATCTTTCAATTCTCGCTTTCCCCTATCTTGTTCTCGTTCATCTTTATTTTGTTGCGCGATTTCCTCATCTTATCAGGATTTTCAGTCTCCTCTATTTTAGTTCGATACTGTCAATTCTCAGCTTAGGTATGATTCTATTTTTTCTTCTTTTACTTTTTCTTCTATTAGAGCTTTAATTTGGCCGATTCTAACATTGTTTTTTTAATTGAAATTAGTTTTGTTGCTGTGTTTTCTTCTCTCAAATTGTAGGAAAATTAGGGCAGTAGTAGCAAGTTCGTTCTTGTTCCTTTTACTCTATATGTAGCATCGTTTTTAAATTTGTTTTAAATCGATTGTATTTTTTTGTTGAATTATGATTATATTGGATTCGTGTTGATTTGGATTAATATTTGTTGTTGTATTTAGTTCATTTTGGATCAGTGGTTAGGTACATTTTTAGTTTTTTTAAAGTATCATTTTGATAATACCGAATTTTTGAATCGTTTTACTTTTTTCTGTGTATAGCTGATGATGTGTAGCAAATAATCGATGGGTTAAATTAATGTTTTGCTAGCATCAAATATTTGTTGACGTATGTTTTTGTATCAGTTTTAATATAAATTTGAGCTTCAGATTTTAGGTATTAGTTTTATTGTTAGTAGGTATCAGTTTTGTTAAAACAGTTTTATTTCCTTTTTGATTTCTTACTTTTATTTTCTTTTTTCATTTTGCAGTGGTGATAATAGCCTTCTTTGTTTGTTTGTCTTCGATGATAATACTTTCAGCACTTGGTTGTCCATTGATTGTTGTTTTTATGATTTGAAGAATGACATTTGTTGATATTGGTCTCAATTAGCTCCTTCATCTATTGAAATTTCTTATGTGCTTGAGAATAAAGTGATAGTGGTTGATACCGATTCTGATCTTCAGAGTATAATTTGTTTTCAATTGTATAAGAAGAGTGCATTCATTCCTTTTACCTTTAAAATCAAGGGTTCTTAATGAAAATGTCGGTGGTGGTTCTACTTCAATTTCATCTAATCTTCTTAGTTATTCATCTTCCAGTGGCTCTTTGTGTTCAAATGTTGTTGTTCATGGTAAAAGCTACTTGAAGTATATGTTGAAGAGAGGTTCGAAATTATCCATTGACGATTTTATTAGTTTTTGTTTTGGAGGAGCCAATGATTTTAGGGAAGTTTTGATGGCATATCAAATTCAAAAGGGATTTGAATTAGTGTTTTGAAGAACCGTTCTAGAAGAGTTACTGCTGTTTGCTCTTCCTCTACTAATGGGTGTCTATTTAAAGTTCATGCTTCTTGTGATTCCGGGCAACTAAATAGGTTTTTCATTAGAAGTTTGAATAGTGATCATTCTTGTGGGGCTAGTCTTAGAAATTTGAACAATCCCCGTCTTTCTAGTGCTTTTGTTAAGTCATTGATTATTGATGAGATTCGGGATTGTCCTAGTAAAAAGCCTAAAGATATAATAGATGATTTTAGGAGAGAATACAATCTTGAGCTATCTTATTCTTTTTCTTATTGTGGAAAACAACTTGCTTTGATGAAGTTGCTTGGTAATGATGCTATGTCGTACAATGATTTGAGTTGGTATTTAGAAGCACCGAAGAAGTATAATCCAGGCAGTTGTGCTGATATGGAAGTTAATGCTTGTACTAATCAATTAGAAAGAGTACTTGTTAGTTTTGGTGCTTGTTTACTTGGTTTCAAGCATTCTCGACCTATGATGTTTTTAGATGCTACTCATTTAAGGGGACGACCAGGAGTTTTGATGGGTGCTACTGCAAAAAATAGCAATCATGGTATGTTTTTATTTTAATATGATTTAATGTATAGTATCGGAATTTTGTTATCTTTTTTTAGGAATCAGTTTTTAGTTATCATTAACAGTAGGTAGGTATCAGTAGTTAATTGTAGCAGTTATTAGGTATCAGTTTTTATTTATCATTAACAGTTGGTAGGTATCAGTTTTTAGTTAATTGTAGCAGTTATTAGGTATCAGTTTTTAAGTTACATGTTGATTGAATTTTATTTTAATATTTGTTTAAAACTCTTATATGCAGGTTTTTCCCTTTAGCTATGGGTATAGTTTCTTTAGAAAATGTGGATAATTGGAAATGGTTTTTGAGTCATTTAAAACAAATGCTTCAAGAAGATCGTGATTTGGTTTTTATGTCGGATCGCCATGAAGGTTTAATTTTAGGGGTTCATGAAGTTTTTCCTTTAGCCTTTCATAGTTATGGCTATCTTCATATGGAGTAGAATTTACTGTCGGTAGTTAAGGCGAAGAATTCTAATATGTGTATCATTGATTTGTTCAAGATGTGTTCTAGAGCTTCTAATTTGTATGAATTTGAAGAAGCACATTCTAAATTTTGTGAACTTGGTGGTGTCGTTGTTGTGAATTTCTTGAAGGATAAGCCTTTTGATAAATGGACTGATTTGTTTTTCCCGGGTAAACGATATAGTGAATATAGTTCAAATGTTGTCGAAAGTTTTAATAGTTGGATTTTGGATGAACGGGCCTTGCCTATTACTGTATGCTTAGATGGAATTCGAATTAAGGTTATGGAAAAAATGGCTAATAGGAGAGAGGAGTGTCGATTATGGAATACTACTCTTTGTCCTTCTATGGAATCTCGTTTAAGTAAATTGATTGAACAAGGATTTGGATGGAATGTATACAAGTCCTCAGAGTTTTTTTTGAAGTGAAATCGCCAAACTCTCATTGTGTTGATCTTAAAGAGCGGAATTGTAGTTGCAATCAATGAAAGTTGCAGGATTGTCTTGTGCTCATGCTATTAAGTGCATGAACAAGTCAAAGTTGTCCGTTTATGATTTTGTCGAGTACTATTTTACTGGTGATGCTTATCGTTGTTCCTATGCTAATTCCATTAATCCTATTCCTAATTTTGATAAGCCAATTGTTGATGCAAGTGTTGAAGATGTTATTAGGCCACCAAAGGAGAGAAGAGGTGCTGGTAGACCTTCTATAAAACGGAAAGGAGGATTTGCATATTTTCAAAATAAACAAAATAGATGTGGTGTATGCAATCAATATGATCACAACAAGTGTAATTGTCAAGCTTCTAAGAACATATAATTTGACTGTCAAGCTTGTAAGAAGATATTTTTGGTTTTCTGTCTTTTTTGGCAATTTTATGTCAGTGAACATTTTTATATCTTTGTATTAGTTTATCATATACTATATGTGACAGTGACTTGATATTTTTATTTGAACTTTATTATATGGTATCATTTTTAGTTTAGTATTTTTTTTTGTAATATACATGTTGTGTGGGAAGTAATGTGCTATGATTGTCATATGTTGTTCAATTTATTTATTTTTATTGGATGTTTATTATCATTTTTTGGTTTTATCAGTTTCCGTTTTATGTATGTAAAATATATGGTATCAGTGGTTGTATGCTATTAGTATCAGTTGTAGATATAATAGATTATAGTTTTGAATTTTCGGTTTTTTATCTGTTTTAGGTATAAACAACTATGGTGTCATTTTTTGAATACTATTTGTATCATTTGTACATGATGATTTCTTCCTATTTTTGAAATAACCGTAAGTATTTGTTTGCTGAGTTTTGAAGTGCAAAACTTTATAAAGAAATATAACCTTAAAAGTTAATACATAAGGACTAGTATGTTATGGTGAACAGTTGTCAAGTCTGTATATGATGTAGAAGTGTAAAATTGCAGTTTGGTATATCGTTGTTGTCAGTTTATTTCAAACAACAACTTGGTATCAGTTTTGTATATACATAGGTATCAGTTTTGCTATAATTTGTGGTGAAAATAATGTATAAAGTGAAAAACAGTGAATTTTAGTCAACATCTACGTATGAGTTTGTACTAATTTCGTACCTCTTTTGATATACATGACAGTTATCTAAATGATTAAAATTTTAAAGCATCATATTATATCTAATAACTGCTGGTATCATTTTTCATAAATGTAGGTATCAGTTTTTGTGACGCCCCACCTCTATGCCCACGCTAGCCAAGAACACTATGGAGTAATGCTGTCAACTAGCACGGAGAATAAGGCTGTTGAGGAGCGACCATCCATGTAATTTCTTTGGGCGAGCACCGATATGTCAGATAGTATAGCATGCATTTCATTTAAGGAGGGAAATCTGACATACCAACACAAAACTCAAAGCTATTACACAATGGCTATATATAATCTTCGGAAACAAACATAGAAATAAACATAACACAAATCAGTCACAGACATCCATATCACAAAGGCGGAAAAAGATATGAATAAATATATATCACATGAAAGTGTACATCAGAGTAGTGGTCTAAAAGATCCACGATAATACAAAAGAATAACAGCACGTGCTATACAAAAGAATAAGTACACAACATAGAGTCTATATCTCAAATGTGTACATGCAAAAGCTACTAATCTAAGTAGTTAGCCAAAAATCAGAATAATCCTGAAGAGAAGTCAAGAAGAAGCACCTGTAACATCTCGGTCTGACCCGAGTATTATTTATAAGAAAATAATAAACGGATCAGTCTAGCTATAAATATCAGATGATATGGTATAAAGTAAAAGACATGGCATGAACATGTAATTCTCCATAACAGCATACTACTATAAGTATGTAATTGAAAATCAACAAGAGATTAATCAATATCACAAGAATCTTCTCAAAGATAAAATAGAGTATCATACCCTAAACTTGTATTCATAACAAGTCAATGACACACAAATTCACCAATGCACAAAAATTGATAAAACTTATCAATAGAAATCACAAAAATTGGTGAAGCACAAAATTCCAGAAATCATCACAGGAAATCCAGAAATCACAATAAGGGGGAGGCCTATCACAAGAACGGGAGCATGAAAACTCACCAACACGTGTAACACAAGAACGAGAAGCTATCTCATGGAAGCTATCCATTAAATTTTGACACACGAACGGCCCGAAGACCATGGGTCGCTACCCCATTTCTATGTGATGGTGAAACATCACACAAGCGGGGTTTAGTCTCCCTCGCAGACAAAGAGACATCGCACAGTTGCTAGTCTAAATCACAAAAATGATCGTCATGATCATCAAGAAGTGTCAATTACACTAAGCTAGTAAATATAAGAGTTTAGCTTCATGTCCCATAATCACTAGCTTAACTCAAATATTTACGAACAAACTGTAGGTCTTCACTGGAAAATTGTTACAAGAGGTTCAGTCGAACAAGTCCAAGAATTAACCGACGAAGTAAACGCAAGCGTTTCATACCACCTGTTTTGCTAAGCCGTTTAATAAGATTTCTCATCCGAGTGAAGTAAAGGCTTGTATATACTAATAGATTGGAAGACGGTTTAGGAAAAAGAGCTTTGTAATAAAATAGAGTTGAAATCGTTTTGATGAAGTTTTGATATTTACTACTAGTATTGAAACCTTTATATTTTTAAAGTGACAAATCACAAAAACGATTGTAGAAACAATCAATCATCAAAATTCACATACGAAGACGTGAATCTAATCCAAAGAAATCGATACTAAATCCATCAAAATGGATATTCATATAAAATCCATAGAAAGAAGTCATCAAAGTCGGTAAAAGTGATAACGTCTAATCGGATCAACAAAACTCGATTAACATTGGAAGTTTTACTCAAAATAAGCAAATTAGGCAAAATCAGCAGTTCCAGATATCTAAAAATTATAATAGACGGCTAAGTATGATTACAGACGTCTGAAAAGTTTTGTTCAGACGTCTCAGAGGTCTAAAATTGAAACAGAGAGTAAGAAACATTTTGAACTATATTCAGACGTCTAAATTTTTGTTACAGACGTCTATATTTGATTTCAGACGTCTATATTTTTGTTACAGACGTCTGAATTTGGTTTCAGACGTCTCAGAGGTCTAAAATTGAAACAGAGAGTAAGAAACATTTTGAACTATATTCAGATGTCTAAATTTTTGTTACAGACGTCTATATTTGATTTCAGACGTCTATATTTTTGTTACAGACGTCTGAATTTGGTTTCAGACGTCTGAAATTTTCTGCTAGGCAAAAAAAACAGCCTAGCTCAAAAACGACAAATCCAAACCGAAATGCGATCGAACGAGCGACGAGCACTAAGGGTTTACGCCAATCGGCAACCCAGCCCTATAGGCACTTCGATGCATCACCAAAAACATGTTCAAACATCCATAAAAGGATTTTCACAAAAATTAAACCAAAACACCAAAAATTGGAATACACACAAAATCAATCCAAAGCAAAATCAAATGCACATGGACAAGTGTTAGAAATTCATACCTAACAACAAAGATAGATATAGACATAGATGTGAGATAAAAATCTCACCTTTAAACCCAAAACAAATGAAGAAGGAGCTATAGAGCAAATGGCGAGAGCAATCGCACTTCAATTCCAACTCAACAACCTTGAATCAAGGCTAAAAAGAGAAACACTTCCTAAGTTAGGATTAGGAATTTCTGAAATTGATAAGAGAATGAGTTGGAGAAGAAGAAGAGGAGGCTTACCAAAGCTTCTACTATTAGTTTGGAGCTAGAACTTGATTTGCAAAAGAAAACTAGGGCTTGGAGTTTTAATTTCCCATTCCTCTCTCCATTGTTGTAAAAGCTTGAGTATTAGGAAATAGAAGTAAGTTAATGAATTGAGGAGGGGTGAAGTTTGGGTCTAATGAGCTGAAACTAGACTAAAGCCCTAAGTGGAAAAAGTAGCAAAATTCTACTATCTCCAAACATATCAAAGTTATACTTAAAAAGATCGCAAACGTCATTTTGAACTCAATGGAAGTGGTCTCGAGTCCTAATTTGACCGTGCAAAAAGTAGCTTTTCGAACTAAAATCTGACTGACGATAAAAATATTTAAATAAGATATTCAAATGCATAATCGTCAAATATGCGGGTTGTTACAGTTTTACTCTATATAATGTTAATAACAATTTATTAAATCTTGAAGCTTGAATTTTAATCATACAAGTACTAAGTATGAGTGCTGCATTATTTTTTATTTTGCTTTTGTTATATATTACGGTACAGTAAATTTAATTCGTTGGGGTTTATGATATATGTAACAGCTAATGGGTATCATTTTACATGAATGTAGGTATCAGTTTTGCTGTAAATAACATTTGAAATAAAGAATTAATAAAATAATCAAGTATAAATCAATCATATATGTAGGATAAAAAAATAATAAAAGTTGCTACACACTGCTGGTATCAGTTTCCTTTGTAAGTAAAAATATATGTACCATCATAACAGAACATTAAGTGTGACAGAAGTTAAATAAGGCCACCTTTTGCAATGTTTGATAGAAGTACGTATTGCTTACAGCAAATTGACATAAAACCAACAACTGTTTGCAACAGCATTCAAAAAAAGTACTATCTAGTACTTTTAACACATTATCTCAATTGTATATTACGACAAATGAACATAACATCAGATTTTGCAAACGAATTCAGTTCTTTTGTTTTCTTTGTTCTTCTAGGCTTGACATGTACTTGGACAGACTCTAGCAGTGCTCATCATCTGTCAGTATTGCATGCACAATCTTCGCTCTTGTAGACAATATTTGCTCCTTTTCAATTTTGATTGGTTTTCTGCTTTTGTTGAGCGAAATGATGAATATCATTACATATATTCCACAGTCAAGCCTGTTTGAACCAAAATATATTGTTAGTATTAGTTTGCATCAGTTGTATTATCAGGTTTATTATTTATACAAAACATTGAATTTCAGAGATAATGGTACAAGCATATAGTATGATTTGAATTAAAATATTTAACAGTTTTACTAGCACACTTAGTATTAGTTTCTGTACGAGTTTTTGTGTTTGTGGTTATTATTTTGAGATTTTTTTGGTAAATATTTTGTTTTATTTTTGTTTCTGTAGGTATCATTTTTGTTTTAGTAGGTATTAGTTTTTTTTCATGTAGGTATCAGTTTTGTTCCTCTAGGTAACTGTTTATTTCTGAACTAAATGTTTATTGAATTGAAAGATAATATTTTTCAATATTTTTGGTATGAATCAAATTCAATTAAATATAAAAGGCATACAATGATGTATAGAAGTATGTATGAAATATTATAATGCAAAAAGACAGATAGTTTGAATAATGAGCAATTGTCAATTGATTATGACTAGTAGTTTCAAATGTATTGTTCATTTTGTTCTCTGTAGATATCATTTTAACCAAAGAAAACTTACGTGTCTTCTCCTTGCTGTGCACACTTTATTTGATGTATATCGTCTGGTTTCACCTCCATGTCTTGTATGTTATTCTTTTTCCAGACGTCTTTAAGCATTTCTTCTATTTCTTGTCTCTATCAAAGACAAAATGATAAAAAGTTAGGTTATATTCATCTTTTTTAACTGTATTAAGTAAAAATTTTTAAGAAACAAAAATCTCATACCAATTTGATAGCTTCTTTTAAACTGGAATTGTTTCTTTCATTGGATCTTTTAGGGCGATTAAAATTAACATGACACCATTGCATTGTTGGGTATGTTAAAGTCACTAATGTTCAGTGGTTTTCACAATGCAAAGGAAAATAAATACTTTCTGCAAATTTATCCTGTACAATTGATTCTAGCATAGGCAGGACCAGACTTTTTTTGACACCCTTTATATCACAAACAATTCCTTTCTGTTTAATATGAAAATAAGTTATGATTTAATAAATGAAGCAATTATTATATACTTGCATATAAAAGTTTTATTTACCGTCATTGTAGTTGTGAAAGCATAATTGTGTTCTGCTAGTCCACATCTTGAAATATACCAATCAATAATCTGTACTAAAATCAGGAAAGTATATGTTTTTGATTGGTGAAGCAATATTAAATAGTAAGTAGTATCACTAATGTTAATAGTGGCTATGTATATTGATAAGTATAAAAATAATAAAGCATTAAGTCAATTCAAACATCCTTTGGATTTCGGTATCATTTTTGCTTTTATTTTGGTATCAGTTTTGATGTAAAGAAAAAATTAAGTTTATGCACCTGCCCATTTGTTTCATTTCATTTCCTTCCAGTACATGTTTTAGTGCATTTTTTGTTATGACACAACCTCCTTTGATTGTGTCGTTATCTTCCCGTGCCACTACACTATTTTAACAAAAAAGATTTGTATAAGTTTGATAAACTTATTTTCATACTTAATATTAATATACATATTTCTATACTTACTTCTGTGATGATGTAGTCGATGAAAAGAAAGTTTTGATCACATTTTGTTGTTCTACATTGAGATAGATCAAACATTTGCAGTGTCCAAGCCCTATCTCTGAAAGCGTTGGCTTTATCACTGCAAGTGCCTTTGGACAGTTCTCTTCTGCACTTTTGTTTTCAACAGCTTCGTTTTTCTCAGGTTTTTGCTTATTTGCAACTTTTTTTTGTTTCTGCCCATAGTCAAAGCCGTCGCTTTGTTTTTTCACTCTTGTTCTTGCTTTCAACCTTTGAGTATAAGAAGCTGTCCTTCTTTGTGTCGCTTTGATTTTTTTGCCACTTGATTTTGCCACTGTTTTTTTCCTTTTCTATTAGCAGGTTCTACAGATTTTTCTACATCTTTTTGTTCAATTTTTTCACTTTCAAACTCTTATGTGTCATATAGTTTGAAGGTTGGAGGAGTGAAGTCAAGCACTGAAACATTGTAGGGTACATTTTGGGTTTTTATATTGATATCCTCTTCCAGATGTTGAGTATCTTTTGTTTCATCTTGTTGCACTTGACTTTCATTTTCCACTTCCTCTCTTTGATGCATTTCAGTTGGAGCTTGTTTTTCTTCTTCATGTTCACATTGTATTTCATCATTTTTTAGTTTTTTGACCAATTCACTTTCTATTTTGATGTGCATATTTTTCTCCATTTCTGCTGTTCTTTCTGCTGATTTCTGTACATCTTCTTCAACTTTTCTTTCTTTATTTTCTTCATTTTTTTCTGTTTCCATTTCTGTACAAGTATCGGTATTCAGTTCAGTTACTAAACTGTCGCTTTGTACATTGAAACTTTCATTTTTCCCTTCAATGTTTTCTTCACCGTCCTTCTTCAAATTAGTTTCAAATTTCTTAGTGCTGTCTTTAGCCTACGACTTTTTTTCCGCATTTTCTTTAAATTTCAACTTAATTTCCCTCAACTCTTCTTTCAAATTCAAAACCTCTTGCTCAGCTTAATTCTCATTTTTTTTTTCTGTTTTCAATTCTTTTTTACTTTTCTTTGCTTCGTCTTCCAAATCTTTGATATGTATTTGGAAGATTCTAATACTTATGTCTTCCTTAAATGAACGTGCACTCTCTTCAGTTTCTTCCAACTTTCTTTTTCTTCCTTGCTTTTCTTTTTGAATAGTGGGTAAATCTTGTTATACAGTTATTGTTTGAAGAAGACTTTCTTCATATGGACTGAGATTCTTAATTTCTTTCACCTATACAATTGGTATTGGAAAATTTGTTTTAGTTTTAAGCTATGAGTTAACTTTCAATTTACAATGATAATTGAATTTTTATTATAAACAAAAGAGGAAATATCCTGAGATAAAACACACAGCCAATGTTTTAGTTTCTGATACTATTAGTATCAGTTTCAAGCATGTAAAACTATGGTATTAGTTTTTGCATTCTAGTATCAGTTTCTAATACTATTAGTATCAGTTTCTAATACTATTAGTATCAGTTTCAAGCATGTAATCATATGGTATCAGTTTTTGCATTCTACTATTAGTTTTTGATACTATTAGTATCAGTTTCAAGCATGTAATCATATGGTATCAGTTTTTCCATGCTACTTGTATTATTTTTAGGTATAAGGAAATATAACATCAGCTTTTTCCATGTTAGTAGTATCAGTTTCAGGTATAACAGAACATGGTATCAGTTTTTTGTTATATTATTATTAGTATTAGTTTCATGTATGACAGAAAAAAGTATCAGTTCATGCACACTGTAGTATCAGTTTCAGGTTATAGAAAAGATTTACAGTTAAACTTTATTCTACATAAGAGTTAAAGTATATTGATTAACGAAAATTAGATGGAATTTTAACTTATATCACCCTCTTTGACATTGTCAAAAAATTCTTTGACTGCTTTGTCTTTCAGTTTCCTCAAATCCCATTTTGTAAATCGAGGTAAAGCTTCAGTATAATGTTGTCTTTGTTGAATCAGTAGCAATTTCTCATATACGCAATACTGTTATCATATAAAGAACCGATTAGATATGGTTGTTAAAAATAATATACATTTCAAATAATAATATTTTGATTAAATTATCTTACCAATGGAAGCATGGAGCATCCCGACATGTTTCTTGGCTTGTGGATGAACTTTTTGACAAATTTACTGAAATTCTTCTCTATTGTTAGAGGCCAAGAAACTGATTGCATTGTTTCTAAATCAATTAAGAATGGAAGAATTCCCCATCTTAATTTTTGCTGGTTGTTTGGGAAGAAAAATGTTAATAGTATTTCCATTACTATTAACAGTGGCAAGTCTTCTTCATATTGCTTTTTTTTCTTTGCTATTTCTTGCTTTATTCTTATTTCAACAACATTTCTTGTGATGAAAGTGCAATTGCCAAAGTTTCTCTTTGCGAATTCTTTGCACTGTGTTGGAATTGTTCTATTTGTCATTTTTTGGGTTGGCTCAATGTTCATTCCTTTTAATGGTAACCCAAAAAGCAAGCTTATGTCTCTTGCTATTACTTTCATTCTTTCTTTAGCAAACAAGAACATATCATTCTCAACCGAGTAGCACTGGTATAAAGCATCCAAATTGTGCTGATGATTTTTGCATTATTTTATCATAATTTTATCTTTATAAAAAACTTTGAAGAAACTGTAGAATGGAGTCCTCTTCAATATGTCCATTTGGTTTTTGGATAGAGCATTTTTTTTATTTTATCATTTTAACCATTTTGAATACTCCTTGCAATCCACATCTATAAGCGGTCTCTTGCTTTTTGTCTATAGATTTTGATATTTTCTGCTCTTCTGCTTGTGATCTGACTTTAATGCATGTTGGATGTGGATTTACAAAATCATCATCATCCTATTATTTGAAATAAAGGCAATAAGTTATTTGTGAAACAAACTATGTTGAAACATAACAATAGGTTGGGTATCAGCTGCAATGAAATAGCTTCAATAAAATATGTAAGGATTTCAAGTTTGTTGTAAGTAGGTATCAGTTTGTTGTAAGTAGGTATTAATTTGTTGTAAGTAGGTATCAGTTTCAAAAAAACCGAGTTGAACCAAGGAATTGTAAAACAATTTATCAAATTATTAGTTTTCAACTGTACTGAAACATACAGTAATTATCATTTCTTTTAAATTTAGTTTTCAATTATTAAAAATTATACCTGATATAATTTAAAAATTGAAAAATAAAAATATCAAACTAACAAATTGGAGGTATCGTTTTTAGATTATATTAATATAAGTTTTTTAACAATCTGCAGTGAAAACAATTTGCTAAACTAAAAGTATAATATTCAGACAGATATAAAGTGGGTATCATTTTTCTAAGTATCGATATCAGTTTGCTACAAATAAGACTTAAAGTTAATTTCAAAATTACAAAGGAATCAATTCCATATAAACAAACAGTGGGTATCATTTTTTAGTCTGTTAGTATTAGTTTTATCATATATGTGTGTGGAAACAATTTCTTTAATTATAAAGCACCAATTATTAGACATTTAAAATTAAGTAGACAGACGGATTTTTTTTTCTTCCAATATTTTAGTATCAGATTTCAAGTAAATGATGCTAACTATTATTTTTAAAGCTTTAAAGCCTTTTCTTTTACCAAACAATTTACAGGTATCATTTTTGTAATATGTATCATGCCATAAAGTTATAATGTTTCTAATTTTACCGAATTGAGTTGTTCTTCTTCTAATTCTTCATCTGCAACTTTTTTCCCTTCTCCTTTCTAAGCTTTTTCCTGTTTAACATTTTTGATACTATTAGAATACATTTAACAATATGAAATTGTTAGTATCAGTTTCATAATTTTGTAGTATCATTTACTTGAGTTTCTGTTTGTATTTCCTTCTGAATCATTTTTTCATTTTTTTCTTTTCGTTCTTTGTTCTTTTTTTTTTGCATATTTTCTTCAACTGTTTTCTCAGTAGCTATTGTTGCTGCATGTTCTCTTCATTGTTCTGTCCAAAAAAAATTCAATGTTACTATAATAAAACTATACTAACTTTATTATACTTGATTTTATAGTATCAGTTACCTTCTCTGGTATATTTTCTCTTATTTCTGGTTGGTTTTCATATGCTGTATTTTTTTCATGTCTTCTCGTTCTTTTTTCTCGATATTTCTTTTCCTCTTCTACTACTAAAGGTTTTCTAAGTTTTAACTTGCTGCTTTTCCTTTTATCGTATTTGTTATCATTTCCACTAGAGGTAGGTTTTCGTCTTCCGTCATTGCGTTTTCCTGTTGAATATCTACTGTAGGACGTATTTCGATATTTCAATTTTCAGTTTGTTGCTCCACTTCCGATGAAGCTGGGTTTTCTACTTCTTGAATATTTGATTATTGTCTGCTTTGTAGTGGTTGTTCGTCGACCGTCGATGGTTGTGGTTGTGTTGGAGAAGTCGATTTGTTTCTGGTTTGCGACGCCATTTTTTTCGATCAAAAATTCATCAAGCTCTGAGTGAAAGAATGGAGGAGGAAGACGAACATAATGATTCACTTGTTTTGTTTTAAATCATAACTGGGCCTTTGGCTTTGTCCTTACGATAAAAACTTTGTGCGCGTGTCCTTTTGATTAATTATTTTCATTAATTTGTCCTTTAATTTTTTTCCCCTTTTAATAAGGTGTCCTTGCATATCATTTCGGACATTCCTGACATCTTTTATACTTATTATAAAAGACATCATTTATTAATCCAATGTTGAGTATTAAAACAGCTAAGGCTGATTTTAACCCAAGTACATCATTAAAATCAACAACGTGTTGTTTACTTATAGTTTAGAAATATCAATGTACCTTTTAACGTTCTCTCTTATGAACACATGCTTCCTCTACACTTTGATTGAAAATCAAACTATTTGATATTTCTATACTTATTCAATCTTGATGCTTATAAAATGATACTTTTGTATCATTTCCTGGATCACATCCAAAGACTCACAAACTCAATAATCGCTCCCACGGGCTTCAAGACATTTATGGTTATTTTGTGTAAACAACTTACTCTAAATCATTATTTATAATTTTCTATTTCAATACATATATACCAAACATAAAGTGATACTAAGTGGTAATTTTGTGAGTAAATCCGAATTAGTTTGAGCACATTGAATACTGAATCTATTATGCTAATTTCAACAATTGAAATTTGTGATATTATTCTTATCAATATTGTTTATTTAATTCCAACTGCATTAGTCTTACTCATAAAGACACAATCGCGCCTGATGGATCACATCCCTTCGGTTACGACTACCAAAATCATATTTTGATAGCGTACTTGGAATTCTTTTAGATTTATGCATCATACCATAGAGTCAACACTCTTAATGGTTTAATTAAACAACCAAGGATTATATGTTTTCGACATTGATAAGAAACTCATAGTTTCTCTTCAATGTGCGAGAATATTTATCAGACACTCTAATGCATTGTGTTCGTTTAGATTAGTTAATTTCATTTCATTTCATCTAATCTATTCTATCTATGGACGATATCCAATTCCATTTTACTACCAGTAATTCCTCAAAGAAATTTCTTCACAATTAAGTTGGTATTTCTTGAAACAATAATTATTTCTCAGTGCAACATAATAGGTATTTATAAATGTTTTATGATTTTTTTATATATAAAACTGATTTGGTTTTAGTTTACAAAACTTACGTTCAAAACATAGATATGTCATCCAATGACAGTCTTCCAAAAATTCTTTTGGGGAGATTCATACACGATCTCTTACGAACAATTATTATGTGCAATCTTTTGACTCGCACAACTTGCCAACTCCTTGGCCTAGGATATGTTAGGGTTTCTTATAACCCTCATCTTGTGTGATTTTGTAAACTGTTATTTAGATGAAATAATATTAACCTTATGTACTACTCTTAAGTACATGACCTTATAGAAAGAAACTAACTCAACTTCACTCACAATTAATCATACATTGTCGGAAAAAATTTGATTACTCCTTATCGATGCATCATTATGTATCACATGGAGATTTTGAGATTGAATCTTTATTCATTTTAGGTACATTCGGAACCTTTTCCAATATACTTACTCATTCGATCAAATCGAATCATTTCTATTGCATGTTATTTTATTTACTTCTGTTTTATACTCTATGAGTTTACCATAGACATACTACATGTGTATCAAATACACATGTCCATGTTTGTGATAACTCACCGGTGAATATGACGAAGTACATGGAAACGTTTTGGTATTAATAGACTTACAATTGTATAAATCTACATGTATCAATCCGAAGAGTTCATCAGTTCTTATGATACTCCCACTAAATGGGTGCATATCCCTTTATTGTTTGAGATATAATTAACAAGTATCATATGATTCAAAATCATACAATAAAATTATTTCTCAAAACTACGACTTAGTCTATAATTCCAAAACAACTGTATATAATATTAGATACTTATGTATTTTCCAATGCATCACTTTTTATTATAAAAAAATTACCACATTATAGTTTTATTTCACAAAGAATATTCATAATATTCATATTTTAGCTATGTCTATTTTTTTGAGTCGATACCGAAATATAATCATTATTTCATAAGTAATGTACGGTAAGTTTTACAATTTTTTTTTCGTACTATGATGCAATTAATAAGTGCTATATGGCATGCTCTCACTATTTCCACCATTACTATAATAGCGTACTAAATTCGGAGGTCCGTCATTCACTTAATATAATTTGTTTATTTTATACAGTGTAACTATTTACAGTGGAGAGTTTGTTGATCAAATATCTTGAGCTCAAAGCAATAAATATCATAGAAAATAATTTTTTATATGAAAATGCATTTCGGAATAGAAATTGTATTCTTATTCCAATATTAAGTATCAATTATTATTACAATTCCCATTTCCAATGTTTCTCTATGAAGCAGAAGTGACTATTCATTCTCTTCATCTCAATTTTATCTTAAATTACATCTATTATACATTCGTTTTCCTTTCAAATGATCAAACTATTCAAAAGAAAACCTTACTATAATATCATAACAAACTCTTTACAAAAGTGCATTCGATTGTCCTTAACTTTTTAGGACATTAAATATGTTGCACTTTACGTAAATCTTTCAAAATGACATTTCAACGATCGAGTTCTTAGATCTATCTTGTAGTTTTTGGTCTTGTGTTACATTAACACAATATGATCCCTTTTGTAATCAATCAGATTGAATACTCGATCTCGCACTAAGGTTTATTTGGTTTTTCGGATGAACTAATTTCATCTAAATATTGTACATCATAAACTTTGACCATTCACCTTATAAAATTTATATGCAATTGTATATGGATCAAATATCCATAGTCTTGTATTGCTTTTAGAGTTCGAAACTCATAGAATGCAATACATGGTCTTGACCAAATAAATGCGTAAGTGACCAAACCGCGAATGTATTCAGTAGTTGTAAAATCAGGCACTTGCATGGGTGTTGAAACGTTAACATTCAATAGGAATTTAATAGTGGGTATTATATTTCCATTTGCAAACTTTCAATTTAGTTCGTTTGTATATGTTAATTGATAAACATTTTATCAATCATATTAAATGCACAAATTTATCATTGTAGATAATTATAACATTATTTAGCATATGCTCTTACAATATTAGAAAGGTTAAATGTTACCATTTCATTTTTCTAATAAGGCTCCCACTAGTTTTTTATGTTTCTCCAAACCCTAAAATGAAACATAGAAGTCTCTCGACTTCACCAATGGATGTTAGGACTCGTCTGTCTTGGTATACTGACCTTGAGTTTGCTCAACAAATCATAGCCCCATAAACGATGGATAACTCCTTATCGATTGTATCGCATACAACTCCTAACTCATGTTTCCTTGTCCTAATCTCATTTCAACCTTGAGTTTGCTCAATAAATCAAAAGTAATTATTCACTCATACCTACCATATCGTGACGGCCTAAGTATAGTATATGTACCTTGAGTTTGCTCAACAAATACATATAGTTATCTTACCTCACATATTCAATATATTAATAATACTACACATAACATCCCTAACTTGTGTTTGCTCAACAACTAAGGAGTATGCAAGTAATTTATTACTATATATGGTAGAGGACAACAATATATTAAAGATTCATAATCTTCAATATATTATATTGAGTGATAACGACTTATGAAATAATGTATTTCTTATGAAATACCCTCGTGATAAGTGTCAGACACATCGGAAATCAAGGTATACGTACATTTACGTATGTATTTATTCCTCAAGTTTGTTTGGGTTTCTTTAATGTTCCAACATTAGTTTATACATTCATATCATATAAGTTTTGTTGTTATATAACTTTTATATTTCATATTACTTATATGATAGTCTTATGTGTGATATTCCATTAATTAAATCTTATTTAGTTAATTTTAATTAATAACTCTTTAATTAATTCTATATTAGTATTCCAATACTGTTAGTTCCTGAGATGATGGTTTTAATGACAACAACCTTAGGACTTGTTATAAAATATAAATACTAATATTCTTGTCTAGATATATATGTATATATGCAGGATATATATGCAGGTACTGAAGAATGAAGACTGTACAGTATAGAGATTCAAGACTGACAAATTCAAGATTGAAGAAATCAAGACTGAAGACTCATGAGTATCAAGAGTTCAAGATATCAAGATAAGTAATAGTGTCTAGATTTACGTTTAAACTTCATAATAGCACTAAAATCTTTATTCGGATTTTAATTGTGGAATGGAATCCACCTTCTCGCTTTAATATTGGGATGGAATCCACGACCTCTTTAGTGGGATGGAACCCACGACCTTCTCTAGTGGAATGGAATCCACAAAATTTTCAAAATGATTTATTTTAAATATTTTTCCAAAAACCTTTTAAAGTCATCTCTCTCAGTTTAAATATTTTAGCCTTAAACTATTTTTATCTTTTATATTTTGATTTCAAAATCATCTCTTGCTTTTAAACTATCTCCTGGTTTTACTATTATAAGCTTTAAATCTCAAAAATATATTCTATACTTAGTTTTAATATTACTTTTATATTATAGATTATATATTTTTAAGATTACTTTTCAAATCTCTTTTTAAGTTTAAACTATATTCAAAATGGTTTATAAACTTCATAAATTGTTTTGACAAGTTTTAAAAAGAAAATCTCTTTTAAAAAAAAATTCAATTTTCAAAATTTACTAGGGCACGTTGACATACCCCATCCCCCCATGTCGACATGGTAGCCGTAGAATTTAAAATTCAAATTTTCAAATGAAGTGTCTATTCGTCATAACCTTTCAAATATGGACATGACTGTTGTTCTTCTATAAATACCGGTTGTTTTAAACGAATTTTAAGTTAGTTTTTCTTCATTTATTCACTCCTTCTTCCCCACTCAAATATTCTCTTATATTTTAACAAAACTCTACCGAAATCCTAAGTGAATCAAACTTGATCATCTCTAGTTTGATTCTCTACCATTCTCTCTCAAAGATCTCAGTGTTATTCAGAGTTATAGGATCATTTGTAATCAAAGAAGTGTATCGAGTCTCTCTATCTATCAAAGTGTGATTGGAAACGGTGTGATTGTGGCCTGTAAATCAATTGGGTGTGATTGTAGCCCGTAAATCAATTAGGTGATCTTGTAGCCTAGTTAAATCAAGAGAGTTTGCCCTAGACTCGAAGACAGGAGGGTGTATCTCGTGGCCTTGAAATCGAGGTTGTAATATCAACATTATATTTGAAAAGAAATCTGCACAAGAAATTGTATGGGACTGGATGTAGGGTAACTCCGAACCAGTATAAAATTCCGATGTGTTCTTTCCTTTACTGCTTTTATTTACTATTTGCATCTGTGTCTGATTCTATGATTATTTCTGTGTTTGTGAATTGCATTTGTTTGGATTTAATTTGAAAAGATTTCAAAAAGATACATAAATTTAATTAAACACTATTCACCCCCTTCTATTGTTAAACCAGCCTTAAGATCTGTAATCCGTATTTCCTACATTTGGTATCAGAGCATTGGTTTTCAAAGTTATCATCATCTGAATTTTGAAAAAGTTTAAAATGGCAATTTCTGGAGATTCTGTTAACACTAGTTCAAAACTGTCCAAACCATCATTGTCCCACAAGTCTGCGTATTGTTATTATAGAAAATCAAGTTATCTACCGGATTGGTGTTGTGTCGGAACAGATGTGTTATATGGCTTTTGATGAATCAACAGTCAATGGACAAATGGTGCAAATCAAGAAAAATAAATGGATACTTGATAGTGGATGTTCGAGACATATGACTGCCAATCCGGAGATACTGAATGACATAATTTGTAAAGATGGAGGACTGGTCAACTTTGGAGACAACTCAAAAGGACATATGATTGGCATCGACAATGTCGATAACTCTAAAACTCCTACTATTTCTAATGATTTGTTAGTTAGGAATCTAAAACACAATTTACTTAGCATAAGTCAACTATGTGATAAAGGGTAAAAAATTAAATTTGAAAAGGATAAGTGTCACATCGAAGATAACAAATAAAATTTTATCTTTGCAGGAATTAGGAAGGAAAATATTTATATTCTCAGTATGAAAATCTCAAATTATAACCTATGTCTTTTGGCTAATACAGGTGACCCTTGGATTTGGCATAAAAGATTGGGGCATTTGAATTTCAAACTCTTAACTAGACTTTCAAAACTTGATCTAGTAAGAGGTCTCTCTAAAATGGATTTTAAAGTAGGCAGTATATGTCATGCTTGTCAATTAGGAAAACTTAGAAAGAGTTCATTTAAATTGAAAGATATGATTTCAACTTCAAAAGCTCTTGAGTTACTTCATTTAGATCTGTTTGGGACATCTCAAATTCAGTCAACAAATCACAGTAAATATGTTTTTGTAATTGTAGATGATTATTCTAGATTTATATGGACAATTTTTCTGAAACTTAAAAGTGATGCCTTTGATTTATTTAAAACTTTTGCAAAAAGAATTCAAAATCAACTTTCTTTAAAAATCAAAACTATTCGTAGTGATCACGGTGGAGAATTTGAAAATGAAAATTTTGAGAATTTCTGTAATAAAAAAGGAATAACTCATAATTTTTCCTTTCCAAAAACTCCATAAAAAAACGGAGTGGTAGAGCGTAAAAATAGGATGATTCAAGAGTGTGCAAGAACTATGCTTTTAGATAGTAAATTACTAAGAAATTTTTGGGCTGAAGCAGTCGCTACAGCTTGTTACATTTTGAATAGGATTTTAGTTAGACCTTTAACCAATAAAACACCATATGAACTTCTTTTCAATAAGAAACCAAAGGTATCTTATTTTAAAGTTTTTGGAAGTAAATGCTTTATTCTAAATACAAAGGAAAATATGGATAAATTTGATCCTAAATCCAACAAAGGAATCTTTATCGGATATTCTAATAGAAGTAAAGCATACAGAGTTTTCAATTTAAAAACTAACACCATTGAAGAAACAATGCATGTATCTTTTGATGAAAATTTCAAAGATTTTGTTCAAATAAATGATGAAGATGATTTTGTTACTTTAAATATTGAATCAAATAAAAAAATTGTGAAACTGTTCATCCAAATAAAAGGATCAGGCTTTTAAAAGATCATCCTGTAGAAAATATACTAGGAGATATTGAATCTGTTGTTAGAACAAGAAATCAATTAAACAATATGAGTAATGTAGCTTTTATATTAACTATTGAACCCAAAAATCCAAAGGAAGCATCATTTGATGATTCATGGATTCTTGCTATGCAAGAAGAACTGAATCAATTCACCGGAAATGATGTATGGGAACTTCTTCCTAGACCCGAGGACAAAACTATAATAGGAACTAAATGGGTTTATAATAATAAAATGAATGAACAAGGTGAGGTCGTTATAAATAAAGCTCGGTTAGTCGCGCAAGGTTATTGTCAAAAAGAAGAAATAGACTATGATGAAACCTTTGCACCCGTAGCAAAATTAGAAGCCATTAGAATTCTACTTGCTTTCACAAACCTTAACAATTTCAAATTATTTCAAATGGATGTCAAAAGTGCATTTCTAAATGGTTTTGTTAAATAAGATGTTTATGTTGAACAACCCCCACTTTTTGAAGAAGAAAAGTTTCCAAATCATGTTTACAAATTAAAGAAAACTTTATATGGTCTGAAACAAGCTTCTAGAGCCTGGTATGATAGACTAAGATCTTACCTATTACAATCAAATTTTGAAATTGGTAAACTAGATAAAACTCTTTTTATTAAAAGAAACAAAAATGATATCGAATTAGTATAGATTTATGTAGACAATTATAATTTTTGGATCAACAAACAATGAAATGAACCAAGTGTTTTTTGAAATAATGAAAAAAGAGTTTGAGATGAGTCATATGGGTGAACTTACTTTCTTTTTAGGATTGCAAATAAAACAATTAGATTGTGGTATTTTCATTAGTCAAGAAAAGTATGCTAGGGATCTAGTTAATAAGTTTGGTATGACCACTGCGAGTGAAAAACCCACTCCCATGGCAACCACTGAAACCTTAAATAAAGAAGACATGTCAAAAGATGTTGATCAAAAACTATACAGGGGAATGATTGGATCGCTACTTTATATGACTGCGAGTAGGCCTGATATTATGCATAGTGTCTGTCTCTGTGCAAGATACCAATCTCAACCCAAAGAGACCTATTTAAAAGCTGTTAAATGTATCATAAGATATGTTAAACACACTTTAGACTATGACTTATTTTATCCTAAAAATGATTCGTTTGATTTAATCTCATATTGCGATGTTGACTAGTTGTAAATCAGACCGAAAAAGTACAAGTGGAACTTGTTACTTTTTAGGACATTCTCTGGTTTCCTAGTTTAGTAAAAAGCAAAATACTGTCTCACTATCAACAACTGAAGCAGAATATATCTCTGCTGCTTTGTCTTGTTCTCAAGTTATCTATATGCAACAGACCCTAAAGGATTTTGGTTTAAATATTTTAAAATCACTAATTTATTGTGACAATACAAGTGCAATAAATTTATCCAAAAATCATACTCAACATGCCAGAACCAAACATATTGATATCAGACATTATTTTCTCATAGATAATATAAGTAAAGAGATTATTTCTCTTGAATTTATCAACATTGAGAATCAAATAGCTAATATTCTGACCAAACCCTTGAATCAATCAACCTTTACTAAATTTAGAAGAGAATTGGGTATTTGTTCTATAACTGAGATATAGAATATAGATATAGTAAATTATATATTTAAATAAATAAAAATAAAATTGTCAAAATTTCCATAAGGATGTGACATACCCCTACCCCCATGTCGACATACAACTGTAAAATTTGAAATTTTGATTTTCCCTCTAAAATTAGTTTGGTAGTTATATATTCTCTATATTTCGAATTCTTCTGTCTTCCACTTCATTTCTCTCTGTAATAAACTTCCGCGAATATAAAATAATGGCCTCCTCTCCTAAATCAAACCAAAATGCGACCTTTTCTTTCCCTTTTTCTAATGCTGGTCCATTTCAATGAACTACACTGGCCCGAGTCATGAAGATAGAGGAAACTTTGAAGGACTCTCTGCAAATGATGACTGAGTTGCAAGTCATGCAAATAAAGATGGCAAAGGAACAGGAGAAACAAGGCAAGATCCTTAGAAATTTGCAAAAATTTCTAATGGATAATCATGCAGACCCGATAGTGATTGAAGATGACTCCTCTAAAATTCATATTCATAATCCATTAGAGGAAGACGACGAAGAAGATGAAGAAGAAGCGCAAATGGACGAAGACGATAAAGTTATTTGCGTTGGAGAAGTCTTTTTTGATAAAGATGGTAATTTGGTCGAACATCGTGGAAACTTTTGTCTCCATTACCCAAATTGTTCGATTCACAAGTCACCAATTATCAAAGACTCTCATTAGATTGTTTTTATGATAATGTTTTTATATACTGTGTGTATTTGTATATATTTATGTTTATATGTGTAATATAACAACATAATAAAATTATTATATTTACGTTTCGCTTAATTATACTTCGCTATTAGTATTTAGTTCCATATTAGTTTAAAGGGGAGTTATGTAGTTTAGGATTAGTTTTTGTTGATGACAAAGGGGGAGAATTATAAAATAAGGTAAGATAGGCTTAGATTAAGGGGGAGCTAGTAGATTAAAGGGGAGTTGTTGGAATAAGGGGGAGTAGGAGTAGAATTGAAGTTTGTGGAAAAGATTTTATAAATAAAGGTTGTCATCATCAAAAAGGGGGAGATTGTTAGTTCATGAGATGATGGTTTTGATGGCAACAAACTTAGGACTTGTTATAAAATATAAATACTAATATTCTTGTCTAGATATATATGTATATGCAGGATATAAATGCAGGCACTGAAGAATGAAAACTGTACAGTATAGGGATTCAAGACTGACGAATTCAAGATTGAAGAAATCAAGACTGAAGACTCATGAGTATCAAGAGTTCAACAGTTCGAGATATCAAGATAAGTAATAGTGTCTAGATATATGTTAAAACTTCATAATAGCACTAAAACCTTTATTAGGATTTTAATTGTAGAATGGAATCCACCTTCTCGCTTTAATAGTGGGATGGAACCCACGACCTCTTTAGTGGGATGGAACCCATGACCTTCTCTAGTGGAATGGAATCCACAAAATTTTCAAAATGATTTATTTTAAATATTTTCCACAAACATTTTAAAGTCATCTCTCTCAGTTTAAATATTTTAGCCTTAAACTATTTTTATCTTTTATATTTTGATTTCAAAATCATCTCTTGCTTTTAAACTATCTCATAGTTTTAATATTATAAGCTTTAAATCTCAAAAATATATTCTATACTTAGTTTTAAAATTACTTTTATATTAAAGATTATATATTTTTAAGATTACTTTTCAAATCTCTTTTAAGTTTAAACTATATTCAAAATGGTTTATAAACTTCAGAAATTGTTTTGAAAAGTTTTAAAAAGAAAATCTCTTTTAAAAACAAAATTCAATTTTCAAAATTTACTAGGGCATGTCGACATACCCCATCCCCCATGTCGACATGGTAGCCGTAGAATTTAAAATTCAAATTTTCAAATGAACTATCTATTTGTTATAACCTTTCATGAATGGACATGACTATTGTTCTTCTATAAATACCAGTTGTTTTCAACGAATTTTAAGTTAGTTTTTCTTCATTTCTTCACTCCTTCTTCTCCACCCAAATATTCTCTTATATTTTAACAAAACTCTACTGAAATCCTAAGTGAATCAAACTTGATCATCTCTTGTTTGATTCTCTACCATTCTCTCTCAAAGATCTCAGTGCTATTCAGAGTTATAGGATCATTTGTAATCAAAAAAGTGTGTAACGCCCCACTCCAAGACCCACATTAGCAAAGAGTATTACTAGGTAACACCGTCTGCTAATACGGAGAATAGAGCTGGATAGGAGCGACCATTTATAACCTTGTCTTAATTATCCATTGAATACGCCGACAATTGCCACTTCTTACCTAAATGGATCGACATATCCAATAAATACTTAATACAAAGCCATAGGTGGCTGAAGGATCTATCAGAATAAAATATAACAACTCAAATGTAATACACATCACAGAACAGTGGATCATCATACATTTTCACATATACAGATACATTACAGAGTATACAAAATGATACATGTCAAGTGGTAAGCAAACCACAATATACAGGCGAGTCAAAAGAATACATATCAGAGTTACAGCCAAAAAGGACAACACAAAAAGCTATAACAAAAAGGAGCTAGCGGAATAGTCCATGCGGAAGCAAAATAGGCTAAGTCCAATGTACCTAACCTGAAACATCTCGGTCTGACTCGAGTATAAAATACACGGGTCAGTCTAGCTAAACAAATCAGTTAGATAAACTAAATGATAATGAACATACATAGTCATAAAGTACCACAAATATCTCCAAAAGAGATAACCAAGTCATCTAACATAAGATGATTCATAACAAGCCTCATATCATAGGCAACTTGAATAAACCAAGGATATCATATCCCAAATCAAGCCAAAAGGCAAATAACAAATACCAATAAAGGTAACACAAGTTTCCACAAGGTAATCGCTATATATCGTATGGTTCAAAGAACCTACCCCGAAAGGCGATACACTAGGGAAATATAATTGTCAAAGAAACAAAAGATGCTCGAGCTCAGTACTGTATAACAAGGATCCACAAGCCCGAAGGCAACAAACCCAAATATCTCTCGAGCGGTGATGAATGACCAACTCCAAAAGCGATACTATAGGGCAACAAACCCGAAGGCACAAACCCGAAGGTACAAACCCGAAGGCAACATACCCGAAGGCAACAAACCCCGAAGGCTCAAACTCGAAGGCAACAAACCCCAAAGGCAACAAACCCCAAAGGCAACAAACCGTAGTGGCGAAGGTCCGGAGGCCTAGTACTGGACACCGCTAATTGGCGGAATGTGCCACAACTTCTCGGAAAGGAACCCGAAAAATGTTAACGTGAGTCCCATACCACACGTTCGCACTAAACGGTTTACTAACCGTTAGTCAATTTCACACTCAAAGCAGTATAAAGTTCACCTCATCTTATCGGTAAACCAGACCCAAAGGTCAAAACGGTCAAACGAATAGATTAGGAATTAACTGAAAAGATAAACGCACGTGTTCATAGCACGCGTTTTATTTAATCATTTGATTCTCCTCCCTCTTCGCTCGAAGTGCAAAATTGTGTGCGTTTTAAATAGAAATTAGAAGTTAGAGAAACAAGTTTTTAATACAATTTAAAAAGATCATTTTATAAAAACCCATGCATGAAATCAAAAAGGAATCATCAAAGTTAAAAATGCGATAACAACTGATTGGATCGACACGAATCGATCAAAATTGGAAAACCAAAGCAAAATAGGCAAATTGGCTGAGACAAGCAGGTCAGTCGATTGAACCAGGGGGTCAGTCGACTAAACCAGGGGGTCAGTCGACTGGACCAGTGCCTGGAAACTTTTTTGTTTCTAGGTCAGTCGACTGAACCAGTGGGTCAGTCGACTGAGACATGGGTATGAAGTTTTTTCTGCCCAGGGTCAATCGACTAGCCCAGAAGGTCAGTCGATTGATACAGACCTAGGCAAATTCCTGTGGTCTGGTTCAGTCGACTGACCTACTGGTTCAGTCGACTGAACCTGCTGCCATAGCAGAATCAGCCTAACCCCCTTTGGGGCAAAATCGATAACACGAATGGAAGCGAACGAACGAGCAACTACGACTGAGGATTTAAGCCAACTGACAACCCAACCTTTTATGGCCCTCCGAAACACTCCACTAACGTGTTCAAACATCAAAGATTGGATTTTCACAAAATTGGATTCCAAAAACCAAAAATTGGACAATTCACCAAATCGATCCAAATCGAACACAAATGAACATGAATTGATGTTAGGAATTCTTACCCAACAATCAAAGATAGTTATAGACATAGATGTGAGATAAAAATCTCACCTTTTAACTCAAAAACAAATGATAAGAAGCTCGAACACAAGGAAAAGATCAACCACTCTTTACTTCAACTCCACAAGCTTCAATCTAAGATCAAAACAAGTATTTCCTAAATTAGGGTTTAGGAATTTTTTGAAATCGAAGAGGAATTGCGATGGAGAAGGTGGAAAGAAGGCTTACCTAAGCTTCTTTTGGATTTTGGAGCAAGAAATGGAGTTTGCAATTGAATCTAGGGCTTGGAAGTTCTAATTCCTCTTCTCTTCCCCCATTTTCAGTTGAGCTTGAGAAAAAGAAATGAAATGAGAATGAATGGATGAAGAGAGGGCTGAGTTAGAATATATAATGAGTTGGGTGAAACCCAAACCCAAAAGCCCAAAAGCCCAAATAGAAAATAGCAAAATTCAACTCACTCCAAACATATCGAAGCTTATACTCAAAAAATCGCAAACGCCATTTTGGACTCAATGGAAGTGGTCCCGAGTCCTAATTCGACCGTTTGCAAAAAGTGACATTTCAGACTTAAATCCGACTAAGAACGCTATATTTAAATTAAACATTTAAATACACCATCGTAAAATATGCGGGTTGTTACAGATCTCCCCTCAACAAAATTGCGTCCGCGCAATTCCTAGAGAAGAATTTGTAACAATTACATACTTACACCCAAAAAGAAAAGAAAATAAGCTTGAGATAAAAGGATATTCACACCATTGCTAAGCAAAGATAGAAAACCCGGATAGGATCGCTCAATAAACTCTCTGGTTTCCCAATTACAGTCATTGGGATTAGCGGACCATTGAACTTTAATGAGCGGCACGTCCTTGTTTCGAAGGTGTCTCACCTCCGTGGCAAGTACGCGAATAGGTTGCTATACAATAGATAAATCTGGTGAGACCTCAAGCCCTTGCAAATCAGGAGAGTCAATAACAGAATCCGATTCTCGAAGACACTTCCGAAGTTGAGAGACGTGAAACACTTTGTGAACTCCGGATAGATGAGCTGGAAGTGAAACTCTATAAGCCACAAGGCCAATACGTTCAATAATAGGAAATGGTCCTACAAAGTGAGGAGCCAATTTCCCTGTCACACTGAAGCGCATAACCCCTTTCAAAGGAGAAACACGAATAAAGACGATATCATCAACAGAGAACTCGAGAGGCTTCCTACGGTTATCCGCGTAGGATTTCTGGCGGCTCTGTGCCTCTTTCATTCTCTGACGAATAAGAACAATCTTCTCAGAAGAATCATGAACAAACTCCAGGCCAAGAATAAGCTTCTCCTTAGATTCCAACCAACATGAAGGTGATCGACATGGCCTTCCGTATAAGGCTTCGAAAGGAGCCATACCGATACTGGATTGAAAACCATTGTTGTAGGAGAAATCTACAAGGGGTAGATGATCCTCCCAACTACCTCTGAAATCAAGAATACAAATACGGAGGAGATCTTCTAAGATACGATTCACCCGTTCAGTCTGTCCATCAGACTGTGGATGATAAGCTGTGCTGAAATTAAGCTTTATTCCCAAAGCTTGCTGAAGACTCTGCTAGAAATGACTGATGAATAAAGGATCATGGTCACTCACAATCGAACTAGGAACACCATGAAGTTTCACGATTTCCTTGATATATAACTTAGCCAAAAAAGAAGCAGTCCTATTAGATTTAATAGGAACAAAATGAGCTGATTTAGTGAGGTGATCAACAATAACCCAAATGCTAGAATGGCCCGATCTCGTACGAGGTAGGCCATCAATGAAATCCATCGAAATCTGATCCCATTTCCACAATGGAATCTCTAGAGGCCGAAGGAGACCAGAAGGGCGCTGATGCTTGGCTTTAATACATTGACAAGTCATGCAATTACTCACATAACTCGCCACATCGCGCTTCATGCCTTCCCAATAATAAAGGCGATGCATATCGGCATACATCTTACTACTGCCAGGATGAATGGTATACTTAGAACGATGACAGTCATCAAGAATGTCATCCCTAAGTGCAGAATCAGAAGGCACAAAAAGATGGTTCTTCTTGCGAAGACACCCATGAAGATCAATGCTGAAATCCCACAACGCCTCATCACGGGGTTCAGTCTCACAAAGCTGAATAAGATGCACAAGATCAGGATCACGCCGCTGAGCTTCGGCAATACGATCCAATAGCGAGGGTCGAGCTTCCAAACTGAATAATACTATCGGAGAATCAGAGGATGGAGCTCGATCACGAATATCATAAAAAGATAGAGTCTCAAGAATATCCCATTCGGCAAGCATCATAGAAACAATAGCCGAATGTCTGCGACTAAGCGCATCGGCAACACGATTACCCTTACCAGGGGTATACAGGATATCAAAGTCATAGGAGGCAAGAAACTCGAGCCAACGCTGTTGCCTCATATTGAGTTCCTTCTGAGTGAACAAATACTTCAAGGATTTATGATCGGTATAGAGAATGAAGCGCTCGCCTAATAAATAGTGTCGCCAAATCTTCAAGGCGAAGACAATGGTGGCTAACTCAAGATCATGAGTGGCATAGCGAACTTCATTCGGACATAGTTGCCTTGAAGCATACGCAACTACCCGATCCTTCTGCATAAGCACGGCACCGAGACCACTGCCACAAGCATCGGCGTAGACAACAAGATCAAGATTCCCCTCGAGAACCACAAGAATAGGAGCATTAGTGAGAAGTTCCTTTACTGTCTGAAAGGAAGCTTCACACTCATCGAACCAAATATAATGAATGCCTTTTCGAGTAAGGCTGGTGAGAGGAAGCACAACATGGGAAAAACCCTTAATGAACCGACGGTAATAACCCGCCAATCCAAGGAAACTACGAATCTCATGAACATTCTCAGGCCTCTTCCAATTCTGGATAGCTTCGATCTTTGAGGGATCGACAGAAATGCCGTCGGAAGATACAACATGGCCTAAGAACTTAACCTTATTCTCCCAAAAATGGCAATTGGAGAATTTGGCTTTAAGCTGATGGTGACGAAGAGTACTCAAGATAATTCTCAATTGATTAGCATGCTCGGCTTCAGACTTAGAATAAACAAGAATGTCGTCAATGAACACAAGGATGAACTTATCGAGATATTCCCGGAATACTCGATTCATAAGGTCAACAAAGAAAGCAGGAGTGTTCGTCAAACCGAACGGCATAACGAGACACTCGAAAGAACCATATCGAGTGCGGAAAGCTGTAAGAGGTATGCTATCTTCTGCGACTCGGAGCTGATGAAAACCTGTGGCAAGGTCGTGCTGAGAGAAGACTTAGCGCCACTCAATAGATCGAACATATCATCGATCCTCGGCAAAGGATACCTATTCCTGATGGTCAACTCGTTAAGCTTGCGATAGTCGATGCAGAGCCTAAGAGTTCCATCGAACTTCTTCACGAAGACAACCGCGGTACCCCACGGTGAAAAACTGGACTGAATCAACTGTTTGGACTCAAGCTCTAAAAGCTGCTTCTTGAGTTCCTCATTTTCTTTTATAGACATCCTCGTGGGAGGACGGCCAACTGGCTGTGCGCCTGGAATGAGATCAATGCGGAACTCGATCGCCCGCTTAGGTGGCAAACCCGAAACTGGCTCAAAAACATCAGAGAAGCCACAAACAATAGGAATACGAGATATATCATCATCATCTCGTGAGTCAAGAGAATATAAGGCCATTTTGGAATTATCCACATCCCAAAGAACAAGTGATAGCTGAGTAGACGAATCTGGGTGTCGAAGATATAAAATTCTTTCAGAACAAATAATCCTGGCATTGTATCTCACTAGCCAGTCCATACCCAAAATCATATCAAATCCCAAATAAGAAATAACATGCAGATTCACACGAAAAGAAAAGCCACATAAAATAATCTCAACATCATCACAATGCATGCTAAGGGTTGCGGATCCCCCAATAGGATTCGCAATCCTCAACGAAGTAACCATACAAGAAACATTTAAAGACAAATCATCGACGAGCTTTTTCAGTACGAAAGAATGCGAAGCACCCGTATCGAAAAGAACTCGAATACTACGGTCATGAAATAAAATAGAACCTTCCAAAATAGATAGAGATATACCTCTGGGCTGAGAAGAACCTCCAGAAGCTTTAGCAACATAAAGCTTGCCAGACTTGGCATTAGGAACAGTAGGGCAGGAGGAAACATGATGACCTTCCATCCTGCAATATCGGCAGAAGAGAGGCTTAGTACAAGCTCGAATCATATGATCAGGAGAACCGCAATTGAAACACTTCCGAATGGAAGGTGTTCCAGCAGATTGAGAGTTAGAACCAGATTCAATAGGCTTCTTCTTCTTGGAAGGAAGAAATCCCTGCTTATGAAATGGAAACCTCTTCTTATTGGGGTTCTTGCGAACCTTAACATAATCACCACTATCATAGTCCTTCTCGATGGCCTCGAGATGAAGTGCCGAATCAACCAACTCCTCAAAAGAAAGCTTAAGCTGGAGCATTAAAGACTTCTTAAGATATTTCTTAAGACCAGAGACAAACTTCATATTCTTCTTATAAGAAGTGCTAATGAATTAAAGACCATACTTAGATAAGGCCTCGAATGATGCAACATATTCAGGAACGGAAGACTTCCCTTGCTTCAACTCAAGGAAGCAATGGGCTAATAAAACTTTCTCAGATTCAGAAACGAATTTGAGTTCGAATCGTTCCCGAAACTGAGTCCAAGAAAGAACAGACTCATCAAGTTCGGCTATAAGAAGCTCGTACCAATCAAGGGCATGCTCTTGCAATAAGCTAGAAGTTACAAGAACTCGATCATGGTCAGAAAGATCCATGCGAGAAAAGGTACGCTCACATGTGCGAATCCATGCTTGGACCTCAAGAACGGACTCGGAGCCTTTGAATGGCTTTCCACCAAGATGAGAAAAATCACTACACAGGCGTGCAAAGGCAGACTTGCGTGGAGGAGATGCACGAATAGGAGCTGGAGGCTGAGTGCTCCTAAATAACTCCAAGAACTGATTAGCAGACATATAAACGCCGTCCGCATGTGAGCTGCTGGATTGCCCAGCATCCGAGCGTCGTCCTCTGCCTCTTCTGGCCATTAGCTGAAAGATAAGATAAAATAAAGATTATTCACAAGGTAGATATCATTAATTCAAATATGGAATACTACGAAATAAAATGCATTCCTAGACGCATTCCCAAAATTCTATCTACCCCGAAGGCACGGAAAGAAATAAGGCACGATGATTCAATGATTCGTAACATTCGTATTACACTTTCATGTACTGTAATATGTGTCTCTGTTCTATGTTTATCATATTTTGTTCTGAACCTGGCACTGATACCAAGTTGTAATGCCCCACTCCGAGACCCACATTAGCAAAGAGTATTACTAGGTAACACCGTCTGCTAATACGAAGAATAGAGCTGGATAGGAGCGACCATCTATAACCTGGTCTTAATTATCCATTGAATACACCGACAATTGCCACTTCTTACCTAAATGGATCGACATATCCAATAAATACTTAATACAAAGCCATAGGTGGTTGAAGGATCTATCAGAATAAAATATAACAACTCAAATGTAATACACATCACAGAACAGTGGATCATCATACATTTTCACATATACAGATACATTACAGAGTATACAAAATGATACATGTCAAGTGGTAAGCAAACCACAATATACAGGCGAGTCAAAAGAATACATACCAGAGTTACAGCCAAAAAGGACTACACAAAAAGCTATAACAAAAAGGAGCTAGCGGAAGCAAAATAGGCTAAGTCCAATGTACCTAACCTGAAACATCTCGGTCTGACCCGAGTATAAAATACACGGGTCAGTCTAGCTAAACAAATCAGTTAGCTAAACTAAATGATAATGAACATACATAGTCATAAAGTACCACAAATATCTCCAAAAGAGATAACCAAGTCATCTAACATAAGATGATTCATAACAAGCCTCATATCATAGGCAACTTGAATAAACCAAGGATATCATATCCCAAATCAAGCCAAAAGGCAAATAACAAATACCAATAAAGGTAACACAAGTTTCCAAAAGGTAATCGCTATATATCGTGTGGTTCAAATAACCTACTCCGAAAGGCGATACACTAGGGAAATATAATTGTCAAAGAAACAAAAGATACTCGAGCTCAGTACTGCATAACAAGGATCCACAAGCCCGAAGGCAACAAACCCAAATATCTCTCGAGCGATGACGAATGACCAACTCCAAAAGCGATACTATAGGGCAACAAACCCGAAGGCACAAACCTGAAGGCAACATACCCAAAGGCAACAAACCTCGAAGGCTCAAACCCGAAGGCAACAAACCGCGAAGGCAACAAACCCCGAAGGCTCAAGCCCGAAGGCAACAAACCTCGAAGGCAACAAACCGTAGTGGCGAAGGTCCGTGGGCCCAGTATTGGACACCACTAACTAGCAGAATGTGTCACAACTTCTCAGAAAGGAACCTGAAAAATGTTAACGTGAGTCCCATACCACACGTTCGCACTAAACGGTTTACTAACCGTTAGTCAATTTCACACTCAAAGCAGTACAAAGTTCACCTCATCTCATCGGTAAACTAGACCCAAAGGTCAAAACGGTCAAACGAATAGATTAGGAATTAACTGAAAAGATAAACGCACGTGTTCATAGCACGCGTTTTATTTAATCATTTGATTCTCCTCCCTCTTCGCTCGATGTGCAAAATTATGTGTGTTTTAAATAGAAATTAGAAGTTAGAGAAACAAGTTTTTAATACAATTTAAAACGATCATTTTATAAAAACCCGTGCACGAAATCAAAAAGGAATCATCAAAGTAAAAAATGCGATAACAACTGATTGGATCGACACGAATCGATCGAAATTGGAAAACCAAAGCAAAATAGGCAAATTGGCTGAGGCAAGCAGGCCAGTCGACTGAACCAGGGGGTCAGTCGACTGGACCAGTGCCTGGAAACTTTTTTGTTTCCAGGTCAGTCGACTGAACCAATGGGTCAGTCGACTGACAAAGGGGTATAAAGTTTTTTCTGCCCAGGGTCAGTCGACTGGCCTAGAAGGTCAGTCGACTGATACAGACCTAGGCAAATTCCTGGGGTCTGGTTCGGTCGACTGACCTACTGGTTCAGTCGACTGAACTTGCTACCAGAGCAGAATCAGCCTAGCCCCCTTTGGGGAAAAATAGATAACACGAATGGAAGCAAACGAACGAGCAACTACGACTGAGGATTTACGCCAACCGACAACCCAGCCTTGTATGGCCCTCCGAAACACTCCACTAACGTGTTCAAACATCAAAGATTGGATTTTCCCAAAATTGGATTCCAAAAACCAAAAATTGGACAATTCACCAAATCGAACACAAATGAACATGAATTGATGTTAAGAATTCTTACCCAACAATCAAAGATAGTTATAGACATAGATGTGAGATAAAAATCTCACCTTTTAACTCAAAAACAAATGATAAGAAGCTCGAACACAAGGAAAAGATCAACCACTCTTTACTTCAACTCCACAAGCTTCAATCTAAGATCAAAACAAGTATTTCCTAAATTAGGGTTTAGGAATTTTCTGAAATCGAAGAGGAATTGAGATGGAGAAGGTGGAAAGAAGGCTTACCTAAGCTTCTTTTGGATTTTGGAGCAAGAAATGGAGTTTGCAATTGAATCTAGGGCTTGGAATTTCTAATTCCTCTTCTCTTCCCCCATTTTCAGTTGAGCTTGAGAAAAAGAGATGAAATGAGAATGAATGGATGAAGAGAGGGCTGAGTTAGAGTATATGATGAGTTGGGTGAAACCCAAACCCTAAATCCCAAATAGAAAATAGCAAAATTCAACTCACTCCAAACATATCGAAGCTTATACTCAAAAAAGTCGCAAACGCCATTTTGGACTCAATGGAAGTGGTCCCGAGTCCTAATTCGACCGTTTGCAAAAAGTGACATTTCGGACTTAAATCCGACTAACGACGCTATATTTAAATTAAACATTTAAATACACCATCGTAAAATATGCGGGTTGTTACAAAGTGTATCGAGTCTCTCTATCTATCAAAGTGTGATTGGAAACGGTATGATTGTGGCCTGTATATCAATTGGGTGTGATTGTAGCCCGTAAATCTATTAGGTGATCTTGTAGCCTGGTTAAATCAAGAGAGTTTGCCCTGGACTCGAAGACAGAAGGGTGTATCTCGTGGCCTTAAAATCGAGGTTGTAATATCGACATTATATTTGAAAAGAAATCTGCACAAGAAATTGTGTGGGACTGGATGTAGGGTAACTCCGAACCAGTATAAAATTCCGGTGTGTTCTTTCCTTTATTGCTTTTATTTACTATTTGCATCTGTGTCTGATTTTGTGATTGTTTCTTTGTTTGTGAATTGCATATGTTTGGATTTAATTTGAAAATATTTCAAAAAGATACATAAATTTAATTAAACACTATTCACCTCCCTCTAGTGTTAAACCAGCCTTAAGATCCGTAATATGCATTTCCTACAAATACAACTTTTATATTGGACATATCTACTATAGCATTTATACTGTAACACATATATCTTATATATGTTTATTTTTATTTAATTAATTACCTTTAATTAATTTATTTAATTAAACATTTTTATTAAATTATATCAATTTCAAAATTTATCTTACATACATACATGTATACTTATGTTATCTTAAACACTTTTAAATAACATAACATATCAACATACATAATACATGCATATAAGTATTAATTAATTGACTCATTTAATTAATTTATTTTATTAATCTTATTAAATTTTAAATTTTGAAATTAATATTTAAATAGTTTCAAAAATTTTGAAATTTTGATTACCTTTTCAAACATTTTGAAAGTTTATGTTATATTACAACCTTTTATAATAAACAAGTTTTTATTTTAAATTTAACTTTTAAATTTAAAATCTAGTCTTAATTTTCAAAACTATTTTGAAAATTAGCCCAAGGCCCAATTCAAATTGGGCCTTTTCTATTAGGGGTAACCTTTGGGCTTACTCCACCTTTCCAGCCAGGCAGGTAACCAGGTAGGACATGGTACTTGATTGCCCAAATCTAATCCTAGACATCACCTTTCTAGACATCGTACTAAGTGCGCAGGCTTAATTAGTTAACCCTAACATGAATAATCTAGACCGCATAGGCTATTAGCCGCTGATACCATTATTGGAATTGGGCCAGCCCGCAGCAGGAGAAATGGGTGAATTTCAAAAAATTTAGCCATTTTGGATCTTTAATGGGCCTATGAAGTCTAAATATACTTAGAACTTTTCAAAGTTTCTTCTAAATAAAATCAATAATTTATTTATTTTTATAAATAAAGTTTCACTTTAATTTAATGTGCATATAAGTTAGAGAATATCAAATATACTCTTATACACAAATTTGTGTGTAACGTTTACTTTTTAAATTTATTCAGAGAAGGAAATATTTCATTTCTTTTCTCTTAACGTATTAAATTAATGAAGGGGCATAAATTTATTTAGAGAAGGAAAATTTTCATTTCCTTCTTTTAGTTAAATTAAATAATTGATTACTAAAATAACATTAATGACTAATCTAATGACATGAATTGTAAATATATTCACAGTAAATATTGTGCAAGTGCAACATATAGGGAGTGTGCATAGTCAGTGGAAATTGATATGTATACATAAAATAAACAAGAACAATTTGAATGGTTATTACATAGGAATTGAAATGGAAATAAATAAGGGATGACAAGGGTGATTGATACAGTTTCCCTTTTAGCAAACTAAATTAATGCAACATATTAATGACAATCAATAGGTACCATAATGTAAGAATATAGGAAGTGAATAATGAATTGTATGTATACATTATTGTCTTAATTAAAAAAGAGGAATTGATTTCATACTATGACAATAATGTAAAGAAAAACAAATTTTATATGAACACATACAAGTAGATCCAAATATGTATATATGAAATTCAATCAAAGCTTTCTAATAATATAAATTAGATAATTATTACAGTCAATTTCAAAACTTTGATTTGTTGTTAAAATTAGTTTTATTCATATGTAAATATCTAATGCAATAAAAAGTGCAAGTAAAACATGCATGCATACATACATACATACATATATTAAAATTCAAAACTAAAATTACACTTTATTATAAAAGATTAAAACATAGATCTACAATTGAAACATTGTATTGAATTCCATATAAATTTCATTTTTAACTTTAAATATTATTCAATCAATCAACATGAAAATGTAAATTTCCAGATTTAAATAAATGAAATTTATATTAAATGTTAAAACATAGATCTAAAATAAAACATTATATTTTAAAATATACAGATTTAGTTTCAATTTAATAAAGTAAAGAAAAGCAGCTAATTAATTCAAACATGTCAACATTCAAATCTGAAGAATTACAATTTAATTATAATATTTAAAAACAAAGATCTACACTTAAATATTGTTTTAAAACATAAACAAATTTAATTTTGATCTATCAAATGAAAACTCAATCATATCATTCAACAAATAATTCAATCTTCATAAACAATTTTTAATTAAGCAAGATAGTAATACATCATACAAACTATAAAAGTCAAACTAAATTTCCATCAAACATTGCAAAATACTATCTGTATATAGAAAATGGCATACCTTGCTACCCAATCCTTAAAACACACCTTGTTGATGTCGCCTTTGATTTGCACCTTAAATGAAGAATGCTTATAGATCCGATTGAATCACCTTAGGACGTTGCCTAGAAACCACACCTTGAATGATGATATCTCCTCAGATCTTCAAGATCCACATCCTATCCTTGCAAGAGATGGATGAACCACTTTTGTTTTATTTTATTTGATGTTTTATACGGAGTTGAAAAGTTTTGGAAATTTTATTTTATTTTTGTTTTCTGCCATGAAAAGTTAAGAGGGGAGAAAGCAACAGACTGAAAGAGAAAGAATGAATTGTACGTACAGAATTAAGTAGAGAATATTTTTTTTGAAAGAATGAAACTTTTCCCATTATTTAATTAAAACTTCCCTAATTAATTCTCTTGATTGTTTCTCTCTCTCTAATCCTTTCTATAACGACCTGCCATTTCGAACCATTTAAATCGACAATCATCCTCACATGTCAGACTTGAATTGCTAAAAATAACATATTATTAATTTATATTTGACAAAACTTAGCATATAAAGTAAATAAACCAATCAAAGAATCACAAACACAGAGTAATACAACAATAAGCAGCGGAATAGATAAATAGTAGTTCATGAAGCTACTACAATAAACAACAGAGTCATAAACAAAATACAACAGATATCCAATACATAGAAGTGTCAATACAAAAGAAAATGACAAGTCTGCACAAAACAACTAGAACAACTGGAATAACTAAAGCTGAATAGATATAAGACAGATCTTCAAGAAAAACTCCAAGCTCCAAAGGCGAGTCTCAAATGCTGTGGCACTCAATCTGACCCGAGCATAAAGCAAAACACAAAACACTCGAGTCAGGATTAACATTCTTATGCTAGTAAATAAACTCAAGTGAAATGCAATATAACTTAAAAGATGTTTGGGATTCCCATCCTTTAAGGATCCATGGAACTATCTACATACATTGTACAATACGCTACATAGATAATGTCTACGGTAAAATAAACTATTAAAATAGCGTCAAGGCATTACCCATATCCCCCTTAACACATTTTTATATATATTCCCTAGTCTATACAGTAGGTAATTCCTCAATAAACCGGAGGGCTATCAAAGGGCACTCTATAGGTATGGTACAAACCAAACTCGTAAAGGTGTGATAAGGCATGTGACAAGGCACGCGAGGCAATGCCAGGGTAGGATTCTACCGTTTGCACTCCCGGACTGGTGGTAATGCATAGCAGCTACTACCGCCCACCTCGAGACACACTCCCAAATCAAAGGTCACTATAAGAAAAGTAGTTTTTTACATATAACGCTTTTTTGATTTAGAGAATAGTTTGGTGTGTAATGCATTCTAATCTGCCTTTTATTTTTCATGGCCGCCAATTCCCTAAATTATTTCCCCCTCTTCTTATTTGAAGCCGCCACAGTGCAAATTAAAAAAATCCTGCAATATCAATTCGCCACTGAAGGAAAAAAGAAAAAAGGATTGACACTCGATTATGATTGGGAAGGCGATGGGACCATGGTGATAGGAGGATGCCAGCTTTTACCAACCCTTATCACATAAGGTGATCCTTATCTCATTTTTATATATCGCCTCAATTATATCCAAACCCGATTCCAAATTTATTCCCTAATTCACAAATTTATTGAATGGGAAGAAAAATATCGCATTCTCGTGCGATTGGGTGGTGCCGGGAAGAAAGGCGCGGGGCTATCATAGCGATATAAGCAAAGAGGCGCTGGCGTATGTTGGATGCCAACAATGTTTGCTTGCGTGCATCAGGTGGAGGACGATGCGATGGAAGGAGTTGGCATGCGTTCTTGAAATGGGGTCGCTAGAGGGTTTCTCGATGATAGTGGAGGTTGTTGAGAACACAAAAATCAAATTTAGGTGAGTATAATACCTTTTATTAATCTAACAATGAAGTATATACATATTTTTTTTATCAACAATGAGTCTAAATACCTATTTTGATTTACAGTAGATTAATTTCTATTTTGATTTCTAATTGAAATATATGTGAATTAACTGCCTTATTTTTGTGGTTATGAATTATTGAGGATTGATTTGCCGTGGATTATATAAATTTGATGTTCATTAATTTGAAGGGCTAATGAATTGAATTATATGTGAATTGAATTAATGATTTGGGTTTAACAATTTATATTAACTATACCAAAGAAATAAATTTTCTAATTTGATTTAAATTTAATTCAGTTTTAATAAAAATGGGTTGGTCGCCTAATGTAATGGAATTATTTTTAGTAAATAAAGAATTATTTTGATAGTTTGATAAGAATTTTGATGAAACAGTGAGTATTACACACTATTTTGTATTTACATTGAGTATAATCTGGTTTTGGGATTTAACGTATGATGGTTCAGGTTTACACTTGCTGTTATAATGTTTATGTGCCTGCAAACATATGTATTCATACCATATAGTAGTGTTCTAATACAAATATACTTTTGCTTGCAAGATATGCTTCTAGATGAAGATTATGTTACTTTCTTATATCATTTAGACAATATCTAAATAGTGAAACTACCATAGCTATGTTTTACACAAGATTCAATCACTAGGAAAAATACTTGGTTTTCCATCCTATTAACTATTGTTTAGCTAGAATAGATATTAAACTTCTAGCCAAAGAAGGTGGCCATGTAATTTCTATATTGCAAACATGGCTATGATTTTTCTTATGAAATTTAGTTGATATGTTGTCATTTATATTACTCCATTAGGTGAACAAAGGATTGCACAAACCATTTCCACTATGTTAACTTCATTTATTTTCATTGTTCTTGGATTGAAACCTCCAGTTCACGTAATATGACGTTTATAAGTATTTATATGAACTCAAAACTTTACCTCTCTTATATAAGGATTATTTACATATCAAATATATGTTATATCTAAAGTAGGAAAATTTGACAAACTAAATTATAGGCTAAATTATTGAGTATATTGATTCATCTAGTGGTAAAGCAAAAAATTACTTGAGAAGAGCGGATTAAATAATGAACGCTGCAACTACAATACCGGTGATTTAAATCTGTCATTTATTTATGAGCATTTATTTAAGTGCAATTTATTCTTTTAAACTTGAGAATGTCTATTTGTTATCCTCTCTCCATTGTAAAATTAGATAATAGAAGTAGATAATTTTACATCCAAAAAATACTAATTTGTAAATCATTTATCTTATTTGGCCATAAAAAAGATAATCTTTTTGTTGTATTTGGGACATTGTGTTAAGGGAATATCAAACTCAGCTCCACTAGACATAGACCAGTTTTTGAAGACTGTTTAAATGTATTATGACGCTATACATGACTTTTTTTTAGTTAAAAGGGTTGTTAAAGGGAAAAACAAAATAGTATGGGATGTGATTAGATAATAAAATATTAGAACTAAACTTTGAATGCATAATCATTATAAATAAAAAAGAAATCCGAACTAAACAATTTGATATGATAACCCACTAAATGAACAAACCTTGATGTGCTTGTTTTCTTCCTTTGTTTTTTGTAGGGTATTGTAGATTCCATCCGTGATAATAATGTTGTTAGATAAAGCCCAAATGACCCATGCTGAACAAAGAAAAGATAGAATGGATTGAACCGTTGATTAGAGTTGATATCCAATTACTAGGCAAGTTTAAAAGGTTACTAGCTTTGATCATGTAGTATACATCACCTGTGCCATTTATAGCTTATTACTTCATGTTTACTATCAGGAGTGAAAAATCTCTGCTTGCTAAGTATTCAGCAATATTTTCTTTCATGCCATAACATTTGATGATCTGGTACATTATTTTTCTTCCACATTTATTTATCTTATTTATTTTGCATTGAATTTAGGCATCTACATTTTCATTCACCATTTCTCACAAAAAATTTACATTTATCCACGCTTATTATTAATTGAGAAAACACAAAAAATCAATGTGTTTGGCAAAGCTTTCTTCTTAAAATTTCGTTAGTAGTCCTTATACTGCATTCGATAGGAGTTTATTTACTTAATTCATTATTTGTACACAAGTTGTTTAGACATAAAAGGCATGATAAATGATAAAGAGTTTTCAATCTCTTAATTTTCTAAAAAAAAAGAAAGTAGCCATGTTGCTTACGAGTAAAGCAATCCAAATACCTAGTGATCAAATGCAGATAGACATGCATGTATACTCACTTATATAAAATAACACAATGAATCCAAAAGCAAATTACTAATAATTATTTTAGCTTAATTTTCATGATTTTCATTGAAACAGTAAACTTATCAGATACTTTGTAATTTTGTAATTCAGCTTACATAATCCAAAATGCAACTTCCTTTCATATTTAACTCATTATCATAGATTAAACTGCCAAAAGGGATGAAAAACTATTCACCTCAAGTTACTACTTCTAAATACTAACAATAATGCTTGCTTGGTGGCTTTATAGCAGACTCCTTCCTAGGTCGATTCTCAGTATTTCAGTATATTTACAATTATATATGAACTATCTTAAATCATCAAATTTGATTATATTTTGACATTAAAGGAAATGATTTATTTAATAATAACTAAATTTTATAAACTGAACTAGGTTTTATAAAAATTAACTACATTTATATAATACAAATTAACTAAGATTATAAAAATTAATTTCGTTTATTAAGTTATATAAAAATTAAATAAGCTTATAAAAGTTAACTAAATTTATAATAATGATAATAATAAACAAATAAATAATAATAATAAATTAAATAAAAGCTTTATAAAATTAACTAAGTTTATAATAATAATATATACCAACAACAACAATAATAATAGTAAATTAACCAAGTTAACTAAGTTTTATAAAAATTAACTAAATTTATATAATAATTGTAAAAACTAAGATTATAAAAATTAATTTATATTATATAATAATAACAAAAATTAATTATGTGTTTAACCAACCCGATATTCGGATTCACTTGAGGTATACATCTAATTAGCGGAAAAAAATACACATCCTATTATTGGAAAAATACAAACAGTCATATGTTCATATTTAGAGCAACTTAACAATCCCCTTTTTAAATGAGCAAATGTAGTTGGCACAAATACCAATTGTTTGTATAAGTTTTCCTCTAGCATATTTCTTCAAATATTCCATGTTCTCATATTCAGAATGAAGAATGTGGAATACACACTCAATACAAGATAAAAGTGTCAGATCCCTGTTTTTGATGTTGTTATAGGAAAAGTCCTTGTAGAAATAAATACGTAAATTTGGTCCCTATTTTTGAAAAATAAAAAACGCAAGGTGCTTTGCACTTTTCTGACACAAAATGCAAGGTAACCTATACTTTTCTGATTTTGGAAATTTTTTCGAAGTTTTGAAAATTTTTAAAAATTTTCAAAATTTTGAAAAGCGCAAGTTAACTTGCACTTTCTATCAGGAAAGCGTAAGCTAGTTTGCGCTTTTTTATTTTGAAAATTTTGAACATTTTAAAACTTTTGAAAAGTGCAAGGTAACTTACGTTTTCTATCAAGAAAGCGCAAGCTAGTTTGCGCTTTCTGATTTTGAAATATTTTTGAAAATTTTGAAAATTTTGAAATTTTCAAAAAAAAATTAATGTTTAAAAAGCGCAAGCTAACTTGCGTTTTTTGATTTAGAAAAAACAGGGACCTAATTTACATACTTATTTCTACAGGGACTTTTCTTATAACAACAATAGAAATAGGGACCTTTCGTGCAAAGCCTCCACTCAAAATATAGTTTGAAAGGAATCTTTAAGCAATTTAATAGGTATGTTTTTCAACTATTTATTTGAATTAATTAATATTTAAGGTTATGTATTCATCCACACTGTTCTTTTATGTAATTTAGGTGATGCAGATATGCATGATGTGTTTGCTACTCTGCCAACATGTTAAGACACCAAAGTGCACTTACTTTGTTGTTGTACTCCCGGGTCCATTTTCAAGGAAAAATAGGTATGTTCCTTTTAATTATCTTTGTCCAAATTGTACTTAGCGTAACAGTAATAACTTATATATTTGTTATAACACCAATTTTAGTAAATTATTTTTTAACAATTTTTTCGTTCTGAATTGAAATATAAACATGTCCTGTTTGGTACTATTATACATTACTGGAGTAATTTCACTTCTTCCCTATAAAGCTTCTTTTATAATGCATCATTTTGTATAATTCTTTTCCGTTTCCACATATGAGACTAAGTACAAGCTTAAACATGACGTTGTGTGATGCTGATATTCAATGCGTTTTATGATTGAAACATGTAAAGTGAATGTACAAGATTACGAAGATTCACTTTTTGTTGTTTTCAGTAGTTCTACTTAGTTTTCTTTGTCATTTGTAATTTGTAAACCACCTAATACGTTTCAAAGTTTTTTCAGGATTTTAAAAGTACACATTGATTGTAGTTCTTTTTGTTGTATATTGATCTTTAGTTAGACCAGATATAGTTGCATTAATCGAGGAAATGACCTTTATGGTATTTTATTCTATCTTCAAATTAAATATTTTTATTATTTGTTTTCTACAACCGAGTAGCCGATTTAACCCTTTTGTTTTTAACTTATTCCTATGAGCCTTAATCGCTTGGATTCGTATGAATGCAGAAATAAAATGGCGATTTGTATGGATGACAAAAAATCAAATAACGACATGGTTAGACTTACTAGTTCATAGCTAGCAAAGCAAATTGATGTATTCGATGTACAATTAGATATTTTATACAAGCTGCACAAAAATTAGTTGGGTTGGATTAAATTGTTTGAATTGAAGATAGTTCATTTTGCACTGGACCTCATATATGGTTGGATTATTAGTATGTTTTGAATTGGATTAAACATGATTGGATCGAACTATAGTATTTTGTATATAAAATGAGAATTTTTTCAAAAATTTAAAATAATAATATTCAATCTATAATTTTTGCACTTAGTATCAAAGTACATCACAGATTTTATCACATTCTTTATTCGCTGATACTACATTACATGAATTTCATTACAAAGTAACTGGTATTTTTGTCTTGAACCATGAATCCAATAGTAAACAATGTTAAATGCTGATAAGCGTCCAATTTCTATTTAAATAAGGTTGACAAGGATTTAATAAGGGTTGAGTTGGATAGAAAAAACATCAAACTACACAGTACCATATTCGATCAAAAGTGGGTTGGGATGAATTGGCCATGTATGTGTTGGGTTTGTTTTAATATGACATGTGTACATGGTATATAAAGTAACCCTTTCTATGAAGTCTAAGAATCAGGTTTATTTACAATTTTCTTACACAACATGAAACAGTTATGACAAATAATATAGAAATATTGGACAGGAAAAGTTGGAGGTTTCGCACGTAGGCTTACATCCAAATGAAGTTGACTTTGGCTTTATAATGCACGTAAACATATAATCAACAAGCTAGCGATTGGATGATATTATGTATATAAACACAGCAGAAAACAAATACACCCCTACATAATTATGCAATTGCACTTGGACTCCATTTTCGGGGGCTTTGCTCTCTTAGGCACTTTGGTCGTAATATTTTCCTTGTAAATATGCAGAAAAATAACGCTGTGGTTGGAGCAATAACTGGAGCATCTCTTGCATTGACAGTAGAAGATACAACACACGAGCTTCATGTTAATTCCACCTTTTGCTTTTACATGTCTATATCTTTGTTTTTGTAATTAAACATGCACATAATATACAATGGCAAATTATGTTGTTAAAACTATGAGATATTATATATGTATGAATATTTGATTATGTTTTAATACATTATGTTACATTATTATGTTTATTATTTTTTATGATTGCTGTATTATTATGTGTACACAGAAAAATAAAATATAGCGCTTAAAAAGCGTTATAGTTATATAATATAAGCGCCATGAAAATGTACTATAATTCCAGTGCTTACCGTAGAAGGACAGCGGAATAAAAACACTATTATATTGTATCTATGCATTTTATAGCGGCATATACACGCTGTAGTAATATGTAAATAGCGGGCAGATAGTGCTATAGAAAAAAATATTATAGCGACATATATGCGTTATGGAAGCTTACTATTTTATAGCGGCATTTTTGTGTTATGAATACGCCATTGATTTTTTTATAACATGTCGATATATAGCATTTATTGAACTGCTATGTTTTTCTTTTATAGCGCGGTTATATGCCGCTATGGATGACTCCTTTTATTGTAGTAGGTGCACCCAATTAAATCACAAAGTAATAGAATGGTATCGAAGAAGCATGCTAGATCGGAGGTGCGATCTCACTTGGCTCGGTATAGCTCCTATTTTAGCCACATCAAGCTGACTCGTGGGAGTCAGGGCTACGTTAATACCTCACATAGAATCGTTCTCCAAACCATCCTACTTTATTCTGGATTCTCCACCATGTGCACAGTTGTTAAAGTGGTTTTCGGTATTGGCAGAGTGTATGACAATATCCGATCCCGGTCTCTTTAACAACCAAACGCTTATTTCACACCGTGGTCATTTTATATAAAACATTTCAATAAAATCCCAAGTTACAAATTCAACCAATATCAAAATATTTAACTTCAATTATATTTTAGTTTTGAACATTTAACTACAATTTCCATCAAATTTAAATTATCTCAATTTCAAAATCATATGTTTGAAAATTCCATAAACAAATAGATTTAATAATCTTATCTGATTTTATTCCATTAAATTTGATTAAATTTACAATTTAACCTTATTTCCTCTTACCTTATCTTCTTTTTGGCAAAGCCAGCCGGCTTTAGAATGGGTCGTGCCACTATGAATATAAATAAAGAACGAGTGTTCTATACATGCACAGAACAGCTAAAATCTAGTTTTATAGTGGCCAGACCACTTAGTACAAGAATAAAGGTAAAAGAACAGGAGCTAGTCATATAGACCAGACTACTCGGAAGGGCATAAGCCCTCCTGTCATGACTGATATCAACATCAGTACCAGGACCTATGACATGCTGAACTGCAGCAAAGTACGAAGCCAGATTCAGATCAAATTATTATAAAATTGATTAAAGTTTTTATAAAATCTATATTAATTATATTAAATCAAATTTTTTAAATAAAACTTTAAAGCTATGTTATATATTTTATGAAATTGAATCTTATTTTATTAAATTAAATTTTTGTTTATTAAAGTTATTGTATAAAAATCTGTATTTATTATATTAAATTAAAACTAAATTAACTCTATTAAATTAAGTCGAAATTAATTATATTAAGTTAAATCTAAATTAATTATATTAAGTTAAATATAAATAAATTATATTAAATTTTAAAATATATGTTTTATAAATATATTTAATATCATATTAAATTAAATTTAAACTATTTAAATTATATATTTAAAACTAAATAAAATTATAAGTTAAATCTTAAAATTTCATTTAAAATCATATATTAGCATATAATTTTAAACTTTAAACATATATAATAGTTTAGTTTCCAAATATAATTTTTAATAAAATCATTAAATTATATTTTAAGAATAAAATTTATTAAATCAAATATACTTTATACTTTTAGAAAATAATTTAAAAACTGACCAACGGTATCCATATATAATTTTCTACCCTAAGGTCAAGTGATACGGATATATATCATTTCAACCGCAATAAATTTAAATTTACGGGTATATATCATTTTAACCCGCAATCTCGAGTAAAATTCAAAATCCATAAAATCGCTCGAGTTTATCATTTTAACCCATAATGATTTTTCCCTCATCTATAAGACCATTCGGTATGTATCATTTCAACCCATAGTGATTTTCCTAACAATAACTAAGGGAACTTGCAGTGTGATAACAACATATAAATAAACATACATCCAATCATCCAAAATATCAACAAATAAGCATCCATCACGATCATCATTCAAATCAACCAATAAATCACAACAATTAACTGGTTATCATTATAGGGTATTTAACTAGCAATTTAAATTCAATATTAATTTAAATGGCAGTTAAATTCAATATAAATTCAAATTAAATTTAAATGACAATTTAAATATACCAACAGTCATCAATAAATTTCTAATCACACCATAAATTTAATTTAACTAACATAAGATGGTTTAGTAGTTGTGAGTGGGTTAAATCACTCACCTTTGATTTTTAGTCGATTTAAAATCCAAACAAAGCCCAAAAATTTAACAATCTCAAAATGCAGCCAAATTAGTTCCATACTGTTCGGAATTTCGATACGATTGCAATGAAGAAAACCGCATCCAAATCCGAGCTCATATGAAAAAGTTATTTGAGTTAGAACGATTGAAATTCAAAATTAAAATTAAATAATACAAGGCGAATGAGATAACAACACGTTCCCTCCTAGAACCCTAGCTCCATCACGCGATCGAACATCTCGATCAACAGAACCCAGCCTCCGAAATACATCTATGAACACACGCAACACCAGACCTCACCACCACGATCCGACCCTGCCAGTGTCTTCCCCATCGTTCGCCGCCCACCCCCTAGCCACGCGGCCATCTCCTGCACCCCCCAGCCCAATGTGCCGCCGCCACCAAAAACGCTAATTTCTGGCGATTTGAGGCATCTCTGGCAAGATGTAACCGTACAGATGAACTCACCTTGACGACCTCTACCCACTGCAACTTCCCGATCGACAAATCGTTGCAAATCCATCGTTGAATCTTACGCCCCAATACGAACGGATGAAACTTCTTCATTAACTTCTGGTCAAACGACGCATCAAATCGAAAAAAGAATTGCAGCAGTAGATTGCGCTCGTCGAGAGCTTTCCAACGATATATAATACGACAGGGTTTGAAGAGTTTGAATTTTGAGATTTTGAAATTGAAATTAGGGTTTTGGAATTGAGAATTAGGTTTTGATGTTCTGTCGTTTGAGAAGGAGGATCATATGAGAAGTAGAGGTACATACAGAAATAATGAAATGAGAAACAGTTAAGGTTTATAACAGCATATATGTAGGCTGAGATAGATAAGAAAGAATGGACATATCGAATTGGTTCAAAACGATAACATGACCCGAAAGCCCATTTCGTTTCCGAAACGAAAATGGGTCATCCAATATATCGAAATATATGTTTTCAATATTTTTTAACTTAATGAAACTAGTGTCAAACCATAATTCCATTGTATACAGAAGTTAGCTTTCAAAATCAGATTATATTCATTTAAATTCTTTTAATCGATTTCTACGCGTTTCGAGCTCGCACGATCAAACAATAAGTCCGATCGCTACGAAACCTGAAATCCTACAGTAATTCACCATTATAGATCCGATGAAACTTGTTTCGTTGAAATCCGAAATAGTGGCCAAAATGGTTATTTTCGCGTTAATTAAGTAAATAATTATTAAATTTGTATAATCACTTTACAAATTCAAATTTAAAAGTTAACAATTTTTATCATTTTTGATTTCATAGAAGTTTATAATATTTTAAAATAAATTTTCCATGTCAGATTCAATATTTTAATATTGCACTAATTACAGCGTTCAGTTACAACTGTAATAAAATCCCAGTTAATTATATTTTGATTTCAATCAATTGTTGAATCATGAGTTTTGATTCATGACAAGGAGCATTAACAAAGATTATATGGCGATAGCAACAAAAAGAGAGTAACATATACATGGTATAAACTACAAAGAGAAGAGACTTCAAAACTAGTTTTCGTATGATTATTTATTATGTTTTTGAGTCTTAGATATGTTTAGATACTGTTAAAGTCATTCCTCAAGTAGTTACACTTGCACACAAAATAAATTATTTTCGTTTGTATATGCGTTGAAATTCACTGTGCAAAATTGCACAGGTCAGTCGACTGATTACAGTCGACCAGTCGACTGACCTGGTGCAAAGTGCACACTGAACAGAGAATATATATACAAATTTGAATTTCAGTCAACTAAGCTTCTGAACTCAGTCGACTGACTTGCGTATAACGGCTATATTTTCTGAACGGATGCTTCCTCTTGCGAAGAGTTTCAACCCAATTCGAAGAGTAATGACTGCATCTATTGATTGAATCTCTTAGCAAATGGTTGTATCTATCTATGCACTATATAAACACATCAAAATCATTTTCCAAACAACCGATTCTTGAATAATTTACTGATCTTACTTACTCTCTATATTCTCTGCATTCAAAAGCAATCAAACCATCTTCATTGCTTGAATCCTTGAATTCATATTCATATTCTTTGATTCATAGCAATAATCTTCCTTTCATATCTTCACACACACTCATATACTTGAGGATTTGATTATAGGAAGGGTGTACACACATTGACATATCTGTGTTATCAAGAACACATTAGTCAGACAATTTTATATACTAGTAGAAGTCCTGTTCTGCTGCTCAGGCGTGTGAAGTCCTCTTCGGCTGCTGAGGCAAAATCTTGTTCTACTGCTCAGGTCCCTGTTCGGCTGCTCAAGGGTTGTATAGACCTGTTCCTCCGGGTTAAGTGAGGGTTGTTGTTTTAGTGAAATTCTAGAAGGAGCCTGAGACTGGACGTAGAACGAGAAGTTCGAACCAATATAAAAATCTCTGGTGTTATTTTTATTATACTGCTTTTATATTCCACAATATTTACTGTATAGCTATCGTCACTATACTCTGTATTATCGTATATCCATATTACACGATCCACAACACACTTTCATCAATTTCTTTTTTTTTCGATTTACACTCTTATTATTGAATCGACTATTACCTTATGAATATAATTAACATTAGTCTACGTTTTATTACATTACTATTCTACAGTTATTACTTTAACTCATTTTAATTTCAATATTTAATTACATTAATTCCAACAATTATTTTATTCCTTATTTACAAATTATAACCAAGTTAACTTTACAATTATTTCAATTCATTAAAATTACATTAAAATAATTGTCAATAACATTCAAAAAACACTATTAAATTATATTCTAATTATTTCCTCATTAATAAATCATAAATTTTAATTTCTCTCAACATTAAATTTCAAAATCAAATTTAATTTAATATTTTTAATTATCGAAAAATGCGGGTCGTTACAACATGTCTGCAAGTTTGAATTTTTCAATTACCCATCAATTGCTTAAGTATATATTGATGACGTTTGTATGTTTATTACAGACGAACATGAACAAAAATGTGGGGATATGAAGGAAATGTGCACCAACCTCATTTCAAGATAAAAAACGAATCAGAAAGAATATTTCAATTATGTTGAATCTCCAGCACACAACGTGGTAAATGGGTAAATTTTAAAAAAATTATTTCATTTTGGATAGTATTAGGCATATGAAGTCTAAATTTATTTTAATTAAAATTAATATTTTATTTAAGTTGTGAATATAGTTTTATTTAATGTTATATTTATATAATATAACATAACATGCATATCATATACACATGTGTGTACGTGCATGTTCAACATAGATCGTGTACATAGTTTAACATGCCCGTATATAAATGTGCTGCGATTTACACCACAATGGAAAAATTAGTCCATCTATATACATATGTAATGTCTAATGTATGTGTGCGCGTATGTGTATGTGTATGTATTGTTTTATACGATATAAAATAATATTTGTAAAATACAAATGTGTGCGCGTGTGCGTATATATAATTGACATTATAATATATAATAATGAAATTGTAAATATTAATATAAATAACTTTGAATCTAAATTCAAAACTAAAAATTAAAATTTTAAATTTTAAATCTAGACTTGAATAATAAAATATCTAGATATTCCAAATTCAAATCAATACATTAGTTTACAAAATTATTTACAAAATTATGGACAGTGTGGCCCTTCTAGAAAAAACAAGCAACTGCCTTCAGCCGTTTCATCAAACATGTAGACCAAGTTTCTGGTAACCACCACTGAATAGCCGCATCACCACTAAACAAGCAAAACACGTGAATCCATCTTCCATAACCGATCTGCACGTGCCTCCGTCGATCTCTAGGCGGCGCTGCCTCGTATGGGCGTCTTCCCTGCCCTTCTAGTCCAAAGACGACGTACTCGTTCTGCCCTTAGATCGCCGGATCTATCTCTCTAATCTGTATTCCCATTTCTTAGCATGACGACAGATGATTTCACGTGTTCGAGATTCTCCATTGAGCACTTATCAGAGGATATAAAGACGAAGTTTTTTCAATTTTCAGTAACTGCCCTTCGTGACTTAAATCAGAACTTGATTATCACCACTCTCAAGCGAATGGTTAACATTCTGATGAATTTCCTGCGAAACTACTGTCTTTGCCATCATGTGCTCGAGCAGGTAAAGCACTATTCATATCCCAGATCTGGGATTCGTTTACTCACCAGATCTTCGAACTTTAGAACTCAGGGAAACGTAAATTGTCGTGAACCTTCGTTCGTGACTCAATGCCATTCTGCAAATTGAAAGACGACTCAATCTTGTTTTGATCTCACTGTCACGCCTCATGAGATATTTTTTTGAGACAAAAACTGAATTCGACATTTTTTTTAAACAATAACCGTATAGAGCCCTTTTGAAATCGATTCTCGTCTTCATTCTCTTCCTTCCGCTTCTTATGCTTTGTCAATTCGGGGCATTAAGATTGAAACGATGCTGTGCCCACCAGTAACACACCCTGTCAGATGTGGATCTTCGAAAATTCCATGGGCGGAAACACTTCAAGAACTCCCATTTGTACTCCATTGTTACGGAGTTCCGCTCTCAAGAGAGAGTTCCCCCCACTGTATATATAAAGATATTTTACTATGAATAAATGATTAAATACACGCGCACAAATATACATATCAACATATATTCGGTCTTAATAATATTAATCAAAATATTTTTTTTATTGTTATTAAAGGCTTACGGTTTACAAGCAGTTACTTTAATTAAAAATTTCCATGCAAAAATTTTAATAAAAGAATTTTTTTTTTTACGAAAACTATTCTAAAACATATGCATGACTTTTATTAAATATTTATTAATATATTTTATACAATATGTGTGTGTGTATAAATTTAATTTTTTTTATGAAAACTACAATATATATATATATTTTTTACATAATTATGTTTGTATTTTAAAAATTATTTTAACTAGTATTTATATTCAAATTTTTTTAATATTACTATATGTATGTATGTATAATTTTTTTAATAATACATACATACATTTTTTTTTCATATGATGTAGACAATATAGATATATATGGATTCATGATATTTCATATATTATCTAAAGAAAATAAATGACATAATGAGAAACTATATATATATGTATGTATGTATGTACGTACGTACGTACGTATATATGTATGTACTTGTAGATAAAAGATTTAGCTTCACTAAAATCTAGTTGCGATATATTGAAATGTTGAATCAAAGAACACATTGAATCAGTATCCAAACTTCCAAAACGAGCTACCAGACTGAAAGCAGCAACCATCGATCTACTGTTTGTATTTAATTTGTGTTTTAAAATGTTTGAAATAATGGAGGAGGCTAGTAGAGGAGGTCGACTATAAATGATGAAGATGGAGGAGATGGAGGCTAGAATTAAGAGATCCTAAGTTGAGGTTTAAGGTGTTTAAATAGTGAAGATTCAGAGGAGAAAAAAGGGGATCCAAATCCATACTTTTCTTTTAATATTCCTACCTTTTGAATCGTTGTTCAACCCCACTTTAACTCCACATGATCGGCCATTATGTGCCCATATTTGGGTCTCCTAACTTCTTAAAGCCCAATCAAATAAATGTGTATTTAAATCTAATTCAAACATACATCGATATCGTATATCGATACGTGCGTATATAACTTTTATACACACACTACTTTAAGAATGACCAACACAAATTAAATACAATTTTATAGCTAATATTTCATAAATATTAATTAACTTAATTAATTTACAACAATATAATTAATTAAATCGAGTTGTAGTAGGAGTATTCAATATTTCGGTTGTGTGACTCTTAGGTGTAAATTCGGTCAGCGATTAATATTGAACAATTCAAATATTGACTGTAACGACCCGTTATTTTCAACCATTCGCATCCATTATAAGTGTATAGGTAGACACTTATGCCGGAATTGAATTGCTCAAAATACCGTGTTGTAAATAAAAATTTGGCAAATCTCAGAATATACAGTAAATAAATATAATCACAGATCACAGACACAGAGTAAAATAATGCAGCGGAAGTAAAAGAAATAGTAGTTCATGAAGCTACTATATAAATATACCAGAGTTAAACAAGATACAACAGAAGAAATAAAGTACAACAGAAGTTTCCATATGATAATCAAGTACAAGCTGAATAGAACAACCGAACTGAAATAGATAGGACAAGACAAGCAGATCATCTCCAGCGATTCAAATCTCCAAGAGTGTGGAAATCCAAATCTGTGAATAACTCAGGCTGACCCGAGCGTAAAGCAAAACACAAAACACTCGAGTCAGGACAATATATACTTATATAATGTAAACCAACTCAAGCGAACTGTAATAAGGTACAAGTAACTTAAAGAATGCTTGGGATCGCCCATTCTTTAAGGATCCGTTAAACTATCTACTATGTAGTAATATACGCTATATACAGTAGTGTCTAATTAGTAAAGTATAATCATATAGAAAATAGCGTTAAGGGGATGGAGAACCTTAACGCGGTCGGATCTTAAAATCATAATCGTAGTAAAGCTCGATATGGTAGGTGACACGGCACAACTAGGCAATGCCAGGGTAGATATACCAATTACGCACACGGACTGATGGATACGCATAGCAGCCACTACCGTTCCACCTCGAACAACACTCCCAAATCGGGGGATGACCATCTAATCAATCACAAGTAAGAGTATAATATCGAAGAAATGTGTCCGAGAAGAGGTGCTACCTCATTGGTCCGAGATCGCTCCTGTTTTAGCCACCTTATGCCAACTCACGGGAGTTGGGTCCACGTAACATACCTTAAGAACGTCGCCACCATCCTACTTCATTCTGGAATCTCCACCGCGTACACGGTTGTCAAAGTGGTTTTCGGTATCGACAGAGAGTATGTCCATATCCGATCCCGGTCTCTTTGCCAACCAATCGTTATTATAACCCGTGGTTATAACTTTTAAAAAAACAATACTTTACTTCAAAATAAAATATCATTTCAAACCATATCTTTATCAAAATAAAGATTAAATCAATTCCAAACCATTTCCATATATTTAAATTTTCATATCATTTCAAAACTTCATTTCAAATCATTTTAATATAATAAAATATCATATCCTTTCAAAACTTCATTTCAAATCATTTAATAAAATAAAATATCATATCAGTTCAAATCCAAATATTCAACTTTAAATACCTTTTAAATTCAAAGATATCGTTCATTTACTATCATTTCAAATCACCTTTAAATAGTTTATATTTCAATCAAAATAATTCATTTAAACCTTTTAAAAGTGTAATTATTATATTTTCAAATCAAGTATTCAATTTCCAAAGTTTCAAACCATTCTGAGTTCGTTTACTAAGTCAAAAACCCTAATTATTAAAATTTCAGCATTTCACAGCATTTAAAAACAACTGCTATAAGTTATATTTGAAAACATTTTTAATTCAGCAAAGACAGCACTTAAAACTGCTGTTAAAACTCAGTTTTAGTTGAATTATAGTTCAAAACAGAAAAAGACAGCATTTCAGAAGTGCTGCGGTAGTTCAGATTTTAAAACAAGGGTTAAATTTGGTTCCAGCAAAGACTGAAGACCATTATAGCATTTCCAGAGAATGCTATAATAGGCCTGAGTTCAATATTAGCCTATAAGTTCAACTACAGCAACTACAGCATTTCAGAAATGCTGTAATAGCTCTTTTTACACAATTTTAGTTCAAAACAGAATCTATAGCATTTCTGAATGCTATTAAAAGTTAATTTCAGGTGTTACTGTATTTCTAGCAATTAAATAACTTTAATTTAAAACACATAAACATTTTTAAAATCATATTTTAACATTTAAAATGTTCATTTACATATCGTTTAACATATATCTTTTCATAATAAATTTCTTATAATAAAATCCAATTTTCAACAATTTACTTAATAAATTTAAGTGTAAAAGTTTCCAATTCTTCACATTTCAACAAATAACTTAACACTTCAAATTTAAATTACCATTTTACAAATTTAACTAAATTTCCAATTTTATTTAATTAACTTAACCCTTTAATTAAAACCAAATTTCACATTTCCTAGTCAAGTTATATTTTAAAAGATCACTTTTAAACATTCACTTATTTAACCACTTAAATTCGTAGAAAATCAATAATACTTTAATAAATCACTTAAATTCAAATTTAATCAAATTATCATATTTACCATTTCCAAATAAAATTTAATATCCATTTTATTTATATAACTTAAATATCATTTTTAACCAAAATTCCAAATTTCCAACTTAAGTTATATTTCAAAAATCCAGTTAAACCATTCATTTATTACATTTTTAACACATAGAAAAATCATAATTTCTTTAATTCAAAATATTTCAAAATATGTTTAAATCAAATTTCATAAATTTATATTTTTAAAATACTTAAAAATATCCAAAACACCTTATAAAATAACCACGGGCCTGTATATAGTTTTCTAGCCTAGGTCAAGTGATACGGATATGTATCATTTCAATCCGCAGTTTTTTAAAAAAAAATTCGGGTTCTATCATTTCAAACCCGCAAATCCCAAGTTAAAATAAATAAATAAAAACCATTCAAGCCTATCATTTCAGCCCATAATGATTTTTCCCTATTCTAAAGTCCGTTCGGGTATGTATCATTTCAACCCATAGTGATTCTAGTCTACAAGGAACTTGCAATGGTGATAACTGATACAAATAACAGAATAATATGAAATAACAGTATCATATGATATAACAGGTGTAATAACAGGTGTGAACATCATATGATAATAATATAGGCATATATAACATGATAATATATTTCTATAGATTCACAGAGTGTCAATTTACTAGTTATATAGGTACATATTGTCTGGTGAGAATAACTCACCTGTTAAAGCTGGAGATTAGCGACCAAAACACACAAAATAGATTCCAGAAAGCACAACAAGCACGATATAGCATGGCCTTTGATTTGAATGAAGAGAACCAAGATATGATCTTGTAATAACAATAAGCAGGACAAATATAACATATGAATATTAACCAAAACAATATCGAACAAATTGAAATACAAAGCAATAAAGACAAGACTTTGCATTTACCATTCAAAGGCTTGACCATAGGGGATCAAGTGCTCAGCCATGATGTGTTTTTAGGTCAGGTATGGTGTCATATAGGTCAGGTTACAAGTTGATGAAGGTGGTGGAAGAGTTACAATATGAAGCATACATGGGTTCAAGGCAAAATAGAGTGGTTTACGCAACATTTGGCTCTGTTATGCCAAGTTTTGGGCTCAGCCCTACATACTTCAGGTGTGGTCAGATCTGAAGTGATGTCTAGAGGTGGGTGGTGGTGGAGCTAGGGGTGTGGCCAAGTCAAGATATGAAGGAGATAGTGGAGTTTATGGTTAGGCTAGGCAATTTTTGTGGAGTTTTTGCATTGATTTTGTGGTGATGGCTTCAATTGGATGGCACGGCTTGAGGTGGTGGTCAGAGGTGGAGGTGGTGGTTGCTGTGGCTGGTGATGGTGGAGAGGGTGGTGGAGATGAAGGTGGGTTATAGCTGAGCAAAGCATAAGAGGAGCAAAGACAAAATCAATAAAAGAAGAGGAAGAAAAGTAGAAAATAGAAGCCATTAGAATTGCAATTTTTTTCTCAAATTTGATATAGCCGTGAGTTTTGGAGTGGAGAGATAGATTTTTCATGTGAAAAGATGAGAAAAAAAGTGGCGGCTACACTAGGGTTTTAGACTGCTAGGGCAAAATTTGAGGAGTTAAAGAAAATGAAGGGTTTGGACAAAAAAGGGCTTAAGTTTCAAAGTGTTTTACAACCTTTCATATTTCTTTTCTTTTTAATCTTTATATAAACAAAAATATTTAGAAAAATACTTTACAAACCGAAATCAATTATAAATATGAGAAAACAAAAAATAAATTTTGGAAAAATATAAAAAGAATGAAGAAAATTACTTAAAAATACCAAACAGTGTTCAAAAATTATAAATAAATCACTGTCAGTCTTGAAAAACTATACACTTCATTATAAAAATATTATGAAGTGAAAATTTGAATTAAAATAATTTATTGATCATTTTCAAAATAAAATAGATAATTAAATTGGAGAAAATAGAAAAAGGTTTAAAGAAAATGTTTAAAATTTACAAACAGGGCATGGAAATTTGCAAGAAAAATACTACTAACTCTGGAAAAATTCCTACCTTACTTTAAAAATATTTAAAATCCAAAATATATATTATATAACATAAATATACAAATTAGAATAAAAATATATCAAATAAAAATTTCATTTATATAATTTTAAAATAAAGAATATTACTGAATAACCCAATATACACACAATATTGAAAACAGTATAACTTTTGCAATTTAAATCCGTTTTCAACGAAACGAAAAGCAGTATTCAAGTTATTAAATCTATTTTTATAATAAATGATAAAATTCATAAATTTAAAACCTTTAAAATTTTAAGTTAAAAGTCGAAGTTTGACTATTTAACCAAAATTCACATTTTCTGGAAATATTAAATTTAGTCATATTTGGAATTCAAATCCACATACAAAATCAAAGTTTATATTTAAAATAACAAAATATATTCTTTTTCATAAATAAAGCTTTTGAATCTGGAAAAATCAATTTAAGAATATTTGTAAAATACAGGGTTGTTACATTGACGTTCACACATCACCTTAGCCAATGGTGTGACGTTATGACCAACTTTATCGCTTACATTGCTTTTGTAAAATCCAATTTTACTTATTTAAGCGTTACCCGATAGTGACAATTATTTACACCAATTCTCTTGATCAAAACTATATCACATTAGATCTTACTGGATTTGGTAATGGTAAAAATTCCAATATCGTTCATATTTAAGTTTATAGTCCAAACACAAAGCCCTTAGTTCAATACTAACAATTATTATCAACCGAACGACTCTACTCAGAGATTCTGATTTTGAGTTGACTTTAGTTGATCGTGATACTAACCTCATATAATTAAGATGACGAATCCTTTATTGAATAGTGTTTCACTTCCAATGCTTCCACTCGATCCAGCAATAGTCATTTGATGGGCGTCGTGCCTCGACTTGACTATAATCAAAGCAGAGTTCCATATTGAAGTTCAACTATATTCTCAAGTCAAGAGAATTGTGTAATATTGTCACATCGATATTTTCTGTTTGACTTCAATTATATTAACCAACAGAAAAATATCAGGTGAGTCATTCCATGGTTATCCAATAACTATTAATACGTAATCTTTTGGTGCCTCCTATTAATCTGCCCAACCTTTAGAGAGTGTTATATAATCTAGTCTCGACGGATGCATTGATATCCAGACTCGCTACATCTTGACTAGGAATATTTAAAATGATGTGCATATCCTTAACTCTATCAATCTCCCACTTGCACTTGTGGCTAGTAATGGAATCTCAATCTCATCCCTTCGATCAGTTTGACGAGAACCGAACGAGTTAGTCCCTTCGTGATGGATCTGCTATGTTGTCCTTGGTTCCTACCCTTTGTATCATGACTTCTTTCTTTCTTCTCAACGAATTATCTAATTATATGGAACTTTCGAAGAATATATCATGACTTTTTCTATGCTCTAGGCTCCTTTGCGATTTGCATCGCTACATTATTGTCACAAAATAATGCCATCGGATTCTCCATGTCCGAAATTACTTTGAGCTACTTATAAACTTGCGCATCCAGCTACTTCTTTAGCTGTTTCATTGAGGGTGATGTATTCGGCCTCCATCGTGGAATCAGCTACCATTTCCTATTTGGAACATTTCCAACTTACCGCCCCGTCGTTAATAGTAAAGACGTAACCCGACATTGTCTTACTATCATCGATATTACTTTGAAAGCTAGAGTCAATATACCCCTTCATAAGGAGGTCTCCATTCTCATATATTAGGAATAAGTCACTAGTATTTTTTAATTATTTTAGCATACACTTTACAACCATCCAATGGTTTTCTGTAGGAATAGACCGGTATCGGCTTACACATCCTAATGCATATGCCACATCCGGTTTAGAACATAGAATAGTGCACATTACGGAACTGATCACCGAAGCATACAACATCCTCTTCATACGCTCTTTCTCCTCATCAGTCTAAGGAGCGTCCTTCTTAAAAAGGATGATTCCAGATTGCATTAAAACATTTCCATGCTTGGAATTCTCCATACTGAAAATGTACATGGATTATGATAATCCCACAGCCTTTTAGATCTATCTCTATAGATATTTATACCCAACATATAGGCTGCTTCTCCCAAATCCTTGATGGAGAAGTTCTTGAAAAGCCAAGCTTTCACTGATTGCAACAATGAAACAACATTGCCAATCAACATAAGGTTATCAACGTATAACACTAAGAATATGATAACGTTTCCCTATTCCTTAGGTATGCGCATACATCCACTGTATTCTGATAAAAACAAAACTATTTGACCACTTTACCAAAACACATATTCCAACTTCTTGAAGCTTGTTTAAGTCCACAAATGGACCTTAACAACTTGGAAGCCTTGCCCTCATTCCCACGGACCTCGAAACCTTCGAGCTGCGACTTATAGACAGTCTCTTCTAAATTACTATTTAGAAATGCCATCTTTACATCCATTTTCATTATTTTGCAATCATAGAATGCAGCAATGGCTAGCATTATCTGAATGGACTTAACCATTGCTACGGGCGAAAAAAATCTCGTCATAATCAACACTTTCAATTTGACGAAATTCTTTCGCAACTAGCCTTGCTTTTACAATTCTCCACTTGTCCATCTACATTTATTTTTTTCTTAAAAACCAGTTTGCAGTTGATGGATTTTATCCGATGCTGTCAAGACATCGCCGAGCACCGATTAGGCGCTATTTTGTAATTTTAACGCTCTGCTTTTCTATTATAGCGCTTTATTATGCCTTTTGTCCAAGGCGCCGTTTGAGCGCCAAGCTTTTCTTGGGGTGTCAGAAAATAGGCATTTTTAGTATAAATTTATTTTTTACTTGACCAAATTATCCACACTTACAATAGAATCATTTGGTTACTATGTTTTATTATTATAAATCTTTGTATTTCTAAAATTTCAATGCTTGAATCCTTTTTCTATATTTTTTTAAAATATACAAACAATCGATTAAAAAATAATAACAATTCTTCTTTATATTTGAGAATATAATTTACTTTTTTGTTTTTTAAGTCTTTGAAATTTGGCTTAACTTATTTCTTAATTTTTTGTTTTAATTGTGTTAACCTTTTAAAATTTATTTTAAAATAATTTCTAAATCAAACACAATATAACTAATTATAAATTGAAATTCATATTATTCACTAATATTGTACTTTAGTTTTTTAAAATTATTTAATATATAAATATTCAAATATTGTCATGACACAAATTTTACTAATAAAAATTTTGTTGCTTCTAAAAATTATATAAGTACTTGATTCATTTTTAATTTATTAACGAAACATTCACAAGTGCATACATACATACATATCCATATATATGTATATATGAGGAGCATTTATTGTCACTCCAAACGGTGCAGCACCCCATCAACCCTCTGATTTCTACCACAAGTTCTGATTTAAATAATATGTGACATATATGAGGTGCTGCTCCGTTTGGGGTGTCATTGAATGCTCCTCACACACACACTGTTGATACACGAAGATTTTGATCAATGACAATGTACTTCAACAAAAAGGAAGAGATATATGCAAAATCAGAGGAAGATCGATGAAGACCAAAGTGTAAACATGAGTATGATTTTTATAGGTCTAAAGTCTAGATTATTTGTTAAAATCTATCCTCAAGAGATTTGCACGAACATTAAAACACATCCGTAAAACTACATTTTTATGCACACATTCACTGTGCAGATTTTTGTAGTTCAGTCGACTGAACAGGCATGGCCAGTCGACTGAAACTGGCACAGAATTACAAATATGCACAGTTTCAGTCGACTAAATTTACTGTGCAGTCGACTGAAAGCATTCCTGAAAATTTTCCTTTATATTTTCAGTCGACTGAATATCCTGCTCAGTCGACTGAATTTGTAACTGCGAATTTTTTATGAAAGGACACCTTCTTCCTTCCAAGAGTTGCAACCATTCTCCAATGGAAATGGAAGCATCTCTTGCCTGCACCTCTAGCAAACAAATGCACCTCTTCTACAAGTATAAATACATGGTTTTAACATTTGCAAATCACCAATTCTAATTGCTTTAATCTTTCTATTTTCTTGAACATACTTTCAGATTTCTTAAAGTTTTCAAAAGCAATCACAAACCACTTCAATTGCTTGAATCTCCATTTTAACTATAACACCTTTTGATTCATAGCAATTCACATTTCCTAAATCTTCACAAACACTTTGTATACTCTCGAGGATAAGATTATAGGAAAGTTGTACTCAATTTGACTCATTAGTGTTATCAAGAACACAACAAGTCAGAAATACTTTTAGTATCTAGTTGAAGTCATCTTCGGTAGTTGAGGCAAGAAATCCCGTTCGGTTGTTCGGGTAAGTTGTAAACCTATTCCTCCGGGTTAAGTGAGGGCTGTTGGTTAGTTGAATTCCTAAGAGGAGCTTAGGGACTGGACGTAGGACAAGAGGTCCGAACCAGTATAAAGTCTTGGTGTCTACTTTACTTACTGCTTACTACTATCTATCTAGACCATTTCACTATTCCATATTATACGATCCTACTGCATAGACTCTTTCAATTGGTATCGGAGCAAGGCCGTCCTATAACCATAACACCGTTATTTGACATATTGATAATATGGAAAACAACACAAGCACAACGTCTACCTATAACTCTACATTTGCGGAAGGACAATATACTCAAAGACCCCCTCTATTCAATGGACTAAACTATAATTATTGGGCTACAAGGATGAGGATTTATATGCAAGCAACAGGTTTTGAAGCCTGGAATGCAACACAAGCAGAACTCATTGTACCAACAACGGAATATTCTACATGGACACAAGCTCAGAAGAATGAAGTTAGTGCAAATGCCAAAGCTATGAATATGCTATTTTGAGCTTTGGACAGAAATGAATTCAATCGTGTTAGCATTTGTACTACTGCACATCAGATATGGAGTACACTTAAAACCATACATGAAGGCACAAACAAGGTTAAACAAACAAAGATCTCCATGCTAAAGAACCAGTTCCAAAACTTTAGAATGCGACAGAATGAATCCATCAATGACATGTACTCGAGGTTTCAAGACATTCATCATGCCTTAATAGGGCTAGGAGAAAAATACACGGATTTTGATATTGTATCTAAAGTTCTAAATTCACTCACTGATGAATGGGAGATAAAAGTCTTAGCAATCGAAGAAGCAAATGATCTATCTACAATGAAACCAGAAGAATTAATTGGAGATCTTATGTCGTATGAAGTAAATATGCAAGCTAAGAAAGATCAAGCACAAGAAAGAAAAATGTAGCTTTTCATGCGGAAAAGGAAGAATCAGAGTCTAAAGATGAGGATTTAGCATTTATAGCCAAAAATTTCACGAAATTTTTAAGATATAGAAAAGAAAATAAAAACGGATTCAAAAAGAATTTCTTGAACAAACCTTCATCCTCGAATATAGAATGCTTCAACTATCACAAGAAAGGTCATATGCAAAAAGATTGTCCAGAGCAAAAGAAGGAGAATCAGAACAAAAACAAGAAAGAAAAATTCAAAAAGAAGGCATTCTCTGTAACATGGGATGATTCAGATTCATCTTCATTTGAAAGTGAAAATGATAGCGACAATGAACAAGCGAATGTATGCTTTATGGCTCAAGAATCTGAGGTTAGTAATTTAACTTTCGACGATTTAATTGATGTAAATACTGAACTATTGAGTACAAAAAAAAATCTTAAAAAGAAACTTAAGGAAACTCATGAAAATCAGAACAAAGCTGAGTTTGAAAGGGATATGTTAAAAGATGAAAAGAAAATTCTAGAAGAAGAACTTGAAAAAGTTCAAGAGTCTCTTTCAAATTCGGAAACTCAATTATCTCTTCTAAGTCAAGAAATTGAAAATCAAAAGACAAAAAATGATATAATTGTTTCTGAAAATCATGAGTTAAAAACTCAGAATAAACAAGTTGAGCTAGAAAATAATAGTCTTCAAGTTAGACTAGATAACATCACTAAAAATGTTTCTAACTTTAACAAAGGAAGAGAAAATTTATCTAAGATTTTAGAAAATTCTCAACCTTCCTCGAATAAACATGGATTAGGATATAAAAAGGAACCAAAAATTCCTAAAAAGATAAATATAAATATTAAGAAGAATATTGATTCAAAACAACAATTGTTATTAAGAAAACCTATTAGAAGAAAAGAAGAAACTAATATAGTTAAAATTTGGGTTCCAAAGACTAACAATATTTTGATTAGGAATAAATATATCAAAGCTTTTATGGATAGTGTTCATAATAATAAAAAATATATTTATAAAAAGGATACTGAACCAAATTTGGTTTGGTTTCCTAAGTTCTAACTTTTAGGACCCTATTGAAAGGTGGGTACCAATAATTTTGTATTCATTTTCAGGTCCCACTCAAAAAGAAGAAATGGATACTAGACAGTGGTTGGTCAAAACACATGACCGGCGACAAAGATATGCTTACAAACATCACATACTTTGATGGTGGCTCGGTTACCTTCGGAGATAATTCAAAAGTCTATATCATTGGCAAAGGAGATGTGAGCAATTACGGTACATCAAATTTACCTTTTATTACAAATGTTTCATTAGTTAAAAATCTAAAACATAATCTACTAAGCATAGGTCAACTTTGGGACAAAGGTTTTAGAATAACGTTTTTGGAAAATAAATGTAGTATTTTTGATCAAAACCAAAATCTTGTTTTTGAGGGAAATAGAGATAGGAATATTTATGTTTTAAATATGAAAATTAATCATAATACGAATATGTGTTTACTAGCCAAAGATAATGATCCTTGGTTATGGCACAAAAGATTTTGTCATATTAATTTCAAAACTATTAGAAAACTTTCTAAAAATGAATTAGTAAGAGGATTACCTAAGATAAACTTTAAGATAAAAAATCTTTGTGATGATTGTCAAATAGGAAAATTAACAAAATCATCTTTCAAATCTAAGAAAAATATTTCAACTTTACAACCACTAGAATTACTTCATATGGACCTTTTTGGACCAACACAAGTTCAATCCATTAATCATAATCGATATGTATTTGTAATAGTTGATGATTTTTCAAGATATACATGGACTGTTTTTATGAAAAATAAAAGTGATACATTTGAACATTTTAAAACATTTGTCAAAAGAATTTAAAACACTAAAGATTTGAAAATTAAGAATATACGAAGTGATCATGGTGGTGAATTCGAAAATGAAGCTTTTGAATCTTTCTGTAAAAAGAAAGGAATAAATCATAACTTTTCATTTCCTAGAACTCCTCAACAAAATGGAGTAGTAGAAAGAAAGAATAGAACATTACAAGAATGTGCAAGAACATTATTAAATGGAAGCCTTCTACCAAAACATTTTTGGGCAGAAGCCGTAGCTACTGCATGTTATGTATTAAATCGTATTTCTATTCGACCATTAACTAAAAATACTTCATATGAACTCTTTAACAATAGAAAGCCAAATATCTCCTATTTTAAAATATTTGGATCAAAATGTTTTATTTTAAATACAAAAGACCAACTAGGAAAATTCGATCCAAAAGCTGATGAAGGAATTTTCGTAGGATACTCAGAACGAAGTAAGGCATATCGAGTTTTTAATAAACGAACAAATATAATTGAAGAAACTTTACATGTATCTTTTGACGAAAACTTTAATAAAAACTTGAGTATAAAAGATGATGATGAACTTATAATAAATACAGACAATACAAATCTTGAAAATATAAATAATACCGATCTTAGATCTCCACCTAGAATCTTACGAGATCATCCTGTACAAAACATAATCGGTGAAATTAATTCTCAAGTTAAAACTAGAAGTCAACTAAACCAAATGGGACATGTTGCTTTTATTTCTACAATAGAACCTAAAAATCCTAAAAAAGCATCAACAGGCAACTACTGGATTGTTGCTATGCAAGAAGAATTAAATCAATTCGAACATAACGATGTTTGGGATTTAGTTCCTCGTCCTAATAATCAATCTGTTATAGGAACAAAATGGGTTTACAAAAATAAAGTAGACGAACAAGGAAATATAACTAGGAATAAAGCTAGACTAGTAGCACAAGGATATAATCAAGAAGAAGGTATCGACTTTGAAGAAACATTTGCTCCCGTTGCACGACTTGAAGCAATACGTATTTTATTAGCCTTCGCTTGTTTTCATAATTTTAAACTTTATCAAATGGATGTTAAAAGTGCTTTTCTAAATGGTTTTATAAAAGAAAATGTGTACGTAGAACAACCTCCTTTATTCATACACGAAAAATATCCGGATCATGTATATAAGTTAAAGAAAGCCCTATATGGTCTTAAACAAGCACCTCGTGCTTGGTATGAGAGACTTAAAAGCTATCTACTAGATTTGGGATTTCAAATCAGAAAAGTAGATCAAACTCTATTCATTAAAAACACTACTAATGACATTCTAATAATTCAAATATATGTAGATGACATCATATTTGGTTCAACTAATGAAAACTTATGTAAAGAATTTTCAAATATAATGACTAAAGAGATCGAAATGTCACACATGGGAGAATTATCTTATTTTCTCGGGTTACAAATTAAACAATTAACAAATGGAATTTTCTTAAATCAAGAAAAATATTGTGCTAATCTAATTAAACGTTTTGGAATGGAAAACACTTCTGGAAAGCCTACTCCTATGAGTACTACAACTCATCTCGATCGAGATGAAAATGGTAAAAGTATCGATCAAAGATTGTTTAGAAGTATGATAGGTTCCTTACTCTACTTAACCGCTAGTAGACCAGACATAATGATGAGTGTATGTTTATGTGCACGATTTCAATCTAATCCTAAAGAATCACATTTAAGAGCGGTAAAACGAATTATACGATATCTTAACAATACTAAAGATTTTGGTCTTTTCTATCCAAAAGAGTGTCCATTTGAGTTAGTATCATTCAGTGATGCTGATTTTGGTGGATCTCGAATAGATAGAAAAAGTACAAGTGGTACGTGCCATTTCATTGGAAAATCACTTGTATCTTGGTTTAGTAAGAAACAAAATTGTGTCTCGCTTTCAACCTGTGAAGCAGAGTATATATCAGCCGCTTTAGCTTGCACTCAAGTTATTTACATGCAACAAACACTTAAGGATTTTAATATAAATTTAACAAACTCTACAATATATTGTGATAATACAAGTACAATAAATTTATCTAAAAATCCAGTTAATCACTCTCGTACAAAACATATAGATATTCGTCACCACTTTTTACGTGACAATATCGAAAAAGGAATCATAAACTTAGAACATATTTCTACCGAAAATCAAATTGCCGATATATTTACTAAACCTCTTTTAGAAAACTCCTTTATAAAATTACGACGAGAATTAGGGATATTGTCTTTTAAAGATATCATGTAAAGAAAATTAAAAGAAAAATCTAAACAATTTTATCAACTAACATTATATGGGAATTTCAATTTATTCTCACATATAAAAGTTATTTACCATACATTCTTAACTAACTTATATTAACCATTAAATCATTAAGTGGTTGAAAAACGTTTAAACATTATAACCAATATATATTTAGAAAATTCCTACTATAAATATACCCTTAAACACAATTCTTTTCAACAATTCATTTCACATATAAAAGAATTAAAATTTTAATTTCTATATAAAAATGTCTTACGACAGCTCAAACTCTCATATCAACATCACCTCATCGGTTGATATCTCTCCAACGACTCCAAAACTTCCTACTCCAACACCGACGCATGAACCAGTTTACAAATGGGAAAACTATCGCACTGGTTACACACCGGAATCAAAGAAGGCAAAACGTGGCCTTTTTACCTCCCCTGATACAAAAAAAAAGATTGACGAGATTCATCATTTTCAACAACAACAAATTAATCTCCAACGAGAATTATATTTTGAACAGAAAGTAACGGTAAGACAACTAAGTTTTCTTGAGAAAATTGGGTTACATTTTTGTAGTTCAAAGAAAAATGAGGTAAGCGAACCCCTACCCCGACCAAGTAATGTGTTTGATCCGTCTTCATCTTACCGTACACCGGCTGATCCCTTGAATCCTTGGACGTCCCCAAAGACTCCTCAGTATACTCCAAATTCATGGGAAATAAATTATGGGAAGAACGAAGAAAAAACTCCAAGTCCATCCCCGAAGAAATAGTCAATTTTAATATGTTTTTCATAATGTTACATCTATATAATTGTAATTTTATATATATATATATATATATATTATTTACTTTTATATTAGGAGAAACAACAAAAATTCATTGTCAGTCGACTGAAACCCACTGTTTAGTCGACTGAACTACAGACAGAAAACAAAATATACATAGCTCAGTCGACTGGAATCATCTGCATAGTCGACTGAATATTCAATAGAAAATTTCAGCAAAAAATTCAGTCGACTTAATACACTGTTCAGTCGACTGAATCTAACAGAAAAAATTATTTCTTTGTTTCAGTCAACTGAACAGACTATTCAGTCGACTGAACGCCAATTCCCAGACAACTTTTTCCTTTTTAACCACCAGTTTTTTACCTATCCATTCACTTTTTACCTTCAACTACATCTTCTTTCCCAATTAGTTTCAAAACCCTAGCTCTGAAATTGCTCCAATCTCACTCAAATTATATACAAATGGCTCCAAAGAGATCTAGAGCTTCTTCTTCTTCATCCTCCGAGCCAATTGACGCTCAAATAGCACAATGGCTTTACGATGGAGTAGCCGTCACTAGATGGAATAAGATGAAGAATTCCCGTATCTTCGAGCATTCTTTTGTTGATTTTCAAAGTCTTCAGACATACAACATCCAAGCGTTAACGGATCGAGCTGGTCTAACTTCTCTCTTAGATTTAAAAAGAAACGATCATGCAATAAATCACATTATGGTAAAATTATTTTATGCTAACCTTAATCTTGGACACCAAACTCTAAGAAATCCAAATAACAGTGTTTGGAGTATGGTATGTGGAAAGAAAGTTTGGTTCTCTCTCGACCGCATTTCACACATTTTAGGCTCTCCAAACTTTGGTAACAAACTTGAAGAAATTGACTTTAACCCTCATATTCGTGACAACATCAATCATCAATTTTTGGATGATAACATCAACATCGGGGATCTTAAATCTACTTCCTTACGTCCTAGAGCAAGAATTCTCCACAAAGCTCTTATGAGAACAATCACCCCAAGAACTAGTTCATATAAACTTTTATACCCTAACAACTATCGCGCACTCTATGCAATTTGGGGTAATTATCAAGTTAATTGGGTTCAATTGATTCTTGACGAATTCCTTACATTCAATAATGGCAAAATGAGGACAATCTATTTTGGTGAGTATATCATGCGATTACTTCTCAATGTTGATACGCCATTACCTGAGTCCGAGAATACAATGTTCCACCAAATAAACCATCGGACCATAAGCCTAATGCAACTTCCGGCTAGACCGCCTCACATCATATCTCTTGCCGACTGGGAAGCTAGGCATCAAGGACCACAACAACCTCCGCAAGCTCCACATGAACAACCTTCCGATCAAGAAGATGAAATTCGTATTATTGAGCCAAGCTATACTACCAATCAATCTTTAGGAATTTTATCAAGAAATCAACAACTTCTTGATAATCGCCTCAAGAAGGTAGACCACAAGCTTGACAAAATTAAAGGATTCTTCAACAAGCTATGGGATGCAATCTCGTGTTCAAGCACTACTACCGCTTCAACATCACGTGGAAAACGTCCGACACCTACTTTTACATGGACGACATCCGAAGAACATACAAGTAGCAGCACAAGCGGAACTAGTAGTGGTCAAGGAGGAAGAGCCTATAGACCACCAACAGGAGGACCAGTCATTCGAGAACCTAGAGAGAGAGAAGGTTCTTACGATTGGGATAAAGATGAGTAATTTTTAATGGTTTGTTGTTCTATGTTTTCAACTTGTTAAAGCCTTGTATCTGTTCTACTTATGCAACTTTGTTTTATTATTTGACTATGCTATTCTCTGATAATCTTAGAATTCTATTGCTAAGTCGTTGTTTTTATATATCTATGATTACTACTTCCTTTTTGTCGATGACAAAGGGGGAGAAATCTATGTAGCTAACTTTGTTTTGTAGGGAAGATAAGTGCATACATTCAGGGGGAGAAGATTAGTAAATACATCTCTATAACACATTAGTGTTGTCATCAATCAAAAAGGGGGAGAATGTTGATACACGAAGATTTTGATCAATGACAATGTACTTCAACAAAAAGGAAGATATATGCAAAATCAGAGGAAGATCGATGAAGACCAAAGTGTAAACATGAGTATGATTTTTATAGGTCTAAAGTCTAGATTATTTGTTAAAATCTATCCTCAAGAGATTTGCACGAACATTAAAACACATCCGTAAAACTACATTTTTATGCACACATTCACTGTGCAGATTTTTATAGTTCAGTCGACTGAACAGGCATGGCCAGTCGACTGAAACTGGCACAGAATTACAAATATGCACAGTTTCAGTCGACTGAATTTACTGTGCAGTCGACTGAAAGCATTCCTGAAAATTTTCCTTTATATTTTCAGTCGACTGAATATCCTGCTCAGTCGACTGAATTTGTAACTGCGAATTTTTTATGAAAGGACACCTTCTTCCTTCCAAGAGTTGCAACCATTCTCCAATAGAAATGGAAGCATCTCTTGCCTGCACCTCTAGCAAACAAATGCACCTCTTCTACAAGTATAAATACATGGTTTTAACATTTGCAAATCACCAATTCTAATTGCTTTAATATTTCTATTTTCTTGAACATACTTTTAGATTTCTTAAAGTTTTCAAAAGCAATCACAAACCACTTCAATTGCTTGAATCTCCGTTTTAACTATAACACCTTTTGATTCATAGCAATTCACATTTCCTAAATCTTCACAAACACTTTGTATACTCTCGAGGATAAGATTATAGGAAATTTGTACTCAATTTGACTCATTAGTGTTATCAAGAACACAATAAGTCAGAAATACTTTTAGTATCTAGTTGAAGTCCTCTTCGGTAGTTGAGGCAAGAAATCCCGTTCGGTTGTTCGGGTAAGTTGTAAACCTATTCCTCCGGGTTAAGTGAGGGCTGTTGGTTAGTTGAATTCCTAAGAGGAGCTTAGGGACTGGACGTAGGACAAGAGGTCCGAACCAGTATAAAGTCTTGGTGTCTACTTTACTTACTGCTTACTACTATCTATCTAGACCATTTCACTATTCCATATTATACGATCCTACTGCATAGACTCTTTCACACACATGTGTGTGTATGTATATGTGTGTGTCTATATATATCATATATAGTAAACTAATAAGTAGTGATCATTTATCAACATCAATATAGTTTAGTAAATAGTTAATTATTTTTTTGTAATTATTTAATGTAAATATTATGATGAATGCCTATTTTCGTCTAGGCTTCACCTAAACTCCACCTGGACTCTAAAGCCCATCTTAGCACCTAGCACTTCGCTCCGCCTTAGGCATCATAGATTTTATCCCTTTGGGTATGACAAAAAAAGTTCACACTTTATTTTCATATATAGAGTCCATTTTGGATTTTATTACTCCAAGCCAAAGTATAGAGTCTTTACTCCGCAGTGCTTGTTGGAATGATAGAGGAGTGTCGTCATCTAAGATACGGTTCTCCTTCTCGCTATCCCCGAGAAAACCGTAGCATCTCTTTAGTGCATGATATTTACTACTAAACCTTTTAATGTGTTTCATGTTTTCATATATGGCCGAATTTGGTTCTCCCACTGGTTCGGCCTCAGTGTTAATTTCTCAGATCTCATCCAAGTCTACAACCTCACAGTTAATTTCTTTTGATAGAAATTCATTTTTCAAAAAGATAGCATACCTAGAAATAATAACCTTTTGTTCCTTAGTATTGTAGAAAATATATCTCATTGAGTTTTTAGGATATCCTATAAATTTACACAATGTCAATCTTGCCTCGAGTTTATTTGGACCAACGTTCTTAACGTAGGCCGGACAACCTACACCTCCAAATAGTTGGGTTGTGGTTTCTTCCACACCACATCTCATTTTGTCTTAGGCATAGATTTAGTGGGCAACAAATTCAACATATGCATTGCAGTTACTAGCGCATATCCCTAATAGACAGAGGTAACTCAACTATACTCATCATTGGAACGAACCATAACTAATAAGATTAAATCCTCCCTTCGAAACGCCATTGTGTTGTAGAGCATACGGTAGAGTAAATTGAGAAATAATCTCATTATCTTTTAAGTACTGGTGGAGTTCTTGTCCAATGTATTTACCTCCTCGATCGGATCGAAGTATTTTAATCTTTTGGTTCATCTAATTTTCTACCTCATTCTTATATTCAATAATTTTTTCAAAAACGTCGGATTTATATTTATAAGAAACACATATCCCAGTCTTGAGAAATCATCAGTAAAGATTATGAAAATAAGAACAATTATCTTTAGTAACTATAGGCATCGGGCCACATACATCTTTATGTATAAGACCCAAGAGTTCATCAACTCTTTCATTGCACCTACTAAAAGGGTGCTTGGTCATCTTACCTTTGAGACACGGCTCACATATATCAAATGATTCAGAATCAAATGATGCTAGAAAACCTTTGGCTTTCAATTTATGTAGTCATTTCTCACTTATATGATCTAGCCCACAATGCCAAAGATTATTTATTTATATTGTCATTCAAAAAATTATTCACAACACTGATGTAATTTGTATTGATCGCATAAATGCCATTGTCTAAAACCCATCACATACTTCATTACCATCTAACATAATGATTATAATGTTATTAGCACAGTGAAAAATATAACCAATCTCAGACAATCTAGACATAGAAATAACCCTACAAATAAAGTCTTTTATGTAATCTCAATTATTTAATATTAAAAATTAATTGGAAAACTTAAATGAAAATCTCCCACTGCTGTTGCATTCGCAAAAGATCCATTAGCAACTTGAAGAATCACTTCTCCCTTTGCTACATGACATCTGTTCCTATGGCCCTGTAACGAATTACAGATAAGAGATCTAGATGCAGTATCTAAAACCCAAGATAATTTATTGATAGGAAAACAATTTTGAATCATAAATATACTTGAAGGAGCAGTACAACTATTATGTTTCTTTTCTCTAACGATCTTAAATTACTCCAGATAGTTCCGTTTCTGGTGTCCTTTCTTATAGAGGTGTGCGTTAGATTGGTTTGGTCAGTTTTTGGGGTAAAAACTGCCAAACCGAATTAGAACCGAAAAAATTCAAAATCGAACTGAATTAATTTCAGTTAATTCGGTCGGTAACCTATTTAACCGAACTAGAAAGATATGTTATTATTCAAATGATCAATTCACTCAAGGGAAAACATAAATTTATGTGTGGAGAGATTTTATTAAGTATTTATTAAGTTTATACTAAAATTTAACCTATTTTTTGCAGCAAACCTTGTATTATGCCACTAAGCTAATTATTTAAAGTATTACGATACCATAAAATTGGATAATACAAAAAATGTTCAGTTAATTTGGTTAAACCGATAGCTAATTTTTTTTAATTTTACAAAACGAATTCAAATCAATTTAAACCAAACCAAACCGATCGAAATAAATCGGTTTAGTCGTTTAATTTGGTTCTAAACGAATATTGTTCACCCCTACTTTCTTATAATAATGATGACATTCACCTTTATCAGTGGGAGCAGTCATCTTATTTTTCTTGTTAACCCTTTTTCGCTTCTTCAAACCTTTCGAAGATGATGTGTTTCCCCTTAACAGCAAGTTTAACCCTTTGATCCTTAGATGAAGACTTGGCTAACCTCAATATATTGAGGAGCTCCACGAGGCTTACATTCAACTGGTTCATATTATAGCTTAATATGAATGGCTCATATTGGGAAGTAAGAGACCTAAGAATCAAATCTATTTGCAACTCATTACTTATCGTTACATCAAATTGTGATTGTAATGATCAGGGATTTTATCGTTTTAATTTTGAATATATAATTAGATTTTAGTATTTAAAAAATTGATTTTAAAGGTTGAATAACTTCTTTTAATTCGTATATAATAATGATGAACTTGATATAAAAAATATTTACAAAAATAAATAGTTCGAAAAAATATCGATAGTATGACCCAAAATCGTTGTATCAATAAAAGGTCTAGAAAAATGTGAAATTATCATTCCGAGGCACTATCTTGGAGTTTAACAAAACTAGCGTCATCAGGACCAGAATAATAAAGCGATGTATGCCATCGAGTTTCGTGGCGATCGTACGTGCGGTTTGATCGTACAAGCTTAGAACGCGCAATGATTTAAAATGAGAAAATAAAATAATATTATTATTTTATTATAAATAACCCCTCATTCTTATCCTCTCCTCACTTTATTTTCACTCTTTCCCTTTTTCACTTTTCTATAAACATTTTAGTAGCCGCCTTCTTCCCTGAATTATTTCAGGAGCTAGGAGCGACGAAATCGAGCGATGTCGAACTCATTGAGTTCATACAAGCGAGGGCTTCGAATCCATGTAACCGATGATGTTTACGCTTGACTTTGGTGGAGCTAGACATCTTGTTGGCCGAACTAGGGTTGAGGCTATGTGATGATTGAGGCGAAGTTAGGCAAATCGGAGAGTAGCGTTGGACTTGGGGGATGAAGAAGCATGGGTGGTGACGATTTGGGGACATGCAGCACCACCTGGTGACTCGCAACTTTATGAAATCAAAGGGGAACATAGCAAGTCGCGATGGGGAAGGGATGCTCGGACCTAAAGTCGAGGATACTAGTGCGAAGCTCGTGCGAAGAGTGGTTCATCGGAAGTGACAGTTCGTGATTTCGTGGAGCGTGAAGGGAGATAAGGAGGAGGGAAGGGGCGGCATTGATGGGTTTGTGAATTTTGTCTGCATGGTCCTGTATAGGTATTTGGGGGAAGAAGATAATTAAGGGAAGATAATTAAGTAAATAATGTTAATTGCTTAGTTAATTAATTATATCATATCTTGTAAAATTCATATCTTCTTCATATGAGGTCCAATCGAGACGCGGTCTTTTGCACTGCACTCGTAGTAGAGTTATCTGTGCATTGGGTTTGAATTTTTTAAGTTTGGAGCAAGTAGAATTTTAAGCAATAATCAAACAGGAACGCATAAGCATCAGCTGGATTTGGGGGGTTAACTCACCTTTGGATGAACAATATATGATATATGTGTTGTTATAAATTATTGTTTATGTGCTTGAATTATTTCTTTGGTTGATTTGGTTGATTTTTCTCTTTGGAAAGTGGATGACATATGAAATGAAATACAGGTAATACGGAGAATTTTATAGAGGGATCAAGATTCCTCACCATTGATGATTTTAATTTCGCTTATATATTTGTTGTATAAATTGATGAATGCTAAAAGCTTGGTAGTTTGGCCTTATTTGATGCAACCTTGATATGTGTTAAAAGTTGAACCTTTTTAGTGATAAAGGTAGTAGTAGCATTGGTTAAGTGCTATGGTAGCACTAGGCCTTGTTATAGTATTTTGAAAACACTATTATTTGCTATTTTGATTTGAAAAATAGTTTTGATATAGAGAATTATTTTAAATGTGAATTTTGGAATTTTCTGAGGTATTTTGTTCAGAATGGTTTTTGAACTTCTCTATTTTACTCCAACCATTTAGATAGTCTCTTCTAAGTTATACGAAAAAATTTTAAAATTATTTTAGAAGTATTTATAATGCAGAAAAGTTAATTTAATAATTTAATAATGGTTGTTTATTATAAAAAGAATATGGGATTTATCTTTAGAATAAAGTGATTCTGTTTTTAAAGAAGATAGAAATATTTTGAAATAAATATTTGTGAAAGGCTTTATATAAAATGTTGTATGGAAAGATAGATTTATAAATGGTATTTTATAGATAAAAAGATAGATTTATAAATGGTATTTTATAAATAAAATGATATATTTATAAATGATATTTTATAAAGAGGAAAATGATATCATTTTCGTAAGTTGGAAAATAAATCACATTTGTGACTTTATAGTGAAATATGGAATGATCGTTTTTATGAAAAGTATTTAGTCCTATTTTGAAACCGAAGTTTTGCGATAAGTATATGGGACTTAAATTTGGAGATTTATAAAATGAGTTTTATAAATAAATTTTTTGATTTAATAAAGGAGTTTTATAACTAAACATGGAGATTTATAAAAGGAATGAGATTTGATCTCTATAAATGATCATTTTGAATTATGGTGGCATGTGAAGTATTCTTTTCACACTTAGCATCAAATTTCAAGGTAGGAAAACTTGTCCCTATTTGGAGAATTAAGAATGTATGTCGAGACAAGATTAGTTTACTAACTTGTCCGACTTCATTGTTAATAAAGGGATGGTATATGTTTGAAATCGAAAGGTGGTGGTAAGTATATTTAGTCTAATTCCCATACGACCCATTTGCTTACACCTAAAGGAAAGTTGTTTAGGTTTATAATAAACAATGTTTTCGGATGACATTTGTTTTTTTCCATTTAAGTATGATTTTGAAATATGAAATCTTTCATAAGTGTTTTGTGAATATCTTATACAATTGAGATAAGTATATGGTTACATTTTCTAAGTGTTGAAAGTGTAGTGTTTTGTGAATATACTTATACTGTCGAGATAAGTATATGGTTACATTTTCTAAGTATTGAAAATGTAGTGTTTTGTCAATATATTTATATCATTGAGATAAGTATATGGTTACATTTTCTAAGTCTTGAAAGTGTAGTGTTTAGTGAATATACTTATACCGATGAGATAAGTTATGGACACTTTTCCAAGCATTGAAAGATTATAAATGAATAGTGATTGAGTAGTATACATATGTGTATCTTTGTAAAAGTATTTTGATACAAGTATTTACAAAGTAATTTAATTAATGAAAGAATTAAATAAAGAGGCTTAGTGGTAGCCTATGTGCTTAATCATGATTGGTTAAATATCTGATTGGATTTGTTTATTTGATAGTTAAACAACCGACTATCAAATCTTGGTCAGTTTTGAAACTATCATTGTCGGTTCGGAGATCGGGATCGGATAAGCATGAGTTATTCGAAAACCACTTCAAATCGGCATTAGCATTCGAATTAAAGAAACCTTGAAGATGATGGAATTGAAGATGGAGCTCTTTGAAGTGCAATGGTTACTTGCTATTAATCCTGAGAATGTATTAGAAGTAGTGCCTTTGCTTTGTTTATATCCTGAACAATTTGTATGGATGAATGATGACATTACATTATTGCTTAGAGGGCAGTGTTAGCATTCCAAGTGGTATTTGCTAAAAAGGTAAAAATGTAGCCTCAAGCCTCCACTCGGTAATGACTAAAACATGGGGTATGCTTTAGGGCTTTGTGGTTCGCTACCATTATGGTATGGTCATTGTTAACCCGCCTTTTGGCAAGGCCGTAGACAGGCAGATTTAACTAAATCAACTACTCGTTTGTCGAAATTGGAATACGATGGGTTTGAGTCAACTGGATTGATAGACGATCAATCACAAATGATAAATATGATTACGAAGCCGGGGTTCAGCATAACATGGGTCGGTCATGAGTGTTTGGTCATTGGAGTTCGACCATGTGGGTCGATCGTTCAGGGTCGGTGCAAATTGATTAGATCGACAATAGGTGGTTCGGTCTGGTTGGAAGTTGTTTGGTTGAAGTGGCTTGGGTTCGGCATGGAATTATACTTGGGTCAACACCTTGGATCGGATCGGCATGGAAGGGACTGGGATGGGTCGGCTATGATGAGAGAACATATGTGGTTCAACATAGTGTAGTGGTTCGGCATTGGAGTGGATCAGCATTTGAGTGGGTCAGCATTAGGTGGATCGGCATTGGAGTGGATCGACATTCGAGTGGGTCGGCATTGGAGTGGATCGGCAATTGAGTGGGTCGGCATTGGCTTTACTCTTGGTTGGCTCCAAGATGAACTTGGATTGGTATAGGGAAATCACCGGTTCGGCCATAGTGAAATTAGCATTGGGTCGGCATGTTTTAGATCACCCTGGGATGACACCTCTTTCACTTCGGTTCGGTTAGCCATATGCCTCGGGTCGGTGTGATATTCTCCTCGGGTCGGCAGTGGGAAATCGGGTTGGTGCAAAGGGAAGGGGTCAGCAATTATTTTGCTTCGAGTTAAATGGTATATTACTTCGAGTCAGATGTAAGGCTACTCCGAGTCATTCCCAAGGCAATATTGGATCGGCACGTTCTAGACTCGGGGTCGGTCGTGACGAAGGGTATGGGTTCGGCTATGGTATTAATAGGCCCGGACCACTCATGAAGCCCAATAACTCGAGTTTTGCCTATAAATACAGCATGCAGGGCTTCAGAAAAGGGGATCTGCATTCTGTTTCCCTTCTTCTCCACTAAGGCTGCTCTGCCATTATTGTTTGGAAAAAACTCCGGATTGTAACTGTACTGGATTTTCATATCAATAAAAAGGAAATTTCTGGACTGGACGTAGGCCAGAGTCAGCCGAACCACTATAAATCCTCTATTATTACTGCTTTCTTTTTAATTTTAACTGTTCTTCATATTGATACTCTCTATAAATATTCTATCTGTGATCGGTGACTGTGATTTGGTGCTTTCATCTGGATTTGGTGTTCGTGACCAATTTTGGTGCTAACAGTCATCACCAGATCTAATCGATATTTATGGATTTATGTATGCTTCGGGCCCAGTATGGTTATGGATTCAACCGGGGTGGTGACATATTTGATACTATACAGGAATGGGTAGGACAGTCATGATTCGTAGGGGGCCCATGTGAGGTTCTCGATAAATTTTTCTAGAGATATACTATGGCAGGCGGTACTCTAGTAGCCTCGTTCTTGATGGAATTCATTTTCCAATATGTGTATTACGAACTTAGTTGTATACCAAATATGTTGGAATGTGAGATGCAAGCATTTTAGCTATGTTATACATTAATTTTAAAACCTAGACTTTATTATAATATCACTAGATTTTCTAATAAAAATGGTTTAGTTATCGTAAGGTAAAAACCCATCCGTGTTTATTTGCGGCATGGACTTACGAGATACATTTATTTTTGAAAGTTTTATAACATTAAAAATCCATATGATTTGAGTTTCTCGCGCTGGTTTACCAGACAGATCCATGCGTTATTTTCTTATAATACTCGGATCAGCCCCGAGTATATTTTAGATTTAGTTATAAAATGCTTTGGAGCTTCTAAAGATGTGTTGGATGCCTTCAAGGTGTATTCAAGTATTTTTATTTCCACCACATTTATTGTTTTTGTTTATCAACATTTATGAGGACAACCTATTATAACCGTGCAGATTGATAATAGGTTAGTTTACTCTAAATGATGTATGTATATTACCGTTTTATTTTGTAAAGATCATGTTTATATTATATATTATTAATCACGATGTGGGATTTTGTTATGTCCTTTCTTTTCTTTCACCCCAACAATCTATCTTTCCAGCACTTGGATGCTTGGCACGCGAATACTATAGATATACTAGTGTCGACTTTTGAGGGTCGAAAAGGAAAGTCGTTACAATGATAGTCTATCAGTATAGCCTTTCATCATTAGAACATAATCACCCACTCTTTTTCTCTTGTTATTTTGGTATTGAACAGTTTCTTCGTAAGTTTGTACCTTTGGAAACGAGACTGTTCACTAAATAGAGCTTTGAGACTATCAAAAATCTCATAGACAGACATGTTTTCGTCTTGCCTCTACAATAGCTTGTCTAACATAGACAACATGAAAACCTAGGCAATTTCTATGTTCGAAACCCATTTATCATAAGTAAGTCTTCTTTCGAGGTCTGCATCATCAACAGGTTGTTGTTTTGGAGGTGTAGTTAGCGGCGACCAATGACGTTCATAAGTTAATGCTGTCTTTATCGCTCTTAGCTAGTTAACGCTGTTAGATCTGGTGTGTTTGTCATTTGTGACGCCCCACCTCTATACCCACGCTAACCAAGAACACTACGATGTAGTGCTGTCAATTAGCACGTAAAATAAGGCTGTGGAGGAGCGACCATCCATGTAACTTCTTTGTGCGAGCACCGATACGTCAGATAGAATAGAATGCATATCTTTTAAGGAGGAAATCCAACGTACCGATACAAACACAAAGCTATCACACGGTGGCTATATATAATCTTCGGAAACAAACATAGAAATAATCATAACATAAATCAGTCACAGACATCCATATCACAAAGGCGGAAGAAGATATGAATAAATATATATCACATGAAAGTGTACATCAGAGTAGTGGTCAGAAAGATCCACGATAATACAAAAGAATAGCATCACGTGCTATACAAAAGAATAAGTACACAACATAGAGTCTATATCTCAAAGGTGTACAACCAAAAACTACTAATCTATGTAGTTAGCCAAAAGTCAGAAATATCCTGAAGAGAAGTCAAGCAGAAGCACCTGTAACATCTCGGTCTGACCCGAGTATTATTAATAAGAAAATAATAAATGGATCAGTCTAGCTATAAATATCAGATGATATGGTATAAAGTAAAAGGCATGACATGAACATGAAATAACCATAACGACATACTACTATAAGTATGTAAATGATAATCAACAAAAGATTAATCAATATCACAAGAATCTTCACAAAGATAAGGTAGGGTATCATACCCTAAACTTGTATTCATAACAAGTCAATAACACATGAATTCACCAATGCACAAAAGCTGATATCATATCAATGAAAATCATGAAAATTGGTGAAGCACAAAATTCCAGAAATCATCATCAGAAATCCAGAAAACACATAAAAAGGGGGGATGCCTAACACATGAATGGGAGCATGAAAACTCACCTACGCGTAAACACATGACGAGAAGCTATCTCATGGAAGCTATCCATTAAATTTTCACACAGGAATGACCCGAAGACCGTAGGGTGCTACCCTAGATATGTGATGGCGAAACATCACATAATCGGGGTATAGTCTCCCACGTAGACAAAGAGACATCGCTCAATCGCTAGTCTAAATCACAAAAATGATCGTCATGATCATAAGGAAGTGTCAATCACACCAAGCTAGTAAATATATGAGTTTAGCTTCATGTCCCATAACCACTTGCTTAACTTAAATATTTACGAACAAGCTGTAAATCTTCACTAGGAAATTGTCACAAAAAGGGTTCAATCGAACAAGTCCAAGAGCTTACCGACGAAGTGAACGCAAGCGTTTCATACCACTCGTTTTACTAAGTCGTTTAAGTCGATTTATCATTCGAGTGAAGTAAAGGCTTGTATATACTAGTAGATTGAAAATCGGTTTGAGAAAACGAACTTTTGATATTTAAAATAGTGTTGAAATCGCTTTGATGAAAGAGTTTTGATATTTACTATTAGTATTGAAACCTTCATATATCTTTAAAGTGACAAGTCATAAAACGATTGTAGAAACAAATCAATTCACGTTCGAAGACGTGAGTAAAGTCCAAAGAAGTCAATCCCAAAACCATCAAAGTAGAAATTCTGATAAATGTTTTTCAGAAGAGATTGCCTACGCAGAGTAATACGGGGTTCGACCTAACGAAGTGCGCGACCTAACAGTGAGGCGCGACCTAAGTGTTCACGACCTAAGAAAATGCGCGACCTAACAGGGTTCGCGACCTAAGATAGGCGAACGACCTAACTGGGTTCGCGACCTAACAAGGTGCGACCTAATGGAAAAAGGTCTTCGACCTAACAGTTAAAAGGTTCTACGACCTAGAGGAGAACAAGACCATGCGACCTAAAGTGCCACGCGACTTAGAGGTGAACGACCTAACGAGGTCCAGGGGAAGCGACCTAAAATGCTTCGACTTAAAGGTGCACGACCTAACACTACGCCATAAATGACCTTCTGCAACATTTTTGCAAGGTGTTGCCAGCTAAAATGTTGCGATAGCTATAGAATTTTGGTCCTACTGCAACGTTGTATTTTTGGTGTTACCTTAGCCATAGAAATGTGTTGCTCTAGCTAAACAAGTGTAAAACGATGCAACATTTTTATATAGTGTTGCCATAGATGTTTTCAGATTAAAAAATTAAAAAAAAAATTACACCTCAGCGATCCACACCACCATTTAAAACAAAATCTCAACCGTCGATTCACACCATCGATCCACACCTTACCAATTTCCATTTCCCGCTTTACTTTTCACTCATCCGCTTTCGTTTCTCACCCCCAATTTTCCAATCCCTAATTTTTATTCCGCTCCTCCTTGTTTCTTCGATCTGGAGAATAACTGGCTTTGCTTTTATCCCTTGTCGGCCATATCAATTTCCGTTATTTTCTTTCGCCTCGCGTCAGTTTTCCTCACTACTTCCGGATTTGCGATTTTGTTCAGGTTTTTGGCGATTCTGGTGATTCGAGGTAAGGTTGTGGGATTGCGATGGTTTAGGGAGTTGCTGATTTGGTCGCAATTTCGTGGTTGGGGCCTGATGTTAGAGTGGCAGGGGGTAGTCGAATTGGTTTCGGTGAAAACTAGGGCACACGATTCTAATTGCTTTGATGCTCTGATTGATCGAATCTAGTGTGAGAAACGTTCCTGGTAGCTTGCTCCTTCGTTCTCCTTGATTGATTGCTCGAATTGCTTTGACTTCGTCGTCGGGTGCGATGTGATATTATTTGGTATGTTTTCTGCCTTCTGGTTTACTTGAATATTCTTGATTTTGGTTACACTCGCACGCTTTTGCCGATGATGAATTGGGATTTATTTATAGGCTTTATTTCCTATAATCTCGAGTTTAATCTTTCTGTTGGACTTTGAGAAATCTGGTATGTTGGATTGCAATGATGAATACAAACATATGTGTGTTGAGCTTTGTTGGTTTTGCTTGGTCTGGACTGAACTGGTACCATGCTAACCTTGTTCTTTAACATGAACTGATGCTCCAAGTCCTCTGTATATCATGTTACTACCTAGGTTTCTCTTCTACATGCCTGATGCATTCACTGTTTTTGCTTGATGGGCTGCCTATGTGTACTGCTGTGTTTCTTGCAATGGCTTGTCTATATTTTGCTGAACCTGGTTCTTGTTTGTTTTGTTGGTTGCTTGGCCCTGAGTTGAATCCAGTCGATGACTCGGGTTTGACCTTGTGCCGTGTCCGTTTTTTTGGCTTGTCTACATATCTGGCTGCACTTGAGTATGAACTTGCACTTGAGTAGTTGCACTTGAGTAGTTTCTTGTACCAAGCCTTATGATGCATGTATGTTCATCCATGTACATGCATTTCTTGATCATGTTATGTTGCTTGCTGTGTTGAGTACTACTTTGTGCACTTGGCTTCTCCTTTGTGCATTTTTGCCTGAACTGTTGCTTGCTGTCTTCCATACTGCCTTGTATCCATGTGTTGCATTCATGTTTGGCTTATGCACTTATGAAAAGAAACAACCCAAATACCTGAGGCAAATAATATAACAAAAACATTTTCATTTTCTGTTCGAGTTAAATATTATTTTCCAGATTACTGCTTTTGAATTATATGTGACAGGTATTGAAGACTGGCCAGCTGGATATAAGCTTGAAGACAGAGTCAAATCAAATGTGCATGAGCTTGAAGACAGGTTTCAAAGAAGGATCGATCTTCCGAAATCGGATGAATCGGGCGGTGCCCACTAGTAGACAGAGTCAAATCAAATGGTAGGTCGATCCCCGCCGGGACTGCGGTGCCCCGGACCCCCGCCGGCGCTGCGCCCGGACCCGCTTCTCGGCTCGCCTTCGGCTCGGCACTCGGCTCGCCTTCGGCTCGGCATATATTTGTCAGTGTCGGTGTCTGTATAAATTGAAACTGCATATGTAATGAGTGAAATGAGTGATGTAGTGAGGAATATCTGTATATGTGAATATCAGTGTTATATATCATTGAATTGTAAAATAGTGGAGTCTGGAATTTGTACTATTTCAAGTGTTGAAATAAAATATTTATTTAAATAAATTACTATTTAAATATCAAATTCTGTGCAATAGCATTTTATTAAATAAAATATTTATTTTTATTAAAAAATCAAATATGCTCTACATTGTGGGCCCCACAAATTCAAAAAGTTCATATTTATAGCAACATTTTGGAATGTTGCTACAGATACCTATGGGTGTTGCCATAGACCCAAATATAGTTCTATTGCAACAATATTACTTATGTTGCCTTAGATAGTCAAAATGTTGCCTTTGAGGTCTAAGGCAACGGCAAAAATTGCATCACCCTAAAAGTGTTGCCATAGACCTATGGCAACATTTTTCGGGCCTGAGCCAACATTTTTTTTGTGTTGCAGTAGGCCATTTATGGCGTAGTGTAAGGTCTTACGACCTAAGTGCTCACGACCTAACGACTTGACTAGGCACGCGACCTAACGAGTTAGCAAGGCACGCGACCTAACGACTTAAGCTTTGAACGACTCAAGGAGTTAACTCGCGAACGACCTAAGGCGTTAACTCGCGAACGACCTAAGGCGTTAACTCGCGAACGACCTAAGGCGTTAACTCGCGAACGACCTAACACTTAACTCGTAACCGACCTAAGATTTGCCTGGAGATTATAGGTTGGAAACGACCTATGACTTAGCGCCGCGCGACCTAGTGATTCAGAGCGAATTCTTAAGGCTGGAGCGACCTATCCCTAGGAGACTTTTCAACGTAGCGACCTAAGGTTTTAACTCGTATACGACCTAGTGAAGGCCAGACGACCTAGAGCCAGAAAATCATCAAAACACCAAAAATTGAAGTTTTTCGCCAATCCAATCCAAACCAAATGCAGATATTCATACAAATGCAATAGGGGATCATTCCCAACAGCCCAATGACAATATAGGCAAGATGTGAGATTAAAAATCTCACCTTTTCACGGAATTTGATGGAGATGGAGATTTGAGAGCAAAGCAAGAACACCAACAAGCTTGAAGCAATGTTCTTCACGTGAATTTGATGTTGAATCTCGGATTTGCAATAGAATATGTGTTTGGAGTTTTAATTTCCACTTCCCACCACCATTTTTGACAAAGCTTGAAGTGTTTTGATAGAGTGAGGAAGATGGTTGGGCTGAACTAAAGGGGTGCAGTCCAAACCAAAGTCAAAGGCGGGAAAAAGTGTCGAAAATTTCACTATCTCCAAACATATCGAAGTTTACACTCAAAAAGATCGCAAACGTCATTTTGAACTCAATGGAAGTGGTCTCGAGTCCTAATTTGACCGTATGCAAAAAGTAGTTTTTCGGACTAACATCCGACTAATGATAAAATATTTAAATATAAAATCGATAGATATGCGGGTTGTTACATCATTTTTATAAAAGAATTTGAGGGTAGGCATTATTTGCAAATTTTAAGTCAGTATATTAGGACATTTTCATAATAGATGTTAAACATTACATTTCATTTTACTAATAAGCACCCACTAGTCTTTTATGTTTCTCCAAACCCTAAGACAAAACATAAAAGTCTTTCGACTTCATTAGTGGGCGTTAGGATTGTCTTGGGATTCTGATCTTGAGTGTGCTCAACAAATCATAGCCCCACAAACAATGGATGGCCTCTTATCGGTTGAATCATATATAACTCCTAAGTCGTGGTTCCATGTCCTAATCCCATTTTGACCTTGAGTTTGCTCAACAAATCGAAAAAGATTATTCTCTCATATCTAACATGTGTGTACGTGCATGTGCAACATAAATTGTGTACATGGTTTAACATACCCATGTATAAGTAATAAGATTTACACTAGAATGGACATATTAGCCTCTATATATGTGTGTGCACGCAGTCTAATATATGTGTGTGTATAGTTGTATACAATATAAAATAATATTTGTAAAACACAAATGTATATAGGTATATATATGTACATATATAACTGACATTATAATGATGTAAATTAAAATTAATATAAATAACTTTGAATTTAAATTCAAAGTTAGATATTCAAATTTTAAATTTCAGATCTAGATCTATAGAATACAATATCTAAAGATTAAAATTCAAATTAATATATTAATTTTTAAATAAATAATTAAATATATGTATATTATACTACGAAATATATTTTAAAAATTGCATACACATATATTCATATATATATATATATATATTAAATTAATATTTCAAATATATATATACAAAATAATTATATATATAAATATATTTTAATGTTAATAAATGATTATATATATATCTTTATATTAGAATAAGAAAAATAATTTTATCATTTTTGTTAGTGTGAATATGGTATACATACTAAAACTAACATATTTTAATGATTTTAGATGAAAGAACAAATATTAATTTATTAAAATTTCCAAATATGTTAAATTTAAAATTAATTAATTTGTTTAAATTCATGGACATAAACGTAGATAGTAGAAAAGAACTGAGAAGGATTTTGTAAATAATTATAGAAATCTTAATATAGGGTATTTGAAGTTATTTAAGATAAATGATTTTAATTGATTTGCAAATTAACCTTGTCAATATTGTTTACATACATAATGATGTATGTGATATATATATATATATAGCTGAGCGGAAAAAATTATTTTACCTATTCTGTTAATATATATATATATATATATATTGAAAATGGGTAAAGATTTTATTGCATATGGGGTTTGTAACAACCCTCACTTCCCAACACGAATCATGCCGAAAAATACGAGCTGTTGGGTTTTTAAAACATTATAGAGCATAATTATGGAGATAGAGTTTTTAAGGCATTCTACACTTTCAGATCTCACAGCGGAAGGAACTAAATATAAATACATGAAATTGTCAGAAAACAATCTCCAAAATACTTGATTTTGAAAATACACCATTTCCAAGTTAAAATATAAGCTTTATAGATATTTAATATGGTAGATGCCTACTAGAGAAACAATGAATTATATAAGAAATTCAACGTAAACCTCTTTTCTCCATGCATTATATCCAATCATCTGCTAACCTGTCATCCTATGGTGATTGAAGATGGAAAGAAGGGGGTGGGTCAGACAAAAGTCTGATGAATGAGAACAAGACAAATAAGATAATTAAGTGCAACTGACCTTAAACTCTAAGGCACAAAAAGGATATTTATGTCATTTTTATGAATACATTCAAATGAAGCTTTTAGAATTACAAAAGTACCCTTTGTTGATTTCAAAGAAAATTAAGTTAATGCAGTACCCTTACCGCACTTTGTGGTAACTTGAGGGTTTTTGAGTTACCAGTTCTCCTGCATACGTTTTCATAACTTCCCACGATTCCATGTTGCTCCTATAAACGCTAAAGAACTCATCTGTCTTTCCTTTTTGTAATTTTGCTCAACTATTTTACTTATCCTTTAGGTCAAAAGCCTTGGTATCTATGAAGAAACACTTATTTGGGTAACCTTTCTGTAACGTCCCGGATTTTTCGGTCGTTTGATTTTAAATATTTAATCAATTTTAAATGTTGGAAAGTTAATTTTACGAATTAAATAACTTGAATTTCAAATATAACGATTTATTGGATAATTTAATTGTTAAATTTAATAATTGAAATTGGTTAAATAATGGAATCTTGAGTTTTAAGCTAGATAAAAATAATTTCAAAGCCTATTTAATTTCTAGTTAATAAAATGAAGACAATAAAACCTTTAAATTGGATTTAAAGGCGATTTACTCGATTTTGATAATAACTCGTTTTAATTAACATATAAATATAGCCTTTCGGGGCACAGTCTCGGAATTCGATGAAACCAGTTCCATTGGATCCGTAATAGAGTATTATTATCAGATTTCAAATTTCGTAGCGATTAGACACACCGTTTGGTCATACGGGATAGAAACGCGTTGAAATTAATATCGGAAATTTAATATTTTAATTGGGTTCAAAAAACTATCTTCTTCATAAGATCGAATTGGGGCTCGAAACTTGTTCCATAGCGTTCAGAATAGGGGTATAACATTAGGAACGCTAGGTGCCACGTCTCAATAAGAGATCGAGATTTCACTATATGTAATGTGAGATATTTTGAGTAAAATAAAATATAAATTTCAAATTGTAGCCGCCCCTACACTGATCGAGCCACCCTATACGTCTGATCGCGCCACTCTATTCCAGTTTAAAATCACATACCTATCCTTCTTCTTCTTTAAGAAACAAAAATCAGAAAAAAAAGAAAAATAAGAAAATTCACACGATGGAAATCATGATGGAAGGAGCAGCGATGGAGGGGGGACCCGCCTCCGTTCGAGCACAGCTGGGACGCATTTTCATTCTCGTGCATACGCACGCATGCACAGAGGAGTGGTGTCACGGTAGTTCGTGGTGGATTTGTCGATGATCGAGCATGATCTGGAGGTCGACGTGGGTACTAGATGGCGAGGCGAGGTCCGGTGATGATTCGTGAGTGAGCAATGGTCTCTGGTGGCAGTGCGATGGCGTATCGAGGGCAGAGAGGCAAAGGGTTCGAATTCTGGTGGTGTTGTGAGCGCGATATCTGGAAGCTTGTCACGGACGAAGGTGATTAGGGTTAAGGTAATTTCTTTAGTTAACGATGTAATTAAATTTAGTTAATTATATTATTAAAAATCGAATGCTTATAAATGTGATAACTTATTCATACAAGGTCGAAATCAGACGAAATAAGTTGCATTGCACTCGTGGCATCGAATATCACGCATAGGAATTGGTTTGGAATTTGTCGGAGTCAGCGAGGATTTTAGATAATTTAAAATCTGGATCTTTGGAAAATTAAAAATCAAGGTGAGTAAATCTCACTCATTTGGATTACTGGGTTTAATTTATAAAATTAAAATTAATTATTGGATGATTGGTTGAATTGATATATAATTATCAGTTAGATGTCATATTATTATATAAAGTAGTATATACATTAGTAGTTGAGTATATTTCCCGCCGTTGGAGCGGATGAGACACTACGCGCCCACATAATAGCGGATGACCCTATATTACCGCTATATCCCACCTTGAAGCGGGATTGGTATTTATGTTATATAACATCTATGGATGCAGAAAAACAGGTTAGAGGGATCCAACTGGATTCCTCAAATATATTGATTGTTTTTCATATATAGTGATATATGATGTGATTGAAATCTGTGATGGATTACTGTGTGATTTGATATATTGGATGCTATAGTAGCACTGACCCTAATTTTGGTATTTTAAATACCATCAATAATATTTTTGATCTTAAATGGGAAATTCAAAGTCGATTTTGAAATTGATAATTTTATATTGAATTTTGGATTATTTAAAAAGGGATTTGATTTGGAAAAAATAAATGATTTGATTTTGGGAAGATTTTGGGATTTTTGGATGATTTTGGGATTTTAGGATTTTGTGATAAATCGAGAGAGGTTTATAAATGTAAAATGGTTATGATTGAATTTTAAAAATAGATTTTTATCGAGAAGTTAAGTTTTGTCTTTAGAGAGGGATTTATAATTATTAAACCATATGGTTTAAAAAACTGTAGTATTGAAAATATTTCGGAGAGTTGGTTATTTAAATTTTTGATATTAGTTAAAATGAATTATAAATTTTATAATAAGCTTGGTAAATCGATTAGTATTATTTATAGAGGAAATGGAAATTGGTACCGTTATGTATTTAAAAGTTTTTTGGATATTTTAAACGATTACTTAAACGTGTTTTGAAAATAAACTATTATTCTGTAAAAATACTTATTATTTTATGTGTGCAATTTAAAGGCAAGTGATTGGGATGTGTTTATAAATACTCTCAAGATTTGTAAACCAAGTTAGTTAATGGAGGTGGTTTTGTAAGAGAAATTTTATAATGGAATTCTGGGAACTTAAGGAAAATTCCAAAGTGTTTGAATACAGAAACTTTGAAAATGGATTAGAATTCATAAAAGAAGTTAGAAACGGGTAATTGGAATTATAGACAAGTATAATCGATTTTTGGAAATTTTAAAGGAAATAAATCAATGAATTTCGGAAACTTATAAACTCCATTATAAATGAGTTAAAGAATTTCCAAATAAATTGTAAAGGATTTTGAGAAATATGAAATAAATTGAATATTTCCTAAGTATTGGAAATAAAAATGATTTTAGGAAAATATACTTATAAATATTTCCTAAGCATTAGACTAAAAGGTTTTGAAATATTTTAACTACGAGATTATTATTATAGGAATATTTTCAAAGTGTTGAGTTATAAATGGAATTGGAAAATTATTTCTAAGCATTGATATGATTCGAAAATATCCTGTTATGGATATAAGTATTTGAAATTATTTCCAATTATTGAATATACAGGAAGAGATTTGAATACATATCTTTGTAAAGATATTTTGAAATGAATGTTTTGAAAGATTTATAAAATTGGGCCTAATGACTGCTTATGTGTGAAATTTGATAGTTAAAATACCGACTATTAAATCTGGCCAAATTCGTTGATTGTTTCAAAGAGACCTGGATTGGATTTAATTATTCGAAAACCACTTCGATCCGATTTGTGCGTTACAAATTATGATAAATAATGAAGACGGTGATTTTGGAGATTCAGTTTGTTCAGACCCAGAACAACTTGTATGGATGAATGCTATCATTTGCATCATGGTCTGGAAGGTAGTGTTAGCATTCCAAGTATGAATGCTATTTTAAAGGTAAAACGAGCCTCAAGCCTCATCAACCAGGAATGACTAAAATAGGGGAGATGTAGTAGGGATAAGTGGGTCGCACCCAAGTACGGTATGTTATCACTTTTCTAGATACCCTCGGATATATTATAATTATGGATATGGTTGTGCATGGAAAAGAGAGCGCTCGATTGTGTGGGAACACCAGAGGCGATAACATATTCGGTACTATCCAGCAAGGGGTAGGCCGGTCCTGTGTTGGCAGGGATCGTTAGGAATGATCTCGGTACATTTTTCTAGAGGTGTACTATGATGGGCGGTACCCCAGTAGCCCAGTCATTGTATGGAATCCATTCTCCAATACGCTCCTGTACGGTTTTGATTGTGTCCAACTATGCTAAAACCTTAGATGCAAGCATTTCAGCTATTTTATTGTTTTTACTTTCTATAGACACCATTATAATATCAGATGATTTTGATATAAAATGTTTTGGTTACTGTAAGGTAAAAACCCGTCGTATTTATGCATGACGTGGTCTTACGAGATACCTTTGTTTCCAAAGAATTTTGATAACAGTAATAATTCAAATTGGGTGTGTTTTCTCACGCTGGTTTTCCAGACTGACTCAGGTGTTCTTTTATTATAATGCTTGGGTCAGACCGAGTAGTGCAGATCCAGGTTAGGATGCTATGAAGCTTAGGAGACGAGTTGAAGGATTTCAGGCGTATTACACGTACTTGGTTATTTCCGTCGTGTGAGTCATGCTGTATATTTAGTATTTGTGAGGACAAGTTATTATAACTGTCCAGATTGATTGTTGATTGTTGTACTATGATGATTGTGGGTATAATAACAGCTGCAGATTATTTTGTATAAAAATCTACTATTATTTATTATATATTGTTCCGTTGCGATTGTGAGATTCTGTATTGTTGTTTCTGTTTCTTCTTCTTTCTTCCTTCTCACCCTCTCTCTTCTTTTCCATGACCTTTCGTCATTCTGTACTTTTTAGGTCGGACATGTGTGGTTTATTTTCAATTCAAAGGCTACGGATTTGTGGGTCACCACACTTGGTATCAGAGCTGAAGGTTAAGTGAGAACCTTGGCTTTGGTGGGGATTACTCATTAGAGATAGGGCCAGTAGTACCCTAGAATGAGTCTGAGTGCATTATAGATATGAGCGGTATGTGTTAGTGAATATAAATTGTTTTATATTGTGTTGACTTATCGGTTGATTTTTTATGAATTCTGGTCGGTACGGTCTGAACAACTATATCGATAGGGGTTTCTGAACTCTGAACAAGTTAAATCGACATAGTATTGTTTTAAAGTGGGTAAATGAAATAATTTTACCCAAACTATATTTTTATATGAAAGAAATAATTTTCTAAAATTATTATAGTATATTTTTGTGTTTGGTTGATATTATTATAATCCGAACAAGATTATAATATAATTGAAATGGTTATATATAACCAAATAGAGATTGTATAAGAATGATTAATGCATATGAATTATAAATAAAAATGGATTCAAACAAAAATTTGGAGATTTAAAATCCCGGAAGGTTTGGAAAATATTTTCTAAAGTGTTCTGAAAATAAAATAGCATTATTTTTGAAAGGATTTTTAAATAAAAATTGTTTTAAATGGATTTTGGAAGTGATAAGGCACTGAACTCACTTAAGTCGCTGGAAATAATCCTGGTGATGACTGCAGCATCATCAGTATTCATTTTTGAGTTTTTAAGTGACGGATTGCTACCATAGTAATTGGATATGAGATTTTTGTTGGAAACAAAGGTTGTTTTGGGAATACCGTGAGGAATTTGATATGTGATTTGGTATACAAAGATATATATATATATATATATGGTTTCAAAATGATTTGAAATGAAACCAGGTGTTTGAATTCTGAAATCCTTATTTAAATATTTTAGAAAAATATTAGGAAATAAGTTTTTGAACTTATAAGTGGAGGATGATATTAATAAGGAAAGAAGTGTGAAAAATCGAATTTTGGAATTTAAAGTTTAACTTGAGTAAGTTAAATGGATTGAATGAATTGAGATTTAATTTAAGATAAGTTAAATAAAATTGAATTAGAATTGAAATGGGAGGTGAGATAATATCAAACTATATTATATATAAAATTTGGGTTGTAAAATGATTATATAACTATAAGTTATAAATTTGAATGGAATGAACTCAAGTATAGAATTGATGAAAATGTGAAAAATAAGTTGTGTGACTTATAAATTAGAAAAGTGGATATGAACTCAAGAATAAAAAGAATTCGACTTAAGCGTAAAATGAAAGGAACTGTGTTTGAAATATAATTGAAACCTGGACTTAAGTCGTAAATAATAATAATCAGAAGTGCTAGTATGAGATGTTTATACTAAATATTAAGTAAAGATGAGGTGAAATGGTTAAATCAAATCAGATTTAAATTCTAATGAAATGATGAATGAATATGGAATTTGTGTTATAAATAAATTCAATTTAAGTGTAAATAAGTTGAATATGATTTTGGGATATTATTCAAATGAAATTAAGTATGAAGTTAAGTTTAATGAAACCGGGGTTGATCCAAAAATGGAATGGAATTTGATGGTAATAGAGTGAACTAATTAGACAAATTAATTAATGAATTGAATTTGAATTGCAAATATTGAATGATTAAAGTGAATATGAACTTAAGTTTTAAAGTTGTATATAAACTTAAGTAATGGTATAAAATGTTTATAATAAGGCTTAAGAAATAATTTTGATGAAATGATATTCGAAATTAACTCAAGTAAAATAAATTAAATGGAATTGGATTTGAATTTGTAATAGCTTAATAAAATGAATATGGACTTGAGTATGGAAATCAAATTGAAGGTAATCTAGAATGAATTAAGGGAAAGTAAGCTTAAACTTTGAAATGAAATAAAACCTTAATGGTTGGATACAATTTTGAATATGAGGTCAGAATATAACTTAATTAAGTTAAATGAATGGTTTTTATGAAGTGATTCATAAATAAATTGACATGTAATGAAACCCCGTTAATATAAAATGAAGAGAACAAGATTTTGTGAATAGATTGAATGTGAATCCATAAAAATGGATAAATTGATTCAGAAGCAATTTAAATTGGCTTATGAACTGAAGTGGGTATTTTATTAAATGAATATCACTGAATTTGCATGGAAAAAAAAATTTCGTTTGAAGTAAACGGAAGAAAACAAAATTTTGTGAATTAATGAGAAGTGAATAAATTGATTTAGAATCAATTTGGAATGGATATGAATATATTGTGTGTAAATATGAAATGGATGCGAGTAAATTTGGTTGTGAATTTGAATTGCATGAAATGGTATATAAATTAATTGATAGTAACTAAATTAATGTTGGAACCCTGTAATTGCTCTAAAATACATATAGAACATGTTCATTTATGCAAACATTATGTTAACTAGGGAAATGCTTGAAATGTTACTGAATTTCATATTTTTGGGACGTACGTGTTTAAATTGAGTAAGTACAGGTATAAAAAGACCATTTGGTTATATTTTGGTTGCGCGATTGCATATCATTGAGCAAGCTCGTTTAATAACGCTAAAATAAGGTATGCATACGAATTTAGCGCGTGAAAAATAAAAATATTGTTATATATTGCGTTTTCCGGCCATGAGAGCCGTTTTATATCATTTTATCATATTTGTCATATTGCAAAAGACTCTCCGTACAAGGGAGACCCTGCCAAAAACTTTTGGAATTTTAGGGTGTTAGAAAAATTTTGAAATTTTTTGAAAATTATTTAACCAAAATTTGATTTTGAATTGTAATTGAAATAAAAGGGTTTTGAATTAGAAAGGGAAACTAATTGTTTTGGTTGAAAACTAAAAGATTTAGAAAAGTGAAATGTCGAGTTTTAACTAAGTGGGTTTTGAAAAGTTAATGGTTTGGAGCATTTTCCTACCTTGGCAATTTAGGGGACGAAATTCTTTTACGGGGGAGGAATGTAATGATCTGGATTTTTCGGTCGTTTGATTTTGAATATTGAATCAATTTTAAATGATGAAAAGTTAATTTTACGAATTAAATAACTTGAATTTCCAATATAACGATTTATTGGATAATTTAATTGTTAAATTTAATAATTGAAATTGGTTAAATAATGGAATCTTAAGTTTTAAGCTAGATAAAAATAATTTCAAAGCCTATTTAATTTCTAGTTAATAAAATGAAGACAATAAAACTTTTAAGTTGGATTTAAAGGCGATTTACTCGATTTTGATAATAACTCGTTTTGATTAACATATAAAAATAGCCTTCCGGGGCACAGTCTCAGAATTCGACAAAACCAGTTCCATTGTATCCGTAATAGAGTATTATTATCGGATTTCAAATTTCGTAGCGATCAGACACACCGTTTGGTCATACGGGATAGAAGCGCGTTGAAATTAATATCGAAAATTTAATATTTTAATTGGGTTCAAAAAACTATCTTCTTCATACGATTGAGTTGGGGCTCGAAACTTGTTCCATGGCGTTCGGAATAGGGGTATAACATTAGGAACGCCAGGCGGCACGCCTCAATAGGAGATCGAGATTTCACTATATGTAATGCGAGATATTTTAAATAAAATAAAATATAAATTTCAAATCGTAGCCGCCCCTACACTGGTCCAGCCATCCTATACATCTGATCGCGCCGCTCTATTCTAGTTTAAAATCGCATACCTATCCTTCTTCTTCTTTGAGAAACGAAAATAAATAAAAAATAAAAAATTCATGCAATGGAAATCGCGATGGCAGGAGCTGCAATGGAGGGGGGAACTGCCTCCGTTCGAGCACAGCTGGGTCACGTTTTTGTTCTTGCGCATACGCGCACGTGCATAGGGGAGTTGTGTCATGGCAGTTCGTGGTGGATTTGTCGATGATCGAGGATGATCTGGAGGTCGACATGGGTACTAGATGGCAAGGCGAGTTCCGGTGATGATTGGTGAGTGAGCGATTGTCTCTGGTGGCAGCGTGGTGGCGTCTCGATAGTAGAGAGGCGAAGGGTTCAAAGTCCGGTGGTGTTGTGAGCGCGATATCTAGAAGCTTGTCGCGGACGAAGGTGATTAGGGTTAAGGTAATTTCTTTAATTAACGATGTACTTAAATTTAGTTAATTCTATTATTAAAAATCGAAGGCTTATAAATGTGATAACTTATCCATACAAGGTTGAAATCAGACGAAATAAGTTGCGTTGCGCTCGTGGCATCGAATACCACGCATAGGAATTGGTTTGGAAATTTTCGGAGTCAGCTAGGATTTTAGATAATTTAAAATCTAGATGTTTGGCAAATTAAAAATCAAGGTGAGTAAATCTCACTCATTTGGATTACTGGGTTTAATTTATAATAATTAAAATTAATTATTGGATGATTGGTTGAATTGATATATAATTATAAGTTGGATGACATATTATTATATATAGTAGTATATATATTAGTAGTTGGGTATATTTTCCGCCGTTGGAGCGGATGAGACACTATGCATCCCGCATAATAGCGGATGACCCTATATTACCGCGATATCCTGCCTCAAAGCGGGATTGGTATTTTATGTTATATAATATCTGTGGCTGCAGGGAAACAGGTTGGAGGGATCCAACTAGATTCCTCAAATATATTTATTGTTTTTCATATATAGTGATATATGATGTGACTGAATAATCTGTTATGGATTACTGTGTGATTTGATATATTGGATGCTATAGTAGCACTGGCCCTAATTTTGGTATTTTAAATACCATTTGTAATGACCCGGATTTTTTATCATTGATTTTGAACATTTAATTTATTTTAAATGTTGAATTTGAAATGTAAATGGAACTTTAATATGAAGTTTATCGATCAAATAAGTGGAATAAAACTTAAGTTCCAAATATTGCGATTTATTAGATAAATTTAATTGTCGAATTAATAATTTAAAATCGTTTAAGTAATTGAATTGGAGTTGAAAATGAATCGAAACGATTTCTAATATTGATATAAATTCTATTTGAATTAGAATTGAGTAAATAAGTTTTTAAAACTGAAATTTCAAGTGATTTCGTCAATTTTTGAAATCGTCGATTTAATCGACGCGTTAAAATAGCAATCCAGGGCATAGTCTCGGAATTTGACGAAATCAGTTTCATTGGATCTGTAATAGTGTATTATCATCGATTTTAATTTTTGTAGTGATTGGATTTATCGTTTGGTCACACGATCTGAAAACGCCTAGAAATAATTTAATTGAATTTAATTTAGATAGTCGGTTTAAAAGGCTATCTTCCACATACGATCGAATTAGGTCCCAGAACTTGTTCAATTACGTTCGAAATAGCGGTATAACATTAGGAATGCTGGGCGCCACGCCTTGATCGGGGGTTCGGTGATGAATACCTGGATATTTCAAATTTTAAACAATATATTATTTTCGATTTAACAAGTTCATTCTTGTCAATTGTCAGCCGACCTAGTCTATGAGCCGCCCTACCCTGATCATAGCCCACGCCTATTTGACCTTCTCTTGTACTATTCCTCTTCATCTTATATTTCACCCTCCAAGCAGTTGAAATAAGCAACGGAAAAATTAAACCACGAGCCTTCCTTTCTTCTTCTCTTCAATTCAAATGCATGAGAAAGAAAAAAAATCGAAATCGAATTCCATTCGTATTCAAAAAAGAAAGAAAGAAAGGATTCAAAATCCATTTCTATGGAATTAAGTATGATGAAATGCTTTCATCTTCAAGCTGATGTCGTGCTGAGGTGCGATGGATCATTGGGAAGGTTCGACACTATTCGTTTAGGGAAATTCGAATTAGGGTTGCTGTTGCGATAAATGGCAGTGGTCGCGATGGCTGGGGGAGAGGAAACGCGAGGCTGATGCGATTTTCGTTGTCGATTAAGGGAATCGCATCACACGAGCAGGGAAGCATCAAAGGGAATTCACGAAGCTAGGGTCTAAAGTGGAAGGTCGAGATTTCTGGTGGCGCGCGAAGGAGCAGTTGGCAGCATCGTTCGAAGATTAAGAAAAAAAGGGGATTGGAGTAGTTGCAAATAGGAGGAGCACGGTAGAGTTGTCTGCGTGCGCGAGGGATGAAGTTGGGTCGATGGGAGAAGGGTTCGGTGATAGTTCTCGTGTCTGGTATCAGCGTGCATCAGGGGGGAAGAGGCTTAGCAGAGTAATTGATTTATCTTTTTCTTAGTTATTAGCTAATTTAATTATATACTTAATTCTTATTAGCTTATAAATTTAATCACTTATCCATACGAGGTTCGATCGAAACGAAACAAGCGACAATGGATTCGTGTCGAGGAGTTCTACGAAATAAAATTGGTTTGGGATTTTTCGGAGTCAGCTGGGATTTTAGAAAATTTAAAATCTGGATGTTCGGCAAAATAAAAGTCAAGGTGAGTAAACCTCACTCAAGTTGGTGGAATGGTTTAATTTAAATAAATTATTGGATGATTGGTTGAATTGATATATTATTATCAGTTTGGATGTTATATATATAGTAGTATATATATTAGTAGTTGGATATTTTTCCCGCCGTTGGAGCGGATGAGACCATATGCGCCCCGCATAATAGCAGATGACCCTATATTACCGCGATATCCTGCCTCGAAGCGGGATTGGTATTTTATGTTATCTAACATCTGTGGATGCACGGAAACAGGTTGGAGGGATCCAATTGGATTCCTCAAAAATGTTGATTTACATATATAGTGGTATATGATTTGTGTGGAGAATCTGATATAGATTATGTAGTGATGGAATTATTGGATGCTATAGTAGCATTAGTCTGAATTTTGGTATTTTAAATGCCATAAATATTATTTTTGAATTTGAAAGAATTTAAAAAGGAGATTTTGGATATAAAAATATTTATATCGAAATTTAGATTATTTTAAAAGAAATTGATTTGGATAAAATAATATTTGATTTGGAGTTATACTTAACCATTCGTAAAATATATTAATTAGAGATTTTTATATAAAGGATTTTTAACAGTGGAAGTTTTAAGGGATATTCTTGATTTATGGGAAAGAAGTTGAAAACGATATTAAAAATAGATTTGTAAAATAAATGGAATTTATAAAGAAATAGACTTATAAAATGGAATTTTATAAATGAGATTATATTTGAAGACAAGTAAAACCCAAAGGAGTTTATAAATTTATAAACGATGAGGGAAATGATATCAGTGGATAAATTGGGAATATAATTTCACAGTGTTAATTTATATCAAAATATGGAAATTGGTTTGAGAAAAAGTGGATCCTATTTTTGAAAAATGGAAATGGTTAGGGAATCGGAGTGTAATCGATGTGATGGTGAATCGAGTGGAATTTATAAATTGAATTGGTTATTGGAATTTTAAAATACATTTTTATTAAGAAGCAAGTTTGTTTTAAAAGGAAATTTTTATTTATTAAACTATGTAATTTAAAGCTAGTTAGTATTGAAATACTTCAGAAGTGGATTTTTCAAATATTTAATATTAATTGAAATAAATTCTAATTTTTATAATAAGATTTGTAAATCGATTGGTTTTATTTAAAATGAATTGGAAATGAGTTATCAATGTTTATTTAAAGTGTTTTAATGTTTTATACTTAACTATGTTTTAACATGAATTATTATTTAAAAATACTTATTATATATAGTTTTTAAATGATTGAAATTCAATTATAATTCCTCTCGAGATTTGTAAACGGAGTTTATTTAACGGATATGATTTTTGTAAGAGTTGTCTTATAGTGGAATTCTGGAAACTTAAGAAATTTTCAAAGTGTTTAAAGTACGAAAACTTCAGAAATGAATTATAATTCATAAAAGAAGTAGGGAATAGGTAGTTTGAAGTTTAGACAAGTGTAATTTATTTGGAAATTCTGAAAGAAATTAATTAATGGATTCTTAAACTTGTAGAATTAGTTATAAGTTAAGGGGTTTACAAGTAAATTGTAAAAGATTTTGAAAAATAGAAATAATTGGAATCATTTCCTAAGTATTGGAAATAAAGCAATTTTAGGAAAATATACTTATAAATATTTTCTAAGTATATAACTAGAAGGATTTGAAATATTTCAACTACGAGATTATTATTATTAGGAATATTTTCAAAGTATTGAATCATAAAATGGGATTGAAAGAAAATATTCTAAGTATTTAGACGAGTCGAAAATATCCTGTTATGGATATAAGTATTGAATTTGTTTTCAAATATTGAAATACGGGGAGAAATTTGAATATATAAATCTTATAAATATATTTTGAAAATAAATGTTTGTAAAATTTATAAAATAAGGCCTAGTGACTGCTTATGGATGTTATTTGATGTTAAATAACCGACTATCAAATTTGGCCAAATTCGTTGATCGTTTCAAAGAGATCGGGATCAGATTTAATTATCCAGAAACCACTTCGATCCGGTTTGTGCGTTACAAATTGTGATATCTCAAAGATAATCGAGATGGTGATCTTGAAGGAGATTCGGTTTGTTCACACCTAGAACAACTTGTATAGATGAATGCTATCAGCACATTGTCACTGGAGGGCAATGAGCATTCTAAGTATAAATTCCTTGAAAGGTAATCGTAGCCTCAAGCCTCATCAACTGGGAATGACTAAAATAGAGGAGATGCAGCAAGGCTAAGTGGGTCGCACCCAATTAGGGTATGTTATCACCTTTCTAGATTCCCTCGGATATACAATATAAAATTATGGATATGGTTGTGCATGAAAAAGAGAGCGCTCGATAAGGGCGTGAACACCCGGGGTGATAACATATTCAGTACTATCCGGGTTAGGGGTAGGCTGGTCTTGTGTTGGCAGGGGATCCAAGCGAGGTTCTCGGTACATTTTTCTAGAAGTGTACTATGACAGGTGGTACCACAGTAGCCCGGTCATTGTATGGAATCCAAAATCCACTATGAGCCTTTACGGTTTTGATTGTAGAGCCAAGTATGCTGGAATTTAATTAATGTAATAATTTCGGCTAATTTAATTAGCATTTTTACTTAGACACTATTATAATATCACTGGATTTTCTATAAAAAATGTTTTGGTTATCGTAAGTGAAAAACCCATCGTGTTTATGTGTGACGCGGTCTTACGAGATACCTTTTGTATTTCAAAGGATTTTGATAACTTTAATAATTCAAATCGAGTGTGTTTTCTCACGCTGGTTTTCCATGCTGACTCGGATGTTATTTTATTATAATGCTTTGGTCAGACCGAGTATTACAGATTTAGGATAGGATGCTATGGAGCACAGAAAACGTGCTGGAGGATTTCAAGCCTATTCCACGTACTTGATTATATTCCGCTGTGTGTGTAGACTGTATAGTTTAGCACTGGTGAGGACAAGTTATAATAATTGTCCATATTGATTTATTGATTGTTGTACTCTGATGATTGTGTGTATATTAACAATTATAGATTCTTTTGTAAATAAATCTGTTATTATATATATATATATTATATTTTGTTCCACTGCGATTATAAGATTCTATGTGTTGTTTCTATTTTCTTCTATCTTTCTTTCTTCAACCCTAAAAATCCGCCCTTTTTGTTCAATTTGAGTTGACATGTGCGGTTTATTGTTAGCTTAGACTGTACAAAAAAGTGGGTCGTTGCAAAGTGGTATCAGAGCGAGGTTAAGCGAGAACCTTGGCTTTGGTAGGGATTACTCAGTAGAGATAGGGTCAGTAGTACCCTAGAATGAGTTTGAGTGTATTAATAGATATGAGCGCGTATTTATTAGTGAATATAAATTGTTTTATATTATGTTGATTTATCTGTTGAATGGCATATAAATTCTGGTTGAATAGTGGGACGCCACTAAATCGATAGGAGTTTCTATACATATAAACCAGGTAAACTAACACAGTATGGTTTTGAAGTGGGTAAATGAAATAATTTTGCCCAAAATTATATTTGAATATAAAAGAAATAATTTTTTGAAATTATTATAGTATATTGGTGTGCTTGGTTGTTATTATATAATCAAAACAAAGTTATAAAATTGAAAATGGTTTCTAACAACCAAAATTAAATTGTATAAGTATGAATTATACAAATGAGTTAAAACTTCAAATTTCGTAGCGTTTGGAGTTATCGTTTGGTCATACAGGATCTAAAAGCGCTGAAATTTGTATCGAAAATTCAATATAATAATTGGGTCCAAAAAGCTATCTTCTCCACGATCGAATTAGGACTCGAAACCTTTTACATTGTGTTCGGAATAGGGGTATAACATTATAAATGCCTAGCGGCACGCCTCGATAGGGGTTCGAGATTTTGAGCTGTGTAATCGAGACGATTTGAAATTTAAATTATATATATATATATATAATTGACTTGAATTTTATTCACATCAACTCCTTCCTTTCCCTTCAGACTACTGTACACCCATTCAAACATGCTACCTCCCTTTCAAAAACTCACGTCCCCTCCCTCTTTTTTAAACACACAGCCGAACCCATCAAAAAGAAAAAAAAATATACCGATCAAACAAAACTTCAAATCTCCATCTATAATTCATAAAAAAATCTCAAACTTGTTTTAAAAATCGAGTGAGCGATCAGATTTGATACTCCGTATGGATGATATATGTACATCATATGAGTTTTGGTGAAATAAATATTGGATATTGAAAATGCTGAATAAAAGAATTTGAATTGTATGGTTGGATACTATTGGTAAGTAAGATGCAGGTATTTAAAAGAAAAACTATTGGTAAGTAAGATGCAGGTATTTAAAAGCAAAAGCTAAATTGATGTCTTCGATTTCAAGAGTAAAAATTGATTTCCTGACAAAAAGGTATGTGTTTAAATTGTGTTTGAAATTGATGATTTTTTGATTGAGCCACTTGGCTTTTGTTTTCTTTTGATGATTTGGGCCCATAGTGGCATTTTGTAGTTTTTCGGATCTAGCCGCACAAAGGAGACGCTGGCGAAATTTTTCGAAAATTTAAGGAGTTATAAAAGTTTTGAAGAAAATTTTGATAATTTAAAATTCGGTTTTAAATTATAATTTGAATGATTGAGGGAATAATATTAGTTGTAATTTACGGATGAATTTGGAAAATTAGAAAGGGTGATAATGTGGTTTCAATAGAAATTGTCCTCAGGAAGATGTTGAAACCGTGTGGTTTTGGGAAATAGTTATTGGGTTTTGGACCGTTCTTCTTACCTAGCAATTTCGGGGACGAAATTCTTTTAAGGGGGGAGGAATGTAACGACCCCGAATTTTGATTATTTGAAATTGAAATATTTAATTGATTCTAAATATTTAAAAGGTAAATTTTAACTTGATTTTCAAATATAACTATTTATTGGATAATTTAATTATTGAATTTAATAATTAAATATTGGTTAAAATATTGAATCATGAGTTTTAGGCTTGATAAAAATTATTTAAAGGCTTATAAAATTTATATTAATAATAGTAAAGATAATAAAACTTTTAAAACTGAATTTAAAAGTGATTTGTTTAGTTTTAAAAATATATCGTTTAAATTTACATTTAAAAATAGCCTTTCGAGGCACAATCTCGGATTTTGACGAAACTGGTTCCATTGGATCCGTAATAGTGTATTATTATCAGATTTCAAATTCAAATTTCATAGTGTTTGAAGTTATCGTTTGGTCGTACGGAATATAAACGCGATGAAAATTATATCGAAAATTCAATATAATAATTGGGTCCAAAAAGCTATCTTCTCCATACGATCGAATTAGGACTCGAAACCTTTTCCATTGCGTTCAAAACAGGGGTATAACATTATATATGCCTAGCAGCATGCCTCGATAGGGGTTCGAGATTTTGAGCTGTGTAATTGAGACGATTTGAAATTTAAATTATATATATATATATATATATAATTGACTTGACTTGTATTCACATCAACTCCTTCCTTTCCCTTCACGCTACTGTACACCCATTCAAACACGCTACCTCCCTTACAAAAACTCACGTCCCCTCCCTCTATTTTAAACACACAGCCGAACCCATCAAAAAGAAAAAATAATATACCGATCAAACAAAAATTCAAATCTCCATCTATACTTCATAGAAAAATCTCAAACTTGTTTTCAAAATCTAGTTTCTCCACCCTCTTTGATCTAGTATGCCGCTTATATGGTGCAGCGTCAAATTTTGGTTTAGCAACTGTAATGTCGTGGGCGGTTTTTAACTAAGGCTTGAAAAATCGATTGCTATGTTGATCGATGGGAGATTTCGAGGGCATATTTGAGTTCGTCGTGGTTTATGGCAGCTACGAGCGACTTTTGGTGGTGTGCGGCGAGGTTCTGGGGGCCGCGACCTGATGGTCGACGTACGATTAGGACTGAGGTCACATTCAAAATGGAGGAGCATGACGAGGTGGCATCGATATGAGGAGGTGCGGATTTTGATGAGAAGAAGGATGGTAGGGTGGGTTTAGGCTATCGATGGGAGGAGAAGCGTGCTTGGTGCACAGCCGTGCACGATGATGTCATGTGCATGCAAATTGAATTGGGAAGAAGAGGGAACAATAACGGGCTTTGGGCCTTGAAGAAAGAAAGGGAAAGAAAAAAGAAAAGAAGAAAGAAAAGGAAAAGGAGAAGAATAAAAAAGAAAAAAAAAGAGAAAAAATTGCAGGAAAATGAAAAAAAAAGCAGAGAAAGTGGGGAAAGAAAAAGTAGTTGGCGGGCTGGATCTTTTAAAATGGGTATGGGTTTGTTCTTTTAAAATAAATAAATAAATAGATATTGGTGTTAATTTAATTTAAATCATCGACAACTTATAAAGTCTATAAACTCATGCATACGAGGTCGATTCGGACGATTCGAGTTGCGTTGGGATCGTAGTGTCATCACTTATGCATAGGGATTGAATGGTCAAGATCTGAGCTTGCAAAATTTTCAGATGAATTCTAATGCGTTCAGATTCAATCGGAACCGGAACGCGAAAGCGACAGGAAAATAAATGTGAGTTAACCTCACTCAATTTTGGATTTACCATAATTAATTTTAAATAGTTAAATTTAATTATTGATTGATTGGTTGAATTGATATATTTTTATCAGTTGAATGTGATATTATATATAGTAGTATATATATTGGAGTGATTGATATTCCCGCATATATATAGCGGATGAGACCCTATGCGCCCCACATAATAGCGGATGACCCTATATACCGCGATATCCCCCTCGAAGTGGGATTGGTATTTTTATATTGTATTAACATCTATGGATGCAGGGAACAGGTTGGAGGGATCCAATTGGATTCCTCAAAAATCACTACGCCATAGATGGCCTATTGCAACGAAATTACAAGGTGTTGCTAGCTACAATGTAACGATAGCTATGCTGATTTTTGTCTATTGCAACATTCACTTCAATGTGTTAGCATAGATATCAGCAAAATGTTGCAGTAGCTATACATATATTCAAATTAATAAAATTAATAAAATTTTACACCTCAGCGATCCACACCATCATTTAAAACAAAATCTCAACCATCAATCCACACCATCAATCCACACCTTAGCAATTTCCATTTCCCGCTTTACTTTTCTTTCTCGTTCCTCTTTGTGTGAAAATTAGGGCACGGCATTTTTCTTTCTCGTTCCACTCTGTGAAAACTAGGGCACGCGATTCCAGTTGCTTTGATGCTCTGATTGATCGAATCTAGTGTGAGAAACGTTTCTGGTAGCTTGCTCCTTCATTCTCCTTGATTGATTGCTCGAATTGCTTTGACTTCGTCGTCCGGTGCGATGTGATATTATTTGGTATGTTTTCTGCCTTCTGGTTTACTTGATTATTCTCGATTTTGGTTACACTCGCACGCTTTTGCCGATGATGAATTGGGATTTATTTATAGGCTTTATTTCCTATAATCTCGAGTTTAATCTTTCTGTTGGACTTTGAGAAATCTGGTATGTTGGATTGCGATGATGTATTGATATGTTGGATTTTGGTTCACTGGCTTGATTTTGCTTTGCCGATGATGAATTGCGACGTGATATTATTTGGTATGTTGGATTTTGGTTCACTGGCTTGTTTTTGATTTCTGATCTGAGCTTGTTAGCTCCTTTCTGCTGCATTTGTTAAACCAGAACTTGAACCTTTGTTAAACCAGAACTTGAACCTTTGTTAAACTTGTTCACATACCTTTGTACCTTACTGCATTTGTTAAACCAGAACTTGAAGTATTTGTATTCTGTTGTCCTCTAGAAAACTGCTTCACTTGAAAACTTCTGCATTTTTGAAAATCAGAACTTTGAAAGTGATCTTTGGTTTTCTAAAACTGTTGACTAATCTGAACATTGAGTTTTGATTTCCACGATATATACAAACATATGTGTGTTGAGCTTTGTTGGTTTTTCTTGGTCTGGACTGAACTGGTACCATGCTAACCTTGTTCTTTAACATGAACTGATGCTCCAAGTCCTCTGTATATCATATTACTGCCTATGTTTCTCTTGTACATTCCTGATGCATTCACTGCTTTTGCTTGATGGGCTGCCTATGTGTACTGCTGTGTTTCTTGCACTGGCTTGTCTACATTTTGCTGAACCTGGTTCTTGTTTGTTTTGTTGGTTGCTTGGCCCTGAGTTGAATCCAGTCGATGACTCGGGTTTGACCTTGTGCCGTGTCCATTTTTTTGGCTTGTCTACATATCTGGCTGCACTTGAGTATGAACTTGCACTTGAGTAGTTGCACTTGAGTAGTTTCTTGTACCAAGTCTTATGATGCATGTATGTTCATCCATGTACATGCATTTCTTGATCATGTTATGTTGCTTGCTGTGTTGAGTACTACTTTGTGCACTTGGCTTCTCCTTTGTGCATTTTTGCCCGAACTATTGCTTGGTGTCTTCCATACTGTGTATATCATAGGTTGTCCGTGCAAATATTTGGTCCCTGTCAGAAAAAAATATGAAAAGAAACAACCCAAATACCTGAGGCAAATAATATAACAAAAATATTTTCATTTTCTGTTCAAGTTATATATTATTTTCCAGATTACTGCTTTTGAATTATATGTGACAGGTATTGAAGACTGGACAGCTGGATACAAGCTTGAAGACAGAGTCAAATCAAATGTGCATGAGTGTATGAATGCATGAGCTTGAAGACAGGTCGATCCCCGCCGGGACTGCGGTGCCCCGGACCCCCGCCGGCGCTGCGCCCGGACCCGCTTCTCGGCTCGCCTTCGGCTCGGCACTCGGCTCGTCATATATTTGTCAGTGTCGGTGTCTGTATAAATTGAAACTGCATATGTAATGAGTGAACTGAGTGATGTAGTGAGGAATATCTGTATATGTAAATATCAGTGTTATATATCATTGAATTGTAAAATAGTGGAGTCGGGAATTTGAACTATTTCAAATGTTGAAATAAAATATTTATTTAAATAAATTACTGTTTGAATATCAAATTCTGTGCAATAGCATTTTATTAAATAAATATTTATTTCTATTAAAAAATCAAATATGCTCTACATTATGGGCCCCACAAATTCAGAAAATTAATATCTATAGCAACATTTTTGAATGTTGCTACATGCACCTATGGATGTTGCTATAGACCCAAATAGGATTCTATTGCAACAATATTTCTTATGTTGCCTTAGATAGTCAAAATGTTGCCTTTGAGGTCTGCGGCAACGCGGCAAAATGCATCACCGAGAAAGTGTTGCCTTTGCCCTTTTTTAGCCTATAGCAACATTTTTTGGCACTTCCTGCATCACTTCTTTGGTGTTGCAGTATGCAATCTATGGCGTAGTGAATGTTGAATTAAATTTTATATATATTGATATATGATCTGTTTAAATAATCTGTGGTAGATTATAGTGCAATTTGAATTTATTGGATGCTATGGTAGTTTTGGCCTCGACTTTGGTATTTAAAAAAAACAATAGTAAATGTTTTGAATTTGGGAATAAAATAAAATAAGGAAATCGGAAGAAGAAATATTTATAGTGAAATTTGAATAAATTAAAAGAAATGAATTTGGAAAAAATAAATAGTTTGATTCAAATTTGTATTTAATAATTTCAGAATATTGTAAATAGAGATTTTCGAATATTGTAAAAAGAGATTTTGGAATAATTGAAATAAAAGGATTTTAAATAATAAGACTTAAGCGATATTTGTTTAAGTGTAAATAGATTTTAAAATCGAGATTTAAAATAGTTTGGGAAAATAAAAAGGAAATTTGAAAAGAAGATATGAAAATTGTTATACTAGATTTTAAATAAGATTTTAAATGATAAAAAGGAAGTGGAATATAGTTGGGTTATTTAAGAAAGATTATTTGAAAATGGAATTCAAATTAGAAATCGATTTAAAATCGATTAAGTATGGTGAAACCGTTATAAACGGGAAATGAGGCTATGGAATTTATAAACTAGGTTTATAAATAAAGTGAAGTGATTATCAGTGGATAAAATTTAAGATATAAATTCATGGTGAGAATTTATAACGAGATGGGTAATTCGGTTTAAAAAGAAAAGATAGATTTTTCTTTTGAAAATGTGAAAAAGAGGACTTACGGAAATGGACGTAAATCAAATTGGGAATAAATCGAGAGAGATTTATAAATGTTTGACTGGTTATATTGGAATTGGAAAATATATTTTGATCGAGAAATTGAGTTGTTTTAAAAGAAAGATTTTTAATTATCAACTGGGTAATTTAAAAAGGTGTTTAAGAATATTCAGAAAATTAACTATTTGGTTGTTTTAAATTGTTTTAAGTAAAATTAATTATTAATTAAGTTAGTTTATATTAAGTAAATTGTTATTTAAGAATTAATCAGTATTATTATTTTAGAAGGATAAATTATTCAATATTAATATTTTATATAATAACTTTTATTAAAGAGTATGTGTCTAAAGTTTAACTTGGAAAATTATTATAGGAATTTTATAAGTATTATTTTGAAAATTATTAAATAAAGTTTTGGAAAGTAATGGTATACTTTCATGGCGTAATTGGAGGTAGTGATTGCCTGCAATTGAGTTTTGGATTTCTCTGGGATAGAGACGTAACCATTGAGCTGTGAATCCATGGTTGATATCGCAGTGGTACTTTCCATATTATTTTAAAAAGGGTTTTCAAATATTTTTGAAAAGGATAGTTTGTGAATATACTAAATTTGGCAAGACAAGTATATATTTTGGATAAAGAGATTTAATTTATATAAAATTAAATAAAAATGAGACTTGGTGTTTTCAGTGGAAAAGGAAATATTTGGTTGAATGATTGTTTATTTGATAGTTAAATAACCGACTATCAAATCTGGACCCAAAATATAACTTTGGGAATATCTAGGAGAAATAGGGGAACTATATGGTACAGTTACCTTTCGAGGTGCTATACTGTACGTATAAACTCATTTCGTTCTTCTAGGACATTTATAAGGAAATCCATCCACAAACGGTTAGGAGGTGATCTCCAATCTTATTTTCGTATGTTTATTTCCTAAAGAACCGGGGTTGAGTTTACCGAAAATATCGAACGTTGTTTCGAAGAGACCGGGATCGGATAAGTTATCCGAAAACCACTTCGATCTAACGAGTACGTTTTCAAAGGGAAAACAAAAGCATGGAGTTGAAGATGGAGCAGTGAAGTGCAAGGGCTAATCGTTGCTAATCCTGAGGTTTTTTCCAAAATGGATGTAGTAGGAGTAGTGCCTTTGGTTCTGTTCGGACACAGAACGGACTTGTATGGATGAATGCTATCAGTACATTGTCATTGGAGGACAATGAGCATTCTAAGTGAGAATTCCTTAAAAAGGCAATCGTAGCCTCTAGCCTCATCCACCGGGAATGACTGAAAAGCAGGGGAGATGCAGCAAGGCTAAGTGGGTCGCATCCAGTTAGGGTATGTTTATCACCTTTCTAGATACCCTCGGATATTATTACTACGATACATGGAAGGAGCTTGGAAAGGGTGGGAACACCCGGAGTGATAGCATATTCGGTCTATCCAGGTTAGGGGTCGACCGGTCTTGTGTTGTAGGGGATCCCAGCGTGGTCCACGGTATATTTTTCTAGACGTGTACTGTGACAGGTGGTACCCTAATGCCTAGTCATTTGTATGGAATCCATTCTCCAATACGTGCCTTTACGGTTTTGGTTGTAGAGCCTAGTATGCTGGAATTTAATTATTATAACAATTTTAGCTATTTGAATAAGTATTTGTACTTAGACACTATTATAATATCAGATGATTTTGATATGAAATGTTTTGGTTATCGTAAGGTAAAAACCCATTGTGTTTATGTGTGGCGTGGTCTTATGAGATACCTTTGATTTTCAAAGGATTTTGATAACTTTAATAATTCAAATTGAGTGTGTTTTCTCATGCTGGTTTTCCAGACTGACTCGGGTGTTATTTTATTATAATGCTCCGGTCAGACCAAGTGTTACAAATACAGGATAGGATGCTATGGAGCTCAAAAGACAAGCTGGATGGCGAAGACGTATTACACATATCTCATTATATTCCGCTGTGTATTGGAGGTTGTATATTCAGCACTTGTGAGGACAAGTTATTTTAACTGTCTAGTATTATGTTATTGATGTATTGTACTCCGACGATGTAATAATAGTTATAGTTCTTTTTGTATAAAGACCAGTTTTTATCTATATATATATATATTGTTCCGCTGCTTTTGTGATATTATGTGTTTTTATTTTCTATTTTCTTCTTCTACCTCTTTCTTCTTTCTCTTACGAACTGGTATTTCCAGCATTCGATTGCTCGGCATGTAATACAATGAACGTATTGATGTCGATTTTCGAGCGTCGAAAATCCAAACGTCACAGAATTGAAAATTAACTTTGGCTAAGTTAAATAAGTTTTGAACTTATAATAGTAAAAATGGTATAAAAGAAAGGAAAATGTGGAGCATTGAAGTTGGAATTGATATTCAACTTGAGTAAGTTAAATAAGTAGAATAAATTGAATTTAACTTAAGTTAAGCAAAATAAAAAATTGAAATAGGATTGTATTAGAAATAATATTGAATTAAAGTGAATAAAAATTGTGAGTGGTAAAATGATTATATAACTATAAGTTATAAATTTGAATGGAATAAAATTTAAGTAAAAATTATGGAATTGTGAATAAATAAGTTGAATAGCCTACAAAATTGGAATTTATGGAATAAATATATATTTAAGCTATAAAGAGATGTATAATCTTGAGATAAAAATAAAATGTGACTATACTCGAGTGTAGAATTGATGAAAATGAGAAAAATAAGTTGTAAAATTTATAAATTGGAAAAAATGGAATGGTATAACCAAAATAAAAATAATTTGATATTTTGGTGGAAGAATAAAAGTCCAAACTTGAATTTTAAAATAAATTTGAACTCAAGTAAATTAAATGGAGAAATTTTTGAAATAAAAGTCAGATATTGAATATAAAAATGGAACTTAACTTGGTTAAATAATTTGGATTGTGGATTAAAAGTGAGTATGGGAATTGGAACTTGAGTTATAAATAAAATTCGACTTAATTATAAGTGAACTAAATGTATTTTGAAATGTTGTCAAATAAAATAGAAATGAATTGAAATAGCATTGACTTGAGTTATAAATAAATTCAGTTTAAAGGTTAGTAAATTGAATATGGCCTTGGATATTATTAAAATGAATTTGAGTATGAAACTAAGTTTTGAAGTGGATTAAGTGAATGAACTAATTAAATAAATTAGTAAATGGAATTGAATAAATTGAATAACAATCAATTTAAAATAGCTATAAGCTTAAGTGGTTATTTTATTAAATGGATATCAATGAATTTGCATGGAAATATTATCGTTTGACGTAAACGGAAGTAAATAAATTTCTGTGAATCAATGGCAAGCGAATCGATTGATTTAGAATCAATTTGGAATGGATATGGATATAATGTGTGCAATGATGTATTTAATGCAAATAAATTGCTTATGGATTTTTAGAAATCAAATAAATGGTATATAAATCGATTAAAATGAATAATCGAATGATGGAACCTTATAATTACTTAGAAATATATGTTTAGCAAGCATTGCTTATGAAATTCATGTGTTTAACTAGTTAAATAAATGAAATGTTATTAAAATTTCATGTTTTGGTACTTACATGTTTAAATTGAGTAAGTACAGGTACAGAGAGACTATTGGGCTAGATTTGGGTTACGAAATTGCATATGAAGTAAACTCGCTTGCTTAATAGCGCTTAAAAACGCTAAATAAAGGTACGTTTTCGGATTAAATACAGCAATGAAAAAATATTATATATTTTGTTTTCCGACCATGTGGGTCGATGTATATATTTTTATCTTTTTTGTCATATTGCAGAAGGCTCTCCTTACAAGGAGGACTCTGCCAAAAAATTTCGGAAATTTAGGGTGTTAGAAAATTTTTGAAAACTTTTGGAAAATTTTTGTTAACGAAAATTTGATTTCGAAATGTAATTGGAATAAAAGGGTTTTGTTTCGGAAATGGAAACTAGATATTTTGTATGGAACTAAAAGATTAAAAAAGCGGAATATCGAATTTTCACTAAGTGGGTTTCTGAAAAGTAATGGGTTTGGAGCGTTTCTCCTACCTTAGCAATTTCGGGGATGAAATTTTTTAAGGGGGGAGGAATGTAACAACCCGGATTATTAGTCGTTGATTTGAACATTTAATTTATTTTAAATGTTGAATTTGAAATGTAAATGAAATTTTAATATGAAGTTTATCGATCAAATAAGTGGAATAAAACTTAAGTTCCAAATATTGCGATTTATTAGATAAATTTAATTATCGAATTAATAATTGAAAATTGTTTAAGTAATTGAATTGGAGTATAAAATGAATCGAAATGATTTCTAATGTTGATATAAATTCTATTTGCATTAGAATTGAGTAAATAAGTGTTTAAAACCGAAGTTTCAAGTGATTTCATCAATTTTTGAAATCGCCGATTTAATTGACGCGTTAAAATAGCAATCCGGGGCACAGTCTCGGAATTCACGAAATCGGTTCCATTGAATCCGTAATAGTGTATTGTATCATCCCACCTTTTTGTATGCTTAAGCAGACACACGTGCCGACTTAAACCATACAGAAGGGTGGATTGTTATGGGGTAAATAAGAAAAAGTGGAGAAATAAAAGAAACAAAATAGAATCTTGCAGCGGAACGATAAAATATAATAATCAAATAACAGTTCATGAAGCTGTTTTACAAAATATTTGATTATACTTATACAATACATATCAGAGTTACACATACCAGAGAATGATAATTATGCAGCGGAATACAATGGTGTAGTAGAATATATAACAAATAGTAATAATAAAATCTTCGTCTTCGTCCTTCAAAAATAGGGCCTTCAAATCCTGAAATGCTCAGGCTGACCCGAGCGAATTGAAAAGACAAAACACTTGAGTCAGAACTAGAAGATCTTATGTAAGTTAAATCAATGAAATAAATATGAGTGTAAACGGCGTCAGAGATGTTTACGGGATTTGACATCTCCTATCCAGTGTCTAACGTGAGTGCAGTAACTTAAGAAATGTTCGGGATTCACATCTCTTAAGGATCCGTTAAACTATCTACTATGTAGTAATATACGCTATATACAGTAGTGTCTAATCAGTAAAGTATAATCATATAGAAAATAGCGTTAAGGGGATGGAGAACCTTAACGCGGTCGGATCTTAAAATCATAATCGTAGTAAAGCTCGATATGGTAGGTGACACGACACAACTAGGCAATGCCAAGGTAGATATACTAATTACGCACACGGACTGATGGAGCGCATAGCAGCCACTACCGTCCACCTCGAACAACACTCCCAAATCAAGGCTGGCCACCAAAAATCAAAAAGTAATAGAATGGAATCAAAGAAGTGCGTTCGATAAGAGGTGCTACCTCACTGGTCCGAGATCGCTCCTGTTTTAGCCACCTTATGCCAACTCATGGGAGTTGGGTCCACGTATATACCTTAGGATCGTCGCCACCATCCTACTTCATTCTGGAAACTCCACCGCGTACACAGTTGTCAAAGTGGTTTTCGGTATCGACAGAGAGTATGTCCATATCCAATCCCGGTCTCTTTAACAACCAATCGTTATTATAACATGGTCGTGGTCATTTAAAATATATATACTTTTAAAAACACAATCATTGCCCTTTCAAAACGTATCCTTTACTTCAAAATAGTATATACTTTAAAAACCAAAATATTTTTGCCATTTCAAAACATATCCTTTACTTCAAAATAGTATATACTTTAAACCAAAATATTATTACTATTTCAAACCCAAATTGTCAATGTATTATTTCCATTTCAAAACCCAATTCAAATATATATAATTTAAATAAAACCAAATTTCCAATCACTAATCTTTCTTAAATTTAGATAACTTGAAATATTCTTTTAAATCATCTTAAACCCAAACCACAATTTGAAGTCATATTTCTAAATTTCAATTTCAATAGGTTTCAAATTCATATACTCACAGATAATTCTTAAATAAATTCTATTTCAAATAAATTCATTTTTTTCAAACCATATTACTTTCAAAGTTATAACAATTTCGAAAACCAATACTTTGAAAACAATAATACCTTAATTTCAATAAAACATTTCAATTTTGATATATTTCAAGACTTTAAATATTCCAAAATTCCCAACCAAATCTGATAATCTTATATATACCTTAATTCAATTTACAATTATTTAGTTTAGAAATATTTATTTAATAAATTCAAGATCACTTAAATAAAGCTCAAACTTGAAATATTCGTAAATCAAACTTAAAACATCATCAAGTTATACATAGCTTAAATTTTAGAATTTAACCATATATAAAATAATATTTATATAATATCAAAATTAGTATATATATAAACCCTTATTTTCCAAAACCCATAGAAAATCACTTTAAAATATTTTATATATAGACCACGGTGCCTTTATATAATTTTCTATCCTATGGTCAAGTGATACAGATATTTATCATTTCAATCCGTAATTTTAAAAATAAAAGTTTACGGTTATATATCATTTCAAACCGCAATCCCGAATGGAATGAAAATGCATAATAACTTGCAGTTTATACAATATAATATATAGCATCCATTCATCCAAATATCAATAAACAACCATTTATTACAATCATCATCCAATTTAAACAAAACATCAATATAAAGCATATAAAATATAACAGGCATCAATGAATAGTTTATATTCAATAAAAATTAATAACTGTTTAACTGGCAGTTTATATGCAATAATAAATAAATTTAACTGTCAAATTATATGCAATAATAAAATTAAATAACAATTTAATTTAAATAAATGCTATCTAACTGAGATGATGATTAAATATATGCCCAAACAATCATAGATAAATTTTAAATCACATCAAAATTTAATTTAACAAACATAAGAAATCTTAGAAGTTGTGAGTGGGTTAAAACACTCACCTTTTGAATTTAAATTGAATTTAAATCCAATTTAAACCCAAAAATTTGACCGTCTTAGAATTCATCCAAACCAGCGTCATCAGGTCCGGAATTTCAATACGATCGTAACAAAAAAAACCGCGCGTGAAACGGAGTTCGTATGTGGAAGTTATGATGAAAATTGCGATTGAATTTCAATTTAAAATAAAATGAAAAGAGAACACATTTCACCATTTGCAAGTGCCACGTCACTCTTCCCTACAGGCCGCTCCAACTCACGTATCTTCCATTTACAGAGCACGCAGAACAAGTAACGCACTCAACCTCCCCTTTGACCGCGTTTTGCCGCAAATCCGACCGTCAATTCGCCTTCAAACTTCGCCGATGAACAACGCGCTAGCCCCTCTACAAAACCCAGAAGGGATTTTCCGATCAGACGCACCAGTCAAAAACGCCCAATTCAATTTTGACCGCGATTTCTGGTCAAACGATGCGTCGAATTGAAAAGCGAATTACACCATTGAATTACGATCGTCGAGAGCTTCAACATATATTATTTTAAGTTTTTCCGAGGACTTTGAATTTTTGACTTTGATTTTGAAATGGATCTGGATCTGAAATTTTGTCTGCCATTGAGGAGGAGAAGAAGCTGAAGAAATTTTTTGCACAGACAAATGAGAATAGGCGGAGGCTAGGGTTTAGCGGGGATATTTATAGAGAAGGTTGAAAATAGAATAGATGGATAAACAGGTGTACGCGCTAACGCCAACGTGGTCCAAAAAGCCCGTTCTGACCCCGGAACGAAATTGGGTAAACCCATATATCAAAATAGGTGTTTAAAAATATTTTAAATTCAATGGAAAAGGTTTCAAGTTCAAATTCCGTCGTATGAAGAAGTTATGCTAAAAACAATATTTTCCAAATTGATTTCAATTGCATAAATTTCAAGGCGTTTCGAGTTCGTACGATCAAATGCCAAGTCCGATCGCTACGAAACTTGACACACTATTATAATTCACTGATACGGATCCGATGAAACTGGTTTCGTCGAAATCCGAGTCTGTGACCAAAAAGGCAAATTATATATTAATTAAATGAAATTAAATTAAATTAATTAAATCGAATTTTATATTTCAATTATAGAATTGACAATTTATCACCTTTATACTTCTCAATCATTTTCAATTATTTAAACAAAATTTAAACGTCAATTTAGAGAAAATAATTTATCAATTGAAATGCCCTATCTTAAATTTTCATTATATTCAAAATTATAAATTTTAGTTCCCAAAATTTCTATTAAATTGAATTTACCCATAATTATTTCATTCATAATTCCAAATAGAAGGGCGTACCATTGGATTTAAAATTTCACATAAAACTAAAATTTTAAGTTAAAGTAATAATTACATATTTGGGTTCATTCGTTTGCAATAAATTCAACTATTATAATCTAAATAAATTAACTCACTATTAAAGGTTCAAATTCTATAATTCATAATTTTACCATCTTGATTTACTTATTAATTTGTAATTCTTTAAACAAATTCCCGTCTCAGTTTAAAGTAGCTTAATTCTCTCATTTAAAGAATTTATTTCGATTTCTTAAAATAAACCCTCATTATAAATTGAATCCCATTTTATCCTAATAAGTTTCAAATTAAATGGATAAGTTCCAAATTCAACCTTTAACTTACACTTAAGTTTAGGTAAAATCAATTTATAACGTATTTCCCTTTTAGTTATTACTTTACATGCTTCTAGTATTAATTTCTCAATTAATCCACATTATTAAAGTAACGCTTTTAATAAATATGACCCTAAGATTACTCAACATTTAATGAACGTTATTTTTATTTCCCATTAGTGTAACCTTCATTTATTTTATTATCACTTATTACAAATTCTAATTTCATTAACAAATAAGCAGGTAATTTAAAATATATGTTACAAATTTTGAATTAGTCACTATTCATTATTATTGACTTTAATTTAGCATCACTTACCTTGCATTAACATTGTTACTTAACAATCCCTACCTAATTGCAATTTTATATTCAAATGAATACGTTTACTCTTTCCGTTATGGAATTAATTATCAATAAGGCACATCTAATTATCATTATTGATTTTATACAATTTCCATTAACTGTACATTCAATTACTATTCAATGTACATTTGTTCATTAATCAATTCGATATATACGTTTGTTTCCTTCTATTTGATTTATAACCTAGTATACATTTACCTAAATTCTATTTCAATTACATTCATTAATGGGTGTTGCATTGAAATCTAATTTATTAGCTTATATCACATTATTACCATTAATTACAATTGGCTTACCAATTTTTATTCAATACCATAAATAAATAACATATTATTCAATACTTACTCTTGTTTCTCATATTCTATTTAAAAATCAAATCATAACATTTACATTATTTTATTGAATTGGAATTTCATTTTAAATCTATTTTTTTTATAGTTAACTTTTAATTACAATTGCTACATCTAATTCCTAACATTCATTTTACTATAAATTATGGAAATTATGACAAACTCAATTAACGAAATTCATGGGTCGTTACACTCTCCCCCACTCAAAACTTTTCGTCCCCGAAAAGGAAAAAGAAGGGAGAAGGAAGAATTAAATAAACAATACATCTTATTCAAAATATTAACTTATAAACACTAATTTACAAAATTTATTACTTTATATAAAATATACCCATTTTGATCATTATATCTTTTTATACTTAAATGAATAAAGTTTGGAAAAACATTTCAAAATAATTTTCTGAGTCCAAAAATTTCAAAAAATTTCGGCGGAGTCTCCTTTGTATGGAGAGGCTCGGGAGAAAATATAATATTAAATATAACAAAATATCACTTATAATATCCAAAATATTATATCCCAACACGGGAAAATATATATAAATAGCGTTATAAATCGTAATCCGAAACGTACCTATTTGTCGGGCATTTTACACTTAATTTATGGAACCAAAAGCAGTAGCAATTGCTTCCATAACCTGCATTCCACTTATAAATCCAAAGGGTTAACTATTTATATGAAGTAAAATATTTAAGAGGTTTCAATCATTAACACACATCAATACAACAACCATCAATTTCAACAAACAGAATACATAACAAATACAAAGCAACCATTCAAACAAACAAACAAATAGTTGTTCAGGTTCAAAACCTTTAAATTGTACGGGATGAAGAATAAACTACTAGCGCATCATTTACTCAACAGCCTTAGATAAAACTAAATAGATCATTCATTCATCCAATCCAAATTTTAAAGTATCCTACCCAAACAACCATAACCTAAAACAACAACAATCAGAACAACAATCAACTTAACTTATTATTAATCTCATTTCATATCTTTGTTGTTTGATTTTCTTTTTTATTTATACAGTGATTTATCTTATTAATTTACATTTTACTCATTAAATGTTTGCTTCATTTATTTTTACTTATTACCTACAATTATTCAATTAACATAGGTCATGCTAGTTCCCTTTTATTTCGTTATAATTATTCATTCATTTATTATAGCATGTCCTCACTTTTTTTTTCTTTAATTACTTAAGTTTATAATCATCTATTTGTCATACTTACCTTTAATTATATTCACTTGGTAAAATTTCAATTATACCTTAAGTTTATAACATTAAGTTCTCATTTAATAGCGATTTCATTAAATACTTTCATTATTTCAAATTTCTACTTGTATAATATTCTATTATAATTTAAACACTTCAACTTTTAATATTTGGTAAGTTATATATGTTATTTAAAGGTGTAATTGAAAGTTATACAAGTATCTCATTTCTTTTAATTAATTCATTGTTCAATAAATTTTTACCTTTGTCCTATAAGTTACTATTTCAACTTCCTCTTTATTTCCATTATAACTTAGCATTAAATCTCTTGCCTAAATTAAGAGGTTTCAATTATTAATTACTTACCTTTCATTTCACAACAATAATTGAACAATTCATTAATGGAAATTTAAGAATTAAATACCGGGTTAAATTTCAAATTTATTTTAAAATAATAGATAAATATATTCTTACAACTTATATATCTCTAATTATATTTAAACAGTTCAAAATTTATATTTTCTCCCTTTTTTTTCAAAAAAAATGAATCTATAGTAAATTACTACAGTGGCCTTCCCACTTCGAAACTCGAAAATGAATGTCGATGATGCGTGCACTCATCACCGAAATTATTTTCCAGCGACAGAGAGGGGAGTACAAAACTTATTCTTTCCAAAATTTCTATTAAACATTTCTTTCAATTTATATTGAAATACTCATATCAGAAAAATACTTTTAAAATATTATTATTATATTCCAAAATCAATTGTAAGAATTTCAAAACCCCGGAACTTAAGTTCTAAATTTCCAAATTTCACTTATTTTATCTTAAATCTTATTCAACTATTATTTATAAATTTCATTACCTAACAACCAATCTATTGCAACCAAATATATATCTTTTATAAAATATTTTACTTTATATATAGAAAATATAATAGGCAAAATTATTTCATTCACCTATAATAAAACAAATATTATGTCGGTCTGTCCTATTAAGTGTTTAGAAATCCCTATTGATGTCATAGCGTCCCATGCACCAACTAGAATTTATAAATACAAAAAGGAACAGATTAACACAAAACATTTTTATAACACTAACAAATACGCTCTCTCATATATATACGCCCAACGACTCCCATAGGGTATTACTACCCTATTAGCAAAGAGTCAAACCCCACAAAGCCAAGGTTTATCGCTAAACCAAAGCTTTGATACCAACTGTAACATCCCACCTTTTTGTATGCTTAAGCAGACACATGTGCCGACTTAAACCATACAGAAGGGTGGATTGTTATGGGGTAAATAAGAAAAAGTGGAGAAATAAAAGAAACAAAATAGAATCTTGCAGCGGAACGATAAAATATAATAATCAAATAACAGTTCATGAAGCTGTTTTACAAAACATTTGATTATACTTATACAATACATATCAGAGTTACACATACCAGAGAATGATAATTATGCAGTGGAATACAATGGTGTAGTAGAATATATAACAAATAGTAATAATAAAATCTTTGTAATGATCCGTATTTTCACGGATCGAAGAATCGTAAAAACTGTTATTTTAGGTCGTTAGTTTTGATAAGTCGACTAGAGCTTAAGTCGTATAGAAGTTAGGTCGTCTAGGGGATAAGCGGTGTTGTAGCTTAGGTCCTCTGGGAGTTAGGTCGGGTGAACGACTTAAGAAATTGGAGCGACCTATAGAATTTGACGACCTAAGGAGTTGGCGACCTAAGGAGGAGACGACTTAGGGGTTTAGACGACCTATAAGAAGTTAGTGACTTAAGAAAGTCGGCGACTTAAGGAGGATAGGTCGGCAACGACCTAAGGAAGTGGGTGATAGCAGTTAGCGACCTAAGGAAGTTAGCGACCTAGGGGTTGAGTGAGTTAACGACCTAAGGAAGTTAGGTCGTGGACAAGTTAAAGTTGTTAGGTCGTGAGAAGTTTAGGTTGTTAGGTCGGCATCTCAGTTAGGTCGTAAGTCGCGTGTTAGTGTTAAGGCTTAGGTCGCTGGGTCGTTAAGTCGCGCGCATGTGTTAGGTCGTAGACGACTTACGTTAGGTCGCGTGATCGCTTAAATCGTTAGGTCGCGCATTAGTGTTGAGTCTTAGATCGTGACATTTTAGGTCGTTGGGTCTGTAGGTCGCGCAGAACTGTTAGGTCGTTAAGTTGTAGGTCGGAGATAGTTAGGTCGTGGACGACCTAAGGGGGGGAGACGACCTAAGATTTTTCCAGCCTATAAATACACGTCCATTTCCTCACTTTTGGGATCCGGATTTTGAAGCGACGAAGTGCTGCTATTTTGAGAGCTCGAGTTCTATACTTCTTCACTTCTTTTCTCCACTCTAATCTTGTGATTCCTTTCATCTAAATCGAAGATCAAATCGAAGATCCAAGAGCTTAGATTGAAGATCTTCATCCATCGAAGAGAGATTTCATCGTTTGAAGTGGAATTTTGGCGGATCAAGCTAGATCCTTCGCTGTCCAGATCTGAAGTGGGTTGTTTTTGAGGTGTTTAGGTGATTCGGTGAGTGGTGGTTATCTCTCACACGGATCCAAAGGAGTATATCGGATTGGTGGTTTGATTTGGTGTTAAAATAGTGATTTTCATGCATTTTCGTAATCTTAAGTGTAGATCTATTGTATATGATGATTTGCCATCTATTTTGCTACATGTTAATCTATGCAAGTTCATTCATCAAGTTGTAGAGATATTACCTATGTTTCATGCTTGTTAGATTTGGACTTTTTATTTACAAAATTGCCATTCTTGTGATAATTGTTTATTAGATCATGTTTGAATGCTTGATTACTTGGATTAATGATTGATTTGATTGATTGTTATGAATTAGTTGATCGATGATTTGATTTGGACAAGATGGTCGAAGATGATTCAAAAGCTAAGGGAAAGGCTCTTGAATTGGAGAAGCTGCTTGTGGCATATGTGGCGGATGATGAAGCTCACATGGATAGACTTGGTGATGATGTTGGGATGGGGCTTTGCTATGATGAGATGAAGCGAAGTATGATATGAGATAGCCTCGGTTTAATCCAGACGGGATCATTCCAAGCATGTTGAAGACTCGGTGAAATGGTTCGAGTTTGAAAGTATGTTGACAACTCGGTGAAATGGTTCGAGTTGAGGATAATGGGAGCTCGAGAGGACCTTGAGCCAGTATGAGAATGGTTGTCGAGGAGGACGACTAGAAGGCTGAGATTCCATCGTTGTTGAAGGTTCTAGCAGGCTCAAAGCAAGAGTACGATGGGCAGATTCGATAGTCCCAAACGGCTACTGTTGGTAGTCGTGTACTCTGGGCAGATTCGATAGTCCTAGGCACGGGCTGTGACGACGTGCGGAGTTCTGTCTAGAACCGGGGTTACCATTAGCCCTTGACGGACGGATGAAATAATGAGCCGGTCATTCAACTAACGGTGGTATCGAAGCAATGATAACAGTGATAGCCAGAGTCATGGATGTTTGGTTGTATCGTCATTCAGTCTCAAGAGCGATATTTTTTGGGTGCTTATCTGATCTTGGTTTAGGCCTTGGGGGTTTGTGCTTGGAAAACATCGCCCTTGACTCGAGTGATAATTGCTTTATTTTAAATGTCTGCTTTGCTATGTTTACTTCTGCTTAGTGTGTCTGGGAGGCTATCACTGTAGTAAGAGGTGGAGTGGGAGGGTTTGGTTCCTATTCCTTTTACCTTTATGCTCTTTTGGTATGTTGTTAGTTAATTTACCGCTCACTAAGACTGTTGTCTGACTCAAGGCTTTATGTTTAACTCTTATTGCCTTGGGCTGTTCATCCGCTTTGGGATGGGCAGACTAGGTAGCAGGTGACAGGTGTTGTTCTTGGTTTCCGACGATGCTGATGACGAAGACGAGCTGGAGGCTTGCATATTATTTTCTTACTATATGTACTGGATGTTCCGCTCCATTGTATAATTCTCTAAGTGATATGTAGTGAGGCTTGATGTATTGACTATTCAGATGTTTGTATTCAACTATTATGAAGCTTAATTGAAGAGATTCTATCTTGAGATGCTTCACTATATATATTCTCTATTGTATTTTATCCATGCGCTGTGTGTAATACGATAGATTCTGCTATTTTAATTTACCCTGGCGATCGTCCATGGCTGCCTGGCACACCTTACAGCGCACTATTTACCTTGTTCAGTGCAGGGGTCATGGGCGATCGTCACAATCTTCATCTTCGTCCTTCAGAAATAGGGCCTTTAAATCCTGAAATGCTCAGGCTGACCCGAGCGAATTGAAAAGACAAAACACTCGAGTCAGAACTAGAAGATCTTATGTAAGTTAAATCAATGAAATAAATATGAGTGTAAACGGCGTCAGAGATGTTTACGGGATTTGACATCTCCTATCCAGTGTCTAACGTGAGTGCAGTAACTTAAGAAATGTTCGGGATTCACATCTCTTAAGGATCCGTTAAACTATCTACTATGTAGTAATATACGCTATATACAGTAGTGTCTAATCAGTAAAGTATAATCATATAGAAAATAGCGTTAAGGGGATGGAGAACCTTAACGCGGTCGGATCTTAAAATCATAATCATAGTAAAGCTCGATATGGTAGGTGACACGGCACAACTAGGCAATGCCAGGGTAGATATACCAATTACGCACACGGACTGATGGAGCGCATAGCAGCCACTACCGTCCACCTCGAACAACACTCCCAAATCAAGGCTGGCCACCAAAAATCAAAAAGTAATAGAATGGAATCGAAGAAGTGCGTCCGATAAGAGGTGCTACCTCACTGGTCCGAGATCGCTCCTGTTTTAGCCACCTTATGCCAACTCACGAGAGTTGGGTCCACGTATATACCTTAGGATCGTCGCCACCATCCTACTTCATTCTGGAAACTCCACCGCGTACACAGTTGTCAAAGTGGTTTTCGGTATCGACAGAGAGTATGTCCATATCCAATCCCGGTCTCTTTAACAACCAATCGTTATTATAACACCGTGGTCATTTAAAATATATATGCTTTTAAAAACACAATCATTGCCCTTTCAAAACGTATCCTTTACTTCAAAATAGTATATACTTTAAAAACCAAAATATTTTTGCCATTTCAAAACATATCCTTTACTTCAAAATAGTATATACTTTAAACCAAAATATTATTACTATTTCAAACCCAAATTGTCAATGTATTATTTCCATTTCAAAACCCAATTCAAATATATATAATTTAAATAAAACCAAATTTCCAATCACTAATCTTTCTTAAATTTAGATAACTTGAAATATTCTTTTAAATCATCTTAAACCCAAACCACAATTTGAAGTCATATTTCTAAATTTCAATTTCAATAGGTTTCAAATCCATATATTCACAGATAATTCTTAAATAAATTCTATTTCAAATAAATTCATTTTTTTCAAACCATATTACTTTCAAAGTTATAACAATTTCGAAAACCAATACTTTGAAAACAATAATACCTTAATTTCAATAAAACATTTCAATTTTGATATATTTCAAGACTTTAAATATTCCAAAATTCCCAACCAAATCTGATAATCTTATATATACCTTAATTCAATTTACAATTATTTAGTTTAGAAATATTTATTTAATAAATTCAAGATCACATAAATAAAGCTCAAACTTGAAATATTCGTAAATCAAACTTAAAACATCATCAAGTTATACATAGCTTAAATTTTAGAATTTAACCATATATAAAATAATATTTATAGAATATCAAAATTAGTATATATATAAACCCTTATTTTCCAAAACCCATAGAAAATCACTTTAAAATATTTTATATATAGACCACGGTGCCTGTATATAATTTTCTATCCTATGGTCAAGTGATACAGATATTTATCATTTCAATCCGTAATTTTAAAAATAAAAGTTTACGGTTATATATCATTTCAAACCGCAATCCCGAATGGAATGAAAATGCATAATAACTTGTAGTTTATACAATATAATATATAGCATCCATTCATCCAAATATCAATAAACAACCATTTATTACAATCATCATCCAATTTAAACAAAACATCAATATAAAGCATATAAAATATAACACGCATCAACGAATAGTTTATATTCAATAAAAATTAATAACTGTTTAACTGGCAGTTTATATGCAATAATAAATAAATTTAACTGTCAAATTATATGCAATAATAAAATTAAATAACAATTTAATTTAAATAAATGCTATCTAACTGAGATGATGATTAAATATATGCCCAAACAATCATAGATAAATTTTAAATCACATCAAAATTTAATTTAACAAACATAAGAAATCTTAGAAGTTGTGAGTGGGTTAAAACACTCACCTTTTGAATTTAAATTGAATTTAAACCCAAAAATTTGATCGTCTCAGAATTCGTCCAAACCAGCGTCATCAGGTCCGGAATTTCAATACGATCCTAACAAAAAAAACCGCGCATGAAACGGAGTTCATATGTGGAAGTTATGATGAAAATTGCGATTGAATTTCAATTTAAAATAAAATGAAAAGAGAACACATTTCACCATTTGCAAGTGCCACGTCACTCTTCCCTACAGGCCGCTCCAACTCACGTATCTTCCATTTACAGAGCACGTAGAACAAGTAACGCACTCAACCTCCCCTTTGACCGGCCCTTTGACCGCGTTTTGCCGCAAATCCGACCGTCAATTCTCCTTCAAACTTCACCGATGAACACCGCGCTAGCCCCTCTACAAAACCCAGAAGGGATATTCCGATCAGACGCACCAGTCAAAAATGCCCAATTCAATTTTGACCGCAATTTCTGGTCAAACGATGCGTCGAATTGAAAAACGAATTACACCATTGAATTACGCTCGTCGAGAGCTTCAACATATATTATTTTGAGATTTTTCTGAGGACTTTGAATTTTTGACTTTGATTTTGAAATGGATCTGGATCTGAAATTTTGTCTGCCATTGAGGAGGAGAAGGAGCTGAAGAAATTTTTCGCACAGACAAATGAGAATAGGCGGAGGCTAGGGTTTAGCGGGGATATTTATAGAGAAGGTTGAAAATAGAATAGATGGATAAAACAGGTGTACGCGCTAACGCCAACGTGGTCCAAAAAGCCCGTTCTGACCCCCGAACGAAATTGGGTAAACCCATATATCAAAATAGGTGTTTAAAAATATTTTAAATTCAATGGAAAAGGTTTCAAGTTCAAATTCCGTTGTATGAAGAAGTTATGCTAAAAACAATATTTTCCAAATTGATTTCAATTGATTTCAATTGCATAAATTTCAAGGCGTTTCGAGTTCGTACGATCAAATGCCAAGTCCGATCGCTACGAAACTTGAAACACTATTATAATTCACTGATACGGATCCGATGAAACTAGTTTCGTCGAAATCCGAGTCCGTGACCAAAAAGGCAAATTTTATATTAATTAAATGAAATTAAATGAAATTAATTAAATCGAATTTTATATTTCAATTATAGAATTGACAATTTATCACCTTTATACTTCTCAATCATTTGCAATTATTTAAACAAAATTTAAACGTCAATTTAGAGAAAATAATTTATCAATTGAAATGCCCTATCTTAAATTTTCATTATATTCAAAATTATAAATTTTAGTTCCCAAAATTTCTATTAAATTGAATTTACCCATAATTATTTCATTCATAATTCCAAATAGAAGGGCGTACCATTGGATTTAAAATTTCACATAAAACTAAAATTTTAAGTTAAAGTAATAATTACATATTTGGGTTCATTCGTTTGCAATAAATTCAACTATTATAATCTAAATAAATTAACTCACTATTAAAGGTTCAAATTCTATAATTCATAATTTTACCATCTTGATTTACTTATTAATTTGTAATTCTTTAAACAAATTCCCGTCTCAGTTTAAAGTAGCTTAATTCTCTCATTTAAAGAATTTATTTCGATTTCTTAAAATAAACCCTCATTATAAATTGAATCCCATTTTATCCTAATAAGTTTCAAATTAAATGGATAAGTTCCAAATTCAACCTTTAACTTACACTTAAGTTTAGGTAAAATCAATTTATAACGTATTTCCCTTTTAGTTATTACTTTACATGCTTCTAGTATTAATTTCTCAATTAATCCACATTATTAAAGTAACGCTTTTAATAAATATGACCCTAAGATTACTCAACATTTAATGAACGTTATTTTTATTTCCCATTAGTGTAACCTTCATTTATTTTATTATCACTTATTACAAATTCTAATTTCATTAACAAATAAGCAGGTAATTTAAAATATATGTTACAAATTTTGAATTAGTCACTATTCATTATTATTGACTTTAATTTAGCATCACTTACCTTGCATTAACATTGTTACTTAACAATCCCTACCCAATTGCAATTTTATATTCAAATGAATACGTTTACTCTTTCCGTTATGGAATTAATTATCAATAAGGCACATCTAATTATCATTATTGATTTTATACAATTTCCATTAACTGTACATTCAATTACTATTCAATGTACATTTATTCATTAATCAATTCGATATATACGTTTGTTTCCTTTTATTTGATTTATAACCTAGTATACATTTACCTAAATTCTATTTCAATTACATTCATTAATGGGTGTTGCATTGAAATCTAATTTATTAGCTTATATCACATTATTACCATTAATTACAATTGGCTTACCAATTTTTATTCAATTCCATAAATAAATAACATATTATTCAATACTTACTCTTGTTTCTCATATTCTATTTAAAAATCAAATCATAACATTTACATTATTTTATTGAATTGGAATTTCATTTTAAATCTATTTTTTTATAGTTAACTTTTAATTACAATTGCTACATTTAATTCCTAACATTCATTTTACTATAAATTATGGAAATTATGACAAACTTAGTTAACGAAATTCATGGGTCGTTACAGTATTATTATTGAATTCAACTTTTGTAGCAATTGGATTTACCATTTTGTTGCACGATTTGAAAACGCCTAGAAATAATTTAATAGAATTTAATTTAGATAGTCGGTTTAAAAAACTATCTTCCACATACGATCGAATTAGGTCCCGACACTTGTTCCATTACAATAGAAATAGCGGTATAACATTAGGAACGCCGGGCGACACGCTTCGATCATGGTTCAGAATTGAATACCTGGATATTTCAAATTTTAAATAATATATATTTTCGATTTAACAAGTTCATTCTTGTCAATTGTCAACCGACCTAGTCTATGAGCCGCCCTACCCTGATCATAGCCCACGCCTATTTGACCTTCTCTCATACTCTTCCTCTTCATCTTATATTTCAACCTCCAGGCAGTTGAAATAAGCAACAGAAAAATTAAACCATGAGCCTTCCTTTCTTCTTCTCTTCAATTCAAATGCACGAGAAAAAAAAAATCAAAATCGAATTCCATTTGTATTTACAAAAAAAACAAAGAAAGGATTCGAAATCCATTTCTACATAATCAAGCACGACGAAACGCTTTTATCTTCAAGCTGATGTCGTGCTGAGGTGCGATGGGTCATTGGGAAGGTTCGACACTATTCGTTTAGGGCAATTCGAATTAGGGTTGCAGTCGCAATGAAAGGCAGTGGTCGCGATGGCTGAGGGAGGGGAAATGCGAGGCTGAGGCGATTTTCGTTGTTCGATTAAGGGAATCACATCACACGAGCAGGGAAGCATCGAAGGGAATTCACGAAGCTAGGATTTGAAGTGGAAGGTCGCGATTTCTTGTGGTGCGCGAAGGAGTAGTTGGCAGCATCATTCGAAGATTAAGAAAAAAAATAGGGATTGGAGTAGTTGCAAACAGGAGGAGCGCGACATCGTTGTCTGCGCACACGAGGGATGAAGTTGGGTTGATGCGAGAAGGGTTCGGTGATGGTTCTCGTGTCTAGTATCAGCGTGCATCAGGGGGGAAGAGGGTTAGCAGAGTAATTAATTTATCTTTTTCTTAGTTATTAGCTAATTTAATTATATACTTAATTCTTGTTAGCTTATAAATTTAATCGCTTTTCCATACGAGGTTCGATCGAAACGAAGCAAGCGACAACGAATTCGTGTCGACGAGTTCTACGAAATAAAATTGGTTTGGGATTTTTCGGAGTCAGTTGGGATTTTAGAAATTTTAAAATCTGGATGTTCGGCAAAATAAAAATCAAAGTGAGTAAACCTCATTCGATTTGGTGGACTGGATTAATTTAAATAAATTATTGGATGATTGGTTGAATTGATATATTATTATCAGTTTGGATGTTATATATATATAGTAGTATATATGTTAGTAGTTCGATATTTTTCCCGCCATTGGAGCGGATGAGACGCTATGCACCCCGCATAATAGTGGATGACCCTATATTACCGCGATATCCCGCCTCGAAGCGGGATTGGTATTTTATGTTATCTAACATCTGTGGATGTAGGAAAACAGGTTGGAGGGAACCAACTAGATTCCTCAAAATTGTTAATTTTAATTTCATATATAGTGGTATATGATTTGTGTGGATAATCTGATATAGATTATGTTATGACGGAATTATTGGATGCCATAGTAGCACTGGCCTTAATTTTGGTATTTTAAATACCATAAATATTATTTTTGAATTTAAAAGAATTTAGAAGAATTTAAAAAGGAGATTTTGGATATAAAAATATTTATATCGAAATTTAGATTATTTTAAAAGAAATTGACTAGGATAAAATAATAATTTGATTTGGAGTTGTACTTAACCATTCTCAAAATATTTTAATTAGAGATTTTTAAAGGATTTTTAACAGTGGAATTTTTAAGGGATATTCTAGATTTATGGGAAAGAAGTTGAAATCGATATTAAAAATAGATTTGTAAAATAAATGGAATTTATAAAGAAATAGATTTATAAAATGGAATTTTATAAATGAGATTATATTTGAAGACAAGTAAAACCCAAAGGAGTTTATAAATTTATAAACGATGTTTATAAATAAGGAAAATGATACCAGTGGATAAATTGGGAATATAATTTCATAGTGTGAATTTATATCGAAATAAGGAAATCGGTTTGAAAAAAATAGTGGATCCTATTTTTGAAAAATGGAAACGGTTAGAGAATCGGAATGAAATCGATGTGTTGGTGAATCGAGAGGAATTTATAAATTGAATTGGTTATTGGAATTTTAAAATATATTTTTATTAAGAAGCAAGTTTGTTTTAAAAGGAAAATTTTATTTATTAAACTATGTAATTTAAAGATTGTTAGTATTGAAATACTTCGGAAGTGGATTTTTCAAATATTTAATATTAATTAAAATAAATTCTAACTTTTATAATAAGCTTTATAAATCGATTGGTTTTATTTAAAATGAATTGGAAATGAGTTACCAATGTTTATTTAAAGTGTCTTAATATTTTAAATAATTACTTAAATATGTTTTAAAATGAATTATTATTTAAAAATACTTATTATATATATATATATATAGTTTTGAAATGATTGAAATTTATTTATAAATCCTCTCGAGATTTGTAAACGGAGTTTATTTAACGGATATGATTTTTATAAGAGTTATCTTATAGTGGAATTCTGGAAACTTAAGAAATTTTCAAAGTGTTTAAAGTACGAAAACTTCAGAAATGAATTATAATTCATAAAAGAAGTTGGGAATAGGTAGTTTGAAGTTTAGACAAGTGTAATTTATTTGGAAATTCTAAAAGAAATTAATTAATGGATTTCAGAACTTGTAGAATTCGTTATAAGTAAGTTAAGGGGTTTACAAATAAATTGTAAAAGATTTTGAGAAATAGAAATAAATGGAATAATTTCCTAAGTATTGGAAATAAATTGATTTTAGGAAAATATACTTGTAAATATTTTCTAAGTATGAAACTGGAATGATTTGAAATATTTCAACTACGAGATTATTATTATTAGGAATATTTGAGAAGTGTTGAACCATAAAATGGGATTGAAAGAAAATATTCTAAGTATTGAGACGGGTCGAAAATATCCTGTTATGTATAGAAGTATTGAATTTGTTTTCAAATATTGAAATACTGGGAGAAATTTGTATATATAAATCTTATAAAGATATTTTGAAAATAAATGTCTGGAAAATTTATAAAATAAGGCCTACTGACTGCTTATGGATGTTATTTGATAGTTAAATAACCGACTATCAAACTTGGCCAAATTCGTTGATCGTTCGAAGAGATCGGGTTCAGATTAATTATCCTAAAACCACTTCGATCCGGTTTGTGCATTACGAATTATGATATCTCGAAGATAATGGAGATGGTGATCTTGAATGAGATTCGGTTTGTTCAAACCCAGAACAACTTGTATGGATGAATGCTATCAACACATTGTCATTGGAGGGCAATAAGCATTCTAAGTTTAAATTCCTTGAAAGGTAATCGTAGCCTCAAGCATCATCAACCGAGAATGACTAAAACAAGGGAGATGCAGCAAGGCTAATGGGTCGCACCCAATTAGGGTATGTTATCACCTTTCTATATACCCTCGGATATACATTATAAAATTATGGATATGGTTGTGCATGAAAAAGAGAGCACTCGATAAGGGTGGGAACACCCAAGGTGATAACATATTCGGTACTATCCAGGTTAGGGGTAAGCCGGTCTTGTGTTGGCAGGGGATCCAGGCGAGGTTCTTGGTACATTTTTCTAGAAGTATACTGTGATGGGCGGTACCCCAGTAGCCCAGTCATTGTATGGAATCCAAAATCCACTACGAGCCTTTACGGTTTTGATTGTAGAGCCTAGTATGCTGGAATTTAATTAATGTAACAATTTCGGCTATTTTAATAAGTATTTGTACTTAGACGCTATAATAATATCACTGAATTTTCTATAAAAATGTTTTGGTTATCGTAAGGGAAAACCCCGTCGTCTTTATATGTGACGCAGTTTTACGGATACCTTTTGTTTTTCAAAGAATTTTGATAACTTTAATAATTCAAATTGAGTGTGTTTTCTCTTGTTGGTTTTCCAGACTGACTCGGGTGTTATTTTATTATAATGCTCGGGTCAGACCGAATATTAGAGATTCAGGATAGGATGTTATGGAGCACAGGAAACATGCTGGAGGATTTCAAGCGTATTCCACGTACTTGATTATATTTTGCTATGTGTTTAGACTGTATAATTTAGCATTGTTGAGGACAAGTTATAATAATTGTCCGTATTGATGTATTGATTGTTGTACTCTGATTATTGTGTGTATATTAACAGTTACAGATTCTTCTATATATAAATCTGTTATGATATATATATATATATATATTATATTTTGTTCCATAATGATTGTGAGCTTCTATATGTTGTTTCTATTTTCTTCTATCTTTCTTTCTTCTTCAACTCTAACAATCCATCCTTTTTGTTCAATTTGAGTTGACATGTGCGGTTTATTGTCAACTTAGACTGTACAAAAAAGTGGGTCGTTACACCATCAATAATATTTTTGAATTTAAAAGGGAAATTCAAAGGAAATTTTAGAATTGATAATTTTATATTGAATCTTGGATTATTTAAAAAGAGATTTGATTTGGATAAAATAAATGATTTGATTTTGGGATTTTTACTTATCTATTTCGGAAGATATTTTAAATAAAGATTTTAAAATAATTTATATAAGGAAATTTGAACGATGGATTTGAAGTGGTATTTTTGAAATATGGGAAAAGGAGTCAAAATCGATATTTAAAATAGGTTTGAAAAATAAAAAGGATTTATGAAGGGATGGGTTTATAAATGAAATCGTATAAATGAGATTATTTTATAAACAAGTGAAACTGGAAATGAGTTTATAAAATTTATAAACGATGGTATAAATAAGGTGAAGTGATTATCACTCGATGAACTGAGAATATAAATTCACAATATGAATTTATATCGAGTTATGAAAATGGGTTTAGAATGAGATAGCGAATCTTGTTTGGAAATTGGTAATAGTTGTGAAATTGGTAATAAAAATCGATTTGTGATAAATCGAGAGAAGTTTATAGATTTAAAATGGTTATGATTGAATTTTAAAAATAGATTTTTATTGAGAAGTTAAGTTTTTTTTTAGAAAGGGCTTTTTAATTATTAAACCATATGGTTTAAAAAAAAAGTTTTAGTATTGGAAATATATCGGAAATTTGGTTATTCAAATTTTTGATATTAGTTAAAATGAATTATAAATTTTATAATAAGCTTGGTAAATCAATTAGTTTTATTTATAGAGGAATTGGAAATTGGTATCATTGTTTATTTAAAAGTGTTTTAGATATTTTAAATGATTACTTAAACGTGTTTTGAAAATAAACTATTATTCTGTAAAAATACTTATTATTTTATATATGGAATTTAAAGGCAAGTGATCGGGATGTGTTTATAAATACTCTTGAGATTTGTAAACAAAGTTAAATAATGAGGTAGTTTTGTAAGACAAATTTTATAATGGAATTCTGGGAACTTAAGGAAATTTCCAAAGTGTTTGAATACAGAAACTTTGAAAATGAATTAGAATTCATAGAAGAAGTTAGAAATGGGTAATCATAATTATAGACAAGTACAACCAATTTTTGGAAATTTTAAAGGAAATAAATTAATGAATTCCGGAAACTTATAGCCTCCGTTATAAATGAGTTAAGGAATTTCCAAATAAATTGTAAAGGATTTTGAGAAATATGAAATAAATGGAATATTTCCTAAGTATTGGAAATAAAAATGATTTTGGGAAAATATACTTATAAATATTTCCTAAGCATTGGACTGGAAGGTTTTAAAATATTTTAAATATGAGATTATTATTATATGAATATTTTTAAAGTGTTGAGTTATAAATGGAATTGGAAAATTATTGCAACGACCCGTAATTTTCGATAATTAAATTTATTAATTAAATAAGATCTTGAATTTAATGTTGAGAAAATTTAAAAATTGAAGATTTAATAATGAAAAGAATAACTAGAATGAAATGTGATAAGGTTAATTTAAGAAATTGATAACTATTTTAATGTAGGTCTAATTAATTGAAATAATTGTAAATATAAAATTGGTTATAAATTATAAATAAGGAAATAGATTAAATGTTATGTTAATTAATGAAATAGTATGTAATTTATGGTAATTGAATAAAATCAATGTTGTGTAGACAGTTATAAAATATGTTGTAGGTAATAAAACTTATAAATGCGATTAAACTGAGTAAAAGTGACAATTGTTATATGTTACCTATTTATTTAATTTGTTGAATCCAATTGGAAATCAATTGCAATTAAATGTAACTAAATATTACATTAATAGGGATTAAGATGATAATAGTAGAATATTAATGTAATAAGATATAAACCAATGTTAACTATGTCCATAGAGTAATGATTGATTGAATAAAAAGATCAAAATCAAATTTAATCAATTTATTGAAATTAAATTATAATTAATTGGATTCAATTACAGTTGAAATTGAACACTATAATTAGTGTAATATTTAACACTAGATTAATATGTAAATTTATTTTAAATTATTGTAAATGTCTAAGTAATCAAAAATGATAAATTTGTTAGTTATTAAAAATGGAATTAAAAAGTGATTTAATTAATTTTATATTAGTTAATTTAATTAACGAGAAAATAGCCATTTTGGAAACTATCTCGGATTTCGACGAAACCAGTTTCATCAGATCCATAATGGTGAATTATTGTAAGGTTTCAAGTTTCGTAGCAATCAGACTTGTCGTTTGATCGTACGGACTCGAAACACGTAGAAATCAATTTAATTAAATTCAATTGAAATCAATTTGAAATAAGTTGATTTTAAAACTAACTTCTTTATACGATGGAATTAGGACTTGAAACCTGTTCCATTGAGTTTAAAACTATCGAAAACATCTATTTTGATATATGGGATGACTCATTTTCGTTTCGGAGGCTGAACGGGCTTTTTGGGTCGAAATTGTCATTCGTACCAATTCAATTGTGTTTGTTTTCTTATCGGGCCTTGTTTGTATAAATAGTCTTGTTTCTCAAAACCCTTGCAGTCATTTTCTTATTCCTATACGTACATCAACTTCCGTCTGCTCCTTTCTTCAATGACAGAAACAAATTCCAATCCCAAACGCTACAATTCGATCACCAAACCAATTTCAAAATCAAACTCCTTCGAACCATATCAAATTATATACTATTTCGAAGCTCTCGACGAGCGTAACCTAGTTCTGCAATTTGTTTGTGCCATCGAATCACCGTTTGTTCAGAAATCGAGGATAAACCTCAGCCGTCCTTCTAGGTTTTGGATGATCCAACTGTGGATCGTCAACCGTTTGATGATTGGGAAGCGGCGTTGGGAAGAGGATGGACAGCAGGTCTCGGGGTGGTGTTCGCTCGTGCCAGGAGTGTCAGATTTCACTGTGGTGGCCTTGGGAATAGAGGCGGCGGCAGTCGAGCAGGAGGTGGCCGGACGTGGTCGCACTGGCACGGGCGCGTGCGACGTTATGAGCTTGGGGTCATGGTGATGTCTGATCAAAGGGACGATGGTCATAGGCCCGACAATTTGATGATTATGGCGGTGGTGGCTGAACGATTCTGATGGGTTCGTGGGTTTTCGAGTGCGTAGAGGTGATGACGTGTAAATTCTAGTATGCTTTGTTTTATTTTAATTAAATTATTTTTCAAATGTTCTAACTTACATATCTGTTACGTACGAGGTTGGATTTACGCACGGTTTGCTCCACTGCGATCGTATTGAAATTCTGGACATTCTGAAACTGGTTTGGACGAATTCTAAGACTGATGAATTTTGGGCCTTATTTTGGATTTCAAATCGATTTGAAACCAAAGGTGAGTGTTTTAACCCACTCACAATTACTAAATTATCTTATGTTAGTTAAATTCAATCTATGATACAATTAGAAATTGATTGGTTGATGTTTAGTATATAGAAATTTTCATTCCAGTTAAATATGACTTTTTACTGCATTTAATCATTATTTAATTTAATATTGAATTTATTTGTCAATTTAATACCTGTTAATGATGACCAGTTGATTGATGTTATTTATTGGTTGATTGTGTGGTGATTGTGATGTATGTTTGATTGTTGGTATTGGATGACTAGATGTTATATTTTTATATTGTTATAACACTTCAAGTTCTCTATGGGTTGAAATGATACATGCCCGTACGATCTGATAGATTAGGGAGAAATCATTATGGGTTGAACTGATTGACTCGAGCGATTTCATGTATTTGAAATTAATAAATTTGGGATTGCGAGTTGAAATGATATATACCCGAAAATTTAAATATTGCGGATTGAAATGACAAATATCTGTATCACTTGACCATAGGGTAGAAAATTATATACGGACACCAGATTGGTTAAATTAAATGATTAAAATCTTCTAAACTTTGAATCTAGTTAAACGATATTTGAAATAGAATTTGATTGATATAAATTGAATTGTTTAAGTAATTATTTATAGGATTTAAATTGTAATTTTAAAGTTGAATTTGAAGTATAAACGACATTCATCGAAACCGAGTTATTGAAATGTTGGAAATTGTAACTTTGAAAATCTATTAAAATCGGGATAGTTAGATTTGATATTTCAAGATTTGAAATTGGGCTTTGGTTTGAAATCTGGATATGGTCCAGATTTGTAGGAATGGAAGAAATGGTTAAATATGATGTTAATTTCAAATTTATTATCTCAATATAAACTGTAAATGTACTTTAAAAATTCTAATTTTAATATTTTCAACTATTAAAACAAGTTAATCTATTTTAAACCAACTTAATCAATTTAAACCATTTAATTTATTTTAATCTAATTTAACCTATTTTAAACTAATTAACATATTTGATCTATCTTAGTCTATTTTAATCTATCTAAATCTAATTTTAATATATTTTAAATCATTTAAACTTTATTTAAACTATATTAAACTATCTTAATTTATTTTAAATTATTTTAATTTATTTTAAACTATTTAATATATTTTAATTCTATTTAATCTATTTTAAATTTATTTAATCTATTTTAAACCATCTAAACTATTTTAAATCTATTTAAAGTATTTTAATCTATTTTAAATTTATTTAATCTATTTTAAACCTATTTAACCTAATTTATATCTATTTAAAACTATGTTAAACTAATTAAACTATTTATAACTATCTAAAGTATTTTCTAAATTTCAGATGGTGTAAAGTGGAAATGTTAATAATTAAAGCCTTGATTTTTAAGCGAATAAGGTTTAATAATGTTATAACATAAGTTGGATTTTGAAATGATATTTGCTGGTGAAATGACATATTTGAGTAAATATGATGATTTTGAAATGAGAGTTTAACCTTATTGTGAATATGATTTCGAAATTAATACAAATTGAATATGATATTTTGATATCAATTTGAAATGGTTTTGAAAATGTAAAAGAACCATTCGGTGTGTAATAAGCATTTGGTTGTTAAAGAGACCGGGATTGGATATTGTCATACTCTCTGCCAATACCGAAAACCACTTTAACAACTATGTACGTGGTGGTGATTCCAGAAATGAAGTAGGATGGTTTGGCGAATGATTCTATATGAGGTATTTACGCGACCCTGACTCCCGTGAGTCAGCTTAGATGTGACTAAAACAGGAGCTATACTGGGCCAAGTGAGCCCTCGATTTGATTATGGGAGTGTGTCCGAGGTTGGCGGTAGTAGCTGTTATGCATTACCATCAGTCCGGGAGTGCAATTGGTAGAATCCTACCCTGGCATTGCCTTGAGTGCCATGTTCACATGCCCTAGTGCGCCTTCTACGAGTTTGGTTTGTACCATACCCATGGAGTGCCCTCTGATAGCCCTCCAGTTTACGGAGGAATTACAGTACTGTGTAGTCTATAGGAATATATAAAAATATGTTAAGGGGGATATGGGTAACGCTTTAACGCTATTTTAATACTTTACTTTACTGTAGACACTATTATAATAGCGTATTATACTATGTATGTAAATAGTTTAACGGATCCTTAGGAGATGTAATCCCGAAATCTCTTAAGTTATTGCACCCATGTTAGACACTAGATAGGAGATGCCAAACCCCGTAAACATCTCTGATGTCATTACACTCATATTTATTTACTGTTGATTTAACTTATGTAAGATCTTTTAGTTCTGACTCGAGTGTTTTGTCTTTTCATTACGCTCGGGTCAGTCTGAGCTTTTCAGTGTATCGAAGACTGCTTTCGGAGGACAAAGACGGAGATTTGTATACTATTACTATTTATTCTATTTATTACACTGTATCATACTGGTCCGCTGCATTGTTATTTATTTCTGTTGTATGTAACTCTGATTATGTATTATATAAGTATAATCAAATGTTATTTGTAAACAGATGAACTGTTAATTTGATTATTATATTTTGTCATTCCGCTGTGAGATCCTGTATTTGTTTTTCTTTCTTTCCCTGCATTTTCTTATTTACCTCATAACAATCCTCTCTTTTGAATGGTTTGAGTCTGACGTGTGTGGTTTATCGTCGATTTAAACTGTCCAAAAAGGCTGGTCATTACATTTGGTATTGGAGCCGGGTTTAGCGATAACCTTAGCTTTGTGGGGCCTGACTCATTAGAAATAGGGCAGTAATACCCTAGAATGAGTCTTTGAGTGTATATGAGAGAGCGTATTTGTTAGTGTTATAAAAGGGTTTTGTATTGTGTTAATTTGTTCTGTTTTGTATTTATAAATTATGGTCGGTACATAGGACGCTATGACATCGATAGGGATTTCTAAACACTTAATAGGGCAAACCGACACAATATTGGTTTTGAAATACAGGCAAATGAAATAATTTTACCTGGCATATATTTTGTATATAAAATAATAATTTTATAAATGATATAGTTGGCTGTAAAATATTTGTTTGTTAGGTAGTGAAATTTTATAAATATTGATTTAAAAATAAGATATACAAATAAAATGAATATAAATTGAAATTTGAGAACTTAAGTTTCGGGAAATTTCTTTCAAAAGATTTTGGAATATAATATTAGTATTATTTGGAAGTATTTTGGGATATAAATATTTCAAGATGATTTGAAAGAAATGTTTTAAAAGAATTTTGGAAGGAAATAAGTTCTGTACTCCCCTCCCTGTCGTTGGAAAATGATTTCGGTGATGAGTGCACACATCATCGACGTTCATTTGCGAGTTTCAAAGTGGAAAGACCATTGTAGTAGTTTTACTGCACAATTGTTTTGATAAATAAATCTTGATTTTGAATTTCTAAATATGATTTGATCTATAAAGGATAAATATATATATATATATATATATTATTTTCTAAGGGACTAAAATGAACCCGGAGTTTAGTTCTTAAATTTTTCTGATAATTAGTAGTTTTCAATTATTGTAATGAATGAAATCTTAATTATTTTAATAATTGGAAGTTTCTAAAATGAAGAAAAATATAAGTAATTAGATGCTAAGTGATTAATGGTATATATATGAGAATTTGGAAACTTGTAAATTTAAGAATAATAAAATTTTAGAAGATGAATTATTGAACTTTGATAAAAAAAATGAACAAGATGAATTTGTGTGACATTCAATTTCATTCTTAAAATAATATTTATAACTTACCAAAATATTATAAGTGAAATGTTAATAAGAATAAGTAATAGAATATTATACAAGTAAAACTTTAGTGATAAGGGTGTTCGCTGGAATTACTTCTATAAATAAGAATTCTGATGTTAAAAATTGTTATAAACTTAAGTAATAATTTGAAATGTTACTAATTAAATTTACAGAAAGAGTGAATACTGTAAGTAAATAATTATAAACTTAAGTAAAATTGAAGCCATTTGTAATTAAAGTGAATACTATATTAATTAAACGATTAGGACTTTAGAAAATGTGGAATGATTCAGAAATAGATTAAATATTCAATAATACTATATATGAATGAAATGAATGTGAAAAAAAAAATATTAATGGTGAATTAAATTCGTAAAGAAACTTACATAATAATGAATAATCTAAATAATTGAAATGGAAATAATTTATGTAAGCAATGAATGTAAACTAATAAAATAGTATTGTATGAATGAAGAAAAATGAACATAAAATGATATGAAAAGAAATTAATAAGAGCGCATTTGAATAATACTTGGAAATTATTGTTTGTTTTGGCTTATGGGATGATTGGAAAAAGTTACTTCTAGTTGTATAAAGATGTATAAATAATCTATTAAGTTTTATCTATGACTGTTGAGTGTATGGTATACTTAGTAGTTCATTTATCATTTTATACGTTTATGAACCCGAACAAACCATTTGTTTTGGTTGTTATAGATGGATGGTTGATTACTTTGATTGCATGTGATGATTGTATGGTTTTGTTTGCAAGTGATTGTTGTCATGTTGTGTTGGTTTGTTTTACTATTGATTTAAACTACTAAATATTTCTCTTTTTACATAATTATTAACTTCTTTGGATTATATAAGTGAAATACAGGTTTATGGAAGCAATAGCTACTGCTTTTGGTTTCATAAATAAAGCGTTGTTTGCCCGATAAATAGGTACGTTTTCGGATTACGGTTTTCTAGTGATATTATATTGTTTTCCCGTGGTTTGGGATATATTATTTTGAAATATGTGATATATATTGATTATTTTTGGTATATTATTTCTCCCAGACCTCTCCATACAAAGGAGACTCTGCCGAAATTTTCCGTGAATTTTGGACTTAGAAAATTTTGTGAAAAAGGAAATGTTTTCGAACTTTTGGTAATTTGAGTATGAAAGGATTTAATTGTTTATAAATTGGTGTATTTTATTTAAATTATTTAATTATGTAAATTAATTGTTTTTAAATTTAATATTTTGAATAAAATATATTAGTCCCTTTATACTTTCTCTTCCCTTTTCGTGGACGAAAAGTTTTGAGTGGGGGAGAGTGTAACGACCCGTAATTTTCGATAATTAAATTTGTTAATTAAATAAGATCTTGAATTTAATGTTGAGAAAATTTAAAATTTTAAGATTTAATAATGAAAAGAATAACTAGAATGAGACGTGATAAGGTTAATTTAAGAAATCAATAACTATTTTAATGTAGGTCCAATTAATTGAAATAATTGTAAATATAAAATTAGTTATAAATTGTAAATAAGGAAATAAATTAAATGTTATGTTAATTAATGAAATAGTATGTAATTTATGGTAATTGAATAAAATCAATGTAGTGTAGACAGTTATAACATTTGTTGTAGGTAGACTTATAAATGCGATTAAACTGAGTAAAAGTGACAATTGTTATATGTTACCTATTTATTTAAATTGTTGAATTCAATTGGAAATCAATTGCAATTAAATGTAATTAAATATTACGTTAATATGAATTAGGATGATAATAGTAGAATATTAATGTAATAAGATATAAACCAATGTTAACTATGTTCATAGAGTAATGATTGATTGAATAAAAAGATCGAAATCAAATTTAATCAATTTATTGAAATTAAATTGTAATTAATTGGATTTAATTACAGTTGAAATTGAACACTGTAATTAGTGTAATATTTAACACTGGATTAATATGTAAATTTATTTTAAATTATTGTAAATGTCTAAGTAATCAAAAATGATAAATTTGTTAGTTATTAAAAGTAGAATTAAAAAGTGATTTAATATTAAATTATTTAATTAAAGTGAAAATAGCCAATTTGGCAACTGTCTCAGATTTCGATGAAACCAGTTTCTTCGGATCCATAACGGTGAATTATTGTAAGGTTTCAAGTTTCATAGGAATCAGACTTGTCGTTTTATCGTACGGACTCGGAACGCGTAGAAATCAATATAATTAAATTCAATTGAAATCAATTTGAAATACGCTGATTTTAAAACTAACTTCTTCATACGATGAAATTAGGACTTGAAACCTATTCCATTGAGTTTAAAACTATCGAAAACATCTATTTTGATATATGGGATGACCCATTTTCGTTTCGGAGGCTGAACGGGCTTTTTGGGTCGAAATTGTCATTCGTACCAATTCAATTGTGTTTGTTTTCTTATCGGGTCTTGTTCGTATAAATAGTCTTGTTTCTCAAAACCCTAGCAGTCATTTTCTTATTCCTATACATACATCAACTTCTGTCTGCTCCTTTCTTCAATGGCATAAAAATATTCCAATCCCAAACGCTACAATTCGATCTCCAAACCAATTTCAAAATCAAACTCCTTCGAACCATATCAAATTATATACTGTTTCGAAGCTCTCGACAAGCGTAACCCAGATCTGCAATTCGTTTGTGTCATCGAATCACCGTTTGTCTAGAAATTGAGGATGAACCTCAGCCGTCCATTCTAGGTTTTGGATGATCCAACGGTGGATCCTCGACCGTTTGACGATCGGGAAGCGGCGTTGGGAAGATGATGGAGAGAAAGTCTCGGGGTGGTGTTCGCTTATGCTAGGAATGTCAGATTTTGCCGTGGTGGCCTTAGGAATGGAGGCTGCGACGGTCGAGCAAGGGGTGGCCGGACGTGGTCGCACTGGCATGGGCGCATGCGGCGTGATGAGCTTAGGGTCGTGGTGGTGTCTAATCAAAGGGACGATGGTCGTAGGTGCGACAATTTGAAGATAAGGGCAGCGGCGGCTGAACGATTCTGATTGGTTCGAGGGTTTTCGAGTGCATAGAGGTGATGACGTGCAAATTCTAGTATGCTTTGTTTTAGTTTAATTAAATTTAATTTTCAATTGTTCTAACTTACATATCTTTTACGTTCGAGGTCGGATTTACACGCGGTTTGTTCCGCTGCGATCGTATCAAAATTTTTGACATTCTAAAACTGGTTTAGATGAATTCTAAGACTGTTGAATTTTGGGCCTGATTTTGGATTTCAAATCGATTTGATATCAAAGGTGAGTGTTTTAACCCACTCACAATTGCTAAATTATCTTATGTTAGTTAAATTCAATTTATGATGTAATTAGAATTTGAATGGTTGACGTTTGGTATATATAAATTGTCATTCTAGTTAAATATGACTTTTTATTGCATTTAATCGTCATTTAATTTAATATTGAATTTATTTGTCAATTTAATACCTGTTAATGATGATCAGTTGATTGATGTTATTTATTGGTTGATTGTATGGTGATTGTGATGTATGTTTGATTGTTGGTATTGGCTGACTGGATGTTATATTTTTATATTATTATAACACTGCAAGTTCCCTATGGGTTGAAATGATACATACCCAAACGATCTGATAGATTAGGGAGAAATCATTATGGATTGAAATGATAGACTCGAGCGATTTCATGTATTTGAAATTATTAAATTTGGGATTACGGGTTGAAATGATATATACCCGTAAATTTAAATATTGCGAATTGAAATGATAAATATCCGTATCACTTGACCATAGGGTAGAAAATTATATACGGACACCGGATTGGTTAAATAAAATGATTTAAATCTTTAAACTTTGAAATCAGTTAAATGATATTTGAAATAGAATTTGACTGATATAAATTGAATTGTTTAAGTAATTATTTAAAGGATTTAAATTAAAATTTTAAAGTTGAATTTGAAGTATAAAGGACATTCATCGAAACTGAGTTATTGAAATGTTGGAAATTGTAACTTTGAAAATCTATTAAAATCGGGATAGTTAAATTTGTTATTTCAAGATTTGAAATTGGGCTTTGGTTTGAAATTTGGATATGGTCCAGATTTGTGGGAATGAAAGAAATGGTTAAATATGATGTTAATTTCAAATTTATTATCTTAATATAAACTGTAAATGTTCTTTTAAAATTCTAATTTTAAGATTTTCAACTATTAAAACAAGTTAATATATTTTAAACCAACTTAATTAATTTAAACCATTTAATTTATTTTTATCTAATTTAACCTATTTTAAACTAATTTACCAATTTAATCTATCTTAGTCTATTTTAATCTATCTAAATCTATTTTAATATATTTAATATATTTTAAATCATTTAAACTTTATTTAAACTATATTAAACTATCTAACTATTTTAATTTATTTTAAACTACTTAATCTATTTTAATTCTATTTAATCTATTTTAAATTTATTTAATTTATTTTAAACCATTTAAACTATTTTAATTCTATTTAAAGTATTTTAATCTATTTTAAACCAATTTAACCTAATTTATATCTATTTAAAACTATGTTAAACTATTTATAACTATCTAAAGTATTTTCTAAATATCAGATGGTGTAAAGTGGAAATGTTAATAATTAAAGCCTTGATTTTTAAGCGAATAGGGTTTAATAATGTTATAACATAAGTTGGATTTTGAAATGATATTTGCTGGTGAAATAACATATTTGAGTAAATATGATGATTTTGGAATGAGAGTTTAACCTAATTGTGAATATGATTTCGAAATTAATATGGTTTGAATTGAATATGATATTTTGGTATCAATATGAAATGAGTTTGCAAATGTAAGAGAACCATCTGGTGTGTAATAAGCGTTTGGTTGTTAAAGAGACCGAGATCGGATATTGTCATACTCTCTGCCAATACCGAAAACCACTTTAACAACTGTGTACGTGGTGGAGATTCCAGAAATGAAGTAGGATGGTTTGGCAAACGATTCTGTTTGAGGTATTTACATGACCCTAACTCCCGTGAGTCATCTTAGTGTGACTAAAACAGGAGTTATACCAGGCCAAGTGAGGTCATTCCTCCTATCGGGCACATTTCTTTGATACTATATTTTGACTTTGTGATTGACTTGGTGGCCACCCCTTGATTTGATTATGGGAGTGTGTCCGAGGTGGGCGGTAGTAGCTGCTATGCGTTACCACCAGTCTGGGAGTACAATTGGTAGAATCCTACCCTGGCATTGCCTCGAGTGCCGTGTTCACATGCCCTAGCGCGCCTTCTACGAGTTTGGTTTGTACCATACCTATGGAGTGCCCTCTGATAGCCCTCCAGTTTACAGAGGTATTACGGTACTGTATAGACCATGGGAATATATAAAAATGTGTTAAGGGGGGTATGGGTAACGCCTTAATGCTATTTTAATACTTTACTTTACTGTAGACACTATTATAATAGCGTATTGTACTATGTATGTAGATAGTTTAACGGATCCTTAGGAGAAGTAATCCTGAACATCTCTTAAGTTATTGCATCCACGTTAGACACTGGATAGGAGATGTCAAACCCCGTAAACATCTTTGACGCCGTTACACTCATATTTATTTAATGTTGATTTAACTTATGTAAGATCTTTTAGTTCTGACTCGAGTGTTTTGTCTTTTCATTATGCTCGGGTCAGTCTGAACTTTTCAGTATATCGAAGGCTGCTTTTCTAGAGGACGAAGATGAAGATTTGTATACTATTACTATTTATTCTATTTATTCCACTGCATCATACTGTTCCGCTACATTGTTATTTATTTCTGTTGTATGTAACTCTGATTTTGTATTATATAAGTATAATCAAATGTTATTTGTAAACAGCTTCACGAACTGTTTATTTGATTATTATATTTTTTCATTCCGCTGCGAGATCCTGTATTTGTTTTTCTTTCTTTCCCTGCATTTTCTTATTTACCCCATAACAATCCTCCCTTTTGAATGGTTTGAGTCTGGCGTGTGTGGTTTATCGTCGATTTAAACTGTCCAAAAAGGTGAGTCGTTACAATTATTTCTAAGTATTGACATGATTCGAAAATATCCTGTTATGGATATAAGTATTTGAAATTATTTCAAATTTATTGAATATACTAGAAGAGATTTGAATGCATATCTTTGTAAAGATATTTTGAAAAGAATGTTTTGAAAGATTTACAAAATTGGGCCTAGTGTCTGATTATGTGTGGAATTTAATAGTTAAATAACCGATTATCAAATTTGGCCAAATTCGTTGATCGTTTCGACGATACCGGGATCAGATTTAATTATTCGAAAACCACTTCGATCCGATTTATGCGTTACGAATTGTGATATCGTGAAGATAATGAAGACGATGATTTTGGAGATTCAGTTTGTTCAGACCCAGAACAACTTGTATGGATGAATGCTACCATTTGCATCGTGGTCTGGAAGACAGTGTTAGCATTCCAAGTATGAATGCTATTCTAAAGGTAAAACGTAGCCTCAGGCCTCATCAACCCGGAATGATTAAAACAGAGGAGATGTAGCAGGGCTAAGTGGGTCGCACCCAAGTAGGGTATGTTATCACTTTTCTAGATACCCTCGGATATATTATAATTATGGATATGGTTGTGCATGGAAAAGAGAGCGCTCGGTCCTGTGCTGGCAGGGATCGTTAGGTATGATCTCGGTACATTTTTCTAGAGGTGTACTATGATGGGTGGTACCCCGGTAGCCCAGTCATTGTATGGAATCCATTCTCCAATACGCGCCTGTACGGTTTTGATTGTGCCCAACTATGCTGAAACGTGAGATGCAAGCATTTCAGCTATTTCGTAGTTTACTTTCTATAGACACTGTTATAATATCAGATGATTTTGATATAAAATATTTTGGTTATCGTAAGGTAAAAACCCATCATATTTATGTGTGGTGCGCTCTTACGAGATACCTTTGTTTCCAAAGAATTTTGATAACAGTAATAATTCAAATTGGAGGTGTTTTCTCATGTTGGTTTTCCAGATTGACTCAGGTGTTATTTTATTATAATGCTCGGATCAGACCGAGTAGTGAAGATCCAGGTTAGGATGCTATGGAGCTCAGGAGATGAGCTGGAGGATTTCAGGCATATTACATGTACTTGGTTATTTCAGCTATGTGAGTCATGTTGTATATTCAGTATTTGTTAGGACAAGTTATTATAACTGTCCAAATTGATTGTTAATTGTTGTACTCTGATGATTGTGGGTATAATAACAGCTATAGATTCTTTTGTATAAAAATCTGCTATTATCTATTATATATTGTTCCGCTACGATTGTGAGATTATGTATTGTTGTTTCTGTTTCTTCTTCTTTCTTTCTTCTCACCCTCTCTCTCGTTTTCCATGACCTTCCGACATTCTGTACTTTCTGGGTCGGACATGTGTGGTTTATTGTCGATTCAAAAGGTACGGATTGGCGAGTTATCACACTTTCTTTGTTAAGTTAATAAACTATATTTTTTGTTTCATTTATAATTATTTTATTTTCAATTCGGATTTAGGGATTCGTGACTAGTGCATGTCACTTAGTCAACAATCCTGGACAGCAACCTTTAGTCCTTAAAATTAATCTCTAGCATTAACAGTATGGTTACGAAAGAAAAAAAATGATGCATAAGTAAGTAAAAAAGATACCCAAATTTTGGTTTCTTAGTTTCTTTGGTTTTATTGATCTTTTAGGGGTGAATTCATGGGGAAGATAATAAAGAAACCTGTAAAAAGAAAATGAGTAGTTTGATGCATGTGGTAGGAGATAATAAAGGTAATGCATTTAAACATAGCTATGGAAGTGGTAAAAATATCCTTTAATAACCATCATGGCTATGCATTAATTACACAACAACGTTCGATAAACTAACTTCTATGTTATCAAGCTAGAGATGGGCAGACAAAATAGTTTTAGACCAAGGTATTCTTCATAATGCACATAACAATGAAACTAAGAACTTTTTAATTGCAAATACATATAAATCCAATATTTAAATTGGTAACATAAACATGCATATTATATATGTTATGAGTTATTTTGATAATAAGTCGAGTGGTGCATGAATTCTTTTGGTGCTTTTCCTTATATATTATGCATAGGTTTGTGTGTACACATTTATTTAATAGGTAAATTTTAACTTTGAAAACAAAATAAAATTAAAAATATAGTATTCATGAAGTAAGGAAATGGACATAATAAAGAGTTTTACCATTTGTATTCACAATATCCTAAGTAAAAAAAGCTAATTTAAATTTTATTTTGCACACGTCCATCGAACTTGCTTTAATACTGCCCATATTATAATGGGAATACCCAATTTTCAAGCTTTCGAAAAGTCTAAATTTTCCTTTCAACATTCTACTACATTGCAGGATATCTGCCCCTTTTTTTGTGTCTCATTTTTTTCCTTTTCACATATATATTATAATAAGAATAAAATATCATCTATACCCAAAATATACACCACCAATGCAACCAAGCATCTTAGTCGTTACTAATCATTTAACACATAATTAAGCATATCATGGTATAAGGATACTTATTCCACGTATACCACTAAATCCTTTTGAGAATATTAATATGCCTTTCAATCTAATTCATAAACAATTTCAAATTAAATTAGCTTTCGCTTTAACAATTACTAAATCGAAAGTTCAAACCGATCCTCATGTTTGTATTTACCTTCCAAAGCACATTTTTAGTCATGATCAATGTGACGCCCCACCTCTATACCCACGCTAACCAAGAACACTACGATGTAGTGTTGTCAATTAGCACGGAGAATAAGGCTGTGGAGGAGCGATCATCCATGTAACTTCTTTATGCGAGCACCGATACGTCAGATAGTATAGAATGCATATCTTTTAAGGAGGAAATCCGACATACCGATACAAACACAAAGCTATCACACGGTGGCTATATATAATCTTCGGAAACAAACATAGAAATAATCATAACATAAATCAGTCACAGACATCCATATCACAAAGGCGGAAGAAGATATGAATAAATATATAACACATGAAAGTGTACATCAGAGTAGTGGTCAGAAAGATCCACGATAATACAAAAGAATAGCATCACGTGCTATACAAAAGAATAAGTACACAACATAGAGTCTATATCTCAAAGGTGTACATCCAAAAACTACTAATCTAAGTAGTTAGCCAAAAGTCAGAGTAATCCGGAAGAGAAGTCAAGCAGAAGCACCTGTAACATCTCGGTCTGACCCGAGTATTATTTATAAGAAAATAATAAACGGATCAGTCTAGCTATAAATATCAGATGATATGGTACAAAGTAAAAGGCATGACATGAACATGAAATAACCATAACGACATACTACTATAAGTATGTAAATGATAATCAACAAAAGATTAATCAATATCACAAGAATCTTCTCAAAGATAAGGTAGGGTATCACTATCATACCCTAAACTTGTATTCATAACAAGTCAATAACACATGAATTCACCAATGCACAAAAACTGATATCATATCAATGAAAATCATGAAAATTGGTGAAGCACAAAATTCCAGAAATCATCATCAGAAATCCAGAAAACACATAAAAAGGGGGGAGGCCTAACACATGAATGGGAGCATGAAAACTCACCTACGCGTAAACACATGACGAGAAGCTATCTCATGGAAGCTATCCATTAAATTTTCACACAGGAATGGCCCGGAGACCGTAGGGTGCTACCCTAGATATGTGATGGCGAAACATCACATAAACGGGGTATAGTCTCCCACGCAGACAAAGAGACATCGCTCAATCGCTAGTCTAAATCACAAAAATGATCGTCATGATCATAAGGAAGTGTCAATCACACCAAGCTAGTAAATATATGAGTTTAGCTTCATGTCCCATAACCACTTGCTTAACTTAAATATTTACGAACAAGTTGTAAATCTTCACTAGGAAATTGTCACAAAAAGGGTTCAATCGAACAAGTCCAAGAGCTAACCGACGAAGTGAACGCAAGCGTTTCATACCACTCGTTTTACTAAGTCGTTTAAGTCGATTTCTCATTCGAGTGAAGTAAAGGCTTGTATATACTAGTAGATTGAAAATCGGTTTGAGAAAACGAACTTTTGATATTTGAAATAGTGTTGAAATCGCTTTGATGAAAGAGTTTTGATATTTACTATTAGTATTGAAACCTTCATATATCTTTAAAGTGACAAGTCATAAAACGATTGTAGAAACAAATCAATTCACATCAATTCACGTTCGAGGACGTGAGTAAAGTCCAAAGAAATCAGCTCAAAATGCATCAAAGTGGAAATTCTGATGAATGCTTTTCAGATAAGATTGCCTACGCAGAGTAATACGGGGTTCGCGAACTAACAAGACCAAGTGTAAGGTCGGAGACGACCTACGACTTAACAGAGTCCTGCGACCTAAGTGGGATGCGACTTAGTGGGGCATAGGTCGGAGACGACCTACGACTTAAGGTCAAGCGACTTAGTGAAATAGCAGGGGAAATATTAGGTCGGAGACGACCTACGACTTAAGGTTTAACTCGCGAACGACTTACAACTTAAGAGGGTTACGCGACTTAAGGTGATTCGCGACCTAAGGGTACGCGACCTAACGTGGTTCGCGACCTAAGACTCGCGAATTAAAGCTTGCGACCTAAAGTTTGCCTGGGGGATTATAGGTCGGCAACGACCTAAGACTTAACAAAAGTCGAGCGACTTAGTGGTTTGCCTAGGAATTTTAGGTCGGAACGACCTATAACCTAAAGCTGTTTCGACCTACGACTTATTTCCCTGCGACCTAAGCCAGAATGACCTAAGCACGCAAGCGACCTAAGTCTTAACTCGTGAACGACCTAAGAAAGTGGAGACTTTTCAACACGCGAGCTAGCAGCCTGGACGACCTAAGGAGGGCAGAACGACCTAGGGCCAGATTTTGCAAACAGCACTGAAACTTGAGTTTCTCGCCAATTCAATCCAAACCAGTTGCAAACATTAATGCTAAAGTGATAGGAAGTCATTTCCAACAACCCAATGACAGTTATAGGCGAGATGTGAGATTAAAAATCTCACCTTTTCATGGAATTTGATGAAGATGGAGATTTGAGAGCAAAGCAAGAACACCAACAAGCTTGAATCAATGTTCTTCACGTGAATTTGATGTTGAATCTCGGATTTGCAATAGAATTTGTGTTTGGAGTTTTAATTTCCACTTCCCACCACCATTTTTGACAAAGCTTGAAGTGTTTTGATAAAGTGAGGAAGATGGTTGGGCTGAACTAAAGGGGTGCAGTCCAAACCAAAGTCAAAGGCGGGAAAAAGTGCCGAAAAGTTCACTATCTCCAAACATATCGAAGTTTACACTCAAAAAGATCGCAAACGTCATTTTGAACTCAATGGAAGTGGTCTCGAGTCCTAATTTGACTGTATGCAAAAAGTAGCTTTTCGGACTAACATCCGACTAACGATAAAATATTTAAATATAAAATCGATAGATATGCGGGTTGTTACAATCAACTCTACGTAACATTATCTCAAGGAGTTGCACGAAAATAAACAACAGTTTCACAAAATAGAAAAGTTTGACAAAAAAGGGTACTTATATAAGAATGTAGTCTAAAAAGACATTTTGTTATCATGTAATCAATTTTTGAATTAATTTGAGTTTACAGTCTTTTCCTTCCAATATTATTTATACGTAAAACAAATTTAATCTTCTTCGAAATAGCTTTGATAGGAATACATTTACTTAATGACTTTATGAGATAATATGCAATTCTTAAAAATTAATATTGCTTATATTTTCTTTTACTTTATAAACATGCATTAATTAATGATCATCTGAAACATGGGTTTATTTCAAATATGGTGAACAATAGTTTTAATGTCTAAAGGTCAAATTAACAACGTAGGTTATGTCAAAATATCCATTAAACAAATTATTAACTCTACCATTTGTATCCTTTTAGTTACTGATATTAAGTTGAAGACTGGATAAAGGAGAAGAGAAACTAATTGATAAACAAATAATACACTACTTGCCATTTATACTTTCATGTTAGTTCATTGGATGTTCGAATTTCTCATGACTACCTTGATAGATATTCCGATTAATGAATTGTGTAAGGTATAGTTTCCCCTTCTTTATTCACACAATAACCAAATTTATGTCTATAATGAATACATTAAGTTTTATACGCGTTTCTATATACTATTTTGCACTAAAATGTAGTTAATTCATATTTTTCTTTGCACACGTCCAACTAGCTTGCCTTACGTACTGGTAAACATACATTCGGCCTTAATAATATTAATCAAAATAAATTTTTAATTATTGTTAAAAGCTTATAGTTTAAAAATAGTTTCTTTACTTAAAGATTTTCGTATGGAAATTTTAATAAAAAAATTAAAATTTTCCTTTATGAAAATAATTCTAAAACATATGCATAACTTTTATTAAGTATTTATGAGTATATTTTTTATAATACACACACACACATTTACTTTATATAAAATTAGGTATAATATTGAAAATAAATTATACACATATAATATGTACGGATTTAATTGTATATACATTTAACCTTTTTTCAATTATTTTCGAAAACTATAATGTGTGTGTATATTAACAAAATACAAATATATATATTTTATATCATTATGTTTGTATTTTAAAATATATATTGCTATAAAAATCATTTTAAAAATATTATTTGTATTCAATTTTTTTTAATATTATAGCCGTGATATTATGTTTATATATATATACAATTTTTTTTAATAATACATACATACATATATATATATATACATTTAATGTTGACAACACAAACATATGTGGATTCGGGATAATTTATATAGTACCTAAAGTAGATAAATGACATAATGAGAACACACACACACAGATATATATATATATATATATATATAGGTAAAAGATTTAGCTTCACTAAAGCCTAGTTTGGATACGTTGTAATGTGGAATCAAAGAACTCCTTGAATCAGTATCCAAACTTTCCAAACAAGCTACCAGACTGAAGTAGTAACCACCAAGCTACTATTTCTATTTAATTTGTTTTTTAAAATGTTTGAAACAATGGCGGAGGCTAGCAGGGGTGGCCAGCCAGAAATGATGAAGATGGAGGCTAGAACTAAGAGAAAATAAGTTGGGGTTAAGGTGTTTAAAGAGTGGAGATTCAGAAGAGCAAAACGGGGATCCAGATCCACACTTTCCTCTTACTATTTCCCACCTTTTGAATCATTATTTAACCCAACTTCAACCCCCATGGTCGGTCACTATATTCCCATATCCGGGCCTTCTAATTACTTCAAACCCAATCAAATAAACATGCATTTAAATCTAATTCAAACTACAACAATATTGTACATCGATACGTGTGTATATAACTTTTATATACGCGCTATTTTAATAGCGGTCAACATAAACTAAATAAAGTTTTATAATTAATGTAACGATCCCACCGCTATGCCCAGTTTAGCAAAGAACATTATAAGTAATGTTGTCTGCTAATCCGAAGAATACGACTAGTTAAGGGCGATCGAATGTGAATATTCTTTATACTAACAGTGACACATCTTATTTACCTTTTTGAGGATCCAAACTGAAATTTAGACTTGTACAGTATTAATACAAAGTAATAAACACACCGATTAAAAATATTTAGAATAGTATATAATACAGATAAATCAGAATCAGAGTCACAGATCATAGCGGAATAATATATATCATACCTAAAATCTGGTATCAGGTACAAAGTCACTACTATATAATATATATGACATAAACTTCTATCTGTCAATATATATAAGTATGAAGTAAATAAAATTATCAAAATAGTCTACTTCAATGCTAGCCCAAAATCCAAAGGTCAATGGGTCCCTGTATCTGTATAGTCTCGGCCTGACCCGAGTATTAAAATAATAAACGGGTCAGACTATATCTAAATAAAAAGATGAGATATTAATATCATAACCATATGACTTAAAATAATAAGCCATATAAAATATGTCGAACAAACAATCATAATAAGGCATATTAATTAAATTCATTACTTTATAATCCATAAATGACTTAACTCAAGAATAAGTCATTTTAAAATATGCCTAAAACCCAAAAATTCAAAATAGCATATCAAACCAATAAATACAAATCCCAAATTTTGACTTAACAATAAACAAATAAGTCATAAATAAAATATGCCCAAAACATATACTCAAATAAGGCATATCTACAAATCACCATTTCATTAATGCATATCAAGTCTCAATAGACTATCATCTCAAAATATTGTGATAGCCAATTCAAAATTTCTCAGAGCCATAAAGGATAAAGAATATCCATACTAAAAAATCTCTGAAGAAATAATCATCAATAATGAAATAATAATGGTAGTCATTTATCAGTTTAATACAGTGATAAGAGATCTTACGAAAGAGACCCGCTACATAAGAAGTAAGCCTTCCAAAAGAGACTGTAGATTAGGGACACCGCTCAAAGAAAAGTGCAGCTGTGTACCTAACCTGTCCTATGCCAATTTACCTTCCGAAAGAGGTAAACATTGTCTAACTGTATAAAAAAAATAAACTGATAGGTTGTAGTATCTATAGACTATGATGCATGTAAAAATCTGCCTTCCGAAAGAGATAGCCGTATTTACACCATAACAGATCTTCCGAAAGAGATCCGCCTACCCAAATCTAAAAAGGTATCGATTCTCAGATCGATGAAAAAATGAGTTATCTTTTCTCGGGGATCAATCGGTCTGAAATCCGAACACCCTAAGATAATACAACTCTAAGTGTTAATTACTATCACTCCAGTAATTACAAGAATTTAGCTAATTGTCCCATACCAGAAAGTAAATTCAAGTATTTACTTAAAGCTAGTAATTTCCAGTTTAAACTCTATTTAAAAATTATAATAATAACCGAAAGAATTGTATAAAGTGTCCCATACCACCCGATAATTCAATTGTTTATTAAAATTCTTTGTTTCATAGAAAATCATGAAATACATCAGAAATCCAATTCAACTTGGACAAAAATAGCCAAAAGCGAAATACAATAAAAACAAAAAATAATTTATAGGTTGAAAGTAATTAATATAATTTTATTATATGGAAAATGATTTCTAAAATATTTTTATCTATGATTCAATTTTAAACTTCTCACCTTTGTTAATCCATAATAAATAAATTAAAGGAGTTTTATATTAGTTTCTTATATATACTAAGATATAATTTTTCCAAAATCACTTTTAAAATCCAATAACTCCTATATATATATATATAAAGGAAAGAGTTACAAAATTTTAAATCTTAAAATAAAATTCCTTTATTACGTCTTTGAATCAAAACAATATTTATATAATTTATAATTCATTTTATTTCAAACTTATATATATATATATAATATTACTTCATAACACTTTAAAACCTTAACAATTTTTAAACATAAATATCTTAGTTGAATTTATTTTAAAACAAAGCTTTACTTTTTATAATTGATAACTTACTTTATTTTAAAAATTTCTTTAAATATATATAAATATACATACATACATACATACATATATATATATATAAAGATATAATTTTCCAAAGACTTTCAAATTCTTTCTAAGATCATTTAAATAGCCTTTTATAACTAAAATTATTAAAAATTGAATTTATTATTTTCATAACCACTTTTCTAAAATAATACTATATTTTATATTTTGCCTCTAAAGCGTTTCCAAAATTTTATACTTATGAATAATAATTTTAAAAAAAAATTGTAAACGAATATTACTCATCTTTAAAAGTTTTAATTGAAATTTTGAAATAAGAAATAAGTAAAGAATTAATATAATTTAATTATATATTTCATAAACTAAATTTTAATAAGGATCAAAATGGATAAAATTTCATTTGTGAAATTCATTTAAAAACATTAACAATTCAAACACTAAATCAAACGAAAATTTGACATCTAGGGCCAACATCGCTCTATAAAATATAATTCCATAATACATAATTGTTTATCAATCGGAGATGCTTTCCGGCAAACTCCGATCACAAAACAATGCACGACAACTATGTAATTTAACTACAACTAATCAAGCATATTTCGATGGTTTCCAAAATCACGCAATTTCATCATTGATAATGCAATCAAATCCAATATTTAAAACATTCTATTCAACCGATTCAAGTATCAACCAATTGAATTAATAGCATGCAAATTTCAATAATTTCATCCAATTACTACCCAAAACGTATGCATTCATACAATTGCAAGGTATAAGGAAAGTGTAACAACCCGAGTATTTTAACGATTTTAAATAACGTGATTAACTGAAATTTTGTGGAATTTTAAATAATTGAATTTTGAAATAAAAATTTAATATTTGGAATACGTCTAATTAAATATAGCAAATGGTAAATTTTCATTAGATAATATGGAAGTTTATTTTATTGTGTAATTCCATTTCAATTTAAATCAGTTAAAATTGATGGTAATAAAATGTTTTTCAAACCTGAATATTTTTATATAATAAATTTGTAAATCATCTTCTGGGTGAGACGTCATATTTCGTTTCTTCAAATTTGGACTGTTATTGCTCCGTTTATCTTATTTCTGACATTTTAGCAGCATTTCCGGTACCGATTATCGACTTTTGATAGGATGATCGTACCACTGATATATGTATACCATTTTGATCATCTCGTCGTGTTGATCTCTACGGTATATTTAATTCTGTGTTTTGAAGTTCGATACATAGCGGAATCCGCGAAAATGGTATCCGTATCGGTACTGGGTTTTGTGCCTTTTATTTCCTTTGCCTTTTCATATTTCAGCCATGCGAGCCAAGCAACGTTTGCTTTAATTATTTTACCTAAGTGTGACGTGTGACCTTTCCATTCCCTATATTTAATACATTTGATTTGAATTCGGCTATGTAAATATCAATTCCAAAATAAGAAGAAATCATTTGTTTTTTTTCTATAGCCATCTACTTCCTCTTCCATTTCTAATTGCCACCTCCATTGCCACCCAATCTCCCTTCCTCCATTTTCTCCTCTCTCATATTCATTTCTATAGCTCGTATGGCCACCCTTTTCATCGCCAAACCAGAGCTCATGCCCGAAGCCACCTCAACAACTTTGCTCTACGCCTTCACCCATCTCCACAGCCGACCACCTTCGCCGACCTGAAACAATCATCGACGCCAGCAAGCCGAAACAATGCACAACAGCCGCGTGCTCACCCAGCTCACCAAAAGCCTTCGCCGATCACCACTTTTCCCGCCCCTCTTCTCCTTCAACAGCAGGCTCAACTCACTTCGCCCTCCCCTTGCAGCCCTCCCCTTGCAGCCTCTGATTTTTATGACAGTGGGTATTATGTATTTATAGGTAAGAATATATATAGTTTATATAGATCGATTATTTGAAAATGTTATATGAGTTCGTATATATATGGTTATAGTTTTAATATGATTAGTATATTTTATACAAGCTGTTTGTTTCTCTATTTTACATTTTTACGGTTATATACGTAAGTGCATATATATATATATATATATGTTTAAATTTATGCATGAGTCTAGTTTTTGTATTAGTATATTACATTTTAGATAATATATGTTATACATCATATATGTATAAGTTATATATTGTATGCGTGAGGGGATTCTTCCACATATATATTGTATATACAAATATTATCTGGTTCAGTTATATATAGGTCTGATATTATAAGTTAAAGTATATATATATATATTAGTTAAATAATATGTATACAAGATATATTTTGTATGAAGCAAAATTTATAAAATTGATATGTATATATCTTTATTTTAATATAAGTTTTAAATCAAATATTGAATCTATATAAGTAGATATATAGGTAAGTTTTATATCGGCTGATATATTAATTATATATGTGTGTATTATTGATTTCAAAGTATATATATAGTTTATATAAGATCTGTTGTATGAAATGTGTACTCTGTTGTATTGAAAATATATTATTCGGAGCTTTATATTATAAGATAGTCATATATTTTATATGTAAGTTGTAATAACTTGTTTGTAAGTATATAAATATAGATTTTAAATTCTAGTCTATAATGAATTTATGATCTGTTTGGGTTATGCTGGAAATTGTATATATGTAAATATTTTAAAAAAAACGAACAAACAATATATGTAAGTATTTTGCATTTTATTAAGTATATATATATATATATGTATTTATTTCAAATTACATTATGTGGATTTGTTAGTTTTAGTTTATATATTTATTTAAAACAATGATTTTGAAATACATATATATAATTAAAAAAAAATTAATATGTGTGTGAATTTAGAATATGATTAATAGTTATATATAGTTATATATAAATTCACTTATATCAATTATCTTCATCGATCCAGTTCTGACTTGATTTCGTCTATTCCAAATTATAGCTTTATTCGTCGAATCGTGTCCATCTAGCTTTGCTTTGGAATTCATGTTTGGATTCACAGCTCATCTCATTTTCGTTCATTTCTAGCCTCGAAAGGTGAGCAATCACTCACGATTAACGTTCTTATATTTTTTAAATTTGATTCAATTGAAACGATAATTGAAATATGCTGCTGTTAGTTATTTACATTGATATATATGGTATTATCTATATCTGTTCACCTATGACATCTGACACCATTATCTATTATGTATATTGATGATATATGCCTGTTATATTATTATCATATCTGTTATCACTCTGCAAGTTCCTTGTTAGTTAGAATTCCCTATGGGTTGAAATGATACATACCCAAACGATCTGTAGAATAGGAAAAATTGTTATGGGTTGAAATGATAAACCCAAGCTATTTTCATTGAATTGAATTTGGGATTGCGGGTTGAAAAGGTATATACCCGTATATATTTAAATTGCGGATTGAAATGATAAATATCCATATCACTTGAGCATAGGATAGAAAATTATATATAGGCACCGTTGGTCTCTCTCTCTCTATATATATATATATATTATTTTTTTGAAATGATTTCCAAGGTTTTGAAAAGAAATATATGTGGTTTTAATAAATATTGGTTTTTAGATATTATATTTTTAATATAGATTTTATATTAATTTTAATAAATTAAGTTGGAAAGAGAAATAGAAATTTATTTGAAATTTATTTTAATTTTACTAAAATAAAACCGATTTGAAACTTATTAAATTTGAGATTTTAAAGATATGATTTATAACTTGAAATTTAAAGTGATTAAATGAATATTTCAAGTAAATAAATTGAAGGGAATATTTAGTTTACATAAATTGTAATTTAAGGTTTTATTTAAATGATATTGGATTGACTAAGTTAATTTTTCAATATTAAAAATGGTAAGGTTGAATTTGAAATATAAATGAATTTAAGCTTTGAAATCTATTGAAATTGAAATGGTTCAAATTGTTGTTTATATATGTATTTGAAATCGATATAAATTTTAAATGGTTTGAACTGAATTGAAATTGGTGAAATTAGATTAAATTAAATTGAATTTTTGGAATTCGAGTTGATCTGAATCGATTTGTGAAATTTAAGGAAACTATTTTATTATATAAAGTATTTTAAAATATATTTAAAACTATTTTAATATTTTACTTTATAAATTAATTAAATATAAACTATTTTAATTTTTAACTATTTTTAATACACTAATTATTTATTTTATAAATTATTTTATTTTATAAACTATTTTATTATATAAACTATTTTATTATATATACTATTTTAATATCTAAACTGTTTAAGTGGGAGTAATATGATTTCCAAGTGTTATGATTTCCTATGGCGACCTCTCAAGAATCTCGTTTTCAATTATCATCGTCCGTTGGGAATTCATCTAATCTTTTTCGAAGCTCTTCTGTTTTCAAATCTCATCGTCCTCCAGTTTTGTACGCTCAAGTTGTAAAAAATCAGTTCTCATCTCAATGATCAACTGTCAGGAATTCAGATTTGAAATGGATCGATTCTAGGAAGGGTAAAAACTTTTGTTACAGATGTGGTGATCTAAACCATTTCGTGAAACATTGCCAAGATCCGATCAGATGTTTTTCTTGTGGGTTTTTTGGGCACAAGAACAAAGATTGTGGGACGAAATTGGTCTCCTCTGAATCTAAAGCTTATCCGATCAACCATGGATTCCAGTTTGTATTGAAGTTCTTATTACTGAAAGGAATTTTGATCGACTATCTCAGTTTCAAGAAAAATGAAGGTATTAAATATCTTGAGGAGTTATTCTATCATTTTGATTTCGTCAATGAACCGAATATATGAAAAGGATACTATGAAAGATTTGGCAACCCCGAAGACTACTTTGGTAAATCAGATGATAGAGTAATTATGAGACAAGAACAAGGGGATTCTATTCCAGTATTGGTGAATCATGGTTTTCAGTTTGCCTTGAAATATCTTATGTTGAGGGGTATTTTGATCGACAATCTCTGGTTCAAGAAAGATTTAGGAATTAGTTATCTGGATGATTTATTTTACCATTTTGATCTTATTAATGAACCGAATATCGAAAAGAGTTTAATCGAAAATCCAGTAGAATTCATTGATAAATCAGATTTCTCAATTATAAAGCCTGCATCATCTGAGATTGTGGAGTCACTAATCCCTAATTTTCTTGCAGCTAATGAAGTTTATCATGGCTTTGATCCTATTCTCTTGGATCCAGCTGTCTCTCTTTGTAACGGTGAGTGTTGTTTAAAATCATCTTTGGCTGGTCTTGAAATAGCGGAAGAAATTTTCACTCCTATTTGTATCAAAAAGTACAAAACTAAATGCCGCGTTCAGGAGAATTTTGAGATAAATATCTCTAATGCGTTTGATTGTCTTGCTGATTTAAACGACAATCTAGATGGTGTTGGTGGTCAGTTTGATATCTCGGAACACTTAGCTAATCGCTCGATTGTTTTGAAGGAATGTATATTAGGATCTAATATTAGAGAAGGGATAAGCTCATTTGATAGCAGTTTTTTGTGCACTGTTAGATTTGATTGGTCCGACATTCTTCAAGTGATGGATTTTGAACTAGTTGAGCAAGAACCAGTGGTGATTGATTTTAAAAGTTCTAAGGCTCCAATTCTTAATGGACCAAAATCTTTTGTTGTGAACTCGATGTTAGATGTGAAGAATCACTTTGACAATATGATAGATCTTTCAAATGCTAGTGTGCTTCATCCAACAAATGTTGATATTATTCCAGATTTCTTCGTTGATGACTTATTAATTAATAATGTAGCAGTCTTGAGTGATAGTGATATCAATATGGGTTTGTGCGTTTCTAAGCCACTTTTTGATATCAATTCGAATTGTTTAAATATTATGGATTGGATTATGGGATCTGAAGTAGTTGATGTTTTGGATGAAGTAGAGTCTTTTGTTGATTTAGATAATTTGTTGGAGGTTTTGTCAGAATCTAGGATGGCATTGACAGAGGGTTTAGCTGATGTGCACATATGCACAAGTGATACACGAAATAACAGCAACGAATCTTTGGAGGATTTAGGAATAGTTAATCATAGGAAGGTGGATGCTACATCGGGAATCTCTTCAGGAGATGGTGTTTTTTCGTTGTACTCTTTTGTTGAGACAGGGTCTAGTTCAGTCAATGGCTCGGTTTCAAATTGGCTTGTGAGTGGTAGTAGATCAGTTCCTAGCTATTCTTCGTCAAAGAAAAGAAGGTGCAGGAAATCAGTAGCTTCTATTGGGACGGTTCGTCGAAGTGCTAGGATACGCAATTGCCATCCGCAGTCGTTTGGTGAGTTACCTGGATTAAGTGCCACGTGTGGCGCTACGAATCCAGGCTCAGGTATGAGTTCTTTTATGGGTAGTACATACTCCACCTACGCTTTAGGCAGCTTATTATCTACCGAGTTTAGTCAGCCTGCCTGTGATACTTCTTTTATTTTTTATGATATTGAGATTGATAGAGAGTATATTAGGCGTAAGGAATTAGAGAGGGCTAGTACAGTTAGCTTATGAGGATCATTAGTTGGAATATTAGAGGTTTGAATGATTTGAATAAGTGTGATAAGGTTAGAGCGTTCTTTAAAGACTATTCTATTGACATTGCTTTACTTCAGCTGTGACGCCCCACCTCTATACCCACGCTAACCAAGAACACTACGATGTAGTGCTGTCAATTAGCGCGGAGAATAAGGCTGTGGAGGAGCGACCATCCATGTAACTTCTTTGTGCGAGCATCGATACGTCAGATAGAATAGAATGCATATCTTTTAAGGAGGAAATCCGACATACCGATACAAACACAAAGCTATCACACGGTGGCTATATATAATCTTCGGAAACAAACATAGAAATAATCATAACGACAATCAGTCACAGACATCCATATCACAAAGGCGGAAGAAGATATGAATAAATATATATAACACATAAAAGTGTACATCAGAGTAGTGGTCAGAAAGATCCACGATAATACAAAAGAATAGCATCACGTGCTATACAAAAGAATAAGTACACAACATAGAGTCTATATCTCAAAGGTGTACATCCAAAAACTACTAATCTAAGTAGTTAGCCAAAAGTCAGAGTAATCCGGAAGAGAAGTCAAGCAGAAGCACCTGTAACATCTCGGTCTGACCCGAGTATTATTTATAAGAAAATAATAAACGGATCAGTCTAACTATAAATATCAGATGACATGATATAGGATAAGGGGTATGGCATAAACATATAATAACCATGATGGCATACTACTATAAGTATGTAAATGATAATCAACAAGGGATTAATCAATGTCACAAGAATCTTCTCAAAGATCCAAACACATAAAAAGGTAATGACACACGAATTCACCAATACACAAAAACCTGATATCATATCAGTGAAAATCACAAAAGTTGGTGAAGCACTAAATCCAGAAATCAACACACGAAATCCAGAACAAATCCCAGAAATCAACACACGAAATCCAGAAATCACTAAAAGGGGGAAGTCCGACACACGGACGAGAAGTTATCTCATGGAAGCTATCCATTTAAATTTTCCGAACACACGGATGGCCCGAAGGCAAGTCCGACACACGGACGAAGAGACATCGCACATTGCTAGTCTAAACCATAAAATGATCATCATCGATCATAAAGAAGTGTCAATCACACTAAGCTAGTAAATATATGAGTTTAGCTTCATGTCCCATAACCACTTGCTTACCTTAAATATTTACGAACAAACTGTAGATCTTCACTAGGAAATTGTCACAAAAAGGGTTCAATCGAACAAGTCCAAGAGCTAACCGACGAAGTGAACGCAAGCGTTTCATACCACTCGTTTTACTAAGTCGTTTAAGTCGATTTCTCATTCGAGTGAAGTAAAGGCTTGTATATACTAGTAGATTGAAAATCGGTTTGAGAAAACGAACTTTGGATATTTAAAATAGTGTTGAAATCGCTTTGATGAAAGAGTTTTTGATATTTACTATTAGTATTGAAACCTTCATATATCTTTGAAGTGACAAGTCATAAAACGATTGTAGAAACAAATCAATTCACGTTCGAAGACGTGAGTAAAGTCCAAAGAAGTCAATCCCAAAACCATCAAAGTAGAAATTCTGATAAATGTTTTTCAGACGAGATTGCCTACGCAGAGTAATACGAGATTGCCCCGTCACGGTACGACCTAGTGAAGGCAAGCGGTCTCGAGAAGCCAAACCGGTCAAATGACCAAGTACTAACTCGCGAACGACTTAACGACTTAATCTTCTATTCGAGCTACGGGCTAAGGCTGGAACGACCTAGTGGAGTTAGGTCGGGGACGACCTACGACTTAAGGTCATACGACTTAACGGTTTAAAAGCCAACGACCTAGGACTTAAGGTCATACGACTTAACGGTTTAAAAGCCAACGACCTAGGACTTAAGAGCCATACGAGCTACGACTTAAGCTCAAATACGAGCTACGACTTATCACTTAACTCGCGAAAGACCTAGCGAAGGCAGAACACCCAGAACGACTTAACACTTTAACTCGTGAACGACTCAGCCAGGCGAACAGAAATGCACGCGCGCGACTTAAGCCCTTAACTCGTGAACGACTCACGACTTAGGCTTAACTCGTGGACGACTCAGCGAAGGCCAGAAACGACTTAAGGCCAGAAAAATCACCAAAACGCTGAAAATTGAAGTTTTTCGCCAATCCAATCCAAACCAAATGCAAATGTTGATGCAAATACAATAGGGGATCATTCCCAACAGTCCAAGATAGATATAGGCAAGATGTGAGATCAAAAATCTCACCTTTTCCACGAAATTGATGAAGATGAAGATTGAAAGCAAGGAGAAGCAACCCAAAGCTTGAATCCACAATCTTCTACTTGAATTTGATGTTGAATCTCGGATTTGCAATAGAATTTGAGTTGGGAGTTTTAATTTCTCTTTCCCACCACCATTTTTGACAAAGCTTGAAGTGTTTTGATAGAGTGAGGAAGATGGTTGGGCTGAACTAAAGGGGTGCAGTCCAAACCAAAGTCAAAGGCGGGAAAAAATGTTGAAAATTTCACTATCTCCAAACATATCGATGTTTACACTCAAAAAGATCGCAAACGTCATTTTGAACTCAATGGGGGTGGTCTCGAGTCCTAATTTGACCGTATGCAAAAAGTAGCTTTTCGGACTAACATCCGACTAACGATAAAATATTTAAATAAAATATTTAAATATTGAATCGATAGATATGCGGGTTGTTACATCAGGAGACAAAAATTGACTGTCCAAACATTCGTTTTTTTAGAAGATTAGGCGGTTATCACTTTAGAAAATAGGTTTTTCTACCTTCTGTGGGTTCTTCAGGAGGTGTAATGATAGGGTGGCGGGATAATTATTTTAAGATGCTTCAGTGTATTACTAAACAACATTCTCTTCAAATTATTTTTATTAATCTTTCTGATAACACGTTTTTAAATATTTCTAATGTTTATAGGCCTAACTCAAAAACTGATCGGAGCATTTTATGGAAAGAGTTCCTAGAATTTAGATCATTAGCTCCGGGTTCTTGGATTTTGGGGGGTGATTTTAATGTTACGCGTTTCATAGGTGAGCATTCTCCCAAGGAAGGGGATTATTCTACAATGGAGGAGTTCGATCATTTTATTATTAATTCTAATTTGATTGAAATTCCCCTTTCAAATAGGGAGTTTACTTGGAGTAACGCTAGAGAGTCTCCTTCCATGGCTCTTCTTGATAGATTTTTTGTTAGTGATGAAATAAAAGATAAATTTCCAATCTATAGAGTCATTGGTTTACCGTATACATACTCCGATCATTGTCCAATTATCCTTACTTGCGAGCATCATAGAGTTATTATTAACAATTTTAAATTTGAAAAGATGTGGCTTTTGGAATCTAACTTTGTAAATCTAGTTAAAGGTAAATGGGTTTCTTTGAGTTTTCATAATATCAGAAATAAGGAAAATTCTGCAAAAGCTTTTGTTTCTAAACTTAGGGAGCTTAGGATTTTTCTTAAAAACTGGAACAAAAATGTTTTTGGCAATCTAAAAATTAAAAAAGACAATATTCTTAATGAAATGCTTAAAATTAATAAGATAGAAGAATCTAGATCTCTAAATATAGGTGAACGTAATTTTCTTGCTAATTTAAAAGATGAATTAAATTCTATTTTAGAAAAGGAGGAGATTATGTGGAAACAACAATCCAGAATTCAATGGATCAACGAAGGTGATAATAATACCAATTTTTTTCATAATATAGCTAATGGTAGAAAATGTAGTAATACAATTAACTCTATATTTGTTAATAATATAGAGTTAGTTGATCAAAGAGATCTTAATAAGGCTTTTACAAACTATTATAAGGATATTTTTGGTTCTAAAATCAAACATAGAATCAATGTTAGATGGATAGATCTGTATCCATCTGATTCTATTGTTGATTTATCAGAGTTAGATAATCCTTTTACTGAAGAGGAAATTAGAAAAGCAATTAATGATATGCCAAGTGATAAATCCCCGGGACCTGATGGGTTTCCAATTTTATTTTATAATACTTTTTGGGACGTATTAAAATTTGACTTAGTTAATATGTTTAATGATTTTTATAATGGTAATTTGCAATTAGGGAGATTTAATTTCGCAAATGTTATTTTGTTACACAAAAAGTAGGAGCTAAAAACTTAAAAGATTTTAGACCTATTTCTTTGATTAACTATTCAGTTAAAATCATTTCTAAAGTACTAGCTAATAGACTTAATACAAGAATGAATGATTTAATTGATTGTTCACAATCGGCTTTTATTAAAGGGAGAAATATCACTGATGGTGTGGCAGTTGTCCAAGAATATATTAATTACTGTTGTAAGAATAACATAACCTGTGCGATTTTAAAACTTGATTTTGCTAAAGCTTTTGATTCGGTGGATTGGGATTTTCTTGTAGATATTTTTCATGCTAGAGGTTTTGGGCAAAGATGGATCAGTTGGATTAAGACTTTGCTTAGAACTGGAAACTCTAGTGTTATGGTTAACGGTATATTAGGTAATAGAATTCAATCTAAGAGAGGCTTAAGGCAAGGGGATCCATTATCGCCTTTATTATTTAACTTAGCTGCTGATGTTTTTGCTAAAATTATTAAAAGAGCGGTGGATAATGGATCTCTAGGATGTGTAGGAAATGACATATCGCGTAATGGTATTTCGGTTCTTCAATTTGCTAACGATACTATTCTTTTTTCTTTCCACCTTCCTAGGCACATTATAACCCTCAAGTTTATCCTTTATAGTTTTGAACTTTTATCTGGCTTAAAAATAAATTTCGACGAAAGTTCTGTTTTAGTTTTAAATGATTTTGAAAAAGTTGAAAATTTAGTTGCTAATACTCTAAATTGCAAAATTATGAACTTTCCTTTTGACTACCTTGGTTTTGTGATTAGACCTACCAAACTCAAACATGATGATTGGATTATTATTATAGATAAAATTAAAAATAAGATTTCTAACTGGAATGGGAGATTTTTATCTAGAGCAGGTAGACTAGTTTTAATAAATTCGGTTTTATCAACCCTTCTGATTTATTGGATGTCCATGCATTTGTTTTCGGATTGGGTTATTGATAAAATTGATAAAATTAGAAGAGATTTCTTATGGAGTGGGGAAAATTCTAATAATAATATAAAATGTCTAGTAAATTGGGAAACCATCTGTAAGGCCAAAAAGGAAGGTGGTTTAGGAGTTATAAATTTGCGTAATATGAATTTGTCTCTTTTAGGTAAATGGCTTTGGAAATTTCAAGATATAAATGATAATGCTATTTGGAAAGAGATCATTTCCAAATATTACTATAACAGTAATAGCAATTTTTATCAAATTGCTCATTCATACACCCAAAATTTATCTAATTTTTGGGAAAACATTTTAAAATGTCATGAAATTTTTAACTTAGGAATTAATAAGATAGTACATTCAGGTAATTGTACTTCTTTTTGGCACGACCGTTGGATTTCGATCTTGCCTCTAAAGGTAGAATTTAAGGAGCTGTATGAAATTTGTAACTTTAAGTATGCTTTAATTAATGAAGTTTATTCTCCTGAAAATAATCCTCCTTGGAATTTCAGTTTTAACAGAATCTTAGTTGATTCAACCCTTAGGAAACTTTCTTTGCTTTATGCTAGATTAAATCTTTATAATATTGATAACGATAATGATTTTATTAGTTGGGAATGGGATAAGAGTAAGAAATATACTTCAAATTCTTTCTACAGATTTATTAATTTTTCGGGTACTATAAACAATTCTTTTAAATATTTGTGGAAATCTAATGCTCCTCCTAAGTCCAAATTTCACATGTGGTTAATACTTCATGGAAAACTTAATACAATAGAATTTTAAAAAAGAAAAAACATTCTAAATGATAATAATTGTTATTTTTGTAATCTGCATCTAGAGGACATTAAACATTTATATTATGATTGTTTAGATTCTAATTACATCCTAATTAATACACTTAAAATTTTTAACTTTAATATAATATCTAAAATTTTGGATTGTGAATCCTACTGGATTAATTTTAGATTCAAATTCAAAAAGAATTTTAGATTTTTACTTGACACTTTATTCATCATTATTAGTTGGTTTATTTGGTTTGAAAGAAATCAAAGAATTTTTAATAATAATAATAGTCACTTAAACAAACTGATTTTTCAATTTCTTCATTTTTCTTTAATTGGATTTCTAACCCCAAATATAAATTAGCTAAAATTATCCATTTCAAACGGTACCTTAACAAAGTTAATCATAATATTAATTTATTTAAACACAACAATAATTTTTTTAATATTAATAATAGTATTATCAATTTTTTCTCAAATTTATATGATGATTTCAATTTTAATCATAACTTACTTATGATTAAAGGTACATAAATTAGATCTGATTTAATTTTTGTAATAGTCTCTGTTTTGGTTTTAGTTTACAGGTAATTCATTTCTTTTGTTAATCTAATTTTTTCCTTAGTCATGTTTTAGATACAGGTTTGGGAGATAGGATATCAGGTTCATTTTGCAGGTTCACTTGTCTTCAGATAGATGGATATCAGATTGCAGAGAGGTCATCAGAGCAGAGTTTCTTCATCCAGGACTTCTAGCAGTTATCTCCTCAGATATAGGATACTGCTATCTTCATTATGGAGTACTTTTTTCAGGAGGATCTATTATTCAGTTTGGCACTTCTTCCTCTTGATCAGAGCTTTCAGAGCGGTCTCTCTTTTCAGCAGATCCACTTCAGAGCAGATGCTTTTTCACCCCTTCTGATTCAGATGTTTGGAGCTTCCTCATTAGTTTGTGTCGTCATCCAGTAGTTTTGTTTTTCTTTAGTTTTTTAGGTACTTCTAACACCTCAATATCGGGCGGTGGCCATGCCGGAGCTCGATATTGGGGTGCAATGGGCGGTGGCCTTCCCGGAACTCATCTTAGGTGTACCTGAGATTTGATATATGTATTTTGTTTTTGTTACCTGCCAGGCATGTTGGCAGCACCTTATGTATGTGATATTTACATTCTCATGTGTGCTATCCCCTATTCGTAGAGGATCACACATTTTTATCAAAAAAAAGTGTTATGATTTCCTAAGTGTTATGGTTTCAAAAATGTTATAATTTCAGAAGTGTTATAATTTTGGAAATTGTTAGGATTTTGGAAATGAATATTATGTTAGGAACTGAGATGTTGGTTTTGATGACAACAACCTTTTTAACTTATTTTATTATAAAATATATACTAACACTATTGTCTAGATAGATATGTATATGCAGGATATATATATATATGTATGCAGGTATTGATTACTGAAGACTGGTTAGTATAAAGACTCAAGATTCAAGATTGAAGACTCTAGAGTATCAAGATCAAGATTTCAAGATATGTGTCTAGTTTATTGTTAAAACTTCATAATAGCATGGAAATCTTCATTCCAAATTTCATTTGGGATGGAACCCATTTCTACCTTCTTAGTGGCTTACAAACCCACGACAAGCTTACAAACCTACGACAAGTGGCTTACAAACCCACGAACATCCTGGTTTTGTACAAGTTCTCGAGTCCTGATGTGATGAGATATTCTACAGGAAGAAGCTTGCAAAACTACTTCAAAATGGTTTTTTAAAATGATTTACAAAATTGCTTTTCAAAATGTTTTAGCCTTAAAAATTATCTTTTCAAATGATTTTCAAATGATTTTCAAAAAGATGTTTTAGCCTTAAAATATTCTTTGTTTTTGTTTAAAATAAACTCTTATTTTAAACTTCATTTCCAAAACAAATTTTACAATTATTTTTTACATAAGGATGTCGACATCATGGGATACCCCATGTCGACATGGTGGCCGTTAAATTCAAAAGTTTCAATTTTCAAAAGAAGTGTCTATTCATTTAAATCTCTTCACGAATGGTTATGACCGTTACTTGTCATTTTCAAAAGAAGTGTCTATTCGTTTAAATATCTTCACGAATGGTTATGACTGTTGGTGCTCTATAAATAGCCTTCACAAACGAATTTAAAAAAAAATCATATTTTCTTCACTCCTTCTCCATAAATCCATATTCTAAAATATTCATATTTTTAAGATCGTGCCAAAATTCTGCCGAATTCTCAAGTGAATAAAATTAGAATCTCATTCTTGTTTGGTTCTCTACCCTCTCTCGAAGATCAAAGTTGTATTCAGAGTTATAGGATCAATTTGTAATCAAAATATCGAGTCTCTCTATAAGGTGTGGTTGTGCCTGGAAATCAATTGGGTAATCTTGTGACCCGTAAATCAAGAGAGTTTGCCCCAGACTCGTGAGACAGGAGGGCACCTCAAGGCCTTTTGAAACTGAGGATTGTAATCTCGACTTTGGTATAATAAAAATCTGTATGAGGAGTTCTGCCTTGGTACAGGACTGGATGTAGGGTAACTCCGAACCAGTATAAAATCCGGTGTGTTCTTTCCTTTTACTGCTTTTTATTTACTTTCTACATCTGTGTTTGATTCTATGATTGTTCTGTGATTAAGTTCTGCATTTGTTTGTGTCATAATTTTAATTTAATCCATATAAGTCTTAGAATCCATTAAACACTATTCACCCCCCCTCTAGTGTTAAATTAGCCTTAAGATCCTTCATCCGCACTCCCTTTCAATTGGTATCATAGCATAGGTTTTCATAGTTTTCATAATCTGAAACTTGAAAATTGTTTTAATGGCTACCAACACTAGTAATGTCAACTCTGGCACTAGTTCATTAGTAGAAGGTCAGTCTACTGTCAGACCAACATTTTTCAATGGCATTAATTATGCATATTAGGCTTGTAGAATGAAAATTTATTTACAATCAGTAAGATTAGACACTTGGAATATCACACAAACTGAGTATGTTGAACCAACTACCAATTTTGCCCCGTGGACTAATGAGCAAAAGAATGTTGCACAAAATAACTCAAAGGCCATGAATATATTATTTTGTTCACTAGATAGGAATGAGTTTAATAGAGTGTCTGTTTGTAAGTCTGCATTTGAAATCTGGAAAACTTCGCAAGTTACTCATGAAGGAACAAGCAAAGTTAAACAGACTAAAATTTCCATATTAACTAATCAGTTTCAATTGTTTAAAATGCATGCAAATGAGTCCGTTTCCGACATGTATTGTCGATTTCAAGATATTGTCCATTCACTAATTGCATTGGGAAAAAGATTTTCGGAGGAAGACCAAGTCAGAAAAATTCTAAATTCACTCACTCCAGAATGGGATCAAAAGACACTTGCAATCGAAGAAGCAAATGATATCAGTCTAATGAAAATAGAAGAATTGATTGGGAATCTGATGTCTTATGAAGTTCAACTGCAAGGAAGAAGGGAAAACAAGGTTATAGAAAAGAAGTCATTAGCATTCAATGCAACAACTGAAGACTCGGAACCAGACTATGACGAGGAGATTGCTTTCATGACAAGAAACTTCCGAAAATTCCTTAAATATAAAAAAATGAATAATTACAAAAGAAATGATCAAAGGAATTCCAGAAATAATACGGAGAACGTCAACAATGATAGATGCTACAATTGCAATAAAGTCAGGCATCGTAGGAAAGATTGTCCATATCCAGATAAACAGTTGTTCCCTCCAAACAATGATTCGTCAAAAAAGAAAGAAAGCATACACAGCAACTCTTGATGACTCAGACTCATCATCCAGTGATGATGAAAAGAAGATGGATAATTCAAATCTATGTTTCACTGCTATTCATGAATCAGACGACAATGGGAGTATGGACCTAAAAATAGGTACGCATTTACATTATTTTTAATTTTCTTTTTTGAATGGATGCTTGTTTGTTTGCTTGATTTTTTAATTTCCTTGAATTTTAAGTTCAAATTTATCCCTTGAAATTTGAATTTTAAATTCAAAAATAATATTATTTTAATAATATTTTAAATATTAAATATTAATATTTAAGTATTATTATATTTAATGTTATCACAAGAATTATATAAGTAGAATATAGGAAATAATATATACATTTATTAGAAATTAGGAATAGTCACTTGTCCTTTGATTCAATAGGCACATGTCGACATACCGGGATACCCCATGTCGACATGCCTCTCAGAAATTTGATTTCAAAATTTGAATTCAAACTTTTGAATTTCCCTCCACCTTTTCACCAACTTCAACGCTCTGGAAAGATGCCTCTTGACCAGAGAACATGTAGAATCTTTATTTAATCTACTCTCTTTATCATCACTTTTCACTTTTATTTCAAATTTCAAATTTATCTTCATTATCTTCAACTCCTCTCAAACTTCTTCAATGGCCTCTTCAAGCACTCCTAACACCATTAGACTTCCAAAATCTATCAAAAACTTTCTCTTTAATGACTCGGAAGCTATCAAAGCTTACATCAACTATGTAAACTTTGGTAAAATACATACGGGGAAATTTGCTATTTTGAAGATTTTCCTTCTTATGAAATTGAATATCTTTTTCAACAATGTTCTATTCTTAGTGTAGTAGATAACAAACAAAATGATTTTGTATGTTATCCAAACCTTGTTAAGATGTTTTATGTGAATTTAAATCGTGGTTTTTATGATGGGCAAGATGGACAAATTTGGAGTAGTGTTAAAGGAACACAAATAGTTTTGGATTGTGAAATTTTAGGAAATATTTTGGGATGCAAGTATACCGGAATGAATCTCTCGGAATTTCAAATAAATAAAAATGATCGAGGGACATTTCATCACATCTTTGAAGGGGATGACAATTTTGAATTCAAAAATCGTTATTTTCGTCCAAAAGAAAGAATTATTAACCTTCTTATCCAACACACCCTTATACCAAGATCGGGAAACTACAATAACCCAACTTTGAAAGTTTGCAAAGCTCTTTTTGCAATTTTTGGAAATTATGATATCAATTGGGCTCAAGTTATTTTGGATGAGCTAAGGCCCAAGAATTTTACTATGGGTGAAAACACATTATATCATGGAATTTATCTCACTCGGATTTTTAATTACTTTGGAGTTGATTTTAAAAGGGAATAATTTATAACTAGAAAAGTGTTTAACCATGGAAACATTTCCCTTATGCAAATTCCATTAGTGTTTCAACCATATGAAACACTTACGGAAAAGGAAGAAAGGCTTGCTCATGAAGAAATGGAAGAAATGGAGGAAGAAGAAGAAGAGGAAGAGGAAGAGGAAGAGGAAGAGGAAGAGGAAGGAATGGAAATTGAAAAGGAAGAAGAGGAAGATCAAGAAACTTCCTTAGAAAGTATTGAATATCCTACTAATCCCGCTAATCCATCCAATAAGACCATTCTCAATAATCAAAGAATTATAGTGGAAAATCAAAAGACACTTAAAGATCAACGAGTAAGAAAATGGATAAGATTTCCACTAAAATCGACAAGTTCTTCGGGAAAGTTAGTAGAAAGCTTGGACTATCATCTTCTTCATCTTCATCTAACTAGTTTTAGTTCATGTTATCTTAAGTTATATCTTTATATTTTCTTTGTTTTAGTTAATATTATATTATGTAATGTTAACTAGAATTATTAATGAAATTGTTCATTTCCTGTTATTCATGTTCACTTGTCTCTGTAATTGCTTGTTTTTATATTATACAAATTTTAGTTTAATAGATTTGTTAATAATATTCAAAACAAAGAAAAATTTCACTTTAGGCAGAGGCATGTCGACATACACCATCCCCCCATGTCGACATCCAACGGGCATAAACTAGTTACACTTTCAAATTTCAATTTCATGTAACTAACTTATGTCTATTCATTTCAAACGACTTTCTATCCCTATTTATATCTGTTTCTTCCAGAATAAATTGCCAAACTTCATCTCTAATCACTCTCTTTCATAGTTCTTTCTACTTCTTGAATTATGGCTTCTCCGATTAAGAATCTAAGTGATAATCTTGAATAAACTCTAACTTCCTTCAAGAATATTCTTAAATTCATACTTCGTAATCAACGCCACTTAGAATTAAGTCAAATACAGATGATCAAGGAGCAAGAGAAACATTTCGATGCCCTTCGTTGGATGATCTCAGCCCTTAACAAGGACGATCTCGAAGGAATTCCACCAGTCACTCTCGACAAAGGTAAAGAAGAATGGGATGCCATCAAAGCAGACCCTATCTTTGGAGAAGATGGATGGGTGGAAGTACCAAGAAATGTCTAGTTATTCTGTATGATATTTGTTTGATTTGATTGGTGTGTTTGAAACTTGATTGACTTAACTTATTTGGTATGGTTTGTATATATGTTTGAATAATTACTGTAAATATATGATTATATACGATTGAATGATTATTGGTTTACTTCTGGATTATGATCACATTTCACATTTATGTTCATATTTCATACTTATGATCACACTTAGCACTTATTACACTTATATATGGATTACTCTATTTTATTATCTTATAACAAGTTCAGGGAATTTATTAGTTAAAAGTTTTTGTTGATGACAAAGGGGGAGAAGTTATAAAATAGTAGTTGGCTTGGAGTAAGGGGGAGTTATGATAGGAGTTATGGTATGGTAAGTATATTTTATAAATACAGGTTGTCATCATCAAAAGGGGGGAGATTGTTAGGAACTGAGATGTTGGTTTTGATGACAACAACCTTTTTAACTTATCTTATTATAAAATATATACTAACACTATTGTCTAGATAGATGTGTATATGCAGGATATATATATATATATATGCAGGTATTGATTACTGAAAACTGATCAGTATAAAGACTCAAGACTCAAGATTCAAGATTGAAGACTCTAGAGTATCAAGATCAAGATTTCAAGATATGTGTCTAGTTTATTGTTAAAACTTCATAATAGCACGGAAATCTTCATTCCAAATTTCATTTGGGATGAAACCCATTTCCACCTTCTTAGTGGCTTACAAACCCACGACAAGTAGCTTACAAACCTACGACAAGTGGCTTACAAACCCACGAACATCCTGGTTTTGTACAAGTTCTCGAGTCCTGATGTGATGAGATATTCTGCAGGAAGAAGCTTACAAAACTACTTCAAAATAGTTTTTCAAAATGATTTACAAAACTGCTTTTCAAAATGTTTTAGCCTTAAAAATTATCTTTTCAAATGATTTTCAGAAAGATGTTTTAGCCTTAAAATATTCTTTGTTTTTGTTTTAAAATAAACTCTTGTTTTAAACTTCATTTCCAAAACAAATCTTACAATTGTTTTTTACATAGGGATGTCGACATCATGGGATACCCCATGTCGACATGGTGGCCGTTAAATTCAAAAGTTTCAATTTTCAAAAGAAGTGTCTATTCATTTAAATCTCTTCACGAATGGTTATGACCGTTACTGGTCATTTTCAAAAGAAGTGTCTATTCATTTAAATCTCTTCACGAATGGTTATGACTGTTGGTGCTCTATAAATAGCCTTCACAAACGAATTTAAAAAAAAAACTAATTTCATATTTTCTTCACTCCTTCTTCTCCACAAATCCATATTCTAAAATATTCATATTTTTAAGATCGTGGCGAAATTCTGCCGAATTCTCAAGTGAATAAAATTAGAATCTCATTCTTGTTTGGTTCTCTACCCTCTCCCGAAGATCAAAGTGCTATTCAGAGTTATAGGATCAATTTGTAATCAAAAGTTTATCGAGTCTCTCTATAAGGTGTGGTTGTGCCTGGAAATCAATTGGGTAATCTTACGGCCCGTAAATCAAGAGAGTTTGCCCCGGACTCGTGAGACAGGAGGGTACCCCAAGGCCTTTAGAAACTGAGGATTGTAATCTCGACTTTGGTATAATAAAAATCTGTATGTGGTGTTCTTCCTTGGTACAGGACTGGATGTAGGGTAACTCCGAACCAGTATAAAATCCAGTGTGTTCTTTCCTTTTACTGCTTTTTATTTACTTTCTGCATCTGTGTTTGATTCTATGATTGTTCTATTATTAAGTTCTGCATTTGTTTGTGTCATAATTTTAATTTAGTCCATATAAGTCTTAGAATCCATTAAACACTATTCACCCCTCCTCTAGTGTTAAATTAGCCTTAAGATCCTTAATCCGCACTCCCTTTCATATTATTTTAAGTAAATAAGAATATCGTATTGTTATGGTTTTGAAATGGATATGATATTTTGGTTTTGAAGTATGATATTTTGAAATGACCGTGGTGTTATAATAACGTTTGGTTGTTAAAGAGACCGGGATCAGATATTGTCACACTCTCTGCCAATACCGAAAACCACTTTAACAACTGTGTACGTGGTGGAGATTCCAGAAATGAAGTAGGATGGTTTGGCGATGATTCTATATGGTATGACGTGACCTTGATGTAACGACCCGGAATTTTCGACTTCGAAAATTCGACATTAATACGTTCACTATAGAAATACCGAGCAATCGAACGTCGAAAATTCCAGATTGTTAGGGTAAAGAAGAAAAGAGGTAGAAGAAGAAATAGAGAACAAAATACTGATTTTATTTAGCTGAACAAATAAAATTCTGTGTTCTGTTCTCTGTTTCTTCTTCTACCTCTTTTCTTCTTTACCCTAACAATCTGAAATTTCCGGCATTCGATTGCTCGGCATTTCTATAGGATTAATTAATTAAGTAATTAGAGATTGATTAATTAAGTAATTAGAGATTAATTAATTAATGATTGATTTAACAGGTTTTGGTGATAAATTCTTAAATGATTAATTTAATTTGAGTTAATTAAATTAATTATATAAATAAGTCTTGCTTGTGGATGATTGATTGTATAGAATGTCTGGATTGATTGATATTTATAGTATGATAATCTGTGATGCTCTGATACCAAATGTAACGACCCGAAATTTTCGACCCCGAAAATTTCGGGTCGTTACACCTGACTCCCGTGAGTCAGCTTAGATGTGACTAAAATCAGGAGCTATACCGGGCCAAGTGAGGTCATTCCTCCTATCGGGCATATTTCTTCGATACTATATTTTGACTTTGTGATTGATTTGGTGGCCACCCCTCGATTTTGATTATGGGAGTGTATCCGGGGTTCCACCCCTCGATTTTGATTATGGGAGTGTATCCGGGGTGGGAGGTAGTAGCTGCTATGCGTTACCACCAGTCCGGGAGTGCAATTGGTATATCTACCCTGGCATCTCCTCGTGTGCTGTGTTCACGTGCCCTAACCTGCCTTCTACGAGTTTTTTTGTACCATACCTATGGAGTACCCTCTGATATCCCTCCAGTTTACGGGGGGGTGTTACGGTACTGTATAGACTATGGGAATATATAAAATGTGTTAAAGCGGATATGTGTAACGCCTTAACGCTATTTTAATACTTTTACTTTACTATAGACATATTATAATAGCGTATATTATTACATAGTAGATAGTTCCACGGATCCTTAGAGGATGGTTATCCCAAACATCCTTTGAGTTACTTGTATTTTAGTTGATATTTCACTTGAGTTGGATTTATTGATATAAGAATGTTAATCCTGACTTGAGTGTTTTGTGTTTTGCTTTACGCTCGGGTCAGATTGAGTGCCACAGCATTCGAGAATCACCTTTGGAGTTGGAGCTTCGCTTGGAGATCTAGCTATATCTATTCAGCTTTCGGTGATTCAGTTGACTCCAGAGATATATTCTGATCTTGTATTTGACTATTGTATTGAGACTTCTATGTATTCGAGACTTCTGTTGTATCTTGTTTTAACTCCGTTATATATATATATATATATAGTAGCGTCATGAACTACTATTCTTTTGTTTCCGCTACTTATTGTTATATTACTCTATGTCTGTGATTCTATGATTATTTTATTTACTGTATATGTTGAGTTTTGCCAAATATAAATTAACAATATGATATTTTGAGCAATTCAAGTCCGACATGTGCGGATGCGAATGGCACGAAATAGCGGGATATTACATGTGGTATCAGAGCTCTGGTTTAGGCAAAACTTAGCATATATAGTAAATTTAATTACAGAATCACCTTCGTTCGAGCTTGAATTCCTTCCTCTTTGATTTGGATTTCTTTCGAACTTTGGAACCCTACCTTGTTCTGAAACCCATTCTTGTCCTTTCCCGTTCGTGTTCTTCTTGATTCTGGAGCATCCCATAGCTCCGCTATATGATCGTAAAAGGGTGAAACTCCTTTACAACGTACATTGATTCACCGGAGATTTCTGTATCCTCGGTTTAAATGCTTCTATCTCTTGCTATGCTGCATCAATCTTATTTTTGAAGTAACGGTTGACCCGGTTAAGGTCACCCGCGATTAATATTAGTATATTCATCTTTTCACTTTTGCTATTTAATTATCTTATCTTCCTTCCGAGCATATCTGCTAGTTATATTTCTTTTGATTAGGGTTCCTCTAATTTGGATCTCTATCCTTGTTTTAAAATCTATTCTTGTATCATCGAGTGAGGGAGTGTATTTGTATTTAATATAAAATGTTTTATATTGTGTTGTTTGAGATGTTAAGTTTGAATTTTGGGTTTTGATCGATTTGTCTGATCAACGCTATCGATAGGAATTCCAAAACACTTGAACAGAGAAAATTAACACAATATACTAGAGATCATTTTGTAAAAAATTTGTATAGTTATATTTTATGTAAAAGTATAAATTTCTGAAATTAAATTGTTAAATAAATTAGTTATTAGAAATGATAATACTAGATTATCATTTATTGTTTGTTACGTTGCCTAAACCATTAACTATTATTGTTATAAGGAGATGAATTTGATAAAATGGTTTATAAATTTGATTTATAATTGAAAATAGAATAAAATTAAATCAAAGGATTTAAGAATTTAATTTTCGATACTTTTCTAAATTTGGTTTTCAATGTTTTGAAAGAATATATTATTTGGAAGTATTTTCGAATATAAATTGTTTTCAAAGAATTTTAAATAAAGTGAATCAGTAACTCCCCGGTCGTTGGAAAATAATTTCGATGATGATGGCCGCATCATCGACATTCATTTTCGAGTTTCAGAGTGGAGAGACCATTCTGTAGCTTTGCTACACTTTTTTTTTGGAAAATGAATTTGATTTGAATTTCTAAAGTATGACTTGATTTATAATATATAAGTGTATGATTATAAATTTGATTTGATATATTGTATATATGTATATATATATATATATATATATTTATTTATCTCTAAATTGTTTGAAGTTAATCAGAAATTTAAATTCATAAATTTTCTTAAAGGATGATTTCAAAATAAAGCTAAATTTTGAATGAATATTTAAACTTAAAATAATTGAATTAGAAAATTTTACTTGTATAATACTCAATTACATTCCAATATAACTTACCTAAATCATTCAGAAGTTGAATATGTAATTGGATAATATACAATATAAATGATTTTATAAATAAATTTGAGTGGTTATAATAAAGGTTATACACTTAATTTTTAATTATAAAAATGTTGATAGAGATAAATAGAATAATAAGTTAATTAAATAATAAATGATATAAATAAAATAAATTTTGTTTGAAGGCATTAATAAATTGAAATTAAATCAACTTAATGAAAGACCTTGCTGAATATTAATTAATTTAAATTGAAATTTTATATGGTTTTAAATTAATTGTTTTATCTTGTCTTTTAATTTGTTTTTCTTTCTGGTTGTTTTTATTCTCCTACCTCCTTCCTTTTCGGTGACGAAAAGTTTTGAGTGGGGAAGAGTGTAACAACCCGGATATTTTAACGATTTTCAATAACGTAATTAACTGGAATTTTGTGGAATTTTAAATAATTGAATTTTGAAATAAAAATTTAATATTTGGAATACGTCTACTTAAATATAGCAAATGGTAAATTTTCATCAGATAATATGAAAGTTTATATTATTGTGTAATTCTATTTCAATTTAAATCAGTTAAAATTGATGGTAATAAAATGTTTTTCAAACCTGAAAACTTTTATATAATAAATTTGTAAATCATCTTCTGAGTGAGACGTCATACTTCAATTCTTCAAATTTGGAATGCTATTGCTCCATTTATCTTATTTCTGACATTTTAGCAGCATTTCTGGTACCGATTATCGACTTTTGATAGGATGATCGTACCACTAATATATGTATACCATTTTGATCATCCCGTCATGCTGATCTCTACGGTATATTCAATTCTGTGTTTTGAAGTACGATACATAGCGGAATCCGCGAAAACGGTATCTCTATCCGTACTGGTTTTTGTGCCTTTTGTTTCCTTTGCCTTTTCATATTTCAACCGTGCGAGCCAAGCAACGTTTATTTAATTATTGTACCTGTCACGACCCAAAATTCTTCATTCGAAAATAGACATCAAATACTTTACTTGTATTCGACTGCCAAAATTCAAACGTCAAATTTCAGTTCGGATGGAGCTTATAACAACATTAAGTAAATAACACAGCGGAATAAAAAGAATAATACATTGATATACAATATCTGATACAATAGAGTGATACAATGAATATCAATATACATCAAAGATATGATACAACAAATAGCAGCTGAAAGAAAACGATAACATCAGCAGCGGATAATCTTCATCTCCAAAGCACCAATCCAGAAATAGCTCGAACTCCAAGTAACGAGGCACCCAAAGACTGAACTAGCTCCAGATAATCTACTAAATCTGAATATCTGAAAAACCCAACTCTAAACTGCTCGTGTAGAAAATTTTGAGCATCCAGAGTTTAGGAAAGAAACAATAAACTCCGGATCAGTCATGGGACTGGTGTGAGCAACAAAAACAGTTTATCTTTTAAAAATGAACAACAAAAGATTTTAAAGTCAATTCGCAATGCTTTTGGAAAATGAAACTACCATAAGGCCTCCCGCCACACACACAATGCAAACGTAGAATTGGAGGAGATTTCTCCTTATGATAGTCAAAGATGCTTACTACGCAAAATCAAATCATTTTTTATATTATTTTTAGTGCATAGTGTAGAACACATTTCGAAAGTAGAATATAAATCTTAGCCAGCATAGGTACCATTATAGTATGCCTACTATAGCTACCATATTAAATGGCAGGTTCTACAACTAAAACCGTACAAGGCTCGTATTGTTTTGTTTGGATTTCCAACAAATGATCAGGCTAAGGAACTTCTTATTCCACGAACAGAACGCCTCTGGAATGACGTCCCGAAAAATAACCTAACATTACGGTTAGATCTCTGCCAACTCAAGGCCGGGTTACCTCTGCAAAAATAGGTAACTACTAACACGCATATGTCATCCCCCGATCGTAACCGATCTTCCCGAGGATCCTCGATTCGCAACAAACCACATAATAAGCAGTATCAACATAGGTTAAGTATCTGGGCTCCATACCATGATACCACCTCTATCCAGAAAGAATGACATACACTAAGGGGCGCTACTCCCTAGAACCTTGCCGCATCCTTCCTGTTTCGACCATTTCCGGGGTGTGAGGTCCGACGAAGTCTCGTCCACAAAGCTACGCTTTGTCACAAAGCCATGCTTCGGGTCAAACAAATGATCAACCTATGATAACAAAGATATAAGATCAAACAAATGATCATATCGCAAATGATCAAACACTGATCATCACACAGCAACACTCAGCATGTCACATTACCAAATTGGGATATATCACTGATAAATTTCAACTACATAACCTCTGAGCTCGTACGTCTCAGAGAAGGGTGTTAAGCTAAGAGAATAAATTCTCCGCCACCAACAGATATGTATTTGAAAGAAATCGGCTTTATATCTCAAAGTGTAATGTCGGACATGTAACCATACAAGTCTGTTCCGGGATCGAACAGAACCGAAGGCACTTCTTATGAAGCCCTTGCAATTCCGGGTAATTTCCAATCACGTCCGGACTTCCCTTCACAAAAAGAGTGATATAAATCTCTATACCGGAGCAACTCAGTGCAGAGACATTCGACAGGTTGTCCTTTCATTTTCGAAAAATATCCGGTCTTCACCACCGGTCTTCAAATGCCATCCATATACGACGTATCACTAATTCGGAATGGGTTATACGACCCAAAGGTCTTTTCCCGGCTAACCCGAATAGTGAGCGCAATATTCAAAGACAAATGGATAATGGGATTTCAATTAAGTCACAATTTATTACCCAAAATCTTTCTTCAAATGGTTTAACAAATTACCATTTTAATCTTTTTAAACAAAAAGATTTAATTCACAAAGTTCACTTAATTCACATTTTAATCTTTTAAATAAAAGATTTAATTCATAACGTTCACCCAGTTTCACAAAGATTCATTCATAGATTTTCCAAATCAATTTCCATTTCAATTTAATTAATTCGTTAAATCTTTAAATCAAAGATTTAACTAATAGCTTTCAAAACAATTTCATTTTGAATGGTTTAAACAGATCATCATTTTAAATCTGTTAAAAATAACAGATTTAATTCATAGTTTTTAAAACAGTTCATTCAGAACTTGGAAAAATAATTCCAATTCAATCTTGAAATTCCTTTAATTAAACTGGAATTTCATTTCTTATATATATGAAAGCTTTTATCATTTGAAAACAAACAGTTTTCATTTTGGAAATCTGATTCATTAATACGAGTTAAGGTTCTTGGGTTAAATTCAAATTCTCAAAATTATACTTTTAAATGGTTTAACTTCATACAAACACATTTATATCATCTTTTATCCCTAGTTTCCAAATCATAGATTAAATTTCAAACCTGAATTAAATTTAAATCTAATTATTTAAATTTTCAAAAACTCGGTTAAGTTATTCAAAATAACTTTTACCTTTGAAATTCCATTTCAAAAGCTTTTCATTTTTAAACCCAAATTTCCGATTTCCAAAATCAATTGAAATTAAAATTTCAATTTCAAAAACATCAAATTTACATTTTCTGTGACTTAACCGATTTCCACGTGAAATCCATATTTGTGTGTGTAAAAGTGTAGTCTGGGGGTTTTACACAGTAGTGCAACATCAACAATCATCACAGATCAGAATACAGAAGTATAGTTGATAAGCGATATAAACTATAACGCTTATCGTTCATGCACAGATCACAGATATATAAAAAATCACAGATAATAAATTACATCATAGATAATTTATCACAGATCACAATACAAATCAGGGTGTATCACGAAATATCACGAATCAGGGATATCAAACAATTCAATCATCCAATCAAATTCAAATATTCACAAGTAAGGTCAGTTAATTATCTGATTTATTCAAATTAGATTAATTACTTATGAATTTCTAATCCGGGTTAATTAATCATTAATTAATTACAAACCAATATAATTAATTATCCTTTAAATCATTTATTAACTAACCATTAATAATTAATAAATTATTCTTAAATTAATTATCCTTAATTAATCACATTGGTTAATTAGCCCTTAATTTATTATCTTTCCTTAATCACCTTCATTAATTTATAATTCCTTAATTAATTAATCCTTAATGACCCATTAATTAACCATTAATTATTTAATTAAGCAAATTTGTAATTATTCTTAAACATTTCTTTATATTCATTAACTAACCTTTAAATTAAATTTAACTTAGTCTTTAAAAGTTAATTAATCAATTATTAAATTTCTTAATTACCCCCTTTAAACAGTTAAACAATAATGATCACCTAAAATTATTTAGGTGATATAACTTCAATTTGTATATTTTGAAGATTTCAAACAGTTCGCCAAGCATCAATAAACCTGAGAATTTCCCCAGCTCTACTCGAGTAGCCTCTCGAGTTTCCCACCAGATTGCACGAGTCATTCCTCTCTCGTACGTTCTTTTTCTTCTTCTTTATTCTTTTTTTTACTTAGTTCATTTCTTTAAAATTTTAAACTGCAGGCCTATCACCTACAATTTCACGAGTACGAACTCGAGTAGAAACTCCAAATACTCGATCCTCACTTCGAGTCGACCACGAAAATCTCGAGCAAAACACGCGAGAACAACTTCGTCCTCCCCCATCATGCCAGATACGCAGATGCACACGTGCATGTGCACCACGCCTCCAGCCACTTCCGGCCATCGACCAGCATCACCACCTATCACCCATCGTCCCACGACCAACTCGCAATCTCCAGAACCCGCTGCGCCACCTTGAAACGAAATCGAAAACTTCAAATGCAAACCTGGAAACACGAGCTCACTTCCCCTCTCGAACCTGTCAACGCCAAGTTCTCGACGCTCCGACCACTAGGCGACTCCAAACTCCGGCCACCCCTTCATCAACACCTCCTTCACTAATCCCCTGACCCACGTCGAACTCGATCACCTGGAGTGATCGCGGCGGCTCCTCAAAACTCAGCGACCCAAAAACACGTTCAAACCCTAAAATTCCTTCGATACAACTTCTCATTCAATAGAAATTTCTTTAAACATTTTTCCTGAATTCTACAAAGATCAAGCAAGCTCCCAAAATGAATTTCAAGATTTAAAATTTGTTAAATCATTAGAAATTGATAAAAAAACAATTTTGGTTCATCTCGAAACTGTAACTAGGATAGTCAACTAGAAATCTTCATATTAGTTTTAAAAATCAAGTTTTGAGTAGAGAATTCAGATTATATAGATAAGTTTACAAATTAAGACATTTGATTTTTTTACATAAACAATTGTTCCACTGTACATTTACCTTTTCCAAAAAATATTTCCATTTTTAAAACTTAAAAATATTTCAAATCATAGCTTAATCCCTAAAAATCATATTTTGTTTGGATATAATAACCTGACTAAGATTACAGCAAGAAGAATTTAATTTTTTTTGTCTAAATTTTATACTCTGTACTTTAGAACAGAGATACACTTGGTATTCCTACATATGCAAGCAGATTACAGGCAAATACACAACATCCTGCAACATATTTTCCAACAAGCTTCTAGTCATACATCCAGATTTAAAATAAATTCGAGTTTACTCACAGATAAATAAGAAAAGTTGCTCACCTGGAAAAGAAGAGCAGAGGAGCAGATTTACTTTGAAAACTGGAAGTTGTCTAAATGTTGAACTTTGATTTGTTTGAGATGATCTGATACTTGATTTTGCAGTTGATTTGAATTGTTGTTTATATTTGAATCCTTGTTTAAGTTTGTAGATGATGCTTCAGATGTAAAAATACTTGCTATGTTTTGATATAAACGAATAGAAGTGAAGAGGCTTGATTATTTGCTTCCCAGACTTCCAGTTGAAGTTTTTATTTGAGATGATGTTTTTAAATTTTGAAACAATGGTTGCTCATATCTATTTTTTCTTCAGCTTGGATGAACTAATGAATGGAAGGCTGATACATAGGAGATGTGTTGTACAGGTGATGTTTGTTTTTGTACTAGGGACATGGCTGGTATACTTGCATTAATTGCCTAGTACTTTGTTCCTATGCTTAGCCCATGCCTTCTTTAAATTCGGCTGAGACTTTATGGTGATGCTTTGCATTAATCACTTTATTCTTGTTTGTACTTAGATGTATAGGATGTTGTCATTTATTTCATTTTGCAGGCTATTTCCTTGTTTCATTTGGCAAATGTACATTTGTTTGTATTTTCTTTCTATACTTTGTTTTTAGCTTTCAAACTCGGCTGAGACAATAATATGTTTTGGTGGGTATAAATATTGTATGTACTTTTAGAGATGTTTTGTTTCTATACTATTTTAAAGTTGAAACTTTGTTGTTAAATTTTTGTCATGTGTTGTTTATTCCTTTTTGTTTTGTATTTTGTATCAAAATGAATTTTAAAATTTAGAAATGAATTTCTATCTTAATTATGTTGTTAAAATTTTATTAAATGAATTACTTTATATTTTATATACCTTTGTTTCATTTGTTTATACTATTTATATTGCTTTGTTACTTGTGTTTGTTATTTTATTAACTTACAATATAATTGAATTTCTAATTTATTCTATTTCAAACATTTACTTCTATTTTAACTTAATATCATCATCATCATTTATTTACACTTTAAATCAAAAGTATATCTATATATATTTTCTGAAATTTATTATTATTCATCGATTCAAATATTTATTATTATCATATTATTATTAAACCATTTATTGTCATATATATATATATAATTAATTTTACTCTTAAATCACATATACATATATATTCACATATATATACAATATTTATAATAATTTTAAATTAAAATGGTTAATACAGAATTTATCTGAAATCGGGGAAACTCGCATCTATTTTCAAATTAAATTTACAAATTTTTATCCAAAAATTTATTTAATACTCAATTTAATTCAAAATTTCATTTAATTATTAATTTAAATTAATTTAAAATCTGGGGTCGTTACAAACTTCCCCCCTTAAAAGAATTTCGTCCTCGAAATTCGCAGGCACGAAAGCAACAAAGATAGATAGATTCGATCTCCTATAATTCCTCAAACTTACGATATGAATTCCAAACTCAAGTCGGAATACCTCAAATATATACCAATTTGTCCCTCTTCGCACTTTGGTATTCAAAAGAAATTACAATAGAATTTCAAATTTGGTCTCAAATGAAATCGTTTTATTGATTTGATTCAATTTCAGCTTCATATTCTATTAATCAATTTACCTCAAATTTAAAAATTTTCCAATTTCAAATTCATTAAGGTTTAAATCAAAAACTAATAAGAAATCGATGAAGATATAAAGTAAGATCTTCTACAACGATTCGTAGAACCACCATCACACCGAAACTTCTTCTTGTAGCTGGTACGAAGAAATCAAAAGAATTTGGAAACGAATCAAAGAATATTGATAAGAAAGATTATTTCCACTGTCGTAGGGTATTGACCATTTATAGTCGTATTTCCCTGTCCCCTATCTCGTCTTCTTCTTGCACTCATAATCACTATCAGTGGATAGTAAGAAAATTTACTGAGACGTTCAGACTGATATCTTAGGGATTACTCATTCTAGAGTTTACTTCACTCTATCTCTAATGAGCTACTTAACGTGTTATACTCCTGAGCTAAAGTTCAACCTTAGCTCTGATACCACTTTGTCACGACCCAAAATTCTTCATTCGAAAATAGACATCAAATACTTTACTTGTATTCGACTGCCAAAATTCAAACGTCAAATTTCAGTTCGGATGGAGCTTATAACAACATTAAGTAAATAACACAGCGGAATAAAAAGAATAATACATTGATATACAATATCTGATACAACAGAGTGATACAATGAATATCAATATACATCAGAGATATGATACAACAAATAGCAGTGGAAAGAAAACGATAACATCAGCTGCGGATAATCTTCATCTCCAAAGCACCAATCCAGAAATAGCTCGAACTCCAAGTAACGAGGCACCCAATGACTGAACTAGCTCCAGATAATCTACTAAATCTGAATATCTGAAAAACCCAACTCTAAACTGCTCGTGTAGAAAATTTTGAGCATCCAGAGTTTAGGAAAGAAACAATAAACTCCGGATCAGTCATGGGACTGGTGTGAGCAACAAAAACAGTTTATCTTTTAAAAACGAACAACAAAAGATTTTAAAGTCAATTCGCAATGCTTTTGGAAAATGAAACTACCATAAGGCCTCCCGCCACACACACAATGCAAACGCAGAATTGGAGGAGATTTCTCCTTATGATAGTCAAAGATGCTTACTACGCAAAATCAAATCATTTTTGATATTATTTTTAGTGCATAGTGTAGAAAACATTTCGAAAGTAGAATATAAATCTTAGCCAGCATAGGTACCATTATAGTATGCATACTATAGCTACCATATTAAATGGCAGGTTCTACAACTAAAACCGTACAAGGCTCGTATTGTTTTGTTTGGATTTCCAACAAATGATCAGGCTAAGGAACTTCCTATTCCACGAACAGAACGTCTCTGGAATGACGTCCCGAGAAATAACCTAACATTACGGTTAGATCTCTGCCAACACAAGGCCGGGTTACCTCTGCAAAAATAGGTAACTACTAACACGCATATGTCATCCCCCGATCGTAACCGATCTTCCCGAGGATCCTCGATTCGCAACAAACCACATAATAAGCAGTATCAACATAGGTTAAGTATCTGGGCTCCATACCATGATACCACCTCTATCCAGAAAGAATGACATACACTAAGGGGCGCTACTCCCTAGAACCTTGCCGCATCCTTCCTGTTTCGACCATTTCCGGGGTGTGAGGTCCGACGAAGTCTCATCCACAAAGCTACGCTTTGTCACAAAGCCATGTTTCGGGTCAAACAAATGATCAACCTATGATCACAAAGATATAAGATCAAACAAATGATCATATCGCAAATGATCAAACACTGATCATCACACAGCAACACTCAGCATGTCACATTACCAAATTGGGATATATCACTGATAAATTTCAACTACATAACCTCTGAGCTCGTACGTCTCAGAGAAGGGTGTTAAGCTAAGAGAATAAATTCTCCGCCACCAACAGATATGTATTTGAAAAAATCGGCTTTATATCTCAAAGTGTAATGTCGGACATGTAACCATACAAGTCTGTTCCGGGATCGAACAGAACCGAAGGCACTTCTTACGAAGCCCTTGCAATTCCGGGTAATTTCCAATCACGTCCGGACTTCCCTTCACAAAAAGAGTGATATAAATCTCTATACCGGAGCAACTCAGTGCAGAGACATTCGACAGGTTGTCCTTTCATTTTCGAAAAATATCCGGTCTTCACCACCGGTCTTCAAATGCCATCCATATACGACGTATCACTAATTCGGAATGGGTTATACGACCCAAAGGTCTTTTCCCGGCTAACCCGAATAGTGAGCGCAATATTCAAAGACAAATGGATAATGGGATTTCAATTAAGTCACAATTTATTACCCAAAATCTTTCTTCAAATGGTTTAACAAATTACCATTTTAATCTTTTTAAACAAAAAGATTTAATTCACAAAGTTCACTTAATTCACATTTTAATCTTTTAAATAAAAGATTTAATTCATAACGTTCACCCAGTTTCACAAAGATTCATTCACAGATTTTCCAAATCAATTTCCATTTCAATTTAATTAATTCGTTAAATCTTTAAATCAAAGATTTAACTAATAGCTTTCAAAACAATTTCATTTTGAATGGTTTAAACAGATCATCATTTTAAATCTGTTAAAAATAACAGATTTAATTCATAGTTTTTAAAACAGTTCATTCAGAACTTGGAAAAATAATTCCAATTCAATCTTGAAATTCCTTTAATTAAACTGGAATTTCATTTCTTATATATATGAAAGCTTTTATCATTTGAAAACAAACAGTTTTCATTTTGGAAATCTGATTCATTAATACGAGTTAAGGTTCTTGGGTTAAATTCAAATTCTCAAAATTATACTTTTAAATGGTTTAACTTCATACAAACACATTTATATCATCTTTTATCCCTAGTTTCCAAATCATAGATTTAATTTCAAACCTGAATTAAAATTTAAATCTAATTATTTAAATTTTCAAAAACTCGGTTAAGTTATTCAAAATAACTTTTATCTTTGAAATTCCATTTCAAAAGCTTTTCATTTTTAAACCCAAATTTCCGATTTCCAAAATCAATTGAAATTAAAATTTCAATTTCAAAAACATCAAATTTACATTTTCTGTGACTTAACCGATTTCCACGTGAAATCCATATTTGTGTGTGTAAAAATGTAGTCTGGGGGTTTTACACAGTAGTGCAACATCAACAATCATCACAGATCAGAATACAGAAGTATAGTTGATAAGCGATATAAACTATAACGCTTATCGTTCATGCACAGATCACAGATATATAAAAAATCACAGATAATAAATTACATCATAGATAATTTATCACAGATCACAATACAAATCAGGGTGTATCACGAAATATCACGAATCAGGGATATCAAACAATTCAATCATCCAATCAAATTCAAATATTCACAAGTAAGGTCAGTTAATTATCTGATTTATTCAAATTAGATTAATTACTTATGAATTTCTAATCCGGGTTAATTAATCATTAATTAATTACAAACCAATATAATTAATTATCCTTTAAATCATTTATTAACTAACCATTAATAATTAATAAATTATTCTTAAATTAATTATCCTTAATTAATCACATTGGTTAATTAGCCCTTAATTTATTATCTTTCCTTAATCACCTTCATTAATTTATAATTCCTTAATTAATTAATCCTTAATGACCCATTAATTAACCATTAATTATTTAATTAAGCAAATTTGTAATTATTCTTAAACATTTCTTTATATTCATTAACTAACCTTTAAATTAAATTTAACTTAGTCTTTAAAAGTTAATTAATCAATTATTAAATTTCTTAATTACCCCCTTTAAACAGTTAAACAATAATGATCACCTAAAATTATTTAGGTGATATAACTTCAATTTGTATATTTTGAAGATTTCAAACAGTTCGCCAAGCATCAATAAACCCGAGAATTTCCCCAGCTCTACTCGAGTAGCCTCTCGAGTTTCCCACCAGATTGCACGAGTCATTCCTCTCTCGTACGTTCTTTTTCTTCTTCTTTATTCTTTTTTTTACTTAGTTCATTTCTTTAAAATTTTAAACTGCAGGCCTATCACCTACAATTTCACGAGTACGAACTCGAGTAGAAACTCCAAATACTCGATCCTCACTTCGAGTCGACCACGAAAATCTCGAGCAAAACACGCGAGAACAACTTCGTCCTCCCCCATCATGCCAGATACGCAGATGCACACGTGCATGTGCACCACGCCTCCAGCCACTTCCGGCCATCGACCAGCATCACCACCTATCACCCATCGTCCCACGACCAACTCGCAATCTCCAGAACCCGCTGCGCCACCTTGAAACGAAATCGAGAACTTCAAATGCAAACCTGGAAACACGAGCTCACTTCCCCTCTCGAACCTGTCAACGCCAAGTTCTCGACGCTCCGACCACTAGGCGACTCCAAACTCCGGCCACCCCTTCATCAACACCTCCTTCACCAATCCCCTGACCCACATCGAACTCGATCACCTGGAGTGATCGCGGCGGCTCCTCAAAACTCAGCGACCCAAAAACACGTTCAAACCCTAAAATTCCTTCGATACAACTTCTCATTCAATAGAAATTTCTTTAAACATTTTTCCTGAATTCTACAAAGATCAAGCAAGCTCCCAAAATGAATTTCAAGATTTAAAATTTGTTAAATCATTAGAAATTGACAAAAAAACAATTTTGGTTCATCTCGAAACTGTAACTAGGATAGTCAACTAGAAATCTTCATATTAGTTTTAAAAATCAAGTTTTGAGTAGAGAATTCAGATTATATAGATAAGTTTACAAATTAAGACATTTGATTTTTTTACATAAACAATTGTTCCACTGTACATTTACCTTTTCCAAAAAATATTTCCATTTTTAAAACTTAAAAATATTTCAAATCATAGCTTAATCCCTAAAAATCATATTTTGTTTGGATATAATAACCTGACTAAGATTACAGCAAGAAGAATTTAATTTTTTTGTCTAAATTTTATACTCTGTACTTTAGAACAGAGATACACTTGGTATTCCTACATATGCAAGCAGATTACAGGCAAATACACAACATCCTGCAACATATTTTCCAACAAGCTTCTAGTCATACATCCAGATTTAAAATAAATTCGAGTTTACTCACAGATAAATAAGAAAAGTTGCTCACCTGGAAAAGAAGAGCAGAGGAGCAGATTTACTTTGAAAACTGGAAGTTGTCTAAATGTTGAACTTTGATTTGTTTGAGATGATCTGATACTTGATTTTGCAGTTGATTTGAATTGTTGTTTATATTTGAATCCTTGTTTAAGTTTGTAGATGATGCTTCAGATGTAAAAATACTTGCTATGTTTTGATATAAACGAATAGAAGTGAAGAGGCTTGATTATTTGCTTCCCAGACTTCTAGTTGAAGTTTTTATTTGAGATGATGTTTTTAAATTTTGAAACAATGGTTGCTTAGATCTATTTTTTCTTCAGCTTGGATGAACTAATGAATGGAAGGCTGATACATAGGAGATGTGTTGTACAGGTGATGTTTGTTTTTGTACTAGGGACATGGCTGGTATACTTGCATTAATTGCCTAGTACTTTGTTCCTATGCTTAGCCCATGCCTTCTTTAAATTCGGCTGAGACTTTATGGTGATGCTTTGCATTAATCACTTTATTCTTGTTTGTACTTAGATGTATAGGATGTTGTCATTTATTTCATTTTGCAGGCTATTTCCTTGTTTCATTTGGCAAATGTATATTTGTTTGTATTTTCTTTCTATACTTTGTTTTTAGCTTTCAAACTCGGCTGAGACAATAATATGTTTTGGTGGGTATAAATATTGTATGTACTTTTAGAGATGTTTTGTTTCTATACTATTTTAAAGTTGAAACTTTGTTGTTAAATTTTTGTCATGTGTTGTTTATTCTTTTTGTTTTATATTTTGTATCAAAATGAATTTTAAAATTTAGAAATGAATTTCTATCTTAATTATGTTGTTAAAATTTTATTAAATGAATTACTTTATATTTTATATACCTTTGTTTCATTTGTTTATACTATTTATATTGCTTTGTTACTTGTGTTTGTTATTTTATTAACTTACAATATAATTGAATTTCTAATTTATTCTATTTCAAACATTTACTTCTATTTTAACTTAATATTATCATCATCATTTATTTACACTTTAAATCAAAAGTATATCTATATATATTTTCTGAAATTTATTATTATTCATCAATTCAAATATTTATTATTATCATATTATTATTAAACCATTTATTGTCATATATATATATAATTAATTTTACTCTTAAATCACATATACATATATATTCACATATATATACAATATTTATAATAATTTTAAATTAAAATGGTTAATACATAATTTATCTGAAATCGGGGAAACTCGCATCTATTTTCAAATTAAATTTACAAATTTTTATCCAAAAATTTATTTAATACTCAATTTAATTCAAAATTTCATTTAATTATTAATTTAAATTAATTTAAAATCTGGGGTCGTTACAGTACCTGAGTGTGACGTGTGACGTTTTCATTCCCAATATTTAATATATTTGCTTTGAATTCGGCTATGTAAATATCAATTCCAAAATAAGAAGAAATCATTTGTTTTTTTTCTGTAGCCATCTACTTCCTCTTCCATTTCTAATTGCCACCTCCATTGCCACCCAGTCTCCCTTCCTCCATTTTCTCCTCTCTCATATTCATTTCTATAGCTCGCATGGCCACCCTTTTCATCGCCAAACCAAATCTCGCACTCGAAGCCACCTCAACAACTTTGCTCTGCGCCTTCACCCATCTCCACAGCCGACCACCTCCACCGACCTGAAACAATAGTCGATGCCAGCAAGCCGAAACCGTTCACAGTAGTTGCATGCTCACCCAGCTCACCAAAAGCCTTCACCGATCACCACTTTTCCTGCCACTCTTCTCCTTCAACAGTAGGCTCAACTCACTTCGCCCTCCCCTTGTTGCCTCTGATTTTTATGACAGTGGGTATTATGTATATATAGGTAAGAATATATATAGTTTATATAGATCGGTTATTTGAAAATGTTATATGAGTTCGTATATATATATGGTTATAGTTTTAATATGATTAGTATATTTTATAGAAGTTGTTTGTTTCTCTATTTTACATTTTTACGGTTATATACGTAAGTATATATATATATATAAGTTTATATATATGCACGAGTCTGGTTTTTGTATCAGTATATTACATTTTATATAATATATGTTATACATCATATATGTATAAGTTATATATTGTATGCGTGAGGGGATTCTTCCACATATATATTGTATATACAAGTATTATCTGGTTCAGTTATATATAGGTCTGATATTATATGTTAAAGTATATATATATATATATATATATATATATATATTAGTTAAATAATATGTATACAAGATATATTTTGCATGAAGCAAAATTTATAAAATTGATATGTATATATCTTTATTTTAATATAAGTTTTAAATCAAATATTGAATCTATATAAGTAGATATATAGGTAAGTTTTATATCGGCTGATATATTAATTATATATGTGTGTATTATTGATTTCAAAGTATATATATAGTTTATATAAGATCTGTTGTATGAAATGTGAACTCTGTTGTATTGAAAATATATTATTCGAAGCTTTATATTATAAGATAGTCATATATTTTATATGTAAGTTGTAATAACTTGTTTGTAAGTATATAAATATAGATTTTAAATTCTAGTCTATAATGACTTTATGATCTGTTTGGGTTATGATGGAAATTGTATATATGTAAATATTTTAAAAAAAACGAACAAACAATATATGTAAGTATTTTGCATTTTATTAAGTATATATATATATGTATGTATGTATTTATTTCAAATTACATTATGTGGATTTGTTAGTTTTAGCTTATATATTTATTTAAAACAATGATTTTGAAATACATATATATAATTTAAAAAAATTAATATGTGTGTGAATTTAGAATATGATTAATAGTTATATATAGTTATATATAAGTTCACTTATATCAATTATCTTCATCGATCCAGTTCTGACTTGATTTTGTCTATTCTGATTTATAGCTTTGTTCGTCGAATCGTGTCCATCTAGCTTTGCTTTGGAATTCGTGTTTGGGTTCACAACTCATCTTATTCTCGTTCATTTCTAGCCTCGAAAGGTGAGCAATCACTCATAATTAACGTTCTTATATTTATTAAATTTGATTCAATTGAAACGATAATTGAAATATGCTGCTGTTAGTTATTTACATTGATATATATGGTATTATCTGTATCTGTTCACCTGTGACATCTGACACCATTATCTGTTATGTATATTGATGATATATGCCTGTTATATTATTATCATATCTGTTATCACTCTGTAAGTTCCCTATTAGTTAGAATTCCCTATGGGTTGAAATGATACATACCCGAACGATCTGTAGAATAGGAGGAAATCGTTATGGGTTGAAATGATAAACCCAAGCGATTTTCATTGAATTGAATTTGGGATTGCGGGTTGAAAATATATATACCCGTATATATTTAAATTGCGGATTGAAATGATAAATATCTGTATCACTTGACCATAGGATAGAAAATTATATACAAGCACCGTTGGTATATATATATATATATATATATATATATATTTGAAATGATTTCCAAGGTTTTGAAAAGAAATATATATGGTTTTAATAAATATTGATTTTAAGATATTATATCTTTAATATAGATTTTATAATAATTTTAATAAATTAAGTTGGAAAGAGAAATAGAAATTAATTTGAAATTTATTTGAAATTTACTAAAATAAAACCAATTTGAAACTTATTAAATTTGAGATTTTAAAGATATGATTTATAACTTGATTTTGATTTAAAGTGATTAAATAAATATTTCAAGTAAATAAATTGAAGGGAATATTTAGTTTACATAAATTGTAATTTAAGGTTTTATTTAAATGATATTGGATTGACTAAGTGAATTTTTCAATATTAAAAATGGTAAGGTTGAATTTGAAATATAAATGAATTTAAGCTTTGAAATATATTGAAATTGAAATGGTTTAAATTGTAGTTTATATATGTATTTGAAATCGATATAAATTTTAAATGGTTTGAACTGAATTGAAATTGGTGAAATGAGATTAAATTGAATTGAATTTTTGGAATTCGAGTTGATCTGAATCGATTTGTGAAATTTGAGGAAACTATTTTATTATATAAAGTATTTTAAAATATATTTAAAACTATTTTAATATTTTACTTTATAAATTAATTAAATATAAACTATTTTAATTTTTAACTATTTTTAATATACTAATTATTTATTTTATAAACTATTTTATTTTATAAACTATTTTATTATATAAACTATTTTATTATATATACTATTTTAATATCCAAACTGTTTAAGTGGGAGTAATATGATTTCCATGTGTTACGATTTCCAAGTGTTATGATTTCCTAAGTGTTATGGTTTCAAAAATGTTATAATTTTGGAAAGTGTTAGGATTTTGGAAATGAATATTATTTTAAGTAAATAAGGATATCGTATTGTTATGGTTTTGAAATGGATATGATATTTTGGTTTTGAAGTATGATATTTTGAAATGATTGCGGTGTTATAATAATGTTTGGTTGTTAAAGAGACCGGGATCGGATATTGTCATAATCTCTACCAATACTGAAAACCACTTTAACAACTGTGTACATGGTGGAGATTCCAAAAATGAAGTAGGATGGTTTGGCGACGATTCTATATGGTATGACGTGACCCTGACTTCCGTGAGTCTGCTTAGATGTGACTAAAATCAGGAGCTATACCGGGCCAAGTGAGGTCAATCCTCCTATCGGGCATATTTCTTCGATACTATATTTTGACTTTGTGATTGATTTGGTGGTCACCCCTCGATTTTGATTATAGGAGTGTGTCCGAGGTGGGCGGTAGTAGCTGCTATGTGTTACCACTAGTTTGGGAGTGCAATTGGTATATCTACCCTGGCATCTCCTCGTGTGCCGTGTTCACATGCCTTAGCGCGCCTTCTACGCGTTTGTTTTGTACCATACCTATGGAGTGCCCTCTGATAGCCCTCCAGTTTACGGGGGGAGTTACGGTACTGTATAGACTGTGGGAATATATGAAATGTGTTAAGGCGGATATGGGTAACGCCTTAATGCTATTTTAATACTTTTACTTTACTATAGTCATATTATAATAGCGTATTATATTACATAGTAGATAGTTCCACAGATCCTTAGAGGATGGTTATCCCAAACATCCTTTGAGTTACTTGTATTTCAGTTGATATTTCACTTGAGTTAGATTTATTGATATAAGAATGTTAATCCTGACTCGAGTGTTTTGTGTTTGCTTTACACTCGTGTCAGACTGAGTGCCACAGCATTCAAGACTCGCCTTTGGAGTTGGAGCTTCGCTTGGAGATCCAGCTATATCTATTCAGCTTTCAGTGATTCAGTTGACTCCATAGATATATTCTGATCTTGTATTTGACTATTTGATTGAGACTTCTATGTATTCGAGACTTCTGTTGTATCTTGTTTTAACTCTGTTATATATATACATAGTAGCTTCATGAACTAGTATTCTTTTGTTTCCGTTGCTTATTGTTATATTACTCTGTGTTTGTGATTTTGTGATTATTTTATTTACTGTATATGTTGAGTTTTTCCAAATATAAATTAACAATCTGATATTTTGAGCAATTCAAGTCCGACATGTGCAGATGCGAATGACACGAAATTGCGGGATGTTACAGAAAGTGGCTATCCTAATCTAGATATAGGTATGAGAGTTGATTAAAATAACTCACCAAATTCGTTGCTCATTGAAATTCCCCTTTCTTTGCTTCAGCATGCCTTGCCTTGACCACGCTAACAACCGTCGTTCCTTATTTGCTGCATCTGGCGTTGTCGCTGCCTAACCCACACGCACTCGCCTTCGATCTCTGCCATGTCCTGGACCTTCTCGAATGCCTCTCTAGTCGCCGTGCTGATGACGAGCTCGCAAGGCTGCACTTCCCTCCAGTCGACGCGCTGATGATAAAAGATCTCCAGCCACCAGCGTGCGCGTGCCCTCCTTCCACCTGCGATCGACTCGCCTCCTTTGCCAAGAACGAACAAGTTGATTTGTTGATGATGTGAATTGGGGATTAAAGGAATCGGCCTAAATTTTTAATGGGAGAAACTAGGATTTAGGTTAGATTATGGAAAGGGTTGGACTAACTAGTGTATATGTAGGCTTGGGCTCTTTGTTTTAGGCCCGTTTAACTTAAATCGAAGTATTTTTTATATGTCAAATAAATTCTTAAACTGATTTACACTTTATTTCATGATAAATATATACATCTTGACAACCATACAATCATATTTAACCAATATCGTTTCACTCTATTTAATTATCCATTAAACTGATGTAAATAAATTTATTCATCTTCGTCAAGTTATTAATTGAACTAAATATCAATTAAAACTTATTTTCATCTATTTCAAACATATACATATAATTATTTACACCTTAAATTATTTTATATTCAATAATAACACTTTATCCAGTTTAATATAACTTCTGAAAATTATTTTATTAATTAATTCAACCTGTTAAAACAAAATCTATCATTAATTAGACTTCAATTAAATAAAACCTTATTTCCAAGATACTAATTACCAAAGATCGAATTCAAATTTTTTTACTATAATTAAATTTGTCCGATATCGTGTCTCCGAAAACAGGGTTGTTACAGACCTCCCCCTTATGAAAATTGCGTCCTCGTAATTTCTTATAGAAAAACGTCAAAAACACATGTAAACATTAACTCTCTTCGAATTTTACTATTAAGTTGAAATTCGATTAAAACCTTATGTAGTTAATATCATAATCAAACTTATCATATGTTATAAATTTACATAGATTCATTTATTAATTTCCATTTCTTTACAAATGAAAATTTACTGAAAATTTTCTAAGTGTTAAAATTTTTGAAAAATTTCAGCAGAATCTCCTTTGTACGAGGAGCCGTTTACAATTTCACAATTATATTGTAAACAATATACATCGACCACACGGTCGGAAACACAATATATATCAATATTTATACCATTATTGTATTTAATCCGAAAACCTACCTTTTATTTTTAGCATTTAAAGCGGTTTATTAATTTCTAATGCGAGCGAGAGCGAGTTTGCGCCGCATAGCAATCCATGTAGCCTTCTTGTACCTATGCTTCACTCAATTCAAAGTATAAGTCTCATATAAATGAATTTTAATAACACAACATTGCATTCTTAGTTTGCAACTCAGAGATTTTTTTTCCACATATGTATATCCGATACATTTTTCTTCTATTTAACAAGGAACAATACTACAACAAATAACTTTGACAATTAATTTAAAAACGTTGTAAACTTAAGAAAGTATTTTCTTTTCTCTGTCCATATATGTGCATAGTTTTAATTCTTCTGAAATAGTTCATAAATGCTACTGCCTTAGTAATCAAGTTAACCAAAACAAAAATGTATACACTTGATGGCCTCGTTTGTTAAGTATGTATGCACACAACATGCTTCAACAAATTATTGGCATGTCTATCGCATCCCCAATCCTACATCCTACAATCCCCAATCCCCAATTCAGAATTAGAGAACATGCTTCTGCTTTAATAATGCAAAGCCTGAAACATGCTATTGCATAATTTAAAACTAGAAAACATGATGCTGTATGAATTTAAACAAGAAACATGCTATTGTGCACATCTTATATACATAAAATATAAAAACAACAGGTACAAACATATATATATATATATATATATATATATATATAAAGTGAACAAGCATTGACATTACTGTGTTTATAATTTTCCTTCAGGTTTTCATATTTATAATTCAGCAACTACCATTAAACTGTTAGTTATGTATCTTTTGCATTTCAAAAAAAATCATTTGTAGCCAATACTTTTTTCTTCTTCTGCATTTTAAACAATTTACAAAGCAAAGCAAGTAGTTGAAATTTCAAAACAACGCAGTGAAGAAATTATGTTTTAGGTCCATTATCATTGCTTATCTAAAGAAAAATTATATGATATCCTATTGACCTTGTCAATGAGAAGTGAAAATGTAATTCTATTAAACTAACCATTATAACCATTCAAGAATTCCTCTTCGAGTTTAGGAATAGTTTGGGAACAATTGAAACATACAAGTGATATGAGTTGAATATCAACTACAACAAGCCCTTTCTTTAAAAAAAATTAACAACACATCAACCATACTCATGTTTCAAGCTGGTTGTTATTGTATGTGCTACCTCCAACATCCTTTTTCCAGGATTTTTTCTTTCAAATCATCCAATTTCTTATATTTAAGAATGAAAAACTTACAGTGGATGCAATTCATTTTTTTTGCTAAATTCTGACTGATTTTAGTTTGCTTTTTATTTCGATTTGTTGTCTTTTAAATTATTAGCGGTTCTACATCCTTAGAGCATTTTAACATGATAAACTGACTTTAACCATTGAGTTTTCTACCAGCTATTGCAAGTTTCGAGTTTTTTTAAATAACTTCACTTGGACAATTAATTTTTAACCACATCAGTAGTTTCAATATGTCAGACATATGATACTTCATTTTACTTAGCAAACACATTATAGAAATTTTGTCACAAAATCCATCAATATTACTTGCTAATACAACTCAAAATGAGTTATAAAGCAACACTTAAATTCTAGAAATCATATGTAGGAGATAAGGTTCAACTCATCAAATATTTAAGCTAAAGAAACTATCATTTGCTTTGACATTGCTTACTAATTCTATGTTCCGTTCTATAATAAGGTGATTGCTTAACATGAAGCAATACAACTTCATAGTTAACTAAAAATGACAAATAGGCTATAAAAGAAACTCAATTCAATTATAGATCTCTTTAGAAACTTATTTCAAGAATAAACCTCATTTCCAGATTTACAGATTTTGATATACACATTTTCAAATTCTAGATTTTCAATTTAAATTCAAACCGAACACAAAACAATAGATTTCAAATTTTTCAACAGCGACGAATACAAGGGTTGTTCTATGTTAAAATATCTTTCAATTGAAAAAGGAATCGCCAAAACCTGATATCTAAAACAAAAGTTATATCCATATTCGTTAATCACTTTTGAATTATAAAATTTCTAAACTTTGGTTATCCTTTTTCAATTTATATTAAGTTTATGTATAATCTCAAAGTTTGGTTCAATAGGTTTCAAATTAATAAATAAATAATGTGCGTAAGATAAATGGCATAGCTATGGGATAAAAATGTTAAATTCTGCAATACAAAGTAACCCATTGAGTAAAACAGAAGAAATACACACACACACACATTAAAGGGAAGATAAATCAATAGGTAAGTCATTTTATATCTATTTGTATGCTTACAAAACTATATCAATTGATATCTAGTGAAGTAAATGTCAGATGTACTCTTTTGTATGCTTAGAACATTTTATATTAGTTTATATACATAGAAAACTATATCAATATATATTAGATGAAGTAAATGACAGTTGCTCATCAATTTATTTCTATATTAGTAAACAACAATGTTAAACATAACTTTCGAACAGCCTAAATCTATATCATTGTATATCTTATACATAGCAAAATGAGCACTTCAAAAAACTGTACATCAATATTATTTTTAACGAGGTCTCGCCATTATCTCAACTTCACACCATATTCAATCTATTTAACATGTATCTTTATAATTGAATAAATATGATTTTACAAATGCTTTATTTTATTTATCAAAATACCCCAAAGCATCTCCTTCCAAAAATATGATTTATACACTTCTATAAAATGTTATTTTACCATCAAAACAATATTTTCAAACTGTCTAATTTAATATATTTATAATATATAACTTATTTCAAAATTCTATCTTCTTTTCAAAATATTATACACTTACTAAACATTATTTCTGAAAATATTTTATTACCTAAAACAATGTGTCTGATTGTCTCGTCTAGTGTTTAGGAACCCCTATCGATAACGTTGATCAGGCGCATCGACCAGAATTCTTAAAGCACTCAACGGGCAATTTAACACAAAATTGTTTTCTATAAGATATACATATTTCTTTTAATACTAAAGACTTTTTTTCCAAATATTTGTTTGTTTATAATAAATATAACCATATTCCATATATTGTATACCCAATATCAAAAAGATTTTAATTTAAATAGATGCTTGCTTTTATTAAAGTTCTTTAAATAAATATTAATGTTATCATAGTATTAATAATTTACTGATAACAATTCCATAACACTCATTCATCCATAAATACTTCAATCAGACATCAAAAATTAAATTCATTTTAATATTTAATTAATCACACATATGAATTAACATTTCGTTTTATACAAATTTTTATTATATCTTATTTCATTTATTAAGTATATTTTCAAATACCAAATTTAATATTTGCTTTCATAAAAATTCTTTTTATCCTTTTTAAAATTTAAATAAAATAATTCTTAACAAATTTAGTTCCATGGTGCATCTTGGTATTTATTTGGTTGTACCGATAATTACAATTTCATTTTATATAAAACAAAGCTTTCAATTTCCTTTGCAATAACCACACAAATGATGATACCATAATATATTTAATAATTAATATCGAGCTGGTTATAAATCTTCAGATGAAAATTCCTACTCAATACTAATCCAACAATTATTTAGAATTTTCAAAACAATCAAACATCCATTGACGTAAAAACATACATTTCAATCAAACAAATAAACGATCGCCTTCAGTGGAAAGATATTTTCCAGCTTTTGTTGCGCACTCTGATCACTTAACAAATCAGGACACAACAATTTAATTCTAAGTATTCTACAAATTTATAATATCTATCAAATCTCACTCTTTACAGAAGTGAGTTCCAATATTTTCATAACAATAAGTTATGTAGTATTATGAAAAGACTTTTCAAATACATCCCAATGATTATTCCCAATAATCATTTATATTTCTATTCCGAATTAATTAATTAAATTACTAAGAACTACACACCCAAGGGACGGGACTCTAGGTCATCTAGGTTTAGATCTCGACTCTGTGCAATTTATATTCTATAATGTTCTGAATCCAGCTCTGATACTAAGCTGTAACGACCCCACCGCTATGACCAGTTTAGCAAAGAACATTATAAGTAATGTTGTCTGCTAATTCGGAGAATACGGCTAGTTAAGGGCGATCGAATGTGAATATGTTTTTATACTAACACTGACACATTTTATTTACCTTTTCGAGGATCTGAACTGAAATTTAGACGTGTACAGTATTAATACAAAGTAATAAACACACCAATTAAAAATATTCAGAACAATATATAATATAGAATCAGAGTCACAGATCATAGCGGAATAATATATATCATACCCAAAATCTGGTATCAGGTACAAAGTCACTACTATATAATATAGATCACATAAACTTCTATCTGTCAATATATACAAGTATGAAGTAAATAAAACTATCAAAATAATCTACTTCAATGCTAGCCCAAAATCCAAAGGTCAATGGGTCCCTGTACCTGTAAAGTCTCGGCCTGACCCGAGTATTAAAAAAATAAACGGGTCAGACTATATCTAAATAAAAAGATGAGATATTAATATCATAACTATATGACTTAAAATAATAAGCCATATAAAATATTCCGAATAAACAATCATAATAAGGCATATTAATTAAATTCATTACTTTATAATCCATAAATGACTTAACTCAAGAATAAGTCATTTTAAATATGCCTAAAACCCAAAATTCAAAAAGGCATATCAAACCAATAAATACAAATTCCAAAATTTTGACTTAACAATAAACAAATAAGTCATAAATAAAATATGCCCAAAACAAATACTCAAATAAGGCATATCTACAAATCACCATTTCTGTAATACATATCAAGTCTCAATAGACTATCATCTCAAAATATGGTGATAACCAATTCAAAATTCCTCAGAGCCATAAAGGATACAGAATATCCATATTAAAAAATCTCTGAAGAAATAATCATCAATAATGAAATAATAATGGTAGCCATCTATCAGTTTAATACAGTGACACGAGATCTTCTGAAAGAGACCCGCTACATAGGAAGTAAGCCTTCCGAAAGAGACTGCAGATTATGGACACTGCTCAAAGAAAAGTGCAGTTGTGTACCTAATCTGTCTTATGCAAATTTACCTTCCGAAAGAGGTAAACATTGTCTAACTATATAAAAAAAATAAACTAATAGGTTGTAGTATCTATAGACTACGATGCATGTAAAAATCCGCCTTCCGAAAGAGACAACCGTATTTACACCATAACAGATCTTCCGAAAGTGATCTGCCTACCCAAATCTAAAAAGGTATCGATTCTCAGATCGGTGAAAAAATGAGTTATCTTCTCTCGGGGATCTATCGTCCTGGAATCTGAACAGCCTAAGATAATACAACTCTAAGTGTTAATTACTGTCACTCTAGTAATTACAAGAATTTAGCTAACTGTCCCATACTAGAAAGTAAATTCAAGTATTTACTAAAAACTAGTAATTTCCACTTTAAACTCTACTTAACAAATTATAATAATGACCGAAAGAATTGTACAAAGTGTCCCATACCACCCGACAATTCAATCGTTTATTAAAATGCTTTGTTTCATAGAAAATCATGAAATTCATCAGAAATCCAATTCAACCTGCATAAAAATTGCCAAAAGCGAAATACAATAAAAGCCAACATTAGTTTATAGGTTGAAAGTAATTAATATAATTTTATTATATGGAAAATGATTTCTAAAATATTTTATCTATAATTCACTTTTAAACATCTCACCTTTGTTAATCCATAATAAATAAATTAAGGGAGTTTTATATTAGTTTCTTATATATACTAAGATATAATTTTTCCAAAATCACTTTTAAAATCCAATAACTCATATATATATATATAAAGGAAAGAGTTGCAAAATTTCAAATCTTAAAATAAAATTCCTTTATTATGTCTTTGAATCAAAACAATATTTATATTATTTATAATTCATTTTATTTCAAACCTATATATATATATATAATTACTTCATAACACTTTAAAACCTTAACTATTTTTAAACTTAAATATCTTAGTTGAATTTATTTTAAAACAAAGCTTTACTTTTTATAATTGATAACTTACTTTATTTTAAAAATCTCTTTAAATATGTATATATATATATATAAAGGTATAATTTTCCAAAGACTTTCAAATTCTTTCTAAGATCATTTAAATAGCCTTTTATAACTAAAATTATTAAAAATTGAATTTATTATTTTCATAACCACTTTTCTAAAATAATACCATATTTTATATTTTGCCTCTAAAGAGTTTCCAAAATTTTATACTTATAAATAATAATTTTAAAAAGATTTTGTAAATGAATATTACTCATCTTTAAAAGTTTTAATTGAAATTTTGAAATAAGCAATAAGTTAAGAAGATAATATAATTTAATTATATATTTCATAGACTAAATTTTAATAAGGATCAAAATGGATAAACTTTCATTTGTGAAATTCATCTGAAAACATTACCAATTCAAACACTAAATCCAACAAAAAATCGACATCTAGAGCCATCATCGCTCAATAAAATATAATTTCATAATACGGAATTGTTTATCAATCCGAGATGCTTTCCGACAAACTCCAATCATAAAACAATGCATGGCAACCATATAATTTAACTACAACTTATCAAGCATATTTCGATGGTTTTTGAAATCACGCAATTTCATCATCGATAATGCAATCAAATCCAATATTTAAAACATTCTATTCAACCGAATCAAGTATGAACCAATTGAATTAATAGCATGCGAATTTCAATAATTTCATCCGGTTACTACCCAAAACGTATGCATTCATACTATTGCAAGGCATAAGGAAAGGGGCTATCCTAATCTAGATATAGGTTTGTGAGTTGATTAAATAACTCACCAAATTCGTTGCTCGTCGAAATTCCCATTTCTTTGCTTCAGCATGCCTTGCCTTGACCACGCAAACAACCATCGTTCCTTATTTGCTGCATCTAACGCTGTCGCTGCCAAACCCACATGCACTCGCCTTCGATCTCCGCCTTCTCCTGGGCCTGCTCGAACGCCTCTCCAGTCGTCGTGTTGATGACGAGCTCGCAAGGCCGCACTTCCCTCCAATCGATGCGCTGATGACAAAAGATCGCCAGCCACCAATGTGCGCGTGCCCTCCTTCCACCTGCGATCGACTCGCTTCCTTTGCGAAGAACGAACGAGTTGATTTGTTGACGATGTGAATTGGGGATTAGGGATTAAAGGAATCGGCCCAAATTTTTAATATGAGAAAATAGAATTTAGGTTAGATTATGGAAAGGGTTGGACTAACTAGTGTATATGTAGGCTTGGGCTCTTTGTTTTTGGCTCATTTAACTTAAATCGAAGTATTTTTTATATGTCAAATAAATTCTTAAACTAATTTACACTTTTATTTCATGATAAATATATACATCTCGATAACCATACAATCACATTTAACCAATATCGTTTCACTCTATTTAATTATCCATTAAACTGATATAAATGAATATATTCATCTTCATCAAGTTATTAATTAAACTAAATATCAATTAAAACTTATTTTCATCTATTTCAAACATATACATATAATTATTTACACCTTAAATTATTCAATAATAACTCTTTATCCAGTTTAATATAACTTCTAAAAATTATTTTATTAATTAATTCAACCTGTTAAAACAAAATCTATCATTAGTTAGATTTCAATTAAATAAAACCTTATTTCCAAGATACTAAAACCAAAAATCAAATTCAAATTATTTTACTATAATTAAATTTGTCTGATATCGTGTCTTCGAAAACAGGGTTGTTACAATTAATATTCCATAAATAACAAGTATACTTAATTAAATCAGGTTGTAGTAGGAGTACTCAATATTTCAGTTGTATGACTCTTAGGTGTAAATTCAATCAGCGATTGATACCAAACAATTTGAATATTAAAGTTCACATGTCACCTTAACTAGTGGTGTGACATTATGGCCAAATTTATCATTTACATAATTTCAGTAAAATACAATTTTACTTATTTAAACGTTACTCGGTAGTGATAATTATTTTCACCAACTCTCTTCGTCAAAACTATATCACATTAGGAGTTATGGAATTTTGTTTTGGTCAAAATTTCAATATCATCCATATTCAACTTTATAGTCCAAACACAAAGTTCATTGTTCAATAATAGCAATTATTATTAACCAAACTACTCTGGCAAGATATTATGACTTGGAGTTGACTTTAGTGGACCATGATACTAACCTCCTATAACTGAGGAGACGAATCCTTTATTGAATGGTGTTTCACTTTCAATATCCCCTTGACCCAACTATAGTCGTTCAATGGACATCGTGTCACGGTTTGCATATAATCAAAGTAGAGTTTCCATATTGAAGCCCAATAGTATTCTCAAGTCAAGAGAATTATGTAAAATTCATCAATATTTTTTTTTGACCTTAGTTATATTAATTAATAGAAAACTATCGAGTGTGTCATTCAATAGTTATCCAATAATTATCAGTACGTAATCCAACCATTTCTATAATAAGAGTTTCTTTCTTAAAATACTTCTAGTTTGAAGATATGCTACTTTTAAAAATAAGTTACTTTTGGAACATACTTTACATTTTTTAAGACAAGTTTTTAGGAATCTTGTAACCTTAGGCTCTGATGCCAAGTGAAATGCCCCAAACCCCTTAGTATACCTAAAAGGGCACACTAAAAGATGTGGTGCGCTGTAGGTATAAGTAAAACTTTACAGAGACTAAGATTCACAAGACAAATAAATAAAACAACGGAAACATTTAAACAATAACTCATTTAAAAATTAAACTTCATAAAATTAGTCATAACCAAAATAAGTCTCAAAATACCAAATACATATGTCTTATGAAAAACACCATCTCAGTCACAGTATTAGAGTACATAAATAAAACCATCCCTCTCAACAGTACCAGTACATCCAAACTAAAATGAAAAGAAAACTAGAATAGAAGAAGAAGAATACATGAAGAATCTCCAAGAATGTCACTCCTAGAAAGCTGGAAGTCTACTGCCCTTGTCTCGGCTGGCCTATGGGGGAAAAGGGAAAAATAGAGGAGTGGGTCAGACTAAAAGTCTGGTGAATGAAAGTATCTAGTATTCTTAAGCAAGGTAACGATAATAGACTTAGCAAAAGTTCTAGTATAAAAGGAAATAAAGGAAAAGATAAAGCTGAAATAAAATACGGTTTAACTATTTTCTTTTCTTAGATAGTTTGATTAGATTGTTTGTACTTGTCTTAGATAACTGCTTTGATTTGGCTGAATTCCTAATCCTACTTTAATTAGGATGAAATCCTAATTCTACCCTTTGATCGGCCTTCTATCTCTATTATGCCACTGTAAGCTAGTCCCATCCTATGGGTTCCACAGCAAAAGACACCTGTTTAGCGCGTTGGAACTCAATAGCGACTTATCTTCCTACACCGAGGCTGCACGCTCGGCCACCATTAGGCTCGCACTATCTGTTGCTCCTTCTTTTGGCCTCTTACCTATCCTAAACATCATAAGTGTACCCAACCTCACCTGATCTATTGTGAGGCCATCAGTCCTAGTCTGAAAGGGTCCTGCCCAGCCTCTCCTAAGTGTGTTGTGAGACCATCAGTCCTAGTCTGAAAGAAGAATGATGCCGATGCGGGTCCTAACAAACAAAATCTAGTGCGTCCCTTGCCCAAATCCCCTGACTTGAGCTTCTATCTATTGGCCCCTTAATTACCCTAGTTAGCATAAGCATGTCCCAGCCTTACCTAATCTGTTGTGAGACCATCAGTTCCTGACTGAAAGGGAATGCTATTGATTATGGGCCCTACTTCTATCTTTGCTTATTAACTTAATATAAGTCTTTTAAATAAGCCTCTTCTATTAATTTTGCTCTATTTGCTTATTAACTTATTCTAAGTCTTTAAAATAAGCCTCTTCTATTATCTCTGCTATATTTGCTTATTAACTTGGTGTAAGTCTTTAAAATAAGCCTCTTCTGTTTTGTCTCTAATTATAACCTATGTGTTATAACTTTTCTTATTTACTTAACCCAAGGCCTAAGTTTAAAAATAAGCTACTTCTGCTATTTCTTCTATTTTCTCTTTTTAGTTATAATTACATGTTATAACTATGCTTGCAAATGTCTTAAATTTGCCTATTTCAGTCTAAGCCCAATTTATTATAGTTCTTATTATTTTACATCCCATTTTCTATAAATTCAGTTTCTTATATTTTAGTCCATATTAACGAATTATTTTCTTCTATTTATTCCATTCGCGTAAGAAGAGAATTAAAAAGAAACTGACGTTTACAGAATAAATCCCAATATAGAATAGATGTAAATAAAATGTAAATAACAGTAAACAACTGTAAATACTATAAATAATTAGGAAAGCTATAATTAACAGTAAATAATTGCAAATAACTGAAATAGGATAGCTAAATGAAAATAGATTGGAAAACAAGTCTAAAATTTACTTTAAAATAAACGGTAAATAAACTTGCATAAAGGTTATCCCAAAATTGTAGAAAAACTACAACTATTGGAAACCCTATTATTTTAAATTACTTAAAAATCTAAAATAATTACTTAAACACTCACCTGTGGTCCTTAGCTCTTTTCCTTGGCCTTCCCGGATCCACTTCTAGGGTATAAAATATTTTAATTAAAAAGATCTTCTCCTTGAAAAAATATTCCTTTTAAGGTCAGCCGCAGGCAATGAACCTAGATGGAGAAAATCTGAATGAGAAAAATAGCTAGGCCTATGGTTTTATTTATAGTGTCACTTGTGAATCTCAGACCATTGGATTTGAAGATTAAATCTGGTGCAACCACGTCAAAGGCTCTATGGGAACCATCGGATGGAAGCACGGACGCACGAGATGGAGTAAAAATCGAAAAACACGTCACTGCTCGAAACTGGACGAAACAACGTCCATATACATACGCGGATCGACATGCAGGTCGACCCTTGCATGTGTTAGGTCGACCCAGACACATTAGGGGTCGAACCTAGGGTAGACCTGGCCTATGTTATAATTTATTTTTTCTTTTATTTTCTGATTTCTTCTTTCTTTTGTATCTCCTTCGTATTAACTCGAATTTCGACAATCTATATATGAAAATTGACTAGAAAATTACCACGAACACAATGGTGCAACTCTTGTTGCTCAATTCTGATAATTTCATAAAGTTATTTTATTATTTAATTAATTCGTTATTTAATTATTATAGCTTAAATTTTGGGTTGTTACAAGAAGTGGCATACACATTAGGATTCATGAGTTTATACTGTAACACATCGTAATTTAGTGTTAGTTATTTAATTAGTTAGTTAATTAATTTAGCTCCAAAATGAAATTTGTGCAAATGGTGGAATTTGACCATGAAACTTGCACTATTGCGCTCATGGAAAAATTCTGAGCAACTTTCATATTTAGAGTTTTGCGATCGAAGCCCAAATGAAGAAGTTTACTGACGAAAAATGAATTCAAAATGAAAATAGTTAAAATAAGAAAATTAACTAAAATTTGAGCCCACGGGTCAACTGCCGTATATAAGTAGTCGACAGGAGGCGGTCGACCCTTAGGTGGGGGCGGTCGAACCGCCTCTATGAGGCGGCTCTAGTAACCCTGGCCATATACGACCCGGATTAAATATTTTAAATCGTGCGTTCTGGTTGATTCTAGCACCTATAAATTCAAGCCTAACTCTCCCTTCTCTTCTCATACTTTTCTAAATAGAGCAATGAAGCACTGCCATTTCTTCTTCTCCACTTTCTTTCTAAACTATAAAAATAAGATATTTGTATTTATATTCATCTAAATTTAAGAAGAATAAAAATCAAATGAAAAGGAGAAGAGAAGAGAATCAACTATATGCATATTTGAGGTAATTTATATATTTATATATTGTATCTATTTTCTCTTCCAATCACAAATCTCTTTTCAGATCTGTAATTCTAATGTATGCATATACTCTTTATATATATATTTCTTGGATTAAAAAGGATTTGGAGATGAATATAAGGTTCTACTTCAGATCTGAAGATTTGGATCGCTTTTAAAAGGTGAGTGGGAAATTTTATATATTGTTTATGATTTTAAATCTATTCCATTGGCATACATTTGATTTTTATGTCTAAATCAATTTTATTTGTGAATTGTAGGCTTAAATTAGTGTACAAAACTACTGCTTGGATATTCTTGTTTTAGATCTAATTTGAAATATGTTTACACCTAAATCTGGAAATCAGTCTCAAATATTTTAGAATTTGAACGTTGTATATTTTTATTCCAGATCTGTATTTGGATGTAAAATGATATTTTTGGATTATTTCCTAATTTGTGCTATGTTGTAGATTTTCTATAGTTTAATTTGTGTGAAGAACATCCGTTTGATTTTTATAAATTTGTTTGTTTTTTCCACTTTTCATTCAAAAGGCGATGTTTGATTTAACAAGGAACACCCACAAACAAAAAGGGAAGTATGTGTAAAGTACAAATTTATTCTCTGTAGTTTACACTGTCTTTTCCAATTAAATTATTCATTCCTTGTAGTTTCAAATGGAGTTAATATTTCCTTTCTGTGTTAAGCAAATTTATGGAAATCATAGCAGAAAATCTTTCTAAGGAATTTAATTCTAGCAAACTAAATATGGAAAGCATATTCTAGTTACATATTTATGACTAGGATATATTTGGTTATGAATAGCTAGTTTTATTAGGCGGTCTATACGTATTAATTGCGTTAATAAAGAAGAATAGCGTTTATTAGTGCGTTATTTATGCATAACGTTCATTAGTTATTATTATATCCAGGGAAGCGAATAGTTAGAATTAGAAAAGGTGGTAATTCGTATTAATGGAAAATAAATTAGGAATTATTATTAATTAATTAATAAGAAATAAAAGATTGTAACCTAAATTAATGGGCAATTAATGAATAGTATTAAATTAAGTATAACAATTAATAGAGACAAATGGATTAATAAGACTGATACAAATGGAATAGATATAAAAAGGTTACTAATTTGAAATTAGTAATCATACATGAATGTCTTAGGAAATATCCCTTACGATTTTATGGGCAGATTGACATTTATGAGTATTAAACAGGATTTATGGGCTGATAATTATTTAATGTAAATCTTATTGCCTTAAATAAAAAGGGAATTAGTAAGATAAGTCCAATGTCAACTTAAGATAGTATAAGTAAAGACTTAAGATAGTTAATTGGACTTAGTAGGTTAGTGATGAGAGGTCAGCAGATTCACTCGGCGAAAGACTGCCCTTCGCTTTGAGGCTACCAGCGGTCTGGTGCACTTACTACTGATGTGCGCTATCACTAATCCTAGGACCCCTGACGATGTGAGAGATTGGGCTTGGTTTCTTAATTGGAAAGTATTAAATGGTCCAAATTTGGAATTAGAATCAATGGGGGATATATCTAAAAAGTTTTACTTCGATGTTGAGGTATTAAGTGGCTATCTTAGGGCCCGCCTCCCTACCGAAAGAAGTAATCTATGAGATTCCATATTTATAATTTAGAGTGATACTTGATATCTTAGGAGTGGTTCGCTTCTGGTTTGAGGTATTAAGCGACTATAAGTTCCGCCTCTATCTAATGAAAGAAGTATTAAGTAGCTTAATGAGATTTTCAAGCAATGTCAACTATATAGTACCAAGGAGGAGTCCTCCTTGGGGTTAGGTATTAAATGGCAAAGGCCTACCGATAAATCAATGTTAAATGGTCAGTGGCATGCCTGGTTCTTATTAATGAGGTATTAAGTGGCTTGGGTATAGTCTCTCACATTGCTAGGACTTTAATAATGGTAGGTGCGCTAGTGGTATGGCTATTATAAATTATAAGGGCGTATATAGTAGTCAAAAGTCTCTGTAGTTAGGACCAATAGACCAATAATGACGATGCCAGAAGTCAACCTTAGGAATTGGTCTTAAATGGCGGAGTCTGCCTCGATTGAGGTCTTAAATAGCAAGGTTTTCCTATTTCTCTTTTAAAAGTATTATGTGGCGATAGTAAAAGCCCGCTTCATATTTAGAAGTATCAAGTGGCTAATGGACTTGGAAGTATTAGGTAACTGGTAAGGCTTCATCGGTATTTCATACCTTGGGAATAGGTAAGTAAATAATCTTGTCTGCAATGCAAGATTAGATTAGAATTGGTAACCTTTATAGACATGACAATTAAATGGAAACCAATCGGTATAAATTTATGTTATAGATTTTCTAGTCATCGGAACGTTGTTCTGACACCCTCCTCATTACAATCTACATGAAAGACTTAAAGGAAAACAGGTCATTGGAGCTGGGCTTGTTTAGTTGTTGGAGAAGCCTTCTTTTCTCTCATGCTCGATGCTGATGTGATAATCTGCTATTCAAGAAATACATTAATTCCAAGGTAGTAGCCATAGTCAGTATTCTTATCCTATTACTATTACTGATGTGAGTTTAGATTTCTATCAATCTCTAATAATGATCACTTATTTGCATGTACAAAATTCAACGATATGTGCTTTGATGGACTTTGATTTCGACTTTTTTTCAAAATTTAGGATCATTAAGGTAGGGTTATTGCGGATATCAGTCTAATCCAGGATAAAAGTCGTAAAATGTATACTGAAGTACTTAAGGAATACTCAAGACTTATTTCTCATTTATGGGAATGGAGACATACTTATGAAGTGATACGCAGATTCGAGCTTTTAGAGTGATATTGATGATAGAAAGTCAGTGTCTGTTTATGTCTTTACACTTAACGACGGAGTCGTCAGTTGGGAAAGTTCCAAATAAGAAACGGTGGTTGATTTGATGATGGAGGCTGAGTATATCGCCCTAAATGAAGCAGTTAAAGAGGTAGTCTGGATGCACAAGTTTTTGAGTGAGCATAGAGTGATTCATGATACTGAGAATCCTATAGCAATGTTTTGTGATAACAATGCAATGGTACAGATCGCTATGGAGCCCAGAGCACACATGTCGTCAGGGCATATTCTTTGAAAGTTCCACCACACTAGAGAATTCGTTGAGAAGAAAGAGGTTGTGATACAAAGGGTAGCTACCAAGGAAAACATAACCGATCCATTCACTAAGGGTCTGACTCATTCAGCTCTCGAGAAGATGACTGAAGAGATGGGACTGTGATTCCATAATTGGCCTTAAGTGCAAGTGGGAGATTGGTAGAGTTAGGGGTATGCCCTGAGGGTAACTCTGCAATTTATTGTAAATTAATTATGTAATCAATTTTTGTTCATAATAAAGGTATTTTCTTTCTATTATATATATTTTTTATAATATGTTATAAAAAATTAAATGTTTAACTAAAATATATTTATCATAAAATCCATAAATTGTGTGGTTCTGATAGTAATTACAAATAGTTGTAATCATGAATATTGTATAACAATTTATAATAAGCACATCATTTCAAATATTCATAGTCAAGGTGCATCGACACTGGATATTGATGCATTAGTTAAGACTAGAGTACGTAACGCTCTCCAAATGTTAGGCGGTGTATTACTCATGGCTACTGGAGGCACTAAGGAGTTACGTACTGATATTCATTGGATAACTCTAGAATGACTCGCTCGATAATTTTCTGTTGCTTAATATAACTATGGTCAAATAGAAAATATCAATGTGACTAATTTACATGGTTCTCTTGACTTGAGAATATTGTTGATCTTCAATATGAAAGCTCTGCTTTGATTATGGTCAAATCATGGCATGGCGTCCATCGACTAACTATATTTGGATCGAATAGAAGTATTGGAAGTGAAACACTATTCAATAGAGGATTCGTCTCCCTAATTATATGGAGTTGGTATCACAGTCAACTGAAGTTAACTTAAAATCAAAATCTCTGGCCAGAGTAGTTCGGTTAATAATAATAACTATTATTATTAAACCAAGGACTTTGTATTTAGACTATTGAGTTCAATATGAATGATATTGGAATTTTGACCATTACCAAATTCCATAAGTTCAAAGTGATATAGTTTTGATGAAGAGAATTTGTGTAAATAATTGTCACTACCAGATAACGCTTAACAAAGTAAAAATAGATTTTACCTAAACCATGTAAGCGATAAATTTGGCTAAAATGTCAGATCGCCTACTAACTAACATGCGAACATTAATATTTGAATTGTTCGATATTAATTGCTGACCAAATTTGCACCTAAGAGTCACATAATTGAAACATTGAATGCTCCTTTGACTAGATGATTTAAATAATTTATAATTATTATACATTAATTGAATTAATTAATATTTATAAAATATTAAATATAAAGTTTTTATTTTATATGTTGAACAATATTAAAATTTACGTTTATTATAGCTATAAATATATTAATAAACATATGATATCGATACGTATTTAAATTAGATTTAAATGAAATAAATATTGTTCGGACTTGAAATGGGTTTGAAGCGCATATGACGCTTGAGATATTCAGCCATGATTAGATCATAGTATGGCCGACCATATGATGATTGTTAACCTGCCTTTTGGCAAGGCAGCGCCGCAGTATAAAGGCGGATTTAACCCAATAGACTTCACGATTATCGAGGCTGGAATATCATAGACTTGGTTCAGATGGATGGATGGACAATCAACTACGGATAATAATATAAAGCCGGGATTAAGCATAGTCGATGGATAAACGATGCAGGACTTGGAGAAAGGCGTAGCTCGGGTCGGCATAAAATATTCTCTGGGTCGGCATAGAATTGCTTTGGGTTCTGCTTCGGGTCGGCATAGGGTTCGCTTCGGGTTCTACTTCGGGTCGGCAAGGTGTTGCTCCGGGTCGGCATTGTTGCTCCGGGTCGGCATAGAGTTGCTTCGGGTTCTACTTTGGGTCGGCATAGGGTTCGCTTCGGGTTCTACTTCGGGTCGGCATGGTGTTGCTTCGGGTCGACATGGTGTTGCTCCGAGTCGGCATGGTGTTGGTTCGGGTTCTACTTCGGGTCAGCATAAGGTTCGCTTCAGGTTCTACTTCGGGTCGCCATGGTGTTGCTCCGGGTCGGCATTGTTACTCCGAGTCGGCATAGACTTGCTTCGGGTTCTACTTCGGGTTCTACTTCGGGTCGGCATAGGGTTCGCTTCGGGTTTTAGTTTGGGTCGGCATGGTGTTACTCCAGGTCAGCATAGGATGAACGAGTTAGGCTCGACGATCGTTATGGTGGGCCTATGTAGGTGAGAAGGCCCTGTAGCCGAGATTTCACCTATAAATACAGTAGGCTTGGCTTCGAAAAAAGGATCTCTCCATTCTGCTTCTCTTCATCTTCTACCTAGAGGCTACTCTGCCATTTTTATTCTGGAATTATGGATTGTAACTGTAATCAAATTCAAATATAATAAAAATGATTATTCTAGAGTGGACGTAGGCCGGAGTTAGCTGAACCACTATAAATCTTGTCTCTCTTTCACTTGCTTTCATTTTAATTTTGGTGATTCTTCATATTATATTTTCTACATATATTCTATCTGTGATTTGCAACTAGATATTGGTGATTTCACTTATAATTGGGTGTTGGTGGCCAATTTTGACGCTAACATTTTGGTGCTTTCATTGAGAGAGCTAGCACTCAAGGATTTGGAAGTTTGGATCTTGGATTTGAAAGCTTGGGAACTCGTACTTAGGAGGTAATGGCTGGGCAATCAACAAGGAGACAGAGAACAGAGAGGAGTCATCATGAAGGAAGTTAGGAGGCTTCCACAAGAGCTAATCAGACCTCAATCTTCATTACTTAAGACGAGATGGAAATGATGATGGATGCTATGCAGGAAAGAATGCTGAAAAGGCAGGAGGAAATGATGCAGAACATACTCCGACATATTAGACAAGCTGGAGTGCAATACCAAGGGAATGGAATGGCAGGGAATACTGGAAATGTGGATCATGGAGTTGGAGCAGTATGTGCAGAGGAAGTTCAGAATCATAACCAAGGAAATGGAACCACCAGGACACGGGATGGAGTGGAGCCATCGAGAGCAGCCCCTGAATAACCAGGAACGATCGGCCAAAGCATTGCCAATCGTTATAGAACGATCGGTGCTGATCGTTCCACAGTAGGGAGCATGCCCCCGAATCATATTGGCTTGATTCCAAGCAGGACACCAGTTGGTGCCGTGCAATTTGGTGTTGATAGGGAAATGAATGCTCGTCCAAAAGAACAGATTTCAGGACTCCCTCACGGACCCGAGGGGAATGTTGGAAACAACGGCTAAGTCACTTACACATGTATGGGATCACAAACGGTCCTTAGTCATGCTCTGATATGGCGATGAACCGCCATAACAAATGATTTTGAAACTTATTCAAATTTGAAATCTAACATTTATAATTTCGAATCCCATCCGGACATTCACATATCACCTCGAACGGCACATGATCTCGAACAATCACAGTTCGCCTCGAACGGCACACGATCTCAAATGATCACATTTTGCCTCGAATAGAACATGATCTCGAACGATCATATTTCGCCTCGAACGACACACGATCTCGAACGATCACATCTCGCCTCGAATGGAACTCGATCTCGAACGATCACAACTCGCCTCGAATGGCACACGATCTCAAATGATACATTTCACCTCAAATGGCACACGATCTCGAACAATCTCATTTCGTCTCGAGCGGCACACGATCTTGAACGATCACATTTCGACTCGAGTGGCACACGATCTCGAACGATCATATTTCGCCTCGAATAGACGCTTAATCCCATGTGATCATCATCAGCCTGGGACGGCTATGAATTTTATTAACGATCTCGAATGATCGTTATTAACAATCAGGCAAGATCATTGATCTCCTCATAGGCCATCCAAAGATTTCGAACATCGGGCTTACGGTAATACAAAACATGCCTTCCTATCGCAAGGCATGTTTGGGGGGCAAAGTGTTAACCCGCCTTTTGGTAAAGCAGTATACATGCGGATTTAACCCAATAGACTTCACGGTTATCGAGGCTGGAATATCGTAGAATTGGTTTAGATGGATGGATGGACAATCAACTACGGATAATAATATAAAGCTAGGATTAAGCATAGTCGATGGATAAACGATGCAAGACTTGGAGAAACGCATAGCTCAGGTCGGCATAGGATGTTCTTCGAGTCGGCATAGAATTGCTTCGGGTTCTACTTCTGATCGGCATAGGGTTCGTTTTAGGTTCTACTTCGGGTCGGCATGGTGTTGCTCCGGGTCGGCATTGTTACTCAGGGTCGGCATAGAGTTGCTTCAGGTTCTACTTTGGATCGGCATAGGGTTCGCTTCGGGTTCTACTTTGGGTCGGCATGGTGTTGCTTCAGGTCGGCATGGTGTTACTTAGGGTCGGCATAGAGTTGCTTTGGGTTCCGCTTCAGGTTCTACTTCGGGTCGGCATGGTGTTGCTCTGGGTCGGCATTGTTACTCCGGTCGGCATAGAGTTGCTTTGGGTTCTACTTCGGGTCGGCATAGGGTTCGCTTCAGGTTCTACTTTGGGTCAGCATGGTGTTGCTTCGGGTCGGCATGGTGTTACTCCGGGTCGGCATGGAATGGACGAGTTGGGCTCGACGATCGTTATGGTGGCCCATGTAGGTGATAAGGCCTTGTAGCCGAGATTTCACCTATAAATACAGTAGGCTTGGCTTCGAAAAATGGATCTTTCCATTCTATTTCTCTTCATCTTCTACCTAGAGGCTACTCTGCCATTTTCATTTTGGAATTCTGGATTATAACTATAATCAAATTCCAATATAATAAAAAGGATTAGTCTGGAGTGGACGTAGGCCGGAGTTAGCCGAACCACTATAAATCTTGTCTCTCTTTTACTTGCTTTCATTTTAATTTTGGTTATTCTTCATATTATATTCTCTACATATATTCTATCTGTGATCTCTGACTGGATATTGGTGGCCAATTTTGACGCTAACAATGATCTTAAGGGATACGATTTTTATCTGTCAAAAGATAGAGAATGAGTAAGAGAAAAATAAGAATCTAGATCCTACATTTTCCCTATAGTCCCTCTTTTATATAAGGATCATAACCCTCATTCTAAAATTAGTTTTTAGAGCCTCCATTCTTACTTTTTGCTGGCTGAAACTATACCCATCCTTCCTTCAAAATTTCAAGCATCAAAGCAATAAGGTAGTCAGTAATTAGTAATTCAAAGCTAGCACCTTCTAGATTGTGATTCAAGGAGATCATTTCAACACCTTAACGTGTTAACCCTTATCTTTTGTAAAAGGTATTCATATTTTCAATTGGTTCATTTAATATTATAATTAATTATTGTATAATGTTTTAGATTGTTAGATTATATTATGAATCTAGTGTATCGATGTTCTGCCACATATTAGGTAGTTGAAAATATTGGTGCATATATATATATATATATATATGAAAAATAATTATTTTATATGCTTTCTGGTATTAAACTCACGTCCTAAAAAACAAAAAATTCGTAGTTAAATAATATTATATATATTTTATTAATTTATGCATTATATCCTATAGATTAAATCATATAACTTTTAAAATTATAAAATTTTCTTTTCAATACTAATTTGACAACAAAGATTACTTTATTTTAATATATGTATTTATCTTTATTATATATTTAAATATTAATATAATTATTTTCTAACTAGAAATTAATTATATATATTTATTTAATAAAATTGAAATTAAGTATAAATTTTATGTAATAACTTTATATAATTTCCAGATTTCAAAATGATTTTTAATAATTTTAATAATTAATTTTTTATTTTTTAAATTATATAATAATTGTTTATTTAAAAATTGTCTATAAGTCCAAAAAAAATTATGCCATGAGCTTAAAGTCGGTTTGCATCAATTTTATAATATATATATATATATATATATATATATGTGTGTGTGTGTGTGTGTGTGTGCGCGCGCACGTTTGCATGTGTATTTTTATATTTATAAATATTTATAATTAAATAAATATAAAAAAAATTAATTTTGTTCTCGGGTTTGCAGCAACATTAAAAAATATTATTTTGTATTAAGAGGGAATCAGGGAAAATGACAAACTTTGAAAAAAAATTAAGCTGAAGGACATGAAGTTTATTTTTAAGCTAAAGGACAAATGCTAGTTATAATTTGCATTATATTCAACTTTTACACTATATAAAATTCTAGTTATATCTAGCATTATATTCAGTTTTACATTATACAAAATGATAGTTATAACTAGCATTGTCCTTCAGCCTAAAAAACAAACTCGCTGTCCTTCAGTCCAAATTTTTTTCTAAGTTTGTCATTGTGCCTATTTTCCTATTATATTAATTGTTAAATATTTTTGTCATTTAATATAAATGAACATTTGAATAAATACGCCTTAAATATTTTATATAAATTATTAAAATTATTATTTCCATATATATATATATATGGTTGTATTTTACATATGTATAACTTTATATAAATATACATATAACATTTAATGCGCGCGCACACACACACACACATTTAGACAGCACATAGAAAACTAAAAGGGCTAACAGTTCCATTGTAGTGTAATCCCAACACCTATACAATGCATGTCTAACCATGCACAATTTATTATGTTGTACATGCATGTACTCACATATGTGTATATGATACACAAATTCAAGCATAATATAAAATAATATGAAGTAAAACTTTATTTAGAAAATTAAATAAAATAATGATTTTATTTAAAAGAAATTTTAAAAAGTTCTAAATGAATTAGAGTTCATAGGCCCAATAAAGATCCAAAATGGTAAAAAAAATTAAAATTCAGTCATTTCTTCCACTATGGGCTGGCCCAGATCCAACACTTAAGTTGTCATGAAATAATAGGTACAAGCGAATAATCTCTTTCGATTTGTTGAGCAAACTCAAGGTCGAGATTGAGATTAGGACAAAGACCACGGTTAGGAGTTTTGTACGACACAACCAATAAAGGGTTATCCATTGCTTGCACGCCTATAATTTGTTGAGCCAATTCAAGGTCAAAATCCCAAGACTAACGAGTCCTAACACTCACTAGAGGAATCGATTTCTATATTTATCTTATGTATTTAAGAATGATAAAAATCTAGTGGGAGTCTTATTAGAAAATTGAAATGAATACATTTAACCTTTCTAATATTATAAGAACATATGTTATACAAAGTAAGATTATCTACTATAATAAATTTGTGCGACTAATCTAATTGATAAAATAGTTTATCAATTGAAGTATACTAAAGAAATAAATAAGGGTTGATAAAGAAATATAAGATATACTTTGTAACGACCCTGGATTTTAATTAAATTTAAATTGATAATTAAATTAATTTTTGAATAAAAATTGTGGAAATTGATTTATAAAGTGATGTGAGTTTCCCCGGATTAAAATAAATTCTATGTTAAATCAATTAAAATCTAAAATATGTATATATGTGAATATATAGGTATATGTGCGTATATGAGTAGATTTGAATTTATATTTATACATATTGGATTTGGAGTTTAAAATCTCAAGTAAATGGTTTGAAAATAATATAAAAACATAGACATACAAGATAACGAATATTTAAGTTAGAAATAAGTAAAAATAAAATAAAATAAATAAATATAACTAAAGTGTTTGGTAGTTAAGTTTAAAAACAGAAAAGATACATTAGTTAAATAAATAGATAGTCACGTAAAAAAATAGGAATAAATTCACTAGCTAACATAATAGATTAAATATAACAACTTTATTTAAGCTTAAGTAAATCTAGAAATAAGTATAACAACTGTATGAAAACATAGGCTAGAAAACAAATTAGACAAAGATATATACAAGTCAAAAGAAAATTTATAAAATAAGATACGGATGAAACATAAAGTACATCAACATTGAAAGCTTTCATCTCAACTCAAAACAAAGGACAATTCGAAATATATAAAAGATCATTTCAGCCTCCATATGATCAAAGAAAATCTCTGACCAGAAAAGAAGACTAAACCAGAAAATGCCTTCCCTGTAAACACCTATCTTTTCTATATATACACCTACTCTATTTCATTTCGTTCATCAAAGCTATAACCTGAAGCAACTCATTCAAACAGTAAGAAACAAATCAGTTTCAAAGTTCAAAGTATACATGTTGCAGGCAAGTAAAATAATTTAGCAACATGAACAAAAGTAAAAGAATATATATAACATCTACGTACAAAGAAGAAAAGTATGATACAAAAAGTACATTAGCATTTAATGTTTCCCACCCTAGCACAAAACAAAGCCTGCTCGAAATACTTTCAGCCCCCAAAGAAACTAAAAATCTCTGATTTCTTTTGTACCAGCTAAAATCATTTTTGTGTACAAATGCAACTATCAATTTTGCATACTTATGTTTTATTTAGCAAAGCTTCTTCCCATCTTCGATTCATTTAAACAAATATAACCTGGAACCAAAATAAGAAAAACAAAGCACTTTAGTTTCAAATTTAAAATGGAGGCATCTCAACTATAACAAGATTTCACATCAATTCATGTTCAAGTTTTAAAGCCAGTTCAAAGTTTCAAGGATCAAAACAACAAAAATATGCAAGTTTCAAAATCCCAGTTTCAAGCTTCTTGTTTTCAAGCAAAAGATCAAGCTTCCTGTTTAAAAAGACAGGTGAGTAAACACCAACTTTAAAATCCTAAGTGATATCTGACCTGTTGATTGTTAGATTTCTTTAATAGTTAATGCTTGCATGTTTAGATATATAGTTGTATTATCTATGTATACGAATATGTATGACTGTGCATGTTCATTTTGATAGTTCTTCTCTGTTTCTAAACTACAGAGTGTAGAAAAAAAAAGAGGGGAAATTCGAATCTTCTTAACAGATCATTGTCAGGTTTTAAGCTTCAAACATGATATGTTGTTTTAAACAAAAAATTTGAGTCTAAAATTTTATTTAAGTAAAATAAATGAGAAAATCTCCTGGAAATTAAAAGAATACAGTAGGAATTCTTTTATCATGATAAAATCAATCAATTAAATTTGCTGTTTCAAGTTTACATCTTGAATCATCATTAAAAGATAGGATTTTTAATATCAAAACCTCAATTTTAAGTGAAGTATTGAATGAGAATTCTGGGGTTGACTGAAATTTGATTTCTGGTCGATTTTTGAGGATCGGCTAACTTTTGAAAATCGAATTTTTGCATGGTGATACTAGGGTGATCATAGATTATTGGAAAAATACTAGATGGTGTTGAATTTCATGGTGGAAGTTGCGGCAGTGAAATCTCTTCTAGAACCCTAGTTTTAACTAGGAATGTTGAATCGATCACTACGGGTTCTACCATGGATCGAGTGTTTCAAGTTTTTGGGAAATGGAAGTTTGGTCATAGATGAAGTCGAGGCCGGAGTTGCAGGCTTTCAGATGGTCAGAGACGTGGGGACGGCACGTTGACAGGTTTCGTGGAGGTGGACCTGATTGCGTTTCCAGGTTTTGTTTTTCCTTGTAATTGTATCGAGTTGAATGCTCGATTTTGTTTTGATGATTTCGTCAGCGATCTTATGATCGGAAAGGAACTGAGGGGAGATCGCCGATGTGGGAGGGCAGTCAACATTGGCCGGAGGTGGCTCTGGTAGAGGTGCACGTGCACGGGCCTTAGCGTTTGCCTGAGTGTTGTTGTCATCTGGGAAGAACAGGAGTGATGCACGCGTTTTACTCGAGTAACTTGAGTCGTTGCTCGAAGTGCCACTGCGATCGACTCGAAGTAAAAGGGGGAGGATTTCGAGTCAAGCTTTGTTCCAAGATTTGAACCAGAGGTTGTTTTCTGTTTTGAAATCTGGAAACCAAAAATTTAAATCTTTAGTCAATGTTTATAACTGAGTTCAGGTCAAAATGCAATTATATAACAAGTTGAATTGGAATTTACTAGAAATAAAGTTTTGAAATTCAATTTTAAATTCAAATGACTTGGAAATATAATTAAGTTACAGTTAATACTTAATAAATTAAATAATTAGGATAAATTGATTAAAGGTTGATAAATCAAGTGATTGAACAATAATTAATTAAAGGATAATTAATTAATGTGATAAATTAATTAAGGTGATTAATTTGAGAATAATTAATTAAAGGTTAATTAATCAAAATAATTTGTAATTAACTAGTAATTAACCAGGATTAGTGACTAATCTGATTTAAGTTAGTCAGATAATTAATTGACCTTACTTATGATGTTTGGATTTCATTGAATGCTGCATATTGGACTGATATCTCTGTTATGTGATTATGATGCTATGAATTGCTTTATGCTGAACTGTGATACCTGTGATGAGTATAATGTTATATGAATATGAAAACCCTTTTTGACCCGTAAAACGGCACTTGAATTTCGATGCGACAGGGAGTCGGATTCCAGTTGGTTATCCGAAACCCACATCGAATTGTAATGATGAATCTTTGTGACTGATAAATTTATTTTATCTATGAATCTGTGAATGAAGATAAGCATTGTGGATTATACCGCTTATCGATATTGATATATCTGTGATGATTGATGATGTTGCACTATTGTGTGAAACCCCTAGACTACACCTTTACACACACAAATATGGATTTCACATGGAAATCGGTTAAGTCACAGATGATTTAAATTTAATTTTTTTGAAAATTAAAATCTTAATTTCAATTGATTTTGAAATTGGAAATTCGGGTTTAAAGTGGAAAGCTTTTGAAATGGAATTTCAAAGATAAAAGATATTTCGAATAACTTGATCGAGTTTTGAAATTTAAATAATTTGATTTAAATTTGAATTCAAATTTGGAATTGAATTCTATGATTTGAAACTAGGGATTAAAGATGTTGTACAAGTTATATATGGGTTAAACCATTTTAAAAGTATTGATTTGGGAATTTGAATTTAATTCAAGGGTTTTAACTCGTGTAAATATAACTGGATTTTTCTGAAACGAACTATTTGTTTTCAATAGTAAAAGCTTTCACATAAGTAATGAACTTCCAATTTGTGTTAAAAGAATTTCAAGTTTGAAATGGAATTGAAATGTTTTGAAAACTATGAAATGAGTCTTTGATTTCAAAGACCGGATGAGTTAATCTAACTTGAAATGGAATTGTTTTGGAAGACTATGAATGAATCTTTGGAAACGAGTTTTGAAAGCTATAAGTTAAATCTTGATTTAAAGATTTAACGAGTTAATCAAATTGAAATGGAAATCGATTTGAAAATCTATGAATGAATCTTTGTGAACGGGGTTAACTTTGTGAATTGAATCTTTTTGTTTAAAAGATTAAAAGTGTGGAAATCGTTTAAACCATTGAAGGTTTTTGAAATAAATCTTTTATTTAAAAGATTGGAAATGATAATTTGTTTTACCATTCGAATGAAAAGTTTTGGGCTTTAAGCTGTGATTTAACTGAGACCCCAGTATCCATATGATTTTTAATTGCGCTCGTTATTCGGGTTAGCCGGGAGAGGACCTTTGTGTCATATAACCCATTCCGAATAGTGATACGACAATATGGATAGCATTTGAAGACCGGTGGTGAAGACCGGGTATTTGCGAGAGCGATAGGATGACCTATCGATTGTCTCTGCACTGAGTAGCTATGGTATAGAGATTTCCTAAGTGATGGGAAGTCCGATCAGGATTGTGAATACCCGGAATTGCAAGGGCTTCTTTGGAAGTGCCTTCGGTTCTGTTCGAACTCGGAACAGACTTGTATGGATGTGTGTCTGACATTACACTTTGAGATGTAAAGCTAGTTTCTATCAAATACATTTCTGTTGGTGGCGGAGAATTTATTCTCTTAGCTTAACACCCTTCTCTGAGACATACGAGCTCAGAGGTTATGTAGTTGATGGTTACTAGTGATACATTCCCAATTTGGTAATGTGGCATACGAAGTGCTGCTGATCATTTGATTGATCAAAGCGTTGCTTTGTGAAAAAGCGTGGCTTTGTGAAAAAGTGTGGCTTTGTGAAAAAGCGTGGCTTTGTGGACGAGACTTCGTCGAGCCTCACAACCCGGTAATGGTCGAAACAGGAATGTTGCGGCAAAGGTTTGTAGGGGTAGCGCCCCTAGGGTATGTCATTTCCTTCTGGATAAAAGGTGATATCATGGTATGGAGCCCAGATATTTTACCTATGTTGATGCTGCACAGTTATTATACTTTGTGGTTGTTGCTGTATGATAGAGAGCTCTCGGATAAAGGTCGGTAACGACCGGGGGATGACATGACTCGTGTGTTAGTTACCTAGTTACAGCTCGGTTAGAGCGTGAGGTAGCGTCGGTCTTTTGTTTGCGGAGATCCGGTTAGGTTCTCGGGGCGTCTTTCCAGAGGCGTTTCTATTTCGGTAAGGAAGTTCCTTTGCCTGATCATTTGTTGGAAATCCAAAGAAGCAATACGAACCCTGTACGGTTTTAGTTGTATTACCTGCTATGGAATGTGGCGGTAACCTGCTATTGAACGTAGTAGCTATAGTAGGCATACAATAATGGTTGTATGCTGGCTAAGATTTATATTATATTTTCGAAATGTTTTTCTACACTATGCACTAGTAATAATATCAAAAGAGTTTTGATTTTGCGTAGTAAGCATGTTTGACTATCATAAGGAGAAATCTCCTCCAATTCTGCGATTGCATTGTGTGTGTGGCGGGAGGCCTTATGGTAGTTTCATTTTCGAAAAGCATTGTGGATTTCAATGTTTAAAAGCCTTTGTTGCTTGTATTAAAGATAAACTGTTTTTGTTGCTCACACCAGTCCCATGACTGATCCGGAGTTTATTGTTCCCTTCCTAAACTCTGGGTGCCCACTATTTTCCACACGGGCAGTCTAGAGTTGGGTTTTTCAGATATTCAGGCTTAGTGGATTATCTGGAGCTAGTTCAGTTCTTGGAGTTCATGGATTGACGTTGCTTATCTTGGAGCATTCTATTGGAGACATTCTATCCGCTGCTGGTGTTATCTATTTTCTTTCCGCTGCTATTTCTTGTATCATATCTTTGATGTATATAGATATTCATTGTATCATCATTGTATCTGGATATTGTATCAGATGTTGTATATCTATATTCTTTTTCTTTTTCGCTGTGTTATTTACTTAACTGTGTTATAAGCTCCGGCGACTCGGATTTGAACGGTCGAATCTACGGCATTTGAGTACGATGTAAAGTATGGATGTCGATTTTCGAACGCGAAAATCCGTATCGTTACATTTGGTATCAGAGCTAAGGTAGAACTTTAGCTCAGGAGTATAACACATTAAGTAGCTCATTAGAGATAGGGTGAAGTATACCCTAGAATGAGTATTCCTCAGATATCCGTTCGAATGCCTCAGTAAATTCTCTTGCTATCCATTGATAGTGAGTATGAGTGCAAGAAGAGGATGAGATAGGGGACAGGGGAATACGACTATAAATGGTCGATACTCTGTAACAACAAGGAAATAATCTTTTCTCTATCAATCTCTTTTGTTCGTCATCTCTTCTCAATTCTTCGATAGTTTCTGGTAGATCCAGGAAGAAGATTCGATATATATTAATATGGGACGTAAACTCCGAATTGACCAAAATTGTTTGTTTGGATGTATTGGTTGCTTTGTTTCTTATGGTTACTTTAGTTCTAAACTAAAAGTTTTAAAATTGTATCCATATATCTATCTATTCTTTGGGTCCCGATATGTTCTACGAATGGTTAGTTATTCCTTTGAACTGACCGATGCCATTGCCTATTTCGTAGATCTGGATAACCCGAGTATCTTATGAAGTGTTAAAACAGATTCGTTCTTGTATTTGTTATTGATATTCTGATTTGGTAAGCCAAATGCAGGATAAATATTCAGTTTGATTTGATAAAATATTCTTCATCTATCCTTATGTCTCCTATGCAAATTTCGAGGACGAAATTCTTTTAAGGGGGAAGTTTGTAACGACCCTGGATTTTAATTAAATTTAAATTGATAATTAAATTAATTTTTGAATAAAAATTGTGGAAATTGATTTATAAAGTGATGTGAGTTTCCCCGGATTAAAATAAATTCTATGTTAAATCAATTAAAATCTAAAATATGTATATATGTGAATATATAGGTATATGTGCGTATATCAGTAGATTTGAATTTATATTTATACATATTGGATTTGGAGTTTAAAATCTCAAGTAAATGGTTTGAAAATAATATAAAAACATAGACATACAAGATAACGAATATTTAAGTTAGAAATAAGTAAAAATAAAATAAATAAATATAACTAAAGTGTTCGGTAGTTAAGTTTAAAAACAGAAAAGATACATTAGTTAAATAAATAGATAGTCACGTAAAAAAATAGGAATAAATTCACTAGCTAACATAATAGATTAAATATAACAACTTTATTTAAGCTTAAGTAAATCTAGAAATAAGTATAACAACTGTATGAAAACATAGGCTAGAAAACAAATTAGACAAAGATATATACAAGTCAAAAGAAAATTTATAAAATAAGATACGAATGAAACATAAAGTACATCAACATTGAAAGCTTTCATCTCAACTCAAAACAAAGGACAATTCGAAATATATAAAAGATCATTTCAGCCTCCATATGATCAAAGAAAATCTCTGACCAGAAAAGAAGACTAAACCAGAAAATGCCTTCCCTGTAAACACCTATCTTTTCTATATATACACCTACTCTATTTCATTTCGTTCATCAAAGCTATAACCTGAAGCAACTCATTCAAACAGTAAGAAACAAATCAGTTTCAAAGTTCAAAGTATACATGTTGCAGGCAAGTAAAATAATTTAGCAACATGAACAAAAGTAAAAGAATATATATAACATCTATGTACAAAGAAGAAAAGTATGATACAAAAAGTACATTAGCATTTAATGTTTCCCACCCTAGCACAAAACAAAGCCTGCTCGAAATACTTTCAGCCCCCAAAGAAACTAAAAATCTCTGATTTCTTTTGTACCAGCTAAGATCATTTTTGTGTACAAATGCAACTATCAATTTTGCATACTTATGTTTTATTTAGCAAAGCTTCTTCCCATCTTCGATTCATTTAAACAAATATAACCTGGAACCAAAATAAGAAAAACAAAGCACTTTAGTTTCAAATTTAAAATGGAGGCATCTCAACTATAACAAGATTTCACATCAATTCATGTTCAAGTTTTAAAGCCAGTTCAAAGTTTCAAGGATCAAAACAACAAAAATATGCAAGTTTCAAAATCCCAGTTTCAAGCTTCTTGTTTTCAAGCAAAAGATCAAGCTTCCTGTTTAAAAAGACAGGTGAGTAAACACCAACTTTAAAATCCTAAGTGATATCTGACCTGTTGATTGTTAGATTTCTTTAATAGTTAATGCTTGCATGTTTAGATATATAGTTGTATTATCTATGTATACGAATATGTATGACTGTGCATGTTCATTTTGATAGTTCTTCTCTGTTTTTAAACTACAGAGTGTAGAAAAAAAAAGAGGGGAAATTCGAATCTTCTTAACAGATCATTGTCAGGTTTTAAGCTTCAAACATGATATGTTGTTTTAAACAAAAAATTTGAGTCTAAAATTTTATTTAAGTAAAATAAATGAGAAAATCTCCTGGAAATTAAAAGAATACAGTAGGAATTCTTTTATCATGATAAAATCAATCAATTAAATTTGCTGTTTCAAGTTTACATCTTGAATCATCATTAAAAGATAGGATTTTTAATATCAAAACCTCAATTTTAAGTGAAGTATTGAATGAGAATTCTGGGGTTGACTGAAATTTGATTTCTGGTCGATTTTTGAGGATCGGCTAACTTTTGAAAATCGAATTTTTGCATGGTGATACTAGGGTGATCATAGATTATTGGAAAAATACTATATGGTGTTGAATTTCATGGTGGAAGTTGCGGCAGTGAAATCTCTTCTAGAACCCTAGTTTTAACTAGGAATGTTGAATCGATCACTACGGGTTCTACCATGGATCGAGTGTTTCAAGTTTTTGGGAAATGGAAGTTTGGTCATAGATGAAGTCGAGGCCGGAGTTGCAGGCTTTCAGATGGTCATAGACGTGGGGACGGCACGTTGACAGGTTTCGTGGAGGTGGACCTGATTGCGTTTCCAGGTTTTGTTTTTCCTGGTAATTGTATCGAGTTGAATGCTCGATTTTGTTTTGATGATTTCGTCAGCGATCTTATGATCGGAAAGGAACTGAGGGGAGATCGCCGATGTGGGATGGCGGTCAACATTGGCCGGAGGTGGCTCTGGTAGAGGTGCATGTGCACGGGCCTTAGCGTTTGCCTGAGTGTTGTTGTCATCTGGGAAGAACAGGAGTGATGCACGCGTTTTACTCGAGTAACTCGAGTCGTTGCTCGAAGTGCCACTGCGATCGACTCGAAGTAAAAGGGGGAGGATTTTGAGTCAAGCTTTGTTCCAAGATTTGAACCAGAGGTTGTTTTCTGTTTTGAAATCTGGAAACCAAAAATTTAAATCTTTAGTCAATGTTTATAACTGAGTTCAGATCAAAATGCAATTATATAACAAGTTGAATTGAAATTTACTAGAAATAAAGTTTTGAAATTCAATTTTAAATTCAAATGACTTGGAAATATAATTAAGTTGCAGTTAATACTTAATAAATTAAATAATTAGGATAAATTGATTAAAGGTTGATAAATCAAGTGATTGAACAATAATTAATTAAAGGATAATTAATTAATGTGATAAATTAATTAAGGTGATTAATTTGAGAATAATTAATTAAAAGTTAATTAATCAAAATAATTTGTAATTAACCAGTAATTAACCAGGATTAGTGACTAATCTGATTTAAGTTAGTCAGATAATTAATTGACCTTACTTATGATGTTTGGATTTCATTGAATGCTCCATATTGGACTGATATCTCTGTTATGTGATTATGATGCTATGAATTGCTTTATGCTGAACTGTGATACCTGTGATGAATATATTGTTATATGAATATGAAAACCCTTTTTGACCCGTAAAACGGCACTTGAATTTCGATGCGACAGGGAGTCGGATTCCAGTTGGTTATCCGAAACCCACATCGAATTGTAATGATGAATCTTTGTGACTGATAAATTTATTTTATCTATGAATCTGTGAATGAAGATAAGCGTTGTGGATTATACCGCTTATCGATATTGATATATCTGTGATGATTGATGATGTTGCACTATTGTGTGAAACCCCTAGACTACACCTTTACACACACAAATATGGATTTCACATGGAAATCGGTTAAGTCACAGATGATTTAAATTTAATTTTTTTGAAAATTAAAATCTTAATTTCAATTGATTTTGAAATTGGAAATTCGGGTTTAAAGTGGAAAGCTTTTGAAATGGAATTTCAAAGATAAAAGATATTTCGAATAACTTGATCGAGTTTTGAAATTTAAATAATTTGATTTAAATTTGAATTCAAATTTGGAATTGAATTCTATGATTTGAAACTAGGGATTAAAGATGTTGTACAAGTTATATATGGGTTAAACCATTTTAAAAGTATTGATTTGGGAATTTGAATTTAATTCAAGGGTTTTAACTCGTGTAAATATAACTGGATTTTTCTGAAACGAACTATTTGTTTTCAATAGTAAAAGCTTTCACATAAGTAATGAACTTCCAATTTGTGTTAAAAGAATTTCAAGTTTGAAATGGAATTGAAATGTTTTGAAAACTATGAAATGAGTCTTTGATTTCAAAGACCGGATGAGTTAATCTAACTTGAAATGGAATTGTTTTGGAAGACTATGAATGAATCTTTGGAAACGAGTTTTGAAAGCTATAAGTTAAATCTTGATTTAAAGATTTAACGAGTTAATCAAATTGAAATGAAAATCGATTTGAAAATCTATGAATGAATCTTTGTGAACGGGGTTAACTTTGTGAATTGAATCTTTTTGTTTAAAAGATTAAAAGTGTGGAAATCGTTTAAACCATTGAAGGTTTTTGAAATAAATCTTTTATTTAAAAGATTGGAAATGATAATTTGTTTTACCATTCGAATGAAAAGTTTTGGGCTTTAAGCTGTGATTTAACTGAGACCCCAGTATCCATATGACTTTTAATTGCGCTCGTTATTCGGGTTAGCCGGGAGAGGACCTTTGTGTCATATAACCCATTCCGAATAGTGATACGACAATATGGATAGCATTTGAAGACCGGTGGTGAAGACCGGGTATTTGCGAGAGCGATAGGATGACCTATCGATTGTCTCTGCACTGAGTAGCTACGGTATAGAGATTTCCTAAGTGATGGGAAGTCCGATCAGGATTGTGAATACCCGGAATTGCAAGGGCTTCTTTGGAAGTGCCTTCGGTTCTGTTCGAACCCGGAATAGACTTGTATGGATGTGTGTCTGACATTACACTTTGAGATGTAAAGCTGGTTTCTATCAAATACATTTCTGTTGGTGGCGGAGAATTTATTCTCTTAGCTTAACACCCTTCTCTGAGACGTACGAGCTCAGAGGTTATGTAGTTGATGGTTACTAGTGATACATTCCCAATTTGGTAATGTGGCATACGAAGTGCTGCTGATCATTTGATTGATCAAAGCGTTGCTTTGTGAAAAAGCGTGGCTTTGTGAAAAAGCGTGGCTTTGTGAAAAAGCGTGGCTTTGTGGACGAGACTTTGTCGAGCCTCACAACCCGGCAATGGTCGAAACAGGAATGTTGCGGCAAAGGTTTGTAGGGGTAGCGCCCCTAGGGTATGTCATTTCCTTCTGGATAAAAGGTGATATCATGGTATGGAGCCCAGATATTTTACCTATGTTGATGCTACACAGTTATTATACTTTATGGTTGTTGCTGTATGATAGAGAGCTCTCGGATAAAGGTCGGTAACGACCGGGGGATGACATGACTCGTGTGTTAGTTACCTAGTTACAGCTCGGTTAGAGCATGAGGTAGCGTCGGTCTTTTGTTTGCGGAGATCCGGTTAGGTTCTTGGGGCGTCTTTCCAGAGGCGTTTCTATTTCGGTAAGAAAGTTCCTTAGCCTGACCATTTGTTGGAAAATCCAATAAACAATACGAGCCTTGTACGGTTTTAGTTGTATAACCTGCTATGGAATGTGGCGGTAACCTGCTATTGAACGTAGTAGCTATAGTAGGCATACAATAATGGTTGTATGCTGGCTAAGATTTATATTATATTTTCGAAATGTTTTTCTACACTATGCACTAGTAATAATATCAAAAGAGTTTTGATTTTGCGTAGTAAGCATGTTTGACTATCATAAGGAGAAATCTCCTCCAATTCTGCGATTGCATTGTGTGTGTGGCGGGAGGCCTTATGGTAGTTTCATTTTCGAAAAGCATTGCGGATTTCAATGTTTAAAAGCCTTTGTTGCTTGTATTAAAGATAAACTGTTTTTGTTGCTCACACCAGTCCCATGACTGATCCGGAGTTTATTGTTCCCTTCCTAAACTCTGGGTGCCCACTATTTTCCACACGGGCAGTCTAGAGTTGGGTTTTTCAGATATTCAGGCTTAGTGGATTATCTGGAGCTAGTTCAGTTCTTGGAGTTCATGGATTGACGTTGCTTATCTTGGAGCATTCTATTGGAGACATTCTATCCGCTGCTGGTGTTATCTATTTTCTTTCCGCTGCTATTTCTTGTATCATATCTTTGATGTATATAGATATTCATTGTATCATCATTGTATCTGGATATTGTATCAGATGTTGTATATCTATATTCTTTTTCTTTTCCGCTGTGTTATTTACTTAACTGTGTTATAAGCTCCGGCGACTCGGATTTGAACGGTCGAATCTACGGCATTTGAGTATGATGTAAAGTATGGATGTCGATTTTCGAACGCGAAAATCCGTATCGTTACATACTTACCAATAAATCATTTGGCATGTTGTCATTTCAAGACCCATGTAAGAGTCAAACAATACAACTACTAAATATATTCGTACCTTGGTCACTTCAATATTATATGCCCAAGATTATGAATTGTCTTCTACTAGTTTTTAACCCTAAAGCAATACAAGATTATGGATTTTTGATCCATATTAGATCACATGCAAAAATTTATGGTCATCAGTCGTGTTCGTAATATACGAAATCTCAATAAAATTGTTTTATTTGAAAATGAGAAAATAAACCGTAGTACAAGGTTATGTGTTTGACATGATTAAATATAATGAGAGTCTTGTTATGTAATGACCTGGCATTTCGGACCATTCAAATCGACAATCATCCACACATGTCAGACTTGAATTGCTCAAAACAATAGATTGTTAATTTATATTTGGCAAAACTTAGCATATATAGTAAATAAATAAATCATAGAATCACAGACACAGAGTTATACAACAATAAGCAGCGGGATAGATAAATAGTAGTTCATGAAGTTACTATATAAACATCAGAGTCTGAAACAACTACAACAGAAACTCAAATACAAAATAGTCTCAAATACAAAGCAGATGACAAGTCTGAACATAAACAACTGGAATAAACTAAAATAACTGGAAAGCTGAATAGACAAAGACGGATCTTCAAGCAAGTCCCCAAGCTCCAAAGGTGAGTCTCAAATGCCATAACACTCAGTCTGACCCAAGCATAAATCAAAACACAAAACACTCGAGTCAGGATTAAACATTCTTATATCAGTAAATTCAACTCAAGTGAAATGTCAACTGAAATACAAAATAACTTAAAGGATGTTTGGGATTCCCATCCTTTAAGGATCCGTTAAACTATCTACATACATAGTACAATACGCTACATATATAATGTCTAAAGTAAAGTAAACTATTAAAATAGCGTTAAGGCATTACCCATATCCCCCTTAACACATTTATATTTATTACCGTAGTCTATATAGTACCATAATTCCTTCGTAAATTGGAGGGCTATCATAGGGCATTCCATAGGTACGGTACAAAATAAACTTGTAGAGGGCGCGATAAGGATTATGACAAGGCACGCGAGGCAATGCCAGGGTAGGATTCTACCGTTTGCACTCTGGACTGGTGGTAACGCATAGCAGCTATTACCGCCCACCTCGAGACACACTCCCAAATCAAAGGTGCACCCAATCAAATCACAAAGTAATAGAATGGTATCGAAGAAATGTGCTCAATAGGAGGAGCGAACTCACTTGGCCCGGTATAGCTCATGTTTTAGCCACATCAAGCTGACTCGCGGGAGTCAGGGTTGCGTTAATACCTCATACAGAATCATCGCCAAACCATCCTACTTCGTTCTGGAATCTCCACCATGTACACAGTTGTTAAAGTGGTTTTCGGTATTGGTAGAGAGTATGACAATATACGATCCCGGTATCTTTAACAACCAAACGCTTATTTCACACCGTGGTCATTTTATAAAATCACTTTGATAAACATTTCAAATAGATCATACTACATATCAAAATAATATATTCATTTCAAAATCATATCCCTTTCGAAATCATATACACTTTCGAAATCATATCACTTTAAATCATTTTCATTTCCAAAATCATAACCACACAATAGTTTATATATTAAAATAGTTTATATACTAAAATAGTTGTAAATTAAAATTGTTTATATTTAAAAATAGGTTATATTTAAAATAGTTTATATATTAAAAGAGTTTATATTGAAATAGTTTCAAATTAGAATTGTTTCGTCCAATTCCACAAATCAATTCAAATCAACTTTAGTTCCAAAATTCAATTTAAATCAATCTTAGTTCATCAATTACAATTCAATTCAAATTCTAAATAAAAGCATTTTTAATTTATATCGATTTCAGATTTGAACCACTTCCAATTCAATAGGTTTCAAAGTTAAAATATTCAAACAAATTTACAATAACTCAATTTTTATAAATTTCATTTATATTCCAAATTCAACTCTAATTTTTATTTTTATTTTGAAATATCCACTTAATCATTTTAATAACATTTAAATAATATCTCAAATTACACATTTAAATCAAAACTAAATATTCAATTTCAATTTATTTAAATTTGAAAATATTCATTTAATCGCCTTTAATCAAAATCAAGTTATCAAGTTATAAATTTCATATTTTTAAAATCTCAAAATGAATAAGTCTAAATCAATTCTTATTTAAATTCAATTTTTAACAAATTAAATGACAAATCCATTTAATTTATCCTACCAACCTAAGTTTATTAAAGTTATTACAAAATCTATTTTTAAAATATTAATATAATTCAAATAAATACTAAACATTTTACATACTAATTAAATTAAATTTTATTAAATTTTATTATATTAAATTTTATTAAATTAAATATTATTATTAAATCTATTTTTAAATCTTAATTTATATATTTTGAAAATAATAAAAATATAAGTAAAATCTTAAAATTACCTTTTCAAAACTTAACTTATAAAATTTAAAATTTCCAAAACATATAAATTTAAAATCTAAGTTTACACTCATATATCAAAATTAAAAATATCTTTATATTATATTTAAAAATCAATATTTATTAAAACATATATATTTTCTTTCAAAACTTTTGAAATCGTTCTTCCAAGATAGACCAACGGTGTCCGTTTATATTTTTCTATCCTATGGTCAAGTAATACAGATGTTTATCATTTCAATCCACAATAATTTAATATTTACGGGTATATATCATTTCAACTAGCAATCCCAAAATTTTAAAATCAATGAAAATCGCTTGGGTTTATCATTTCAACGCATAACGATTTTTCCCTAATCTATGAGATCGTTCGGGTATGTATCATTTCAACCCATAGGGAATCTATAAACTAACAGGGAACTTGCAGTGTGAGAGCAATAAAATAATAATATAAAATGACATAGCATATCAATGGCAATGATGATCATAATTACAATTTAAATATATACAACAGGTTATGGTGTCATGTGTCAATTAATATAGGTAAACAGTTGCAGATAATAACATATCAGATTTTAACAATTAAATATCTAACTAATTTAAATTTAACAACAAATTTTAATCGTCATTTCTTATGGAATCAATTTACTGAATATAAGAATGTTAATCGTGAGTGAGTGCTCACCTTTCGAGGCTAGAGAAAACAACGGAAACAAAATGCGATGATCTACGGATACGGACACGACTAGTGCACATGGAATACAACAATGGATCTGGACAGCGACAAGCAAAGCAAAGCTAGCGAACTAGAATTTGATGAACTCGATGAAAACAAATATATAATCTTTGAAAATTTAAAATTTACTCACATATTTAAAATATAAAATCTTTATATAATATATTTTAAAATCAATATTCAATTTAAAACATATATCGAACTAAAATCTTTATATATATATATATATCTGTGTGTATGTGTGTGTTTTAAAATCAATATTTAATTAAAACACATATTAAAATAAAAATCTTCATATTATACATTTTCAAATCGATATTTATTAAACACATATATAAAATCAAACTATCTATATATCATTATTTTTTTAAAATCAATACTTACAAATCAATATTTAATAAAACCCATAGTTTACAAATTCTTCGAATAAATATTTAAACATAATATCTACATATGTTTAAAAATCATTACAAAAAAATCCATTTCAAAATCATAAATTTTAAAATAAATAAACATATTATATACATACATACAGTTTAAAATTTTAACATTTTCATAACGTATATGTATATATATACATTTCAAATACTACCATAACATATATTTAAAACAAAACGGAGGTTGCATATAGCCGGTAGCTGGAGTGACGAGGGGAGAGTGGGCTGATCTGGGTGTTGCTTGGCTGCCGAGACAGTGGATGGAGATAGGGACACAACTGGGTGGGGAGTTTACGGCTGAGGGTGGAGCACGTTTAGCAGGTTGGTTGCGTACTTGCGGTGGAGGCTAGAGCGGGTCCGGCTGTCAGTGCACGGAACAGAAGGCAATAGGAGGGAGGTAGTTGTGAGCTTCGGGTGCATGGGCGGATCTGTCACATGGAGATGTGTGCAGTTGCTGTGGTGTGGGAAGATGGTGGGTTTTGAAGGCAAGGAGCAGGTCCAGGAAGCTCGGTTGTCAGGGAGGACATGAGGGTGGAGAGTGGCAATATGCAGGTGGCTGTGATGCTTGGCATCGGCGGAGGGAAAGGAGCAGTGGAGTTTGTTTCTCTTTCTTTTTTTATTTTTTTATAAAAGAGGAAGGTTAGGCTGACCGGCGGCGGAAAATGGCAGGAGGTTGGAGGTCTGGTGGGGACGCTCGGGGAAGGAGAAGGCGTGCGTGAGGGCAAGGAGATGGGAGGTAGGAGAGAGAAGGGGCAAAGGGTTGTCGGATCTGTGGAGTAATTTGTGTGAGTTGGAGGCGAGTGGCGGAGGAGGTGGGAAGCACGGCTGTAACGACCCTGAATTTTTAACATTTGAAATGTGAATATTTAATTAAGTTTAAATATTCGAATGATGGATTAATCTGAAATTCAATTATCAGAGTGAATTTGGCAATTAAATTTTTGAATTTAATTTATTGAAATTGGATAAAAAAATTTGAATCTTCAGTTTAAAGCTGATTAAAAATAATCTGAAGGCTTTAAAAATTCATATTGATTATACTGAAGATAATAGAAGCTTCAGAATTGAATTTGGAAATGCGTTGTTCAGTTTTGAAATTTTGTTGTTTAAATTGAATTTAAAAATAGCGTTCCAAGGCACAGTCTTGGAATTCGACGAAACCAGTTCCATTGGATCCGTAATATTGTATTATTACCGGATTTCAATTTTCGTAGTGATCAGAGTTATTGTGTGATCGTACGATAAGCAAACGCGCTGATATAATATAACGAGATATTTTTGAATATAAAAATATAAATTTTTAATCAACAGCCACCCTATAACTTTTCAATGCCGACCTACTCTCTGCTTAATCACGTTCTCGTGTCTCCCCATTTCTCTACAAATCTCATACGAGATCATTTCGTTCAAATCGAAAGAAAATAAAACAATGGCCACAGTTTCTTTTTAAATTCAAATCGAAGCCGAGATTTCTTATACTAAAAAAAACATAAATCACGCCCCTCATTTTCATTTCGCAAACCAGAAAAATGAAAGCCAATTGAAAAAAATGGCGACTGTGTGAATCAAATCACTCGAAAATAATTTGAGACGAGAGGCTGATGCCCAGATCGAGCTCGAAGTCACGAGGCAAGCGAGGCGTTCTAGGGTTCAGGCACGATGGAGGCATTCGAAGGGCAACTCGTTCGCGAGTGTGTGTGGTCGCGAAGGTTAGGGGTTCGTCGTCGAGGATTCGACAGCTTTGTGAGTTGGCGCGCACTCGCGATGGTCGATGAGGCAGTCGCGTATGAGGCAGTAAGGTCTAAAATGGAGAAACAAGTCGAAAATGGAAAATGGATTGCAAAATAAAAGCTAAGGTGAGATCTTCTCACTCAAAATGAAAAGTGGATTTTGCAGTTATTGATTTGATTGACTGTTTGGATGTGATACTATATATATAGTAGTATATAGCAATATATATTGGCATATGTATATATTGGAGTTGTTGATTTCCCGCATTATATATCGGATGAGACCATATTGCGCCGCATAATAGCGGATTGATATTTTATAAATCCCATATACCGCGATATTCCACCTCGAAGTGCAATTGGTATCGTGCTAACATCTATGGATGTAGGGAAACAGGTTGGAGGGATCCAACTGGATTCCTCAAATTGTATGAATTTGTTTCATATTATTGTATGAATTTGTTTCATATGCTGTGTGATTGTTTATTTATAATCTGTGAATGATTATATCTATGATTGAATTTGTTGAAGGCTAAAAATTTAGCCGAATGTATTTTTGGTATCGTTGGATACCAGAAATAAAGGAAAATGGATTTTTTGAAGTTAAAGTTGAAATTTTAAGTAAATTCTTTTGAAAGAATTTGGTGAATTTAAAAGAAGGAATTTAAAAGGATAAAGTTGATTTTGGTAATTTTATCGAATTATTTCCAAAATATGGTGAAAAGATTTTATAAATGGATTTTGAATAGTATTATTCGAAAGTTGGGAAATTTTTTTAAAATGGAATTTTAAATGGTTTGGAAGAGAATAAAGGAATTTATTTTAAAAGGTGATAAATTTTTTTGAAATCAATTTGGAAATTGATTTGGTATTTAAAATAAATCCTGGGAAATTCATTTTTAAATCGATTTGGTGTTTGGAATAAATGTTTGGAAAAAAAATCAATTTGGAATTTGAAATAAACTTAGAAATCGATTTGTAAAATGATTTTGTGTCGAAATGAACTTTGAAATCAATTTGTAAAATGATTTGGTGTTGAAATAACTTTAGAAATCAATTTAGAAATTGATTTGGTGTTTGAAAGTGAATCTTTGGAAAACGATTTGAAAATCGTGTATAAGTGAATATTTGGAATTTAAATTCACAATGGAATTTATAAAGGAAAGGGGAATTTGTTTTAAAAATAAACATTGATTTATTTTTAAAGTGCGGAGAATATGATTTGAAATTGATTTTCAAAGTGATGAAGTGTGGAAATAAATTTATAGATTTGGGATGTAAATTTGAAATAAATCGATAAGGATTTATTTAATTGGTTTAAATGAATGTGATTTGAAATTTGTTTTCGATTGGTTGAAGTGTAAACCATATATTGGGAAGATATTTGAAATTTAATAATTTGGGAAAAATTATTTAAATTGGTTGATTGTTGTGAATGTTGTTGATAGTTAAATAACCGACTATCAATATTTGCCTTTGAAATGGCACTTGAATTTGTTTTTAAAACAAACGCTCACTATTCGGGTTAGTCGGGAAAAGACCTTTGTGCCATATAACCCATTCCGGATTAGTGAAACGACGATATGGATCGTATTGAAGACCGGTGTGAAGACCGGATATTTTCGAAAATGAAAGGACAACCTATGAATGTCTCTGCACCGAGTTGCTCCGGTATAGAGATTTATATCACTCTTCTTGTGATGGGAAGTCCGGACGTGATTAGTGAATATCCGGATTGCAAGGGTGTGACAACCCGGATTTTTTAAGTACTGTTATGGGGTAATTAACTGAATTAAATCATTGAAAATACTGTTTTATAAGTCAAACAAATAAAATTCTGATAATTAAAAATATCTGGACATACATAAATGATTGAAGAGCTATATTAGATATTTAATCTCTGGATATGATAAATCCTATAGAAAAGAAAACAAATTTTTATATATATTTAAATTAATAATTAATTTAAATTTTGAATTTAAATTGTAAATAAATGATTTGAAAATTAAGATGCAAATTATATATGACATGAAAGTATAGGATAAATACATTAGAATAAATTCGAACAACATATCAACTATAGAAATTTATTTATATTGTAGAGCCATAAGACAGTCATATATTTAAGTAGGGAGACATAAAGAAGACAGACAACATTAATGCAAGCCACCATATTTATCTCTCAGCCGAAATGTGCATAGTTAATAAAACAAGAAATAAAAATCTAAACATCTTTTGTACAACTGAGATAAGTATGAAGACATAGAGTACATATGCATTAAATGCATTCATCTCTAGCATAAACAAATGGTCAATTCGAAATGCATCAGCCACCAAAAAAAAAAGAAAAAGAAAAGGCAAAGCCTGTACATATACATCAGCTTGGCTTCTTCAACAAGCCATTCCTATGTTTATATTTACAAGTTCTTAGTTAGCTCCACATACATTTTTTAGCTCACGAACACAAAACAACTTCACCAAGTTTTCAACCTGAAACTAAGCAATTCAAGATTCAAGAATCAAGTTCCAGATTTTCAAAGTTTAAATCAAATTTCTAGATTTTTCAAACCATTCTCTGTTCAACATTTTAAAGGTGAGTAAACTACTTTTATTAAGGCTTAAAACTGTTAAATCTTGGTTTGCATGTGATAGATATTTGAAATGATATTGTGAAAATTGTTTGCATGGATGTTACTATCTGGAATATAGTATGAACTGCTCTATAATTTATGTGTGTTTGTAATATGCATATATGTATGCTCTGTTGTATCACATGCTCAACCCACTCAAGTAAATTTAATATCTCCTCATACAATCGATTTTAGGCTATGATTTATAAATGAAAAATGATTATAACAAGATAATATCAATTTTAAAAATAGTTTCAAGTATTTAAATTTAGTAATTATTTCAAGGATAGGAAATTACAGTGAAAAATAAATTAAGGTCAGAGATCAATCATTTTAATTATATACTTTGATTATCTTAATAGAATCGTATTAGTAAAGGGTGATTTTTAAAGATAATGTTATGATTTTTAAGTAAGTATATGGTGAGATATCTCGAGATGAATGGAAAGCACATTTTCGTCCATTGCCGTCAATCGACAACGAATTGTTTGTCAGGCCTAGAGCTGAAGGTAGCCGGAAGAAGGGCGATTGCAGGAAAAATAATCAGGAGGTTTCTAGATGGCCATGGTAGCCAGAGGAGGCCGGAGTAGGGTTTAAGTGCTTGGTTTAGTCGACATGATTTTCGAGGCTGGATCATCGTCATCAGGGGATCGAGTGGAACGGGCCCTAGGGAATTCGATGCAGCGTGTCGTGGTGCGGCTCTGAGTGCAGTGGCACGATCTCTGGTGATCTGGGTTGTCATCGGCGAGGCATTTTTGTGTTGGAGATGTGGGTTCCAGGGAGAGGTGATTAGTTTGATTTTTAATTCGGGAAGACGATGTCGATCTGGGTGCTCATCTGTGGTGGAGTGGTCAACGATGATGTGTCGGAGGTCTTAGAGATGGTCCGCGACGATCCGATTGGGTGTACACGTGCATAGGGTCCTTCGTAGCTGATGTCGATGCCGTGATGTGTTGAACTCAGGAATGGGTGTGAGTAGAACGAAGCTTAACTCGAGTTTTTGGAAGAGAAGGGAGGCCTCGGGTTTGATCACGTGTTCTGCTAGCTTTTGCTCGGGATGATTTGTTAAGCTCCGGGTTTTAAGTTAACAGTTTTTTTTATATAGAAAACAAATTTTTGTACTGGTTTAAACTAGAAAGGGAAGTTTGATCAGAAATAAAAAGTAAGTAAATTAGTGAATAAGTTTCTTAGGTTAATATCAACAAGTTTTCAAAATATATAGTTTTTAAATGCAAATGTTTTGAAATTAAATTATTTGATTGGATAATTATATGTTAGGTTAATTAATTAAATCTCTAATTATTTAGAATACAAGAATGTGATTAAATAGATAATTAAGAAATAAGTATTGAACTTTAAGGTTCAAGTGATTTTGTATATATTAATTTCAAACTTTTGGGTTAAATAAGATTTAAGTGTTAATTAAGTAATTAAATTAAAGATAGTCACTTAATGTAACTGATTAAGTATAATTACTTAGTGAAGTAATTATTGGATAATTAATGTATGTAATAAAGGAAAATCACTTAATGAAGTATGGAAAATAATTACTTAATGGAAGTAATTAAGGATTAATTACTTAGTGTAATTAATAAAAGAATTAATTAATGTGCTTAATTTAAGTGTAATTAATTAATGTAAGTGATAAAAGGGTAGTTAATCACTGGATGTGATTTAGTTAATCAAGGTTAATGTGATTAATTAAGGTTAATTAATCAATGAAATTAATTTAGGCAATGCTTTAGAATTAACCAAAGTTAATTAAGCAGGATTAAAGATAATTAATTTAATTTATAATGGGTGATTAAATTAAATTAATTAAGAATTGTTTGATTTTCTTATCTTTCCTATAGATGATAACTTGAATTGAATGCCTTAGTTTGTCTGGATATCTCTGATATTGAGATTGTGATGTATTGTGATATGATATGACGGGTTGAACTGTGATATTGTGAGTTATCTATCGATAATTGATTTGTTGTGAGAATATGAGAACCTGTATTTAAAATTGATTTGTATCCACTTAAACAAACTAGGTTTAAGATGACATTGAATTCGAAGAGACCAGGATCGGGTATCAGCAATACCCGAAACCACTTCGATTTGTAATTTTAAGTTCATTTTAAATGTGATGTGTGGAATCAAACAGGCTGAAATGAAAGGGTTAAGAATCATGGATATTTAAAACAGAGTAGTGATCCCTAGCCATTGTGGAAATAAGTGTTTAACTTAAATAACTTGAGAACTCGTAGAAGGTACGAGTTACCCCGGATTTTAAATAAGTTTATATCTTAGTATTTCATGTTAGATGGGTTTACTCACGCTGGTTTCCAGCCTGACTCGGGTGTTACTTTATGGTAATGCTCGGGTCAGACCGAGTATTACAGATTTTTAGGTAAGGACGTTCTGGAGCTCAGGAGGCGAGCTGGATGACAGGAACGTATAGAGCGTATTCAGTTGTATTGTTATATTGTTATTTATCTGGGACAAGATATTTTAACTGTCCAGTGATTGTGAAATGTTGTAACTCTGATGTACTTAATGTAATCAACCGATACAGTATTCTTTTGTAAACTGTTGTTATTTGATATTATATTTTGATCCGCTGCGAATGTGAGGTTCTGTATTTTGTTTTCTGTTTCTTCTTCTTCTATCTCTTTCTTCGTTTCTTAACTATCTGAATTTTCGGGATCGAAAATTTCAGGTCGTTACAAAGGGCTTCTTTGGAAGTGCCTTCGGTTCCGTTCGATCCCGGAACGGACTTGTATGGATGTGTGTCTGACGTTACACTTTGAGATGTAAAGCTGGTTTCTACCAAATACATTTCTATTTGTGGCGGAGAATTTATTCTCTTAGCTTAACACCCTTCTCTGAGACGTACGAGCTCAGAGGTTATGTAGTTAATGGTTACTAGTAATACATTCCCAATTTTGTAATGTGGCACACGAAGTGCTGTTGATCATTTGTTGGTCAAAGCGTTGCTTTGTGAAAAAGCGTAGCTTTGTGGACGAGACTTCGTCGAGCCTCACAACCCGGTAATGGTCGAAATAGGAACGTTGCGGCAAAGGTTTGTAGGGGTAGCGCCCCTAGGGTATGCCATTTCCTTCTGGATAAAAGGTGATATCATTTTATGGAACCCAGATATTTTACCTATGTTGATGCCGCAGATTTATTATACTTTGTGGTTGTTGCTTTGTGATTGAGGATCCTCGGATAAAGGTCGGTAACGACCGGGGGATGGCATAGCTCGTGTGTTAGCTACCTAGTTACAGCTTGGTTAAAGCGTGAGGTAGCGTCGGCCTTGTGTTTGCAGAGATCCGGTTAGGTTCTCGGGGTGTCTTTCCAGAGGCGTTTCCATTTCAGTGTAAGGAAGTTCCTTTGCCTGACCATTTGTTGGAAATCCAAAGAAACAATACGAACCCTGTACGGTTTTAGTTGTATTACCTGCTATGGAATGTGGCGGTAACCTGCTACTGAACATAGTAGCTATAGTAGGCATACAATAATGGTTGTATGTTGGCTAAGATTGATATTATACTTTCGAAATGTTTTTCACACTAGACATTAATAATAATATCAGCTGATCTTGCGTAGTAAGCATTTTTGACTATCATAAGGAGAAATCTCCTCCAATTCTGCGTTTGCATTGTGTGTGTGGTGGGAGGCCTTATGGTAGTTTCATTTTCCAAAAGCATTGCAAATCTGTTTTATATTCTTTGTGAAAATAACTGTTTTACGATCTCACACCAGTCACCATGACTGACTCGGAGTTTATTGTTCCCTTTCTAAACTCTGGGTGCCTATAATTTTCCACACGGGCAGCCTAGAGTTATGTTATCAGGATATTCTAGATATTCTGGAGCTTTGGAGATGAGCTGGATGGCGAGACGTACTCCCGTACTTGTATATTTATTCCGCTGTGTATTTTGTATGAGGACAAGTTTATATAACTGTCCATTGTTGTATTGAGTTGTATATTGACTCTGCATGATGTATGTATAAACTGATATAGTCTTTTGTTTTAAAGATTATTGATTCATCTATTGTATATTGTTTTGTTGCGAATGTGAGATTCTGATATTGTTTCTGTTTCTTCTTCTTTATTTTTCTTCTGTCTTCTTCTACCTCTTCTTTTTAACCCTAATGGTTCGGTTTTCCGGCATTCAATTGCGCGGCATTTGATACAGTGGACGTATTAATGTCGACTTTCGAGCGTCGAAAAGTCGGAACGTTACAAGTGGTATCAGAGCAGCCGGTTAAGCGACAACCCTGGCTCTGTTGGGTGTTACTCATTAGAGATACAGTCAGTAGTACTCTAGAATGAGTGTGAGTGTAATAATAGATATGAGCGCGTATTTGTTAGTGGATACAAATTTGTTTGTATTGTGTTGACTTATCGGTTGATTGTTTATAGATTCTGGTCGGTGCAGGGTGGCCAACTGTAATCGATAGGGGTTTCTAAACTCTTAAACAAGATAAACCGACACAGTATTGTTTTAAATGGGGTAAATGAAATAATTTTGCCCAAAACTATTTTTGTATAGAAAAGAAATGATTTTCTATGAATTATTATAGTATATGGATGCTTGGTTGTTAGGAAGTGATGATATTGAATTATTATCACTGTTATATGGAAATTGAATAAGAAAATAATGGTATAACCAAGGATTTGGAGATAAATTCATTTAACAAATGAAATTTATAAATATGAATTGGAAAGATAAGGAATTGAATTCATATTCGAATGAGATTTGTAAATGTAAATTGTAAATGTGATTTATAATTGTAAATAGAATTCCAAGAGATTATTTGGAATAAAATTCATTAATGGAATGTAAATAAGTTGAAGACTTATAAAATATTTGAAATTGATTGGAATGAGATTCAAATTGAAAAGGAATGAATAAATGAATAAACAAATGAAGCTACATTTGTAAATAAGTTAATTTGGAATTGTAAAATTAAATGAGATCTTGATTTGAATCAAGTTGAATAAAAATCCAAACTTGAAAATAAAACAGAATGGATTGAATTCAAGTAAACTAACTTGATAAATTATTAATTCATGAAGTAATGAATTGGAAGTTGAATCAGTTAAATTAAAGTTGAATTGTTAGCTAAATGTGAAGTGATTTGAATTTGTAAATAAATTCAAATAAGCTGAAAAATAAATTGAAATTCTTTGTTATAGACAAAATAAATTCGAGATGAATTGAATATGGAAATTTGAAATTTAAACAGGATAAGTGAATATACTAATTGAATTAAATTAGTAGATGGGATGGATTTGATAAATGAAAAATCAAATCAAAGATTAAACTGGAAATTGTGAAATGGTTTAGTATGAAATTTGTTTGGTTAATGAAATAAACCGAATGTGAATATGAAATGCAAATTAAATTGTATGTGAATTGGTCGTAAGAAATTTAATTTGTATTGAAACCTTATGAATTGCTAATGGAATTTATTTGGAATGTATTGCTTATGAAATCTATGTATTTGCTATTGAAATTAAGTGAAATGTTAATGAATCTCCTATATTTGTCACTTACGTGTTTAAACTGAATAAGTACAGGTTTTTAGAAGCCGTTTTGGCTGCATTTTGATTTCGCGAAATGCTTAAAAATAAGCCGCTTTTCTTAAAATGCTAAAAGGTACGCCTACGCAATACAAAATAGGAAATATGAACTGTTTTTCTGCTTTTCCGACCGAGTGGGTCGATGTATATATATTTATATCTTTTGTCATATTGCAAAAGCTCCTCCGTACAAAGGAGACTCCGCCAAAATTTTCTGAAAATTTTTAGGAGTTAGAAATTTTTTGAAAATTTGGAAAATTGATTTTCGAATTGTAACGAAAACGTAGGAATTGAACTAGAAAATGAAAACCATTGTTTTGGTCGAAGTTGAAAACTTTGGAAAAAAGTGAATATTGAATTTTCACTAAGTGAATTTTTGAGGATAAAATGAATTCAAATTGAATTGAAATTGTAAATCGAATTCAAATGGAATTGAAAATGCAAAGTTGAATGGAAATGAATATATAACTTTGTTAGTAAAGTGAAAATGAATATAAGAAATACTTATATTTAACTTAAGAAATGAATGGAGAAAATTCTTAAGTAAGTGGGTATTGAGAATCCAATAAGTAAATTTGGCCATTGTTGTTAGGTAAAACATACAGGATTATAAAGGCTATATGGAAATGGAATTGGATTTTGATTTTGAGAGTAAATTTGAATTTCTCCATAAAAGGTATGTATTTGAATTTCAGTATGAAATTTGATGAGTTTCTGATTTTGCCACTTGGCATTTTGTTTTCTTTTGGGATTTGAGAGTCCGTAGGGAAATTTTGTAGTTGTACCGTGTTAGCCGCGCAAAGAAGACGCTGGCGAAATTTTTCGAAAATTTCGAGAGTTAGAAAATTTTTGAGAAATTTTGGATAGTTTAAAATTTGAATTCAAATTTAAATTTGAATTGTGAAGTGAATAAAGTTGTTTGAAAACTATAAAAGTGTTTCGAAAGTTAGCTGAAGTGATAACGAATCTTTAATAGAAAGATTTGTTTTGAAAATTTGATAAAACTGTTCAGTTTTGGTAAAATAATAAACGGGTATTGGAGCATCCTTCCTAACTTGTAATTTCGAGACGAAATTCTTTTAAGGGGGGAAGATTGAAACGACCCTGAACTTTTAACATTTGAAATGTGAATATTTAATTGAGTTTAAATATTCGAATGATGGTATAATCTGAAATTCAATTATCATAGTGAATTTGGCAATTAAATTTTTGAATTTAATTTATTGAAATTGGATAAAAAAATTTGAATCTTCAGTTTTAAGCTGATTAAAAATAATCTGAAGGCTTTAAAAATTAATATTGATTATACTGAAGATAATAGAAGCTTCAGAATTGAATTTGGAAATGCGTTGTTCAGTTTTGAAATTTTGTTGTTTAAATTGAATTAAAAAATAGCGTTCCGAGGCATAGTCTCGGAATTCGACGAAACCAGTTCCATTGGATCCGTAATATTGTATTATTACCATATTTCAATTTTCATAGTGATAAGAGTTATTGTGTGATCGTACGATAAGCAAACGCGCTGATATAATATAACGAGATATTTTTGAATATAAAAATATAAATTTTTAATCAACAGCCACCCTATAACTTTTCAATGCCGACCTACTCTCTGCTTAATCACGTTCTCGTGTCTCCCTATTTCTCTACAAATCTCATACGAGATCATTTCGTTCAAATCGAAAGAAAATAAAACAATGGCCACAGTTTCATTTAAATTCAAATCGAAGCCGAGATTTCTTATACTAAAAAAAACATAAATCACGCCCCTCATTTTCATTTCGCAAACCAGAAAAATCAAAGCCAATTGAAAAAAATGGTGACTGTGTGAATCAAATCACTCGAAAATAATTTGAGACGAGAGGCCGATGCCCAGATCGAGCTCGAAGTCGCGAGGCAAGCGAGGCGTTCTAGGGTTTAGGCGCGATGGAGGCGTTTGAAGGGCAACTTGTTCGCGAGCGTGTGTGGTCGCGAAGGTCAGGGGTTCGTCGTCGAGGATTCGACTGCTTGGTGAGTTGGCGCGCACTCGCGATGGTCGATGAGGCAGTCGCGTATGAGGCAGTAAGGTCTAAAATGGAGAAACAAGTCGAAAATGGAAAATGGATTGCAAAATAAAAGCTAAGGAGAGATCTTCTCACTCAAAATGAAATATGGATTTTGCAGTTATTGATTTGATTGACTGTTTGGATGTGATACTATATATATAGTAGTATATAGCAATATATATATATATTGGCATATATATATATATATATATTGGCATATATATATATTGGAGTTATTGATTTCCCACATTATATAGAGGATGAGACCCTATTGCGGCGCATAATAGCGGATTGATATTTTATAAATCCCATATACCGCGATATTCCACCTCGAAGTGGAATTGGTATCGTGCTAACATCTGTGGATGCAGGGAAACGGTTGGAGGGATCCAACTGGATTCCTCAAATTGTATGAATTTGTTTCATATTATTGTATGAATTTGTTTCATATGCTGTGTGATTATTTATTTATAATCTGTAAATGATTATATCTGTGATTGAATTTGTTGAATGCTAAAAATTTAGCCGAATGTATTTTTGGTATCGTTGGATACCAGAAATAGAGGAAAATGGATTTTTTGAAATTAAAGTTGAAATTTTAAGTAAATTCTTTTGAAAGAATTTGGTGAATTTAAAAGAAGGAATTTAAAAGGATAAAGTTGATTTTGGTAATTTTATCGAATTATTTCCAAAATATGGTGAAAAGATTTTATAAATGGATTTTGAATAGTATTATTCGAAAGTTGGGAAATTTATTTAAAATGGAATTTTAAATGGTTTGGAAGAGAATAAAGGAATTTATTTTAAAAGGTGATAAATTTGTTTGAAATCAATTTGGAAATTGATTTGGTATTTAAAATAAATCTTGGGAAATTCATTTTTAAATCGATTTGGTGTTTGGAATAAATGTTTGGAAAACAAAATCAATTTGGAATTTGAAATAAACTTAGAAATCGATTTGTAAAATGATTTTGTGTCGAAATGAACTTTGAAATCAATTTGTAAAATGATTTAGTGTTGAAATAAATTTAGAAATCAATTTAGAAATTGATTTGGTGTTTGAAAGTGAATCTTTGGAAAACGATTTGAAAATCGTGTATAAGTGAATATTTGGAATTCAAATTCACAATGGAATTTATAAAGGAAAGGGGAATTTGTTTTAAAAATAAACATTGATTTATTTTTAAAGTGTGGAGAATATGATTTGAAATTGATTTTCAAAGTGATGAAGTGTGGAAATAAATTTACAGATTTGGAATGTAAATTTGAAATAAATCGATAAGGATTTATTTAATTGGTTTAAATGAATGTGATTTGAAATTTGTTTTCAATTGGTTGAAGTGTAAACCATATACCGGGAAGATATTTGAAATTTAATAATTTGGGAAAAATTATTTAAATTGGTTGATTGTTGTGAATGTTGTTGATAGTTAAATAACCGACTATCAATATTTGCCTTTGAAATGGCACTCGAATTTGTTTTTAAAACAAACGCTCACTATTCGGGATAGTCGGGAAAAGGCCTTTGTGTCATATAACCCATTCCGGATTAGTGAAACGACGATATGGATCGTATTGAAGACTAGTGTGAAGACTGGATATTTTCGAAAATTAAAGGACAACCTGTCGAATGTCTCTGCACCGAGTTGCTTCGGTATAGAGATTTATATCACTCTTCTTGTGATGGGAAGTCCGGACGTGATTAGTGAATATCCGGATTGCAAGGGCTTCTTTGGAAGTGCCTTCGGTTCCGTTCGATCCTGGAACGGACTTGTATGGATGTGTGTCTGACGTTACACTTTGAGATGTAAAGCTGGTTTCTATCAAATACATTTCTGTTGATGGTGGAAAATTTATTCTCTTAGCTTAACACCCTTCTCTGAGACGTACGAGCTCAGAGGTTATGTAGTTGATGGGTACTAGTAATACATTCCCAATTTGGTAATGTGGCACACGAAGTGCTGTTGATCATTTGTTGGTCAAAGCGTTGCTTTGTGAAAAAGCGTTGCTTTGTTAAAAAGCGTAGCTTTGTGGATGAGACTTCGTCGAGCCTCACAACCCGGTAATGGTCGAAACAGGAACGTTGCGGCAAAGGTTTGTAGGGGTAGCGCCCCTAGGGTATGCCATTTCCTCCTGGATAAAAGGTGATATCATGGTATGGAGCCCAGATATTTTACCTATGTTGATGCCGCAAATTTATTATACTTTGTGGTTGTTGCTTTGTGATTGAGGATCCTCGGATAAAGGTCGGTAACGACCGGAGGATGGCATAGCTTGTGTGTTAGCTACCTAGTTACAGCTTGGTTAAAGCGTGAGGCAGCGTCGGCCTTGTGTTTGCAGAGATCCGGTTAGGTTCTCGGGGCGTCTTTCCAAAGGCGTTTCCATTTCGGTGTAAGGAAGTTCCTTTGCCTGACCATTTGTTGGAAATCCAAAGAAACAATACGAACCCTGTACGGTTTTAGTTGTATTACCTGCTATGGAATGTGGCGGTAACCTGCTACTGAACATAGTAGCTATAGTAGGCATACAATAATGGTTGTATGTTGGCTAAGATTGATATTATACTTTCAAAATATTTTTCACACTAGACATTAATAATAATATCAGCTGATCTTGCGTAGTAAGCATTTTTGACTATCATAAGGAGAAATCTCCTCCAATTCTGCGTTTGCATTGTGTGTGTGGCGGGAGGCCTTATGGTAGTTTCATTTTCCAAAAGCATTGCGAATCTGTTTTATATTCTTTGTGAAAATAACTGTTTTACGATCTCACACCAGTCACCATGACTGACTCGAAGTTTATTGTTCCCTTTCTAAACTCTGGGTGCCCATAATTTTCCACACGGGCAGCCTAGAGTTATGTTATCAGGATATTCTGGATATTCTGGAGCTTTGGAGATGAGCTGGATGGCGAGATGTACTCTCGTACTTGTATATTTATTCCGCTGTGTATTCTGTATGAGGACAAATTTATATAACTGTCCATTGTTGTATTGAGTTGTATATTGACTCTGATTGATGTATGTAAACTGATATAGTCTTTTGTTTTAAAGATTATTGATTCATCTATTGTATATTGTTCCGCTGCGAATGTGAGATTCTGATATTGTTTCTGTTTCTTCTTCTTTATTTTTCTTCTGTCTTCTTCTACCTCTTCTTTTTAACCCTAATGGTTCGGTTTTCCGGCATTCGATTGCGCGGCATTTGATACAGTGGACGTATTACTGTCGACTTTCGAGCGTCGAAAAGTCGGAACGTTACAACGGCTGTTGTGAGGTGATCGGCGTTGTCAAGTGGTGATGAGGTCGGAGATAAGCGGGCACACATGGTTCGCGGAGGCGGAGGGCGGATGAGCAAAGAAAGTGACGAGGAGATCAAATAAGAAAATGAATAGGCAAGCAATTATAAACTTCATATATATAATATTATTTTTCCTTCATAAAGTATGAATCAGAAAACAAGGGAGAGAATTGAACCGGTGGAAAAACAAATTAACAAATATAGTGAAAAGGTAGGAATTGAAAAAATTAGAAATAAGTTCTGGGAATGTAAAAGGATAGTAGTTACTGGTATTATACGGTGGACAATGAAGTGACATAGGAAACCAAAAGACTCCAAAATGCGTACTGATACGGTTAACCATTTTACAGATTTCGCCGTGTTCCGGACGCTGAACTACACAAATGAATATACTATGGAGATCAGCACGACGAAACAAACAGAATGGTACATAGATATGAGCGATATGATCATCCTATCAAAAGTCAATATTCGTTGTCAAACTGCTGCTAAAGCACCGGAAATAAGGTAAACGAAGCTAGAGCAGTCCAAATTTGGCGAAACGAAATATGATGTCTCACTCAGAAAATGATTTACAATTTTATTATATAAAAATATTCAGATTTCAAATATATTTTATTTCTATGAAAATTTAACTGATTTAAATTGAAATTGAAAATCACATAACAGAACTAACTTCCATATTTTCCAATAAAAATTTACCATTTGCTATGCTTCAATAAACGCATATCAAATATCAAATTTTCGTTGTCAAATTTTTAATTATTTATTTTCATGAAAATTCAGTTAATTACGTTATAAAAATCGTTAAAATTTACGGGTCGTTACACTCTCCCCCACTCAAAACTTTTTGTCCCCGAAAAGGAACGAGACAGGAGAATAGAAGCAACAGAAAGGAAAATAGATTCAAAATACAACAATTAATTCAAAACCATATAAATTTCATTAGTTTTTAAATTTATTTATATTCAACTAATTTGATTTCAATCCATATATTCAATGAATAAATATTTATTGTATTCATATTTTGGTTGATTTCAATTCAATGTATTTCATTCAATTGATTTGCTTTTAATTTATTAACATTTCTCACAAAAAAATTCTTTCAAAACAAAATTTATTTTATTTAACTCATTTATTTATTCCATTTGACATTACTTTAGTGGAATTATAATCAATTACAACTATTCTTAAGTTCATATTTATTTATTTAAATAGCAATTTTTTTATATTTCAATTTATTTCAATTAACACATCTTGCAGCACAGATAAGTATATAAACATTTATTATAATCACTTAAATTTTATTTATAAATTCTCTTAACAAAATTTCATTTTTGGACATCTTATTGCTTACATTTATATTGTATATTATTTAATTACAAATTTACCTTTTATTTATAACATTTCTATTAAGCAAAAATTTAGTTTGAACCCTTTATTCCTTAAGTTTTCTCTTGTGTAACCTTCAATTACATATTTACATTCCATTTTAATTTTTTGAATATTTCAGGTAAGTTATATATATGTCTTAGAATGCAATTGAATATTATACAAATAAATTTTATCTTAGTTTAACTATTTCAAGCTATTTCAATTCCATTTCTCATTTTTGACACTCCAATTATTCAAAATTTGCTTCATTTCAGTAATTGAAAACCATCACAAACATAGAACTTAAGAGTTAAATTTCTGGTTTCACTTCAAACCCTTTTTGAAATATACATACATACATACATATGTGTGTATATATATATATATTATACATCAATCATACTCAAGAAATTCAAATAAAATCCATGTTCAAAAAAAAATTGTAGCAAAGCTACTAAGTGGTCTCTCCGCTCTGAGACTCGAAAACGAATATTGATGATGCTGCAATCATCACCGAAATTATTTTCCAATGACAAAAGAGAAGAGTACAGACTTACTTCTTTTAAAATTCTATGGAAACAAATTCCATTCGAAAATACTTTCAAATAATATATTTTTCAAACTTTGAAAACCAAATTTTTGAAAAGCACCGAAAATTTAATCCTCAAATCTTTAATTTAAATTAATTTCAATTTTAAATCAATTTATAAACCATGTTTATAATTTCATTTCTTTATATCACGCAACAATAGTTAATGGTTTACAAAATAATAAATGATAATCTAATATTATCATTTCTAATAACCAATTCATTAACTATTTAATTTAAGAAATTTTTTTTTTAAAATGGGTAAACTTTTATTAAGGCATCTTCCAGCCCAAAATGATAAACCAAAGAACCAGTACAACTTATATTTGAGTTATAACATGTTACAACTGGAACCTTACTAAATTAGACAACTCATACATTCAACTCAACCTTCAGCACGCATAATCATGGCGGCTGAAACTGGCGATTCGTATCTAGGATTTCTGATGATGGATGCAGCCGATCCTCTTCTCCAGTTTGAGCTACGACTTGTTCCCTCAAGGTAAGCTGGAAGTTTTTGATTCTTTTCAACGCTAATTTCAAATCTCCAAAAACTATCTTGCTTACTTCTGATTGATTTCTTTGTTTATTTTGAAAAACTCTTCGATTCCTTTTCTTCCACATGTTCCAAACAGCTACAGTGACAGCAATTTTATGCATTTTGGATTTGATGTCTTTGCCGTTATCCCACAATGTCAGGTAATTGATATGTTCTTCAAGTTTGTTTGCATGTGTTGTTAGATTCAAGAAATTGTTGCACGCATTCCAAACCGAGTTAGAAAAATTGCATTCGAAAAAGAGGTGCTCATGTGTTTCTGTCTCTTGCATACAAAGAATACATTCTGTTTCACTTATTATGCCCCATTTCGACAATCTGTCTTTCGTTGTTAATCTTCTCAAAATTGCTTTGTAAGCAGTGAATGCCATTCTCGGATTATTGACAAGATCCCAAATGATTTTGCTCCATTCATTTTTATTATCTTTTTCCCTGATTTCTTTCCAAGTAGCTTTGGAGTTAAATTCTTTGCCTATAGGCTTCCAAACCCAAATGTCTTTATCTCTACCATGATATATTGGCATATATTGGATTTCCTCTTTTCTGTCCTGAGTTATTGGCAGTGAGGCACAATTCCACGTGTTATTATTTATCACTTCATGGACTTTTTTATCCGGGCAACCAAAAGCAGAGAAGGTCTGTAAACCCAAAATGTCAATTAACGATTTCCCCTGCATCCATGGGTCTCTCCAAAGGTCAGTCTCTCTTCCATTTGCTATTTCTCGTGTACAAAGGGAAGCTAAAATGGGTCTTACTCTCATTATTGCTTTCCAACTTGCTGAAGCATTATTATCAATTGCCATTTGCCAAAAGTTTCCCCTGATGTATCTTTTGTTCATCCATTTTCCCCAAAGGCATGTTCCATTAATAATTCTCCAAGCTTGCTTAAGGGTGTGCACTATTCTCATATCTTTTAGTCTTCTAAGTCCTACACCTCCTTTATCTTTTGGCCTGCATAATCTATCATATTTGATTTTGTGAAGCCCTCCTTTCCAAATGAAATCTGCACAAACCCTCTCAATTTTTTGAATTGAAGCCTCAGAAAGTTGGAATGTTTGCAACCAGAAGTTTACTTTAGAATGAATCACAGTATGCACCAATTCTATACGTCCTGCAAGGGACAGCAGATTGGATCTCCAACCCTGCAGTCTTTCCCTGATGGAAGAAATGAGGACTGCACACTCTCTGTCTGTGATATTATTAGAGGAAAGTGGAACCCCTAAATATTTGACTGGAAGGTAACCCTCTTTGACATTTAAGATATCCATCACTTCTGCTCTTCTGTTACAAGATTTATTAAAGTAGCATTTGGTTTTCTGTTCATTCAGTTTTAGCCCCGTGTATTTTTCGAGGTTAGTGAAAATGTCTTTAATTGTTGTTGCTGATTCGTTGCTGGATTTTATATAGATGAGCAAGTCATCTGCATATAGTAAGTGGCTCACAGTAGGCTGGAAGTTAAAAATATTATGAATAAGCTTGTGATGAGTAGCCAACTCCATTTGTAACGAAAAGTATTCCATGGCGATTGCAAACAAGTAGGGGGATAGAGGGTCTCCCTACCGAATACCTCTATTGGACCTTATGAAACCTTTTGGTATACCATTAATCAGAATAGAGAAGGTAGGTGTAGATATACATTCTTTTATAAGTCTTACAAATTTTAAGGGGAATCCCATGGCTATGAGCATATGAATAATAAATTGTCTATTGATTTTATCATATGCTTTGTGGAGATCAACCTTTAAATAAAATTTATCAGATCCTGGTTTATTAAAATTCCTAACCAACTCGTGGGCCATAAGCAAATTTTCGGAAATGCTTCTACCTTTAATGAAGGCACTTTGTCATTCTGAAATGAGATCAGGTAATATCATCTTCATTCTATTGCAGAGAATTTTGCTTAGAATTTTGTAAATTACATTGCAACATGCAATAGGCCGGTAATCCTCAATTTTAGAAGGATTAACTTTTTTAGGGATAAGACAGATAAATGTATGATTGATTTCTTTGACAAATCTTCCAATTTGAAATATTTCTTGCATTGCTAAGATAATGTGATTTTTTAGGTCACTCCAGTGGAGAGCGTAGAATTTAGAGCTGAGTCCGTCGGGTCCAGGACTGGAGTCGATATGGATGGTCTTCAGGGCATTCAAGATTTCGGTTTCTGTAATTTGTCTGGACAACATCCTTCTTCCCCTGGAATTTATCAATCTCCTGCAGTGAATTCTTGGTAAGTTTTCACAAATTCACCATTAAACATTTCATTATAATATTTTATTGCTTGCTCTTCAAATTCTACTGCATTGATAGTATAGTCCCCTTCCTGGTTGATATGTTGAGTGATATTATTCTTGTTACTTATATGATTATACATAAAATTATTTCATTTACCAATTTCGAAAACAATATTGTGCCAGTTTGCTCTGTTCAAGGATTTAGGAATTCCTATCGATAGCGTTGGCCAGACGAATCGATCGAAACCCAAAATTCAAACTTAACAACTCAAACAACACAATATAATCATTTTATATTAATTACAAATACGCTCCCTCATAGGACGATTCAAGAATGGATATTGAACAAGGATAGGAATTCAAATTTAGAGGGACCCTAATCAAAAAGAATTCTAACTAAGAAGATAGGATCGAAAGGAAGATACGATAATTAAATTACAAAAGAGGAAAGATGGATAGACTTATATTAATCGCGATGACCTTAATTAGGTCAACCGAGATTTATAAAAATGAGAATATCATCAATGAAAAGCCGGACAAACTTACTGAGAACATCGTGAAAATCGCGATTCATGAGGTCACGAAGAAGGCATGAGTATTGGTTAATCCAAAAGGCATGACTAACCATTTATAGAAACCATTCATCCGGTAGGAAGGACAACAGGTCAAGCTCCAGGAATAAGATCGATGCGGAATTCAATTTCCTGCTTGAAAGGATGAGAAGTGACTTCACCAAAACATCAGTATAATCCCTGACTATCGGGTGGAGACGAGATCACAAGGCTGAGAATCAAGCGAATGGATAAAACTGCCTGCAAAATACTAAGGCATTCGACATTCGATCACAAGTGAATCACCCTGGTAGTTTACTACAGAAATGATTCAGGCTTTGCAAGAAATAACAGCATCTAAACTGTGGACGTAGAAGTCTTCGGTGAATCGATGCCTGTTGTAAAGTAGTTTCACCCCTTTACAAATCATACCAAGGTTGGCGGGACCGCCGATGTGATGAGTCACACACAAGACAAGAATGGATTTCAGAACAAAGGGAAAGTTCCAAAATTCGAGAGAAATCCTAATTTAGGAGGATCCTAACTAAGAATTTCAAGCTCGAACGAAGATGATTCTGTAATAAATTTTACTCATTTTAAGATATTACTACCCTATCTCTAATGAGTTTTTACTACATATGCTAAGTTTTCCTAAACCAGAGCTCTGATACCACATGTAACGATCTAGCATTTCGGACCATTCAAATCGACAATCATCCACACATGTCGGACTTGGATTTCTAAAAACAACAGATTGTTAATTTATATTTGGAAAAACTTAGCATATACAGTAAATAAATAAATCATAGAATCACAGACACAGAGTTATACAACAATAAGCAGCGGGATAGATAAATAGTAGTTCATGAAGCAACTATATAAATATCAAAGTCTGAAACAACTACAACAGAAACTCAAATACAGAATAGTCTCAAATAAAAAGCAGATGACAAGTCTGAACATAAACAACGTGAATAAACTGAAATAACTGGAAAGCTGAATAAACAAAGACGGATCTTCCAGCAAGTCCCCAAGCTCCAAAGGTGAGTCTTAAATGCTATGACACTTAGTCTGACCTGAGCATAAAGCAAAACACAAAACACTCGAATCAGGATTAAACATTCTTATATAAGTAAATTCAACTCAAGTGAAATGTCAATTGAAATACAAAATAACTTAAAGGATGTTTGGATTCCCATCCTTTAAGGATCTGTTAAACTATCTACATACATAGTACAATACGCTACATATATAATGTCTAAAGTAAAGTAAACTATTAAAATAGCATTAAGGCGTTACCCATATCCCCCTTAACACATTTCTTTATATATTCTCGTAGTCTATACAGTACCATAATTCCTTTGTAAACTGGAGGGCAATCAGAGGGCACTCCATAGGTACGGTACAAAACAAACAAGTAGAGGGCACGATAAGGCATGTGACAAGGCACACGAGGCAATGGCAGGGTAGGATTCTACTGTTTGCACTTCCAAACTGGTGTTAATGCATAGCAGCTACTACCGCCCATCTCGAGACACACTCCCAAATCAAAGGTACACCCAATCAAATCACAAAGTAATAGAATGGTATCGAAGAAATGTGCCCGATAGGAGGAACGACCTCACTTGGCTCGGTATAGCTCCTGTTTTAGCCACATCAAGCTGACTCGCGGGAGTCAGGGCTGCGTTAATACCTCATATAGAATCGTCGCCAAACCATCCTACTTTTTTCAGGAATCTCCACCACGTACACAGTTGCTAAAGTAGTTTCCGGTATTGGCAGAGAGTATGACAATATCTGATCCCTTTCTCTTTAATAACCAAACGCTTATTTCACACCGTGGTCATTTTATAAAATCACTTTGATAAACATTTCAAACAGATCATACTACATATCAAAATATTATATTCATTTCAAAATCATATCCCTTCTGAAATCATATACACTTTCGAAATCATATCACTTTAAATCATTTTCATTTCCAAAATCATTACCACTCAATAGTTTATATATTAAAATAGTTGTAAATTATAATATTTTATATATATTTAAAAGAGTTTATATTGAAATAACTTCAAATTAGAATTGTTTCGTCCAATTCCACAAATTATTCAAATCAGCTTTAGTTCCAAAACTCAATTTAAATCAATCTTAGTTCATCAATTACAATTAAATTCAAATTCTCAATAAAAGCATTTTTAATTTATATCGATTTCAAATTTGAACCACTTCCAATTCAATAAGTTTCAAAGTTTAAATATTCAAACAAATTTACAATAACTTAATTTTGATAAATTTTCAAATTCAACTCTTATTTTTATTTTTATTTTGAAATACCCACTTAATCATTTTAATAACATTTAAATAATATCTCAAATTACACATTTAAATCAAAACTAAATATTCAATTTCAATTTATTTAAATTTGAAAATATTCATTTAATCACCTTTAATCAAAATCAAGTTATCAAGTTATAAATTTCATATTTTTAAAATCTCAAAATGAATAATTCCAAATCAATTCTTATTTAAATTCAATTATTAACAAATTAAATGACAACTCCATTTAATTTATCCTTCCAACCTAAGTTTATTAAAGTTATTACAAAATCTATTTTTAAAATATTAATATAATTCAAATAAATACAAACATTTTACATACTAATTAAATTAATTTTTATTTAATTTTATTATATTAAATTTTATTAAATTAAATATTATTAAATCTATTTTTAAATCTTAATTTATATATTTTAAAAATAATAAAAATATAAGTAAAATCTTAAAATTGCCTTTTCAAAACTTAACTTATAAAATTTAAAATTTCCAAAACATATAAATTTAAAATCTAAATTTACACTCATATATCAAAATTAAAAATATCTTTATATTATATTTAAAAGTCAATATTTATTAGAACACATATATCTTCTTTCAAAACTTTTGAAATTGTTCTTCCAAAATAGACCAACACTGTCTGTATATAGTTTTCTATCCTATGGTCAAGTGATACAGATATTTATCATTTCAATCCGCAATAATTTAATATTTACGGGTATATATCATTTCAACCCGCAATCCCAAAATTTCAAAATCAATGAAAATTGCTTTGGTTTATCATTTCAACCCATAACGATCTTCCCCTAATTTATGAGATCATTCGAGTATGTATCATTTCAACCCATAGGGAATCTCTAAACTAACAGGGAACTTGCAGCGTGAGAGCAATAAAATAATAATATAAAATGACATAGCATATCATTGGCAATGATGATCATAGTTAATAATTTAAATATATACAACAGGTTATGGTGTCATGTGTTAATTAATATAGGTAAACAGTAGCAGATAATAACATATCAGATTTTAACAATCAAATATCTAACTAATTTAAATTTAACAACATATTTCTATAGTTATTTAATGTGGAATCAATTTACTAAATATAAGATTGTTAATCGTGAGTGATTCCTCACCTTTCAAGGCTAGAGAAAACAACGAGAACAAGATGCGACGGTTCGCGGATACGGACATGACTAGTGCACATGGAACACAATAATGGATCTGGACAGCGACGAGCAAAGCAAAGCTAGCGAACTAGAATTTGATGGACTCGATGAAAACAAATATATAATCTTTGAAAATTTAAAATTTACTCACATATTTAAAATATAAAATCTTTATATATTATATTTTAAAATCAATATTCAATTTAAAACATATATCAAACTAAAATCTTTATATATATATATATATATGTTTTAAAATCAATATTTAATTAAAACACATATTAAAATAAAAATCTTCATATTGTATATTTTCAAATCGATATTTATTACACACATATATAAAATCAAACTATTTATTTATCATTATTATTTTTTAAATCAATACTTACAAATCAATATTTAATAAAACCCATAGTTTACAACTGGATTTGGGTGTTGCTTGGCTACCGAGACAGTGGATGGAGATAGGGACGCAACTGGGTGTGGAGTTTTCGGCTGAGGGTGGAGCACATTTGGCAGGTTGGTTGCGTACTTGCGGTGGAGGCTTGAGCGGGTCCGGCTGTAAGTACATGGAACAGACGGTAATAGGAGGGAGGCAGTTGCAAGCTTCGGGTGCATGGGCGGATCTGTCACATGGAGATGGGTGCAGTTGCTGTGGTGTGGGAAGATGGTGGGTTTTGTAGGCAAGTAGCAGGTCCAGGAAGCTCGGTTGTCAGGGAGGACAATAGGGTGGAGAATGGCAATATGTAGGTGGCTGTGATGCTTGGCATGGCAGAGGGAAAGGAGTAGTGGAGTTTGTTTCTCTTCTTTTTTATATAAAAGAGGAAGGTTAGGCAGACCGGCGGCGGAAAATGGCAGGAGGTCGGAGGTCTGGTGGGAATGCTCGGGGAAGGAGAAGGCGTGCATGAGGGTAAGGAGATGGGAGGTAGGAGAGAGAAGGGGTGGAGGGTTGTCGGATCTGTGGAGTGCTTTGCGTGAGTTGGAGACGAGTTGCGGAGGAGGTAGGAAGCACGGCTATTGTGAGGTGATCGGCGTTGTCAAGTGGTGATGAGGTCGGAGCCAAGAGGGCGCACGCGGTTCACGGAGGCAGAGGGCGGATGAGCAAAGAAAGTGACGAGGAGATCAAGTAAGAAAATGAACAGGCAAGCAATTATAAACTTCATATATATAATATTATTTTTCCTTCAAAAAGTATGAATCAGAAAACAAGGGAGAGAATTGAACCGGTGGAAAAACAAATCAACAAATATAGTGAAAAGGTAGGAATAGCAAAAATTAGAAACAAATTATGGGAATTTAAAAGGATAGTGGTTATTAGTATTATATGGTGGACAATGAAGTGGCATAGGAAACCAAAAGACTCCAAAATGCGTACTAATACGGTTAACCATTTTGCAGATTTCGCCGTGTTCCGGATGCCAAACTGCACAAATGAATATATTACGGAGATCAGCACGACGAGACGAACAGAATGGTACACAGATATGAGCAATACGATCATCCTATCAAAAGTCGAAATTTGTTGCTAGACTACTGCTAAAACGCCGAAAATAAGGTAAACGGAGCTAGAGCAGTCCAAATTTGACGAAACAAAATATGTTGTCTCACTCAGAAAATGATTTACAATTTTATTATATAAAAATATTCAGATTTCAAAGATATTTTATTTCTATGAAAATTTAACTAATTTAAATTGAAATTGAAAATCACATAACAGAACTAACTTCCATATTTTCCGATAAAAATTTACCATTTGCTATGCTTCAATAGACGCATATCAAATATCAAATTTTCATTATAAAAATTTTAATTATTTAGTTTCACGAAAATTCAGTTAATTACGTTATAAAAATCGTTAAAATTTACGAGTCGTTACATGTTGCGTTGACACAATGAAAAACCAAGGACCAAAGGCAAACCTAAGAATTCGATCACTGAAATGTTAGTTTCTATCAATTTACTTAAGAGCAATTTATTCAATTTCTTTAAATATAAGGATGTATGAAAGAACTTTTGGAAAGAATTTGGTGTGGTCTCGTGATAAAATTTCCTTTGGAAGGTTTTAGGTTTTACCATTTGAAATGAAAGCGAATGTTCGAGAGTAGGTGTAAAATAGGCATGGTTGTGATGAAGAGATTGAATCATCACTTCTACTTCATGAAGAGATAACATATGTAAGAACTGTATAAAATTTAGTGTGGTACATAACATGGAATGAGAAATGTGGTTTCCATCCCAAATGTATTTTATTATAGAAATTTGTTTCCATAAAAGATATTTCCATGATTTTAAGATATTTGATCTAAAACTTTCAACTGTAAACTAGTTATAGTGGATGAAATAAATAGCTCATAATAAGCGGTTGATGGAGCTTCGTGTTTTATGCATTGTTATAGTAATGGCATAAATAATGGGAGCTTACTATATAATATTTATGTAACGAACGAGTTTTCGACCCTCGAAAATTGACACAAATACGTCCACTGTATTGCCTGTCGAGCATCCAAGTGCCAAAAAAATCGACCGTTAGGAGGGTGAAAGAAGAAGATAGAAGAAACAAAAACAATCACAGAATCTCACAATGCAACGGAATAACATATATTAATCAACATAATACTTTACAAAGTCATTTCAAAAATGATACATCATAGTCATACTAATACAATTCTACCCTTGAACAGTTATAACAGCTTGTCCCTACCTAACTGATACAACATACATTTAATACAATGGAAACAAAATAATAACTAGCTATCGATAAAGCCTCCTGCTCCAAGCTCCAAGCTCCTCCAAATGCATTTGTGCGAAACCTGAACTATTTGGCTGCCCATAAATGTTTAAGCACACAAGAGTTTTAGGAAAATAAAATAAAACTCCAGGTCGGACATGGGTCTTGTTTGAGTAAACTCAAACAACTGAATAATTATGTTTAAACTCTTTTAAAATCAAAGGTATCTCATAAGACCATGCCGCACATAAACACGGACGGGTTTTTACCTTACGATAATCAAAGCACTTTTTATAGAAAACTCAGTGATACTATAATAATGTCTAGAGGTCAAAGTAAAATATGAAAATAACTGAAATGCTTGCATCTTACAGTTCAACATAGTTGGGCACAGTCAAAACCGTACGACACTTATTGAAGAATGGATTCCATAACATGACAAGGCACCGGGGTACGACCTATCATGGTACACGTCTAGAAAATGTACCAAGGACCTCGCCAGGATCCCCTGCCAACACAAGATTGGTCTACCCTTGACTGGATAGTACCGAATATGTCATCATCCTGGTTGCTTTACAACCCTTTTTACTGAGATCTCATGCACAACCAATCCATAAGTATGTAGGTGTATCTAGAAAGGTGATGACACAACCTAATGGGAGCGACCCACTTAGCCCTGCTACATCTCCCCTATTTTAGTCATTCCCGGTTGATGAGGCTTGAGGCTACATTTTACCTTTTTTAATAGCAATCCTACTTAGAATGCTAACATTGCCCTCTAGGCAATAATGCAATGCCAGCATTCATCCATACAAGTTGTCCAGGATAAGGACAAACTGAAGGAACTACTTCTACTACATCCATTTTGGAATCACCCTCAGGATTAGTAGCAAGCAGCCCTTGCACTTCAATGCTCCATCTTTGATTCCATATTCTTTAAGATGTCTTCAGTTTGAAACGCTTGAGTTGGATCGAAGTGGTTTTCGGATAACATATCTGATCCCGTTCTCTTCGAAGCAACTTTCGATAGTTCCGGTAAACTCAACCGCGGTTCTTTAGAAAATAAGCAGATAAAAGATAATAGAAGAGTTCACCTTCTAACCATTTGTGGAAAGATTACCTTATCATCTATCCTAGAAGAACGAAACAAGATTTATACGCACATTACAGCATCATTAGGGATGTCTGTGTCATATAACTCACGTGTTTCCCCTAGATATTTTCAAAGTTACGCTTTGGTCCAAATTTGATAGTCGGTCGTTTAATTATCAAGTAAACAATCATTCAACATTGATTTGATTTCATATGGGATGTACTAAGCCTTTATTAATTAATCTTCCATTAATTAAAATATTTTGCAAAACTGATCAAATGATCTCTTCAAAACACTATTACCAAAACCCCTAATATCTCCTTTACACTTGGAAAACATTTATATACTTATCTCAATGGTATAAGTATATTACTAAAACATTTGGAAAATTTCCTCCTTTCAAATTCCCTTTTTTTTACAAACATTACTTACTATAAAACTAAACCTCTTATCCTTTATAACAAAAAGCTCACTTCATAATTCAAATAACTTATAAACTTCCAAAATAAATTTATAACTCACTTTTATAAATTCCCAAGTTAATTTATAATACTATTTCCTAATCCCTAAAATAATTTATAAATCCTTCCTTTATTTTTAAACTCTTTATAAAATTTCCTTTATAACTCCTTTATAAAAATTCCTTTATAAAATATCATTTACAAAATATCATTTGTTAAACACTTAAGGAAAACCCTTTTATTTAGTAAATACTCCCTTTTATAAACAAGGTATTACTTATAAATAATTTTATAAAATAATAACTTCACTTGAAAATCATTTAAAAACTTTAAACCCAAATTGATTAAAGAATAGAAGTTAATTCGAAACTATACTTTATAAATTCAAAAGGAGCTTAGCAATCCTATTGGTACTTATTTAAGTTACCATTTAGTTTCAATTTAATTCCAAGTCACTTATCAATTATTTACATAGGCCAACATACATGTAAATCAAATCCATTATCAAATCAGGGAATAATGTATCAATACAACTCAACTAGCATATACATGTCCAAACAACATAATAGCAGGATGGTGGTTTTTCATGCTAAATAGATGTCCAAAACAATTCAATCGATTTATAGCAGAAATGGAATTTATTCTGCTAAAACACATGTCCACACGAACAACAATTACATTATAGCAGAACGGTGATTTATTCTACTATCACATGTCCACATAATCAAACTATTTACATCATAACTCATTCAAAGTTATATGGTTCCTTAATGGGATCGACACTTGAACCCTCTTATCCAAAACCATCTTTGAAAAGAAGTTCCTTTTAACCATTTTTATTCTTAGAAAATAAAGGATTAAAACTTTAAAATATTTTTAGAATAATTAATTACAAGTAAACTCTTATGTAAATCATTATTAATCTTAATTAACTTTAACATAGAGTAATAATTAAACTTTAATTAAATAACATTTATCTATAATTAACTTTAATTAAGTAATGATTAAGAAAATAATTATTTAAATAAATTAAATAAGTAACCCTAATTAAATAATAATCAAAATAATTGAACTTGATTAAATAAAAATAATTACTTTTTTAGCTTAATTAATCATTAATTAAGATGATTTTTAAGTTACGTGTTTTTTAGGAGGACGATCACCTCGGGAAGGTGATTTCTCTTCTATAGAAGAATTTGATCAATTTATTATTAGTAGTAATTTAATAGAATTTCCACTAACTAATAGAGAATTCACTTGGAGTAATACTAGGGAATCCCATTTAATGACTCTTTTAGATAGATTTTTCATCAGTGACGAAATCGAAGATAAATCTGCTATTTGTAGAATCACTGGTTTACCTTATACGTATTCTGACCATTGCCCTATCATTCTTACGTGTGATCATCATAAAATTGTTAATAAAACTTTTAGATTTGAAAAAATGTGGTTATTAGAATCTAACTTCTCTAATCTAATTATAAGTAAATGGATATCAATGAATTTTTATAATATCAAAAATACAGATAACTCGGCAAAAAAAATTGTTTTAAAACTTAGAGGTCTTAGGAATTTTCTTAAAAATTGGAATAAGAATGTATTTGGTAGTATTAAATTATAAAAGATAATTTACTTTCTGAAATGCTTAAAATTAATAAGATAGAAGAAACTAGACAATTAAATCTTGGAGAGCGTAATGTACTTGCTAATTTAAAAGAAAAACTTAATTCAATTTTAAAAAAAGAAGAGGTTATGTGGAAAATGAGATCTAGAATCAAATGGATTAATGAAGCTGATAATAATGCAAAAAAAATTCATAATATGCTTACGGTAGGAACGTAGTAACACAATAAATTATATTTTTGTGAATAATGTGGAATTGGTTGATCAAAGGGATCTTAATAAGGCCTTTACTGATTACTATAGGGATATTTTTGACAATAAAAACAAGCCTAGAATAAACGTTAGATGGAATGGACTATATCCTATTAAATCTAGAATTAATCTTAATGACATTGATAATTCTTTTTCTAAAGAGGAGATCTTGAAGGCTATTAACGAAATGCCTAGTGATAAAGCCCCGGGTCCCGATGGTTTTCCTATTTTATTTTACAAACTATTTTAGAATGTTTTAAAATTTGATATAATTAACCTGTTTAATGAATTTTATAATGGGAAACTACAATTAAGGAGATTTAATTTTGCAAACGTCATTCTATTACATAAAAAAATCGGTGCTAATAATTTGAAAGATTTTAAACTAATTTCTTTAATAATTTGTTCCGTTAGAATTATTTCAAAAAATTTAGCGAATAGACTTAGTATAGGAATGAATGATTTAATCAATTGATCACAAACCGCTTTCAATATAGGTAGAAATATCACATTTGGAGTGGCTGTTGTTCAAGTGTACATTAATCACTGTTGTAAGAATAACATTACATGTGCGCCTTTAAAACTTGACTTTGCGAAAGCTTATGACTCGATTGATTGGGATTTTCTAATTGATATGTTACTGGCTAGAGGTTTTAGTCATAAATGGATTGGTTGGATTATGACATTGCTTAAAACTGGTAATTCTAGTATAATGATTAACAGGATTTTAGAGAATATAATACAGTCAAAACGTGGCTTGTGATAGGGTGATCCTTTATCGCCTTTCTTGTTTAATTTAGCTGCCGATGTTTTTGCTCTGATAATTAAAAAAGCTGTTGGAAATGGATTTTTAAGGTGCATTGGTAGCGAAATTTCACATAATGGGGTCTCTGTTCTTCAATTTGCGGACGATACCTTATTATTTACTTCTCATTTGCCTAATCACGTCATTACCCTTAAATTTATTTTATACATCTTTGAACTTCTTTCAGGTCTAAAAATTAGTTTTGATAAAAGTTCGGTTTTAGTTTTAAATGACATTGATAAGGTTGAGGGTTTAGTAGCTAATACATTAATTGTAAAACCATGAATTTTCCTATTGATTGTCTTGGATTTTTTTATTAGACCAACTAAGCTTAAATATGATGACTGGCTAATTATAAAAGATAAAATTAAAAATAGAATTTCCGATTGGAATGGGAGGTTTTTATCGAGAGCAGGTAGATTAATTCTCATCAATTCTGTTTTTCTGCACCTCCAATTTATTGGATGTCTATGCATCTTTTTCCAGAATGGGTGATCAATAAAATTGATAAAATAAGAAGGGACTTCTTATGGAGTGGTGATAATCCTAGCAGTAGTCTAAAATGTTTAGTTAACTGGCAAACCATTTGTAAATCGAAAAAGGAGGGAGGACTAGGTGTTACTAATTTACGTAATATGAATTTGTCTTTATTAGGGAGATGGTTGTGGAAATTTAAGGATATAAATGATAATTCTATTTTGAAAAAAATTGTATCTAAACATTATCTTTAATATTAATAAAGAGAATTCAATGAATAGGATTTTCACGGAGTCCTTTTGAAATTTCGAAAATACCCCCATCTACCAACGGAATCTCATCATCTGTTTGCAACATCCACCACCTACTTATCCACGGAATTTTACTACCAATTTGTCCTCGACCCTACTAACAAATCAAATTTACATAAAAGTGTTATGCCTACCAAAACATTTACACTTACAATACATATTCGTCCACTCATTTTTTATATTAAATAAAATATAAATATCTCTACCTTATTGATGCACGTACGTGCGGTTTATACTAGTTATAATGGTAGTAATAATTTATACCAAATTGCACCTTCTGTTAACAATAAATTGTCTAATTTTTGGAAATCAATTTTAAAATGCCATGATATTTATAACCTTGGTACTAATACGATTGTTTATTCAGGAAATAATACAACTTTCTGGGATGATCGTTGGTTATCAGTCTTTCCTCTTAGGGTTGAATTTAAAGAACTTTTTGAAATTTGTAACTTTAAAAGCGCTTTAATTAAAGATGTTTTTTCTCTGGATAATGATCCCCCTTGGAACTCTAGTTTTAATGGAATCTTAGAAGGTACAACTCTTAGAAATTTTTCCTTATTATGTGCAAGATTGAATTTATATAATATTGATAACGAAAATGATATTATTAACTGGGAATGGGATAAAAGTAAGAAATTCACTTCTAATTCACTGTATAAATTTCTTAATTTCTTGGGCATTACTAATAACATTTTTAATCTTATTTGGAAAGCAAATGCACCACCAAAAGCTAAGATTCATATGTGGTTAATCATGCATGGAAAGCTAAATACCATTGAACTTTTAAAAAGAAAGAATTTGCCAATTGATAATAAATATACTTTTTGTAACTTGTATTTTAAAAATATTAATCATATATATTATGATTGTATGAATACTTGCTACATTCTTAATAATACTATTAAAATCTTTAACTTTATTCTTACGACTAAAGTTACTGATTGTGATTTTTATTGGAATAAGATTTAAGTTTAAAAAGGAAAATAGATTTTGACTAGATACTTTATTCACTATACTATGTTGGTATACTTGGTTTGAGAGAAACCAGAGGCTTTATAATAATAAAAATAATTATATTAATGGATTGGTAATAATAGTAGCATCATTTTGTTTTAATTGGATCTCAAATACAAAATATAGATTGGCTAAAAATAATCATTTTAATGAATATCTTAATAAGGTTAGGAAAAGCATTGAATTATTTAAACAAAAAAACAATATTTTTAATATTAATAACTACAGTGTTTCGAATTCGAATGAAGATTTTACCGATCATCATAATGTCCTTTTGATCGAAGGAGCTTGATTTCGTGATCACTATCTCATAACATATATGTAAGTTAAGATGTTGCATAATGAGTTTGACCCTTTTATTAGTCTAACTCTTATTATAGTTTCTTTGTTGTCTTACAGTTTTAACTCTAGTTTTATTACTTTTATTTCATTAATGCATATATATGTATATAAATTTTATTTATATACATATATATGTGTGTTATTCTTATATTTTTGCTTAGTTCCATCTACAGGTACAAGTTTAGGTTACAAATGGTGGTAGGATACTATTCGTAGGGTTTCAGAGTTGTTGTTGCCAGGATTCCAGGATTGCTGTTCGTAGGATCGTAGTAGAAGAGATTTCTTATTTTAGTTCTAGATTATCTATGCTAGCTATGAGGCGTTCATTCTCTAGTGGAGCTGCTTGTTGATCTCACTTGTTCACTTGGATGCACCATGGTTTATATTGGGTACTTTTAACACTTCATTATCGGGCAGTGGCCTTGTCGGAGTTCGATACTGAGGTGTAATGGGCGGTAACCTTGCCGGAGCTCATTCAAGAAGTTACATGATGTTGTTATCTTTGATTTTTCTGTGTTATGATTTGTCACTTGCCAGGCATGTTGGCAGCTCCTTTACTATCGGTAGTATATGTATGTACATGTGTGCTCTCTTCTACTTTAGAGGATCATGCATTTCTCTCAAAAAAACCTTAATTAATCATTAATTAAAACTTCTTAATTAATAATTATTAACTTACTTAATTATAACTAATTAATTAACAAATAATTATCCTTAATTAATAAATCAATAAATTATCAAACATACTTAATTAAGTAATAATTAAGTTTTATATTTACTAATTAAGTTTGAAAATAGTTTTTCAAAATTATTAAAAGAATCACTTTAAAACGAGAAAATCGTTTAAATTTTCCAAACTGCATCCACAGCGACTATCGCTATGGATGCAATGATATAGAATTACTTTTCTAAGTTATCACCCAAAACTTCATCTTTTCACCTTTATTTACCTTTAAACACAAAAGAAAGGATTTTTGAAATCTTAAACCAAAGTCAGAAACTAAAAAAGAAACATTTTATAAACCAAACTAGTAAACCATTTGATTTTTGAAAATGGATCTCAAACCCTTTTAACATCTCAAGTTCCTAACTCTAAACCATCCAAACACAATTCAAGCATATTTGTATATACCAAATCACAACATTACATATCACATCAAAGGTCACAAGTTTATAGCCAAACATATTGCTTAAACCATTATTTTCAAATCAAATGCCAAACTACATATTAGCAATATGCATATCATCCAAATTATACTATAATCCAACCAACAACATTATATATATAACCGTATAACCAACATATATATAAAAGAATATTCTTTCCTAAAAAGTTAAGAATTTACTCACCAAAATTTGCAAAACTCTTTTGAAAACTTGAAATACTTTAGAACTTGCAAAGCTTGGAAAACCACAAAAATCAAATCGAAAATGGGTCATCTTCTCCTCGGTTTTTAGCCATGTTACTCTCGGAATTTTGAAAAGTGGTTAAAATAAAAGTTCTTTGACATTCTATTCTCTACATTTTAAAAGAAAAGAATCACTCAATTTCGATTTTATTTGAGGGAGATATGACCAAAAGAAGGAGTGCTATTTTGGGTTTCAAAATATAGGTCCGAAAATGAGTCAGAAAGGAATGTATTTTGACCCACAAATACTCAAAATTTGAAAATGTGGTGTAAATGAAATGTAGCCATCTTAATTCTCTTAAATATGAAAAAAATAATTTCTTAATTTGGTATAGTTTAGAGGAAATTATGGTTGGATGAAGTGTGAGTAAAAATGGAGGAAGTGGAGGTGATGAAATAATGTTCTTAAGAGTTTTAAAGTGAAAAAACAAGGTTTCAAATTTTTAGAAAAATTGAAATAGAAGCCATTAAAGTTTTAAGAAGGAGATAGACGAATTTTTGAGAGTAAGAATGAATGGGAAAAATGAAGAAGAAAATAATGAAAATTGATTTTACATGAAATGGAAAGATTGAATTACCAAAACACCCTTAGTCCTTTACCTTATTACCCCTTTTTCCACATCCCCATGCTTTCGAAGGGGACCTTTTGTTTTCTAAAACTTGTCGCTTCTCCATTTATTTCGAAGGTTTGGTTCCAACACCAACACTTCATTATTTTCGAATGATTTCGAAAGGTTTTAGGTTTCGAAGTAGTTGCTTTCGACTCCAATGTTTTTCTGATCCTTTTGCTCAACTTGAACGCATAATCCAAATGTTTTAAACCGAGACGTTTTAAAGCTTTCGAAGTAGTCAACTTCGAATGGTTTCAAAAGGTTTCCACTTTTTTTAAATTGAACCCAATGTCTTCGAAAGATTTTGAGTTTCATTGCTTTCGAAAGGTTTATAAATGATTTTATAGGGGAGGTACCCCAGGCTTTCGACAAAGTCGAAAGGTGAAACCTTTTGACTAGGTCGAAAGGAGAGACCATTCGACAAGGTTGAAACGTATGGTTTTTCAATGTTTTCAAAAAGCTAAGGTTTAAAGTATTTAAAGGGCGGATGTCATATGTTTTAAAGCTTGTAAAAGGAAGGCTTTTTAAAGGAGTTACCCTTAATGATCGAAAGGTTTATTAAAGGATATGAAGGAGTTACCTTCAATGCTTTCGAAGGGTTTTATTAATGGTTTAGTTACCTTCTACGTTTTTGAAAGGTTGTTTAAAGATTTTAAACAATGGTTTCAAATATAATGACTAGGCAGATAGACTAAGTGTTTTAAGTTATAAAGGACTTTAACCTATTTTAAAAGGATAGATAATCCTTATTGAACATCATCAACATTATTTTTAGTAAAGTATTTATAACATGGCAAAAATAGCTTAGAGTAAAGCTAAAGATATATTTTCCTTGTATAAATATGATTTGACGGACCAAAATCATTTTGAAAAGGTTTTCAAGGAAAATTTGAAGGGAAGTTAGCCCAGATATTTTGAAGGGTAGTTAACCCAAAAGTAAATTCAGGCAGTCAGCTCATTTTAAATTCGGACAGTTAGTCCATTTTGAGGGCAGTCAGCCCAGAGGATAGTTAGTCCAGAGGACAATTAGTCCAGATAAGGGCAGTTAGCCCAGATATGAATAATTAGTTCATTTGTTAGCATAACGGACCTTGGTACTTTTTAAGGACAGTTAGTCCATTATTTTACCTATTTTGGGCAGATAGCCCATTATCTAGCATAAAAGATATTGCTATTTTGGAATAATCAATTTTAGGACAAATAGTCCAGTGAAGAGAAGATAGCTCAGATTTTAGATAGATAGTCTATTTTATTTCCTGTTTTAGCATAATGGATATTGCTATATTATTATTATAATCAGTTGATTAACCAGTTTGGTTGAAGGAAATGATTTGCAAAATAAATGTTTTGAATAGAGATATTAGTGAGGGGAACCCCGTTCCGCTAAGCAGCATGGTCTCATTATTTATTAGTAAACTGAGATGTAACAGAAATTATTCATACCAGGCTTTATGTCCGACTCGAAGTTTTTGTTTCCCCTTAAACTCTCGGGCACTCAAAATTGATTTGAGTAGGCTGACGGTTTAGGTTTTCAGGTTTTAGTAGATTTTGGCGAATAAAGCATCCGAAGACGAGCAGGTGGCTGACGGATAGCTAATTTAGGAATTCTGTTTTAAGTTGTTTCCACTGTGTATGAAGACAATTATGTCTATTTTGCTTTGATCATCCAAGGGGGCATCTTCATATGTCGCTCTTGGCGTATTGTTGTAAAATATATTTGATCATTGCCTGGGAATACATTTGGGGATTTTTGTAACCTGGATATGATATTATTTGAAATGTAATCACTGAAAAATATTGTTTTTGGAAATCTGTGATTTTGTTCTTATTCAAGTGCTTCTGATATTATGGATACCATTAACATTGTCGTATTTCGTCACCAGAAGTTAATACTGTGGATGACTGCAGCATCCATAGCGCTTAGCTTTTGGCCTCCAGATACGGGATGTTATAGTATGTCAATCCAAAATTCATGTTCGACCATTGTTAAGGAGCTATAAGTTGGAAATTTTCCAAATAAGAAGTTGTTACTGATTCAACCAAAAGGCTAAGTACATCACCTTGAATAGCGTCGCAATAAAAGCAGTATAAATAAATGCTCAAGTTTATAACTAAGATGAGGATGATTCCAAAAGTTAAAAATTTAATGACATTGTTTTGGGGAATAATGTCATGATACAGATCGTTAAAGAATAAGGCTCACGAGATGTCTAGGAATATACTCTGAGAGTTACACATGATAAAGGTAGTTTATCAAGGATGTAGAAATATTGGCTGTCAAAGTAGATAGTAATATAATGTAGTAGATCCATTCACTAAAAGGATATCTCAATCAGCTTTGTATTGATCGAAGGAACATGACTAAGATTCCATAATTACACCAGGTGAAAGTGAGAGAATGAAAGAATTAATGGTATATCCCAGAAGCAATTATGTATTTTGATACATATCTAACTCTATAGTTAATTTTGTTCATTGACGGTGTTTGTTTTCTTTTATATACTTTGTTATATTGTCATATAATTAGTTAAATAATTAATTTAAGGTATATTAATAAGAAAATCCTTAAATAAAATCTTATGTGATTGTAGTTGCAAATAGTTACAATCATGAGTAATTAATCACAAAATAAAATAACATTTTGTTTTAAATATTGATGGTTGAGAAGTTTCAAGGAAATATATCGATATATCTACTGAGACAAGAGTGTGTAATGCTTTCTAAATGTTTGGCAGTGTATTACTCATATCTGCTGGGGGAACCAATTTGTTGCGTACTTGTAATTATTTGATAACTACAGATTGACTCGTCTGAGAGTTTCCTATTGGTTGATAACAACTAGGTCAAACAGGAAATCTCAGTGTGATGATGTTACATAGTTTCCTCAACTTGAGAATACCGTGAAACTTCAGTGTGAATACTACACTTTGATTATAGTTAAATCACGGTATAACGATCCATCGAGTGACTATAGTCGGGCTTGAGTTGAAGCGATGGAAGTAAAGCACTATTCAATATAGAATTTGTGTACTTAGTTGTATGAGGTTAGTACGGTCAAATTTAGTCAACTTAAAGATAAAATCTATGGCTGGAATAGAACAGTTAATAATAAGTGTTTATTGAACCAAAGACTTTGATTTTAGATAGATCAAGTTGAATATGGATAATATTTGAATTTTGACCAATACCAAATTTCATTACATCCTAAAGTAATATAATTTTGACTTTTTTGTTTCTATTTAAATTATTGCAGGTTTTAGTCTAAGTTAATGGAATTGGTAATTCAAAGAATTAAATGATTGATTTTCAGTTGATTTTTTAGTTTACTTCAAAACTAAGTAAAGTAAATACAAATTATATTTACCATGCATCTTATTTGATAATCCTAAACATAACAAATTGTTTCGAAAATAAAGAAATAGACCTTAAACATGTAAACGCAGTTAAAAGTATAAAATATGGTAGTTTTAAATTCATGTTATTCTTGTTTTGATCCAAGGTTCAAGTATACTTTATAATCTCCTATCACATTATTATTTGCATAAAATAAGCATTTCAATAGTGCGAACGTAGACCTTATATTTATGAGCTTAAGTTCCTTACTCTATACCACAAAAGAGATTTTGTTCCATATGTCTTGCTCAAAATCGATATAGCTAGCAATAATACAAAATAAGTTCAAGTTTGCACTACTTCTTACTTATATGCATCATTTCAACCATGAATTGAAAGTAAGATATGTGGGTTTGTGGAAATAATATATTTCATACATATAACATACATGAAATAAGAACCATTATTTTCTCTAAACTGTCATTTTGTTATCAAGTAGCTCTTTTTATTGTACAAACTAGTGAAAATGAGAGGAAGATCAATACTACTAAAATGGATGAACATATTAAATGTGACGACCGCCCATGACCCCTGCACCGAATCTAGAGATAGTGCGCTGTAAAGTGTGCCAGGCGACCATGGACGATTGTCAAGGTAAGATTAAAACAACAGAATCTATCGTATTACTCACAGCGCATGGACAAAATACAATAGAACATATGTATAGTGAAGCTTTACAGAACAAAATGACATCTTATAAAAACTCCATAATAGTTGAATACAAGCATTCATATAGTCAATACATCCAGCCTCACTACATATCTCTCAGAGAATACAAAACAGCGGAATATCCAGTACATATAATAAGAAGATAATATGCAATCCTCCAGCTCGTCTTCGATATCAGCATCGTGAGAAGAGAACAGCACCTGTCACCTGCTACCTAGTCTGCCCGTCCCAAAATGGACGAACAGCCCAAGGCAATAAGAATTAAAACATAAAGCCTTGAGTCAGACAACAGTCTTAGTGAGCAGTAAATTAACTAACAACATACCAAAAGAGCATAAAGGAAAAGGAATAGGAATACAACCCTCCCACTCCAACCTCATTCTACAGTGATAGCCCCCAGACACACACTAAGCAGAAGCAAACATAGCAGAGCATACAATTTAAAGTAAAGCTACTATCACTCGAGTCAAGGGCGATGTTTTCCAAGTACCAAGGCCTAAATCAGATAAGCACCCAGAAAATACCGCTCTTGAGTCCGAATGACGATACAACCAAACACCCATGACTCTGGTTATCACTGTTATCATTGCTTCGATATCACCGTTAATTGAATGACCGGCACATTCTTTCAGCCGTCCGTCAAGGGCTAATGGAAACCCCGGTTCTAGACATAACTCCCGCACGTCGTCGCAGCCCGTGCCTAGGACTATCGAATCTGCCCAGAGTACTCGACCATCAACAGTTGGCCGTTGGGACTATCGAATCTGCCCAAACGTACTCTTGCTTAGAGCATGCTAGAACCTTCAACAACGATGCTATCCAAGCCTCCTAGTCATCCTCCTCGACGACTATTCTCATATCCATTCATTATCTTCAACTCGAATCATATCACCGAGTTATCAACATGCTTGGAATGATCCCGTCTGGATTAGACCAAGTCTTCATCACATGATTGCCTCGCTTCATTACATCCTCGCAAAGCCTCATCTCATCATCACATCATCAAATCTATGCATAAGAGCTTCATCATCCCGCTACATATGCCACGAGCAGCTTTTCCATTTCAAGAGCCTTTCCCTTAGCTTTTGAATCATCTTCGATCTAAATCTAATCATCAATCATCTAGTTCATAACAAGCAATCAAATCAAACATCAATCCAAGCAATCAAGCATTCAAATATGATCTAAGTAGACAATTATAACAATAATGGCATTTTCGTAATTAAAGAGTTGAAAGTCCAATAAGCATGAAAACATGGATTATATCTCTACAAACTTGATGAATGAACTTGCATAGGTTAACATATGATAAAATGGATGTAACATCATCATGAACAATGGATCTACATGGATCTACATATAGGATGAAGAAAATGCATGGAAATCACTAATTTAACACCAAATCGAGCCAACAATCCGATCTACTCCTTTGGATCCGTGTGAGAGATAATCACCACTCACCAAATCACCTAAACAATCCAAAAGATAACAACTTCAGATCTGGACAGCGAAGAACTAAGCTAGATCCGACAAGATCTCACTTCAAACGAAGAAATCTCTCTTGAAAAGATGAAGATCTTCAATCTAAGCTCTTGAATCTTCAATCTTGATCTTCGATTTGGATGGATGGAAGCACTAGATTAGAGTGGAGAAAAGAAGTGAAGAAGTGTAGAAGTCGAGCTCTCAAAATGGCAGCACTTCGTCGCTTCAAAATCCGGATCCCAAAAAGTGAGAACAACCCCTCCTATTTATAGCTGAAAACTGCCCTTAAGTCGTGACTAGTCTATCTCCTAAGTCGTTTCCGACTTACGACTTAAGCCCCTACGACTCAGCAACCCCCTACGACTTAACCAAGCTACGAGTCAACACACGCTCCTACGACTTAACCTTCATCTGTCTACGACTTATAGCATCTTCCAACTCAACACAAAGACTACGACTCATCAGGGTACGACTCATCAGGGTACGACTCATCAGGGTACGACTCATCAGGGTACGACTCATCAGGGTACGACTCATCAGGGTACGACTCATCAGGGTACGACTCATCAGGGTACGACTCATCAGGGTACGACTCATCGGGGTACGACTCATCAGGGTACGACTCATCAGGGTACGACTCATCAGGGTACGACTCATCAGGGTACGACTCATCAGGGTACGACTCAACTGGTCAGACGACTCAACTGGTCAGACGACTCAACTAGGCTTACGACTTACGACTTAGTAAGTATATGACTCATCCCTTAACTCGTCCAGTCCTTAAGTCGCGCCTACCCCTTAAGTCGTTCAAACGACTTATCCTTACCCCCTTAACTAGCCAAGTCCCTGAGCCGCTCCCATCTCCTGAGTCGTATACGACTCACGACTCATCCTAAGTCGTGAACGACTTAGGACTTAGGCAAATTTTTGCCTAAAATCTGAAATGGCCCAAAGTGCTAAAACTCCAGATTTGACGAACTTTTCGATCCATGAAAATACGGGTCGTTACATTCTCTCCCCCTTAGGAATTTCGCCCCCGAAATTCCAAGCAAACAAAGCAATCAAAGACTATTCTATACGCCTACCATTCATAGCAATCAACAAACCATGCATCCAATTCTAGCTTAGCGTACAGAATTCTAAGACTTAGAACAAGTTACAATGTTGTTAGATGATACGACACCTTAGGGCCATACCTTGAAGAGTTCGGGATGAGCTGCTTTCATCCTCTCTTCCACCTCCCACGTACAGTCGTTATCATCATCACTCCATTGTATCTTGAGTAACTTAACTACCTTCCTCCTAAGCTGTTTCGTGTCGGTTTCAACAATACGAAGCGGCTTACGAGGTCTTCTATCGACTGGATCAACTTCGAAGTCTTCACAGCTATCAGCAGAAACCACTGTATTCGAGTCGGGCACATACTTCCGTAGATATGATACGTGAAAAACATTGTGCACACCCGACATCTTCTCAGGTAACTCCAACCTATAGGCGAGCTTTCCAATTCGCTCGATGATCGGGAATGGTCCAACAAATCTTGGAGTCAATTTTCCTTTCTTCCCGAATCGAATAACATTCTTTAGTGGAGAAATCTTCACAAAAACCATATCTCCTGCGTCGAATTCCAAATCCTTTCGACGCTTATCAGCATAACTCTTTTGACGGTCTTGGGCTGCCTTCATTCGTTGCCGAATGATCTTTATAAAATCTGAAGTCTGACGAATCATCTCTGGCCCAAGCATCAGCTTTTCTCCAGTTTCCAACCAACATGTTGGAGAGTTACACGGTCTTCCATACAATGCCTCATACGGTGCCATACCAATGCTTGACTGGTAACTGTTGTTGTACGCAAACTCCACCAAATGAAGGTGATCTTCCCATGATCCTCCGAAATCCAAAACACAAGCTCTGAGGAGATCTTCCAAAACTCGGTTGACTCTCTCGGTCTGACCATCTGTTTGGGGATGATAAGCTGTACTCAAACACAACTCGGTTCCCAAGACTTCCTGGAAGCTCTTCCAAAATCCACTAGTGAACAATGGGTCTCGATCGCTCACTATACTCTTCGGAATACCATGGAATCGAACTATCCACTTAACATACAACTCAGCCAACTTTGATGCAGTCCTAGTCGATCGAACAGGAATGAATCGTGCACTCTTAGTCAGACGATCCACAATGACCCAAATCCCTTCATTTCCCGTTCTGGTTCTAGGCAATCCATCGATAAAATCCATCGACACTTGTTCCCACTTCCATGTAGGAACTTCTAATGGCTGAAGCAATCCACTTGGCTTCTTCTGTTCGGCTTTTACCAACTGGCAATTCATACATTTGGAAATAAAATTTCCAACATCCTTCTTCATGCCTTCCCAGTAGTAGGTTCTCTTCATATCCCGATACATCTTGTTTCCACCTGGATGAATTGTCAACTTCGAGTGATGACTTTCCTTCAGAACTTCACTCCTCAATTCATCTATATCGGGAACAACTAGTCGTCCTTGCTTCCGAAGCCAACCCTCTCGATCGACCTCGAATCCTTTATCCTTTTCTGGATCCAACCCAGATTCCAATTCACGGATAATCTTGACAAGCTTACCATCTCGCTTTTGGCTCTCACCAATCCTTTCCACAAGAGTGGGTCTTATTGATAAGTTTGCCAACATTTCAGGTTCCAATTCGCATCTAGGCCTGAAGTCAAATCCAGCTAAATACTCGAGACTCTTCCATTCAGAAAACATGGCTCCCAATCCTGCATGTCTTCGACTTAACGCATCAGCCACTGCGTTACCTTTTCCCAGAGTATAAGCTATACCAAAGTCATATGATGCCAAAAACTCTAGCCAACGTTGCTGCCGAAGATTCAAATCCTTTTGGGAGAAAAGATACTTCAACGACTTGTGATCCGTAAACAACTCGAATCGAACTCCCAACAGATAATGCCTCCACATCTTCAGAGAAAATACAATCGCCGCTAATTCCAAATCATGAGTTGGGTAATTCCTTTCATGCGGCTTTAGTTGTCGACTGGCATACGCAACAACTTTATCCTTCTGCATCAGCACTGCTCCAAGTCCAGTACCACATGCGTCGGTGTAAACCACCATCTCATCATTCCCACTTGGAATAGTCAAAACAGGAGCACTCGTCAGTCTCTCTTTCAGGATTCCGAAAGCTTGCTCACACTTAGCATTCCAACTGAACACTTGGTTCTTCTTCGTCAATCCTGTTAACGGTGCAGCTATCTTGGAGAAGTCTTTGATAAACCGTCGATAATATCCTGCTAATCCAAGAAAACTCCTCACATCTGATGCATTCTTAGGTCTAACCCAATCCTGGATTGCTGCCACCTTAGCGGGATCAACCGCTATTCCATTCCCAGAAATCACATGGCCTAAGAACCTCACTTCACTCTTCCAGAAGTGACACTTCGAAAACTTAGCCTTCAGCTGATGTTTCCGCAAGATCTCCAAAACAATACGCAAGTGCGTCTTGTGCTCTTCTTCCGTTCTGGAATAAATCAGAATATCATCCACGAACACAAGTACGAACTTGTTCAACTGATCTCTGAACACTCTATTCATAAGATCCACAAAATATGCTGGCGCGTTAGTCAATCCAAACGGCATTACCAGCCACTCAAAGAAACCGGATGGTGTCCTAAAGGCAGTCTTCGGCACACTATCCTTAGCCACTCTCAACTGGTGAAATCCCGTTGCCAAATCCATCTGAGAAAACACCTTAGCTTCGTGAAGCTGATCAAACAGGTCATCTATTCTCGGCAATGGATACTTGTTCTTCTTAGTCACTTTATTCAGCTCACGATAATCCACACACAATCTCAACGACCCATCTGCCTTGGTTGCAAACACAACTGGTGCACCCCACTCGGACACACTACGCCGAATGAATCCTTTCTGTAAAAGGTCATCAACTTGCACCCTCAACTCCTGCTGTTCCTTAGGCGCCATACGCCTAAGAGGCATCACAACAGGTCTGGCTCCTTCAACTAGATCTATACGAAACTCGATCTCTCTATGCGGAGGCAACCCTTTGACTTCGTCAAAGACATCCTCGAATCCATTTGCGATTGGCACTAAAGACAGTCCATCCCGTGGAACAACTAGCGAATACATGAAGCTCATGAAGACGCCTTCCTCATGCTTACATCGTATCACAATCTTTCGCCCTTCCACATTCTCGACTGTCACCTCCAGCCTCTCACAATCAACCTTAGCCGCATACTTCCTAAGCCAGTCCATACCCAAAATAATTCCGAACCCCGCAAAGTTCAGAACAAAACAATCACAAACAAAAGAGCAACCATGACTCGATACAACTAGACCACGGCATAACATACACAAACAAGACGAACCCCCAACTGGATTAGTCACAACCAATGGCCTATCAACAATATCCGGTTCCAAACCTAACCGGCCTACTAGTTCGCTACAAACAAAAGAATGCGACGCTCCAGTATCAAACAGAACTCTAACTGGAACACCACATAGGAAAAGAGTACCTTGAACAACCACACTCTTTCCTTTCTCTTCTGCAGTAGGAGCTTTTGAAGACGACGGAACAGCTCCCAAAGCATAAGCTTGCACAATCTGCCTGTCCTTCCTCGGTTCTGGACAATTCTTCCTAAAATGCCCCGGCTTGTCACAGTTGTGACACTTCATCGGTGCCTTCGGATTCTTACAATCCTTAGAGAAATGGCCCTTCTGCTGACAATTGTAGCAAGTTACCTCGCCTTTCGGCTTCTTCTGGCCATCCTTACCCTTCTGCTGCTGCTGCTTCCTCTTCTGGTTTCCACCCTGCTGTGGTTTAGACTCTCCCTTGGTCACAGCAACAACAGATCCTTCCTTAGGAAACAGACTCTCATGCCTAAGAGCTTTCTCCACAAGCTTCTCAAATGAATCGTCCAAATGATCCACCAACTGTCTCCCAAGATAACTATCCAAGCCGGTCACAAACTTCTCATTCTTCTGATAAGCAGATTCAATATATGACCGGGCATACTTGGACAAAGCCTCAAACTCAGAAACATACTCAAGAACTGATCTTCCACCTTGCTTGAGCTCCACAAACCTCTTGAACAGAACAGACTTCTGAGCTGTAGAAATGAACTTAGCTTCAAATCTGACTTGGAATTGCTCCCAAGTAATCTCTTCTTCCGGAGTAGTGATGGAAATAGAGTTCCACCAATCAGAAGCTCTCCCTTGAAGCTGCCTCGATGCCAACTTCCTCTTAGTTGCATCATCAATTCCCAAATCACCAAAGATCCTTCTACAAGCATCTATCCATCTCTGGACTTCGATAGTTGATTCTGTTCCCAAGAAAACCTTCCCTCCAAGAGCAGTATAATCCTTGCACAACTTAGCAAAATCCACTGGTTTCGGAGTTTGGACTTGAACTCCAACATCAACTGCCGCCCCCGGAACTGGTATCCTTCTCATGATCGAAGTCATCATAGCTTCGAACATGGCTGCATAATCAGCAGTCTCTTCAGTAGCACGACCTCCCCTAGCAGCTGGTCTCCCTCTTCGACTCATCCTCAATATCTATAAAAAGGAATGATTAGAACATCTAGAGAAACAACTGCATAAAGGACTCAAACTCTACTAAGCTACTATATTATATATAGTAATCATCCATCAAAATACAATTACGTCTCTCATACGTAGTTACGACAGCGAGCGTTGGGTAAAATCGATTAACCAATGCTCTGATACCAAATGTGACGACCGCCCATGACCCCTGCACCGAATCTAGAGATAGTGCGCTGTAAAGTGTGCCAGGCGACCATGGACGATTGTCAAGGTAAGATTAAAACAACAGAATCTATCGTATTACTCACAGCGCATGGACAAAATACAATAGAACATATGTATAGTGAAGCTTTACAGAACAAAATGACATCTTATAAAAACTCCATAATAGTTGAATACAAGCATTCATATAGTCAATACATCCAGCCTCACTACATATCTCTCAGAGAATACAAAACAGCGGAATATCCAGTACATATAATAAGAAGATAATATGCAATCCTCCAGCTCGTCTTCGATATCAGCATCGTGAGAAGAGAACAGCACCTGTCACCTGCTACCTAGTCTGCCCGTCCCAAAATGGACGAACAGCCCAAGGCAATAAGAATTAAAACATAAAGCCTTGAGTCAGACAACAGTCTTAGTGAGCAGTAAATTAACTAACAACATACCAAAAGAGCATAAAGGAAAAGGAATAGGAATACAACCCTCCCACTCCAACCTCATTCTACAGTGATAGCCCCCAGACACACACTAAGCAGAAGCAAACATAGCAGAGCATACAATTTAAAGTAAAGCTACTATCACTCGAGTCAAGGGCGATGTTTTCCAAGTACCAAGGCCTAAATCAGATAAGCACCCAGAAAATACCGCTCTTGAGTCCGAATGACGATACAACCAAACACCCATGACTCTGGCTATCACTGTTATCATTGCTTCGATATCACCGTTAATTGAATGACCGGCACATTCTTTCAGCCGTCCGTCAAGGGCTAATGGAAACCCCGGTTCTAGACATAACTCCCGCACGTCGTCGCAGCCCGTGCCTAGGACTATCGAATCTGCCCAGAGTACTCGACCATCAACAGTTGGCCGTTGGGACTATCGAATCTGCCCAAACGTACTCTTGCTTAGAGCATGCTAGAACCTTCAACAACGATGCTATCCAAGCCTCCTAGTCATCCTCCTCGACGACTATTCTCATATCCATTCATTATCTTCAACTCGAATCATATCACCGAGTTATCAACATGCTTGGAATGATCCCGTCTGGATTAGACCAAGTCTTCATCACATGATTGCCTCGCTTCATTACATCCTCGCAAAGCCTCATCTCATCATCACATCATCAAATCTATGCATAAGAGCTTCATCATCCCGCTACATATGCCACGAGCAGCTTTTCCATTTCAAGAGCCTTTCCCTTAGCTTTTGAATCATCTTCGATCTAAATCTAATCATCAATCATCTAGTTCATAACAAGCAATCAAATCAAACATCAATCCAAGCAATCAAGCATTCAAATATGATCTAAGTAGACAATTATAACAATAATGGCATTTTCGTAATTAAAGAGTTGAAAGTCCAATAAGCATGAAAACATGGATTATATCTCTACAAACTTGATGAATGAACTTGCATAGGTTAACATATGATAAAATGGATGTAACATCATCATGAACAATGGATCTACATGGATCTACATATAGGATGAAGAAAATGCATGGAAATCACTAATTTAACACCAAATCGAGCCAACAATCCGATCTACTCCTTTGGATCCGTGTGAGAGATAATCACCACTCACCAAATCACCTAAACAATCCAAAAGATAACAACTTCAGATCTGGACAGCGAAGAACTAAGCTAGATCCGACAAGATCTCACTTCAAACGAAGAAATCTCTCTTGAAAAGATGAAGATCTTCAATCTAAGCTCTTGAATCTTCAATCTTGATCTTCGATTTGGATGGATGGAAGCACTAGATTAGAGTGGAGAAAAGAAGTGAAGAAGTGTAGAAGTCGAGCTCTCAAAATGGCAGCACTTCGTCGCTTCAAAATCCGGATCCCAAAAAGTGAGAACAACCCCTCCTATTTATAGCTGAAAACTGCCCTTAAGTCGTGACTAGTCTATCTCCTAAGTCGTTTCCGACTTACGACTTAAGCCCCTACGACTCAGCAACCCCCTACGACTTAACCAAGCTACGAGTCAACACACGCTCCTACGACTTAACCTTCATCTGTCTACGACTTATAGCATCTTCCAACTCAACACAAAGACTACGACTCATCAGGGTACGACTCATCAGGGTACGACTCATCAGGGTACGACTCATCAGGGTACGACTCATCAGGGTACGACTCATCAGGGTACGACTCATCAGGGTACGACTCATCAGGGTACGACTCATCAGGGTACGACTCATCAGGGTACGACTCATCAGGGTACGACTCAACTGGTCAGACGACTCAACTGGTCAGACGACTCAACTAGGCTTACGACTTACGACTTAGTAAGTATACGACTCATCCCTTAACTCGTCCAGTCCTTAAGTCGCGCCTACCCCTTAAGTCGTTCAAACGACTTATCCTTACCCCCTTAACTAGCCAAGTCCCTGAGCCGCTCCCATCTCCTGAGTCGTATACGACTCACGACTCATCCTAAGTCGTGAACGACTTAGGACTTAGGCAAATTTTTGCCTAAAATCTGAAATGGCCCAAAGTGCTAAAACTCCAGATTTGATGAACTTTTCGATCCATGAAAATACGGGTCGTTACATTAAAGCTCAAAAGAGAGATAGAAAAGAGAATGGAGTTAATCTAACGAAACAATATAATATGACACCTCATGTTAAATATTGGCTCTTTTGTTGTGCCAATTGATGAACCTCAACTCAGGCCAAGAGACTTGAATGGTTTAATTTTTCACGTTAACTATTAAAAGTTTGTAATATTAGGATTTTAGCCTTAAAATTTATGTCATAATTTTCGTCTATTTTTGTTTCAAATAAAAAACGTTTTATCTATTTTAAAAACAAATATAATAACCCTACATCGAGATTGTTATATGCTTTGTTTTTTTATATGATTTACCATTTATATATAAGATACTTTTATCTGTTCACTTCATTCTTACCACCAAGTCTTCTACTCTATTCTACAGTTACCACAATTCTATTAGTTATAATATTATAGAGTCATGTATATTTTTTCAGTTATATCATCTATATTCCTTAAGTATTATGGTGGTGCTTAACTAAAATTAAGAGAATGTAGGCATTAAATAAAATGAATCAATACTTCTATATCATCTATCAACATCATATCACCGCACTACAACGTAATTTCTAATTTGAAAGTTTTAACACGTACCTTTTAATAGGTTTATGTATTGTATCAAATAAATGTCACTAACAGATATGTATTCAAGAGCTTTTTTTATAGCATAGGAATCGTGGAGCATATAATTTTTTTTAGTTTTCTAAAATTTTAAACTTGCTTTACTATTATGTATCCAACAAAACATCTATATGAAAAAATATCTAATCGGATCTAGCAATTATCATAACATCATCCAATCTTCTTGATATCATAATATAATTTTTTATATCTTTCAAAAAAGGTCTTTCTTTTGGTTTTTAAATCTCGATCAACGTTAACGATTTAATAACCATTTTCCTATCTCAGCATAAACACTTACCATTATATTTTTCTTTTCACATAGTTTTGAGGTTGTTATTTTCTTAGCACTTTCTTTATTGAAGGGATGTCTCACCTTCTTTATTCCTCCACTTGTGAAATATTATAGCAAATTACTAAATTTAGTTTGTGCAGTTTTATCTAGAGGATGTAATATTTAAAATTTATGATTTTCTTATTACACTTGAACATTAAAATTGTATGTTTAAAATATAAGATTATATTATTATATTTAATGTAAATTATCTTGTATGTGTATGCTTAAGTTTCTCAAGAGAACTCGATAAAACAACAGGATGAGATGATGAGTTTGAATTTTTGATTTTGAGATCAATTCATAGATTCATAGAAGTGTTTTTAGAAATATTAATTGATATCAACTCATACCGCTTGAGTATTTATAGTTATATTATATTTTGATTTTCGACCGTTATATTTAGATGACATGTAATCCTACAACAAGTAATTGTGCACATAACACTTTATATCAATTTGTGAAACTTTGTGTGCATAGCATGAGTTTGTTGTATTAATAATTTATTACTCAATATTGATACCGGATCTAATTCACCATAATATAGCTAATTCATGAGCATAGAAATCCATAAACAAGTACACGATGATATGAGAATAATCACATCTTAACAAACACAAACATCATAATTCGACAACATATTACTCAACCAATATAATCGTCCAAGCGAAGTCAACCAAGATGTATACTCATGCGTACAAGAATATATATCAAGTAAAACACATGCACGCGCAACATATAAAGTACACAGTAGCGCTTTCATAGCAAGTATGGAATTTAGCAAACCACATGCTGTTATGCAAACATATGCAATCTCTCCATGATCCCAACATCGTAAATTGTTTGTGAATTTGATGACATATGCGAGGGTATATTTGGAATAAAAAGTAAATCAAGCACTAATCAATTAAATGATCTATTTCCCACTTTAGTTGATCTCGAACCAAGCCCTAGATCAACATTTGACTATCGTTTGCTGCCACCTCCGTATGATGCATCGATGTCAACCACCGCCATGGTGTCCCCCAAGCAGAGTTGTACTTCCCTACAATCGTTCAATCGCCTAAAATCGTCCCTAGGAAAACTTGTCACTACTGCCTACTAACTCGAATTCCAACCATATCTAACGTTGATAGATCAAATTTCGATCACCATCGAACTCCTCTCTTCGAGATGATCCCACCGACCAATATTGTCACGTATCATTTCACCTATTAAAATAAATCCTAACTGACACCCAATTTCATTAATTCTTCTTTGATCGCAATTTCTGAGCACTTCCAACTTCAAAAGTCTATGTTAGAGTCCAAATGTCTAAAGGACAATGTTGCTTAAAGTGGCATATTTAATCAATTATCAATTTATCCATTAATTATCAATTTAGATATGCAATGATGATCTAAGAGTTTGCAGCGGAAGAGCTTAGGTATCGTTTAGTTAAAATACCAAATGTTGAATGTTGAATGTTGGATGCTGATTGATGATTGCTGAATGCTAAATACTTAAATTATTATTTGTTTTCGTTTTAATTAGAAATTTATTTTGTGAACATAAACGACGAAGTTGACAATATTATCCTTCGAATTCTAAATTAATTATTCTTCAGTGCAATTGTCGTACGAAACATATTTAATCATTGTATCTAATGTCTTATATTTTATACAAAAAACAAAATCTCACGTGTTCAAGTACTATTAGATTTATAAAACACGTCAAAAATAGTAAATTTGACGACGTAAATATATTTTTATAAATGTTTGGTCGAGAAGAAAATATTTTATTAAAATAATTGAAGCTTGCGATGCGTTTGAATTATCAATTAACAGTTTCTGCATTATTAATATATATTAACGATTGAAATAAGTTATCATAAAAATATCACACGATTTTGTCTAACTTTGTACGAATATTAAAATGTTGGTTTTCCGCATATGTATTGTAGATTTTGTTTCAGTTTAAATTTTTAACTAAAGATAAATCGGTATTGTTCAGCTTGTCTAAATTATTTCTTTATAATTTTTTTTCACCTACATAACATATTCCATTTTATTTATTTTTGAATCAAAAATATATCGTATATTTCATTTCCATTCTTATTAACCAATTTATAAATTATCATATTTAACTTAAAATTACCATCAAATTTATTTTCTTCATTAGTTTTAGCATATACATTCCTAGTGATTGAAAACTACAATATAATGTTAAAACAAAAAAAATGGAAAAATTATCTCTTTTAAAAACTCCACTCCGAAGAGTAGAACCCCAACCCAGCTAGTCCAACCAGAGCCAGAAATGGAAGATTAGTCTGCCCAGCAGGAAGCATTCGTTTCCATAAACATGTATTTTGAATTTATGGAAACACAATTTCCCGCCTTAAGGAAGTAGGGCAGATGAGTATCGAACTTGTGACCTCATTAACATGTTGCAAATGTCTCTACCACTGCGCCACTACTGCGGACTTGGAAAAATTATCTCAATTATAGAAGAATGTAGAACTAAAAACAAAAGTGATGTTATGTTTGAACTTTTGTAATTGTTTGATATGGTAATAAAAACTTTATAAAACAATCACTTGTATTACACGTGGGTATAACTGAAACATGAAGTGCAATAAATGATCAGCACTATCAATAAGTACTAAAATTTTGCTTATTCATTTAAATGAATCAAAGAGCTTAATTAAAACACTTATTTGAAAACAATTATGTTACCCACCTCTTAGCTTATTTAATTATAAGCATTCAACTCTTATTCGCTCCAAACAGAAGCAGCCTTAGTCTAAGGCCAAAAGGAATAGATTGCCTGTGGTTTAACGTACCTCAAAAATCCTAATCAACTATAGACTTTCAGGGAGCTAAACTGACTGGTGGGTAGGTTTTCTAATAAAGAGAGTATGTATTTGAATTGCAATCACGTCGGTAAGCTATTTATGAACTTATAGTTAGGTGTTAGGTCTGCTCCTCTTTCATAATCATCAGGAGCGCCATAGTATTACAATTTACAAACAAGACCTTAAGTCGATCAGAGATGATCAACAAAAGAACAAATGGATATCTCATGATGCCGGTTGGCAATACGGTAAGTTTACAAAAGATGAACGAAAAGTATGCATAGAACAATAAATAATTATTTAACTTAAGCGAATAACAACTAATTAAATAAATAACATTTATTTAATTTCTTCCCATCCCTCGACCTACCAAGCTTAGGGTGTTCATGAACCAAAATTTACTGGATCGTTCACTGAGCTTTGCATCCAAAGGAGCACACCGAAGGTCATCCAAATTATGATGTACATAATTGCTCTCATATCATATCTGAACTTGTATATTATTATCTTACAATATCAAAGAAGCCTCGAAAACCATAACATCTATGTCAGAACACACCCTTTAGATCTGCCGTTAAATCAATGCAGACGCACAACATAACATAGCACATGATGCCTGCTGAAACGGTAGAAAACAGATCTCATCTTACAGTTTGATCAACGCCATCCAATTTGAACAGTAAATCATCAAACGTATATGTTGTTACTACACACATTCTCATATCATGAGCTCATTATATCAGAATTTCTGTACAACAATCAGATCTCAGATGAGAAAACATAAATAAACCCCTGAACATCTACGGTCTTAACTTATAAAAAATCATAACATTTGCTGCATTCACCCACCACTAGCTAAAATTATTTGCATTGTATACCTTTCAACATTCTCTATGAAAAATAATAGTTAGAGATGCAGTTTTGAATACCAAATATGGTCACGAAGTTGAATACTCCACAACTACCAAATATTTTACTAGTAGTGAACATTCAACATTCAATCATGGATAGTCCTATCCCATTGAAGCATATGGCTTCTAAAAAGCAGACGAACCGCCCTGGCTCTTTCCGAGTAAAGTCTCCTTTGCCTCGTTGATTTTCAAAGCAAGAAAGTGACTACCACCACTGTCAGGGTGGTTAGCGACCATCACCCTTCTGTGAGCCTCTCTTATCCTGTCCACAGGAGCATGTTCTCTGTAAAAAAAAAAAAGAATCATTCAAGGTACTATCACCTTACTGCCTATTGTAGCATGTCATGTAACTTGATGTGGAACTATCAAGTTAAGAGTGCCATAATTGCAGAAAAGTAAAAGTTTTGCATAGAATTACTTGAATGAGGATGAGGAATGAAGATTACAGAGCAATTTTGATTTAAAGCTACATTATTAACTTGCGGGTACGATCATGTGTTCCTTAAACATTATCAGTAAGAGGACCAACTTGCATGAAGAAATCCAACATATGCAGCAACCAATATATAAAATTGAGATGAAACATAGCATTATGAACATAAAAGCATTAAAGAGTGTACCTAACACCAAGAATCAATGCAGCTTCTCGTCTTGTCATTGTCTGCTCAAATCCTCCATTATAGAATCGTCTAACTCGTGGAACAACTGGTCTGGCTTTAAATGCCTGCCATGCTTGAAGAGCAAATCTACCAGCCAATGCAGCTGCTGCAACTGAAAAGGTAGCTACTACAGGAGTTGTCTGTAGTTCCATAATTTGAGTTTAGAAAGAAAAAAAAAGGTATCAGATATAGAACACCACAACATACTACAAGAGAAGTCTGTAGTTCATACTATGCACAATTGTCATGATGTATTGAAAATGCCAATTATGCTCACATTTGCTTTAGACAATTTGTGGAACATAATTAAGAGGTTTTTGAAAAGAGCTACAAATTTCAGCAATAATCAACATCATGATATTTGGAAAAAAGAAGACTCTATTGCAGTGGTAACACATACATATTTGATTTGAAACTCTTAAAAAGTCGGTAAAAATGTGAAATGCTCTCTGTTTCATTTTCACAGTAGAAATTTGTATATGTCACAATGTAAATAGCTGCAATTTAAAATTACCGTTTCAATGCAATTGACAAAGGAAATGTGTTTTCAAAATAATAATAATAGAAGAATTACTTTGGTAACGATTTTCCTTTGAATAATCAAGCAAGAAAATTTGGCTAGTTATATATAAACAAAGGGAGGTGCATGTTGGATTCTAATTACATTAAAAGTCATCACTCATCAGTCATAACGCTATGATTTTGTTAACTGAATTTAAAAAAAAAATAACTTGCAAAGAACTACAAAGAAGAAAAACTAAACTTGCTAAAGCAAAAACATCATATGGAAGCCCAATGTATATTAAGTAACAGATATGCCTGTAGAATCCAGCAAAAATAAATGAACACAGAAAGTAATTCAAAACGCAATAAAATTAAGAAAGAAGAGCATACCATAACCTACAGTAAAGGTCAATTCGTTAATCGCAAACACAGCTGCCAAAACGAAAAATTGAATACGATTAGCCAAAACGAAAAATTGAATACGATTAGATAATCAAAATCTAAGCTCCTATTAATTGCCAATGTTAAAATAACTTATCAATATGCCTCTGTAAACAACAATAATAAGTTGGATTGAGAGAAGAATTACCACGGTCAATCGGTTAACGTAGCTTGTGATTCCTGCTTGAAGAAAAGAATAAAGTATAATTTGAGAGAAATCGTGTATTTGCTAATTTGGAACAGATGAGAAGTTAATTGGGGTTTATATGGCTTTTGTTACAGCTGCCGTGGCTTGAGCTTCAAGAAAATAAACTTTTAAAGACGGTGCACAGAGGAATAGTCTGGAATCGGATGCCACGCTTACACGCTATGGTACTGCTGTTAAATTAGTCTTGCGTACGTATTGATGCATTGAATGAACCAATCTATGGTATTAATTTAGGCTAATTCTATTTATCCCCCAATTGTCACTTTACATGCGCCAAATAATACAATAAGGTACCATACGAAAAGCTTTTTTTTATATATATCATTCGTTTTACAAAATTAACTTTATTTTCATCTTTCTTATCTTTCTTCTTTCAAGTTTAAATTCATTTACACAAAACTAGAAATTTCTAACGCTAAATTAGGTTACAATTCAACGGAGTGAGCTTTAATTTTTGATATTAATATTATAACTTTTTTAATTTTTTAAAAATTTCTCCATTTCAACAAAATTAACTATCATTTTAGAAAAAGCTAAATACTTTTAAATTAAAGCAACTAGTTGTGAAAGATTTTATAATTGATATTTTAGGTTTCATGATAATAAAATTCATTAACTTTTCATCAAAATGTATAAATTTGACTAAATTTTATTAAATTTAAAATTTTTATACAATGGATTATAAGAGAATGATACAAAATTGCAATTAAGAAAAGGGTTTTTTAATAACAAATTATTTTAGAATAACTAATGGTGTATGTAAGGTGAATTTTGGTGTATGAATAGAACTTACCATTAATCTATTAATTTACAAGGGCATGGTCAACATGTATGCTGAAAACATATGTTAGCCATTAGTTTATACTAAAATATAAAAATGCCTATTTCAAATGCATATTTTATAGTTGCACGAAATTGAACATGTGGATTTAAAAAGAACTAGTTAAGTAAATTAACAATCTTAATACATACCATCAGGCAAATGCCACTTAATTTATTTAATGGTGTATTTTTATATATTTTTCAGCTATATGAAGATGAAAATATATGTCTGCAATTTTGTATATTGTAATTTATTCATACCGGTCTTTTCTTGAATATTACTGGAAAACATTTGTTTATAAATGTAACGACCCCGGATTTTATATATATTTAAATTGATAATTAAATTAATTTTTGAATTAAAATTGCGAATAAATGGTTTAAAAATATAAAAGTAACCCGTTAGCTAAATTTCTAATAACAAATTAAAATAGAAATTATTTATATTACAAGGCTAAAAGTATTTGAGTTAGAAATAAATAAAAATGGAAATGTATAAGATAAACTATGTACAAAATATAAAAGTAAATACACTTAAATAAAATCTAACAACATTTCATATCAGCCGAAAAATAACAAGATTTTTAGCCACCAAAAATATATTATCAGCCACCATATTAATAAAAAAAAAATCATTAGCTGTAAATAGAAAAGGAAACAAGCAGTACATAATATCACCTCCAACTAATACAATATAATATCAGCCACCACAAAATCTTGCACAGCCGAAAGCAAAAAAAAAAATGAATTTGTACAAACTCATAAATGCAAGCCATCACGTTCAAGCATATCAGCCTCCACTTAAAAGTACTAGAGGAAAAAAATATATGGCATGTTGTACAAACCACATTATCACTTGTACAAAATAAATATTATCTTGTACAACTCATTTTCTTATATCAAACTCATTCTTTTATCAACCTTTCTTCATTTCAAATTCGTTCATTTCAAAACTGAGATAGTATCACTTTGTCGACTGAATGCTGTACATTTAAAAAAAATTCACACAGTACCGGTCGACTGAATACTGTTTTTCAGTGCATACACAATAATTTTATAAAATGAGTGGTAAAAAGAATTTGTGAGTGAAGAGCTTTAAGGATGGATTTTAAAAAAAATCTATATTAGACTGATTACATATAGACTCAATCAATACGAACCATATTTGAGTTGATGAGCTCGGATTTGCCATAGTCGTAGATTTGTTAAGATTATTCGCCTCTTGTCAGCATTCAAAACCTTATGATCCAACAACAACAAGTCATGTTGCAGCTAATTGTGACTTGTTTACTTTAAAAAAACCACAACTAGTCTTTGTGGCCGATGAATTTAATTGAAGGGCCAATTATTAAAACAACAAATAAATTGGCTTTTTTAATGCAGAATGCATTAAAACAGTAATCACTTTTCTGTTTTAATGCATACTCATTAAAACAATAAATTTGCATTGAAACATCAGTCATTTTGCCGTTTTAATGCACATTTGATTATTGATATAATGCATATTAATTTATTTGTATTTTAATGAATAGTTATTAATTTAAAAAACTGATTTCTTCGGTTGACTCGAATGTTTTTTGGATGCGGACATAGTTTTGTTTAGTTTTTCGATACTAAAAAGGATGAAATTAACCAAACAGGCGTTAAGAATGGTCCGAGACAAGTTACAAAAAGTGGTGAATTCTCGTGCTGTAAAGAAGTAAGGATACACTTAATGTGGTGTGAACCACACCTTTGAGACTTCAAAATGTACCTAGACATACATCGCATATAAAAGAATCTTCATTCTTTGATAAAGTAGAATAACAAGTGATACATACCACTACTGCAAAAATGCTTATATTTCATCGAAAATTGACGATGTTCAATCGACGAAGGTCAAAGACAAGAAATCAACAATTCGTATCTCATCATTCCGTGCCATATTTTGTCTCAAATTTCCTGACGTCTTTGCGGCAAAGCATAGCAAAGGCATCAATTAAAAAAATTATTTGGTAATTTCTCATTATAAATAAATATATTCAGCTTTGATACTTGACTACAACTTTATTTTACATTATTTTCATTCGTCAATAATGTATACAAAAAATTATATAGTATTTTAAAATTGAAATAATATTTATTTACTGGCACTAAATTAGTCAGGACGGCCACAAATGGTAAACTATACATGAAAAAATCTATACTATAATATTATTAGTCAGTTGGATTTCAAGAGCACACAGGCCTCCTTCATATTTTGAAAAATGAACAGCCACGTTTTTAATTTCTCTTTATTCCAAACTTTGAAACTGATAACTTTTTCTACATTAATTGGATTTAAGAATCGATTTCACTATTAAATATCAAATTTAATATGCTTTCCAATGATATCCATTGTTGATAGCTAAAAATAATTTTTAAAAAATCATAGTTTTTCGGATTATTCATATTATTAAAGTTATTAAATCCGTTTGACTTTATTTCTTTTAACTAATCTATGTCATTGATTGTTTTGAAAATTTCCAGCCTCTGATTCTACTTTCTCAAATTGCAGTCAAGTTTGGTTAAATCCAACATTACCAAAATACAACAACAATGTTAGATGGAATTAGAAATGGAACCAGAAAACTCAAAAGCATTAAATACAATTATATGCTTCTTATTATATTGAATTTTCTTTGACTGTAAAAGAAATACAATGATATTATTCACATTAAAATAAATATTGTTGAATAATGGTTGTTAGTTCCAACACTTCAGACATAAAATATGTATGCTTTAGATTTAGCATATTTTCATAAGAATCGTTTAAAACAGAAATAAATCTCTTTATCCTCTAATCTTATCATTCTACAATAATATGATGCTATAATATTATTAGTCAGTTGGATTTCAAGAGCACATAGGCCTCCTTCATATTTTGGAAAATGAACAGTCGTGTTTTTAATTTCTTTCTATTCCAAACCTTGAAATGTGATAACTTTTTCCACATTAATTAGATTTAAGAATCGATTTAACTATTAAATCTCAAATTTAATATGCTTTCCAATGATATCCATTGTTGATAGCTAAAAATAAATTTTTTAAAATCATAGTTTTTCGGATTATTCATATTATTAAAGTTATTAAGTCTGTTTGACTTTATTTCTTTTAACTAATCTATGTCATTGATTGTTTTGAAAATTTGCAGCCTCTGATTCTACTTTCACAAATTGCAGTCAAGTTTGGTGAAATCAAACATTACCAAAATACAGCAACAATTTTAGATGGAATTAGAAATGGAACCAGAAAGCTCAAAAACATTAAATACAATTATATTCTTCTTATTATATTGAATTCGCTTTGAGTGTAAAAGAAATACAATGATATTCTTCACATTAAAATAAATATTGTCGAATAATGGTTGTTAGTTCCAACACTTCAGACATAAAATATGTATGCTTTAGATTTAGCATATTTTTCACAAAAATCGTTCAAAACAGAAATAAATCTCGTTATCCTCTAATCTTATCATTCTACAATAATATGATGCTACATAATGTGTTCCTAGACATAGTCAGTTATGGGATCATCATCAACACTTGCGTTCTCATGAATCATGTCAACGTTGCTTTTGGCATTTTTGGATCAATGGTCAAGTGTAAACCAAATGTTGTTACCTGCACTGCTTTTATAGATAGTTATTACTGAAGCAACAAATGGAATCAACGACATCAAGTATTAAAGGAAATGATTGATAAAGGTATCTCACCAAATGAAGTTACATATAATGCAGCTGATGCACACAATACACTACGCCATAGATTGCATACTGCAACACCGAAGAAGTGATGCAGGATGTGCCAAAAAATGTTGCTGAAGGCTAAAAAAGGGCAAAGGCAACACTTTCTCGGTGTTGCATTTTGCCGCGTTGCCGCAGACCTCAAAGGCAACATTTTGACTATCTAAGGCAACATAAGAAATATTGTTGCAATAGAATCCTATTTGGGTCTATAGCAACATCCATAGATGCATGTAGCAACATTCAAAAATGTTGCTATAGATATTAATTTTCTGAATTTGTGGGGCCCACAATGTAGAGCATATTTGATTTTTTAATAGAAATAAATATTTATTTAATAAAATGCTATTGCACAGAATTTGATATTTAAACAGTAATTTATTTAAATAAATATTTTATTTCAACATTTGAAATAGTACAAATTCCTGACTCCACTATTTTACAATTCAATGATATATAACACTGATATTCACATATACAGATATTCCTCACTACATCACTCAGTTCACTCATTACATATGCAGTTTCAATTTATACAGACACCGACAAATATATGCCGAGCCGAAGGCGAGCCGAGTGCCGAGCCGAAGGCGAGCCGAAAAGCGGGTCCGGGCGCAGCGCCGGCGGGGGTCCGGGGCACCGCAGTCCCGGCGGGGATCGACCTAACCTATAAATTTCGAACAAGTGGGCACCGCCCGATTCATCCGATTTCGGAAGATCGAGCCTTCTTTGAAACGACGTAAAATGATGCACAAATGAAGATCGAGCCTTCTTTGAAACCACCCTTCACCATATTACAACTTTCCCAAACTTCCCAAATTTCACCAACCTTCAATACTCTATAAACAGCAGAACACTCACCAAACTTAGCTGTAATAATCATCAAGCAAATAATTGTAAGTAAATCCGCAAATAATTTCAACCAACAACACCATCACTGCATCAATAACAGAAGTTTCAAAAGAATGAGGTGTGTACACACCTACATTTGTTGGCAACGATGTGAATAGCAAGGTCCATTTGTTAGAGGCCAAGGAAAGCAGCTGTCCAGTATAAATCAGAATTATCAGTAGCACTAATAGAGGCATATTGTCGAACATCTTGAGCCCGCTCACAACCCAAACCGACTTCTGCAGAAATCTGTGCATCAAAACTTATAACCATGGCATAGTTAATATTAAAAACAAAATCACATATAGTAAACTTCAGTATTTCAATCATTCGACGCATACACAGAGATGAACAACACTTAAGATTGCAGAATTGCTTTGTTCTTATCTAAAACTATCTAAATTGAGGCGAAGGGCATGGAATATCATTGGAAAAACCAAAACCAGATGAATTGCATAGCATACTCTAACCATGTCGCTTATAAGGTACGAATATGGGATACCAAGGTCGGTATCGTAATTTGCCAGTACGTCCTGAAGGGTCGATTCGCCAAAGAGGAGGAAGCAGAAGAAGCTCGTGGCCATGTAAACGATACAACATAGAGCTATAGAAGTTTGCGATATCGGTCTTATTTGGGATGAATCCTCGAGTTCGTTGTTTATGCTGTGCACTGCATAAACATCGATTAATGGTTAACAGTGTTTTTAATCAAGAAATTAAAGTATCGATTTTAAAGTATGCTTTACCATTGAAATTGCAGCTATATGCATTGACAAGAACAGGAAAAGCTGTAAACAAGTTAAAGAAAGAAGACGCATCGATTGTTTTAGGAAACAGTCGCGGCATGTTGGCAAGCAGCAGCGAAATTGGGGTGAGAACAAAATGGGAACGAAAATATGATTTGGAAATTAGGGATTTGGAAATTGGGGATTTGGAAATTGGGGATTTGGAAATTGAGGGTGAGAACGAAATGGTATGAAAAGTAAAGCGGGAAAACGAAATTTCTGGGCAAATTGCAGTGGTGATCCATTTTAACAACCAGATTAAATGTAGGCCGTTGGATCGTATTCACGCGGATTGCTAATTTTATTAATTTTTTAATTTGAAAACATCTATAGCTACTGCAACATCTTGTTGATGCCTATGCTAACACCTTGAAGCGAGTGTTGTAATAGACAAAAATCAGCATACCTACCGTTACATTATAGCTAGCAACACCATGTAATTTCGTTGCAGTAGGCCATCTATGGCGTAGTGATATATTTATATGTGTATAATGTATATGTGTATTGTGTGGAAATTTTATCTTTGAAATCATTTTTGCTCGATATTTTGCATTTGTTTATCAAGCACCAATACTATCTCCATTACTGTTTTCAAAGATTTATACACAAGTTTTAGACAAAATGCAAACTTATTGGAAAATTGATAAAAAAAAGATCACTATTTCTTAATCAATGAACCATATAAATCATTTAACCATGTTATGATGATAAGAGGTTGAGTGCGGTCCGTATGCGAAACACGGGTTTGCACTAGTGATATACTATGAACGATATACAAATAAAATTTAAAATTATATACTGTAAACTATATACTACAAATTATATGATATAAATTATATAGTAGTTTATATATCATAAAATATATACTAATTAATTTAAAGTATGTGGAATACTAGAAAAAAAACTAAATAAAACAATCGGTGGGATGTTATTAAAGCGTGGTTGAGCGATAAGCAAGTAACATGAAATTTTTGTTAGATATTATTATCTTTTTTTGATACTACTGAACATTGCATGATTTTTCTTGATAAAATATTATTAACTTCATATAATAAAATTGTAATAATATTTGATATCATGAACATGTTCTAAGCTTTTCATGTAATATTAAAAAAATTATACGTTTAGATTTTGAAAATTCAAAACGTAAACATGACAGTCGATTTAAACTAGTCGTACTCAATAGAATATTATTCGTAACTTATCTAGAACGATCAGTTTAAACTAATAGTTCTATTTACATTTGGAATACCTGTAATCCGACCATACAAAATCAATTATGTTGTCAAAAATGCTTAAATATAGAACATTGTGTCATTTTAATTAATTTTAACTTGTAATATTTATTAAAACCTATAAATTTGAATAAACTATAACAAATTATATATTGTTTTAAGACTAAAAAAATAAATTAAATTTTAATATTATTAATTATATATTATGTAGTAATATTAATAAAATTATATACTCGTATTAAATCTTAATATTAGTTAATAAAGAATTTAATAATAAATAATAAATTTAAAATAGAATTAAAACAAGTAAAGGAAATAAATGGTATTGGAAAGGTGTTAGGTATTCCCAACGCTTTGTTTTATGAATAAAATATTGCTTATGTTGGAAAGGCATCGGGAACACCTACACCTTCCCGATGCATTCCTAGTACAAAATCCCCTAATCCCTTTCGAAGTCAATTCGATCTTTCTCACTTTCTTCTCCAAATCAAAAAACCCTTTTCCCCAGATAAAATAACCCATACTTTAGCCCTATTTCGAAGCTAGCCAAATCGCGCGGCCTCTTCCTTCACTGAAACATGACAAAGCATGTATCGAGTACCATATTCGATAACGTTGATCGAGTATGTCTACCACCTCTTTGATATTTTCAAGCAACTAACACCTCCATCGAGTATCAACCAACAGCGACAACCTTAGAATATCACAACACAACACCACCAATACCTCGACATCTCTTAAAACCACCACCACTTTGAGCACTTCCATCACTACCAACACCAATAATAATTACTTTCAACACCTCCTCCCTCCTTCTTCATCTTGGTATAATATTTTTATTTTAATTAAAGTTAATTAATTATGATAATAACTAAGCATATTTAATATGTGTTAACGTGTCTGTTGGGTGTCAAATTCAAGTTGATATAGATGACCAACTTGTCAGCGAAAATTTCTAGACATTAGAATGAAGACGTCATAACACAATATATATATATATATATATATATATATATAATTAAATAAATAGTATTTTCAAAAATATTCTATGGTTAAATAAAATAGGATTATTTTATGTACAACCTCGAAGTTGTATTTAAAATATAAATTCTATGTATTTTTGTGTAAAAACTTTTTAGGAAAAAATGATTTCATTTGAAGAAATACTTATTATTCTAGTAAGAAAATCATTTTTTAAGGATGATCTTGAAATAATAATTTTTCTTAAAACAAATGATATTTAATTCAGTTTGTGAATGATTTTTATTCAAATAAATATTTTGTTTGATATGTTGGCATGTTGAAAGCTTGATATTTTTAATTAATCTTTGAATGGTTTTAATTATCGTGATTGGTGAATATATTGTGTGTGTGTGTGTGTCTACATATATATTTATGTATGACATATATTATATGTGTGTGTATATGTGAAAACTCGAATATACTGATTGTTGGACAAGTAAAAAAAGAAACACACACACACACACATATATATATATATATGGAAGGCATTTAGATCCTAAGTTTTCCATCATCCCCATTTATCACCAAAATGTCATTTGTTGGACCTAAAAGATAACCATAGGGGTTGGAGGGTGAGGAAGGGTCAACGAGAACGTTTGACCAATACATCAAATAGTGGAAATAGAGTACATCTAGTGGATGAGGTTTTGGGATATCCAGGGATGCAGAAAAAAGGATCTACATAACTTCCCATACTTACACACAAATGAGTGTATACCTGGCTGAATGGGAAGTGAAGTAAAAATAAAACAATATATACATACATACGTGTGTATAAATGTAAGTCAAAGAATTCTCTAGCTAGTACTATCATATGGCGGCTAACCCTAATTGTCCAATTAATCAAAACCCTAATTCCTTAAATTCTAATCCTAATAATTCCTCAAATCCAAATCAATATGATATCCAAACAGGAGATACCCACACAACAGCTGCGATTGGGGAAGATGATGATGGGTGGGAGGTTATGCGAAGGAGGTGGAACAAAATTAAGTCGAGAGCAGGCGAAGTGGGAGTTGGTGATAAATGTGATGGTGCTTTCAAAGGTAGGCAGGACGAGCTAATATCAGTAGATCTGGAGCTCAACAATGACCTTCGAGGGATGGAGAGCATTTCAAACCACGTCCCAAGCAAAAGAAAAACCATTTCATAATTGATCAAAACTCTAGACCAACCACTTGGTGCGATATGGTGAAAAACAAAGTCAGAGACGAATCTCTTTCGTTTCGCCAACCAACAATTATCAATAACAAACAAACTGCAATCATTGAAGCAGAGGAATTAGAAGATGCGGACAAGATACAGGTGAATTCTATTTTAATCAACCTAATGGGAAACAGACCTTACTACTTTAATTTCGAAGCATGTATCACGAGAATATGGATGCCCAAGGGTGGATTTGAAATCCACTCGAAGGAAAATGGGTTTCATTTAGTTCAACTTGAAAAGGAGGAGGATTGTAGAAGAGTGTTGGAGGGTGGTCCTTATTTTATAGATGATAATAAGTAATCATAATGTGCAAATGGAGTAGAAAATTTAAGTACGACAAGGATCTTTTGACCACCATTTTCATATGGGCGAGACAACCAGGGCTGAATTTTACTTATTGGAATTCCAAATCAATGAGTAAAATTGCAAGTGTAATTGGAAAGCCAATCAGCTTGGATGAATATATGAAAAATAAAAAGATGTTGACATATGCGAGAATACTCGTTGTAGTAGAAGCAGACCATGAATTCGATAGAGAGATTCAAATACAAAATCTAGGAGAAGAGCTTTTTTTTAGAAGTTTGAACATGAATTTTAACCCCAGCTTGCAGAAACTGCATATGCTTTGGACACACAGTTGAACAATGCCCCCACCAAATTTGAAGGCAAGTGGGTTCCAAAAGAAAAACAAGATACATCTAATGTGAATAAGACAATTAACATAACTGAAGAAAAAGGTGAAATGCACTCAAGTGATCATAACAAATGTTTAGATGAGTCAGTGGAGGAAATCAGTAAAAGTAATAAAGTGAATAATAACATTAATAAAGACCAGGTGTTCATACAAAATAATACTGATGCATAGAACACTAAGTTAACCAATGCAGAAGATAATGCACATGTAAACAATTTTACAAATGAAGAAATAAACACGACCACATAATCACAAAGTCCCAAACACAGAAGTACACAAAACTGTAATAGTTCAGAGGAGCAAAGTCCATAGTCCATTTATACAACTAATATTAACATGAATTCAAACTCAGACAAAATCAATCTCTAGTAGTAAATGTGGCCGCTCAAACAGGATATGAAGCGCTCTTAGATTGCAGTTGGAACATATCGGATCATCAAACTCCAAGCAAAGCCTCGCCAGTGTCCCTGACTGCTTCACCAAGGGACAACCTTCTCTTCCTGACTGCTTCACCAAGGGACAACCTTCTCTTTGAGACCCTCGGAGAACCTACATTTGACACAACTATTTCATCATCGAACACTTCAGTCATAGTTAATACTTCAAATTTAGCCAAGTTTAAGTCTAACTTAGTTTTCTCAAATTTGTTGGTCTTTAATCAGTTGAATATGGCAAAGGAGAAAGTGAGTTAGCAAAACCACTAAAAGTACACCGAAAATTGAGCTCTCAATGCCACCACCCCTTCAATCAGAAATGCATACCAAAGAGAATGCTATCTGGGATGTTGTTGAGAAAAAAGAGGGAACGCTTACATAAAGAAAATCGACAAATAAGGAGGGTCAACCATCATAAATTAAAGAAAAAAGAGGGAATGCCTACGTAAGTCCAAGCCCATTCTAGTTGGGCGGCTAGGTTAGAGAAGAGGATTGCAGGAAGTGGAAGAGCAAGAGTGGAAGGAGAGGTAGAAGCGATGTTGAAAAGATCATCAAGAGTGACTCACCCCAATCTCTCAGCAAGGTCGCTTACAACACCTTCAGGCGGAGGAAAATAGTGAATGTGGGAGTCGAGAAGAGACTACAAAGGTGGGATAGGAAGAGCCCTTAGAGATAAAAGGGGTGGACGCAATAGGCTTTTGGAAGGTTGGTCCGAGGCTTCATCTCCATCGTGCTCCCTCTTTCAAATCCTCTTCTTCACCGTTGTCGATTTCTTAGTCTCGAGAAACACATCAGCAAGGTCACTATCCATTTATCCTGCATATAACAAAATTACGAAGAGACGTCTTTGCTAGGGTTAGGACCATAAGGTAACAATTCTTTATTCCATTTTCAAGATATTATACCCCTAGGTTCATCCAAAATGGAAGGAAACTTAAAAATGGAATGAGAGAAGTTGCGGTTCAGATGTAGAAACTTATGCTTTTCCAGCATTGAATCAATAAAAAAATTTCATTTTTTCTCTCAACTCCACCTAAACCTAAGATATGGTTCATACAGGACTCATACAACTTAGAAGCATGATCAGAAAAAATAATCTAATTAGGATGTGAACGAAAGGAAGGGGGAAAGTTATCAGAATTCGAAATAAAGAAGTATTGGTCAATCCATTTCTGGGTTCTACGAGGAACATATGTAAGGATCGATTTTTGACTTGGGCATAATAAAATCCAACATCAGCCCCTGAAAGACTTCTGTTAATGTCAAACAGAAATTGGAGCTCTTCAGACGTAAAAGGAGAACCATTCTTTGCATAAAGAATAAAAGTGGTAATCACGAGGGAATAAGAAAGGAGGGGAATTTGATAGGAGCAAGATCGATAGTGGCTAGCCACTCATAAAGGATCCGGTTCAGAGGTAGATGAATCCCACACCGTATATGTACAGGAGTAATAGAGATAAACCCATTAGAAGGAGTATGGATATGCTCAAGGGACTCCAGAACTCTAACCTCGTAATCCTTGAATCCAAAATGGTTCAAGATGCTCACGACATCTCTCGATTGGGTTATCTTGAATTATAAGGATAAAGGAGAGGAGGAAGAGGATGCCATATCTAAAACCCATAGAGGAAATTACCAATTACTATTAAAGAGTAAAAAGAACTACAAAAGGAAGAAGATCCTTACTTTAGTCTGAAAGAGAAATAAAACTTGAAAGAAATAGGATTAGCAGCTAGTTATCTTTTATCTCTTTTATTACTTAAGAAAGCACCTAAAAGAAAAAGAAGAAGAAGAGAGAAATATACTTACCTCGGAAACATCGCAGCCATACAATCAGAATGATGGAAAAATCCCCCAAATGTTAGTTGATTAATGACAAGGAAGATAAGCGCAAGAAATAAGATGAATTTTCATATGAAAAGAAAAGATGGGGTTTACAGGTTCTAAGAGGGTTGGCCAATAAATGGATGACATGCATGCTTAGGCATTAAATGCAAAACGACTACAAAGACTTTTTCTTCCTTTCAAAAAGAAGGGAGAAAAGAAGCCAGAAGTGATATGTTGTAGGAAAATATGAGAATAGAGGCAAGTCCACGCCTACCTACGATCAACGTAGACCTAGGGGTAGGTGTTATACCCATACTTTCCACAACATTGTCAAAGGAGGCTTGATACAAATACTGAGCTGGAGGAATGACTCTCATAATATTTGACTTAGGGAAAAAAGTAGAAAGCAAAGTCCAGATGACACTGCACCAAGAGAATATGAAGCTGCAACATGGCATAGAAACTGCACCCACTCATTTAACACAGCGTTGGCACTATAGCCTGAAACGGGCACAAGCACATCCCTTTAAGCAATTATATGAAAATGGAGATGCGCTACACATGTAAATTTACATGTGAAATTAAAAAATCTGCACCGCAATTCGATGTCAAAAGGCTATGGGGATGCGCTCCTATTTGACATAGAAATAAAAAAACGGCGCCGCTGTCCAATATCAACATCATATTAATATATGGAAATGCGCCGCCACCCCGACATGACAGACACAAAGACCCAAGGAGAGAGGCGATAGGAAAAGACTGTGCCACAACTAAAAGGTCCTAACTTCATCCCCCAATATCATTAAGTTTGTTTCAAAGGGCAAAGACAATGGCACGACATCTCCAATGTCAAGAGCTGCTCAAAACAAGTTCACGTAATCAACCACCAAAACAGCAGCATAATCTCTTCTACAAGGCAATGCAACTCAACTCCAACTATCCCCAGCGCAGTACTATGCAAACATAATAGATTAGATTGTGCGGTACTGCTTCAAAAGCATCGACGCAGCACAAGGACTATACAGCACCACTACTCAGGGTAGAACAAAGGCACACCTCTCAACAAAGAGCAGTTCATAAGCCACTTCCTCTCCGGAATCAGAAGTGCATAACCCATTTAAATTTGAGTATCCCGCCTCGATTTCATGCATTCCCCCTTCATTTCAAACCTCTCGCCAACGTTCGAAATCCAACCACCCAAATTACAATTTTCTATCGAAAATCACACCAGCAATCTGTGTATGTTGAATACGTAAGATAGATGCCTGACACGTGGTGCAATTCAACGGTAGAAATACAAGGAGCAAAAGAGTGACGTTGACAATACGCATGAGTCATTCACAGCAAGAATTTTTTTTATTAGTTGCATTAGTTGGTATTGTTTCAATGCCAAATGCCACTGTTAGTCATTTAAAAGAATAAAAACAAATAAATAAACGCTGCTAAGTGATCCTCGCTAATGGTTTTCCAAAATTTTGATGAAATTTTTTTCGGCCGTTTATTTTTCCCACATAATGCTTAAACCATTTTTATTATCCTTATCCTCCAATTGAAGAAAAAACTTAAAGGAATTCTCTTCAATCCTATTTGTATTCGTTTCTATCTTTCATGATTCAAGGGTTCTTCAGCATCGTTCCAAGTGGAAAAGCACCACAAGAAACTAGACTAAAACTTTAGCCAATGATAGTCGCAATCCAAATACACGATAGATAGCCCTAATTCAAGTTTGACGTGGTCGAATTTTCAGCCGATTTACTATCAAAAACTAGTCGTTGCAAATGTACAGTCCTTCATCATATCGTGAATTGGGGGTAACAGATTCTACTCTGACTACATCATTATATGATTTTTTTTTATTGTTGCTATTCTTAACCGAAATCAAGAAGTAGTTGAGCAGTAAGCTATAGAGAATGGTATAAGTGGAGATTTCGTTAATATAAATTAACCAATGTTAAAAATAATGTAATTACTCATATAGCCATAATCGTAAGAAAATTAAGTACATTGTATGGTTTGCTAGTTTTCTTAATGCCTTGACAGGTAGGACCACAGACAGTAGTGATGTTTACGTAAATGTGCATATTTTTACCACCATATTTAATCTATTTAAATTAAATAAATGATCATATCGAGTATTTTAACTTGTTTAAACCAAAATTCAAATTATTTCAAATTGTCACATATTCATCTTCATCCAAGGGCAAAATAGTTATTTTTGTGCATATATTAATTTTCTAAAATTTAATTGAAAATTTCTATATTGTTTTGTAGGAATTTGAATTCATATACAAGTGGTTTCATGATGATATATGCATGCACAAGAGTGAAGAGAACAAATAAAGATGGAAATAATTCAAAGTGAAGATAATGGAGGACCCCACCTACCCACCTTTCTTCATGTACAAATTAGAGGCTAATGCGCACGCTTATGGAATTAATGGCTTTATGTACACTTAAATAATGATTAGTAGAAGCTAATGATTACTTGGCCTCCACACTTTCTCAAAGGCAATTTGGGCATTCCCCAAAAAATATGAATTAGGGTTTAACACTTGTATAAATACCCCATATCTTCATGTAACTTGCTTCCCTCCCTTAGTCTTTCTTAGTTAGTTGTTAGCTTAAAAATAAAAGAAAGCTCTCTTTCTCTTTTCATGGCTATTTAGCCATTTCTATTTCTTGTAATTTTTCTTTTCTTTCTTATGCAATTCAATATATGCTCTTTACATTTACATGCTCTCTTTCTTATATTGTAGTGTAGATTTCTTTTCATTTATGCAAGTAGAATAGTTTTCCTTACTTTTTGCTCTCTTTTTCCTTTTGTTAGTTTCATGTTGCTTTCTACATTTGTTCATATGATAACAAATATAAGAGGCTAATCCCTACAATTTAGGGGTAATGAAGTTCTCTAGTATGTAGATGCAACATTTTGATGTTTATGCTCTCTTTTTGTGCTTAATGAATCATTTGAAGTGGTTTAACTTGTTGTTTTTGATGTGAATTTGATAGACTATATTGTTGACACCAAATAGACTATGCTTAAACAATCACAAACAATGATTACATCTTCATCTACATATGATGATGGTAATAAAGTGATTGTTGAAATTAAAATTTGATGGCCTATATTTCTAAACAATAGTTAATAGGCCATGCTTAAAATAGATTTTGCTTTCAACTTTGTTGTCATATTTCATGAGAGTTAAATGTGTATTAGTGGTTGTGTTATAGTTTGATGGTTTATATTGTGCTAATTAATAGCACAAATATACCATACTTATGATAAGCACATCAACTAATTACACTAATGACAAGAAAAGAGAGATCATAACTTCATTTTGTTGATTTATGTGATCTAGAGAGTGGAAATTGCCTCTAAATTGCCTTCACACTCTCATATTGTTATCAATTTTCTTTTGCTAGTTTTCTACATTTTCAGCTAATCACATTTTCAACTTTGGTTAATTTGATTGAATAGAGATTTAAAATCATCAATTTCCTGCGGATCGACCCGTATTCGCCACGTACTACAAGTGTACGCCGTGCGCTTGCGGTAAAATTTATTTCGAAATTTTTCGACGGTTTTTTAACTCGATAGAAATTCCGTCGTTAAACAAGTTTTTGGCGCAAACAAAAAACAAAAACAAAATTTCAAAATCCAAAAGTAAAAAAAAAATTGTAGATATTTCTTAACTTTATTTTTAAATCCTTTCTTTTGATTTTTTTTTTCAAAAACAAAAATCCAAAAAAAAAATTGTTAGAAAATCAAAAATCCAAAAAAATATAAAATATTTTCAAAACCAAAAAAAACTGAAAATCCAAAAACAAAACAAAAATCAATTTTTCTTTTAAAAAAATAAATAAATTCTTTGTAAATATTTTTCCTTTATAAAGAAAAAAAAACACATTCTTGAAAATGTCCGAGTTTCCCCACTTACGTGAATTTTATAATAGTTGTGAAAATCAATATAATCCATATGATTTGACTCAAAATTCGTATGGATATTTTAACAACAATTATTGTTTAAATGATTCGAGTTTTGAACCAAAAAATTTTCAAAATAACAAACAACCCTCGAATCTCGAAAATAGCATTGAAATGATTTCATCTTTACTCGAACTCTCTACACAACAAAATCAAAGGATAAATGAATTGTGTAATTCATATTTGTGTGATAACTCAAGTCAAAATTTTCAAAATAATCAAAATTTGAATTCAATTCAAAATTCAAATGGTTTCGAGTATAGCCCATGCCAATTCAATTTCGAACTTCAAATTGAATTTCAACATCAAAATGAAAATGTGAACCAATTTTTAAATAATTTTGACAATGGGAATAATCTCGACCATGATACAATTGAAAACTTTGGTTATCAACAAATTCAAAGTGAAAATTTTCAAACTAATAATCATGAATTTGACTTTGTTGAGCAAATGGAAAAAGATAACGGGGATTTATTACTTGAAAAATATAAAACTTTTCGTGAAAATCATAATCAAATCTCAACTTGTAAAGAATCAAATAATAATCCATTGTTTATCGAAATTGATGATTCTTGTTCTCAACAAATCCAAATCCAAAATTTTCAAGTTCATAATCACAAATTTGACTTTGTTGAACAGATGAATGAAATGTACAATGATCACATGGATTTGGTTTTCGAAACATATTTGAATCAACGTGATAAACATACTCAAATCCCAACGTGTGACGAGTCAAGCGATAACCCATCTTTTACTCAAATCGACGATTTTCAAATAACAACTTTTGAAATGGAAAATGATGATCTTAATGAAGTTGTTGAAAATTTGGTAATTGAGTTGGATTTCAATTCTTTTGAGGGTGAGAAACTCGATTTAAATTTCGATCTTCCTTTTTTTGAAAATTTGAATACAACAACTTTGAATTTTGAACTTGATTTGTGCAATAAAGTTGTTGATAATCCAACAAAGGAATTCGAATTTAACGAACACGAGTTTTATGGACTTTTTGAAAACGAGTCATTAAATTCTGATGGGGAAGATTTAAATCACCAATTTGATTTTGAAATCAATAATTCTGAAGAATTTTTCAATGAACAGCTTGAATTTCAATTTGGTGAAAATAAACTTGAACTTCAATCAATCGTTTTATCAACCCCAAAAATCATTGAAAATAAAACGACTCGTACGATTTTTAATAAAACGGCATTCGTTTTTCCAAATCCAAATTCAACTTCAAAATCTTGTATGGATTGGTTTTTCGAGCTTGAGCTGTGTCTCGTATACTTGACAAGACAAATGAATCGGTCTTTGGAAGACCGTTTCATTTACGCTTTGACATTATACTTTCTGATCTCATGTAAATACCGTTCAACTTCATGTAAATATAGGTCATCTTTTATTTTTGTTTTATTTTTTTCTCCTTTCACTTGGGTTGACTGTGGGGACACAGTCAAAATCAAGTGTGGGGGGAGACTCGTCATCATTTTCAATTTTTCATGGTTTATTTATTTTTATTTTCTTTCCAAAATTTTAAAAAAAATTCAAAAACAAAAAAAATAAATTCTTAGCATTTTTGATTTATTTTTAAAGAAACACTCTAGGATAAATATATGGTTTTGGTTTATAAAATTGAAATTTTTGAAAATTTATTTGTCTTAACAAAAATAAAAATGAAGTTTGATTACAAATAACAATGGTTTAACTAGTATATAGGAAGATTCATACGTGTTAATTATGAAATACATCCTAATTGAATATCTTTGTTTTAAAAAGTGGTGAATTCAAATAAAAGGATATAACATTTTTTGTCTTCTAAGTTAAATGGTGCTAAGATGATTTTGCAAAACTCTCTCTTTATAAAAAAAAGAAAAAGAAAAAAAACATTTGTATATATGTATATATTTTTAACACCTAGAGTCATGTGTTCACACTCGTGTGTTCACTCGCCATGCTTTGTACCTTCTCACGTAAGCCCAAAAGGCAGTGCACGATCGGTATATCTGCCCTCAGTTTATCTGAGTTAGGTGTGTATATAAAAATTATTTTACTAATAACGCCTACAGTCAATAGGTGTTCACACTTGTGTGTTCACTCGCCACGCTCTGTATTCCACTCACATCAGTCCGCAAGGCAGTGCATGAGTAATATATCTGGCCTCAGTTTTCTGAGTTAGGCATATGTAAATATTGCTAATATCAACAAAATTTTCAAATAAAAGAAAAAATGGAGAGAGTAAGCAAATGAAATCCAAGCACTATTTTAACTTATTGGATTTGATTTGTTATTGAAATGAAATGAAAATACCACTTTAATAAACTTTGATAATCAATTATGGATCTATTTCATGGTTACACTTTGTTATCAACTGAAACAACAAGTTAAACTATTGTCTATTTGTTATGATAACTTTGTTTTTATTGGAAATTTTAACGAGTAAATGACTTAAATTTTCAAGATAATGACCAAACCTATATTTAACTTATTTGTGTTGATTTGAAAGTAAATCATTCCTTGTAAATATTTTCAAAAACTTGCATTTATCTCATTATATAAATCTTGCATTTTGTAAATATTTTCATCCTGCATTTGGATTTTGTGGGTAGTATCCGCTGAAAACACTCACGAGACAACACTCGTCCTACTGGGGACACCCAGAGGTTTAACGGCTTGTTGCATACGCTCAATGCAATCGTGTTCCCTACGAAAACGGATTTATCTTAGTTTTTTTCCTTTATTCGAGGACGAATAAAAAGATAAGTGTGGGGGTATTTGATGTGCACATAAATGTGCATATTTTTACCACCATATTTAATCTATTTAAATTAAATAAATGACAATATCGGGTATTTTAGCTTGTTTAAACCAAAATTCAAATTATTTCAAATTGTCACATATTCATCTTCATCCAAGGGCAAAATGGTCATTTTTGTGCATATATTAATTTTCTAAAATTTAATTGAAAATTTCTATATTGTTTTGTAGGAATTTGAATTCATATACAAGTGGTTTCATGATGATATATGCATGCACAAGAGTGAAGAGAACAAATGAAGATGGAAATAATTCAAAGTGAAGATAATGGAGGACCCCACCTACCCACCTTTCTTCATGTACAAATTAGAGGCTAATGCACATGCTTATGGAATTAATGGCTTCATGTACACTTAAATGATGATTAGTAGAAGCTAATGATTACTTGGCCTCCACACTTTCTCAAGGGCAATTTGGGCATTCCCAAAAAAAATATGAATTAGGGTTTAACACTTGTATAAATACCCCATATCTTCATGTAACTTGCTTCCCTCCCTTAGTCTTTCTTAGTTAGTTGTTAGCTTAAAAATAAAAGAAAGCTCTCTTTCTCTTTTCATGGCTACTTAGCAATTTCTATTTCTTGTAATTTTTATTTTCTTTCTTATGCAATTCAATATATGCTCTTTAAATTTACATGCTCTCTTTCTTACATTGTAGTGTAGATTTCTTTTCTTTTATGCAAGTATAATAGTTTTCCTTACATTTTGCTCTCTTTTTCCTTTTGTTAGTTTCATGTTGCTTTCTACATTTGTTCATATGATAACAAATATGAGAGGCTAATCCCTACAATTTAGAGGTAATCAAGCTCTCTAGTATGTAGATGCAACATTTTGATGTTTATACTCTCTTTTTGTGCTTAATGAATCATTTGAAGTGGTGTAACTTGTTGTTTTTGATGTGAATTTGATAGCCTATATTGTTGACACCAAATAGGCTATGCTTAAACAATCACAAACAATGATTACCTCTTCATCTACATATGATGATGGTAATAAAGTGATTGTTGAAATTAAAATTTGATGGCCTATATTTCTAAACTATAGTTAATAGGCCATGCTTAAAATAGATTTTGCTTTCAACTTTGTTGTCATATTTCATGAGAGTTAATTTTGTATTAGTGGTTGTGTTATAGTTTGATGGTTTATATTGTGCTAATTAATAGCACAAATATACTATACTTATGATAAGCACATCAACTAATTACACTAATGACAAGAAAAGAGAGGTCATAACTTCATTTTGTTGATTTATGTGATCTAGAGAGTGGAAATTGCCTCTAAATTGCCTTCACACTCTCATATTGTTATCAATTTTCTTTTGCTAGTTTTCTATATTTTTAGCTAATCACATTTTCAACTTTGGTTAATTTGATTGAATAGAGATTTAAAATCATCAATTCCCTGCGGATTGACCCATATTCGCCACGTACTACAAGTGTACGCCGTGCGCTTGCGGTAAAATTTATTTCGAAATTTTTCGACGGTTTTCTAACTCGATAGAAATTTCGTCGTTAAACAAATAGCAACAATGATATATTAGCTGATCATCATCACAAATATAGGGTAATTTGTTCCTTATTATGCTTTTTATAAATAAATTGAATGAAATTATATAAATAAAAGTGGGGTTAGTCGTTTTTAATGAAATTATGGAGTAGTACTTACTCATATAGATTGACAAGAAGATGTGAAGCCGATGCTTGATCTAGGTTTGGATGCCTATTGATTCTCCATATCTTGGCTTCGACTTATTCCTGGTAAACAGATTGCATGTTTTCATTTTTATTTGGATGCATAACACACAAAAGTAGCACTAGCGGCTGTAAATTTTATTGGATGGAAGGGGGTCTGTAAATTCTAAAGGCCTAGAATACTACAATAATTTGATCGATGAACTTGTTAGCTATGGTAAATTATGTTAGAGATGATACCTAAATTCGAGAAGAAGCCATTGGAGAAGCTCGTAGATGGCTGATGCCGAAACACTAGAATGAAGGTAAAGCCCTAGGTTGTGGTGAAGAAGATACCGAACCAAACATTAGTTCGGTGGAGGATATGCCGGACTAAATCTTTGATCCGGTGAAGTTCGTTCGGTGTTGATGCTATGAAGACCAAACGAGTAATCTCATTCGGTGGAGGAGCAGTTTCATTTGGTGCTTGGGCTTCGTGATGAAGTCGTTCGGTGATATGAAGGAGAGGATCTGGTTCGGTGATGTTTCGTTCGGCATTAAGGAGGACCGGATGAAATATCTCGACCGGTGGTGGTGACTTCGTTCGGCTGTGAAGATGTAGTGTGTTTGTTAGAACCTCCATTCTATAGTTTCGATGACAACAACTATACAATCGTATATATATTTCAAATATCTTTATGCAGGGATAATTCACTTTAAGCAAGAAGACAATTCTGAAGACATGAGGCAAAGCACGAGTATTAAGTTATTAGTATGTATATATATATGGTCATAGAATAGTTATGTAAAATCTCCTTAAGTATATATACACACAAATGCACAAAACTTCAAAAATATAGAAAAATACCAGAGTCAGACGTCTGGATCCAGAACACCAGACGTTTGAGTTTTGTTTTTGGATTTTTTAAAATATACCAGGTCATACGTCTGACCTTCCTTACCAGACGTTTGAAACTGGACTCGAAATTTTTTTAAAAGGCATAACTGTCAAATTTGAAAGGATGCTTCTATGTCTCTTCTCCAAAACTTTTCATATCTAAACGGAAGCAACTCTAAAGCAGAAAAGAAATGGAAGCAATGATTTATCGCAACCTTTTACCACAATAAATATGTAGAATAAGATTCAGATTAAATTATCTAAATTATTCTCTCTATCTCTACATCTAACCTCTTTCTTGTGCCTTCTTGCTTTCAAAGTATACAACCAAAATTATATTCATTTTGATCAAAACACTTCTATATTCTCAAGCACATACACGTTTACATTACTCAAGGAGATTATAGGAAGAAACAGTACTTGTAGTCAAAATTAGTGTTACCTAGAACACACACTTGTCAAAGAAATACTCTTGTATAAAAGCCTATTCCTCCGGGCGAAGCGAGGGAAATTGGTTAGTGAATTTCCGAAGGGGAGCTTCGGGACTGGATGTAGGACGGGTGGTCTGAACCAGTATAAAAATTCTAGAGTGATTACTTTTAATTTTACATGCATTATTATTCTGTGTGATCCATACTATCATACACATACTTGTCATATACTATATATATACGATCCACATAGACTTTTAGTGTTTTTCCGAACCAAAAGTCTGGAGCGGTGAAGCTAATATGCCGGTCCAGATCTTGAGTGTTGTTTGCCAAACCAAATGCTATTGGACCTTGCCGAACCAGAAGTGCCAAACCATGCTACTAGACCTTGCCGAACCAGATGTGCCGAACAAAATCTCAAGACTACGATATAGCAGCTACCCCTCCTCATATCTTGACTCTATAAGACACAATGGCAGCCATCCTAGAGAGCTGCAACACTATAGAATTTTTGTCTGTATTGTTAATTCTTCTCATGTATAGCCTCCAAAAGTGAATCAATATTGTAACTCTAATCTTTCAGTGATTAATAAAATCTCCTCTCCCCAAGTGGATGTACACTGCCTCGCGGTAGTGAAACCACTATAAATACCGGTGTTATTTATTTTTCTGCATTGCATTGATCTATGACTGTCTGTTCTGGTGTTTATCTCTGTTTGTTTCATCTCACTACAATCACGATCCTGTTGTTTTCCACTACGTTGGGTTTCTTATTCCCTTAAACTGATCATTTGAAGGGATTTTCCCCAACAGTCTGGTATCGGAGCTATAAGGTTGATTGAGGAGTGTTAGACGCTATGGCAGGAGATAAAGCGACTCCAGTTGTTACAAGACCCTATACTAAAGGGATGTATATCGTGTTAGGATCACAGTTGGCAATTGAGAAATGGAATGGGGATAAAGACTTCGAGAAGTGGCAATGGAGGATGAAGGTTGTTCTAATGAGGAATAAAGTCCATGCAGTAGTGTGTGCCCCTGAGGAGTTGACGACTGACATCTCAGTCCCGAAAAGGAAGGAGATGGAGAAATGTGCGTTTACTACTTTACAACTAGCTATGAGAGAGAATGTCATCTCAAAGATTAGCAGTGAGACCATTGCTAGGGGCATTTGGACCAAGCTAGAAAATATCTACTTGAAGAAATCTCTGACCAACCGTTTGATATTGCTGAAGACATTTTTCACCATGCGGATGAGAGAGAGTACTTCAGTGAAGGAACATCTTAATTTCTTTGATGATCTCGTGATGAAGATAACTTATCTTCGCTAGAGACACATTGACAGTGGAAGATGTGAAGTCAGGCCTTCTATCCGAGGGCTTGAAAGATTAGATGAAGGAGATAAGTGAAGGAAGTAGAGGTGGAAGTAGTATTCACGGCCTATTTGTTGAAAGAGGTAGAGAAGATAAGAAGAACTGGCACTCAAGAGGGCGTTCCAAGTCCAGAAAGCTGGTAATGGCATGAGAGGAAAGTCTAAGGACGTGAAGTGCTTTATCTGCAAGAAACATGGTCATTGGAAAAAGGATTGTCCAGATTTAAAGAAAAAGGAAGAAGACGGATCTTCATCATTTACGGTGGAGAAGTCTGTATCTGACAATGTATTGTCTGCAGCAGTATTGGATGTCTCAGACCATTGGGTGCTGGACTCGGGGGTGTCTTTCCATATGACTCCTAATAAGGATTACTTCAGTTCTTTTGTTGGACGAGAGGGAAGTTGTATTCTTATGGGTAATGATGCTAGCGGTAGAGCAATGAGTGAAGGTACAGTGAGGATCAGGATGTTTGAAAGAGTGATACGCACTTTGACAAGTGTTTGGTATGTTCCAGGTCTTCAGAAGTCCTTAATTTCTTTAGGACAATTGGCATCTTTGGGATGCAAGGTAACTATCGAGAAGGATAGTCTGAAGGTTTCGAGAGGTGCACTAGTTCTTATGAAAGAAGAGATGTTCCGAAATCTTTATTTGCTGAAAGGAACCACAGTTCTTAGAGAGTCGTGTGTTGGAGTAGATAGTTCTCGTGCATTGGATGCCACAAAGCTTTGGCATCTCAGGTTGGATCATATTTTAGAGAAGGGCTTAGAGTTGCTTCGGAGACGAAAGATGATCAAAGGAGAAAGCTTCGACAAGATGGAGTTTTGTCAGGAGTGTGTGTTGGGCAAGCAAACTAAAGTATCTTTTGGAGTTGGACCCCATATATCAAGGCGAGTACTTGAGTACGTGCATACAGATGTTTGGGGACCAGTTTCTACTCCTTCACTTGGAGGAGCAAAGTATTTTATCTCTTTCATTGATGACTTTTCTCGAAAAGTATGGGTGTATGTGATGAAGGCCAAATCAGACGGTTTTGAGAAGTTCAAAGACTGGAAAGCGCTTGTTGAGTACCAATCTAGTTCTAGGTTGAAGGTGCTGAGATCTGATAATGGTGGTGAATTTGTCTCTAGGGAGTTCCTCGACTTTTGTAAACAGCATGGCATTCACAGACATTTCACTACACTTGGAGATCCGCAATCTAATGGGTTGCAGAAAGGATGAACAAGACTCTACTAGAGAAGACTCGTTGCTTGAGATTAACGGCGGGCTTGTCTAGAGGCTTTTGGGCTGAGGCATTATCAACTGTGGCGCATATCATAAATCGAATTCTATGCTCAGCCATAGATAGGAAGATTACAAAGGAAAAGTGAAGAGGTAAAGTAATGTATCTTGGTTACTTCCAAATTTTTGGTTGTCCTATGTACGTTCACCATACAGGTGATGACAAGTTGGAGGTTAGAGCATACTAGTGCATATTAATGGGATACACCAATGGTATCAAAGGGTATCGAATTTGGAACCCTGTTGATCGAAAGATTGTTCATTCCTGTTACTTTTGATGAATCTGCTATGTTCAATCCGAAGGAGAAGCTACCTACCACATCAAAAGATTCTGATAGGCCTAAGGAGATGGAAGAAGTTCCCGTGTTCTAGCTAAATAGTAGAGTTGTTGTTGATGTTGTCGAGGAAAACGCAGTTGATGAAACATCACAAGATAGTCCACAGGTACCTTCTAGTAGTGCTGGTGATGTGCATGAATCTAGAGGAAGTTCAGTTCAAGGTGGAGATGAAAGGAGTTTAGGCAAAGCAGTACCTACCCGGGTCAGTCGTAGGACTATTAGGCCGCTCGAAAGGTATGGTGATTGGCAGTTTGCGAATTTTAGCCTTGGTGATCAGTTTGACTATGCCCTACATGTGGTTCATGAGGAGCCGCTTGACCTTAATGAAGCCTTGAAGTCATGTGACAGTTCGAAGTGGATGTGCGCTATGGAAGAGGAGTTAGAGTCATTGAAGAAGAACAAGACTTGGGATTTGATACCACCTCCTCAAGGAAGTCGAGCCATAGGTTGCTAATGGGTGTTCAAGGTAAAGGATGATGGGAGATACAAGGCTAGACTAGTTGCTAAAGGGTTTTTACAAAGAAAGGGATTGGAGTATGATGAAATATTCTATCCAGTAGTGAAGCATACGTCCATCCGTATTTTGCTCGCTATCGTCGCAGCTCATGACTTGGAGCTGGAGCAACTGGACATGAAAACCGCTTTCTTGCACGGAGACTTGGATGAGACCATCTACATGAAGCGACCAGAAAGATTTGTTGTAGATGGGAAAGAAAATTGGGTTTGCAAATTGAAGAAGTCTTTGTATGAACTTAAGCAGTCGCCTAGACAATGGTACAAGAGGTTTGACTCTTTTATGCTTTCACTTGGTTTTGATCGTAGCATCAAAGATACTGGTGTATACTCCAAGCATTTAAAGAATGGTAGATGGGTGTACCTACTCTTGTACGTGGATGATATGTTGATTGCTTCTAAGGATAAGGCTGAAATCGATAGTTTAAAGCGAAAGCTAAAAGCGGAATTCGAAATAAAAGACCTTAGAGAAGCAAAAATTTTTTTGGGTATGGAAGTCCAAAGGGATAGAAGCTAGGACTTTTGAGCCTCACTCAAAAGGAGTATATTCGAAAGGTGCTTGCTCGGTTTAGCATGGATGGGGAAAGGGCAATCAGCACTCCCATGCCTTTGCACATATAGCTTTATAGTAAAGGCTCTCCGATCTCAGAAAAGGACAAGGCTTATTGATAAAGGTCCCATATGCAAGTGCAGTTGGCAGCTTGATGTATGGCATGGTCTGCACTCGGCCTGACATTGCACAGGCGGTTGGATTGGTGAGTAGGTTCATGGCAAATCCAGGAAGGACGAATTGGGAAGCAGTGAAGTGTATCTTCAAATACCTTAGAGGGACTCCAAACCATGGACCTGTCTTTGGCAGCAGAGGAAGAGATTTCAGCTTGGTTGGATTTTGTGATTCTGACTATGCCGGTGACAGAGATCGAAGGAAGTCAACCTCCGGATATGTGTTCACCATTGGTGGGACATCGATCAGTTGGAGAGCGAGGTTGCAGACGATTGTGGCTTTGTCTACTACAGAGGCAGAGCTCAAAGCTGCGGTTAGAGCAATTAAGGAGGCGCTTTATTTGAGCCGACTATTGTGTGATTTAGGCTTCGTATATGAAGAAGTGGATGTGTACTTTGATAGTCAGAGTGTAATTCACTTAGCTGAAAATCTGGCATTCAGCTCGAGGATGAAGCATATTGAGGTAAGAGAATCATTTCTTGTCTAGATGAGTGAAGAGAAGCTAGTTCGTCTTCAGAAAGTTCACACAAAGAAGAATGCATCAGACATATTTACTAATTCGTTGCCTGTTGCTAAGTTCGAGCATTACTCGGACTTGATTCACTTAATGAAGTGCTAGGTGCCTGTGGTGACCCTCACTCTAAAACACATAGATTTTTTTTAAACATTCAAGAGGAAATTCACCACTAAACCCCATTTCTTTAATATTGGAATATTTAGATAATTCCCAATTATATTTTTCCCAAGACCCTGGATTACCAATATAATCATATCAGTTCATAAAACACCTTAAGACTATTATATATTTGATGATATACAATTGTTTCTTTTTTTTTCTTTTCATCAGAGGGAATTTAAATCAAACAGAAATCAAAATACCATACAAGTTATTGACATAGCCATTTATTTCTTTTCTAAGTCTTGTTCTACTGCCAAAGGTACATTTTGGAAAATTATAACACTTATATATTTATTTGACTTGCAGAGCATAGTACATTTCTTTTTTTATGCTATCTAGGCTTTCTGCCTAAATAATTCTATTAACACTAAAATAGTATTTATTTGATCTTATGATAGTTATCAAGTATTTACATGAAATTACTTACAAATTATGCTTGCAGGCATGGATATTGGAACTAATTTACATTTATCATTTCAGGTTGAATAGATGAGGACTTTTAGCATTTTTAAGTTTAATATGGTGCAGACTTCCATACTTGGTGTTTTATTGGATATGCTTGGTGTTATTTGAGGGCTGCTTGGTGTTTTCTTTTGTTTTGTCCCGGAAGCACTTTACACTTCATTGATTGAAATGAAGTGGTTCCAGGCTCCAAGAGTTTGACCCATGGCCATCTAGGCCGGCCATAGTCCCTCTTTTACCACTTGCAAACCCATGTCCCTCATATTAACAAACTTCTACAAAGTCCTACTCCTAATCTCAAGCATGTTTATGCCTAGTTTAAGTTTTCTGGAAATGCATTCTTATATGTATTCAATAAATTATTCAAAATTCAGTATCTTCCAGGTTTACTGCTTTCATAGTTTTATTTGAAATTTAAATACACAAATACATATAAATTTCCAAAATTCATGCACATGCCTGTATCACTTACCTGCCATGCACAAATTCATTGCACTTGAATATCCCTACTAAAATCTTGAGAGTTCATTTCTAAAATCAACCCCCCTTAGCTGTTTAATTTCCATAAGTCAAAATATAAGCAATAAAATTCAGAGATAAAATATATATGCACATATCATATGTATATGATATGTCTATCCCCTTATTTTCTCCAAATCAGACATCCATAAAAAAAAATTAGTAGTTGACCAAACATCATCAATGATCACTCACAACAGGTTTACTTAAGTACATATTTTCAATCCAAATACTTAGAAAGTTTCCTACAAGTAACTTCAATTACAGAAATAAAATTTGACTAGTAATTTCATTACAATGCAACTGCAAATTTTTAAAACTGGTTTCTTTATTTATACTAGCAGCTAATTGCCATCTTCATCCATCAAGCCAACTTCATTTTCCTGCAAGCAAATCACTGAGCTGCCCCAATTTTAATGAGACACCCAGATGATTGCAAGGGCAACCAAAAGGGTCAGTTTTCACTGGTATGAGCATTTATCAATTTTGTATACATATTCATAATTTTTGGTAATCTTGTAGTGCCTTCCTAGTTTAACAGATTTTTATACTTAGCATGTTTTGGTTCATACAAAGTGATACAAAAACACATCCATTTATTTAAACAATACACAGCAAACAGTTAAAATAAATATATGTACAGTTCTTGATTCATTCTCTCCATATCTAGATAAATAAGCTCAGGTTTTATACTCCCAATTTCACCCAGCAATTAATCAATGCACAATATTTATCTTGATTAATTTAACACCATATCTGGATATTTATAATTCGGATTTTTAAACCCCACTCCCCATTTATTTTATGGTCTTTAACTCCTTGTCTAATGAACACCATGTATGCATTGTGAAGGAAACTCCCAGGTTACTTAATTTATTCCAACACACAAAGGCCTCAGGGTGTAGTTGCGCCATGCATATACTTGCTCCCACCTGAAGCAAGCAGATCATTGACTAACTCCCAAATGACCAGTTTAGTTCTTCTTTGATAAATCCCCCCCCAATTTCAGCTTGTTTTATTAAGCTCCTACTTATGAATTCAATCATAAAAATTCACAGTTCATACATGTTTCAGAAAGGCTATCTTCTTTATTACTCTCTGGTTCAACCCCATGTTCCCCTATTTAATCTATATCCATATTTAATGATGATAAAATAGAACAAAAATGCTCAAACCATTTTAACTCTAAAAGCCCACATACAGATTAAAACTCCAAACAAGAATGCACAAACAAACATCCATATCACCCATAACAAATCATTTCAGAGATTTAAATGACTTATAATATTTTAGGCTGCCTGCAAGAGGACTTAATGCCATTGCATACAAAGGATAAATACTCACTTAGTGTTCTCCTTTCACTGACTTAATCCCCTGAACAGCAAATCCCCCAAAGCCTCAAGCTAGTGCTTCTCCTAGTTTATTTTATTTTTGTTTGGATCCCGAGAGAATGATGAATATAGTTATTTGCAGTTATTTATAAAATCATTCTAGGGTTTATGAAAATGGGTAATTCCCCTGATACCCTTAGATGTTCATGTACATATCACATTCCTGTGTGGTCCTAAATTGGAAATGCACACATTAGGTTACTTTAATTGGTTATTTCGGGAATCAAACATTTTGAACACTGCATGCTATTTTCATGTCTCCATTTTATTCATGCCATATGCATGTGACCCTTTGTTCATTTTTTTTCTAAGTTTAAAGAATTTGTAAACTTCTTGTGTTTTCTCTCTAGCTATTATCTCCATTTAATCAGGTACACTATCATACATAATCATGTGATGTAAGAAATCTGTCTCACTATATTGTTTGCTGGGAATGATTATAAGACATAGAAATTCTTATTTGATCCTGCATTTGTTTTTATTCTGACTTTAATTGAAAACAACAACTCCTCATACACATTTATGTGGTATAAATCACATATATTATGCTAATTATTTCTAGCATAAATACATAAGTAATTTGGTCCTTATAAAACTCTATTTTATTTTATTTTTAGATAAAACAGAAAACACCCTATACATATTAAATGTATGTATTTATATAATTCTTTGGACATAGAGCTGTATTTATTTTGAGTTCCAATTTTCTTTTAATCACCTTAATTCCTTGCATTTTATCAAACAGAAGCTCCCATGCAAATTTTATTTATTGCCAATTTTTCTTTTCTGTTTTAATGCAATATATATATATATATATATATTTTATAATTTCAGAATTTCTTAATATAAATGTATTTTTCATTTTATTTTTATTTTAGGGTCATTACAGTGCCACGATGTGGCACGGGGGAGAGTTGAGATGGTTCATGGAGACGTTTGTTTTCATGGTGGAGATTGATAGGTTCTACACGGACTGGATACTTCGAACATTTATTTGACGGGCGGTGGCCTTGCCGGAGTTCATTGACAGAGTGTAATGGTGATGACATTGCCGAAGCTCATTGGGTAAGTATCCATTGCTTGGAGCATGAAGGTGTAGATGAAGTTGGAAGGCTTGTTTGGAATTCGGTATCAAGGTGGAGATTGTTAGAGATGATACCTGAATTCGAGAAGAAGCCATTGGAGAAGCTCGTGGATGGCTGATGCCGAAACCCCAGAACGAAGGTAAAGCCCTAGATTGTGGTGACAAAGATACCGAACCAAACATTGGCTCGGTGGAGGAGATGCCGGACCAAATCTTTGGTCCGGTGAAGTTCGTTCGGTGTTGATGCTATGAAGACCGAACGAGTAATCTCGTTCGGTGGAGGAGCAGTTTCATTCGGTGCTTGGGCTTCGTGACGAAGTCGTTCGGTGATGTTTCGTTCGGCATTAAAGAGGACCGGACGAAATATCTCGACCGGTGGTGGTGACTTCGTTCGGCTGTGAAGATGCAATGTGTTTTGCCGAACCAAAAGTCTTGAGCGGTGAAGCTAATATGCCGGTCCAGATCTTGAGTGTTGTTTGCCGAACCAAATGCTATTGGACCTTGCCGAATTAGAAGTGCCGAACCATGCTACTGGACCTTGCCGAACCAGATGTGTCGAACCAAATCTCAGGACTACTATATAGCATCTACCCCTCCTCATATCTTCACTCTATAAATATTGGAGCTTCAGGACAACAATGGCAACCATCCTAGAGAGCTGAAACTCTGTAGAATTTTTGTCTGCATTGTTAATTCTACTTATGTATAGCCTCCAAAAGTGAATCAATCTTGTAACTCTAATCTTTCAGTGATTAATAAACTCATTTCCCCAAGTGGACGATACCGTCTCGCGGTAGTGGAACCACTATAAATACTGGTGTTATTTATTTTTCTGCATTGCATTGATCTGTGACTGTCAGTTCTGGTGTTTATCTCTGTTTGTTTCGTCTCACTACAATCACGATCCAGTTGTTTTCCGCTGTGTTGGGTTTTTTATTCCCTTAGACTGATCATCTGAAGGGATTTTCCCTAACAGATTATGCTAGTCTTTATAATATGTAGTCATTTTGAAACTTAAGTAAAAAATTTCAATACTTATAAGCATTAATCCACATGTAACCAAGTATTACTTTGATCTTCCACTTGCATAGCAAGTTGAGTATGAAGGTATCATAATCCCAAGAGTCATGTAAAATTTCAATCCTTAAAAATATGATTTGTGTGGTGAATGAATAAATTACTATTATCTTATAAAAATTGTTAGTCTATGTGTATATGAAATGAAAAATAGATACATATCAGGATATGAATTCATATGGCAGATACATGATTTTTTTCTTTTTCGTTTTCTTGTATTATAGAGGATTTCACTGCTTATGCGAATGTATGCTTCAAAAAATTTGGGGTAGAGTGAAAAATTGGATAACGGCTAATGAACCGAACTTAGAACCACTTAGAGACTATGACAATGGATCCTTTCCACCTCAATGTTGCTCTACCCCTTTTGGTGTATTCAATTGCTCGAAAGGAGATTCGACATAAGAACCATATATTTTTGCTCATAATCTTTTGCTATTATATTTATCAGCCTTGGTGCCGTACAATGAAAAGTATAAGGCATCACATATCTTGATATTTTTTGAATGGATCTAATATAATATTTCTTCATAATTCCTACTACAACATTATTAATCTTGGCCATTGGTATAATTCATGTTGACTACCACATTGATTTTAGTTCAGATCTAGGTTTACTTCAATATATATTTTGTCATGTAACTCGTGTAAATTTCTATATTCATAACAAAGTTTGATCATTTTTATCACTTTTTTCTAAAACAAAATTCTATCTTGTCAATATGAGGAGGAATGATAGGAATAACTATTGTAGCCTTCTGGCTCGAATCTTTTACAAATTTACAAGAAGACGTTGCTGCAAAAAATAGAATGTTGGATATTCATATCGGATGGTTAGTATCATTATTATTGTTACCAGTATGTATGGCACGTCCGTTGGACGTGTGCAAAGACAACCGTGAGTTAAATTCGTTTTAATTTGACATACAAAAGAGGACTTTATTGTTGCAGTTCGATGATGTGAACGAAGAAAAATGTCACCATTTGTTCATAAAATGTTTTCTCTCCTCCTTTATCCGGGCTTGAGACCGGCATCAGTAAGTAATAGGTGATGGCGGAGTTAAAAACTTTTTTTAGGGATCATTTTGTTTAATAAATGTTCGTATAATGATCGTAAAAATTTAGAATTATTGTTGTTATATATTGTGATGTAAATGAAAGTTTCAAAGTCGAGTATAAATTAAGACATGGTAAAGAAAAGTAACTGAAATAGAAGTGAAATAATGAAGTCCGTTTGGTAATTGTAGAATGACATTACTCAGTGATATTATGAAGATGAATAATGTATGTTAAAAAAGTTTGGAAGAAAAGATACTCTTAATTATAGTTTAAGTTTTGATTACATGACAATAAAACATCTTTGTAGACAACTTTCTAGTGTGAGTTCCCTTGTTACGTGGAATTTTTCCCTTGTGTACTAATTTTTTTGTTGAGTTGCGTGATACTCCTCTGGACAACGCCACATATAGTTGACCGTGACTGAAAATGTGGTCTGGAAGATAAATTCCAACATGAGGAATGGTTTGTCCTTGTGATTTATTAATTGTTAAAGCAAATGATAATTTAATTGGGAATTGTTTGCGAATTAAATTAAAAGGCATGTTAATATTTTCAGAAGGCTTTAGGGGGATACGTGGAATAAATACCCTTGTACCACGATAATGACCAACTGTAATTTCTGCATCAATGAGATTTGTGTGGAAGATACGACATATTAATCGTGTTCCATTACATAATCCAATTTTTTGGTCTATATTTCTAAGTAACATTATTGGTGATCCTACTTTAAGTGTTAGTTTATGCGGTGGCAAGCCACTTAAAGCAAGCGAGTTTAGAAATTCCGGCTGATACAAATTAGTAGTATCATCTTCAACTCTATCAAAAGAATAATAAACATGTTCATCCCCTGGAAACATATGTATGATTGTATTATTTATCTCATCTGTTGTTTCATTTCTTAGTGTTAATATTGCTCTATTCATTATATAATCAGTGTTACCTAAATTTTCGTGGAGTGTAGGGAAGACTTCCTCAACTAAACGACATAGAGAACTTGCGTTGGTGTTGGGTATAACAATGTCATATGGGAGTTTAATAAGATCATCTTGTACATAAGGTTCTGTTCCATTTCCGATTCGTAAAAGTAATTCGGCATATGATTGATCGTTGATCGCTCGCATATTTTGTGTTAAATGAATTACATGTACACTTGTCCACAAATATGATCGTACTATACATGAATCGACTATTTGAGCCCTAGTATCTTTTACGACAATGGGTAGAACTTGTCGAAAATCACCACCTAATATAATAATCTTCCCACCAAATGGTGTATTTATACCTGTTAGGTCCCTTAACGTTCTGTCGAAGGCTTCAAATGCGTAACGATGAGCCATTGTTGCTTCATCCCAGAGTATAATAGTGGCCAAACGCAATAGTTTTGCATTATCGGATTGTTTAGGAATGTGACATGTTGATGTAGAATCCAATTTGATAGGAATTTTAAATCTAGAGTGCGCAGTTCGACCTCCAGGCAACGCTAGAGAAGCAATTCCAAAAGTAGCAACCGCAATAGCAATAAGGCCTTGGATTTGTATTTGGGCTAAAATCGCTTTATAAAGATACGTTTTTCCTGTACCTCCTGGACCATCTATGAAATATATTGAGTTATTTTTTTCTTTTACTGAATGCATGATCAGTTGAAATGCTTCATTTTGTTCTGTGTTTAAGTTATTTATAGAATCTATATCGGTTTGTGGTATCTCTATAGATTGTTCTTCTAAAATAAGGGTTGAAATATTGTAGTGGCGGGAAAAAACTAAATTGTTATGAGGGATGTCATAGTCGAAAATAGTTTTGTTATACTGTTTTAGGAGGTTATTAAGGTCAAAAAGACATCGGTTTACTAAGTATATATTATTTTGGTTAACGGTATGCGTAGAAGGATAATCTTCAATTAAATATGGTAAAAACTCATCCCATAGTTCTCGCACCATGCAAGGCTCACAGTACACTAAAATTATGATGAACAATCTTCTTAAAGCGGTGGGCATGTGTGTGTTTGAAGCATCTTGTAAACATTGCTTTATACTGTTATCATTTTCGAGCACAATTCTATGTTCTGCGGCTTCTTTAAAGGTGTTATACCGAGTTCCATTAACGGTAAGTAAGTGCGTAAAAGATGTCGGACCTCTAACATGGTTTAAAAGTAATCGTAAATAAAATCGATCACCTTCTGTAGGAGATACTGTATAAATTCGACCAATTACCTTACGATTGTTTCGTCTACGTATCCATTCTTTATGTTTATATTCCCACCAATATTTTTCAGGAAATTCGTAGTATAAGTATTGATGTGCATTTACATCGTTAATATTCTTAGTGAAAAATTCAGTAAGCATTGTTTTAGATCTATGTTCATCAGTCAAAATAGTTTCTAGGTTTTCGTTTGCACTAAATTGTAGTTGTTGTGCATTTGGAAGATGTATTTGTAGTCCTATAACAGAAGGAGAAATAGAAGTTAGTGGATATTTAAATATTCGCCATATTGACTCAGGTGCACAAATCCATCTAGCGTTAACAAACCGAGAAATTTCGTCCTCATCGTTAGTGTTAGAGAAGATACGTTTACAGAAACACGATCCGACCCTTTATAAACATATTTATATAAATATTTCATAGATGTAATACTTGAGCATATTTCAACATTTATATGACAATCATATTTTAATAGTAAATAAGGATTATAAGGAACGACCCAGCGATTGTCAATTATTTGTCCACCTCTTTGTACTTTTATTCCATTATCACGTCTTCTATAAATCGGATACGAATCACTTCCTTGTAAAGTTATAGGTGCAAAAGATTTTGGAAATCCTTTCTTACATTGATTATTTTTCATGCACGCGGCATTAGTATTGAAACGACCGCATGGAGTATGAACCATTTGTTTTACAACTGCAGCATGTAATTCGGGTTCAAAATCTTTATCTGGGATTTCAGCCCTCACTAAAGCGTCATAATCGTCAGGGTTGTTAATCTTATCATTTTCATGTAGAATAATTAATATATGTGAATGAGGTAGACCTCTCTTTTGAAACTCAATGACGTGCACATGCGCAATGACTTTGCCTAATACGCCTTTTTCGTATAAGTCGTGTTTTAGTTGTTCTAATTTTGCATGAAATATCCTTGTTGTTAAATCGGGTCTATCTTGCGCTTGTTGACTGGGTAGTAGTTCTTGTGTAATCTCTAACAACTTAACATTACATGTGATAGTAATAAATAAATCTGGTTTTCCATACTTTCGCACTATTGCCATTGCATCTTGATATCGATTATGCATATCTCGAGGACTACCGGTGTGAGATGATGGAAGAATTTTTTGAACACCAACATTTCCTAAAGGTTATAGTAAAATGAAAAAAAATTACAGTATATAATTTTTGCATATGAAGTTAAAGAAACATAATAAATAAATTGGTTATGAAGTATTACTAACCGGCGGTCGTCTCTCCAGAAGTTAGAGCATCCTGTAAACCTTGATATAATTCAGCTCTAATAGTATCTTGATTGTTACGGAGGTACCTCAGTCGCATAGTTTCTATTTTAACATAATTGTCAACCACATACTGCTGCAATAGGCAACCGCCATGCAAAATTAGTGACATCTCCGTTGGTCGTATCTAAACACATAAACAAATCAGTAATGATTATAAAAATAAAAGCAAGTTAAGGTTAATGGAATGTTATTCACCTGCAAAAGATGAGAGTAATAAGCTCTACAACTTATTGTTGTGGCTCCATTGTCATGTATGTGTAGAGCCCATCCATGTTCACCATATGGTAATAAAAGTGGATATTGTAATGGATCATAAAACCCTGCAGTATCTTGAACCCTTTGTAAATTTCCACTTCTTGTTTGAACTATAATATCCCTATTATTCAAATTGGTATCTTCTTCATCTCCTACAATGATACCTGCTACTTGTGACACGGTTGGTATCTCATGAATGTGTCTATTTACTGCAAGCTCTTTTATTCTTATTCTACAATTTTGTATATCATCCCGCTGGCTCAAATGTCGAAATACTTGTACAAAAGGATTGTGGATATCTAAAATATGTTTTAATATCAAAAGGAGGTCTGGCCTCATTGCTGCATTATCGTGTTGTCTATTTTCAATCTCGTGGTCAGTATCATAAATATATAACTGCAAATATCTTGGTCTCATTCCATCCATAGGTAAATAACTACCGATGCTATGATATACGGAGCCTTGTGCACGATATGAATAAGCTCCATTTGTTGCATTTGCTAAGCTATGATCAATGTTAGCACCCATCGATGTAAAAGCAAAAGCATTGTTATAAGACCTTATGTTACTTCTAAAATGCGTACCAACTTCGGTTTGATCAGTATACAAATCTAGTAGATGTTGAGGTGTTGTTGGTCTTTGAATGGTAATTTTACCATTCTTACAGCAAATCTCCAATGTCTCATGAAAAAATTTCTTGGAGCCACAAAATGAGCAGTAGGTAGGAGCAGGTAGCATGTGGTTGTGAAAATACTGTGTAGCAATAAAATTTCGACCATAATTATATCCTGTCATGAAAGCGGATCGAGTAATCATGTGTTCTTCATTTTCAGATGATCCTAATTGATTACCATCGTTGGAATGATTAGAATGACATAAATACAATGTAAATGAGAAATTGAGTAGTTAAGTTAAAAAAAATTACCGGCAACATTAGATGGTAGAATCCTCGGCCTTGTACGTGGTTGAGTTGATTGTCCTCTTTCTTCTGTGGTTGATTGTCCTAAAAGAAATAATAAATGTTGTATATAGTTTGAATCATGTTCTTTTATATAATATGTAGTTGAAACAGGAAATGAAAAATAAACTTCAACTTTGTTAAATATTAGTTTATACTACTTATATTTATTTCAATTTCATTTTTGTTGCCTTGGGTCCAATATGCACTCCATTATACCATATGTAGGTGAAAATAATTATGAAGAGAGCAGAAAATGAAGCGGTTGATATGTGTACAATATCACTGTTAATTTTGTTACAGTAGAAATGTTTTGTAGCCACGTTGTTATGCAGTATCCCTAACTACAGCCATGATCCAGAATGTACCTTTCAACCCATTTTGTACCTCTAATGAGTTGTCAAATTGACAACAAATATATTTGTTCATAAGCTATATGGTGTAATGCAAGCATAACACAGTTTTTTAAAAAATTTCCAAGCATTTCAAAGCAAACGTAGGGTGTGGACTGCGCCAGCTAAAACGCAAGCCTTACACATTATTCATCATACTATAGCATAAGGGCATATGTATAAAATGCCAAACATGATATTTCTGAAATTTTGGCCATTAAATCAAAATTTTGGGTCACCGACTATTTGAGATGATCGTACTGTCTCTGGTTTATGCAAGTAAGGACAAAGGTGTATTGTAATAAGACAATTCGTGTGTAGTATAGGAGTACATATAGTCGTTAAATACATGAAATGAAGTTATCTTTCTTTTTCTTTTTAAATTATCCATATCAATCAGTGTAAACTTAATTTGTCGTGACAGGTAAAATGTATGTGTGCCTGGCAGTGTACTGTGAGTGAAGTCTTCACGTGTATGATTTTCATTAAGACTTTATGGGATGTGTGCAATTTTAACTTCATTAAGCCAGTCGCAATCTTTAAAATTGCTGTGTGCAAAAGAACTTAAAATGACTGAGTTAATGTTGTAAATGTAAGTTGCAGTTTGGTTGTAAACAAACAGGAGGTTGATAGTTTTTTTCTCCTCCTCGTTCAATCCAGTGCATGAAATCTATTTCCTCTAGCACATTATACAGAACATATTAAACCGTTAACTGTCAAACTAAAACCTCATCCAGAATTATCCATTGAGTCATCACGGATCTAATAGAGACGGTTCCACCTTCGTATTTTATAGTAAAGAAATCAAAAGCAAGAGGGCAGTACATAGTGAGTGTTAAAGGTTTAGGCTGTTGGTAAGGGAGAAAGCCTACGGGAGAAAGCAAAAATCCAGTGGATTAAAGAAGTGATGTGGATGAAAATTGATCTGATTATGAGTTAAGAGTATCAGCCATTGATTGATTGATTGAAAATGTAAAATTTGAGTAGTTATAACACACGATTTGTAAAACATGGGAGAACAAAATGATAAAGTGGGTTATAGTAGCGATAAAGGCATATGTGGTAAGTATTCTTTTTATTTTGTATGCTGATATGGGTGGACTCGTAATTGCGAAATTGTTTCAGTAATTAGAACGTGGGCATCGGCAAATGAATTTCAGAAGAAGGGTATGTTATTAAAATCAAAATTTTCAAATGAAGGTTTTAATAATTGACAGAATATGCTGTGAGTAAATTAAAAAATGGAAAACGTATTATTTCATAAACAATATGCAAGGGAAGGAGGAGAGAAGTGAATTGCCTTGGAAATGATGGTTTGAAAATAGTAAGAACAAAGCAGGTTAGGAGAAAATGAGGGAGAAGGAAATATAGTAGGAGAACTGAAGAATGATTACTATTCGTTGAATGGAATAATGGGTAGTATGTATAGCAAGCTGGGTATTTTTTGGATGTAACATAGTGTAAAAAATTGGAAAGGTCAGCAGTTGGAATTGTCAAATTTATCTGCAGTCTTGAGTATGTTGAGGAAACAAACACATTTAATGCATAAAGTAATGAACTAACATGAGCATTGCAACATATGTTTCCAGCTTTAATATATTTGACTATTACGACTGTTATATAATTACACAAATATGTCAACGTGAATAAGTTGTCTTTCAAAATATTGGAAGGTTACAACGATAATTTCAAAAGCTTCAACACTAACTATTCATATTATATATGGATAATGTACAACAGTAATGAAATAAAGGCTTGCATGTTTAACTCCAGCAGAAATATTACTTGCGAAAATGGTAGTGCTTGATTGTAGAGTGACGATAAAATTGTAGTCTGTAGGACGTTTGGATTTAGCTGTAGGTAAAATTGTAATAATTTAAAAAATACCTGGTTGAGTCAAATGAGAGCTTTCAGTTGATTGGGACCTTCTATTTGAAATAGTTTGCTCTCTTGCATGTTCACGTCTAAACCGTTGGCTCTCACGTCGCCTTTCTCGTTGTATTTCAGCCATAACAATAAACAGAACAGTATAAAAGCAATTCAGTAAAGTTCAGTAGGAGATTGTTTGGTTAGCTTAGAAAATAATTGTATTGTGAAAATATAAAACTGAACAATTTACGTATATATAGAAGTACAACGGGTGAGTAACAGTAACATTTGGTTTGAATGGGTAAGAGATGAGAAACAATAGCAGTCTTATTGGACTCCGTCAAAAATATGCCTTGTACCGTTAGTAATGGATCACATCAACCATTTCAATTCAAGGGTAAGGTTGTACACATTAGCCTAGTTGTATTAATGTACGGATGGTTGCTATTTTCATCTATATGTAAAACGTGTAGAACAATGACGTATTAGTCATGTCAATATCCATCAAAGATGATATATTCACAGTAATAAAATGCAAGTATTTGACTATGAGTTACTTTGTAAATAAATCATAGTTCTGTCATGCAGCACATAGCTGTACTGAGGTCGTACCCGTGACAGCTTGAAGTCAATGCGTGAATAAAAATAAGATGTTTTTATGTCTAAAAAAAGGTTACAATTTTGCAGGTTGAAGTGAATTGGTGAATAAAAATAAGATGTTTTTATGTTTTGAAAAAGGCTACAATTTTTTGTTATAAAAATATATTACATTTTAGCCTCACTTTAAGTCAGTCTAAAGTACTGGCATTGAGGATAGTTTGTGGCAGTAGTGAAATGAACTGAATGTTTAGGGTTGATGATGTTTGATTGAGGAAGCTTGTATGTTGAAGTTTTGTAATGAAGCGGGGGTAATGCGGCATGCAGCAAGTTGTACAGTGTTGTGAAATGTGTAAGTGTGATGATAGAGGAGGTGGATTAGTGACAGTAAGGAGGGTGGGTTGGCAGTCGGTATTATGAAACAGTGATGATTTGTTTGTGAGTAGTACAGGCAGTTTGTGGTCAGAAGTTGTATGGATTTTGTGTACAGAGGATATTGGTGAAGAGTTGCACTTATATGCAGAAGGAGTGTGGTGAATGATTGTTAAGGCAGAGGATGTTTGAGCTGTAGTGATGAACACAGTGTGTTGAATGTCTCGTTATATAAATCGATACTTTATCGATCGTCTCATTTCTTATTATGAACTCTATGGTGCTGTAGGTTTCAACCTCCATTTAAACATTAACTTTTCCCCAGCAATGAAAAATATGAAACCAAATTATGAAAGCAAGATGGCTAGGCCAACATGAATAAGATGTATTTTAAGCCGGTTGAGGAAAGAAAAAACCAAAAAGAAAATGAGTAAAATTAAACGCATTACCCACATGGCATATATGAGCACTGATAGTACTGCTTATAATTTCCCAAGTGGTGACCCGTTGTAGTGCATAGGTTTAAAACCCTAAACATTATGCAGGACATTCACATTTTAGGTACTTTCTACTTGATGATATAGCTTCACCTCCTCAAGTACCTTTACTTTGCATTGACATTCATCGCTATTACAACAACTTTAGACCAATGGATAAGTCGATATCGAAGAGCCTTAATATTAAAAGGAGGGATTATCACTTTAGCATCTGTTGAATTACGTAACATGGTTTACTGGACTATTAGAAGAAGTTACTCCTTTCATTGAACATGCAAGAGATTATCACTTTAGCATCATTTTATTTGCTTGTGCTAAGTATAAACCTGATGTAAAGATGCCTAAACACTCTATATATATTTGTGTGTTGTTATATTGTGTGTACTGCGGATTACTTACCATGTGTGCATATGAATTGTGTGGTGTTAGCGTATGTGTGTATAGATCGTTGTAGGTGTGAGTAGTGGGTGCATGTGTGTGTTTTAATATATACGTGCACACCTGTATGTGTTGAGCCAGCACTAAATTTTACATTTTTTGCTTTGGCTATTATGAAATTTATTTGGACCTTGACTTGTTCACTGTCTATAGTTTCCATACTTATTAATTTGGTTATGTTGACCACTATGAGATTACAAATTATTTTTATATTATCACTTGCTGGTAGATACATCATGAGAACTTGGTTCAGTAGTGCTGTGTATTTTTCTTACTTTTGACCTTATTAACTTGATTATTATGTGCTAATGCAAACAGTTATCATAATTTCTGTCTTTACAGTTGGATTTAATTTAAGCAAGATTTTTTTGTAAAAGATTTAAAAGATTTCAATGTTGTTACTCATACTGAAGTCTCCTCTTTATAACACGTTTATCAATATGAACCATGATATATACTGTAAATTTTAGCATAGAGTGACCGAGTGCATGAGTATGCATGAAGCTTCGCGTATGTACATCTTCTTGGTTACTGAGTAGATAGTACATACTTCATTATTTTTTTGGTGTGCTATGTATAAACCTGATGTAAAGATACCTATACATACCGTATATATATATTTATGTTGTTATATTGTGTGCAATGTGGGTTACTTACCATGTTTGCATATGTGAACATTTGCCATTTGGATCATTAAAACATCATTTGCGCGTATGTTTAATGTATAAAAAAGTAGCCAGGTTAAAGTTGAAAGAACGTTGCTCCAGATAAATGATATAAACAGAGAATGTTAACCTCTCCCGAAGGAAGAGTCATATGGACCGCATGAAGGTTAACCATGAAAAAGTCATATGAAATGAAATGGAAAAAAGTTACAAAGCTAATTTTATTGTGCAACAATGCTTAAGGGATTGCAGTACAAAAATAAATAAAAATGCATGAAAAACAAAAACATCCAGCACAAATCTTTGAAAGCTACGTTAAACATCGATCTTCACTTGTCAAATTTCTTGCAACATTCAATCTGTAAAAGATAGAATAAGGAAATAAATGTATGTTATATGGATAAGTATGTTAAAATGTGAGTTTGTTATTTACCACATCATTTGCAAACGCTTCATCCCAGTCATCGACCATGGATGGTTGGTCCATAAGTAATTTGGATTCTTGAACATTCATGGTTCCTTCTGATTCTTGAACAACAGTAGTTTCACTAAAAGCTCTGTCTTCGTTTTCAACTTTAACTTCATTAGGCAGGGAAGTTTTTGATGACTGATTGAACGGTTCTATTTTAACCGAGAAGGCGTTTGAATGTTGTATCAACTCAGCACAGTGTTGCTTTCCTGCTCGCTTTAGATTAGTATTATTTTCATTTTCTATACCCAAGTAAATGGGTACTTAGTGCAAGTAATTAGCAAAGAGAATTACTGCCACTGTTGACATTTAACCTTTAAACATCCATCATTGCCGTATGAGCTATCCTTAGGAGATTGGATGGTTAGTAACCAAATGAATTCGCCTTTTTAATAACTAGGAAAATTAAAAATATACTTCCAAATCTCAACTGATTTCCGAAAAAGGTCCAATAGTATTTATCTAGATCCCTATTTATGATGCATATAATAGTACTGTTTTTCTAATATTAGCTTTTGCTACATAAAAATAACTCTAAACATTTGGCAACGCAATCAAAATGTTTTGTACCGTTGCCCATAGTTTCCAGCAACATATAGCTCTTGGATATGCAACCATATAGAAAGTCATTAATTATATCATGTCATTGAATCATTATGTTAAATCTTCAACTACTTCATATCATTATTGAGATTTTAACAGGATTATGGATCCACTGTTTATGGGGATTACCCTACTGTTATGGAGGAGAGGGTAGGATCGCAACTGCCGTTGTTCAGTTTTGAAGATTCTAGCAAATAAAAATGTTCATTCAATTTCATTGGAATAACTCACTATAGACCATTTAATACGAAAAATATGTTGAACAGTTTTCAAGGAAAATGAGAGAGATTATATTAGAGACATCTTAGCCTATGTACCCGGTAAGTTTATAATAAATCTATTTCGAGCTATTTTTTCTATGTAATTGGAACCGGTTATTCTCATCCCTTAACACAACTACTGGATTATACCCTTAGATTGCAATGGTTGTACTGAAAAGGTTATTATTTATATGCTAAGAAATCTATGACATAGATTTATTATCATTTATTATGGTAAAAATTATGAAAAATATACAAATGTTTGCTAATTTACATATGTGTTGGTATTGCAGACTTTAAATGGAGGTTATTTTTAGCTTATTTGACAGGTTTTTCTTTGGGACGCTTGGCAGGATTTAACTCTTATCATACGTACGGTTGCCGCTGCTTTATCTTTGATTTTGGGCATTAATACTGAGGTAATATTTTAAGTTACTGTGGATATCTCGTTGTTTTCCAAGTTAAAGTATTATCTATTCTTTTGTATACAGGCATTAGTTGTTACCGTGGAAGAAAACATGGTAGAAAACTATCAATTCTATATCACGCCAGCATTAGTTGCATTAAATAATTTTACATACGTTTAATTCACAATTTCAAAGTGAAATGCACATAATTAATATTGTAGCTCAGTCAAATACTAATTTACTGAAAATACATGTATATGCCAATATGGAAATTATTATTGTGTCATTGTTTCCAGCATCTTTTTAACTGTGTATTTTTTATCTAGCATTAACCAGTACTAAGGTGCTTTCTCCTTCTGATAATAATTTGAACAGGTTTAAGAGCAATAATAAGAAGGAAACCACCGAAGACATAAATTTAATTGGATGGGAAAAAACCACAAGGCTGTATAGGAGACGGAGGTTGTAGATTTCATGTGAACATGGTTATTTTGTTTAAAATATTTTCTGTCGATTTATTTATATATTGTATTTCATTATATGATTAATGTGTTTTTCGATTGTTTGAATGTGACAATTGTATGGATGATTGTTGGTTTCATACTGAAATATGTTAATTATTAGTATATTATATATGTGTTGTGAGCAAAATGAAGTGGAAACTGAACGAGCCACAACAGTGAGGAAAATCTACGTGAAAAATAAATAATTTTTAACAGTGTTTAATAAACGCTCCAAAATAGATATGGTGGCAGGTAAAAAAGCTACTATAATATTTTGTAGTGGTGTCAATAGTACTTTTTAGTAGCATTTATACAACGCGACGAAAAAAGATTTGGTTGCGTTTGCAAAACGCTGCGATATGTTTCTTTTTGTTAGCATTTATGAAAAACCAACAAAAAGTACTGGATTTTTAGTTGCATGTCGTATAACGGCATTCTCTAAAATTCTAATATAAGTTATGGTAGCGTTTTTTGAATGCTTCTAAAAATAATTTTTGGTGTAGTGACTGTATACTATAAGTGATTGAGACACTATAGCAGAGGGGGATCCTTTTCTTTTACCCCTTTTAGGCACATAAAAAGAGAGAAAAACTTGTACTCCCTGCTATTTGTACTAAGAATCTAAAGAAGAGAAAGTGATATTTTGCCCATAGACGTAGTATTGCTTAACATCCGAACCATGCAAATTCCCTGTGTCATTTTATTTTTTCTAGTACTTGATTTTGCAGCTTTTTCTGTTTCTGTTAGCCTTGAATCTGAAATAATGAATTAATTTCTTGTACCTTGAATAACTTTCGTTATCATAACGGAAGTGTTAAAATACTATTGTCGTTCCTCTTTAAGGCAAGATAAATACCACTTAATTCTGTCGATTCATAATCATGGAAGCATCCAGCGCCGTGATTACATCGTAGAAATATCAAGATGTTGTTGAGACGAAAAATCTCATTAATATTTTTTAGTGCTAGAAGAAGCGTCGATTTCCCTCTCCAGCAAATTTTACCTGCACCTTGAATCCCATGTATTCCACCACTCCCCCGCACAAGAACAATTTCACTTAGCCTCAAAAATCTCAAAAAAGCCATTCATAACCTCGAAAGCCCAAACTGAGGCGGAAGCTTCTACAGGGCCCACCTCATACCTTATCCTAGCTGCACTTCAGGCCTATACTAACCAAATGAACCAATGTATGGAGGCGACAGAAAAAGCTATAGTCCAACATACTACTCTTAGACCAACCTCTCGTCAACCATTCAAAACTCACCGACTGTGCTGGTTATGCAACACGTGAGGGATAACGACACTTTAAAAAATGAGAACTGTGAAGCTGGCATGAAAACCAATGCCAAACTTAAAAGCAAGATCCAGGCTAACCCTCAGATCAAATCAAAACCTACCAACATAAACCCACTACTGCTAAAAAAGTAGGCCCAACTAATACTGAAGATGATGTCACTTTTCTATACACGGGTGCTTCCTAGGGAAGATGAGATCCATCAGGTAAAAGCCCGTGTAGAAAAGCAGGCGATACTTTGCCAGCAAAACACCGAAGAAAAAGTAAGGGAAGAAGGTTCTTACCCGTTCGGTGAGACCATCATTGAGGCAGATTTTCTAGACTTTAAAGCCCCATCGTTTGACAAATTCGATGGAACCACCAACCTAGATGATCACATCTGGACCTTCGAGTATTATATGAACATTTTAAAAGTGGGGAGGATGGCTTGTTGCAAGCTCTTCCCAGTTTATCTGGCCAGTGCAACCTCCAAATTGTTCAGAAGATACGGACCAGGGAAGGTCCATTCTTGACTATAGTTGTCCACAGATTTCTTGAGACAATTTAACTCGAGGAGAGAAGCCTCCCCTGATGTAAACAACATATCTTGTATAAAGCAAGGTGAGAGTGAAAGCCTGCGCAACTTCATAAAACAGTTCAAATCCAAGGCACTCCGGATTGAACTAACTAGCAAAGAAGCACTACTAATGGCAGCTCAAACCAGGATCAGAAGGGGTATTGCTATATGGGACAAAAACAACATAAAGCGATGTCACAGCATAAAGGCTTTCTATAAGAGGGCTAGCGGTTATATTGGAATGGAAGAAGCTAGATCTGCAGCACAGACTCAAAGAACCTTTGTCCCTAATTATGACAGAGGGGGGAGGCAGAAGGGTATCATCCGCCTGCAAAACAATAAAAGGAGCTCAACTTCACAGCAAAGACTCCCCTCACTCATACTCCTGGATAGATATAAGAAACAATCAGGACCAAGCTTGCTTATAATGTGCCAAACAAAGGGAAAAAGGCGAAGTAGAACCATGGAGAAGCATACTGCCACTTCCATAGAGCAAACGGCCATGATAGAGACAATTGCAGACACCTAAAAAATGAGATAGAAAGGCTAATTCAAAAGGGTTATCTAGGCAACTTCCAGATAGAAAGAAATGGGGAAAGGATGGGAAACCTCATATCGGACCCGAATGAAAAATCAATAAGAAATGCCTCTGACCTCTTAGCCTCAATTCATGGGGGACCACACATAGAAGGAAAGAACAGGAAGGCCTAGGAGCGATATATGCAGGAAGCGAGAGCGGAACGGAAAATTGTTTTTCATGTTGAACAAAAACCATCACATGACATACTCTTTATAGCAGCCAATGCAACGGAGTACTCTTCCCCATCAAGATCCGTCCATCATTACGGTGCATATCTCAAATTGTAACATGAAAAAAGTCTTCGTTGATTCTAGAAGTTATGTGAACGTCGTCTTTAAATCTACATTTTACAAATTGAAGCTTCCAACTGAAATATTGAATCCCGTCCTAGAACCAATTTACGGCTTCAACAACATTACCACCGTCTCCATTGGATCAGCATACCAACTTGTCACTGCTAGAACTACTCCCCTTTATAAATCCTACTATGCAAGCTTCCTGATCATCGATCATCCATCACCAGATAATGTATTCTTGTGAAGGCTTGCGTTGGTTGACTTGAGGGCAATCATATTTTAGAAGGAGCTGCTCAAGAAGTTTCATACCCCTGTTGGAATAGTGTCTATTAGGAGGAACAGTAGTTGGCTAGAGAATTATATAATGTAAACCTCAGTCCTTACAATAAAATTCAATGGCAAAAAGATGGGGTTTACAGCTATTAAGAGGGTTGGCCAATAAATGGATGACATGCGTGCTTAGGCGTTAAATGCAAAACGGCTACAAAGACTTTTTCTTCCTTACGAAAAGAAGGGAGAAAAGAAGCCAAAAGTGATATGTTGCAGGAAAATATGAAAATAGAGGCTAGCCCACACCCATTTACGACCACTGTAGACTTGGGAGGCAAGTGTTATATCTATATTTTCCACAACATTGTCAAAGGAGGCTCGATACAAATACTGAGCTGGAGGAACAGCTCTCACAATTTGAGTTAAGGAAAAAGTAGAAAGCGATGTCCAGATGATACTGCACCAAGAAAATGTGAAGCTACAACAAGGCATAGAAACTGCACCTACTCATTCAGCACAGCGTTGGCACTATAGCCTGAAATGGCTACAAGCACATCCCCTCAAGTGATTATATGCAAATGAGGATGCGCTACACTTCTAAATTGATATGTGAAAATAGCAGGTCTACATCGTAATTCTATGTCAAAAGGTTATGGGGATGCGCCATCATTTGACATAGAAATAACAGAATAGCGCCATAATCCTACATCGAAATCAGATTAATATGTGGAAATGCACCGCCATCCCGACATGACAGGCACAAAGTCCTAAGGGGAGAGGCGATGTGAAAAGACTATGCTACAACCAAGAGGTCCTAACTCCATCCCTGGATATTATTAAGCCTGGTTCAAAAGGCAAAGACAATGGCGTAGCATCCCCAATGTCAAGAGCAGCTTTGAACAAGTTCACGCAAGGTAACCACCCTCTAAGACAACATCACAGTCTCTTCTACAAGGCAATGCAACTCAACTCCAACTACCCCCATCCCAATGCTATGTAAACATAACAGATCTAATTGTGCAGTACAACTTCAAAAGCATCGACGCAACACAAGGACTATACAACACCGCTGCCCAAGGCAGAACAAAGGCATAACTCTCAACATAAAGTAGTTCATAAGCCAGTTGCCCTTCGGAATTAGAAATGCATAACCCATTCAAATTTGAGTTTCCCGCCTCGGTTTTAAGCGTTCCTGCTTCATTCAAACTTCCCACCAACTTTCAAAATCCAACTCCTCAAGTCACAGTTTCCCACCGAAAGCCACATAGCAATTCATGCATGTTGAATACGTAAGATGGATGCTCAACACATGGCACAATTCAATGGCAAAAATACAGGGAGCCGAAGAGTGACGTTGGCAATCCGCCTAAATCACTGTATACTATAAGTAATTGAGACTCTGTAGCAGAGGGGTATCTTTTTCTTTTACCCCTTTTAGGCACACAAAAAGAGAGAGAAACTTGTACTCCTGCCATTACTGTTTGTACTAAGAATCTAAAGAAAAGAAAGTGGTATTTTTCTCGTGGATGTAGGATTCCTTAACATCTGAACCACGTAAATTCTCTATGTCATTTTATTTTTTCCAATACTTAAATTTGCAGCCTTTTCTATTTCTTTTAGCCTTGAATCCAAGATAATGAATTAATTTCTTGTACCTTGAATAACTTTTGTTATTATAATGTAAGTGTTAAAATACTATATTGTCATTCCTCTTTAAGGAAAGATTAATACAACTTAATTTCGTTGATTCATAATCTTGAAAGCATCCTGCGTTGTGATTACTTTGTAAAAATATTGAGGTGTTATTGAGATGAAAAATCTCATTAACACCAAAGAGGCTACAGCTTCAGCTTTGAGTACTAGAAGCAGATTTCAAAGTAAGAAATGATTATAAGTTTGAATGTGAGGGGTTTAAATGACCTTGAAGGATTGTTGGATGTTAAAATATATTAGATAAATACAATCCATGTATAATAGCCTTGCTAAAAAACAAGGTTGAAGAGAGATATAAGTGAATAATCATCAATTATTTTTGCTATAGTTGGAAATGGTATAATTATTTAGCAGCATGTTACTAGTATAGAATTGTTGTAATGGTTAACTCAGAATTTTGGCGTAACCATGAGGTTTCTCAAAGTGCACAACATGTGACAATAATTCTAAATAATAATGTGGGAGCATAAATTGCTTGCACTTTTGAATATGCATTCAATTTAGAATCTGAAAGAAAACCACTGTGGGGCAATTAAAAGTGGAAGAAAATACTTTTAACATTCCATGGTGCAAATAGGAAATTTCATTCGTGTAAGATTGATATCTAAAAAAACCGGAGGAAATACATTAAGTCGGAACTTAATGACTTCATATTAAGCACATATAGGGCTTTCTGAACTTAACGTATTGGGCCTCAAACATTCCTAGAGATACGGCCCAAGCAAAAATATTAGCATAAAAATAGATAGAGTCCTCATTAACACCGTTTGGTTTTATACTCTAACAAGTACTTTCATCCCTTGGGTACTAGTGATCATAATCCTATTCAATTAAACTTGAATGGTAATTTCAACTGTTCTTATCCAAAGCCATTCAAGTTTAGAAATCATTGGACTTATGATCTAAAGTATAGAAACACTGTGAACCTATTTTTGAAACTTCTTTAGAATCAATACAGTATGTATAGTTTACTGAAAATGCAAAAGGAACTCAAATTCAATCTAAGGAACTGGGGAGCAACACGACAAAAATTGGAAACGGGTATTAGGGAAAGTAGGGAGAAATGCAATATGCTAATGTTGAAATATAACAGTGATCATTCAAAAGAAAATGAAACAGAATATGTTAAAGCTCAAAAAGAACTAGAACTGCTGCTGAAAAAATAAGCTGTTGATATATAACAAAATGCTAAATGCAACTGGCTTAAATATGGGGATGACAACAACAAGTTTTTCCATGCAAAATTAAACATGAGGAAATCCAAAAATAGTTTGCAACATTTAATAACTAAGATGGTATATATGTAAAATCCATTGAAGATGTTGTTGTTGAAGCAATGTATTATTTCAAAAACAACTTTGATGAAGAAAATCAAACAGAGACTTTACCACAAATCACAATCAAATACAAAGTTTCAGAAAATGGGAAAAACTATATCAATGAGAACATCTCAATAGACAAAATCAAATATGCCATTTTTACTACAAGTAATGATTCCTTGCCAGGGTCAGATGGGTCCAATTCTTTTTTAAACATCATTGGGAAGATTTAAAAGTGTACATAGTTGATTCTATTCAAAATATTTTTGGAATAGGTAAAATCATAAAAGAATGCATGTTGTAATATGCTTTGTAAGGTTATTGCCAAGATTATATCCTTTAGATTAAAACATGTATTGATGGAACTCATTTCTAGTAATCAAACAACCTTCATCCCAAAAAGAAACATCTCAGAGGGTATAATGCTTGCCATGAAAACATCATGAATTTCAATTTTAAAGGCAACAACAAGATGTGTATCAAAGTAGACCTAAAAAAGACATGATAGTGTGAATAAAAAATTTGTTTTACACATGACGAAAGAAAGGATTTTCCAAAAAAGTAGCTACAAGTTATTAAAACTCTTATTGGATCCCCTACATTCCTGCAATGATTTAAGGGAGTCTTTTTTGGTTATTTTGGTTCTAACAGAGGATTAAGGCAGGGAGATCCCTTTCTCCCTTCTTTTTCACCATTATAATGGAATATTTCACAATTCTAATGGACTTAAAAGAGCACTCAAATAAATTTCAATCTGCAACCAAAAATAGTCAATCTATCACTCGCCTAATCTACGCAGATGACTTATTGATTTTTATTCAAGCTACCGCTAAAGGTTCTAATGCTATCAAGTTAATTTTTAGAAAATAGGAGTACTGCATAGGACTAACTTAGGTATTTTTTAAAATAACTATTGCAATAACAAAGAGGAGATGCTTGATGTTTTAATCTTGAAGGAAGGTAACCTACCAATCAAATACCTGGGTATCCCCCTTTCAGTTATTGATATCAAGTGAAATAATTTCAACATCTTAATTGACAAGATTTTTTTTTAGAAAATTAAAGGGTGGAAAAGTAAACTTCTCAGCATGGCAGGTAAACTAGTTCTAATAAAATTAGTTATTTATCCCACAGTTGCTTATTGGATGCAATGTTTTAAGGTACCGGCTAAAATGATTGATTCCATAAATTTAATTTGGAAAATTTGTTTATGGTGAGGTAAGAAAAAAAACTAAAGTTCTTTGGGAACTAGTTACATCCCCTAAGGAAGAAGGAGGGCTTGATTTACAAAAACTTGAAGACATAAATGATGTTTATTATCTAGAAAGGCTTTGGAAGCTATTGACAAAATAATCTTTACTGCTAAAGTGGATCATTAACAAATATATTTTGCCAAATAATTTATGGGATATTCAAATTTGTAATCAAATGTTTGGAATTCACTTACATCCTGATGATATCTCAAGGAATGAAGAATATCAATTGATGTAGTTATTTTCAATGATATAATTCCTTTTAGTCGTCGAAGCTCAAAAAATAAACACTATAACATAAATAGTCATGACAAGTTTGAGTTTAAAGAAGTATGGGAGACTACCAGAACCATGCATACAAAGTTCATTGGTACAATTTCATTTGGAAAAGCAAAATAAGACCTAAAATGAAGCCATGCACATATAGAGGAATTACAAATCAACTTCCATTTAAGAACATTTTGATTTTCCAAGGTTTGAAAATTTCAAACATGTGTGCTCTTTGTGATAGGAGTGTTTAAAACAAAAACCATCTTTTTTTTAATGTGACATTAGCAAATAGGTGTGGTATTGGATAAGTCTAAAACTGAAATTCCTAATTGGTCAAACAAATTATCCTCATCGAATTGAATTAGAAATACAAGTATTAGATCAAAAATTCCATAGAAATTCAAGAGCAATTGAACTTGCTAAAATAACCATTGCATGCTCAATTTGGTTAATCTGGGGAGAAAGAAACAATAGAATATTCAATCAAATCTACGTGATAAATGTGAAATTTGTGAAACTATAAACAATCTTTGTAAAAATTTGATGCTCAAGGCTAAACAGAAAAGAAGTGAGAGTGTATTTGAACATGAAATCTTATACATATGGGATATACCATACTCCAACCATGCTTTCATCCATAATACTCCTTGAGCTGGCAATTATTATGTGTACTAAGGTGGTAGCTGCCACTAATCAGAATAACATCAAAGGCCGAAAAAGATGAGATTCGAAGTTTTAACAATGGTGGTGGCGATATCGGAAAGTATTAATTTAAAGTAGGTTTCCTTTTCTAAAGTATACTTCATTCATGGTAACCATAATAGCTATTTGAATGTAAGGTCTGGGCATTGGGCCGAAAGATGTAACTTTATTTATAAATTTCATAAAATATATACCCCTTATTATCATACTGATATTTAACATATCCTAAAACAAAGAAAGATATTTCTGCAGAATAAATACAGGAACTACTGGCTATTCAAAGTGCTCTGCTCAACAAGTCATATGCAGATAAATAAGCAAAAACAACAACAAAATTCACAAGAAAAGTTTGCAACAGAAGATCAGTTTCATTCAATTCAAAGAAGGAAGAGGCAAAATGCACGCCCTGCTAGGCTTACAATGATATTCTTATCGCTAACTAGTTGAAAGAGAAAGAGAGGAGAAGAAGCACGTCAGTGGAACACTTTAGAAGATCCAGCTTTAAATGCAAAGATGAGCTCCCTGCCACTTCAAATGATCAAGAACTTGCTAAAGAAAATGGAGCATGCTATCATCTTCGAAGCCTTCCACATCGAATCTCGTAAGAGATCTTAAAAAGCTCCCAATCGACATTGCCAAAAGGACGACCGAGACTTTAGCTGAGATATCAAAGGTGGAGGCTATAGCCACTACCCTTTCTGACAAGCCGCTAAAGCGTCCAAGCCGGGCCAGGCTCAAAGCCCCCATGGCAGGATAAAGAAGAAATCTGCCAGCGGCAGCCCCAATTGGCCCATTAACATGACAATGATGGTCGATCGCCATCAGAAGCCAGGCCAATAGGCACGGACCTAAGCCAAGCGAAAGCTAAGATCTGTCTCAAGAAGAAGGATCTAGGCGAGTTTGAAATGTAATAAACAGGTGGCAGTACAGCACCGAGTGAGCTTTCTCCTTTCTCAATATACTAAACAAGCCAGACAAAAAGGCATACATGCAAAGATGTATGGAAAGGAAATAGATGATGAAGTTAATTGTTTTTTATCGATAAAGAATTACGAAAGATTCCTAGGCTATGAAGAATTTTCATGAGGAAAGATTTTATGAGTTTAGGAAAGAAGAGAAAGGGGGTGTTTATATGCTCACATCTTCAATCGTGTGCATTGAATTCAAAAGGAAAAAAGAATCCCAGCCATTTAGAAGAGATCAACACAAATTCAACTCATGCACTTTGGAGACATGACACATCTTTGCCACGTCTAGGAAAATGAATCGTCACAACTAATAGCACAAAGCCACATGGAAAGCACATTAAATGCTTTACAGGGCCTTCAATCGGTTGGATTTTCATGATTTGACAAGCCTGCATCCGCACGTAGATATAGAATCGGGGGCAAAATGTTGCTCAACTTTCTCGTAGGTAATTACCAGGCCGATTTAAGGTAGCATAGCTCAGTCAAAGCCAACCCAACTATTCTATAACCGGCATGCATAGGCTGACTCAAACCCATGATGGTCTCGAACCATCCCTTCCACCCAGCAAGATACCAAGATGAGTCCCGGTTGCCGCATCCCTAGGAACCCTTCATATTCAAGCAAGATCAGGGCCCGGTCCAGTCGGGCTTGGCTTGGCAACGATCGGCCTTCCTATGTCGATTGATTTCCAACACAACTCCACGTCAACATGTTCACCCGATGTCACTCAAGTTAATGCTCGGCACCTCTCTAAGTATGGCTAAGCATGCATCACATCAAGAAAGATTGGCTCAAGCATGTCCCGTTCTTGGCTTGGTTTTTGTACAGCTACCTCCGACTAGTGCGAGTCAGCCCTCCTGATTGCCTCGCATCCATTCATGCACCATCTTCCTAACAAGGTCCTTCTTAAAATTCCTAGCTTCTTTTATATTGTCCATCCATTGCCAATCGATCGGTCCATCAAGATTTGTCATGTGGGCACTCAAATAACGACAAGTTGTCCATCCACCTATCCGAAGCACTGTAGTTGGGCTGCTGAATTGATGTGGTTTACCATCAACATTAAATGCACGTTTAATGTGAAGTCTATGCATTAACTGTGGGACCACGTCTAGTGCAGAGGTGCAATGAGTATATTATCATCCACCGCACATCTTCTTACACCCATTACAACTGTCCTCTATCTGCCCTTACAGCCACATCAATGGTCATGCATATTTCATGCCTATTCCATAGCTCAATCCCAACCGTCCATCATCCACTTTGGTTACTATAAATATCTCATGTAGTGCAACTTCAAAGGGATTGGAAATAACAAGGACTCCGAATAATATATAATTTAGGGCTCTTGATACCGCAAATCCTTAAGATTACACAGCTTTATTAATTTTAAGTGCATCCTGTTTTCTTGTTGTCCTCTTATAGTTCCTTGTAGTTGTAAGAGAAATATATAATAAGAAAACTTCATAGTGGACATAGGAAGCTTTTTTAAACCACTCCATATCCTGTGTTATTTACCTTTCAACTGCGTACTTAACTCCTCATTTTTCACTTTAATCCCAATGTTAACAAGTAACTTTTGCGAATTAGTCTAATTTCGAGGTCGGCTAAATCTCTAGTCAACAAAAGGATTTTATTTGATTAAAAAATGATATATATTGTGTACATGTGTATGAAATACACATGCACGTGCTGAATGTAAAGTATACATAGTTTAATATGTTTATATCTAAGTATTGGGATTTAAACATCAACAGAAATGTTAGCCCCTCCATATTCATATTTTCCGTCTGTTTATACAATTGTATTATTATAGAAATATACATATATATATATATATATATATGTCTCTATATATAATATATTATGTAAATTGATTTTATATAATTTTATATATATTGAACAAATTAAAATTCAAACTAAATCTTAAAACTTCAAATTTGAAATTAGATCTAGGTTTTAAAATGTCATTTTAAAATAAAATTCAAATCTAAATGCTTTATAATTAATTTATAATATATATAACATATACGAAATAATTATTTTGGAAATACATAAAATATATACACATAAATATATTTTAACTTATTCAAAATTATAATTTAATATAAATAGTATAATTAAGTATAAAATATAATTATATATAAATATATCATTTTAGGGAATAAATTACTTTTGGAAAACTCAATTCTTTATTAGTTATTAGTCTATACAGAATAAGTACTTTAATTTTTTAATTAAATTATCATATGGAAAGAGAAGAAAATTTGTGTTTTTTCCATTAATTTCATGTATAATTATTTAAATATATATTTATATTTATTTATTGTATTTATATGTATGTATATATTAATTAGCTTTAATTTAATAATTAATATTATTAAAATAAAATTTATTTTGTTTAAATTAAAATAATGAAAACAAAATCAAAATTTTCAATCATACGCATATAAAACAACTTGCTTTGAATGTTTAAATAATTGCAAATATATTTATATATGTATAATAGTTTTAAAAAAATCAATTTTGTTTAAAAGCTTTTTAAAATTATTTTAAATCCAATAACCTTTTATTATTAACATGGCCAAAAGCAATATAAATATATATATACACAAGAAAAATTTATATTACATTATACAACATATTCTTGTGTAGATTGGCAACAAATACATATGTAGATTTGTGGTATAATCTAGCCTATATAGTAAATTGGCATGCTGATTTACATATATAAATTCATATGAAATAGATATTACCTCAGTTGTGGCCTATTTGTTACACCTTGAATGCTGAATCAAAAACACTCCTTGAATCTTATTTGATCTCTTTCAGAAAGCGCTACTAATCGAAGAGATCAACACATCTCTTAATATAATTTGATTTAAATTTTTATTTGGTTAAGGGAATGGACCTAGTACCTTATGGCATATAGGGCTGAGGATTTGACAGAGGGAGTGACCTCAAAATAGAAAGGGTAGTGGGTATAAATAAGAAAAGAAAGAGAGACGAAAAAGAGGATCTAGATCCTTTCTTTTTCCTACCATTTCAAACCTAAAATATCAGAATATCACCCCCTTAATCCCTTATATATGGCCGGCTATTACGCTAGGAAAATAGACATAGCCACACTTTCGAACCACATTAGTAAATTTGCATTTCAAATCAAATTCAAATGCACATCGATATTGTATATCGTTACATGTGTATATAACTTCTATATACGCACTATTTTCAATATTGCTTATAATAAATCAAATAAAATTTTATAATTAATATTTTAAAAATATTAATTAATTTATAAAAATTATAATTTAATTAAATCATGTGGTATTCGGAGTACTCAACAATGCGGTTGTGTGACTCTTATGTGTAAATTCAGTCAGTGATTAATATCGAACAATTTGAATAATAATGTCCGCACATCACTTTAGCAAGTGGTGTAATAGTTTTGTCGAATATATTGCTTAAACTATTTTGGTAAAATCCAATTTCACTATTTTAAGCGATCCCCGATAGTAACAATTATTTACACTAATTCTCTGTCAAAACTGTTTCACATTAGGACTTGTGAAATTTGGTATTGGTCAAAATCTCAATACCGTCCACATTCAACTTGTATAGTCCAAACACAAAGTCCTTGGTTCAACAATAATAATAATTATTAACCGAACTATTATGGCCAGATATTTTGACTTTGAGTTGACTATAGTTGACCATGATACTTTCCCTTATAATTAAGGAGATAAATTCTTTATTGATTAGTGTTTCACATCTAATGCTTCAACTCAGAGACAACTATAATCATTCGATGGACATTATGCCACGATTTAACTATAATCAATGTGGAGAGTCGTTGAATAGTATTCTTAAGTTGAGAGAGCTGTGTAATATTGTCGCTTCGATATTCTCTGTTTGACCTTAGTTATATTAATCAACAGAAAACTATCGAGAGAGTCATTCCATAATTATCCAATAATTATCAATATGTAACCCCTTGATTCCCCCAGAAGCCAAGAGAAATAATAGACCAACATTTGTAGAACGTTATGTACTCTAGTCTCAATGAATGTATCGATATCCAGTCTCGATGCATCTTGACTATGAATATATAAAACAGTACATTTCTTTTCATTCTGATAATTTTTTCATGATTACAACACATTGTATTTACTATCACAAAAACATATCATTTATGGATTTTCTACAAAATAAACTTAAATTAAATAGATAATTAATATAATACATTATATCAAGTATATAACAAAAGAAAAACACCATTTATTTCGATCGAGAGTTTATTACAGAGTTAATAATTTACAGTAAATCACAAAATTGCCAATAGGGCATACCAATAACTTTGTCAATTTCTTACTCGCACTTGGGACCAATTATGGAATCTCTATCTCATCCCTTTAATCAGTTTGATGAGAACTGATCGAGCTAATCCCTTTGTGAATGGAACTGCTACGTTGTTTTAATTATCTACTCTGCCAATTTACTATCTATGATGTTGAGAAACTGCTTTTATAATGTGGCTCTATTTAGTGAATGTTTCTCGACTTCTAGTGAGCTCTTGTCATTACATTGTTATCTATAACAATGATGTAGTATTCTCAATACTTGATCACCTCTTGCTCGGTTATAAATTTATGCATTTATGTTTATGCATTGCTTTTATTGTGACGCTATCCAAAGCGATGTTTTTAACCTTTTTGTTGAATCAACCTTAACCTTTTGTCTGGGACTTTTTCAACTTAAAGCTTCTTAATTAAGGTTTGAACATAAATTTAATATTAACATATTATACTCAATATCACTTTTGATTTTTGAGTCTAAATAATTCTTCATAAGAAGCTCGTTGTTTTTTATGAAAATTCTCTAGTATTTGGCAAATACTCGAGAGTATCTTAACTATCATTTAACGATCTTAATTCGGGTTTGTTACTTGCATTATGTACATAATCTAAATACGATATTATAGACAATACAACATATATGACAATTCTTATTGCCAATGCATAAGGAATCCATCTTACATGCTTCATATTAAACATTTTTTAGTATGGTTGTTTGTGCATATCATCTGGGACATTCCTAATATCCTTTTGTACTAATTATAATAGACGTTTTTCAAATCCAATATTGATAATTAAACAACTAAACTAGAATTGATTTTAACTAGGTACATTGTTAACCATCAATATTATGTTGTTTACTTATAGTTTAGAAATATCTATGTACCTTTTTAATATTCTTGCTTAGAGACAACACTTCCTCTGCATTTTGACTGAAAATCAAACTATTGGTATTTCTACCGAAATACTTGTTCAACTCCGATGCTTGTTGAATGATACTTTCATATCCGTTTTGGATCATATCCAAAAACCCACAAACTTAATATCGCTCTCACTGAATTCGAGAGACTTTGGTTATTATGCGTAAAAAGTCTATTCTAAATCATTATTTAGATTTTTTCCGTTTCAACACATATGTACCAAAAAACAAAGTCATATTAGATGATAATTTTATGAGTAAAATCTGAATTAACATGAGCACCTTGAATAACGAATCTATTACACTAATTTCAATAATTTAAATTTATGATGTTATTTTTATCAATGTTTCTCACTATATTTCAACTACATTAGTCTTTCTTTTGAAGACTTATTTATGACCGATGGATCATATCCCTTTGGATACAACTATCAAAATCATATGTTGATGATGTATTTGGAATCCATTTCAGATTTGCACATCGTACCATATGGCAGAGTCAATACTCTTAATGGTTTAATTGGTAATCGAGTAATATTTACTCTCGACGTTGAAGAAACTTATAGTTTCTTCTTGATGTTCGATTTTTATCACTGTTCGAGGCTACTTATTAGATATTCTAATGTGTTATGTCCGTTTAGGTTTGGCTAATTTCATTTTCATTATCCGGCTGACCAATCAGATTTTCATTGGAATTAAAACATCAAGGTGAAGACGAAATGATTCACAAACTTGAAAACATGCTTAGAAAGGCAACAGGGACATACACAAGAAACGACAAACGGATTGAAGCAAATAAAACCACTCGGCACCGAGCACTTCCTCTCGGTACCAAGAGCCTTTTTCTCCATGTAGACCACCAAAACTTTTGTACATGGAGCATTGGCCCGGGTGATTGTTATGGAGTGCTTTTCTTATAGAATAGAAGAGCGACTCTATGGATTCTCTAACTGAAAGCATGCAAGAGAAGGGATATCGGAACATCTAAAAAATAACTCAATCTCATGGAAAAAGTGTTAAGAACATAACAGATTAGAGATAGAAAGCCAATGGGAAGGAGGGGAAGTTTCCACTCGGAAGGACCAGTCGGTACTGATCAAAACCTGTGATATCCCGGAAATTTGGGGCAATATCAATTTAATAATCTGTTTAAATAATTAAATTGATTGATAATTTTTTATAATAAATATTTGAATTGGTTTAATAATCTAATTGAATGAATATTTAATTAGTGAATTTTACTAATAAAATGATTTCTATTTATAATATATATATATAATTGTATGTATTGTAAATAGATAAGCTTGGGTTTGTAATTTAAATAATAAATAAATTCTTGTTTTAAATTTCTAATATATATATATTGATAGTTTGGAGATTTGGATTTATTTAATATTAGCTTTTCAAAGTTATTTAAAATTAATATCTATATGGTTTTAAATAAGATTAATAATAAGGTTTAATTTATTTTCTTTTTAAATATTGCTTAATATGATTTAAGAGAATAAAAATATATATATATATATATATAAGTTTAAAATACAATTTACATATGATATGTTAATTCATTTAGTAAGAGTAGTAATTTATAAACTCTTTTATCAATTATTTAAAATTAATAAGTATGTTATTTTCAAACAATATTAATAGTGTATTGTTTTTATATAAATAAATTTTAAAGTAATAGGATTGTTATTTCAAATTGAATGTGTTGTTTTAAATTGACTTTAAATTGGATTTTTAAATTTAATTTGAATTTGAATTTAGAATTCAAGAGGTAATATTTAAATAGTTTTGGATTTTAAAATATACGGATAAGCTTTTATTTATATATGATTAGTTCTATTTTCTTTAAAGTAACTTATTTATATATATATATATATATATAAATAAGAAATTGTAAATAAATAAATTAAGATTTAAAAGCTTTTATTTATATTTAAAATAAAAAGATTACTTAAATGACATGTGTAAATCTATAAAGTCACCTAAATAACAAGTGTTAATTAATTAACAAAGGAGAATGACAAATGTCAAGTTTTAATTTTAGTTTTTCTTTTATTTTTATTAAACTACATTTTTACTTATATAAACATTTAACTCTCATCTTCATTTCCTTTCTTATCTTCATTCCTAAAACTAAGAAAACTGAATAAAATTCCTCATAACAAATCAGTAATCAAACATTCCTCTACCAAAATTTATCAAAATCAAACCCCTCAAATCAAAAGAACAATAACCTGTAATTTATTTCCAAAACTAAATCTATAACTTAAATCCTCCTCTCAAAGACACTCTGTAACCAAATTCCTCAAACCATAATCTCAGATCAAATCCCTGTTAACCATTTTTCAAAATCAAGACTGCATTTCTTTAAAAACCTGGAAACAAAGAGCCTGTAAAAATCTTCTTCATCATTTTTCTGTAATCTGGAAGCATGTTCAAAACAAGCAATCCTGGAATCTAAGCAACACACATCACAAACAAGTTTCATAGCATGCATGCAAGTTCTACAGAAAGTATTCAAGTTAAAAGTTTTTAAAGATCAAAAAGCAACTCAGTTTAAATCAAAGCAAGTATTCCAGTTCAAGTTTCCAGGATTTAATATGCTCTGTTCATTCTCAAATAGGTGAGTAACTTTTTATTTAAAAGCCTAAGTATAATAAACTTGTTGCATGTTCATATTTATATATTTGTATGGTTGTGTGTAAAATTTTCAGTGCATTTCTGTGAATATATGTATGAATATGTGGATGTGTATAGATATATGATGCTGTTATATATGCTTTTGACAGTACTTAGTTTTAGAAGCCAGGATTTTGATAAAATCCATTTCCTCTTAATCCAATCTCTGTTAAGATTTAAAATTCAAACAAAACATGATTGTTTGATCATAGATTAGGTTTTAAAAAAATTTATATAAGTTAAAAAAAGAAATTTGTATTGGTTCTGGAATTAAAACAACAGAGCAAAAATTAGTATAAAGTGGAAAATTTAAACTTCTCAATTCACAAATTCAGGAACATCAATTAAATCCTTGAACCAAAACATGATTTTTAAAACTGAAATTATAATTTTTAGTTAGGGATTGAGTGAGCATTTCTGGTTTGAACAGAAATGATGGTTTGGGAAAATTCTGATGATCCAAGTGATCGGGAATGATGGGGTTTCCACTGGAGGTAGTGGAGTGATGTGTGAGTTCGACAAAATTGTCAGAAAGGTGGATTGACTACTGTGGCGGTGACAGGAGGTTGTTCTAGTCTGTAACCCTAGTTTTAACTAGGATTGGTATTTTGATCACCACGTCTTCACTGGTAGATCGAGTTGCAGGGGATTCTGGGAAATGGAAGTAGGGTGGTTGGCGAATGTGAGGCCAGAATTGATGTCTCTCCGGTGGTCGGAGGCGCGAGAACGAGATGGATTTGGATGATCAAGTTTGGGTTCCAGGTTGTATCGAGTTGCTCGATTTTGAGTTCGTCATCGATTCAAGTTTCTGGGGGATCGAAACGTTAGGGGAGGAGTTCGCTGACTTGTCGATGGTCGGAGTATGGATCGGAGATGGCCAGAACGTCTGTGCACGTACACGTTATATCAGAACACTTGTAGTTTGGGGAAGAAGAGACGGTACGGGTTTGGCTCGAAGTTTCTTTGCGTTCGACTCGAAGGAATAGGGACAGAAGAAAACTCGAAGTTGTCTCGGGGGTTTTCAGTTTTTGCTCGGGTATTTTGATAGATGGTCTCGAGTCATTTGTGATGTTATGTTTTTAAAGCCTGACAGTGTTTAAATCTGAATGAGTTTTAAAAGTTGAAGCAGGATTTAAATCCAGATTTAAATCAAGTTTAATTATGAGTTCAAGTTTAAATGTGTATCCTAGAATTTGAGACAAATAAAGTTTTATAAAAATAATGTTTTAACAAATTTAAATTGTTAAAAGTATATTTTAAAAAGGTTTTGAATTTAAATAAATTGGTTTAAAAATCTTTTAAATGTTAAGTGTTTCTTAACATTTGGAATTTAAGAAGATTTTGTAAATTAGATTCAAATTATGGTTAAAGTTAAATTGTAATTTATTTTAAAGCATTAATTTAAGATAAATTAAAAGAAAGATTTTTAATGTAAATGTTTTAAAGTCTTTGTTAGTAACAATTAAAGTAGTTAAAGGTTAATACTTTAATTTAGAAAGTGATTAAGGTTTAATGATAAAGAAGTCATTAAATTAATAAGGTAATTAAAGAATAATTTGGTAATTTAATTAATTAATGATTTAGTGTTAATTAATTAAATAATTAGGATTATAAGTTAATAAATTAAGTTTAATTAATTTGGGATTAATCATTTATTTAGATAAGTACAGATTTTAATAAATGATAAATCTTTTATGAATTGGTTAAGTATAATAACTTAATGAAAGTAGTTAAAGGAATTAATTACTTAAGGTAATTAATTAAATAAATTTGATGAGTTAAATTAATTAAATTAATTTAAGATAATCATTTAGAGATGTGATAAATATAATTACTTAAATGTAATTAGTGAAGTGTAATTACTTAGGAAAGTAATTAAAGTTAATTAGTGGATGTAATTAACTAAAGAAGATTTTAATAATAAAAGTAATTTTAGTTTAATTACTTTGTATAATTAATCAAAGGATTAATTAAAGGATAATTAATTAAGGAGTAATTAATTTATGAAGTGTAGTAATTAAGAGTAGTTAATTACTAAATGAGATTAATCAAAGGTGATTAATAAATGTGACTAATTAATTATTAATTTAAATAAGATAATTAATTAAGAATAATTAAGGATCATTAATTAATATAATTAATGATGTAATTAAGAATTGATTAATTAAGATTAACTAATAAATAACAAGTGATTAAAGTAATTAATTAATTGTAATTAATTAAGGATTAATGTAATTAAGTATGGTTAATTAATTAATGAAGTAATTTAAGATTAATTACTGAAATGGTTTAAAATAATTAATTTGTGAAATTAATTAGGGATTAATTACTTAAAGTAATTAAAGTATAATTAATCAGGAATGATTAATTAAGATGGATATTTAGAGTAATGATTAATTAATTGGTTTAATTAATAATTAAGTAAGCAGGATTTATAGAATGAAGTAATTAGTTTAATTCACTTTAAATTAATTAGATGATATAAATCATTGCTTAAGGATGGATGAATGAGATTGAATGTATTTCATTGTTTGATATCTCTGATGAGATATGATTGATATATGATATGGATGTTTGGTTGAATTATAATGATAATATGAATTATCTGTTTGGGATGATAATGTAGATTATCTATTGAATTATCTATCTTTGTGAATATAGATAAGAATTGAATTGTTTTAACCTTAAAACAACTTGACCCTTAAAAGATACGTTTTGGATTTCGATGAGACCGGGATCAGGTTTCCGTATACCGGGATTCCAGGTTTGGAGACCCGAACACCACATCGATCCAAATTTACGATAGGTCGTGAATCTCAAGTGAAGATGAAGATTCAGAGTGCAAGGGTTATTGTCGTTAACTCTGAGGGTGATTCCAAAACAAGTGTAACGAAATAATGCCTTCGGTTTCGTTCGAACCCGGAACGAACTTGTATGGATTGAATGCTTTCAGCACATCGTCAGGCGGACGATGAGCATTCTAAGTGATATGTTCTGATTAAAGGTAATCGTAACCTCAAGCCTCATCAACCGGGAATGGCTAAAACAGGGGAGGTGCAGCAAGGCTTCGTGGGTAGCACCCACTGAGAGCAAGATAGATCCCTGTCTAGAGGTCCCTTTTCTTTTATTCGGCTTAGTGTGTGGTTGGTCGCGCCAACTACGGGATTGTCTTGTTCGGGATTATCCAGTAAGGGATGGTTCCGGCTTTGTGTTGCAGGGGAGCGGGCGTACTCCTCGGTACGGTGATCTAGGCCACGTACTGTGACGGGCGGTACCCCAGTAGCCCTGCCATTGTATGGAATCCAAACTCCAATAAGTGCCGTACGTATTAGTTGTGCCCAACTATGTTGGAATGTGAGATGTAAGCATTTCAGCTATTTCTATATTTTACTTGAAAACCCTAGACCCTATTATAATAAAATCAGATTTCCTATCAAATGTTTTGGTTAGCGTAAGGTAAAAACTTACCCATGTTTATTTGTGGGGAGTCTTACGTGATACCTTTTCTTTCTAAAGGTTTTGAAGTTAAGCAAGTTTAACCTGTTACTCACACCAGACCCATGTCTGACCCAAGTTGTTTATTTCTGTTTTATAAACTCTTGGGTACTCAAATTTTTACGAGTAGCCAAGGGATTCAGGTTTAGCTTTGACGAATTGTGGAGGAGCAATGGAGCAGGAGGCTTCAGCGTTGTAGATATATATAGTAGTTCCGCTGTGTCTGTATCTCTGTAGTGTATTGAGTTGTAATGTCTAGACAGATGTTATAACTGTCTAGCAAGTGATGTATATGCTGTGTAACTCTGTAAATTGTTGTATACTATGTAATAGTTTATGTTATTAATATAATTTATTCGTTCCGCTGTGAGATCGTTGTTGTTGTTTCTTTCTTTCTTCTCTTCTTTTCTCTTTCTATCCCTTTCTTTCTTATTTACGATGCGACTTTCTGTGGAGAGAAAGCCGTGGTCGTTACAGTGGTATCAGAGCATAGGTTGAGCGAATACCTAAGCTTTTGGTTAAGTGAATATCAGAACACTAGGTTGAGTGAATACCTAGGTTCGGAAGGATTGTTCATTAGAGATAGGATCTGTAGCAACCTGTTTGAGTGTATATATATATTCGAGAGTGCGTATTTGTTAGTTATATAAAATGGTTTTATATTGTGTTAATTGATCGGTTGAGTGGTATATGGATTCTGGTCAATACGAGTAGCTAACGTTATTGATAGGGATCTCTAAACACTTGACCAGGCCAACGGACACAATATTGTTTTAAAAAGGTAAATGAAATAATTTTACCCAGATATAATTTCTATATAAAAAAGTATCATTTTAAATGTATATGGTATTTGTAATGATTGGTTGAGATGATAACAATTTATCATCTAGGAGTCTGAGTATTGAGGTTGGAAGAGTATCTGTCGAGACTGTAAACCTAATACCGTCTCGAGTGAACTTTACAGTTGTGTAAGGATTTCACAATCTCTGAAGGAAACCTGTTAAGGTTCGGAGTTCATCTTAGGAGTTGGATGAGTAGAGTTGGATCTGTCGGAGAACAGAAGTGAGTGATGGTATCTCAGGTAATAGTAGCTGTGTGATGAGATGCAGTGACTATGGATGTTCCCGAAGATGTTTTCTTTGGAACAAGTTAATGAAGTGTGTCTGTTTCGGTGTTGTGGCTGAGTTCACCATGGTGATTCTGTTTGGGAATCGAGTTTCTCGAAGAGCTTTGGATAAGGAAATCTTTGGCATCGGTGGTAGCGTTGCAGCTCGGAGTATTCTGTATGTTGGAAGGAAGTGTCTGGCTGAGCAGTTTTCTGAAGGAGAAGTTCAGAAGCAGTAGAGTGTATCCATTTCTTCGATGGATTGGCTAGATAAGCGTAAGCTGTTCTGATTGGTAAAGAGAGAACATTTTCTTTGCATTTTGGCTGGGTTGATCGCAAAAGTGACTTGCGATAATTTGAGTATTCTCTTGAGTTATCCGAGATTTTCTGGGATGTGTTGTCTAGTCTGTGCTTGTGTTCTTCATCAGCATTTTCATTCTACTCCAGATTAGAATGGTGCAGCGAAAGCAGTTTGGGAGTGCATCTGTTTGTCTTTTCCAGATAGGAGAAGTTAGTTTGGTCTTTTGATGTTGTGAGTAGATTTGTGTTTTGGATTATGGGTAGATTTTGAGAGGATCATTCTGTTGAGTTATTTTAGGTCCTGATTATTTCAAGAAGTATCAGCGAAGGTTAAGCTGATCAGGAAGGATCTGTAGAGAGCCCAAGATCGTCTGAAGGATTTTGTGGATAAGAGACGAAGGAATTTGAAATTCGAAGTTGGAGACTTCGTTGTTGTTGAAGTTTTCTCTGGTAAAGGGAGCTATAAGATGGGTAAGTCTGGGAAGTCAGCTCCGAGAAATATTGGATCTTTTCTATATTCTGTTTTGGATAAGAGTTTGGTCTACTGGATTGAATTGTCAGTTTGGATAACTGGAATTCGATATGTATTTTACGTATCTTTGAGGGAATACGTGTTTGATCTATCTCTGGTTTAGAACCAGCAGTTCTGGAGGAATTGGTTGTTGAGTCAGACTCGTCTGTAGTCTGATATTCTGTTTAGTTTTGTAGATCTAGAGAGTAGAAGCTCTATAGCTTAGTAGTATTGATTGTTGGGATTCTGTAGTGCGAGTATCCCGGTATATATATACTTGGGGAAACTCGAGGAAATTCTATCCAGAATTTTGTCTGGATGGTTAGAATTGTTTGATTGGATGAATTGGTTGCTATGGTTGTTAGCATATAGATGATAATATATGCTTGTGATTTAAATAGATTATTAAATTACCTTTGTTTTAAATTTCGGGGACGAAATTATTTTAAGGGGGGAGGAATGTGATATCCCGGAAATTTGGGGCAATATCAATTTAATAATCTGTTTAAATAATTAAATTGATTGATAATTTTTTATAATAAATATTTGAATTGGTTTAATAATCTAATTGAATGAATATTTAATTAGTGAATTTTACTAATAAAATGATTTCTATTTATAATATATATATATAATTGTATGTATTGTAAATAGATAAGCTTGGGTTTGTAATTTAAATAATAAATAAATTCTTGTTTTAAATTTCTAATATATATATATTGATAGTTTGGAGATTTGGATTTATTTAATATTAGCTTTTCAAAGTTATTTAAAATTAATATCTATATGGTTTTAAATAAGATTAATAATAAGGTTTAATTTATTTTCTTTTTAAATATTGCTTAATATGATTTAAGAGAATAAAAATATATATATATATATAAGTTTAAAATACAATTTACATATGATATGTTAATTCATTTAGTAAGAGTAGTAATTTATAAACTCTTTTATCAATTATTTAAAATTAATAAGTATGTTATTTTCAAACAATATTAATAGTGTATTGTTTTTATATAAATAAATTTTAAAGTAATAGGATTGTTATTTCAAATTGAATGTGTTGTTTTAAATTGACTTTAAATTGGATTTTTAAATTTAATTTGAATTTGAATTTAGAATTCAAGAGGTAATATTTAAATAGTTTTGGATTTTAAAATATACGGATAAGCTTTTATTTATATATGATTAGTTCTATTTTCTTTAAAGTAACTTATTTATATATATATATATATATAAATAAGAAATTGTAAATAAATAAATTAAGATTTAAAAGCTTTTATTTATATTTAAAATAAAAAGATTACTTAAATGACATGTGTAAATCTATAAAGTCACCTAAATAACAAGTGTTAATTAATTAACAAAGGAGAATGACAAATGTCAAGTTTTAATTTTAGTTTTTCTTTTATTTTTATTAAACTACATTTTTACTTATATAAACATTTAACTCTCATCTTCATTTCCTTTCTTATCTTCATTCCTAAAACTAAGAAAACTGAATAAAATTCCTCATAACAAATCAGTAATCAAACATTCCTCTACCAAAATTTATCAAAATCAAACCCCTCAAATCAAAAGAACAATAACCTGTAATTTATTTCCAAAACTAAATCTATAACTTAAATCCTCCTCTCAAAGACACTCTGTAACCAAATTCCTCAAACCATAATCTCAGATCAAATCCCTGTTAACCATTTTTCAAAATCAAGACTGCATTTCTTTAAAAACCTGGAAACAAAGAGAGCAAGTATTCCAGTTCAAGTTTCCAGGATTTAATATGCTCTGTTCATTCTCAAATAGGTGAGTAACTTTTTATTTAAAAGCCTAAGTATAATAAACTTGTTGCATGTTCATATTTATATATTTGTATTCAAGTTAAAAGTTTTTAAAGATCAAAAAGCAACTCAGTTTAAATCAAAGCAAGTATTCCAGTTCAAGTTTCCAGGATTTAATATGCTCTGTTCATTCTCAAATAGGTGAGTAACTTTTTATTTAAAAGCCTAAGTATAATAAACTTGTTGCATGTTCATATTTATATATTTGTATGGTTGTGTGTAAAATTTTCAGTGCATTTCTGTGAATATATGTATGAATATGTGGATGTGTATAGATATATGATGCTGTTATATATGCTTTTGACAGTACTTAGTTTTAGAAGCCAGGATTTTGATAAAATCCATTTCCTCTTAATCCAATCTCTGTTAAGATTTAAAATTCAAACAAAACATGATTGTTTGATCATAGATTAGGTTTTAAAAAAATTTATATAAGTTAAAAAAAGAAATTTGTATTGGTTCTGGAATTAAAACAACAGAGCAAAAATTAGTATAAAGTGGAAAATTTAAACTTCTCAATTCACAAATTCAGGAACATCAATTAAATCCTTGAACCAAAACATGATTTTTAAAACTGAAATTATAATTTTTAGTTAGGGATTGAGTGAGCATTTCTGGTTTGAACAGAAATGATGGTTTGGGAAAATTCTGATGATCCAAGTGATCGGGAATGATGGGGTTTCCACTGGAGGTAGTGGAGTGATGTGTGAGTTCGACAAAATTGTCAGAAAGGTGGATTGACTACTGTGGCGGTGACAGGAGGTTGTTCTAGTCTGTAACCCTAGTTTTAACTAGGATTGGTATTTTGATCACCACGTCTTCACTGGTAGATCGAGTTGCAGGGGATTCTGGGAAATGGAAGTAGGGTGGTTGGCGAATGTGAGGCCAGAATTGATGTCTCTCCGGTGGTCGGAGGCGCGAGAACGAGATGGATTTGGATGATCAAGTTTGGGTTCCAGGTTGTATCGAGTTGCTCGATTTTGAGTTCGTCATCGATTCAAGTTTCTGGGGGATCGAAACGTTAGGGGAGGAGTTCGCTGACTTGTCGATGGTCGGAGTATGGATCGGAGATGGCCAGAACGTCTGTGCACGTACACGTTATATCAGAACACTTGTAGTTTGGGGAAGAAGAGACGGTACGGGTTTGGCTCGAAGTTTCTTTGCGTTCGACTCGAAGGAATAGGGACAGAAGAAAACTCGAAGTTGTCTCGGGGGTTTTCAGTTTTTGCTCGGGTATTTTGATAGATGGTCTCGAGTCATTTGTGATGTTATGTTTTTAAAGCCTGACAGTGTTTAAATCTGAATGAGTTTTAAAAGTTGAAGCAGGATTTAAATCCAGATTTAAATCAAGTTTAATTATGAGTTCAAGTTTAAATGTGTATCCTAGAATTTGAGACAAATAAAGTTTTATAAAAATAATGTTTTAACAAATTTAAATTGTTAAAAGTATATTTTAAAAAGGTTTTGAATTTAAATAAATTGGTTTAAAAATCTTTTAAATGTTAAGTGTTTCTTAACATTTGGAATTTAAGAAGATTTTGTAAATTAGATTCAAATTATGGTTAAAGTTAAATTGTAATTTATTTTAAAGCATTAATTTAAGATAAATTAAAAGAAAGATTTTTAATGTAAATGTTTTAAAGTCTTTGTTAGTAACAATTAAAGTAGTTAAAGGTTAATACTTTAATTTAGAAAGTGATTAAGGTTTAATGATAAAGAAGTCATTAAATTAATAAGGTAATTAAAGAATAATTTGGTAATTTAATTAATTAATGATTTAGTGTTAATTAATTAAATAATTAGGATTATAAGTTAATAAATTAAGTTTAATTAATTTGGGATTAATCATTTATTTAGATAAGTACAGATTTTAATAAATGATAAATCTTTTATGAATTGGTTAAGTATAATAACTTAATGAAAGTAGTTAAAGGAATTAATTACTTAAGGTAATTAATTAAATAAATTTGATGAGTTAAATTAATTAATTAAATTAATTTAAGATAATCATTTAGAGATGTGATAAATATAATTACTTAAATGTAATTAGTGAAGTGTAATTACTTAGGAAAGTAATTAAAGTTAATTAGTGGATGTAATTAACTAAAGAAGATTTTAATAATAAAAGTAATTTTAGTTTAATTACTTTGTATAATTAATCAAAGGATTAATTAAAGGATAATTAATTAAGGAGTAATTAATTTATGAAGTGTAGTAATTAAGAGTAGTTAATTACTAAATGAGATTAATCAAAGGTGATTAATAAATGTGACTAATTAATTATTAATTTAAATAAGATAATTAATTAAGAATAATTAAGGATCATTAATTAATATAATTAATGATGTAATTAAGAATTGATTAATTAAGATTAACTAATAAATAACAAGTGATTAAAGTAATTAATTAATTGTAATTAATTAAGGATTAATGTAATTAAGTATGGTTAATTAATTAATGAAGTAATTTAAGATTAATTACTGAAATGGTTTAAAATAATTAATTTGTGAAATTAATTAGGGATTAATTACTTAAAGTAATTAAAGTATAATTAATCAGGAATGATTAATTAAGATGGATATTTAGAGTAATGATTAATTAATTGGTTTAATTAATAATTAAGTAAGCAGGATTTATAGAATGAAGTAATTAGTTTAATTCACTTTAAATTAATTAGATGATATAAATCATTGCTTAAGGATGGATGAATGAGATTGAATGTATTTCATTGTTTGATATCTCTGATGAGATATGATTGATATATGATATGGATGTTTGGTTGAATTATAATGATAATATGAATTATCTGTTTGGGATGATAATGTAGATTATCTATTGAATTATCTATCTTTGTGAATATAGATAAGAATTGAATTGTTTTAACCTTAAAACAACTTGACCCTTAAAAGATACGTTTTGGATTTCGATGAGACCGGGATCAGGTTTCCGTATACCGGGATTCCAGGTTTGGAGACCCGAACACCACATCGATCCAAATTTACGATAGGTCGTGAATCTCAAGTGAAGATGAAGATTCAGAGTGCAAGGGTTATTGTCGTTAACTCTGAGGGTGATTCCAAAACAAGTGTAACGAAATAATGCCTTCGGTTTCGTTCGAACCCGGAACGAACTTGTATGGATTGAATGCTTTCAGCACATCGTCAGGCGGACGATGAGCATTCTAAGTGATATGTTCTGATTAAAGGTAATCGTAACCTCAAGCCTCATCAACCGGGAATGGCTAAAACAGGGGAGGTGCAGCAAGGCTTCGTGGGTAGCACCCACTGAGAGCAAGATAGATCCCTGTCTAGAGGTCCCTTTTCTTTTATTCGGCTTAGTGTGTGGTTGGTCGCGCCAACTACGGGATTGTCTTGTTCGGGATTATCCAGTAAGGGATGGTTCCGGCTTTGTGTTGCAGGGGAGCGGGCGTACTCCTCGGTACGGTGATCTAGGCCACGTACTGTGACGGGCGGTACCCCAGTAGCCCTGCCATTGTATGGAATCCAAACTCCAATAAGTGCCGTACGTATTAGTTGTGCCCAACTATGTTGGAATGTGAGATGTAAGCATTTCAGCTATTTCTATATTTTACTTGAAAACCCTAGACCCTATTATAATAAAATCAGATTTCCTATCAAATGTTTTGGTTAGCGTAAGGTAAAAACTTACCCATGTTTATTTGTGGGGAGTCTTACGTGATACCTTTTCTTTCTAAAGGTTTTGAAGTTAAGCAAGTTTAACCTGTTACTCACACCAGACCCATGTCTGACCCAAGTTGTTTATTTCTGTTTTATAAACTCTTGGGTACTCAAATTTTTACGAGTAGCCAAGGGATTCAGGTTTAGCTTTGACGAATTGTGGAGGAGCAATGGAGCAGGAGGCTTCAGCGTTGTAGATATATATAGTAGTTCCGCTGTGTCTGTATCTCTGTAGTGTATTGAGTTGTAATGTCTAGACAGATGTTATAACTGTCTAGCAAGTGATGTATATGCTGTGTAACTCTGTAAATTGTTGTATACTATGTAATAGTTTATGTTATTAATATAATTTATTCGTTCCGCTGTGAGATCGTTGTTGTTGTTTCTTTCTTTCTTCTCTTCTTTTCTCTTTCTATCCCTTTCTTTCTTATTTACGATGCGACTTTCTGTGGAGAGAAAGCCGTGGTCGTTACAAAACCACTCGGTAGCGAATGGTTTTTATTGGAAATTGGGCTAGGTTACTTACTCATGCATACTCAGATCTGGATCTGGACTTGATGTTTCGTGGGCCTCCAGTTCTGCTATGTGTTTTCCTTATACACCTATGGCTTCAAGAGAGGAATCTTTGGACAGTTGATTTCTCTTCTATCTTCTTCTTCCCCAAATACCTCAAACATTTCCAAATCTAAGATGTACTAGATTGTAGTCGGGTTTGGATTGTACTTACTATATTCCAGAGAGAATCGATCAAATAATAAGATCAAAATGGACGTAGGCCATAGTATTTGCCGAACCACTATAAAAAGTGCTTGTATGTTCTTATTTTCTTCTTATTTCTTTTGATTATTCTGATAGATCTATACATTTTGGTTCTTTCAACTGATATTTGGGTGTTGTGCCACTTTTGGCATCAACAATTTCATTACTCGTAATCATTTTATCTATGGATCGTATCCAAATCCATTTTACTACCAATAATTTCTATAAAAAATTCTTTGTCATGAAGGTGTTTCTTGAAACAATAATCGTTTCTCAGTGCACAAAATAGGTATTCATAAACACTTTATAAATTACCTTATATATAACTGATTTGGTATTAGTTTACAAAACTTATGTTCGAACATAAATTGGTCGTTCAATGACGATCGTTCCCAAACTCCTTTTGGGGTGATCCACACAAGATATCTCACAAATAATTTTTACATGTAGTCTTTTGACTCACACAACTTTGTCAATTCCTTGACCTATGTTATGTTGGGGTTTCTTATAAACCCTTATCTTGTATGATTTTGCAAACTATTACTTTTGATGAAATTAATTTTAACTTTATGTACCACTCTTAAGTACACGATCTTAGAGAAAGAAGTTAACTAAACTTCACCCATATACCAATCGTGCCTTGTTCAACAAAGTCCATTAGTTCTTATTGAAATATTAGAATATATCATAGGGAAGAGTGACATTTGAGATTGAATCTTTATTCCTTTTAAGATAAATTTTAATCTCTTTCCAATATCCTTATTCGATCAAATCAAATCATTTTATTTCCTTTTGCATGTTACATTACTTTCTTCATTTTTATATTCTATGAGTTTCCATGGACATATTCCATGTGTATCAAATACACATTTCATGTCTATGATAATTCATTGGTGAATTTAACAAAGTATGTGGAACCATTTTAGTATAATTAGACTTACGATTGCATACATCTACATGTATCAATCTGAAGAGTTCACTAACTCTTTTATGATCCTACTGAATGGGTGCTTTATCCTTTATTGTTTGAGATATAATTCACTACTACCATATAGTTAAAGAATTATTTCTCAAAACTATGGCCTAGTCCATAATTCTAAAATAATTGCCAAAAAATTCAGATATTCTGTATTTTTCAAAGCATCTCTTTTGTTATGAAAAAAATACCACTATTATGGTTTTATAATGAATATCCAAAATATTCATATAAAAATATATCCATGTATATTTTCAGTAAATACTGAAAATAGTTATTATTTCATATATAATATTTGATATATTTACGAAAATGATTTCGTAACTTGATGTTATCGCTAAAAGTGTTTAAGGTATGCTCCCTTATGTTTACCGTTACTATAATAGCGTATGAAATACGAAACACCATTCAACCACTTAATATAAGCTATTTATTTCATTACTGTAACTAGTTTACTACTGAGAATTTTCAAATCAAATATCTCAAACTCGAAGAAATAAATATCATTGAAAACAATCTTCTATATGGAAATACATTTTGAAATAGACATCATACTTCTCAATCCCTATTAAATATCAATTATTATTTTACAATTTTCATTTCCAATGTCTCTTTATGAAGCAAAAGTGACCATTCACTCTTTTCATCCCAACTATGCCTTAAGTTGCATATACTTTCAAACATTCTCTTTACATTCCAAAGCTTGAACCATTCAAATGGACCCTAATTACAAGATCGTAACAAAACTCTTTACAAAAATGCATTTGATCATCCTTAACATTTAACGATATCAAATAAGTTGCACCTTACATAAACCGATCAAACCAACATTTCAGTGTTCTAATTCTTAGATCTATCTTGTAGCTCTTGATCTAGTGTTACATTTAACATAACAAGATCTTTATTGTAACCAACCATATTGAATTCACAACCTCACACTATGGTTTACTTGCTTATTTTGAATGAACTAATTTCATCAAAATTTCGTACATTACGAATTGCGACCATTCACCATATAACATTTATATGTGATTGGATATGGATCAAACATCAATATTCTTGTGTTGCTTTTAGAGATCAAAGCTTATATAGGGCAGTACATAATCTTAGGAAAATAAACATGTCAGTGACCAAGTTGTGAATGTATCTAGTAGTTGCATAATTAAGCGCTTGTATGAGGCTTAAAATGATAACATGCAAAATTTATTGGTAAGTATATTTCTATTTCTATTTGTCAATATTAATTCACTTATTTCTATATTTTAATTTATAAACATTTATCAATTATATTAAATGCACGAATTTATCGATTAGATCAGTTTAATTTATACATAGCACATGTTCATATATTATTAGTAAGGTTAATCATTACATTTCATTTTACTAATAATCTCCCACTAGACTTTTATGTTTCTCAAAACCCTACTTCTCTAGTGAGTGTTAGGACTCATATGTCTTGGGATTTTGATCTTGAGAAAAGCTCAATAAATCATAGGCTTGCATATTATGGATAACGCCTTATCGATTGTATCACATACCACTCATAACCTTGTTGTCTTTGTTCTAATATCGTTTTGACCTTGAGGAAAGCTCAACAAATAAAGAGAGAATATTTACTCATACCTACCATTTTGCGACGACCCAAGTATAATGCACGTATCTTGAGGAAAGCTCAACAATTATGGGCGTGTATTTTACCTCGTCTATTCTATATATTAGTAGTACTACACTTAACAACCCTAACTTGAGGGAAGCTCGGCAACTACGGAGTATGCAAGTAATCTATCAATATATAAACGGTAGAGTACAACATTTATATTAAAGATTCATAGTCTTTAGTTTATTTAAATTGAGTGATATCAACTTATGGAATAATGTATTTCTTATGAAATACCCACGTGATTCAAGGGTCAGACACATTTAAAATCACTGTATACATATATATTTATTCCTTAAATCTATTTTGGGTTTCTTACTGTTCCACCTTTTGATATACATTCATATTATATAAGTCTATTCTTGTACAATGTTTTATAATTTAATTAATTTATATAATAATCTAATAATAATTTTTTTAATTAAATCTTAATTAATTAACATTTTAATTAATTTTATTTTATTCATTTTAAACATTTTAAATTGAATATCCATATTATAACTATACATATATCTTATTTATGTATTATGTTATTTATTAATTAATTTTATTTAATCTATGTAATTAAAACCATTTCAGTTAATTATAATTAATTTTGAAAATTATGTGTGTGTGTATTACCTTAACATTTTCTTATAATGTTACATATATCAATATATATGTTACTTAATTTAATTAATTAAGTTTTAATTATTTATTTAATTATTCTAATTAATTATTTAATTAATCTAATTAATTATCAAATGATTTTCAAAAATAATTATTTTATTTTCAAAACAATTTCGAAAATTATTTTATAACATTTACAGATTTTTTACTTAATTTTAATTTAACCTTCTAAATTTTAATTTTAATTTCAAAATAGGTCTGAAACTTAGCCCAAGGTCAAAAATCAATTTGGGCCTTTATATAGTGACAACTTGGGATTTTTGACCCTCGAAAATTGACACTAATATGTTCATTGCAATACGTGCCGAGCAATCAAATGCTGGAAAACCTGATTGTTAGGGGAAAAAAGAAGGAAGAAAGAAAGAGGAAACTAAAAAAGAAAACCAACAACATAGAATCTTACATCGGAACGAATAATTTATAATATACATTAAATCTTTACACAAAAGCAAACTGTAATATATACACATACAGATGCTAATTAGAGTATACTAACCTATTTCAGCCTAGATAATTATAACAACCCGTCCTCACAATTGCCGATAAATACAACAACGTATGCGGCGGAAAACTAACCATATACATGAATATGTCTCTGGACCTCCAACTTGTCTCCTGAAGCTCCAAGCATCAAAACTAAATCTGTAATATGCTCGGTCTGACCCAAGCATTATAATAAAATAACCCCCGAGTTAGTCTGGAAAACCAACGTGAGTAATCACACCCAACTGGATTTTAATGTTATAAAAATCTTTTGAAATTAAAGTATCACGTAAGACCACGCCACACATAAACATGGATGGGTTTTTACCTTACGATAACCAAAACATTTTCTATAGAAAATCCATTTATATTATGATAATGTCTAGGAGTCAAAGTAAATTGTGAATATAGCTAAAATGCTTGCATTCTCACGTTTCGACGTAGTTGGGCACAATGAAACCCGTACGGTGCTTATTGGAGAATGGATTCCATACAATGACTGGGCTATTAGGGACCGTCCATCACAGTGCATCTCTAGATAAAATAACACCAAGGACCTCGCAAGGATCCCCTGCCAACACAGAACCGGCCTACCCTTTACTGTATAGTACCGAATATGATCACCCCTTCGTTCATGGGACCCGACGCATACAAAATAGAGATTATATCGACTCTAGATGCGGATGATCATACCCTACTTGGGAGCGACTCACTTAGCCCTGCTGCATCTCTTATGTTTTAGTCATTCCCGGTTGATGAGGCTTGAGGCTACTTTTTACCTTTCATATAGCACTTCCCACTTGGAATGCTAACACTGCCATCCAAGCAATAATGCAATGCCAGCATTCATCCATATAAGTTCGTTCTGGGACTGAATGAAACGCTTGAGATCTCTATTTTCGATTCCATCATCTTCAAGGCTTCTTTACTTCGAAACGCTTGAGTTGGATCAAAGTGGTTTCGGATAACCTACCCGATCCCGGTCTCTTCGAAACAACACTCGATAGTTTTCGGTAAACTCAACCCCGGTTATTTAGGAAATAAACAGTCAAAGATAAGAGCGGAGATCACATCCTAACCGTTAGTGGACGGATTTCCTTATCATTTGTCCTACGAGAACGAAACGAGATTTATACGCATAGTACAACACCATCGGAGATGACTATGCCATATAATTCACGTGTTTCTCTTAGATATTTCCAAAGTTACATTTTGGGTCCATATTTGATAGTCGGTTATATAACTATCAACAAATACACATCCAAATCAGGGATTTATTTCAAAGGGAAAACCAACATTGGTTAAGTGCATAAGCAACCACTAGCCTCCTTTAAATGAATCTTTTCATTAACTAAAATCACATTGTAAATATTTGTACCAAAATACTTTTATAAAGATTCTTCACAACCCTTATATTTTCAATACTTGGAAAATATCCATATACTTATCTCAACGGTATAAATATATTCACAAAACAGAGAAAGATTTCCTTTTTACACACCTCTAGGACAAATTTACAAATTCCTTTATAAATATCTAAAATCATTTATAACTCTTTATCAATTATTTCTCAAGTCTTTTATAAACTCTTCATAAATCCATAAAACTATTATAAAACCCCTCTTATAATTCTATAAACCCATTTCTAAAATTCTTTAATAAATATCTAACCATTTATAAACTCCTTTACCTTGTAAATAATCTTCCTTTAAGTCTTCAATCCATTTTATAAAACTCGTCTTATAAAACCCAAGTCTTTTTATAAAACTCTATTTATAAATCTCAAAAACATTTATAAATAAATTCTAATCATTTACTTCAACATTATTATATAATATTAATTAATAATAATACACATTATAAATAAATAATAATTTTTAACTTTAAAACATCTTAGAATAATAATTAAGAATTTCAAAGACATTATTAATAAAATATTAATAATTAGTTTTCAACATTAATATAAATAATAATAATTTACTTTCAAAACAGCATTAATAAATCAATATTATTAATTTCAACCCATATTAATTACTTAAATGATTAATCCTTCAAATATTAAAATATTGATAATTAACCTTAAAATAACATTCTCCTTAAAATAAATAATCTACTAAACAATATTAAATACAAATAAAATAAAATAAATAAAACCTTAAAACAATATTTAATATAAATAAATAATCTTCGAAAAAGATAAATAAAAAGGTTGGAATAAAATAGAAGTTAAACCCTTCAAAACAAAATATTTGTGAAACCCACTTTTCAGATTTAAAATCATTTCCCCTCTCAAAAACCAATTCCAATTCAAATGGCAATTTATAGTATTGTTAAAATACTAATTCAAGGCCAATAGCTACCAAACGCTCAACCAATATTAATATTAATTTTCTATCACTATAGGGATTAAGCTTCAACCATATAACAATGTCATAACCGAAATAGCCAACAATCAGGTTTAATATCCAATATTTCATATGAGAAGAATATTATTGAAATTAAAATCAACAGTGGCGAGGAATCCTGTTGGATCCCTCCAACCTATCCCCCTACATCACAAACAATATATAATTATATACTATGGGTCATCTGCTACTAGGCGGATATATTTATAAGGTCATCCGCTCTAGGGGTGGAAATAAATCCAAATCAACCGATAAAAATAGTAAATCATCCAAACATCCAATCAATACTTTTTATTAACTATATAACATTTCTGATTAAACAAAAAGGTGAGTTTAACTCATAATTATTCCAGTTGCCGCCGAGTTGTTCCGGTTTGGATTAAAATCGAACAGGCATTCAATTTTAACGCAAATTCCAACGGTCTTCAAATTCGTCCAAACTAGTTCCATCGCGAAGCTAACGTCATAACGAGTGCAATGCAAAAATCTGCATCTTGATTGGACCTCGTATGAGAGAGTTATGCAATTTTTAATTAAACGATTTTCAAGTTATATAATTAGATCCACTAATTATTAAATTAAAAATCTAATTACATTTAAACCTTCTTCCTCCTTCATCTTCCTGCTTCTTTACCTGATGCAACCCACCATGGTCGATCATTCGAACCCCTCAAACACCTCCATCCCACCACAAAATGCTACGGGATCGCCACCATCGTCTTCCTCAACTTGAACTCATCCACCTTGTCACCACACTTTCTAACTCGGCCTCCAATCAAAAATCATGGCATCAGGTTCCGCCCTCAGCCGTATGCAACGTCGGACTCCACCATAACCCATCGCGACCTCCCATTTTCCCCTACTAAGTGCTAAATAACCTTACGAACACAAATTCAAACTCCATTTCACAAATCAATGAACAAATCACCCAATAAAACCAACCCTAGCTCGCCTAAAACCTCAAGACCCTCACTGTAAACGGTGGAGCAATGGGAAGTGAAGGCACACCCTCAAAAATGTATACTCATATGTAAATCTAGGCATTTGCTTTCAAAGATACTCACTTTTATAATTTTATGATTTTGAAATTAAAGAATAGGATAAAAATGGTTTTTTTCCAAACAAGGAGAAAAGCAAACAGAAGAGTATGAAGTGAAGACGGCAATGTATGCTGCTTAGTACGAATTGTCTAAGTTTGGATATATATAATTTAAATTTTTGGAAAGGATGAATTTTTTTCCTCTACGTGAAAATGTTTGAATGAGAAGGAGAGGAGCGTTTTAAAAGAAAAAGAAAAGGAGGGATAAGGTGGATATGGCCATGAACAGTGGAAGCATGGGCTGGTATAGGCTAGAGCATAAACTAATATATATTATTTTATTTAAAATATCAAGTTTTAAACGTTCGAAAATCTCGAACTCCTATCGAGACGTGCCGCTTGGTGTTCTATATGTAATACCCCTATTCCGAATAAAATGGAACTAGTCTCAAGTCCTAATTCGATTATATACAGAAGATAGCTTTTCAAACCTAATTATATTACATTAATTTCTATAATTAGTTTCTATGCATTTCGAGCTCGCATGACCAAACAGTACGTCTGATTGCCATGAAATTCGATGGCATATAATAATTCACTATTATGGATCCAATGAAACTGGTTTTGTCGAAATCCGAGACAGTGTCCCAGAAGGCTATTTTCACACGTTAATTAAAATGATTATTATAAAACAAGTTTAATCATTTTTAGATTCAAATTAAAAAGTAAGCTTTTGTCATTCTTATTCCAATTGAATTTAAATCAAAATTTGAAATTATTTTATTTACATTAAATTAAAGATTTAATTATTTAAACAATTCCAATATTAAATTTAATAATTTAATTATCAAATAAATCGCTATATTTGAAATTTAAGTTATTTAACTTTTAAAATTAATGTTTCAATATTTAAAATCAATTAAATATTCCAAATTCAAATGACTGAGATTCTGGGTCATTACATATATTGAGGATTACTTGGGCTTACCTCAACCTCTCGGACCAGACCAGTAGGCAGGTATGGCAAAGTACTTGATTACCTGAGTCCAACTTTTACTCTACTTTTCTAATTACCCTGCTAAATGGGTAGGCATTTATAAGTTAGGCCTAACATTGCTAATTTAAACTGCATTGGCTATTGGACTATAATACCATTGTTAGATGTAACAGTTACGACTTTTCGACGCTCGAAAGTCGACATTAATACGTCCACTGTATCAAATGTCGCGCAATCGAATGCCGGAAAACCGAACCATTAGGGTTAAAAAGAAGAGGTAGAAGAAGACAGAAGAAAAAGAGAACAGAAAAACACAGAAACAGAAATAACATCAGAATCTCACATTCGCAGCGGAACAATATATAATAGATAAACACTAGTCTTTTAAAAACAAGAACTATATCAGTTTATACATACATCGATCAGAGTCAATATACAACTCAATACAATAATGGACAGTTATATAAACTTGTCCTCATACAGAATACACAGCGGAATAAATAAACAAGTACGGGTGTACGTTTCACCATCCAGCTTGCTTCCAAAGCTCCAGAATATCCAAAATATCCTGATAACATAACTCTAGGCTGCCCGTGTGGAAAATTATGGGCACCCAGAGTTTAGAAAGGAAACAATAAACTCTGAGTCAGTCATGGTGACTGGTGTGAGATCGTGAAACAGTTATTTTCACAAAGAAAATAAAACAGATTCGCAATGCTTTTGGAAAATGAAACTACCATAAGACCTTCCGCCACACACACAATGCAAACGCAGAATTGGAGGAGATTTCTTCTTATGATAGTCACAGATGCTTACTACGCAAATCATTGGATTATTATTATTAATGTCTAGTGTGGAAAACATTTCGAAAGTATAATATAAATCTTAGCCAGCATAGACATTTCGAACTATGCCTACTATAGCTACCATCTAAACAGTGGTGACCACCATAAGTAAATGGCAGGTTCTACAACTAAAACCGTACAAGTTCCGTATTGGGAAATGGATTTCCAACAAATGGTTAGGCTAAGGAACTTCCTACCGCCACATGGGATCGCCTCTGGCTGGACGTCCCGAGAGACAACTGCTCTTTGCCAACACAAGGCCGGGTTACCCCTGTAACTAGGTAACTCACAAATATGTCATCCCCCGGTCCTTTGGGACCTTTATCCGAGGCGCCTCGATAAACACACAATCACACAATAAATGAGATCGGAGTATCCACATAGGTTAAATACCAGGGCTCTATACCTGATACCACCCTTTTCCAGAAGGAAATGACATACCCTAAAGGGCGCGACCCTCATAACCTTGCCGCATATTCCTGTTTCGACCATTTCCGGGGAGTGAGGTCTGACGAAGTCTCGTCCACAAAGCTACGCTTTTTCACAAAGCCACGCTTTGATCACAAATGATCAATAAATGATCATCACACAGCAACACTCAGCATGCCACATTACCAAATTAGGAATATATCGCTGATAACTTTCGACTACATAACCTCTGAGCTCGTACGTCTCAGAGAAGGGTGTTAAGCTATGAGAATAAATTCTCCGCCACCAACAGAAATGTATTTGAAAGAAATCGGCTTTATATCTCAAAATGTAATGTCAGACACGTAACCATACAAGTCTGTTCCAGGTTCGAACAGAACCGAAGGCACTTCCAAAGAAGCCCTTGCAATCTGGGTATTCACAATCCCAATCGGACTTCCCATCACAAAAAGAGTGATATAAATCTCTATACCGGAGCAACTCGGTGCAGAGACATTCGACAGGTTGTCCTTTCATTTTCACAAATACCCGGTCTTCACCACCGGTCTTCAATACGATCCATATCGTCGTATCACTAATTCGGAATGGGTTATATGACACAAAGGTCTTTTCCCGGCTAACCCGAATAGTGAGCGTTTGTTTTAAAAACAAATTCAAGTGCCATTTCAAAGGCAAATATTGATAGTCGGTGATTTAACTATCAATAACATTCACAACAATCATCAGATTTAAATAATTTTCCCAAATTATTTATTTTCAAAATATCTTCACAAGATATGTATATATTTCCACACTTCAACATTTTGAAAGCAAATTTCAAATCACTTTTCACCTTTCAACTTTTGAAAATAAATTTCAAATCAATTTCCTTACGCAGGATATATTTCCAAATATTTCTTTTAAAAACCAGCTTTAGAACCTTTAATTTATATTTTTAAAAGGTACTTTGGAATATACTCGGTTTTTTTCAAGGAAAATACACTTCCATTTCAAAATGGTCCATTTAAACCAATTTAATAAATCCTTATCGATTTATTTTAAATTTACGTTCCAAATCTGTAAATTTACTTCCATACTTTAAAAATAAATCAGCGTTTATTTTTAAAACAAATTCCCTTTCCTTTATAAATTCCATTTGAATTTACATTTCCAAATATTCACTTTCAACTACAAATCAATTTCAAATTGATTTCTAATTTATTTCAATACCAAATCAATTACAAATTGATTTCTAAGTTTATTTCCAAATAACAAATAATTTGCAAATCGATTTCCAGATTTATTTTACAAACACTAAATCAATTTCAAACAAATTTTCCAATGATTTATTTTCCATCACCAAATTAATTACAAATTTGCTTTCTAAATTTAATTTAACACCAAATAAATTTCCATATCGATTTCTCAAAGATTCATTTTCAAATACCAAATTAATTTCACAAATTGATTTTCTAAAAATTTATCACTTTTAAATAAATTCCTTTATTCTTTCCAAATTATTCAAATTTCCATTTTTAAATGAATTCTTCAACTTTTAAAACAATATTATTCAAAACTCATTTATTAATATCTTTTTACCATATCTTGGAATTTAATCGATAAGATTTCAAAAATCTCTTTTTACCGTTAAATTCTTTCTTTTAAATTTATTGAACTCTTAAAAATAAATTCATTTAAAATTTTCCACTTTAATTTCAAAATCCAATTTATATTCATTTCTGGTATCCAACGATACCAAAATACATTCGGCTAAATTATAGCCTTTAACAAATCCAATCACAAATATAACCATACACAGATTATAAATAAATCATACAGCATATGAAATAAATTCATACAATTTGAGGAATCCAGTTGGATCCCTCCAACCTGTTTCCCTGCATCCATAGGTGTTAGCACAATACCAATTCCACTTCGAGGTGGAATATCGCGGTATATGGGATTTATAAAATATCATCCGCTATTATGCGGCGCAATAGGGTCTCATCCGCTATATAATGCAGAAAAATCAATCACCAATATATACATATGCCAATATATATATATATATATATTGCTATATATACTACTATATATAGTATCACATCCAATAGCAATCAATAACTGAAAATTCCACTTTCATTTTGAGTGAGAAGATCTCACCTTAGCTTTTAAATTTGCAATCCAATCCCATTCGACCATTGTCTCTCAAATTTGGACCTTGTATAAATATTAGATGGTTTTTATTAATATTCGAATTGATTGGACAAATTAGTTACTATTTATTAGTTTGAATTTTAACAAATGATTAAATTTAACAAATAATTAAATTCCAAACTAATTTTCTTTAACTGTTTTTAATAACTAAAATAATAAATAGAGCAAAAATTCATTAATTCTGTTAACCATCTATATATTTGTTCCCAAATGAAGCAGTAAGTGAAAATATATGTTTCCTTTGAAACTACATGTATATATATAGCTGTCTAGATTTGAAACCAGCTGTTTTATATATCCATCTAACTAACCAAATCAAAAAATTTCAGAAATTAAGTTCTCAGATTTTAAAAAACTGATTTTATATAAATTCTTCATTTTGAAATCCTCCATTAAAACTTATCTCCATATATACATCTACTATTTTAAAATAACATGTATGCATATTTATTCTGTTTTATCCCATATTGTTTATAAAATTATCAAAGCTAAAGTTAGAAAGAAAAAAAATTATGATCAACAGACTCACCAAAAACTGGCTACAGACATCGACTGCTAAGGCCACGCTTTCACTTCGCTTCCTTCACCGACCAGCCCTGCACGCGACCAAGTCGCCCCAGAACGCAAATCGCTGCTACCAGATCGCGAGCCACCATCCCCTATTTATTGATCGTCAAACCCTACCAGAGACCGCCGCCCACTACTTCGCCCACGCCGTCTCGAAACCCATCTCGACGCCTTCGAGCTCGACCACGCGAGAGCACGCGCGCGCCTGCGCTCCCCTCGTGCACAAAAATGCGGCGCCACCATCATTGCCGAAAACCCTAAACTTTGATTCGCCGAGCACGTTGCCTCCTCGAACGCCTCCAGGTGGTCGCGAGTTGATGTGGATGCGGTGGCCATTAATTTTATTTGATTCGAAATCTCGATCCCTTGATTTAAAATGAACGAGAGCGGTTCCCAAACATTTATTTTCTTTTGTTTTGAACGAGAGATAGTTTCGTTTTAAGGCGCTCGGCATTTTCCTTTGAACGAGATGATTTCTTTCCTTCGATCGTCTGCCATTTATTTTTCTCTTTTGAATTCGTTCGAGATAATGAGCTGAAGTATCGGCCGTTGAAAAACAATGCCGGCGGCTAGAGAATGAATTAGGGTTTCAGCCCTAATACGTGAATATATATACGCTGATACATATTAATTTAATAATATTTTCACAAATTATTAAACTTTTAAACAAATTCCAATTGGAACGTGCCGACAGGCGTTTATAATGTTATACGCCTATCCCGAACGCAATGGAAAAGGTTCCGAGTCCAAATTTGATCGTATGGAGAAGATAGCATTTTGGACCAGTTATAATATTGAATTTTCGATTTAATTTTAGCGCGTTTGCTTATCGTATGGCCAAACGATCACTCCAAACATTACGAAAATTGAAATCCGAAAATAATACAATATTACGGATCCAATGGAACTGGTTTCGTCGAATTCCGAGACTGCGCCGCGGAATGCTATTTCCAAATTCAATTTAAACGATAAATTCCAAAACTGAACAAATCAGTTCCAAATTCAATTCTGAAAGTTTCAGTACCTTCAGAATTATTAATATGAATTTTATAAGCCTTGAAAATATTTTTAACAGGTCCGAAATTAGCAATTCAGCAATTTATTCAATTTTCAATTATTAAATTCAATTATTTAAATTGCCAAATAAACAGATACATTTGAAATTCAGGTTAAATCAACATTCAAATATTTAAATTCAATTAAATATTCTATTTCAAATGTTCAAAATTTCTGGGTCGTTACAATTTTCCCCCCTTAAAAAAATTTCGTCCCGAAATTACAAGTAAAGAAGAATGATCCAATCCCCGTTTATCATTTTACCAAAACCAAACAGTTTTATCAATATTTCAAAACAAATCTTTTTATTAAAGATTCATTATTACTTTAACTAATTTTCCAAACACTTTCATTGTTTCAAACAACTTTTATTTACTTCAAAATTTAAATTTAAATTTTAAATTATCCAAAATTTCTCAAAAATTCTCTAACTCTTTAAATTTTCGGAAAATTTCGCCAGCGTCTCCTTTGCGCGGCTAGCTCGGTACAACTACAAAATGTCCCTACGGACTCCCAAATTCCAAAAGAAAACAAAATGCCAAGTGGTAGAATCAGAAACCCAATCAAATTTCATACTGAAATTCAAATACATACCTTATTGTCGAGCAATTTAATTTATCTTCAAAATCAAAATCCAATTCCATTTTCTTTTATACCCCCTGTATAATTCACTTAACAACAATGTCCAATTTTACTAAATGGATTCCCAAAACCAATTTACTTAAGAATTTTACCATTTCTTAAGTTCGATATAAGTATTTACATACTTATATAAATTTTTATTTCACTAACAAAGTCATATTATTCATTTTATCTTCAAAAATTTACTTAGTGAAAATTCAATATTCACAAAGCTTTCAACTTTGACCAAAACAATAGTTTTCATTTTCTTGTTCAATTCCTACATTTCTATTACAATTTGAAATATCAATTTTCCGTTAACAAAAATTTTCCAAATTTTCAAAAAAAAATTTCAATCTCCCAAAATTTTCAGAAAATTTTGGCGAAGTCTCCTTTGTACAGAGGAGCTTTTGCAAAATCACAATAGATATAAATATATATACATCGACCCACTCGGTCGGAAAAGCAGAAAAAAAGTTCATATTTCCTATTTTGTATTGCGTAGGCGTACCTTTTTTTAGCATTTTAAGCAAAGCGGTTATTTTTAAGCATTTGCGCAACCCAAAATGCAGCCAAACGGCTCCTAAAATCCTGTACTTACTTAGTTTAAACACGTCAGTGACAAATATAGGAAATCTATTAACATTTCACTTATTTCCAATAACAAATATATAGATTTCATTAGCCATACATCCAAAATCATTTCCATTTGAAATTCATAGAGTTTCAATACAAATTAAATTGCTTTCTTCTAAATCACACATCATTTTCAATAACAAACAAGTAGTTTCCGTAAACAATTTCCAATTTAATTCTTTGATTTGATTTTTCATTCATCAAATCTATTTCATTTACTAATTTAATTCAATTAGTACATTCACTTATTCATTTTAAATTTCAAATTTCCATATTCAATTCATCTCGAATTTATTTTATCAATAACAAGGAAATTTTTAATTTATTTCGACAACTTGAATTTTGTACGCAAATTCAAACCATTTTTATTTAACTCACAATTAAATTTTAATTTAACCAATTCAACTTCCAATTCATTATTCCATGAATTAATAAATTATCAAGTTCGTTTACTTGAATTCAATCCACTTTATTTTATTTTCTCCTTAGTTTGGAATCTTATTCAACTTGATTCAAATCCAATCTCATTCTATTTTCCAATTCTAATTTATTTATTTACGAATGTGAACTCATTTTTTCATTCACCATTTTTATTCCATCTCAATAAATTTTATTCCAGATTATTTAGTCCACTAGATTAAATTCTCAAATTTACTTTTATTCAAATTAATCCAAGTTAAATTCAATTCCAATTTGAATTTTTTCTAAGTTCCCAAACTCATTTCAATTTATAGAACTCATTTATACATTCACTTTACCATTTCATTAGATTAATGAATTTATTTCCTCAAATATTCTTCTGGAATTCTATTCCAAATTATAAATCACATTTACAATTTATATTCACAATTTCTACTTGTATATGGATTTATTTCCTTATATTTTCAATTTAATTTATAAATTTCATTTGTTAAATGAATTTATCTCCAAATCTTTGGTTATACCATTATTTCTTATTTAATTTCCATATAATAATGATGATAATTCAATATTATTTCTTTCTAACAACCAAACATCCATATACTATGATAATTCATAAAAAATCATTTCTTTTCTATACAAATTTAGTTTTGGGCAAAATTATTTCATTTACCCTATTTTAAAACAATATTGTGTCAGTTTATCTTGTTTAAGAGTTTAGAAACCCCTATCGATTACAGTAAGCCAGACTGCACCGACAAGAATCTATAAACAATCAACCGATAAGTCAACACAATAAAAAACAAATTTTTATATCCACTAACAAATACACGCTCATATCTATTATTACACTCACACTCATTCTAGAGTACTACTTACTCTATCTCTAATGAGTAATTCCCAACAGAGCCAAGGTTATCGCTTAACCGGATGCTCTGATACCACATGTAATGGTTACGACTTTTCGACGCTCGAAAGTCGACATTAATACGTCCACTGTATCAAATGTCGCGCAATCGAATGCCGGAAAACCGAACCATTAGGGTTAAAAAGAAGAGGTAGAAGAAGACAGAAGAAAAAGAGAACAGAAAAACACAGAAACAGAAATAACATCAGAATCTCACATTCGCAGCGGAACAATATATAATAGACAAACACTAGTCTTTTAAAAACAAGAACTATATCAGTTTATACATACATCGATCAGAGTCAATATACAACTCAATACAATAATGGACAGCTATATAAGCTTGTCCTCATACAGAATACACAGCGGAATAAATAAACAAGTACGGGTGTACATTTCGCCATCCAGCTTGCTTCCAAAGCTCCAGAATATCCAAAATATCCTGATAACATAACTCTAGGCTGCCCGTGTGGAAAATTATGGGCACCCAGAGTTTAGAAAGGAAACAATAAACTCCAATTCAGTCATGATGACTGGTGTGAGATCGTAAAACAGTTATTTTCACAAAGAAAATAAAACAGATTCGCAATTCTTTTGGAAAATGAAACTACCATAAGACCTCCCGCCACACACACAATGCAAACGCAGAATTGGAGGAGATTTCTTCTTATGATAGTCGAAGATGCTTACTACGCAAATCATTGGATTATTATTATTAATGTCTAGTGTGGAAAACATTTCAAAAGTATAATATAAATCTTAGCCAGCATAGACATTTCGAACTATGCCTACTATAACTACCATCTAAACAGTGGTGACCACCATAAGTAAATGGCAGGTTCTACAACTAAAACCGTACAAGTTCCGTATTGGGAAATGGATTTCCAACAAATGGTCAGGCTAAGGAACTTCCTACTGCCACATGGGATCGCCTCTGGCTGGACATCCCGAGAGACAACTGCTCTCTACCAACACAAGGCCGGGTTACCCCTGTAACTAGGTAACTCACGAATATGTCATCCCCCGGTCCTTTGGGACCTTTATTCGAGGCGCCTCGATAAACACACAATCACACAATAAATGAGATCGGAGTATCCACATAGGTTAAATACCAGGGCTCTATACCTGATACCACCCTTTTCCAGAAGGAAATGACATACCCTAAAGGGCGCGACCCTCATAACCTTGCCGCATATTCCTGTTTCGACCATTTCCGGGGAGTGAGGTCTGACGAAGTCTTGTCCACAAAGCTACGCTTTTTCACAAAGCCACGCTTTGATCACAAATGATCAATAAATGATCATCACACAGCAACACTCAACATGCCACATTACCAAATTAGGAATATGTCGCTGATAACTTTCGACTACATAACCTCTGAGCTCGTACGTCTCAGAGAAGGGTGTTAAGCTAAGAGAATAAATTCTCCGCCACCAACAGAAATGTATTTGAAAGAAATCGGCTTTATATCTCAAAATGTAATGTCAGACACGTAACCATACAAGTCTGTTCCGGGTTCGAACAGAACCGAAGGCACTTCCAAAGAAGCCCTTGCAATCCGGGTATTCACAATCCCGATCGGACTTCCCATCACAAAAAGAGTGATATAAATCTCTATACCGGAGCAACTCGGTGCAGAGACATTTGACAGGTTGTCCTTTCATTTTCACAAATACCCGGTCTTCACCACCGGTCTTCAATACGATCCATATCGTCGTATCACTAATTCGGAATGGGTTATATGACACAAAGGTCTTTTCCCGGCTAACCCGAATAGTGAGCGTTTGTTTTAAAAACAAATTCAAGTGCCATTTCAAAGGCAAATATTGATAGTCGGTGATTTAACTATCAATAACATTTACAACAATCATCAGATTTAAATAATTTTCCCAAATTATTTATTTTCGAAATATCTTCACAAGATATGTATATATTTCCACACTTCAACATTTTAAAAGCAAATTTCAAATCACTTTTCACCTTTCAACTTTTGAAAATAAATTTCAAATCAATTTCCTTACGCAGAATATATTTCCAAATATTTCTTTTAAAAACCAGCTTTAGAACCTTTAATTTATATTTTTAAAAGGTACTTTGGAATATACTCGGTTTTTTTCAAGGAAAATACACTTCCATTTCAAAATGGTCCATTTAAACCAATTTAATAAGTCCTTATCGATTTATTTTAAATTTACGTTCCAAATCTGTAAATTTACTTCCATACTTTAAAAATAAATCAGCGTTTATTTTTAAAACAAATTCCCTTTCCTTTATAAATTCCATTTGAATTTACATTTCCAAATATTCACTTTCAACTCCAAATCAATTTCAAATTGATTTCTAATTTATTTCAATACCAAATCAATTACAAATTGATTTCTAAGTTTATTTCCAAATAACAAATCATTTGCAAATCGATTTCCAGATTTATTTTACAAACACTAAATCAATTTCAAACAAATTTTACAATGATTTATTTTCCATCACCAAATTAATTACAAATTTGATTTCTAAATTTAATTTAACACCAAATAAATTTCCATATCGATTTCTCAAAGATTCATTTTCAAATACCAAATTAATTTCACAAATTGATTTTCTAAAAATTTATCACTTTTAAATAAATTCCTTTATTCTTTCCAAATTATTCAAATTTCCATTTTTAAATGAATTCTTCAACTTTTAAAACAATATTATTCAAAACTCATTTATTAATATCTTTTTACCATATCTTGGAATTTAATCGATAAGATTTCAAAAATCTCTTTTTACCGTTAAATTCTTTCTTTTAAATTTATTGAACTCTTAAAAATAAATTCATTTAAAATTTTCCATTTTAATTTCAAAATCCAATTTATTCATTTCTGGTATCCAACGATACCAAAATACAGTCGACTAAATTATAGCCTTTAACAAATCCAATCACAAATATAACCATACACAGATTATAAATAAATCACACAGCATATGAAATAAATTCATACAATTTAAGGAATCCAGTTGGATCCCTCCAACCTGTTTCCCTGCATCCATAGGTGTTAGCACAATACCAATTCCACTTCGAGGTGGAATATCGTGGTATATGGGATTTATAAAATATCATCCGCTATTATGCGGCGCAATAGGGTCTCATCCGCTATATAATGCGGGAAAATCAATCACCAATATATACATATGCCAATATATATATATATTGCTATATATACTACTATATATAGTATCACATCCAATAGCAATCAATAACTGAAAATTCCACTTTCATTTTGAGTGAGAAGATCTCACCTTAGCTTTTAAATTTGCAATCCAATCCCATTCGACCATTGTCTCTCAAATTTGGACCTTGTATAAATATTAGATGGTTTTTATTAATATTCGAATTGATTGGACAAATTAGTTACTATTTATTAGTTTGAATGTTAATAAATGATTAAATTTAACAAATAATTAAATTCCAAACTAATTTTCTTTAACTGTTTTTAATAACTAAAATAATAAATAGAGCAAAAATCCATTAATTCTGTTAACCATCTATATATTTGTTCTCAAATGAAGCAGTAAGTGAAAATATATGTTTCCTTTGAAACTACATGTATATATATATAGCTGTCTAGATTTGAAACCAGTTGTTTTATATATCCATCTAACTAACCAAATCAAAAAATTTCAGAAATTAAGTTCTCTAATTTTAAAAAACTGATTTTATATAAACTCTTCATTTTGAAATCCTCTATTAAAACTTATCTCCATATATACATCTACTGTTTTAAAATAACATGTATGCATATTATTTCTGTTTTATCCCATATTGTTTATAAAATTATCAAAGCTAAAGTTAGAAAGAAAAAAAATTATGATCAACAGACTCACCAAAAACTGGCTACAGACATCGACTGCTAAGGCCACACTTTCACTTCGCTTCCTTCACCGACCAGCTCTGCACGCGACCACGTCGCCCCAGAACGCAAATCGCTGCTACCAGATCGCGAGCCACCATCCCCTATTTATTGATCGTCAAACCCTACCAGAGACCGCCGCCCACTACTTCGCCTACGCCGTCTCGAAACCCATCTCGACGCCTTCGAGCTTGACTACGCGAGCACGCGCGCGCCTGCACTCCCCCCGTGCACGAAAATGCGGCGCCACCATCATCGCTGAAAACCCTAAACTTCGATTCGCCGAGCACGTTGCCTCCTCGAACGCCTCTAGGTGGTCGCGAGTTGATGTGGATGCGGTGGCCATTAATTTTATTTGATTCGAAGTCTCGATCCCTTGATTTAAAATGAACGAGAGCAGTTCCCAAACATTTATTTTCTTTTGTTTTGAACGAGAGATAGTTTCGTTTTAAGGCGCTCGGCATTTTCCTTTGAACGAGATGATTTCTTTCCTTCGATCGTCTGCTATTTATTTTTCTCTTTTGAATTCGTTCGAGATAATGAGCTGAAGTATCGGCCATTGAAAAACAATGCCGGCGGCTAGAGAATGAATTAAGGTTTCAGCCCTAATACGTGAATATATATACGCTGATACATATTAATTTAATAATGTTTTCATAAATTATTAAACTTTTTAAACAAATTCCAATTGGAACATGCGACAGGCGTTTATAATGTTATACGCCTATCCCGAACGCAATGGAAAAGGTTCCGAGTTCAAATTTGATCGTATGGAGAAGATAGCTTTTTGGACCAGTTATAATATTGAATTTTCGATTTAATTTCAACGTGTTTGCTTATCGTACGGCCAAACGATCACTCCAAACATTACGAAAATTGAAATCCAAAAATAATACAATATTACGGATCCAATGGAACAGGTTTCGTCGAATTCCGAGACTCCGCCCTGGAATGCTATTTCCAAATTCAATTTAAACGATAAATTCCAAAACTGAACAAAACAGTTCCAAATTCAATTCTGAAAGTTCCAGTACCTTCAGAATTATTAATATGAATTTTCTAAGCCTTGAAAATATTTTTAACAGGTCCGAAATGAGCAATTCAGCAATTTATTCAATTTTCAATTATTAAATTCAATTATTTAAATTGCCAAATAAACAGATACATTTGAAATTCAGGTTAAATCAACATTCAAATATTTAAATTCAATTAAATATTCTATTTCAAATGTTCAAAATTTCTGGGTCGTTACATTAGATCTAGGCCAACAAGCAACGAGTTAAATGAGAGAATTTCAAAAAAAATACTTTGGATTTTATTGGGCCTATGAAGTTTAAATTGATTCTGATCTAATCTAAATCAATTTTAAATTAAATCATTATTTTATTTAATTGATTGACAAAAGGATTTTTTCTATTAATATAATGATATATAATGTGTACTTGTGCATCAAATACACATGTACGTGCATGTGCACGTGCAATAAGTAAAGTGTACATGGTTTAACATGCTCATATCTAAGTACTAAGATTTACAATGAAACTGACATGTTAGCCCCTCCATATACATATTGTTTGTCTGATTTATATAATGTTATATTAATATAGAAATACTTATATAAATACACGCACACTTAAGTATAAAAGTAAACACACACAGATATATATATATATATATTATGTAAATAGATATTATATAAACTTATATTTAGAACAATTTGAATTCAAACTAAATCTTAAAAATTCAAATTTGAAATTAGATCTAGGTTTAAAGTATCCTTTTAAATTCAAATACAAATCTAAATGTTTTATAATTAATTTAGAAAATATATTTATAGATATATAACATATATGATGTTTTTTTAAATACATAAAATATATACATAAATATCTTTTAATTTATACAAAATTCTAATTTAATATATATATATATGGTATGATTAAGTGTAAAATATAATTATATATAAATATATAATTTTCAGCCATAAACTAATTTTGGAAAAGTCAAAATTTTTAATTATTAATCCATACAGATTAAATACTAATTATTTTATTAATGTATGGAAATAGGAAAGAAAAAAAATTGATTATTAATTTTGTATACAATTATTTAAATATATATATATATGTATGTATGTATGTATTAACAAGTTTTAATTAGATAATTAATATTATTAAAAGATATGTATTTTTTAAACTTAAAAATATGAAAACAAAATTAATTTTTTTAACTATATGCTTACAAAATGATTTTCGTTGTATTTATTAAATAATTTGCAAATATATTTATATATGTATAATAGTGTAAAAAAATCATTTTTTATTCAATGCCATTTAAAGTTATTTTACATCCGATAATTTATTTATTAACATGGCCGAAAGCAATGTACAGATATACACACAAATGTTTTCTTATATTATATTATACAATGTAATTTTGTTTAGATCAACAACAAATACATATGTGGATTCGTGATATAATCTAACCTACATAGTACAATGGCATGATGATTTACGTATATATATATATATATAATATTACCTTAGTTCTCGCCTATTTGTTACACTTTGAATGCTGAACCAAAACCAGTCCTTGAATCTTGTTTGGTCTCTTTTCGAAAGTACTACCAATCGAAGAGATCTACATACCTCTTCATATAATTTGGTTTAAATTTATATTTGGTTTGGTAAGATAGGGGAATGGAACAAGCACTCGTACCCTATAGGGGTGAGGAAATGCTAGAGAGAGTAAACTCAAAATAGAAGCGGGTTGTGGGTTTAAAATAAGGAAAGAAAGAGAGTGGGAAAAGGAGATCTAGATCCTTTCTTTTTTCCACCGATTCAAACCCAAAATATCAAAAATCTCACCCTTAATCCTCTATCTATGGGCTTCTACTACACAAGGCAAATGGCTAGTTGAACTTTCAAACTATATACATAAATTCACATTTCAAATCAAATCCAAATGCACATCGATATCGTATATTGATACTTGTGTATATAATCTTTATATACACACTACTTTCAATTCTGTTTCAAATAAATCAAATAAAATTTTATAAGTAATATTTAAGAAATATTAATTAATTTAATTAATTTATAACAGTTATGATTTTATTAAATTAGGTTGTGTAACTCTTAGATGTAAATTCAATCGACAATTAATATCGAACAATCCGAACATTAACGTTCACACATCACTTTAACTAGTGGTGTGATAGTTTGGTTGAATTTGATGCTGAACAATTTCGGTAAAATCTAATTTCACTACTAAGTGGCCTCTGGTAGTGACAATTATTTACACCAATTCTCTTCGTCAAAACTATGTCATATTAAGACTTATATGGAATTTGGTATTGGTCAAAATTCCAGTATCGTCCATGTTCAACTTATATAGTCCAAGCACAAAATCTTTGGTTCAACAATAACAACTATTATTAACTGAACTGCCCTGGCCAAAGACTTTGACTTTGAGTTGACTACAGTTGACCGTGATACTAACCCCATATAATTGAGAAGATGAATTCTCTATTGAATAGTGTTTCATCTCCAATGCTTCAACTCATGCACAACTATATTCGTTCAATGGACGTCGTGCTACGATTTAACTATAATCAAAGTAGAAGAGTCCATATTGAAGTTCAATAGGATTCTCAAGCTGAGAGAACTATGTAATATTGTCACTTCGATATTCTCTATTTGACCTTAGTTATATTAACCAACAGAAAACTATCGAGTGAGTCATTCCAAATTTATCTAATAACTATCAGTACATATCCTCTTAATGCCTCCAGCAGCCATGAGTAATATACTGTCTAATATATGAAGAGCGTTATGTGCTCTAGTCTCAATTAATGTATCGATATCTAGTCTCGATATTTCTTAATAGGAAAAATTAAAATGATATGTCTATTTTCATTGTGATAAATTTCTCATGATTACAAGACACTGTAATTAATTACTATCACAAAACATATCATTTATGGATTTTCTATTAAATATACTTAAATTAAATAGACCAATAATATAACATATTATATCAAGTATATAATAGAAAGAAAAACAGATTTTGTTTCGAATGAGATTTTATTACAAAGTTAATAATTTACAGTAAATTACAGAATTTCCCCTAGGACATTCCCCAAATTCCGTTAAACCAAAATTACCTATAAATGAGGAATTTATACGATTGTAAAAAGGAAAATAAGAAAACTAATAGAAAAAACATAATAATAACATTTATAGTGGTTCGACCATTAACTATGCGTACGTCCACTTTATTTCTCATTTATTTCAGAATTTAGTGTAGTACAAGCACAAAAGGTTGTGTTTCGATCAATGAGAAAACACTGCTCAAAGTTACCAAGAACCTCTAGATAAGTTTCAGTTGAAACTAGTAAATACAATCCAGTACAAACTTGTGCCATGATTGTTATGTGAGAAAGCATTGGCAGAAAAAACATATTCACTTCTATATGCATATGCTTGTCTTTTTATAGTACCAAAAATCAATTATTCATCATGTAGTTCTTAGAGATGGTTCTTGGTTATGATAAAGAAGAGAGGTTCATTGCATGGACTCGGTCAACATCAAGTTTCTTATAACACACCGTAATTTTTAGGATAATTAATTTTAAAAAATTAATAATAATTAGTAACATCGAAAATAGAGTTTTCACAAATGTCAGAATTTGACTATGAAACTAGCACCATTGGATTTGTTGCGATTTTTTGATTAATTTTCATATATAAAGTTTTTCGATTGGAGTTGAAACGAAAAGGTTATTAACGATTGACGTTTTTGAATCGGTAATAATTATATATGTAATTAAGATAATAAAAATAATTAACTAGCATTAATTACCATCAGTTAGAGTTGACTGATAGTTAACGTTTCTTAAACGTTAAGTTAGTTAATATTGGAAACAAATATTATTGACTGGGTTAATAAGGAAGCAAATTAAAAAATCAATCATCGCTGATTAAATAACAAAAGCGTTAAGGACTGGTCGACCATTGACTTGGGCCAGTTGACCACCAGTGGTCGATCGGTAGGGGCAAAAGTCGACCAGCTGTGGCATCAATTTTGAGAATTAGGCTTGGATGAATGGCTCAGATTTAAAATAATTTAATCTAATGGCTAACATTTATTAGAACCTCTATAAATATAGATTAACCTCTCACTTTTCTTCTCGTATTTTCTAAGCAACATTAGAGCTCTGTTGTTTTCTCTTCTCCACAAAATTCTTAGTTCTTTAAAAATATTTATAATTTATACATATATACAAGTGGAGAATAGCATCAAATCAGATCATTAAAGCCGAGGGTAAATTATAAATCTAGATCTAGAATTTAAATTAAATCCAATACTCTTCTCTAATTTGGATTTTTTAATAGGTATATATATGTTTGCGGTATATGTATTCAAATAGGGAGCCAAATGAAATAATATGGATTAGATTTGGAGATTTGAAAGGCTGAAAACATTAGCGAAAAATGATATATATTTTTATATAAAACTGGATTTATATCATTGTATATCTATTTATGTATGCTTGAAATGCAAATTGGAGTTGTAGGCTAAAATTTGTATATGTATAATGAATTTATAAACCCTAACTACATATTCTGTAATTGATAACTTGAATTATATATTGCATGTATGGAATCTGGAAAATGTTGGGTAGTAAAAGTCCCTGAATTTACTATTGGATGGCAGTAGTCCCTGAATTTGATAAATTATATTGTAATTTCAGATTTGTTGACTAATTGATTTATGCAAGTAAAAGTAAATTTGAAGTTATCACAATAAATTATTAGGATTTAAGTGGTATTTTAACTCATTGGAGTGTAGGGTGTTGCAATGTAAATTTTATAAATTATCAAGTTCAATTTTGTAAATAAAAGTGTAATATTTGAAATAACAAGGAATATGCCTAAAAGAAAGATATGCATAAAAAAGGGATATTTCATCGTATTTTGTACTGTCTATTTCAATAACTATAAAATATAATTTCTTATAATTCCCAACGTAACACAAATTTCCATTTGGATAATATACAGAGATTTACAGTGTTAACATTTCCTTTTGGGGAAGATGTGATTCCAATGCATTAAAATGTAGAAATCCCTAAGTATGAAATAAAGAATTGAACTATGAGAATAATAACGGTTAAATTGTAAAATCAATATATATAAATATTCAATAGAGACAAGATGGAAACCAAATAGTAAACAATAACTAGGTAGGCAAATAACAAAATGAATAAAAGCAATACAGAAATAAAAAATTAATGATGAAAAGTTAGGCAAGCAGTAATTTAAAAATAAAAAGAGTATGGAAAGTTCATTAGACAAGGGAGGGTGGTAATTGTTAAAAAGGGAATAGAAAGAAAAGTTCAATAAAAAGAAATGGAAGTAAGTGGGAAAAGATATTTTGATCTTTTAAAAAAAAGTGGTAAATAACCATAAATTGAATAAGCAGTAAACGCATTAAAAGTAAAGAAATGTTATTAACAGTTGAACAATGAAGGCATAATCATCTAACAGGTATGAATGAATAAATATACATGTATATATATATATATATATACATGACCTCAAGTATTCGTTTATGATGGGTGTGAATTATTAAAGTCAGTAAGTAACTTAGATGGATAATAATGACAGTCAATAGAATGGGTTGTAATGCATGGTCAGTAATTTTACCAATAGAAGTATGCCCACTGCAAGGGGCTACCAGCAGTTGTGTATACATTATACTGAAGAGAGATATATCCAACTGTAGGACTCATGGAATTATATACCCTTGTGTATAGGTAAAGGAATACCCCATTAGGTTCTGCTTCAATTTTTTAGGAGGGGTATTGCCTTGATTGCATTAGGCGATCCAAATAGGATGGTGAGCAAACATCAGCTCTATCTCAGTGTGTTGATACCGTATTAAGGAGTAGGAGTTGTACATAGGTTGAGAACATCACTGGTCCTGAGCGGTCAGCGGAAAAGATGAGGGTTACACCTAATGGGCTATAACTCCTACCAGTGTAGGTCACGTTAGGTCATGTACCACCACAGTTGTTTGCTAGTTTGTTTGTTAAGAGCAAGACTACATAACCCTTAAGAGAGGTCTTTCAAAACGAATGGAGTAGTCCATGGAGCTAAGTCCATAATAGTCCGAGTAGTTGAGTCCTCTATTGTTCGTGGAGTTGAGTCCATAATAGTCCGAGGAGCTGGGTCCTCTGCAGTTCATCAAGCTGAGTCCATAATAGGAAGCGGACGAGTAGAAAATCCCTAAGGCAAGTAAGAATAGGCTAAACTATATGACGCTGTTATTAGGCACTGCGAGACTTCCTTGGTATGCATGACGACGAGGACGTGATATTACATTGATGATGGACCATGATGGGTTGTTGGGTTATGGTTACAAGCAGAGATAGTATCTTGGTCCAAAGGGGGATTGTGGTACTTATACACACACACGCTTATGTAGTTATGGTCTACTTCAGGGAGATGGGGCACATCGTATGCGTACATGGAGCCGAGACATAAACTAGTATTCTATGTAAAATGTATAATTTACCAGTCATCAAAACGTTGTTCCGACCACCTCTTCATTACAACCCACATGATAGTTTTAGAGGGACATGTACCGATGCAAGGCGGGAATAGTGGAAGGACACATTTCCTTTTGCATGCTTGACACTAACAAGGACACTAGATATTGGAAGTGTCAATCTTGGTCAGTAACTATATGATTTATTAAACTTTATTATTCCATTGTGAGTTATATTGATAGTGCTCTAATATGCATATATTTGTTTATTTGTAGGATACTAAACCAACGATCCGTACTTTGGTGGACTTGGTTTTCGATTTAGCGAAAATTCAGGCTCATTGAGGTGCGGGTTGTTACATTTGGTTTCAGAACTTAGGTTAGTCAATCTTGAAAAACTAGGAAACGTTGAGTGAACGTATTTGTATTTAACCTACAAGTATAAATATATTATATGCCAAATCCTATAACTTCCAGCTATAGAATAGTTTCAACCATACACAGAAAGATGGATAACTCGATTATCTGTCGGAACAATGAATTAATTTGAGGATGTACATCTACCCCGATTACCCCATGGGAATTAGGTCGTATTGAAAGGCATTGACTTAAGTAGAGCGTGAGTGTAGCATATAGAGGGTCCTTGAAGCTGGATTATATGTGAATCTCTAGTTGGGTTCCCAATAGCCCAATGGTTGTAGATCCTTGCAAGATTGTCGATTGATGATGTACAATAGGTCCAGATAAGAGGAATTTAGAATCCATAAGTTGTAGATATCTGGAAGCAAGAATTAAATAATTTTTAAAGGAAGGTATGTACCAGTCGCTCCAAGATGATAGCCGAATTTTAATATTTTTAATGGAAGATAAGTCAGTATGCAAATGGAAAAGGAGAAAAGTCCAAAAGAAGGGACAAGTGAAACCACTCTAAGTCCGACTCCACATAAAAGAATGTAATATAAAAAAGTTAAGAAATATATATAAATAATATATTTGAAATGATTTTCAAAGGAATTGTTTAAAAGTAGAAAAACCATTTTTGTGAAAGGTAAGTAAATAGAAAATTTTTAAGGAAAATAAAATATTTAAATTTTATTTAAACAAAATGTTTTACTAGGAATTAAGAATTAGTTAATTTGGAAATTTCTCTAAATGGATTTTTATAAAAAATCATTTCTTTTGAAAAAAATAGAAGAGTGTATATAGCTTGTTGGTTTTTCTAAGATGGAAGAAAAATTTTAAGTTGTAAAATTCATTTTAGAGGTGGACAATAGAAAGTGATACAAGTTTAAAATTCGGTAAATAGTATGAGAAAGAAGACTAGATCTTGAAGATAAAAGAAGTATGTGAACGCATTGTCATGGTTCAATAAGAAGACAGTCAATTGAGAGGAAAGCTATATAAATAGAAGAAATTAAAAAAAACAACAGTTTATGTAAAAGAAAGTTGAACAGTAATAGCATTATGAAATATAAATAAAAACAATGTTAGGAATTTGTATAAAATAATATTAATAATTAGAACATTAGGAGATTATATTAAAAATAATGCTGGTAATCTAATCAAAAGTAACATAGGAAATTAAAGGCAAAACAAAGAAAAATGAATATTTCCATAGTTGTGTGCACTGATTACATGTATCCTTTAAAAGTCCCGCTCATATGATATTTGAACCCCCACTCATGTTGGAAGTGGAGATAAAATAAGTAAAGAAAAATAATAGGATTAAAGTGTCATTGTCTACTCTAGTTTTTATTGTTTAAAATTGTAAATGATGTTTTGAAAATATTATAAAGAGTATTTTTAAAAGAAATGGTTTGGTATAAGAATTGAGCTTTTAAAAGCAAAACTTAATAAATGGTTTGAGCTAAATATCCTAATTTTTAAGAAGTAAAAATTCTTGTGGTCGAAAAAGGGCTTTAAAAGAAGAAGTTGATCTAAAGAAAAAGGAAAAGAACTTTTCAAATTGTCAACTATAGTTTTAAAAGTTAAGGCATCAAGATATTTTTGAATTTAATAAAAAGTTTCCAAGTTTGTACTTTTTAAGATAAAAGTTTTAGGAATAAGTATTTCAAAAAATTTGAAGTTTTAGTTTTTGAAAAAAAAAGTGGCAAAAACCAAACAAAAGTTTTATATGGAGTAGATAGGGATGACTGCCTAGGTAAGATGGGGTAAAATAAAAGGCTATGAAGAAGATAGGGATAAATGCTTATAAAGTAGCAATAAAGAATCCTCGTAGAGTGTTAGGAATATTGGTGAGGATCTAGTAATGTTTTATTAGACATGTGTGCAAGTTATAAGAAGAACCCACAAAGGAATGATGAATGATGTCAAAGTATACCTCTACGAGTTCAAGAGTATGCTCGTAGGAAAGATCAAGGATAAAGAAAGTAAATACCAAGATTTTTGAGTGTCATCAACAGATTTGGATTAAGAGAAGGTAGTAACAGAAGGTAAGAGATGACAAATACACATAGAGGACGTTGGTAGACTCAACATTAAGAAATGCAAGATGGAGGGTGGATAAATTATTCTGCTAGGCCAATTTGCCAATGAGTTATTTAAAATGTGCATAGTTGTATTTCTTACCACCCATAATGTGGGAATGCACAGTTTATTCCATAATGGCTGTGGTAATGGAAGTAATGAGTGGAAATTATTTACTAGAAGGCAAGAAGATGGGTTAAGAACAGTAAAATAGCATGTTGGAAAGGTCCATTCAATTTAAGCAAGAAGTAGTAGGATCACAGCATCGTTATTGTCACTTGATGTTGAAGGGCAGGTTCCAGCAATTGTTTCATTGAGGTTTGGGTTGTAAGTATTAGTAGTTTCGGTAAAATGCATAAGATATTTTAAGAAATATTCCTTTTAAAATTGGTTTTCTAGATAGACCGCTATATTTATTGGATAGCTATGGTAGTAAGAAAATTTCCTGTAGACACTTAAGTAATACAAGTAAGACTGGAAGTTTATAAAATAAATTAGAGAATTTATTAAATTAGCTACTAAAAGAAAAGTAAACTTAAGTCCCAAAAAGTAACAAAGGTTTAGAAGATAAAATTTTGACGAGCGAAGGACAAGGAAAGGTTGTTGTGAAACCATGGGTCACTATCCCTACACCTTAAAAGCCAAAACTTATAAATGAACTTGTATGCTAGTTGTCATTTTAAAATATATAAAAAATTTGAAATTGACATTTACCGTGTAATAGAATAGAGTCCATTATGGATGTTAAACTATTGGCTGAACCTCGACTAGGTAGGATGTTGTAGGCTAAAATTGGAGTTGTAGGCTAAAATTTATGTATGCCTGAAATGTAAATTGGATTTGTAGGCTAAAATTTGTATACGTATAATGAAATTGAATACCCTACCTGCATATTTTGTAATTGATGACTTGAATTATGTATTGCATGTATGTGAATCAGGAATATGTTGGGTAGTAGTGTCCCTAAATTTAGCATTGTGTAGCAGTAGTCCCTGAATTTGATAAATTATATTGTAATCCCAGATTTGTTGACTGATTGATTTATGCAGGTAAAAGTAAATTAGAAGTTATCATAATAAATTGTTGGGATTTAAGTGGTATTTTAATTCAGTGTAGTGCATGGCATTGCAATGTAAATTTTTATAGATTATCAAGTTCAGTTTTGCAAATAAAAGTGTATCATTTGAAATAACATGGAATATGCCTAAAAGAAAGAGATGTATAAAATAGGGTTATTTCACCGTATTTATACTGTCTATTTCAATAACTACAAAATATAATTCCTTGTAATTACAAACGTAACACAAATTCCCCATTTGGATAAGATATAGAGATTTACAATGTTAACTTTTCCTTTTGGGGAAGATGTGATTCCAATGCATTAAAATGCAGAAATCCTTAAGTATGAATTAAAAATTGAAGTGTGATAATAATAACGGTTAAAATATAAAATCAATGTAGATAAACATATACAATAGAGACAAGATGGAAACCAAAGAGTAAACGATAACAAGATAGGAAAATAATAAAATGAATATAAGCAAAACAGAAATCAAACAATAACGACGAAAAGATAGGCAAGTAGTAATTTAAAAATAAAAAGGGTATGGAAAGTTCGTTAAACAATGGAGGATAGTAAATGTTAAAAAAGAAATAGAAAGAAAAGTTTAATAAAAAGAAATGGAAGTAAGATGGTAAACAATTAAAATAAAGCGGTAAATGACCTTAAATTGAATAAGAAGTAAACATAGTAAAAATAAAGAATAAAAATAAAGAAATGTTATTAACGGTTGAACATTAGAGGCGTAATAATCTAACAAGTGTGAATGAATATATATACTTGTACATATATATATATATATATATATATATATATGACCTCAAGTATGCATTTATGACAGGTGTGAATTATTAAAGTTAGTAAATAGCTTAGATTGATAAGAATGACATAATCATTAGAATGGGTTGGAATGCGAGGTCAGTAGTATTACATAATATAAGTCTGCTACCGCAAGGGGCTACTAGCAGTTGTGTATACATTATACTGATGTGGAATATATCCAACTGTAGGACCAGTGAAATTATATACGCTTGCGTATAGGTGAAGGAATACCCTAGTAGGTCCGCTTCAACCTTTTAGCGGAGGTATTGCCTTGATTGCATCAGGCAATCTAACCGAGATAGTGAGCAAAGATCGATATTATGTCAGTATGTTGGTACCATATTAAGGAGTAGAAGCTGTATATAGATCAAGAACATCATTGGTCTTGAGCGGTTAGCAGGAAAGACGAATGTTACACCTAATGAGCTACAGCTACTACTACTGTAGGTCACATTAGGTCATGCACCGCCATAGTTGTTTGCTAATTTGTTTGTTAAGAGCAAGGCTAGATATCCCTTAAGAGAGGTCTTCCAAAATGAATAGAGCAGTCCGAGGAGCTGAGTCCATAATAGTCTGATGAGCTGAGTCCTCTATAGTCAATGAAGCTGAGTCCATAATAGTCCAAGGAGATGAGTGATCTACAGTTTTTAGTCCACTATAGGAAGCAGATAAGTAGAAAATCCCTAAGATGAGTTAGAATATGGCTAAACTATATGACGTTGTTATTAGATACTACGGGAGTTCTTTGGTATGCATGACGACGAGGACACGATACTGTGTTGATGACCATACTACGTTGATGATGGATCCTAACAGGTTGCTGGGTTATGGATGCTAGCGGGGATAGTATCTTGGTCCAAAGGTGGATAGTGGTACTTACACACACACACATGTATCTAGTTATGCTCTACTTCGGCTAGATGGGGCATATTGTACGCGTACATGGAGTCGAGACGACTAGGCAAAATAAAAGGACATAACATGCGACGGAAGGCAATCGGCATAAACTAGTGTGGACCAGGATGTTTTTCTGACCTCCTCCTTATTACAACCCACATGATAGCTTCAGAGGGACAAGTATTATTGCAAGGCGAAAAAAGTTGAAGGATAAGTTTTCTTATGTAAGCTCAACACTCACAGGACACTAGACATTGGAAGTGTTAATCTTGGTCAGTAACTATATGATTTATTATATTTTTCTATTATGCTATGAGTTGTATCGATAGTACTCCGATATGCATTTATTTGTTTATTTTTAGTATATCAAGCCAACAATTCGTGCTTTGCTGGAATTGGGTTTTCGATTTAGCGAACATTAATGCCCACTGGAGTGCGGGTTGTTATATTTTTGTGATTGAAGCTAAGATGATAACGATCGAAAAGATGGTCAAACGATCATTGTTGATTTGCAACTTCTCCTTTAATGACCATTATTGTTTGCTGTTGCATTATTGTTTCTTTGATCTATAACGACTTTCCTTAGCCTTAACTCAACTAGTGAATTCTCTTGACCATTGTATCACTTTGAATGACTTAGTCAATTTAATTTAGCTTATTACACACTTCTTGTCTATCTTCACCTAAATTCCACACATTTTATAAGCTTGTTTCATCCTTATCCATTATGTAACATTCAAATGTTACACTCATAATGAATATGTGTGTGTGTTGATCCTTAACAGCTTTTAGCATACTTATTGTTGGTGATATTTTTCATACATAACACCCAAGGTGATTGCAAAATAACTATAGTGTCAATTACTTCCATGATTATGAATTAGCAAACTCGAGTAATATTGAATTTGCCTTAAGCTAGTAATTATGTTGTTGCGTGCTTACATTTAGGAAGAAGCACTTCAACTTGTTTGCTAAAATACCTCTTTCAATTGAACCATTCTTTACATTAAATTTATTAATCAATTCGAACTCAGGGAATAGAATAGAAGATGCAATAATAAAATAAAGACACCTAATTTACGTGGTTTGGATTTCAAGAAATCCTACATCCACGTGAGATAGTAATGAGAAGGGGGTCAGAACAATGCTCGAGTGAAAAGCAACTAAAATATCTATATGAATATTGATGTAGCCTGGAAAGAAGACTTAGGTCGCTCACGACCTAAGGAGGAGATTAACGAGTTAACATTTCGTGAAGAATTGTGGAAAGGTCAAGTTTTAGGTCGCAACCGACCTAACAAAGCTTTTAAGTCGTTCCAACGACTTACTGAAGATCGGCAACGACCTAGTGGGGATGTGCGAGCTGACGAGATACTGGAACGACCTAACGTGGCAGTGCAATATGGAGACAGTCTGAATTGCAAACGACCTAACTTGTTTTTAGGTCGCATACGACCTAACGAGCTAAGGCATAGGTCGTGGGAACGACCTAACATGTCACCAGGAAAAGAGCTACGACCTAACGGGTTCGAGTGTAACGAGCTAAGATTTGGGAATAAATCGTTGGAGGATGAAGTCTTAGGTCGCTCACGACCTAATGCTATTTTAGGTCGCTTACGACCTAGTAAAGGCAGCACGCGTGTCAAAGGATTCAGCATGATGGCATGCGAACGAGCTAAGAGGTTACGACCTAAGTTAGGTCGCAAGAAATTAGGTCGTGGAGTTTTAAGTCGCGAAGACTTAGGTCGCGAAGTTCTTTCGGAAGCAGCTTCTTTAGGTCGCGAATCAAAGATCTGCCGTTCATTCTTAGGTCGCTCAAGACAGATGCCGTTCATTTTAGGTCGCTCGCTCCAAAGTTAAGTCGCGAAGAAAGATATGTCGCTGCTGTTGAGTCATTGGGCCTGTTAAGTCGTAGGACGAAGGTTATAGGTCGGAAACGACTTAAGTGATGTAACATGATGTGTTGTATCTTCCTTATGTTGTAATCTTTTAGGTCGTTTGTTGTATGTCGTATGCTTTGTTAAGTCGTGTACTTTTTAGGTCGCTCCATTATAGGTCGTAGGTCGTTCACGACCTAAGTGCTGTACAAATTTGTGGCGTGTGTTGTAAGATGCTATAAATAGGCGTGCGTTGTATATTTTGAAGGTTGTTGAATATTGAATAAAATTCTCTTTTGTTAGCTTTGTGCTTTCAATTTCAATTGGTAGTCGAGTGTATCTCCTATCTCCACCTTCGACATTCGAGTGCGCTAGAATCTTCGATTGTTGAAGCCGATTCGCGGAATCAAGTGCGCTTGATCAACGCGTGAAGAATCGCAGATCTTTGAACCCGGTATCGTGCGCGATCAACGAGTTCGGGATAGCTAGAATTCGGTATCTTCGGATCAACGAATTCGGGCATTTCAGTATCCATCAATCCATCGATTGCTACTTTCACCGATTGAAGTTTGTTTTGATTAATCCGCTGCGTCAGTTTGGTATCAGAGCCTGTTCTAGCCAATCATAGCTAGATAGAGACTTGGAGCCTAATCATTTTGAAGATTTGAGTTTTGTTTATCACGGCCGAGAGCAAGTTGAAATTGTTCGACGTTGTATTGAAGTTTAAAGATCGGATCTTATCTTTTGAAGAAGTTGTGTTCATCGTGTTCATCGCGAAGTTGCAACAAAGTGGGAGTTTTCGATCCATTTCATTTTGGATCAAAGTTCGAATTGTGTTTGAATTTGAAGAATTTGTGAAGTATTCAATCATGCCGCCACGTAGAGCTAATCGTCACCAAAACATGGAATATTTGTATAAGCGGGAAGATGCCGAGCAAATGGAGCAACGAATAAGCGACAAATTCAATGAAAAGTTGGACGAAGGCATTGGGCGATTAGAGAAGATGATGTTAGAGATGAATCAAAATCGGAGAAGGGTTTCACCTGAATCTAACCATGGAGGAAGTAGAGTCTCACCACAATCCAATCGAGACAGGAATGTTGATGATGATCAAAGGCGTGGGAGGAACGTGAATGATCGTGAACGGAGGAATGTAGATAGAAGGGATGATGGTGGTAGACGTGAAGGTAGTAGAGATGTGGGTGGGCGAGATAGACAACGATGTGCATCTGATTTTGAAGAAGAGTATGATGGTGGTAGTAGTCAAGGACGAGGTCAAGGAAGAAATTACTCTGAGTATGATCACAAATGGGAGTCGGGGATGAAGACTGAAATTCCTGAATTCAAAGGTGGTATGCAAGCGGAGGAGTTTCTAGATTGGGTGGCTAATGTTGAAGAAATTTTTGATTTCAAAGAAGTTCCAGAACATCGTAGAGTAAAGTTGGTTGCTACGAGGTTGAGGGGTAGAGCTTTGGCATGGTGGCAGCAAACCAAACTTACACGTGAACGAATGGGGAAGTCAAAAGTTGAATCTTGGGAGAAGATGAAGAAATTGATGAAAACAACGTTCTTACCTTACAATTATCAGTCACTGATGTATCAACGTTTGCAGAACTTGAGGCAGGGCACAAAGACTGTTAATGACTACGCAGATGAGTTTTATCAGCTTATTGCGAGGAATGATATTATGGAAACGGAAGAGCAGCTGACATCTAGATTCATTGGGGGATTGAGAATGCAGATCCAGGATATGGTTAATATGTTCGATCCAAGATCTGTGGCAGAGGCACATCAGAAAGCGTTGGCTTGGGAAAAGCAGGGTCGACGAGGAGGTGGTGTGTTTACTAGTTCCAACAACCAAGTGAAGGGAGTTAGTGGAAGTTCTAACGTTTCTAAACCTATCAGTAAACCGGTGGTGAAGGAGGCTGAGAAGGCCAAAGTTAACAATGGTTTCAAATGTTACAATTGTCAGGAATTGGGTCATAAAAGCAATGAGTGTCCAAAGCCAAAGAAGAGAACCATGATTGCAGAAGTTGAGGATGAGGATGTTGATGGAGGTTGTTCTAGCCCAGTTGAGGAGGATGAGCAGGATATTGCATCAGGAGATGAAGGTTGTAATCTAATGCTGAGAAGATCATGTTTGACACCGAAGCAGGAAGAAGCTAGTTGGTTGAGGAGTAACATCTTTCAGTCGACATGCACTATACTGGGAAAGGTGTGTAAATTTGTGACTGATGCAGGAAGCTGTGACAATATCGTTTCAACCGAGGCTGTAACAAAGTTGAAGTTAAAGACAGAAAAGCATCCAAATCCATACAAGTTAGCATGGTTGAGAAAAGGAGGAGAAGTGAAAGTGGATAGACGAGTTCGTGTTCCATTCTCTATTGGGAAGAAATACAAAGACGAGATCTGGTGTGATGTAGTAGAGATGGATGTTTGCCACTTATTATTGGGAAGACCATGGCAGTATGATCGAGCAGTACAACATGACGGTCGGACCAATAGCTACAGCTTTATGTTTAAAGGCACGAAGATTATCTTAGTTCCAAAAAGGAGACAACAAGGAGAAAGTAAGTCGGAAGAGATTGAAGAGCTGAAAACCTTGTTATCTTTGAAGGAGTTTGTTAAGGAGATTGAGGAAGAGCCAGAAGTATTCTTGTTGATTGGGCGAGAGAGTGGTGAAGAGGTTGAAATTCCAGAAGAAGCAAAACCAATGTAGATAGAATTTGAAGATGTCTTTCCAGAAGAATTACCAAAGGAGTTACCGCCTTTGAGAGACATTCAACATCAAATTGATCTGGTTCCGGGAGCAATGTTGCCACATAGACCACATTATCGAATGAGTCCGAAGGAACATGAGGAATTGAGAAGGCAAGTGGAAGAATTGCTTGAACAGGGGCGTGTGCAGGAGAGTCTGAGTCCTTGTGTTGTACCAGCTTTATTGGTATCCAAGAAGGATGGGACGTGGGGGATGTGCACTGACATCCGAGCATTGAATAAGATTACTGTGAGATATAGATTTCCAATACCGAGGTTGGATGACTTGCTAGATCAATTAAGCGGAGCTGCTATCTTTTCGAAGATTGATTTGAAGAGCGGATATCATCAAATTCGTATCAGACCAGGTGATGAGTGGAAGACTGCTTTTAAAACCAGGGAGGGTCTATACGAATGGTTGGTTATGCCATTTGGCTTATCAAATGCACCGAGTACTTTCATGAGGGTGATGAACCAGATTTTTAGACCATTCATTGGGAAGTCTGTGGTGGTGTATTTCGATGATATTCTGATATATAGCAGGAGTATGGAAGAGCATGTTCAACACTTGAGGGAAGTGCTGATTATTCTACGTGAAGAACAATTTTATGCTGCTACAAAGAAATGCGTGTTCATGACGCATAGTGTGTTATTTTTGGGGTATGTTGTTTCAGAGAAAGGTATACAAGTGGACCAGAGTAAAGTCGAAGCTATCAGAGACTGGCCGCAACCCAAGACAATAACGGAAGTTCGTAGTTTTCACGGGTTGGCTTCATTTTATCGAAGGTTTATTCCACACTTTAGTAGTGTGATGGCGCCTGTTACAGATTGCATGAAGGGTAAACATTTTGCATGGACAGAGGAAGCAAGGAGTGCTTTTGAGAGGATCAAGGAGTTGCTGACATCTGCACCTATTCTAGTGTTACCAGATTTTCAGATATTGTTTGAATTACATACTGATGCATCAAAGGTTGGGATTGGAGGAGTGCTGAGTCAGAAGGGACGTCATATTGCATATTTTAGCGAGAAGTTATCAGGATCAAAGATGAGATACAGTACATATGATGTGGAATTTTATGCTGTTGTGCAATCTATCAAACACTGGAGACATTATCTATTTCAGAAGGAGTTTGTTCTTTACACTGATCATGAGGCATTGAAACATTTACAAGGACAAGACAAGATTTCAGCGAGACATGCATCGTGGATTGCATATCTGCAACAGTTTACTTTTGTTGTTAAACACAAGTCAGGGGTGACGAATCGTGTGGCTGATGCTTTGAGTAGGAGGAGTCATTTTTTGAGTACGCTGAAGGTTGAAGTGACGGGGTTTGATGTGTTACCAGAATTATTTGTCGATGATCCTTACTTTGCGAAGTTTGTTGATAAAGTCAAGGAGGGAACGACGAATGAGTTCGTGATGGTAGATGGTTTCCTGTTCATGGGAAATCGATTGTGCATACCTGATTGCAGTTTGAGAATGAAAATTGTGAAAGAGCTACATGAAGAAGGACATGTTAGGAGAGACCGTACCTTACAGTTGATTTCACAGTCTTACTTTTGGCCATCGATGAGGAAAGAAGTAGAGAGGTTTGTGGAACGATGTCATATTTGTCAGGTTTCGAAAGGAACTGCGACTAATGCTGGGTTATATATGCCGTTACCTGTACCAACTAAACCATGGGTTGATGTGAGTATGGATTTTGTTTTGGGTTTGCCTCGAACTCAAAGGGAAATGATTCCATTTATGTGGTAGTTGACCGATTTTCGAAAATGGCACATTTTATTGCTTGTAAGAAGACGGCGGATGCTGTTCATGTTGCTTAATTGTTTTTCAAGGAGATCTATCGACTTCATGGATTGCCAGAATCTATTGTGTCGGATAGAGATACTCGATTTCTGAGTCACTTTTGGTTAAGTTTGTGGAAAATGGTGGGAACGAAGCTGAAGTTTAGTAGTGCTTATCATCCGCAGACGGATGGACAGACCGAGGTTGTGAACAGATCATTGGGAAATTTGCTGAGATGTCTTGTACAAGACAACCTGAAGAGTTGGGATGTGAAGTTATGCCAGGCAGAGTTTGCTCATAATCATGCTGTAAATCGAAGTACTGGGTTCAGTCCATTCCAGATTGTTTATTCGAGCTTACCAAAGGGGCCGTTGGATTTAACGGTAATTTCACACTCGAAGGGGACAATTAAGAAAGCCGCTGATTTTGTCGAGGGGTTGACGGAATGTCATAAAATCGTTCAGGAACGATTAGAGGAAGCGAATGAGAAGTATAAACGTTCTGCAGATTTGAAACGAAGGAGTGTTGAATTTCAGGAAGGTGATTTGGTTTATGCAGTGTTAACAAAAGATCATTTTCCAGTAGGCGCTTATAACAAGTTGAAAGCCAGGAAAATTGGTCCGGTGGAAGTCGTGAAACGAATTAATGAAAATGCTTATAAATTGAAGCTACCAGATGATGTGTATACGTCTGACGTATTCAATGTTAAGCACCTCGTACCATATCATGGGAATGAGTTTGTTGTGGTGGATGCAGAAAGTGCAAATTCGAGGGCGAATTTCTCTCAACCTGAGGAGGATGATGTAGCCTGGAAAGAAAACTTAGGTCGCTCACGACCTAAGGAGGAGATTAACGAGTTAACATTTCGTGAAGAATTGTGGAAAGGTCAAGTTTTAGGTCGCAACCGACCTAACAAAGCTTTTAAGTCGTTCCAACGACTTACTGAAGATCGGCAACGACCTAGTGGGGATGTGCGAGCTGACGAGATACTGGAACGACCTAACGTGGCAGTGCAATATGGAGACAGTCTGAATTGCAAACGACCTAACTTGTTTTTAGGTCGCATACGACCTAACGAGCTAAGGCATAGGTCATGGGAACGACCTAACATGTCACCAAGAAAAGAGCTACGACCTAACGGGTTCGAGTGTAACGAGCTAAGATTTGGGAATAAATCGTTGGAGGATGAAGTCTTAGGTCGCTCACGACCTAACGCTATTTTAGGTCGCTTACGACCTAGTAAAGGCACCACACGTGTCAAAGGATTCAGCATGATGGCATGCGAACGAGCTAAGAGGTTACGACCTAAGTTAGGTCGCAAGAAGTTAGGTCGTGGAGTTTTAAGTCGCGAAGACTTAGGTCGCGAAGTTCTTTCGGAAGCAGCTTCTTTAGGTCGCGAATCAAAGATCTGCCGTTCATTCTTAGGTCGCTCAAGACAGATGCCGTTCATTTTAGGTCGCTCGCTCCAGAGTTAAGTCGCGAAGAAAGATATGTCGCTGCTGTTGAGTCATTGGGCCTGTTAAGTCGTAGGACGAAGGTTATAGGTCGGAAACGACTTAAGTGATGTAACATGATGTGTTGTATCTTCCTTATGTTGTAATCTTTTAGGTCGTTTGTTGTATGTCGTATGCTTTGTTAAGTCGTGTACTTTTTAGGTCGCTCCATTATAGGTCGTAGGTCGTTCACGACCTAAGTGTTGTACAAATTTGTGGCGTGTGTTGTAAGATGCTATAAATAGGCGTGCGTTGTATATTTTGAAGGTTGTTGAATATTGAATAAAATTCTCTTTTGTTAGCTTTGTGCTTTCAATTTCAATTGGTAGTCGAGTGTATCTCCTATCTCCACCTTCGACATTCGAGTGCGCTCGAATCTTCGATTGTTGAAGCCGATTCGCGGAATCAAGTGCGCTTGATCAACGCGTGAAGAATCGCAGATCTTTGAACCCGGTATCATGCGCGATCAACGAGTTCGGGATAGCTAGAATTCGGTATCTTCGGATCAACGAATTCGGGCATTTCAGTATCCATCAATCCATCGATTGCTACTTTCACCGATTGAAGTTTGTTTTGATTAATCCGCTGCGTCAAATATGTATACCATATGGAGCAGAAATGTCAAATGTAAAAATTGATCTATAAAATTAATGAGGCCTGGGCAGGAAATTATGCCTGAGTAGGAGTTTTTCAGTGAAAAGATATGAACCCTTTTGGACATCAAAGGTTAACTACAACGCATCTTCCTTGCGCTGGGAAAACAATTCATTTTCCTCTGTAGTGAAGTCGGGATGATCCATTAAAAGAGAAGGAGATATAAATCAGTGCAGAAAGGATGTTAAAATGAAAAGGAGAATGAAGAAGAGTGGATGTAGTACTAGGTTCTTGGAAGGAAGGGCTGAAACCATTCAAATTTGAAAAAAAAGAATTGGTCTACCCAGCGATAAGTTTTACGAGGAGATGAGGAAAAAGGGGATTTTATGGCCTGAATATAATAGAATTCTACGCATCCTGAAGAATGATTCTTTTTTAGAGAATCCAAGAAAACCAATTCTATACAAGAGGAAGGAGTCAAATTTTCGGCATACAAAATATACGCATAAGTTAGAAGGTAACAGGAAATCGAGGCCAACTGAATGGGGGACAAGCCGAACACGGCGAGCAATTCCTGAAATGACCCTCCAGATTTTACCTATATTTTCTAGGATTTTGTTTTTACATTCACAATTCAATTTAATTCTCAGAGTCATTTTCTTTTCAAACAATTTATCCAGGATTCAAAATTACCACTAATATAGATATATCAGTATGTTCAAAAAGATATGCACATACATATGAGGATGTATGTGTTCCTCTTGTTTAAATCAGAGTAATATAAAAAAAAATTCTAAACAAGAGCATATTATGTTTGATTTGAATTTAATTTAAATTTAAATCTAAATCTCCACTTAAATATTTTTCTTTGTTACTTATTATTTATATAGGTAGATCCTGCTTAAATCTTGTTTAAAATAGTAATCCTGCTTGTTTTATCTAAGAATTTCAATAATTTATCTTGATGGAATTATCTCAGAAATTAAAGCTATTTTATTATTCTCAGAAAATGATATTTGCCTTTATCATTTTCAATTCATGGTTTTGCCTTTTGCATCTCTCTTGTTTCTGATTCCATCAATTTTTGACACTACCTTAAATTGGTCATTTAATCATTTGCTTCTGAGTTTGAGATGATAAAAGTACTTGATATGAAAGTGATTCCTAAGTGAACAACCAGTATGTTTTGAATGAACCAAGTTATAACAAGATAACACTTACTGGTTTGATAATGCAAGCCAGTTAATTGTGCAAATTGGCCTTTAATAATTGAAGAGAAGTTTTTAATTTTAAACCTTTACTAAATGAACTAAGGAGTTTTAAAGAGCATTTTCTTAACAAATCACTAACCAACATGATCAACCCAAACTCCATTCTTTTGAAGCTGGTTGAACCATGTGGCTGAGTGAATTTGAAATGTCTTCCACTTTCTAAATACTTGAAGTCCTGTTTAAGGTATATGTATACTTTACAAAACAGCTCACAACTGGACTCAAATTCTTCCACAAGATATTTCAAAGAAGAGTGACTAAATACCAAGAGATTACTTCAAATTAAAATCAGATTTCACTTCAGAATTCACTGCCCATTTGAATAGTTTTATGTTGACCATTATAATATGGATTTTGTATAAATATTTGTTCCAGAATAAATACATCTCTTTTCTCAGATTTTTCATAGATAATACTTTGATCAAATATACTCAAATAGTCATTCAATTCTTAGATCTTGATACATAGCAAGATTTAACAGATAACACTAATTCAGCCAAACAAAACATGTTTCAATACATAGCAGAGAATTTTAAACATTGTTTTCATGAATACATGCAAATAGGTCATTCTATATTCTTATTAGAACTGGAAAGCATATTTGTTCACTCCTTCTCATTAGCCATAACTTCACTTTCTACTTAGTTCCTGCATTCCCTGAAAAAGCATTGGTGGCTGCCTCATTTCAAAAATGAGACACCCTATATGTCATGAGCAAACCAGGGTCAGATATAAGATCTGGTATTAAAAACATCAATGTATTCATGATATTAAGCAAACAAATGATATATGAACACTAGCCGGTTACTTAAGCAATTTTCTTAATTCAACTGTTATTCTATGCTTTAGATGAACTTTTGTGCAGTCTTAGTATCTTTATAAACTTACTATTAGTTCATACATGATCATGGAAACATACTCATTAATCAACAGTATATACATATATATGCACTGGAACAATTATGATTCCATCCAACCAATCTCGGGAAATACTCATGTTCCTATCTCATCATTTAAAGATTGGTTATATATATATATATCAATTTAAATCCTAGCCTCATCTGCTATCAAAGAATCATAGGGACACATTGCACTGAACTAATTCACATCATTGCACAAAGATCTCAGGGCTTAAACAAACCATGTGCCAACATGCATACTTCAAATATGACAAGCATTCCAGCAGCCTTCTTGGCTCACCATTTCTAATTTAATTTGTTAATTATACTTGTTTGACCCTATCATTAGGTAGCTAAGTAAACTTGTCACGGTGTTCACTAAAACACCCAGTAATTCAGCAAACATGTTTTCAAAGGCAATGATACAAGAATATTGCTACTAGATATCTTGTCTTTAAATCAAATGCAAGAGTATTTACAAGTGAGGAAAGAAACATGGCATATTAAGTCATTGTAATTTGCAAATAACTATGATTGAGCTAGATTCAAGATCTAACTGAATCATAATCTTTGACTTGTAGATTTTTGCTATGTGATCAGGGAATCAGCACATAGAAATTTCTATTGCACCCCTAATACTTTTCTCTAAAGCCTTAGCACTTATACACTGTATAATACAGCTCGTTTTTTTCCTTCTGTTGGAACTTCCATGCCATGATTCCATATCAGTTATAAGTATACTTCTTATGATTTCAAGATTTGATGCCTTAACTTTTCAGAATGTAATGAAACAATATTTAGCACATCCATAATAAAACATCTCATCAGGTCAAAATTATCCAAAGAGCATTCATAACAAAACATTATGCCAGATCAAAAAGACCACTCAAAAATATTAATAAAACTGTGTTCAACAAAACCAGGAAAGAAATGCCAATAGCAACATAAAAATTTGGCTGCCTTATATCAGGTCTTAATGCCATGAATCTAGTGAGATCACTCACCCAAGTATCTCCTTCTAGTTAATGCAGAAAATCCCTGAGTATTTTCCCTTCCTTTAAAATGTTTTCTTCCCCTTTTTTTTCTAAGTATCTCGGGTAAAAATGATTTCCATGGCTATAACTACTTATTTATAAGCATTTTCACTAGGGTTTTTGTCAAGGCAGAATTCCATTTTTGTCCTGACTAACATCATGTATTTTGCATTTTATGTTTTCATATTTTCATCCTTGATTACCCCGGCCATAACAATTAGTTAAGGCTGCATTTTCTTTTCTTTACTTTTTCAGAAAATGGCCACTCACCTAAGTCATGTGAAAAGTGTGTGACTTAACTAAATTTACTCATTTGTTTATTTCTGGAAATCCCCCTCTTTCTATTTTTGACTATACATAACATACTTGCTTGTATTATATCTCATACCATTTTAGTGTTATTTTTCTTGCTTAGTTTCAATATATTTCTGCTCAAAGAAAATGTATCTGGGTATAAGCATATGTATATATATTTATTTAATTCTTCCTTACTTCCTGTAAAAATATTCATATGCATATGTTTCATATTTTTATTTTTTAGTACATAACTATTATTGTAACAACCCGCATATTTGACGATTAGGTATTTGAATATCATATTTAAAAAATTTAATCGTTAATCGGATCTTAGTCCGAAAAACTACTTTTTGCATACGGTCAAATTGGGACTCGAGACCACCCCCATTGAAGCTCAAAGGCTAGATCTCGAATTGGCTCTTCTTGGCCAAAATATTAAGGATAAAGTTGATATTGAAGGTTTGAAAGACTTTGATATTAATTCTCGTGGCGGCATTCGAAAATTTGGCAGACTTATCGTACCAAATATTAGTGATCTTCGTAAAGATATTCTAGAAGATTCTCATCGTTCCAAATATTCCATTCATCCCGGTAGTAGTAAAATGTACACGGATATGAAGCGACTTTATTATTGGGAGGGAATGAAATCTGATATTGCTAACTTTGTTAAGTGTTGCATGACTTGCCAACTTGTCAAGGCCAAACATCAAAGGCCCGGTGGGTTATTGCAACCTTTGGAAATTCCGGTTTGGAAGTGGGATCAAATTTCCATGGATTTTATTGATGGCCTTCCCCGTTGTCGTTCGGGTCATGATAGCTTATGGGTGATTGTATATAGACTTACTAAATCCGCCCATTTTATTCCCGTTCGGTCGAACCGAACCGTTCCTCTTTTGGCCAAACTCTTTATCAAATAAATTGTTAAATTACACGGAGTTCCTACTTCCATTGTTAGTGATCGTGATCCATTGTTTACTAGTGGATTTTGGAAGAGTCTTCAAAAATCTTTGGGAACGAAGCTTAATTTTAGCACCGCTTATCACCCCCAGTCCGATGGACAAACTGAGCATGTGAATCAAACACTTGAAGATCTTCTTCGTGCTTGTGTCCTTGACTTTGGTGGAAGTTGGGAAGATCATATTCCGCTTGTTGAATTTTACTATAATAATAGCTTCCAAGCTAGTATTGGTATGGCACCTTTTGAGGCACTCTATGGAAGGCCATGCCGATCTCCTTCTTGTTGGCTTGAGGCTGGTGAGAAGCTGGTCTTAGGTCCAGATTTTATTCGAGATTCCACAGAAAAGATTGATCTTATTCGTCATAGAATGAAAGAAGCCCAGAGTAGACAAAAATCCTATGCTGATAATCGAAGAAGGAAATTAGAATTTTCTGTTGGAGATCTTGTATTTATTCGTGTTTCCCCTATGAAGGGTGTTGTACGTTTCAGTCGATCGGGAAAGTTAGCGCTTCGATATATTGGGCCATTTCCTATCACCGAACGTATTGGTTCCATGGCTTATCGCCTTTCATTACCGGCTCAGTTTTCTGCCATGCATGACGTGTTTCACGTTTCTCAATTACGGAAATGTCTTCGGGATTCCGAATCTATTCTTGAGCCCGGTGTTGTGGAAGAGATTGAAGTTTTGCCTAATTTAACTTATGAGCAACATCCTATTCGAATTATTGCTTCGGAGGTCAAACGACTTCGAAATAAAGAAGTTCCGCTTGTTAAAGTTCAATGGTCCTCAAATCCTAAGGATTGCTCTTGGGAATCTAGAGAATTCAACGAGCGTACACATCCGGGCTTACTTTCTCATGCTCTTTGAGTTGAACTTCTTATTTCAAATTTCTTTTGTGTTAATATGCTTTTATGGTTGTTACTTTTTATTTCCATCTTATATATATATATTGCAAGGATGCAATTTCTTTAAGGAGGGGAGTCTGTAACAACCCGCATATTTGACGATTAGGTATTTGAATATCATATTTAAATATTTTAATCGTTAATCGGATCTTAGTCCGAAAAGCTACTTTTTGCATACGGTCAAATTGGGACTCGAGACCACCCTCATTGAGTTCAAAATGACGTTTGTGATCTTTTTAAGTATAAACTTTAATATGTTTGGAGTTAGTGGAATTTTCGCCACTTTTTAGCTTAAGGCTTTGGTTTGGGCTGAACCACTTACTAACTCAGCCCAACCCCCTCCTCCTCTTCATAACTTCATTTCTAATTGCTTAAACATTGAAGCTTCATCAAAAATGGAGGAAGGAAAGGGAAATTAAAACTCCAAGCTCAAGTTCTCTTGCTAATCCATCATTCAACTCCAAATTCAAAGTGAAGACATTGGATTCAAGCTTCTTCCATTGCTTTTAAGCTTCTCCATCATCACTTTCATGAAAAGGTGAGAATTTTATCTCACATTCTTATCTATAACTATCTTGGATTGTTGGAAATGAATTCCTATCACTTTAGCATGTACGCTTGCTTTTGGTTTGAATCGAATTGGCGAAAAACTCCAATTTTTAGTGTTCTTGGAGAATTTCTAGGCTTAGGTCGTTCTGGAGGAAAGGTCACTTCGGTATTAGGTCGTTCTACCTACGTTTAGCTCGCCACGAGTTAGGTCGCTCGGTTCTCTTTCACCTTAGGTCACGATCCGTTAGGTCGCTTGACCCCATTTCCACTTTAGGTCGCTGTTCTCTAGGTCGCATCACCTTGGGTCGCTCTGCTATGCAAGCTTGTTCCTGTAGGTCGTGGCTCGTTAGGTCGCTCGGCCTTGTTTCAGACGTTAACTCGCTCAACACTTAAGTCGCTAAGGCTTAGGTCGCGCCACATTAGGTCGTGACTCGTTGGGTCGTTTTGTCCCTAGGTCGCTCGGCCTGCTTTCGTTAGGTCGTAAACCCTTAGGTCGCTCGGCCATGGAGAGGTCACGTTCCATCTCCAATAGGTCGCTTTCACGCTGCTATATCTCGTAATTCCTTAGGTCGTTGCACCTTAGGTCGCGCCATACTTTAGGTCGGCCATGTTAAGTCGCTTGACCTACTTGCACTCCTTAGCTCGACTCTGTTAAGTCGCGTAGCTCCTTAGGCCGCACCGTTTAGGTCATGTGCTACCCCTTTAGCCGTTAGCTTCTTAGATCGCTCGGCTTCACTTTCTTAGGTCGCTCGGCATGCTTGGCCGCACCATCAACTTACACTTTGATGCATTTTGAGCTGATTTCCTTGGATTTCATTCACGTCTTCGAATGTGAAATTTTGTGACTGATTGTTTCTGCAATCGTTTTGTGATTCGTCACCTTACAAATATGAAGGTTTCAATACTAGTAGTAAATACGAAAACTCTTTCATCAAAGCGATTTCAACATTATTTTACTACAAAGCTCTTTTCCTAAACCGTTTTCCAATCTATTAGTATATACAAGCCTTTACTTCACTTGGATGAGAAATCTAATTAAACGGCTTAGTAAAACAAGTGGTATGAAACGCTTGCGTTCACTTCGTCGGTTAATCCTTGGACTTGTTCGACTGAATCTTTTGTGACAATTTTCAAGTGAAGATCTACAGTTTGTTCGTAAATATTTAAGTTAAGCAAGTGGTTATGGGACATGAAGCTAAACTCATATATTTACTAGCTTGGTGTGATTGACACTTCTTGATGATCATGAAGATCATTTTTGTGATTTAGACTAGCGATTGAGCGATGTCTCTTTGTCTGCGAGGGAGACTAGACCCCGTTTGTGTGATGTTTCTACTCGCATATGTGGGGTAGCGCCCCATGGTCTTCGGGCCGTTCGTGTGTTCAAAAATTAAATGGTTAGCTTCCATGAGATAGAGTCTCATTCGTGTGATAGGCCTCCCCCTTTTTGCGGTTTCTGGATTTCGTGTGTTGATTTCTGGAATTTTTTCTGGATTTCGTGTGTTGATTTCTGGAATTTTTGCTTCACCAATTTTCGTGATTTTCATTGATATGTTTTATCAATTTTTGTGCATTAGTGAATTCGTGTGTCATTACCTTTTTGTGGATTTGGATCTTTGAGAAGATTCTTGTGATGTTGATTAATCTCTTGTTGATTATCATTTACATACTTATAGTAGTATGCCATTATGGTTATTATATGTTTTTGCCATATCTCTTATTCTATATCATGTCATCTGATATTTATAGCTAGACTGATCCGTTTATTATTTTCTTATGAAATAATACTCGGGTCAGACCGAGATGTTACAGGTGCTTCTGCTTGACTTCTCTCCAGAGATCTATTACTCTGACTTTTGGCAAACTACTTAGATTAGTATTTTTTGTTGTATACATTTGAGATATCGACTCATAGACGTATTCTTTTGTGTAGCACATGTTGCTATTATTTTGTATTATCGTGGACCTTTCTGACCACTACTCTGATGTACACTTTCATGTGTTATATATTCATATCTTTTCCGCCTTTGTGATATGGATGTCTGTGACTGATTTGTGTTATGTTTATTTCTATATTTGTTTTCGAGGATTATATACAGCCACTGTGTGATAGCTTTGAGTTTGTATCGGTATGTCGGATTTCCTCCTTAAATGAAATGCATGCTATACTATCTGACATATCGGTGCTCGCATAAAGAAGTTACACGGATGGTCGCTCCTCAACAGCCTTATTCTCCGTGTTAGTCGACAGCATTACTCCGTAGTGTTCTTGGCTAGCGTGGGTATAGATGTGGGGCGTCACAGCTTGGTATCAGAGCCAAACTTCGGAACAATGTAGAATAACTTAACAAGGATCATCGTCCTAAGTCCAACTTAGGAGTCGTGCCTTAGGATTTAATTCGAGTCTTCGTACTGATTCATCCTATTTCCTTTTATGTATCCTTGTTTTATCTATCAAGATTTGCTTGATATTTACTTGGAGAATAACTTTTCTTCTTTTCTCTTTCTTAAAGAAGAGAATGTCTAGACCAAGCCGTCCTAGAGCCGGACCATCTACTGTTACTCCCCAGGATGGAGTTTTTATGACTTCTCAACAGCTTCTTGATTTAGTAAAGAATGCTCAAGCAGCTGGTCCTAATCAGGAACCTACTCATCCTAAGTCTGGATTTGCACGCTTGTGCAACGATTATACCAACTTGGGTGGGAAACCATTCAAGGGTTCCGAAACTATTATTGAGGTCCAGGCTTGGTTAAGAACATGCGATCGAATCTTTTCTCGCATGAATCTTATCGATCTTCAACGTGTTCAGGTGGCCTCCAGTATGCTCCAAGAAAGAGCATTGGACTGGTACGAACTTCTTATTTCTGAAATTAATGAAGCGGATCTCACCTGGGAGCAATTCCGGGAACGCTTCGAATTAAAATTCGTACCATAAGCATAGAAAGTGACATTGGCTTGAAGTTTTATAGACCTTGTTCAAGGTGAATCCTCTGTGACAGATTATGTCGCATCCTTCGAGTCACTGTCTAAATATGAGGTTGAATACATCAACACCCCATTGAAGAAGAACCAAAGATTCGTCTATGGCTTAAACAAGAATCTCAAGAAGCCATTACTTCTAAAATTAGAAGTTTCTTTCGATTAACTCATTGATATCGCTCTTCGTCTTGAAGAGGCGGATAGGGAAAGTGATGTTGAATTGGTGGGTTCCAAACCAAACTTCAACAATAGAAAAAGGCCAAACAAATCCAAAGGCCCTTATCCCAATAAGAAGGGGAAACAAGCAACTCCTACTGCAAAGACTTTTTCCTCTAGTGATGGGAAATGCTACAACTGTGGTTCTAGGGACCATTTTGCGAACAAGTGTTCAAAGCCCCGTTCTTGTCGCTATTGTAAAAGTCCGGATCATTATATGCATCTATGCCCTAAGCTTCCAAGCAAGAAGGAGGGAAAGTTAAACATTGCTCAAGCCCCTGGCAACACATCTCGCGGTCAAGGTATGTCTCATTCTGTCCTTAATGGCATTATTATATTTCGTGATCAACCTATTAGAGTTCTCTTTGATACGGGTGCATCCCATTCTTTTATATCAAAGGAACTTGTCGATACTTTTTCCTTAAGTGTTGTTGCTTTAATGAATTTTCTGAGAATTGCAAATCCCGTTGGTGGATCCGCAACACTCAGTTTGCTTAGTAAAGATGTCGAGATTATTTTGTGTGATTTTCCTTTCCTAGTCGATTTGCATGTCATGCGTTATTTAGGCTTTGGAATGATTTTGGGTATGGATTGGCTTAACCGTTATGAAGCTCATATCCTATGTCCTGAGCGGACTATTTATCTTCGACATCCGCAATCTGTAAAGCACATTTCTATTGTTCTTAAAGATTCGGATTCCACTTAGGCTGCATCTTTATATTCTTTAAATCCTCGTGATGATGATAATGATGATGAGGAAGATGTCATTTCTCGTATTCACGTCGTTCGTGAATTTTCTAACATATTTAAGCCCGTTTTAGGATTACCACCTAAGCGAGCAATTGAGTTCAGAATTAATCTTACACCTGAAGCTCAACCTATTACTCGTCCTCCTTATCGCATGTCCAATAAGGAGAATGAAGAGATGCGCAAACAATTATCCGAATTGGAGACGAAGCAATTTATTCGCTCTAGTTCCTCGCCTTGGGGAGCTTCAGCAATTTTCGTGAAGAAATCCGATGGTACACTTAGGCTTTGCGTTGACTACTGCAAGCTTAATGATCTTACTACTAAAAATAAATATCCTCTACCTCGGATTGATGATCTGTTTGATCAGCTTAGTGGTGCTAGAGTCTTTTCACAATTGGACTTGGCTACCAGTTTTCATCAGCTTCGTATTGCAGAGGATAGTATTCCTTTGACTTCGTTCCATACTCGTTATGGATCTTATGAATGGCTAGTTATGCCATTTGGTTTAACGAATGCTCTGGCTTATTTCGTTGACCTTATGAATCGAGTTTTCAAAGATTTCCTCGATCGGTTTGTTCTCATCTTTATTGATGATATTCTTGTGTATTCTAAAACCGAGGAGGAACATGAAAAACATCTTCGGATTGTATTGGAAACTCTTAGGAGTAATCAATTAAAAGCAAAATTTTCTAAATGCCACTTTTGGCAATCTAGTGTAAAGTTTCTCGGTCATATTATTTCCAAATCCGGAATATCAGTGGATCCTTCAAAGATTGAAGCGATTCAAAATTGGAAGAGACCGGAGAGCGTGACTGAAATCCGTAGCTTTCTCATATTGGCAGGTTATTACCGCCGTTTCATAAAATACTTTTCTAAGATTGTCGTGCCTCTTACTGGCTTAACAAAGAAAGGTGTTAAATACATCTGGTCGGACAAATGTGAAACTTCTTTTCAGAAATTAAAAGAACTCCTTTCTGATGCTCCTATTATTGTTATTCCCGAAGGGAATCAAGATTTTGTTGTTTATACCGATGCTAGTCGCGTTGGTTTGGGTGCCGTTCTTATGCAAAAAGAACGTGTTATTGCTTATGCTTCTAGGCAATTGAAGCCGGCTGAGACTAGATATGCCACACATGATTTAGAACTCACGGCTATTGTTTTCGCCCTTCGAATTTGGCGACATTATCTTTTGGGAGAGAAATTTATACTTTATACTGATCATAAGTCTTTGAAATATTTATTTTCTCAAAAGGAACTTAATTTGCATCAACAGCGTTGGCTCGAATTCCTTGCCTCTTATGATCTGGATATTCATTATACTCCCGGAAAAGGAAATCGAGTTGCTGATGCTCTTAGTCGCAAGCAACAAGCGGTTGTTTCCATGATGATATCCGAATGGAATGATCTCGAGGTTTTATCCACTTGTGAAATTCGAAATCGTGATTTCGATTTATGTTCATCTCTTGTTTTATGTAGCCTTGAGGCCCATCCTTCTCTTTTAGACCGCATTCTTGAAGCTCAAAGGCTAGATCCCGAATTGGCTCTTCTTGGCCAAAATATTAAGGATAAAGTTGATATTGAAGGTTTGAAAGACTTTGATATTGATTCTCGTGGCGGCATTCGAAAATTTGGCAGACTTATCGTACCAAATATTAGTGATCTTCGTAAAGATATTCTAGAAGATTCTCATCGTTCCAAATATTCCATTCATCCCGGTAGTAGAAAAATGTACACGGATATGAAGCGACTTTATTATTGGGAGGGAATGAAATCTGATATTGCTAACTTTGTTAAGTGTTGCATGACTTGCCAACTTGTCAAGGCCGAACATCAAAGGCCCGGTGGGTTATTGCAACCTTTGGAAATTCCGGTTTGGAAGTGGGATCAAATTTACATGGATTTTATTGATGGCCTTCCCCGTTCTCGTTCGGGTCATGATAGCTTATGGGTGATTGTAGATAGACTTACTAAATCCGCCCATTTTATTCCCGTTCGGTCGAACCGAACCGTTCCTCTTTTGGCCAAACTCTTTATCAAATAAATTGTTAAATTACACGGAGTTCCTACTTCCATTGTTAGTGATCGTGATCCATTGTTTACTAGTGGATTTTGGAAGAGTCTTCAAAAAGCTTTGGGAACGAAGCTTAATTTTAGCACCGCTTATCACCACCAGTCCGATGGACAAACTGAGCATGTGAATCAAACACTTGAAGATCTTCTTCGTGCTTGTGTCCTTGACTTTGGTGGAAGTTGGGAAGATCATATTCCGCTTGTTGAATTTTCCTATAATAATAGCTTCCAAGCTAGTATTGGTATGGCACCTTTTGAGGCACTCTATGGAAGGCCATGCTGATCTCCTTCTTGTTGGCTTGAGGCTGGTGAGAAGCTGGTCTTAGGTCCAGATTTTATTCGAGATTCCACAGAAAAGATTGATCTTATTCGTCATAGAATGAAAGAAGCCCAGAGTAGACAAAAATCCTATGCTGATAATCGAAGAAGGAAATTAGAATTTTCTGTTGGAGATCTTGTATTTATTCATGTTTCCCCTATGAAGGGTGTTGTACGTTTCAGTCGATCAGGAAAGTTAGTGCTTCGATATATTGGGCCATTTCCTATCACCGAACGTATTGGTTCCATGGCTTATCGCCTTTCATTACCGGCTCAGTTTTCTGCCATGCATGACGTGTTTCACGTTTCTCAATTACGGAAATGTCTTTGGGATTCCGAATCTATTCTTGAGCCGGTGTTGTGGAAGAGATTGAAGTTTCGCCTAATTTAACTTATGAGCAACATCCTATTCGAATTATTGCTTCGGAGGTCAAACTACTTCGAAATAAAGAAGTTCCGCTTGTTAAAGTTCAATGGTCCTCAAATCCTAAGGATTGCTCTTGGGAATCTAGAGAATTCATCGAGCGTACACATCCGGGCTTACTTTCTCATGCTCTTTGAGTTGAACTTCTTATTTCAAATTTCTTTTGTGTTAATATGCTTTTATGGTTGTTACTTTTTATTTCCATCTTATATATATATTGCGAGGACGCAATTTCTTTAAGGAGGGGAGTCTGTAACAACCCGCATATTTGACGATTAGGTATTTGAATATCATATTTAAATATTTTAATCGTTAATCGGATCTTAGTCCGAAAAGCTACTTTTTGCATACGGTCAAATTGGGACTCGAGACCACTCTCATTGAGTTCAAAATGACGTTTGCGATCTTTTTAAGTATAAACTTTAATATGTTTGGAGTTAGTTGAATTTTCGCCACTTTTTAGCTTAAGGCTTTGGTTTGGGCTGAACCACTTACTAACTCAGCCCAACCCCCTCCTCCTCTTCATAACTTCATTTCTAATTGCTGAAACATTGAAGCTTCATCAAAAATGGAGGAGGGAAAGGGAAATTAAAACTCCAAGCTCAAGTTCTCTTGCTAATCCATCATTCAACTCCAAATTCAAAGTGAAGACATTGGATTCAAGCTTCTTCCATTGCTTTTAAGCTTCTCCATCATCAATTTCGTGAAAAGGTGAGAATTTTATCTCACATTCTTGTCTATAACTATCTTGGATTGTTGGAAATGAATTCCTATCACCTTAGCATGTACGCTTGCTTTTGGTTTGAATCGAATTGGCGAAAAACTCCAATTTTTAGTGTTCTTGGAGAATTTCTAGGCTTAGGTCGTTCTGGAGGAAAGGTCACTTTGGTATTAGGTCGTTCTGCCTACGTTTATCTCGCCATGAGTTAGGTCGCTCGGCTCTCTTTCACCTTAGGTCGCGATCCGTTAGGTCGCTTGACCCCATTTCCACTTTAGGTCGCTGTTCTCTAGGTCGCATCACCTTGGGTCGCTCTGCTATGCAAGCTTGTTCCTGTAGGTCGTGGCTCGTTAGGTCGCTCGGCCTTGTTTCAGACGTTAGCTCGCTCAACACTTAAGTCGCTAAGGCTTAGGTCGCGCCACATTAGGTCGTGACTCGTTGGGTCGTTTTGTCCTTAGGTCGCTCGGCCTGCTTTCGTTAGGTCATAAACCTTTAGGTCGCTCGGCCATGGAGAGGTCACGTTCCATCTCCAATAGGTCGCTTGCATGCTGCTATATCTCGTAATTCCTTAGGTCGTTGCACCTTAGGTCGCGCCATACTTTAGGTCGGCCATGTTAAGTCGCTTGACCTACTTGCACTCCTTAGCTCAACTCTGTTAAGTCGCGCAGCTCCTTAGGCCGCACCGTTTAGGTCGTGTGCTACCCCTTTAGCCGTTAGCTTCTTAGGTCGCTCGGCTTCACTTTCTTAGGTCGCTCGGCATGCTTGGCCGCACCATCAACTTACACTTTGATGCATTTTGAGCTGATTTCCTTGGATTTCATTCACATCTTCGAATGTGAAATTTTGTGACTAATTGTTTCTGCAATCGTTTTGTGATTCGTCACCTTACAAATATGAAGGTTTCAATACTAGTAGTAAATACCAAAACTCTTTCATCAAAGCGATTTCAACATTATTTTACTACAAAGCTCTTTTCCTAAACCGTTTTCCAATCTATTAGTATATACAAGCCTTTACTTCACTCGGATGAGAAATCTAATTAAACGGCTTAGTAAAACAAGTGGTATGAAACGCTTGCATTCACTTCGTCGGTTAATCCTTGGACTTGTTCGACTGAATCTTTTGTGACAATTTTCAAGTGAAGATCTACAGTTTGTTCGTAAATATTTAAGTTAAGCAAGTGGTTATGGGACATGAAGCTAAACTCATATATTTACTAGCTTGGTGTGATTGACACTTCTTGATGATCATGACGATCATTTTTGTGATTTAGACTAGCGATTGAGCGATGTCTCTTTGTCTGCGAGGGAGACTAGACCCCGTTTGTGTGATGTTTCTACTCACATATGTGGGGTAGCGCCCCATGGTCTTCGCGCCGTTCGTGTGTTCAAAAATTAAATGGTTAGCTTCCATGAGATAGCGTCTCGTTCGTGTGATAGGCCTCCCCCTTTTTGTGGTTTCTGGATTTCGTGTGTTGATTTCTGGAATTTGTTCTGGATTTCGTGTGTTGATTTCTGGAATTTGTTCTGGATTTCGTGTGTTAATTACTGGAATTTGTGCTTCACCAATTTTTGTGATTTTCATTGATATGTTTTATCAATTTTTGTGCATTGGTGAATTCGTGTGTCATTACCTTTTTGTGGATTTGGATCTTTGAGAAGATTCTTGTGATATTGATTAATCTCTTGTTGATTATCATTTACATACTTATAGTAGTATGCCATTATGGTTATTATATGTTTATGCCATATCTCTTATTCTATATCATGTCATCTGATATTTATAGCTAGACTGATCCGTTTATTATTTTCTTATGAAATAATACTCGGGTCAGACCGAGATGTTACAGGTGCTTCTGCTTGACTTCTCTCCAGGGTTCTATTACTCTGACTTTTGGCAAACTACTTAGATTAGTAGTTTTTGTTGTATACATTTGAGATATCGACTCATAGACGTATTCTTTTGTGTAGCACATGTTGCTATTATTTTGTATTATCGTGGACCTTTCTGACAACTACTCTGATGTACACTTTCATGTGTTATATATTCATATCTTTTTCTGCCTTTGTAATATGGATGTCTGTGACTGGTTTGTGTTATGTTTATTTCTATATTTGTTTTCGAAGATTATATATAGCCACTGTGTGATAGCTTTGAGTTTGTATCGGTATGTCGGATTTCCTCCTTAAATGAAATGCATGCTATACTATCTGACATATCGGTGCTCGCATAAAGAAGTTACACAGATGGTCGCTCCTCAACAGCCTTATTCTCCGTGTTAGTCGACAGCATTACTCCATAGTGTTCTTGGCTAGCGTGGGTATAGAGGTGGGGCGTCACAATTATATATATTTTTTTCAGAGATTTTTAAATCTTTTCCTTGTGCCCTTTCCAGTGTGCATGTGCACACATACTCTTGCACATCATTTCATCAAAAAATCCTTCAACATTTAATCTAGATATTTTTTAGAACTGAATTATTTTATTAAAATAATTTTCCTCAAAATTTTTGGGCATTACATTCACCCCTCCTTTTAGGAATTGTGTCCTCACAATTTTCTAATACTTATAACAAGCATTTACTGACTCTAAGGAATCCATCAAACATATGCATAAACAAACAAATTAAATCATAACAACCATATATATATATATTAAATTTTCCGGGAATTTTAAAATTACCTTTAATTTGCAAAAAGCTTAGGATAATCTATCCTAATTTTGTCCTCTAACTCCCATGTACAGTCCTTTGGGTCAAGACTCCACTGGATCTTCACCAGTTTCAAAGTTTTACTTCTTAATTTCTTTTCTTCTTTAGCTAAAATCCCCACTGGTTCCTTCTCATAAACCATGTCAGGGTTGATATGGACTTGAGCGGGTTTCTCTAAAATCTCTTCCTTATCATGTACCCATCTTCTAAGTTGTGGTACATGAAACACATTGTGCATTGCTTTCATTTCCTCTGGCAGTTCTAATTTGTATGCTAATGAGCCTATTCTTTCCAAAATTTTATAGGGTCCAACATACCTTGGTGTGAGCTTACCTTGCTTGCCAAACCTCAGGACCTCTTTCATGGGGTGAAACTTTGATGAAAACAAAGTCTCCTACTCCATATTCCACCTACTTCCTCTTTATGTCTGCAAACTTCTTTTGCCTGTCTTGAGCTGCTGCTATCCTTTTTCTTATTAGCCCATTTTCTCTGTAGTCTCTTTTACATATTCAGGCCCTAAAACAGCCCTCTCTCCAGTCTCTACCCAACATACTGGTGATAAACATGGCTTGCCATATAAGGCTTCAAATGGAGCCATCCCTATGGTGCTTTGATAGCTGTTATTGTATGTAAACTCAGCTTGATGGAGATGATCCTCCCAGTTGCCTCCAAAATCCAATGCACAAGCTCTTAATAAATCTTCTAGAACTTTGTTCACCACCTCAGTTTGTCCATCTGATTGTGGATGGTAGGCAGTGCTTAAGCATAATTCACTCCCCAATGCCTCTTGAAAACTTTTCTAGAACCTTGATGTGAAGATGGTATCCCTATCACTCACAATAGTTTTGGGAATGCCATGCAATCTTACCACCTCCTTCATAAATACTTGTGCTAATTTTGGTGCATTCCTTTCTGATTTGACTGGAATGAAATGTGCCACTTTAGTTAGCCTATCTACTATCACCCATATACTTGTGTTTCCTCTTTTAGATCTAGGCAGTCCATCTATGAAATCCATATATATCCTCCCATTTCCACTGTGGTATGCTTAGAGGTTGTAACAACCCTGATGGTCTTTGAGTTTCTGCCTTAACTTATTGGCAAGTCATACACCTTGCAACATGTTTGGCTACATCTGACTTCATTCCCTTCCACCAAAAATTTCTTTTAAAATTTTGATACATCTTTGTACTTCCTGGGTGTATGGAGTACTTACTCCTATGGTATTCATTCAATATTTCCTCCTTCAACTCCATGTTTTCTGGAACACATATTCTATCCTGGTTTCTTAAATAACCATTTTTATCAATATGGTAATTTGTCACTTCTTCCCCTTTTGATATGAGAATTTTCTTCTCAACTATAATAGGGTCTTGGTCTTGCATTTTACTTACCTTCAAAATTAATTCAGATTGAAGTGTCATCAAGCTCAACTTCCCTCTATTTTCCTGTGCACCATGCACATGTACATCCATGTGCACACAGTCATTCTCCCCAATTTCTAATTCAGCAAGCAAAGAATAAATTTGGCACCTAATAAATAATGTCTCCAAAGCTTCAAAGCATACACTACTGCTGCTAGTTCAAGATCATGGGTTGCATACCTAGTTTCATGTGGCATTAATTGCCTAGATGCATAGGCTATTACTTGGTCTTGTTGCATCAACACAGCCCCTAGCCCATAGCCACTTGCATCAGTATACACAATTAATCCCTCATTTCCTTCAGGTACTCTCAACACTGGTGCATTAACTAAGGCTTCTTTTATTTTGATAAAAGCTTGTTCACATTTTTCAGTCCATATAAACACTTGATTCTTTCTAGTTAAATTTGTAAGTGGTGATGACATTTTAGAAAAATCTTTTATAAATCTCCTATAATATCCTGCCATCCCCATAAATGATCTAACCTCACTCACTGTGCTTGGTATTTTCCATGCTTGAATTGCTACAACCTTATTGGGGTTCACTGAAATTCCTTTTGCAGAAATAACATGGCCAAGGAAATGTACTTCCTCTTTCCAAAATGCACATTTTGAAAATTTTTCCTTTAAATCTTTTTCCCTCAATCTAGACAAAACCAGATGCAAATGACTTTTATGCTCTTATACTGTTTTGGAATAAACCAAAATATCATCAATAAAAATCAGCACAAACTTGTCTAAATAATCTCTGAATATTCTATTCATTAAATCTACAAAGTATGATGGTGCATTAGTCAAGCCAAATGGTATAACCAGAAACTCATACAAACCATATCTAGTGTTAAATGCAGTGTACTTGATACTTGACTCCTCCACCTTAATTTGATGAAAACCAGTTGCTAAATCTAGTCTAGAAAATATTTTAGCTCCACTGAGTTGATCAAAGAGATCATCAATTCTAGGCAATGGGTATTTGTTTTTAATAGTAACTTTATTTAGCTCTCTGTAATCTATACACATTCTCAAAGTACCATCATGTTTTCTTACAAACACTACTGGAGCTCCCCAGCATGAATTGCTTGGCCTTATAAATCCTTTGCTTTCTAGTTCTTCTAACTGATTTTTCAATTCTTTTAGTTCACTTGGCCCCATTCTAGTGGGTTTCTTTATTATTGGGCTTGCTTCGAGAATAAGATTGATTTGAAACTCTACTGGTCTATGGTGTGGAACACCCTTAACCTCCCCAAACACATCCAAGTATTCATTGACCATGGGAATTTCTTCAATAGTAAGTTCACTGAAATCTTTTTCCAAGTCAATTAAGTGATATAATTTCCTTTCTTTAGCTACTTCACACAAAATTGTGATTCTCTGGCCTCTAAAGTTTTGCAATGATATGGTGGATGAATCTAAGTTAATTATGGCTTTAAATTGCCTTAACCAGTCTACCCCCAATATAACACCTATATTTGGGTAGTTCAAAACATATAAATTGGAAATAAAAGTATCTCCTCCTATGTTTAATTCCACATCCACACAAATCATATTTAAAACACTAGAACTCCCTAGTGGACTTTGTATAAGTAATGGAGTTTCGACCAATATGCAATTCAATTTTAGCATTTTAACTAGTTCATAAGAAATCAAAGAGTGAGTTGCCCCAATATCATATACTACTGCTATGGGTATGGTACAAATAAGTAATGTACCTTCCACTTGGCTATGATTTTCAGCATTAATTTCCACTGTAGATTTGCTTTTGCCCTCCAGATTTGCTAACTTCCCTTGCTGCTTGTACTCAGGACAGTTCCTCTTCATATGCCCCTCTTTCCCACATAGGTAGCATTTGAAGGCTCCTTCTTTTAACTCTGGGCACCTTGGTTTGATGTGTCCTTCCTTTCCACAATAATGGCAGACCAATTTCTTCTTAGCATCATTATCCTTGGTGTCATTGGCCTTCTTGTTGTCTGTCTCCTCCTTCTTTTTATCATAAGGGTGATATCTTCCCTTATTCTTCTTGTTATTTTTGTTCTTAAAATTCCTGTACTTCTCTCTTTCCTTGTCATGCTGCTCCAATTTCAAAGCTAGATCTATTACTTGATCAAAAGTCCTATCTGCATATGGTAACATGGCTCTACTAAGTCCTGGGTTTAAACCTTTAATGTACCTATCATTTTTGTTTATAAAATTCTGATATCTTGTTTCTCTCGTAACTTCTTCATACTAGCTTGGATTTTGACAAGTTATATATTGAAATTGATCAGAAAATTACCACGGACCCAATGGTGCAACTTCAGTGGCTCGATTCTGACTATTTCACAAACTTATTTTATTGTTTAATTAATTTGTTAATTAACTATTACTCTAATTTTTCGGGTTGTTGCAGTAAAACTGCTCCAAGCCACTAAGCCGCATCAATTCACTGCATTTACATTTCATGGGCCATTTAATCAATCAAACACTGAGTGTAGAAGCAGTCCATCTCAGTATGATAAACTGCGTAGCATCAATACCATGTCAAACAAGCCAATGAAAGCCAATTAGATAAACTGCGCTGCGAGGAAGTTAGACCACAACATACAAAGTTCAATAAGAACTGCGCCGCCACAACAACCTTTTACTCTGCCACAATTTCACTTAATACTTATCCCAATAAAACTAGGGTAACGACACAAGGTCTATATAACAACAAGGTCCACACCGCAATTTTGCATCATCATAACAAAGCTACGAGGATGCCCCCACAATCCTGATATAATGCCAAAATGATAAAGATGTGCTGCCATTTGGGTTTGACAAAAATGCACCGTAGATCTTAAGTGATACTCACTACAGGCATAAAAACTAAAGGGATGAAGCGAAAAAGTAAAACTACATTAGCACATCGAAAGATGTACTATGTTGCTCCATCCAAAACAACAACAAAGTGCAATGCTAGGGATGACCAAAGCAAAAGACCACCCAACTCATTAATAAGACCACGGCATCATGATTAAGCCAAATTGCACCACCTTATGAACTATACTGAACATACCATATCCTTCCAACAACTTTAAGCCCGAACAAGGCAAACTGTGTTGAACATTCACCTACGCTTGACTAAGCAAGGATGACAGTGGACTGCGCTCACTATATACTTATGCCCATCAACTAAATCACGTACAATGTAAAACCATTCGAAACCCTTAGCAAAATAATCTTCACTCAACACCGTGATAAAATATGCACTTCCCAAACCATAGGCTATCCAGGTACAAGATCTGTACAAGTATAGCGCACAACCTTCTGCCAAAATATACTCCTGATCCATTCTGAACAAGCCATAGCAGAACACTATGCATACTGAAACACCCAATAAACCCCAACACTATTGTTAATGCTTATACATTGCTAACATCTACAGGTGCGGACCTACGCTGCACTTACTAAGGGCTCCCCAAGCATTACTATGCGAATTCAAAAGCATTCCTAGGGTTGCACATTGGGTTATTCAAACAATGATCTAGCGCAATCCCACACTTAGAGGTAAAATAGCAATGATATAAGCGTCCCTCGCCAATAACTTGTGCAGCCCAAAGGGGTTCAATCCATAATCACATGAAGCAATCACCTTAAAATGGTGACCCAACCTCTCTTACCAAGTAGCACAGCTCGACTCTAGCTATGTCCATATTCATAGTAGTATTGTTCAAACACTACCACAACTAACAAAGGAAGCTTAGAGGCCCATCGTTCCTTAGATCAAAATAGGATACTTATTCAAATTTGGGCACTTCCCACCTCAATTCCAAATCGTCCAGCCTAAAAATCAAACCTTCCTGCAAATGGAAAACTTTCGGCCCAAGGCCATGTCACCAATCCACACATGCTTAAAATAAGGAACAGATAGATGACACGTGTAAAGATCTAAGGGAGGGAACGAAGTGTGGAAGAACTATAAGTAAAGAGGTACTGTAGAAGTGCAAAAGGACCTTTTTTTCCAATTCCCTAACAAATGTACTATGTAAAATAAGATTCTTTGCAACAATACAAGAATATAATATGTCAAATGATAAATGAAAGAATAGAGGATTGATTTTCCCATGGACGTAGGATTTCTTGAAATACAAAACACGTAAATTTGGGTATCTTTATTTTAATATATCATCTTCTATTCTATTCTCTGAGTTTGATTTAGTTAAGAAATTTAATGCGAAGAACGGTTAAATTGAAAGAGATATTTTAACAAGTAGTTGAAATGCTTCTTCCTAATTATGTAAGCACATAACAACATAATTACTGCCTTAAGGCAGATTTGATATTACTCGAATTTGCTAACTCATAATCATGGAAGTAATTTGCACTATAATCATTTCACGATCACCTTTTGTGTTGTGGGACGAAAAATCTCACCAACATTAAGTATGCTAGAAGTAGTTAAGGATCAATACACACACATATTTGTTACAAGTCTAACATTCAAATGTTACATAATGGATAAGGATGAAATAAGATAATAAAATGTGTGGATTTTAGGTGAAGATTAGGTGAGAAGTGTGTAATAAACTAAATTTAACTTGACTAAGTCATTCAAAGTGATACAATGGTCAAAGGAGAGTTCACAGATTGAGTTAAGGCTAAAAAAACCATTAGAGATCAAAGAAACCATAAAGTAATGACAAACAATAATGCTCGTTAAAAGAGAAGTCACAAATCAACAATGATCGTTAGACCATTTTTTTGATCGTTATCAACTTAAATTCGATGACAAAAATGCAACAATCCGCACCCCAATGGGCCTAATTTTTGCTAAATCGGAAACCCTAGTCCACCAAAGTACGGATCGTTGGTTTGATACCTGCAAATAAACAAACAAATGCATATCAAAGTACTATCGATATAACTCACTGCAAAATAATAAAATATAATAAATCATATAGTTATTGACCAAGGTTGACACTTCCAATATCTAGTGTCCTTGTCAGTGTCGAGTATGCATAAGGGAACCTGTCCTTTCACTATTTCCGCCTTACACCAGTACCTGTCTCTCTAAAGCTATCATGTGAGATGCAATGAGGAGAGGGTCAGAATAACATTCTGGTGATTGATTTCCATTATTATAGTTCCCAGTAATTATGAAAACAAATATCATTGTTATAGTTTTAATTTATGTTGAATATCTAAAACATATTAAGATAGAACTACGTATATTTCAATCAACATTGAAAATATTTATTATTCCATAAATAATATTTGGTATGTTTACAAAAACAATTTTGCAACTTGATGCTATCGCCAAAAGTGTTATATGATATGCTCCCACTATTTCCGCCTTTACTATAATAACGTATGAAATATGAAACTCCATTCAACCACTTAGTATATCCTATTTATTTCATTTATTGTAACTGGTTTACGGTAATGAGTTTTCATATCAAATATATCTAACTCAAAGAAATATATCACACATAAAACAATTTTCAATATGAAAATACATTTCAGAATTGAAATTATATTTCTCAGTCCCTGTTAAGTATCTATTATTATTTTATGATTCTCGTTTGCGATGTCTCTATATGAAGTAAAAGTGATCGTTCACCCTCTTCATCCCAACTTTACCTTAAGTTACATATACTTTAGAACATTTTCTTTTCTTTCTAAATTGTTGAACCATTCAACCTAAAACCCTTATTGCAAGATCATAATGAACTCTTTAAAAAAAATGCATTTGATCGTCCTTAATGTTTAAGGATATCAAATAAGTTGCACCTTACGCAAACTGACCAAACTACCATTTCTATGATCTAATTTTTAGATCTATTTTGTAGCTCTTGATCTAATGCTACATTTAACATAATAAGATCTTTATTATAATTAACCATATTGAATTCAAAATCTCACACAATGATTTACTTGCTTATTTTGAATAAACAAATTTCATCGAGGTTACATACATTAGAAGTTGTGACTATTCACCATACACCATTTATATGTGATTGGATATTGATCAAACATCCATAATCTTGTGTTGCTTGTAGAGTTCAAAAATCATAAAGGACAATACATAATCTCGAGCAAATAAACACGTCAATGACCATGTTGTAACTGTATTTAGTAGTTGTATAATTAGGCGCTTGCATGGGGCTTAAAATGATAACGTGCAAAATTTACTGGTCAATATACGTTATCTTTCTATTTGTAAAAATTAGTTCAATTCATTTGTATATTTTAATTTATAAACATTTTATGATTATATTAAAGGGTACTTTTGGCACAGGTCCTTATTAAGTTTCAAAATTCACGAAAAGTCCTTCACTAAATTTCAGTGTAAATTAGGTCCCTGTTTTTTATTCACGATTATTGCAGAGCATGATGCAACATTTCATAAAAGTTGCTGACATTTCCGCAACATTTATGTACACTGTGAACATAGTGTATGAAAGTTGCTGAAATATCAACACTTATTTATAAAAGTTGCTGATATTTCAGCAACATTTATGTACACTGTGAACACAGTTTATGAAAGTTGCTGAAATATCAGCACTTATTTATAAAAGTTGCTGACATTTCAGCAATAATTTTTCTTTGTTTTTACAATAAAACTTTGACATAGATAGTTGCTGAAATATCAGCACTTATTTATAAAAGTTGCTAACATTTCAGCAATAATTTTTCTTTGTTTTTACAATAAAACTTTGACACGGATAGTTGCTGAAATATCAGCACTTATTTATAAAAGTTGCTGACATTTCAGCAATAATTTTTCTTCGTTTCCAGAAAACAGGGACCCGCTTTACAATGAAACTTTGACAGGGACCCGCTTTACAATATGAAAGTATGATAGGGATGCCTTCCTAATTTCCACTATATTAAATGCACAAATTTATCGATGCAGATTAGTTTAATTTGTACATTGTAGATGTTCTTATATTATTAGTAAGGTTAACATCAAATTTCATTTTATTAGTAAGCTCCTGCTAGACTTTTATGTTTCATAAAACCCTAAGATGAAACATAGAAGTCTTTTGACTTTTTAATCAGCGTTAGGACTCGTTGTTAGAACTGGGCCAATCCATAGTGGATGTAATGGGTGAAGCTCAATTTTTTTACCCTTTTAGATCTTTATTGGGCATATGAAGTCTAATTTATTTAGAATATTTTTAATTTTCTTTTAAATAAAATCATTATTTTATTTAAATTTATAAAATAACTTTATATTATTAAATTATTATTATATTATATATATATATATATATATATATACGTGTATCAAATACAGTGTGTGTGTGTGTAATATATCAATACGTGCAAGGTATAACATGTCCGCATATAAATTTTGGGATTTAAACCAAAACAGGCACGTTATCTCTTCTAATATACAAATATATTGTCCAAATGTATATTTATAGACTTTAATTTATATATACAAGATGTTACAAATACATACACACACATATATAAAAAATATATTTTTTTAAATAATTTTATATAAATATGTGTATGTGTGTATTTATAAACATATATATAAATTTTAGCACTGTATATATATTTATAACTATATAATTATACTTAAATCACTTATAAATTATATTGAATTAATTATTTTTCAACCAAAAACAATATATACATATACATAATTTTTTTAAAATTTAAATATATATATATATTAAATACTTATATATATGTATAAAATATATATATATAAATAATTTTAAAATATATCAAATATATATGTATCTAGTCATCTGCACGAACTAGATATTTTTTTCAATCTGGATGGATATTACTGAAAAATTAATAAACAAATTAATTTTAATAACATAATTTTAAATTCGTAGTAAAATTTTGAGTGATATTTTGTAATTTTAATATTTAATATATAATTTTAAAATTTTAAAATAATTTTAAAATCTATTTTTAATTTTTGACTAATAATTTAATATTTTAAATTATAAAAAATGATGTTTTTCATTTCTGCCGAGAGTATATTATGTGTAAATTTTATTTTATAAAATATAAAACATAATTTATATATTATATGTATATTGATAAAATTAATTTACATAATTAATTAATTTAAATAATATATATTTATATATGTAAAAAATATTTTTATTTCTGTTGAAAACATTATAACTATGAAACCTTACATATAAAATTATTTAACTATATTTTGTATGTAGTAAGGTGTAGCAATTAAATTATAAAGAATATATATAACTAAATATTGTATATTAAATTATTTAAAATAATTTTTAATTTTTTTAATTTTTGGGTCATGCATCTTATAGGTACATATATGATAAGAACATTTTTTATTGTAGAAGTATAAATACATACAACCAATCTAATTGTGATAATATATTTATATATTAGAATCTTCACATAACTAACAATATAATATGCATGATATAAACATTATATATGCAATAACATTCATAAATAGGTTAGAGACTCACCTTATATCCAATGCCTATAAGTACACCTTAAAACGACGAGATCTACTCCTTGAATTAGATTCCAATACAGCAGAGTGATAGTCCCTGAACCGTTGGCCACCAGCTATCAAATAGAATTGTTTTTACTTTAATTTGACTTTGGAAATGGAGAGAGAGGAGCTCTAGATTTCGGCCAGAAGTTGGGATAGATGGAGGCTTCGAAAGTTCTCTAATAAGTGTGGGTTGAGATGCATATATAGAGGAGGAATAGAGACAAGTTAGGATCTAGATATCTTATCAATTCTCCCTTCCTTATCCATACAATCTAGCCCACCAAGATGTCATCATATGCTCACACCGTCATGCCTTTCCATAGCTGAAATAATCAGCCCTAATACGAACTTCAAACCTATTTAAAGCCCAAACAAAATATTTTTCATTTAAATCCAATTTACATGCGTATTGATATCTTATATCGATTAATATAATTATAATTATTATAAATACATTTGATAATATTTGTTCATCAAATCAAAATAAATTTTTATAACTAAGATTTCATAAATATTAATTAATTTATAAATATTACAAATTAATTAAATCGTTTGGTCAAAGGGTTATTCATCGTTTCGGTTGTGTGATCCGTTGAGTGAAAATTTGATCAGCAATTAATATCGAACTATTCGAATAGTAACGTTCATAAGTCACTTAGTGGGTGGTGTGACATTTTGGCCAAATTTATCACTTACTTGGTTTTGGGGGAATCCAATTTTACTTTGTTAAGTGTTAACCAGTTGTGACAATTATTTACACCAATTCTCTTCGTCAAAATCATATCACTTTGGACTTAATGGAATTTGAAAACGGCCAAAATTCCAATATCTTCCATATTCAACTCTATAGTCCAAACATAAAGCCATAATAACAATTATTATTAATCGAACTACTATAGTCGGAGATTTTGACTTTGAGTTGACTTGAGTTGACGGTAATGCTAACCCCATATAACCGAGGACACGAATCCACACTTGAATAGTGTTTCACTTCCAATACTTTCGCTCGTCCCAATTAGAGAACTTTATGTAATTAACTAAGGACCCCATATAACGCACCATTTATGGATTTTCTGTTAAATATTTATCTATTTATAACAAATTATAACAAATATATAACAGAAAGAAAAACACCTCTATTACAAACGAGAATTGATTACAGAGTTAATTAATTACAATAAATTGCAGAATTTCCCATAAGGCATACCCCTAACTCTACCAATCTCCCACTTGCGATTGAGTCCAATTATGAAATCTCAACCCCGTACCTTCATTCAGCATCTCGAGAGTCGATCGAGCTAGACCCTTAGTGAATGGATCTTCTATGTTATCCATTGTATCCACCCATTGTATCACAACTTCTTTCTTATCAACTAATTCTCTAATGTGGTGGAACTTCCGAAAAATATGCCTTGACTTCTTGTGTGCTCTGGGCTCCTTTGCGGTCTGCATCTCATTGTTATAACAGAACAATGCCAATGGATTCTCGATATCAGAAATCACTCAGACTCGGTTAAAAACTTATGCATCTAGACTGCCTCTTTAACTGCTTCATTAAAGGCGATGTACTTGGCTCCATCTTTGAATCAACTACTATTTCCTACTTTGAACCTATCCAACCGACGGCTCCAACGTTAACTGTAAAACATAACCAAACATTGAATTACTATCATCTACATCACTCTGAAAGCTATAGTCCGTATACCCCCTCATAAGGAGGTCTCCATTCCTGTATATGAAGAATAAGTCTTGAGTATTTCTTAAATACTTCGGTATACATTTTACAACAATCTAATGTTTTTCTCCAAGATTAGACTGGTATCAGCTTACGCATCCTAATGCATATTCCATATCCGATCTAGTACATATCATAGTGTATATTATGGATTTAATGGCTAAAGCAAGGGGATTCTCTTCTTATGCTTTTTCTCGTCATCGGTAAAAGAAGAATCCTTTTTAGAAAGGACAATTCCATACTATATTGGAACATTTCCATGTTTCGAATTCTCCATACTAAACTTTTCAGTAGGGTGTCTATGTACGGTGATTGGGACAATCCCAACATCCTCTTAGATCTATCTCTATAGTTCTTTATACCTAGTATATAGGCTACTTTTCCCAGATCCTTCAAGCTATTGGAAAGCTAAGCTTTCACTAATTGTAACAATGAAGTATCACTACTAATAGATAATAGATAATCATCATATGGAACTCAAAATATGATGCCTTGGCCTTATTCCTTTCTATATATGCATGCTTCCTCTGTGTTCTAATAAAAACCAAACTATTTAATTACCTTATTAAAACACTTATTCCAACTCCTTGAAGCTTGTTTAATTCCATAAATGGAGTTTAACAACTTGCAAGCCTTGCCTTCACTCCCATTGACCATTAAACCCATGGGCTGCAACATATAGACGGTCTCTTCTAAATCACCATTTAGAAATGTCACCTTCATATCTATTGGCCAAATTTCATAGTCATAGAATGTTGCAATGGCCAACATAATTCGAATGGCCTTAAGCATGGCTAGGGGTGAAAAAGTTTCATCATAATAAAGACCTTGAATTTGATGAAATTCTTTTGCAACTACTAGCTTTGTCGTCTCTACTTCTCCATCTGCATTTAGCTTTTTGTTAAAAATCCATTTGGATCCAATGGGTTTTATTCCTCGCGTACGTCTAACAAAGTCCATACTTTATTTTTTTACATTGAATCCATCTCAGATTTCATTGCTCTAAGCCATAGTGCATAGTCTTTTCTCTGCAGTTCTTATTGGAAAGATAGAGGAGTGTTGTCATCTAAGACACAGACCTCCTTCTCATCGTCCATGAGGAAACTATAGTATCTCTCCACCGCGTGAGATTCCCTACTAGAACTTCTAATATGTTGTGTGTTATCACATACTAGTCAACTCGGTTCTCCTATTGTTTCAGTCTCACTGTTAGTCTATTGGATCTCAACCAAGTCTACAACTTCGCCTTTAATTTCTTTTGACAGAAATTTCTTTTCTAAAAAAAGCATGTTTGGAAACAATCACTTTTTTCCTCTATGTTGTAAATAATATATCCCATAGAATTCTTGGGATATCCTATAAACTTATAAAAAGTTAATCTTACCACCAGCTTATTAGGGCCAATGTTCTTAACATAGGCCGGATAATGCCACACCTTATTGAAGTGGGGTTTCTTCCCATTCCATATTTCATATGGCATCTTAAGCGTAGATTTAGAAGGTGCTAAGTTCAGCATATTCACCGTGGTTTATAACACATATACCCAATAAGAGAGAGGTAACTTATTTTACTCATCATGGAACAAACCATGACTAATAAGGTTCGGTTCCTTTGCTCCGACACATCGTTGTGTATGGAGTATATGGTAGAATAATCTGAGAGATAATCCTACTACCATTTAAGTACTATTGGAGCTCTTGTCCAACGTACTGACCTCCTCGATCAGACTTTAGGATTTTAATCTTTTGGTTCGCCTGATTTTCAACTTCATTTTTATACTTCATAAATTTCTCATAGATAATGGATTTTTTCTTCATAAGATACACTTATCCTAGTCTCAAGAAATCATCCGTAAAGGTGACAAAGTAAGGACTATTATCTTTGGTTACTATAGGCATTGGACGACGAACATCACTATGTATCAGCCCTAAGAGTTCATCAACTCTTTTATTGCATCCACTGAAGGGGTGCTTGGTCAGTTTTCCTATGAGACACAACTCACACGTGTCAAAATATTTAGAATCAACTGATGGTGAAAACCTTCAGTTTTGGGTTTATGCAATCGTTTCTCACTAATATGACCCAGCCTATAATGTCAAAGTTAATTATCATTTATATTGTTACTAGAATTACCACAGAACATACATAATTTGTATTTATCACATAAATGTCATTTTTAAGTGAACCATCAAAACTTTACTTCCATTCAAACTAATGTTCATAACATTATTTGCACAATGAAATATATGTCCAGTCTCAGACAATCAAGAAATTGAAATAATTCAACAAATAAAGTCTTTTGCATAATAACATTTATTAATATCAAAACAAAACCACTAGGCAAACATAAATGAAATTCTCCCATTACCATTGCATCTATGATAGACCCATCAGTAACTTAGGTCTCATTTTGTGCTTTTCCATGCGAAGCCAGTTCCTAAGCCCCTGTAATGTAATGAATTACAAATGTGAGTTCCAGATCCTGTATCTAAAACCGAAGATATTTTATTGACTACAAAACTATTTAGAATCATAAATGTACCTGATGGAGCTATAGAACTATTTTGCTTTCTTTCTTCCATAATTTTAAGGTAGTCGGGATCGTTTCACTTTTAGTTTCCTTTCATATGACAGTGGCGACACTAACCCTTGTTGTCAACATCCTTTTTTCCTTTCTTACTTTTCATTTTACCACCTCCTTTTCACTTCTTTGAAATGTTCGAAGATGATATGCCAATTTTTATTACAAGAACGTTTGATTGATCCTTAGATTGTGACTCGCTAACCTAAACATATTGAGGAGCTCCACAAGATTCACATTCATATTGTTCATATTATAACTCAATATGAACGGTTCATACTAAGGGGCCAATGAACCTAGGATCAAATCAACATGTAGCTCATTGCTTATAGTCACATCCAATGATGCAAGCTTATCAATATAACCCATCATCATTAGCACATAATCGTCCACCTTCCATCCCTTTTGCAGCTTGGTGTTGAACATTTTCTTAGTAGTCTCGTACCTTGCAGAACGAGACTGCTCACCAAAAAGTGCCTTAAAACTATCAAATATCTCATGGACAGACATTGATTCGTGTTGCCTTTGCAACTGTTTGTCTAGAGCCACCCACTTACTATAAGCAACATGCAGATCTTTGTGATCGTTATCAGCTGCTCTTGTTAGTGGAGCACAAGTTACAGACGATCAAACTCGCTCATATGTTAGAGCTATTTTATAGCTCATAGCTAGTTGACATAGTTATTTGTTCCGGTTAATCGATCGTTTTCATTAAATAGTCTTGGATTCGACATTATCTGCAAGTTTTAATGGGCAAATTATTAGGACATTAGCATAGTAGATATTCTTATAATATTAGTAAGGTTAAACTTTACGTTTCATTTACTGATAAGCTCTCACTAGTGTTTTATGTTTTGCCAAACCTTAAGTCGAAACATAGAGCCACTCTACTTCACTAGTAGGTGTTAGGACTCGTATGTCTTGAGATTTTGATCTTGAGATCTCAACAGATCATAGTCCCATATACGATGGATAATTCCTTAAGGTTGTATCATATACAACTACCGACCCATGGTACTTCATCCTAGTCCCACCTTTACTTGGAAGAAAGCTCAACAAATAAAGTAGGACTATTCACTAACACCTACCATTTTGCGATGGTCTAAGTACAATGCACATATCTTGAGGAAAGCTCAAAGAATATGTGCAATTATCTTACCTTGTCTATTCAATATATTAATAGTATTACACATAACATCCTTAGCTTGAGGAAAGCTCAACAACTGAAGAGTATGCAAGTAATATATTAATATATAAATGGTAGAGGACAACATTATATTGAAGATTCATAATCTTCAATATATTATGTTGAGTGATATTGACTTATGGAATAATGCATTTCTCATTAAATAACCTCGTGATTCAAGTGTCGGGTACATCGAAAATCATGGTGTACGTATTTTACGCATTATTTATTCCTTAAGTCTATTTAGGGTTTCTTAACGTTCCATCTTTAATTTATACATTCATATTATATAAGTTTTATTACTATATAACATTTTTATTTCATATTACTTATATAATAGTCTTATGTATAATATTATATTAATTAAATCTTATTTAATTGATTTTAATTAATTAGCATTTTAATTAATTTTATATTATCTTAATATAAAATTTATATATAATACTTATTATATACTATAACCTTTATAGTATAACATTATATCATATATGTGTATGTATATATTATTTAATTAAACTATTTTAATTAAATCATATTAATTTCAAATTAATTTTATACACATACATGTATGCTTATGTTATTTCAAACATTTTAAAACAACCTAACATATATCATAATATAAAATACATACATATACATACATATATATTAAATTAACTTATTTAATTAATTAATTTTACTAATTTATTTTATTAATCATATTACCAAGTTTTAAAAAATTTGAAATTAATTTATATTATTTTTCAAACATTTTGAAATTTTTTATTATATTATAACTTTTGTAATATATGCATATCTTATTTTAAATTTAACTTTTAACTTTAAAATCGTATATTTTTTATTTTCAAACATTTTTAAAAATTAGCCCAAGACCTAATTCAAATTGGGTTATTTTAATTAGGGACAACCTTTAGGCGCACATATCTGTTCGAGCCAAGCTGGTAACTAGGTAGGCCAGAGTACTTGATTGCCCAAATTTAATCCTTTGACACTACCTTTCTAGACACCCTACTATCTAGGTATTGAGTCTACTTAGTTAGCCCTAACAAGAATAATTTAGACAACATAGGCTATTAGACTTTGATATCATTGTTGGAACTGGCCAGTCCGCAGCGAAAGTAATGGGTGAATTTTAATTTTTTTACCATTTTGGATCTTAATTGGGCCTATAAAGCCTAATTTTTTAGAACATTTCTAAATTTCTTTTTAAACAGAATCATTATATTATTTCAATTTATAAAATGATTTTATATTACTTAATTAATTTTATATTACACATATGTGTGTATTACACACACACACACATATGTATGCATGTGTAACATACCAATCCGTGCAAGGTATAACATATCCGTATATAAGTGCTAGGATTTACACCACAACAGGCAAGTTAGCTGATCTAATATACAAATATATTATCTAGATGTATGTTTATATACATTAATTTATATATACAAAATGTTACAAATACACACACACACATATATATATAAACTATATTTTTTTAAATAAGTTTATATAAATATAAATATGTATGTGTGTATGTATTTGTTTATTTATAAACATATGTATAAATTTTAACATTGTATATATTTATAACTATATAATTATATTTAAATCATGTAAAAGTTATATTAAATTAAATCCCTATTCCATGTCTCCATTGGCAATGGTAGTAGCGGTCTTTTCTGGCTAGACATATGGCATGATCAAACACCCCTCGCCCGCTTGTTCTCTAACCTATTTTCCCATACCTCCCATCATAACTCAACAGTGGGCGAGATTTTAACCCTTGGCTCAGACTGCCTGTGTCCCCCTGCTCTCTTTGACCTTGACACCTTGAATGATCTCATTCAGTCTCTAACCTGCTCCTCTCACTCCAGCTCTCTAACACAACAGACCATTATACCTGGGCCTTATCTCCCGAGAAAGGCTTTTTAGTCGCCTCATGCTACTCATTCCTTAACCACCCTGGCAGATCATTCTCTTTCGCAAGAGTATGGAAATGCAGACTCCCTCCCCGCATTCTCTTTTTCCAATGGTGCCTCATCCATGCTCGTATCTACACCAAAGATAGACTTAGACGTATGAATATCCCTCTAAACCCTCTTTGTGCCTTGTGCTCTACGCAAGATGAATCCATTTCTCATCTCTCTTTTTTCCTGTGATTTCTCCTACTACATTTGGACCATGACCAGTACTAATCTCATCGGCTACATCCCTGTCCTCCACTAATTCTTTGACTACTGGCAGTATAACCCTCCGGATAGAAAACTCGACTCCTTCATTGCCATTTACAGTTTGTGCATCTGGAAAAAAGAAATGCATACGTTTTTTAACAAGCCCAAATGCAGTATTTTTTCGCTCTGGACAGGATCAGCGCGTAGGAGGCCTTTCACTCTGCGTCTCCCTCCCAGTGACAATGCTCCTGCTGACTAACTGGAAAGTACATGGGAAGTCTCTTCTTGCTGGCCCCTTTCTGACTCATGTGTATGATCATCATCTTATTAGTCAGTAGTAGTAATGCTCTTACTTTGGCTTGATGCTGCTGTTTTTATATATATATATTCCTTTCTGTGTATGCTATACTTGCGACCAGATTGGTCCGCTAAACTTATTTTTGGCTATCGATCAGGCCTGTTGGTCGATTACTACTTATTAATATTATTATATAATCGGCTGTGTAGTCTCACGCTACACACCCATTTCCCTTAAAAAAATTAATTTTTTTTGAAGTAGAAAACAATATATACATATATATAATTTTTTAAAATATTTATATATATAATAAATACTTATATACATGTATAAATAATATAATATATATATATAGATATTGATACTTTTAAAATATACAAAAAATATATATTAAAAATATATATACTAGGTCATGCACACGACATAGATATATTTTTTTATTTCTAAATATTTAAAAATAAATATCTATATGGATATTACTTAAAAATTAATAAACAAATTAATTTTGAAACATAATTTTAAATTTTAAATACTTAGTAAAGTTCTGAGTGATATTTTGTGATTTGAATATATATATATATACACACATATATATATATATATATATTAATATACTCAATTCACAAAACTAATTAATTTAAATAATAATATATATTCAAAAAATATCTTTATTTCTGTCGTAAACATTATAACTATGGAACTTTATATATAAAATTATTTAACCATACTTTGTATATAGTAAGATGTAGTAACTAAATTATAAAGAATATATATAATTAAATATTATATATTAAATCATTTAAAATAAATAAAAATAGTTTTTTTATTTTTTAGTCGTGCATCTTATAGGTGTATTTACGTCAACAAAAGTATATTTTCTTTGAATGTAAAAGAGAGAGTGTGTGTGTGTACACAAATACAAACAATCCAATTGTGATAACATATTTATATATTAGAATCGTCACCTAATTAACATTATAATATAAATGATATAAACATTATATATATACATTAACATCAATAAATGGGTTAGAAACTTACCTTATATCCAATGCCTATAAGCACACCTTGAAACGATGAGATGTACTCCTTGAACTAGATTCCAATCCAATAGAGAGCTAGTCTCTGAACTGATGACCACCAACTATTGAGTAGAATTGCTTTTACTTTGATTTGACTTTGGAAATGGAGAGGTGGGAGGTCTAGATTTCTACCAGAAGTTGGGATAGGTAGGGGCTTCAAAAGTTCTCTAATAGGTGTAGGTTGAGATGCTTATATAGAGGAGGAATGAAGACCAGTTATCTAGATCTCTTACCACTTCTCCATTCTTTATCCTTATAAATCTAGCCCACCAAGTTGTCATCATATGGCTACACCATTATGATTTCAATAGCCAAAATAATCACCCCTTATATGGGCTTCAAACTCATTTAAAGCCTGAACAAAATACTGTGCATTTAAATCCAATTTAAACGCGTATCAGTATTTTATATCGATTAATATATTTATAACTTTTATAAATACATTTAATAATCTTTGTTCATCAATTCAAAATAAATTTTTATAACTATTCATAAATATTAATTTATATAATTAATTTATAGCAATTACAAATTAATTAAATTTTTCGTCAAGGAAGTATTAATTGTTTCGGTTGTGTGACCTGTTAGGTGTAAATTTGGTCAGCGGTTAATATTGAACTATTGAATATTAACATTCACATGTCACATAGCAGGTGGCGTTATTTTGGCTAAATTTATCGCTTACTTGGTTTTGGTAAAATCCAGTTTTACTTTATTAAGCGTTACCCATTCTGACAATTATTTACAACAATTTTCTTCGTCAAAATTATATTACTTTGAACTTATGGAATTTGGTAATGGTCAAAATTATAATATTGTCTATATTAACCTCTATATCAAAACACAAAGTTCTTTGTTCAATAATAACAATTATTGTTAACCAAACTACTCTAGCTAGAGATTTTGACTTTGAGTTGACTTGAGTTGATCATGATACTAACCTCATATAACTGAGGAGACGAATCCTCTCTTGAATAGTGTTTAACTTTCAATACTTCCACTCAACCCAACCATAGTCGCTCGGTGAATGTCGTGCCATTATTTGACAATAATCAAAGCGAAGCTTTCATATTGAATATCAACAGCAATTCTCAAGTCGAGAGAACTATGTAATTAGTCACATCGATATTTTCTGTTTGACCTTAGTTATATTAATCAATAGAAAATTATCGAGTGAGTCATTCCATAGTTATATAATAACTATTAATTTGTAACCCCTTGGTTCGCCAAGCAGTCTTGAGTAATACACTGCCTGACATTTAGAGAGAGTTACGTACTCTAGTCTTAACGGATGCATCGATATCCAGTCTCGATGCATTTTGACTAAGAATATTTAAATTGATGTGTTTATTATATTGTAATATAATACTCATGGTTACAACTATTTGTAATTACTATCACTAACACACCATTTATGGATTTTTTGTTAAATATATTTTAATTAAATATTTATAATTCATTATAACAAATATATAATAGAAAAAACACCTTTATTGCGAACGAGAACTGATTACAGAGTTAATTAATTTATAATAAATTACAGAATTGCCCCTGAGCATACTCCTAACTCTATCACTCATATGCCTTGGGATTACAATCTTGAGGAAAGCTAAACAAATCATATACCTGCATATGATGGATAAAGCCTTATCGCTTGTATCAAATAAAACTCCTAACCTTATGGTCTTTGTTCAGATCTCATATATTTCTCGGGGAAAGCTCAACAAATAAAAAGAGATTATTCACTCGTACCAACCATTTCGCGACGACCTAAGTATAATGCACATACTTTAAGGAAGGCTCGATAAATGTGTACATGTATCTTACCTCGTCTATTATATATATATATTAATAGTACTAAAAATAACATCCCTAGCTTGAGGATAGCTCAACAACTAAGAAGTATACAAATAATATATTAATATATAAATGGTAGAAGACAACATTTATATTAAAGATTCATAATCCTTAATATATTTAAATTGAGTGATATCAACTTATGGAATATTGTATTCTTATAAAATACCCTTGTGATTCTAGTGTCGAACATATCTAAAATCACGATATACGTATTGTACGTATGTATTTATTCATTAAATCTAGTTTGGCCTTCTTATTGTTCCATCTTTTATTATACATTCATATTATATAAGTTTATTCTTGTATAAAGCTTTATAATTTAATTAAATTGTATAATGATCTTATGTAGAATCTTGTATTAATTTTATTAATTTAATCTTATTTAATTAATTTAATTAATTAACATTTTAGTTAATTTTGTTTTATTCATTTTAAATATTTTAAATTAAATATGCATGCTATAACATTTATAACTATGTGCATATATCTTATATATATTTATTATGTTATTTATTAATTAGCATTTAATTAATTATTTTAGTATAAATAATTCAAATTAATTATAATTATTTTCAAAAATTATATATATATATTACCTTTACATTTTAAGATAATGTTACATGCTATACAGTTAAAGCCTCACTAAAGCCCCGAAAAACTCCCGTTATAGCCCATAACGCTCTTCAACTGCTATGTTATTTCAATTTAGTGCTAGTAAATATTAGATCTACTTTAAGCCCGACAATTGTCCGCTACATCAGCTAAATCAAAGCTTTTTAGAACTCGCTTTAGCAATATTAGTGTACAAAGGTTGATTTGACCTGTTTTTTTTTTAAACCAAATCAACCAATTAACGATGAAAACCTAATTTAAAGGCATAAGTGCTCAATATAAGTTAGAAATCTATTGTATTCACTAAATCTAGTCTGCACAAATCATGATATTCTTCTGTTTTGTTGTATAAGATTAAAAACTACTTCCTTTTCCTACACAAATTATGTGAGAATGAGAATAAAGTAACTTTAAATATTTGGTATTGCATCTAATAAAGATTTTTGCACTTCTGCTATTTTCTACTATATCTCTGCTTTATTCCCACTATAACTTTTTGCACCCTCACCGCTTTGTAACTGCTAAGCGCTTTAACTACACATATTACATATATCAATATATATGTTATTTAATTTACTTAATTAACTTTTAATTAAATTATGTATTTAATTAATCTAATTAGTTATTAAATAATTTCGAGAATAATTATTTTATTTTCAAAACAATTTTGAAAATTATTTTATGATATTTATAAAAAAAATTACTTACTTTGAATTTTACCTTTTAAATTTGAAATTTTATTTTAATTTCAAAATAGATTTTGAAAATTAGTCCAAGGTCAAAAATGAATTTGAGCATTTATATTGGGGGCAACATTTGGGCTTACCTCATCCATTCGGGCCAGTCCAACCGCCATGTAGGGTATACCCAAATCCAACTTTAGATAGTACTTTTCTATACACCCTACTAAATGGATGGGCTATAATAAGTTAGTCCTGCTACTATTAATTTAGACCATATAGCCTGTTTGGTTCCGATAATATGGTTAGATCTTGACCATCATGCAACGGGTTAAATAGGTGAATTTCAAAAAAATTCCATTTGGGATATTGGACCTATGAAGTATAAATTGATTTAGATCTAACCTTAATAAATTTTAAATGAAATTATTATTTTATTTAATTGATTAATAAAAGAATTTTTTATTAATATAATAATATATAATGTGTCCATGTGTATATAATACACATGTATTTTACGTGCATGTGTAACATGTAAAGTGTACATGGTTTAACATGTATGTATCTAGATGTTAGGATTTACACCGCAAAGAACATGTCAGCCTATCCATATAAATATTTGTTGTCTTTTTATATAATATCATTATCATATAAATATACCTATATATAGACACGTACACATATACATATAAGTATAAAAGTAAATATATACATATATATTATGTAAATGGATTTATATATATATATATATATATATAATTCAAGCTAAATCTTAAAAATTCAAATTTGAAATTAAATCTAGGTTAGAAAATATCCTTTTAAATTCAAAATCAAATCTAAATGTTTTATAATTAACTTATAAAACATGTGTATATATATATAAAACATATATGAAATAATGTTTTTTGGAAATACATAAATATATACACAAATATATTTTAACTTATGCAAAATTATAATTTAATATGTATATATATAGTATGATTAAGTGTATGTATAAATATATATTTTTCGGCCATAAACTACTTTTGGAAAAGTCAAATTTTTTAATCATTAATCCATATGGATTAAATACTTCAATATTTTTACTAAATTTCCATACGGAAATAAAAAAGATAAATTATTTCTCTTTTAGTTCCATGTGTAATTATATAAAAAAATGTATATTTTTTTATATATACGTACACATTATCAAGTTTTAATTTGATAATTAATATTATTAATTCATATATATATATATTGTTTAAATTAAAAATATAGAAACAAAATTAATTTTTCTAATTATATGCTTGCAAAAAAACTTGCTTTGAATTTATTAAATAATTTTCAAATATACTTATATAAGTATAACAGTTTTAAAAAAGTCATTTTTTAATTAAAAGATTTTTCAAATTATTTTAAATCAGATAATTATTTTTATTAACATGACTAAAAGGTGTATATATATACACATAAAAAGTTATTATATTATACAATATATTCTTGTGTAGATCGACAACAAATACCTACATGGATTCATGATATAATATAACCTACAAAGTACAATGGAAAAATGATTTAGATATATAAATTCAAATGAAATGAATACTACCTCAACTGTGCCTATTTCTTACACCTTGAATGTTGAATCAAAATCACTTCTTGAATCTTATTCGCTCTTTTTCAAAAACTGCTACCAATCGAAGAGATCTACACACCTCTTAATATAATTTGATTTAAATTTATATTTGGTTTGAAAAGACAGGGAGAATGGACCAAATTGCTAGCAGCCTATTGGGGTGAGGAATTGCTAGAGAGAGTAACCTCAAAATAGATGGGGGCAGTTGGTTTAAATATGGAAAGAAAGGGAGAGGGAAAAGGGGATCTAGTACTATCTTTTCCCTACCAATTCCAATCTAAAATATCAGAAATATCACCCCCCATTAACCCCTTATCTATGACTGACTAATACACAAGACGAATGGGCTTAGTTGCACTTTCGAACCATATTAGTAAATTCGCATTTCAAATCAAATTCAAATGCACATTGATATTGTATATCGATACGTGTGTATATAACTTTTATATATGCACAATTTTAAATACTAATTCATATAAATTAAATAAAATTTTATAATTAATATCTCATAAATATTAATTAATTTAATTAGTTTATAACAATTATAATTTAATTAAATCGGGTGGTATTGGAGTATTTAACATTGCTGTTGTGTGACTCTTAGGTTAAATTCAGTCAGCGACTAATATCGAATAATTCGAATATTAATATTCATGTGTCATTTTAGCTACTGGAGTAACAGTATGATTGAATTTATCACTTATGCGGTTTTGATAAAATCCAATTTGTTAGTTTTAAGCGGTCCTGGATAGTGATAATTATTTACACTAATTCTCTTTGTCAAAACTATATCACATTAGGACTTATGGAATTTGGTATTGGTCAAAATTCCAGTATCATCCACATTCAACTTATATAGTCCAAATACAAAGTCTTTGATCCAATAACAACAATTATTTTTAACCGAATACCTTGGCCAAAGACTTTGACATTGAGCTGATTTAATTTGACTACTAACCCCATATAATTGAGGAAACGAATTCTCTATTGAATAATGTTTCACTTACAATGCTTCAACTCAACCCAACTATAGTCATTCTATGGATGACGTGCCACGATTTAACTATAATCGAAGTGGAGAGTCCACATCAAAGATCAACGGTATTCTTAAGTCGAGTAAACTGTGTAATATTATCACTTCAATATTCTTTGTTTGACCTTAGTTATATTAACCAATAGAAACTATCGACTGAGCACAGTTATCTAATAACTAACAGTATGTAGCCCCTTGATGTCCTCCAACAGTAATGAGTAATGCACTACCCAACTTAGGGCAGTGTTACGTATTCTAGTCTCAGTGGATGGATCGATATCTGATCTTGATACATCTTGGCTAGGAATATTAAAAACGATATATTTATTTTCATATTGTAAATTTATAATGATTGCAACGCATTGTAATTACTATCACAAAACATATCATTTATGGATTTTCTATTAGATGTACTTAAATTAAATAGATAATTAATATAACACATATATCAAGTATATAATAGAAAGAAAAACACTTTTTATTTCGAACTAAATTTTATTACAAAGACAATAATTTATGGTAAACTACAAAATTGCCTCTAGGGTATACCCCAACTCTATCAAACTTAAATTACTTATAAATAAGGAATTTATACGATTGTAAATAAAAAAAGGAAAATTGATAGAAATAAAACATTAGTAGTTCAATAGAAAGTAATCATCATAACACTTATGCTTCAATCGTTAACTATGCCTACGTCTACTTTGCTTCTCATTTATTTTGGATTTGTGTGCGGTACAAGCGCAAAAGATTGTGTTTCGATTAATGAGAGAAAATTGCTCTAGTAGTCACTAAGAACCTCTAGATATGTTTAGTCAAAACTTGTAGATGTAATCGAGTACGAAATTATGCGACTGATGTTATGTAAGAAAGTAATGATGGAAAAATCAATTCCCCTTTTGTATGCATCTAGCAGTCTTTTTATAGTACCAAAAATCAGCTATTCATCTCGTGGTTCCTAGAGAAAATGGTTCTTGGTCATGATAAAGAAGAGGGGTTCATGGCATGCACTCGGTCAACATCAAGTTTCTATGATCAAACTTAAGATTATAACAATCGAAAAGATGGTATAACAATCGTTGTTGATATGTGATTTCTCTTTCAATGACCATTATTGTTTTTCATCGCTTTATTGTTGTTTTCGGGCCTTTAACTGTTTTCTTTAGCCTTAACTTAGTTGGTCAATTTTCCTTTGACTATTGTATTACTTCGAATGACTTAGTCAAGTTAGAGTTAACTTATTAAACATGTCTCGCCTTATCTTCACCTAAAATTTAGACATTTTATTAGCTTGTTTCATCCTTATCCATTATACAGCATTCAAACATTACACTCATAATAAATAAGTGTGTGCATTAATCCTTAACAACTTTCAGCATACTTATATTTGATTATTAATTATACATTTTTTGCCATATCATCGACTTAAATCTCCTTTATTTGTATGTAATAATATTCCATAATAGGGTTATTTAAATTAATCTTATTTATTTACGTATGTATAACTACTACAAAACTGAGATTTCTATAGTGTTGTAATCTCCATCATCATCATTAGTATAAAGATATTTAGTTAAGAAGATTATATTAAATTATGAATGAATTATTGTAAAATTTAGGTGTAGATCAAAGCTGCAAAAGTATTTCCTTGCTAACATGGAATTGAGATTTTCTTCTGGTTGTGACATAAATCTTTGATTAATAGGTAAAGTTTGACATTGCCACGGCATGGATCTATATTTGAAAGTACCCCAGCTGTGTTTGACAATTGATTGGTTATCCAAAAATATGAAGAAAGCATCGATTTTGGCTTCTTGCTCAAGCAAAAAGACTTATGAAAATCGCCGGTTGGGTTGGTCCAACCAAGAAATGCAAGGGAGTAGAGAGGTGTTGCTTGGGTTAAACAAATCTTGGCAAGTAACCTAATGGTGTTGTAAAGACTAGTCTAGGCATGTTTGATTTAGGTGAGGTATGGAGCATAACCAAATGAATGTTTTTTCAATGATGGATTTCTAGCCATGGAATAGATCAAAGAATTGCACATGTTTCCAATACCGAAGTACAAGACAAGTAAATTCCCTTAGATCTATTTCTATTTCTATTGGTGACAAGCTCTATTGTTCTCTCCCGGTCACTCATATAGTCACTTCTACGAACCGCTTCATTATCTATACATATTGATCTATACATATGCCCAAACCATCCAACCGGAACCTATACTATTCCATTATTATAAGCGTAATCCGTTCCACATATTACAAATCTTGACCAAAGGTAGCGAAGCTTTGCTCCAAAGAGTGCATAGAGAGGAGTTCCCCAAAGAGTTCATCAAGGGAGTATAGAGGTGGTTCCATAACAGCCCAAGACCAGGCTTTTTCCCTACTCTTCTGATCTGATTAAAGCTTTCCTCATCCATAGGATGTGACTGAGACACCAGTGTCTTCCTCTGCTGCAAGTTAGTAACCTCTAAAGTGAATTAGACCCACTGGTATTTCATACTCAAGAAGAAACGACTATGTTCACCATAAAGTTGCAAAGCCAGGGTCATCTTGGCCTTAGGGATGATTGTAACGAACGGCTTTTTACGGCCCCTAAATGTCGGCACTAATACATCCACGGTATTCATATACCAAACACCCAAGTGTCGGAAGGACAGAATGTTAGGGCAAAAGGAAAAAAGAAAAAGAAATGGAACAAGAAAGAAGAACACAGTATCAGAATCTCGCATGCGGAGTTATAATATATAATATCTCAAAGATCTTTACCAAAAAGATAGCTATAATATACATATGACAATCAGAGTAAACTAACATATCATCAGCCTGGACAGTTATAACAGTTTGTCCACAAAGATGCTGATAAAAAAAAAAAAAGAAATGTAGCGGAAAATAACATATGTGAATAGGTCTTGGAGGCATCCAGCTCGTGTCCTGAAGCTCCAAAGCATCCAACTAGATCTGGAAATATACTCGGGGACGACCCGAGCATTATAAGATAATAACACTTGGATCGGTCTGGTAAACTAGCGTGAGAAACTCAAATTCTATGGATTTTTGTATTTATAAAACCCTTCAAAAATAAAGGTATCTCATAAGACCACGCCGCAAATAAACACGGTCGGGTTCTTACCTTACGAAAACTGAAACAGCCCGCAAACCCGCACCCCTTGAATCGATACTATTTTCCAACATATTGACTCAAAGTGAACGGAAATACGAACCATTAGGATTAAAGAAGAAAGAGGTAGAAGAAGAAGAAACAAAATAACAACAGAATCTAACCATCGCAGCGGAATAAAATATAATAGATAATAACTGTCTTTACAGAAAAGAAAGTATATCTGTTTATACATACATCACCAGAATACAACATCAGAGTACAATATAATCAACATTACAATTCATGACAGTTATAATAACTTGTCCCACATACAGAATACACAACATACACAACACAACGGAATATACATCATATACGTGTGATACGTCTCGCCATCCAGCTCGTCTCCTGAGCTCCACAGCATCATAACCTGTATCCTATAATACTTGGTCTGACCCGAGCATTATAATAAAATAACACCCGAGTCATTTTGGAAAACCAGCGTGAGAAAACACACTCAACTGGATTATTAAATTTTCCAAACCCATTGAAATCAAAAGCATCTCGTAAGACCACGCCACAGATAAACATGTCGGGTTTTTACCTTACGATAGCCAAACCACTTTTTATCAAATCCGTCTAATATTATAATAGTGTCTATATACAAATACTTATTCAAATAGTTGAAATTGTTACATGATTAAATTCCAGCATACTAGCCACAAAGTGGGTTCTACAAATAAAAACCGTAAAAGGCACGTAGAGAGAATGGATTTCCAACAAATGACTAGGCATTGGGGTACCACCTGTCACAGTACCTGGTCTAGATCAGTGTACCGAGGACCACGCCCGATCCCCTGCAACACAAGGCCGGAACTACCCCTTACTGGATCATCCTGAGTAAGATCACCCCACGGTTGGGATCAGCAACCGCACCACTAAGCCGAAATAAAAAGGGACATCTAGATAGGGATGACCTCACCCTAATGGGCGCTACCCACATAGCCTTGCTGCATAACCCCTGATTTTCATTCATTCCCGGTTGATGAGGCTCGAGGCTAAGCATTACCTTTATAGAACATTTCATTTAGAATGCTCACCGTCCACCTAACGATGTTCCGAAAGCATTCATCCATACAAGTCTGTTCCGGGTTCAAACGGAACCGAAGGCACTATTCCTACTACATCCATTTTGGAATCACCCTCAGGATTAGTAGCGACTAGCCCTTGCACTTTACTGCTCCATCTTCGATTCCAAACTCGTTTTCCCCCATGAAAACGTACAAACCGGATCAAAGTGGTTTTCGAGAAATTAATCTCGATCCCGGTCTCTTCGAAACGATCAGCGCATTGGCCAATATTGATAGTCGGTTATTTAACTATCAATTAACATTCACAAATATCCATCAAACAATAAATAATTTTCCAAATTATTTATTTACCTCACAAATATCTTCGCAAGATATATTTCCATTTTCAACCCTTTTTGAAAATGGTTTCAAAAACCACCTTTCTCTCATGGAGTAAAATCCCTAAATATTTTCTATCTCCACTGAAATCACCAAGTACAATACTTTAGATTTCTAAAATAATTTAAATACTATATTATAAAATATACTTTAAACAAAACATTTAAATTAAACTACTTAATACTTTATTCAAAAATATATACTTAAAGAATATTTAAAATAAAGCTACTTAATAAAATATAAAACTAGATTTTTAACTTTTAAAACATAATACCAAGTCATTTTTAAATAATTATTACTAAAATAAATTCGAAAAATACTTTCTTTAAAATTTAATCATTTAAGAATAATAAATTTTATCAAACACACCTTTAATCAACTTTAAAACTTTAACTTATACTTAAGGATTTGCTTTGAAATCGTACTTGGCTATCCAGGGAAATATTCTTCTCTTTCACATCTTAAAAATAAATCACTATTTATTTTTAACCAAATTTATCCATTCCTTTAATAAATTCCCACCCTGAATTTATACTTCCAAATATCCACTGATATATTACTTCACTTTATAAACCCCGTTTATAAATTTCATAGTCTCAACTTCCTTTTAAAATCCCAGTTTCAAGTACTTATCGATTCTCAAATTGATTTACAAATTTACTCCATTTAAAAATAAATTCTTTACTTATCCAATTTTATTTCAAAACTTATAAATTTCAGGTTTAACTTCCTTATGATGATTTAAAATCTTACTTTAACTGATAATACAAATTTCCACATTTATTCCAAGATTTTCCTTTATTTCTTTCTAAACCATTTTAACTCTGAATTTAAAAATAAATCTTTCATTACTTTAAATAATATCACTTAAGTTTTAAAATTCATTATTTCCCTTTTATTCAAAATCCTCTTTCCATACTCGGAATTTATTTAATAGAATTTAAAAATCACTTTATCCTTCCCCAATTCATTCTTTAATTTATTTAAATTTTCTATAATTACTTTACTTAAACATTCTCTCATATATTTCCTTTTTCAAAAAATCCAATTTTATATATTTTGATAACTCAGTATACCGAAAGGTATATTCAACCAACACAGCATCCAACATTTCAATTATCAATATAATTCATCACAGAATATCAAATAATCATCTCACAGAATTATTAGAACAATCTAAATAATTTTGAGGAATCCAGTTGGATCCCTCCAACCTGTTTCCCTGCATCCACATATGTTAGCACAATACCAATTCCACTTCAAGGTGGAATATCGCGGTATATGGGTTTATATAATATCATCCGCTATTATGCGGCGCATAGGGTCTCATCCGCTATATAATGCGGGAAATCAATCACTCCAATATATACTATATACTACTATATAATATACCACATCCAATCAATTCAACAATTCAACCAAATATTTAAATTTAACTATTTAAATTTAAATAAAACCCAGATGAGTGAGATTAACTCACCTTTGATTTCTAATTTGCAATCCATTCCAACCCATTTTCATTCCAGCTTGTTTCCATCATGTTTTTCAGACCTTGTATAAACATTTATACAATTAATTAATATTCGAAATAAATCGAATAATTTAATTTTTCTTATTTGATAAGTTTAGTTAACCAATAGCTTTATTTTTTACTAGAAATTTTATTTTTAAATTAGAAGTTTTCCTTTTGAAAAATATATACACTTATAAAAATAGATTATAAATTTCAAAAATCTACTTATATAAATTCCTTTAATATTTAAAATTTAAGCATGAGCACTAATATATATATATATATATATATATATATATATTAAAAAAATCCGTTTTCTGTATAAAAATAAAATCTGCATTTATACTTTACCGTAAATCAAATGATGATATACATATATATTTTTTCTTTTACTGTATGTATACATATATATACATATATATAAATCAAATTGAAAAATAAGTGGCTTACATATTTAGCTGTAAATCGATTTCTGAGTTATATATATATATATATATTTAATAAAGTAAAAAGAAACTACCTTAAATTCGAATAGGAACCCAGAATTTAACGAGCTCGTGCGCCTGGACCAGGCCTACCGCCATCGCGACCATCGCTCTAACTCGCGAAACCCTAGTCGAACTTGAACACCTGCCCAGTTTGCCTTGAAGCCGCCGTGACTACAACCCCATCATCTTCGAAACCATCGCCTGATGCCTTGCGAACAACCCCGCAGCCTTCCCTAGATCTGCCGCGAAACCCTACACGCTCCGACACACTGGAGTATGCCCTAACCTAAATACGCGGCCCTCCCAAGTGCGTGATTTTCGATTTCGAATTAATAGAGAGCGGAGGAAGAAGGAGGGAATGAACGTGGATTTTGAAGTTGGGTGGCCGCCATTTTTTTTTGAACGAAAAGGTTTTCGTTTGATTTTTTTCTCTGATTTGTTTTCATTTGAAACTGAAAAGGGAAAGAAGGGTTGCGGTATAAAAGAGGAAGAGGCAAGACGTGATGTTGAACAGATGGTGGCGTGTAGAAGAAGTCTATAGTGATACGAAGTGAATAAAAATACAGCTGATGTGAAATAATCTCAGCTGATGGTTGACTGGTGTATATATATAAATATATATATTTAATTTAAATTCAAATTCAAATTATCTCGATAAATGCAACTTAAATTTTTGAACTCCTATTGAGGCGTGCTGCTAGGTGTTTATAATGTTATACGCCTATTCTGAACGCAATGGAAAAGGTTTCGAGTCCTAACTCGATCGTATGGAGAAGATAACCTTTTGAACCCAGTTGTTATATTAAATTTCGATATAAATTTCAACGCGTTTATATATTGTACGCTCACACAACCACTCCAATCACTACGAAAATTGAAATCCGATAATAATACACTATTACGGATCCAATGGAACTGGTTTCGTCGAATTCCGAGACTGTGCCTCGGAAGGCTATTTTTAAATATCGATTTGAACGATATAATTTCAAAACTTAACAAAACACTTTTAAATTCAATTTTAAAAGTTCTATCACCTCTATTATTAATATGAACTTTATAAGCCTTCAAATTATTTTTAACAAGCCTAGAATTTCAGATTCAGCAATTCACCCAATTTCCAATTATTTAATTTAATAATTAAATTACACAATAAATAGTGATATTTGAAATTCAAGTCAAAAATTCACCGTTGAATATTTAAAATCAATTAAATATTCCAATTTCAAATATCCAAAATTTACGGGTCGTCACATTCCTCCCCCCTTAAAAGAATTTCGTCCCCGAAATTACTGGTTAGAAAGAATGATCCATAATCCATTAACTATTTCCTCAACCCAAATAGTTTTTAACAACTTGCCAAAACAAATCTTTTTATCAAAGACACACTAACCCTCTTTCTAACTTTCCAGCTTATCCATTAGTTCCAAACAATATTACTTACTTATCAATTCAAATTTAAATTTGAAACCAAATTTCGAATTATCAAAATTTTTATAACTCCTCAAATTTTCGAAAATTTTTGCCAGCGTCTCCTTTGCGCGGCTAGCTCGGTACAACCACAAAATGCCTCTACGGGCTCCCAAATTTCAAAAGAAAACAAAACGCCAAGTGGCTAGGTCAAAAACCCAATCAAATTTTATACATAAATTTTAAATACATACCTTATTGTCGAGCAAATTCAAATTAATCTTCGAAATCAAAATCCAATTCCATTTTCCTATAGCCTTTATAATCCCTGTATACTTTACTTAACAACAATGTCCAAATTTACTTAGTGTATTCCCAATACCAAATTTATTTAAGAATTCCACCATTCATTTCTTAATTAATATAAGCATTTCATTTACTCATATTATTACTCTACCATTTTAGTCTTTATATCCACTTATTTTAAAACTGGATTTCCAATTTCATATGAATTCAATTTGTTTCATTTTAGATATTGAATTCTATTTACCTTATCTAAATTTCAAATTTGAAATCATTTGTCGTTACTGAAAATTTTCAAAAATTCAGATTTTTTTTCCTAACTCCCAAAATTTCCGGAAAAATTTGGCAGTCTCCTTTGTACGGAGGAGCTTTTGTAATTTGACAAGAGATATAAATATATATACATCGACCCACACGGTCGGAAAACAAAAAAACAAACAACAGTTCATATTTCCTAACTTTTATTGCGTAGGCGTACCTTATTTAGCATTTTTAAGCAAGCGGATTATTATTTTAGCATTTTGCATGACCCAATCCAGCCAAATGGCTTCCCTGAACCTGTACTTACTCAATTTAAACATGTAAGTACTAAATATATGAAATTTATTAACATTTCACTTACTTTCAATAGCTAAACACATGCATTTCATAAGAAACATACACCAAACACTTTCCATGAGCAATTTATATGATTGCAAAACTAATTCAATTGCTTTCAATTAATTCATATGCCATTTCATTCAATTTTAAGGGTTTACAATTCAATTTCTTACATTCAATTCATTTTTAATCCAAACAAGCTCATATTCAATTCAATTGATTTCAAAATCAATTTTATTTCACTTCTATCAATTCATTGAATTTATTTAATATCGTTTCCGTCAAACGACAATTTATTTCTACGCAATACGACTATATTCATGTGAATAAATAATTACTTAAGCTTATAACCAATTTAAATTAATTCCAACTCAATTTGTATTTGATTCCTTCCATTTTATTCATTCACAACCATTTTATTTAGCTCGACACATTTCATGCTTGTACTACTAACCATTCCCAAATTAATTCAACCCAAGCTTTTATTTAATGGTCTTCCATTCTTACTCGAAGTCGAGCTTCTAATTATTCTTAACTTAAGTTAATTTACTTCAATTTATCCCAACTTCAAACTTAAGTTCACTTCCAGTTAATTTGATTCTCATCTAATCAAATTCCATTTAATTCAGTTAGCCCATCCATTTTAATTTTAATTCACATTCTCAATTTATCAAAATAATATCCAAGCACATATTTAACTCATTTATACTCGAATTGGATTTTATTTGCAACTCAAATCATTTTCTATTATAATCCAATTCCATTTCATTTGACAACATTTCCACTTACATTTAATTCATTCGCAATCTAATTTGAATTTTATTTATAACCCGAGTTTATTTCACAATTCAACTTCTATTTTACCAAATCGGGTTCCATTCCCAAATCTCACCAACATATTCAATTTCTAATTTATTCCAAATTAGTTTACTCCCACTTCCAAATCAATATTTGATTTCTATCTTCAAAATCACTTCATTATTTTACTTGAGTTCAATTTAATTTATAATCCAAGTTTAGATTCCTATTTCACTTTCCAAAATACCAAATAAATTTTTATATTTGGCTTACTCCTTCCATTTTTAGATTTTAACTCGAGATTATTTAGCCCAGAGTATTTAATTCAACTCCCTTCTATTTCCTTATCAGCCATCGAAGATTATTTATTCCAATTCAATTTTTACTTCAACTTACTTCAAATACACTAGATATTATTTTCAGTTCAATTCAACTGATAGCTTAAGTTCATTTAATTCCACTCACTTCCTTTTACTTGGCTGAAATTAAAAATTAATTTACTTTTAACCTAGAATTATACATTTTATTTAGCCAAGTATATATTTTAATCCAATGGGTTCTCAATTCTTTTACAAGCCATCAAAATCTATATATTTTTTTTCAATCTTATTTAACTTAACTCCAGTTAAATCTAACCCCATACTATTCCTTTGACTTCACACAATTCATTTACATTTTATTAAGTAAGAGCTAAATTTTATTTAATGTATCCACCACATGATACAATTCCATCTCAATTATATTTCAACCTTAATTCAAATTAAATCATAATATTATTAAACTTAGCTTAAGTTCATTAAATTCGACTTACTCTTCTAATTTATTTCGTTTCCACACTTATTTTAAATTAGTTACATTTACTAATTTATTTTAAATCTCAAATAAAAGTTTATTTCTAAACTTTTGCTTCTTTAGTTCCTTGGGCCAAAATTCTACAATTTCCATTTAAATTTTAAACTTCCTTAAGTTTCCAACTTATTTAAATTCCATAAGCATTTTAAATTATCTTCCAGAGTTTAAGCAACATTTCAAAATCACCTTTGAAATCAATTATATCCAAAATCCTTTGCATTTCTAAAATCAAACCCAACTTTTGCAAACAATTCCAATTTAAAAATCTCCAAGCAGCAATTTCTCTCTTGGAAACTCGAAAATGAACATCGATGATGCTGCAGTCATCACCGAAGTTATTTTCCAGCGACCGAAAGAGTTCAATGTTTTTTTCTCCTTAAAACAATTTTCAAATATTTTTAATTTCAAATCTCTCCAGATTTCAAGTCCAATCCAAGAATATTTCTCAAATAATACCGCTATTATTTTTCCAAAACCTTTGGAAACATTTTAAAACTCAAAGGAATTTAAACTTTTCCCAAAATTTCAAGTTCCAAACCCATCCACTTCATATTCAAACATTACTCTGGAATTTTCATCTCAATTTGTTTTCAAATATTCCTTTGGAATTCTATTTCAAATTATAAATAACATTTACAAATCCCATTTGTATATGAATTTATTTCTTAGCTTTTAGTTATGATTTCAATTTCTTATTCGGATTTTACACAACAATGATAATAATTTAATATTATCATTTCTAACAACCAAGCAATCATATATATAACTATAATAGTTTAAGAAAATTATTTCCTTTATATACAAATATAATTTGGGTAAAATTATTTCATTTACCCTATTTTAAAACAATACCGTGTCGAATTGTTCTATTCAAGTGTTTAGAAACCCCTATCGGTAAAGTTGTACGGACTATTCCGACTAGAGTTCACAAGCCACTCAATAAATCAATAACACAATATAAAACCATTTATATTCACTAACAAATACGCGCTCATATCTATTATTACTCTCAAACTCATTCCTAGAGTACTACAGACTCTATTTCTAATGAGTAATTCCCACCAGAGCCAAGGTTATCACTAGCCTAAGCTCTGTACCAAGTGAAACAGCCTGCAAACCCGTACCTCTTGAATCAACACTATTCTCCAACATATCGACTCAAAGTGAACGGAAATACGAACCATTAGGATTAAAGAAGAAGAAACAAAATAACAACAGAATCTAACCATCGCAGCGGAATAAAATATAATAGATAATAACTGATCTTTACAGAAAAGAAACTATATCTGTTTATACATACATCACCAGAATACAACATCAGAGTACAATATAATCAACATCACAATTCAGGACAGTTATAATAACTTGTCACACATACAGAATACACAACACACACAACACAGCGAAATATACATCATATACGTGTGATACGTCTCGCCATCCAGCTCATCTCCTGAGCTCCACAGCATCATAACATGTATCCTATAATACTCGGTCTGACCCGAGCATTATAATAAAATAACACCCGAGTCAGTCTGGAAAACCAGCGTGAGAAAACACACTTATTTGGATTATTAAAGTTTTCCAAACCCTTTGAAATCAAAAGCATCTCGTAAGACCACGCCACAAATAATGTCGGGTTTTTACCTTACGATAGCCAAAACACTTTTTATCAAATTCGTCTAATATTATAATAGTGTCTATATACAAATACTTATTCTAATAGTTGAAATTGTTACATGATTAAATTCCAGCATACTAGCCACAAAGTGGGTTCTACAAAAAAACCGTAAAACACGCGTAGGGAGAATGGATTTCCAACTAATGACTAGGCACTAGGGTACCACATGTCACAGTACCTGGTCTAGATCAGTGTACGGAGGACCATGCCCGATCCCCTGCAACACAAGGCCGGAACTACCCCTTACTGGATAATCCCGAGTAAGATCACCCCACGATCGGGATCAGCAACCGCACCACTAAGCCAAAATAAAAAGGGACATCTAGACAGGGATGACCTCACCCTAATGGGCGCTACCCACATAGCCTTGCTGCATAACCCCTGATTTTCAGTCATTCCCGGTTGATGAGGCTCGAGGCTAAGCGTTACCATTATAGAACATTTCACTTAGAATGCTCACCGTCCACCTGACGATGTTCCGAAAGCATTCATCCATACAAGTCCGTTCCGGGTTCGAACGGAACCGAAGGCACTATTCCTACTACATCCATTTTGGAATCACCCTCAGGATTAGTAGCGACTAGCCCTTGCACTTTACTGCTCCATCTTCGATTCCAAACTCGTTTTCCCCCACGAAAATGTACAAACCGGATCGAAGTGGTTTTCGAGAAATTAATCTCGATCCCGGTCTCTTCGAAATAATCAGCGCATTGGCCAATATTGATAGTCGGTTATTTAACTATCAATTAACATTCACAAACATCCATCAAACAATAATTAATTTTCAAAATTATTTATTTACCTCACAAATATCTTCGCAAGATATATTTCCATTTTCAACCCTTTTTGAAAACGGTTTCAAAAACCACCTTTCTCTCACGGAGTAAAATCCCCAAATATTTTCTATCTCCACTGAAATCACCAAGTACAATACTTTAGATTTCTAAAATAATTTAAATACTATATTATAAAATATACTTTAAACAAAACATTTAAATTAAACTACTGAATACTTTATTCAAAAATATATACTAAAAGAATATTTAAAATAAAGCTACTTAATAAAATATAAAACTAGATTTTTAACTTTTAAAACATAATACCAAGTCATTTTTAAATAATTATTACTAAAATAAATTCGAAAAATACTTGCTTTAAAATTTAATCATTTAAGAATAATAAATTTTCTAAAACATACCTTTAATCAACTTTAAAACTTTAACTTATACTTTAGGATTTGCTTTGAAATCGTACTTGGCTATCCAGGAAAATATACTTCTCTTTCACATCTTAAAAATAAATCACTATTTATTTTTAACCAAATTTATCCATCCTTTAATAAATTACCACCCTGAATTTATACTTCCAAATATCCACTGATATATTACTTCACTTTGTAAACCCCGTTTATAAATTTCGTAGTCTCAACTTCCTTTTAAAATCCCAGTTTCAAGTACTTATCAATTCTCAAATTGATTTACAAATTTACTCCATTTAAAAATAAATTCTTTACTTATCCAATTTTATTTCAAAACTTATAAATTTCAGGTTTAACTTCCTTGTGATGATTTAAAATCTTACTTTAACTGATAATACAAATTTCCACATTTATTCCAAGATTTTCCTTTATTTCTTTCTAAACCATTATAACTCTGAATTCAAAAATAAATCTTTCATTGCTTTAAATAATATCACTTAAGTTTTAAAATTCATTATTTCCCTTTTATTCAAAATCCCCTTTCCATACTCGGAATTTATTTACTAGAATTTAAAAATCACTTTATCCTTCCCCAATTCATTCTTTAATTTATTTAAATTTTCTATAATTACTTTACTTAAACATTCTCTCATATATTTCCTTTTTCAAAAAAATCCAATTTTATATATTTTGATAACTCAGTATACTGAAAGGTATATTCAACCAACACAGCATCCAACATTTCAATTATCAATATAATTCATCATAGAATATCAAATAATCATCTCACAGAATTATTAGAACAATCTAAATAATTTTGAGGAATCCAGTTGGATCCCTCCAACCTGTTTCCCTGCATCCACAGATGTTAGCACAATACCAATTCCACTTCGAGGTGGAATATCATGGTATATGGGTTTATATAATATCATCCGCTATTATGCGGCGCATAGAGTCTCATCCGCTATATAATGTGGGAAATCAATCACTCCAATATATACTATATACTACTATATAATATACCACATCCAATCAATTCAACCATTCAACCAAATATTTAAATTTAACTATTTAAATTTAAATAAAACTCAGATGAGTGAGATTAACTCACCTTTGATTTCTAATTTGCAATCCATTCCAACCCATTTTCATTCCAGCTTGTTTCCATCATGTTTTTCAGACCTTGTATAAACATTTATACAATTAATTAATATTCGAAATAAATCGAATAATTTAATTTTTCTTATTTGATAAGTTTAGTTAACCAATAGCTTTATTTTTTACTAGAAATTTTATTTTTAAATTAGAAGTTTTCCTTTTGAAAATATATATACACTTATAAAAATAGATTATAAATTTCAAAAATCTACTTATATAAATTCCTTTAATATTTAAAATTTAAGCATGAGCACTAATATATATATATATTAAAAAAATCCGTTTTCTGTATAAAAATAAAATCTGCATTTATACTTTACCGTAAATCAAATGATGATATACATATATATACATATATATAAATCTAATTGAAAAATAAATGGCTTACATATTTAGCTGTAAATCGATTTCTGAGTTATATATATATTTAATAAAGTAAAAAGAAACTACCTTAAATTCGAATAGGAACCCAGAATTTAACGAGCTCGTGCGCCTGAACCAGGCCTACCGCCATCGCGACCATCGCTCTAACTCGCGAAACCCTAGTCGAACTTGAACACCTGCCCAGTTTGCCTTGAAGCTGCCGTGACTACAACCCCATCATCTTCGAAACCATCGCCTGATGCCTCGCGAACAACCCCGCAGCCTTCCCCAGATCTACCGCAAAACCCTACATTCTCCGACACACCGGAGTATGCCCTAACCTAAATACGCGGCCCTCCCAAGTGCGTGATTTTCGATTTCGAATTAATAGAGAGCGGAGGAAGGAGGGAATGAACGTGGATTTAGAAGTTGAGTGGCCGCCGTTTTTTTTTGAACGAAAAGGTTTTCGTTTGATTTTTTTCTCTGATTTGTTTTCATTTGAAATTGAAAAGGGAAAGAAGGGTTGCATGATAAAAGAGGAAGAGGCAAGACGTGATGTTGAACAGATGGTGGCATGAAGAAGAAGGCTATAGTGATACGAAGTGAATAAAAATACAGCTGATGTGAAATAATCTCAGCTGATGGTTGACCGGTGTATATATATAAATATATATTTTTAATTTAAATTCAAATTCAAATTATCTCGATAAATGCAACTTAAATTTTCGAAATCCTATCGAGGCATGCTGCTAGGCGTTTATAATGTTATACGCCTATTCCAAACGCAATGGAAAAGGTTTCGAGTCCTAACTCGATCGTATGGAGAAGATAACTTTTTGAACCCAGTTGTTATATTAAATTTCGATATAAATTTCAGCGCGTTTATATATCGTACGCTCACACAACCACTCCAATCACTACGAATATTGAAATCCGATAATAATACATTATTATGGATCCAATGGAACTGGTTTCGTCAAATTCCGAGACTGTGCCTCGGAAGGCTATTTTTAAATATCGATTTGAACGATATAATTTCAAAACTGAACAAAACACTGTTAAATTCAATTTTAAAAGTTCTATCACCTCCAGTATTTTTAATATGAACTTTATAAGCCTTGAAATTATTTTTAACAAGCCTAGAATTTCCGATTCAGCAATTCACCCAATTTCCAATTATTTAATTTAATAATTAAATTACCCAATAAATAGTGATATTTGAAATTCAAGTCAAAAATTCACCGTTGAATATTTAAAATCAATTAAATGTTCCAATTTCAAATATCCAAAATTTACGGGTCGTCACAAAAACCAAACCATTTCTATTAGAATATTTAGTGATATTATAATAATGTCTAAGGTGTAAAATATAAATAATTAAGTAGTCGTGATGCTTGTGAGTGTACACCACAACAATAATAGGTATACAATCAAAATCGCTAAGGCACGTTCGCTAATTGTGTAGGATTCCATAGAGGTGCCCTCGGAATTTCAAGAATGGTCCTCTTACACAAGGAACAGAGATATCCTCCCAAAGCATCATACATCCCTAGCTGATGTACCATAGGAAATACATAGCTAGCCTCCAAGGTCGAGTGCATCACTCACGCATGCTAACTTTAGGTAACTCTAGGTTAGAGTCAACTGCACCCTAATGGGTTAGCTAAACCCCCAAGGTTATGCATCCTATTACTGGTTCTAGTCATCTCCATTGGTGAGGCTACATCCGGCATTCCAATACATAAGTAACCACTCGAGTAGATCTCGACACATAAGTCCTCAATTTGAACAGATCTCCGAACCACATATGGATTCCCGCATCCTGAATAGATCACGAACAACTACATGTTTTCCAGCATGTCAAATAAATCTCGAATCTCCACATAGACTCCAGCATCTCGAACCAATCATGAACCTCTTCCAAAGCATAGAACGCATATATGGTTTTGGAGTGGTTACAATTTCGAGTCATCTCATATAAGTGTGAGAAATGCGGATTATGAATCTTAAGGCTATAATTAACATTAGAGGGGGGTGAATAGTGTTTTAAGGAATTACTAATTCTTTTTTAGTTTATCTTAATTTGAACACAAATGTATGCAATATTCAGACACAGATATGATCACAGAATCAAACACAGATGCAGATATAAAGTAAAAGCAATAAAGGAAAGAACACACCGGATTTTATACTGCTTCGGAGTTACCCTACATCCAGTCCCGCAACACAAGTACGGATTTCCTTTCAAAATCAATTCTTACAATTACACCCTCGATATCAAGGCCACGAGGTACACCGCTCCAAATTCACAATCCTATGGGTAGAGATACTTGATTTTACGGGCAACAAGTTCACCCGATTTATTTTCCAGGCTACAATCACACCTTTTCTCGCTCGATTGAATACAAAGAAGTCTATAACTCTGAATAGCACTGGGATCTTGTTGAGATAGTGATAGAGAATCAAACCAGAGATGATCTAGTTAGATTCAATGGTGATTTCGGCAGAGTAATGGTAAAAATGTATATAAAGAAATGTGGAAGAAGAAGAGGAGTGAAATCAGAGAAAATATGATTGTAAATTCGTTTAAAACAGCCCCTATTTATAGTAGAACAACAGCCATGTCCATTCGTGAAAGGATATGACGAATAGACATTTCCTTTGAAATTCAAACTTTTGAAATAAACTGTCACCTTGTCGACAAGGGGTCCTTGGGGTTGTCGACAAGCCTAAGTTATTTTTGGTAATTTGTTTTTCTTTGAAAATAACTTCTATCTTGTATTAAAACTATTTTAAACTTTATAAATATACTTAACTATAGTTAAAATACATAAATAAGTATAGAGAATAATATTTTGGTATATATAAAATTTTACTATAATTTTATATTTAAATCTAAGTATAAATATTAAAAGTTAAATATATTATAATTAAAAATAGTTTAAAACCAAGGATAACTTGATATTGAAAATAAAGATTATTTTGAGGCTAAAAGTATTTTAAAACCAGGATAGATGTTTTTGATTTAAAAAGGAAGATTTTGAAATCATTTTGAAAACAAGATATAATTTTGTAAAACATTTGAATAAAAGTTAGTGGATACAAAACAATTTTCCACTAGATTTTTCGTAGGTTCCATCCTACTTAGGGTTCCATCCCTTTAACGGGCTCGAAGTGGATTCCATTCCATGAATAAAATGGATTTTAAGGTCAGTGCTTTTCTAGGATTTTTAAATAAATTCCTAACTAAATTACTTATCTTGAACTCTTGATAATCTTGATACTCATGAGTCTTGAATCTTGATATCTTCGATCTTGAGTTCATCAGTTCTTGAATCTCTATACTGTACAGTCTTTATTCTTTGGTACCTGTATATATATCCTACATATACATATATATCTAAACAATAATGTTAGTATTTATATTTTATAATCTTATTCTAAGGTTGTTTTCATCAAAACCAACTTCTCAGGGACTAACAAACTCCCCCTTTTTGATGATGACAACCTTTGTTTGTAAAATATTACTTCTATCCTAATAACTCCCCCTAAAACTAATAACTCCCCCTTAATCTATGCTTAACTATCCAATTTTATACTTCTCCCCCTTTGTCATCAACAAAAACAAAGTTTAAATCTATACAACTCCCCCTTAATCTAATACTTATATTACATGTGATTATAATGATAGTGTTATCATAAATAATCAACACTTAATTCTGAAACTAAAACTTAGCCCTTAATAACTAACTCTCCTAACTAAGAATCCATATATGATAATATTTATAATAATGATAATGTGAGAATTCAAATATGAGAACACAAATCATTTATTAATTATATAATGTTATATTTACATTTGCGTAGAAAACGTAAGTAAGATCATATACAAATAACGATAAGAAAGAGAGAAAAGAAACTAATGTGTATCCTTGACAATGGGAGATCTATGAACTGAGCAATTTGGGTAGTGGAAACAGAAATTTCCACGTTGTTCGATTAGATTTCCATCCTTGTCAAAGCATACTTCGCCAACGCAAACAACATTGTCGTCATGTTCAGCGTGCTCTTCTTCCATGGGGGCTTCTTCTTCTTCCTCGTTGTCCTCTTGCACTTGAACACTTGAGGATTCTTCATCGATCAAGATGGGATTGGCGTGATTGTCCATTAGAAACTTTTGCAAGTTTCTAAGGATTTTTCCTTGCCGTTCTTGTTCTTTGGCCATTCTGATTTGCACCACTTGAATTTCAGTCATAAGTTGCAGTGCATCCTTCAAGGAAAACCTCCATTTTCATCACTCGTGCAAGCGTAGTTCGTTGAAATGGTCCGGTAGAAGGAGAAGGGAACGAAAAGGTTGAATTTTTGTTTGATATGGAGGAGGAGGCCATTTTTTTATTGTTTTCAGAAGTTAGAACAGAGAAAGAACAGAACAAATGAACAAAATTTCGAAATAAGAAGAATATATAACCACCCATTTGAATTTTGGTGGGAAAATTTCAAAATAAAAAAATTCGTTATATGTCAACAGGGGTAAAGGAGAGTTGTCGACAAGGTACTTATATTTTTGCTATTTGATTTATTTTAATTTAATTTTATTTATACTTGTTATATATTTATATTCTATATTTCAGTTATTGAACAAATACCTAATTCTCTTCTTAATTTAGTAAATATATATTCATTTAAGGGTTTTGTTAAGATATCAGCAATTTGATTCTCGAAATTAATATAATCGAGAGTAATTACTTCCTTACTTATATTATCTCTAAGAAAATGATGTCTGATGTCAATATGTTTAGTTCGAGCATGATGAGTAGGATTTTGGATAAATTTATTGCACTAGTATTATCACAATAAATTAGTGATTTTGAGATATTTAAACCAAAATCTTTTAAAGTTTGTTGCATATATATTACTTGAGAACAAGCCAAAGCAGCAGAAATATACTCTGCTTTGGTCGTTGATAAAGAAACTGTGTTTTGCTTTTTACTACACCAGGAAACCAGAGAATGCTCCAAAAAGTGACAAGTTCCACTTGTACTTTTTTGGTCTGATTTACAACCAGCATAGTCAGCATCACAGTAAGATATTAATTCAAAAGAATCATTTTTAGGATAAAATAAGTCATAATCAAAGGTGTGTTTAACATATCTTATGATATGTTTTACAGCTTTTAAGTGGGTCTCTTTAGGTTGGGATTGATATCTTGCACAGAGACAAACACTATGCATGATATCAGGTCTACTAGCAGTGATATAGAGTAGTGATCCAATCATTCCTCTATATAATTTTTTATCTACATCTTTCGAGAGATCTTCTTTACTTAGGTACTCATTGGTTGCCATGGGAGTGGGTTTTCCACTTGCAGTAGACAAAGCAAATTTACTAACTAGGTCTTTAGCATATTTTTCTTGACTGATAAAGATACCATTATCTAATTGTTTTATTTGCAATCCTAGAAAGAAGTTTAATTCACCCATATGACTCATCTCAAACTCTTTTGTCATTATTTCAGAACATTCTTTATTCATTTCAAAATTAGTTGATCCGAAAATGATATCATCTACGTAAACTTGTACTAGTTGAATATCATTTTTATTTCTTTTAGTAAAAAGATTATTATCTACTTAACCAATTTCAAAGTTTGATTGTAATAAGTAAGATCTTAGTCTATCATACGAGGCTCTAGGAGCTTGTTTTAGACCATATAGAGCTTTCTTAAGTCTGTAAACATGATTTGGTAATTTTTCATTTTCAAAAAGTGGTGGTTGTTCAACATATACTTCCTCTTTTACAAATCCATTTAAAAAGGCACTTTTAACATCCATTTGAAATAATTTGAAATTATTATGATTTGCGAAAGCAAGTAGAATCCTAATGGCTTCTAATCTTGCTAATGGAGCAAAGGTTTCATCACAATCTATTCCTTCTTCTTGACAATAACCTTGAGCGGCTAACCGGGCTTTATTTCTAACGACCTCACCTTGTTCATTCATTTTATTTTTATAAACCCATTTAGTTCTGTTATCTCGCCTTTTGGCAAAGCCGTGACACCAAGGAATTGACTAAGTAACCAATGATGGTCCGTCCTAGAGAACGATTATACGCAAGCTCACTATGGATATCGACGAATTTTGTCCGAGACCGGATCAAGCTAAAATTGATGTGACACGGCAAGCGAAGCTTTGAGAATCAACGTTCCAAATTTTAGGTCAATCTGAGTTCGTACGCTCAAGTTACGAACGCTGCAAAGTTGAGTAAAGACAGCCTACTTCGACTCCCTCAGGAAAGCTCACTTCGACTCGCTCAATTCGAATCCATAGGGAGTGCACATTTCGACTCGCTTCATAATCCATTAGGAGCGATAGCTTCTACTCGCTTTGTAACAGACAGAGGTGACAACTTCGACTCGCTCCGTCTGCTTACTTCGACTCGCTCCGTCTGCTTACTTCGACTCGCTCCGTCTGCTTACTTCGACTTGCTCCGTCTGCTTACTTCGACTCGCTCCATCTGCTTACTTTGACTCGCTCCGTCTGCTTACTTCGACTCGCTCCGTCTGATTACTTCGACTCGCTCCGCCTTCTCCGCTTCAACTCCAACACAGAATCACACTTCGACTCGCTCTGTTTCCTTCAGAAAACAACACTTCGACTCGATCAGCCTCGCATCCATCTGAAGACTTCTACTTCGTATCCATCGAAGCGAAGCAAAGCACACAGCCGATACAAACAAAGCCTATCGCCATCGATACAAACAAAGTGAGATTCAAGAATGACTCGGCCAAGGAAGTGGATCAACATGAGGAATGCTCGCCACGTCATCTGACAATCGCGCCCAGCTATCGAGTCGAACGAAAGCGAGTCGAAAGGGGAGCGAGTCGAACCAAACAGCCATCGAGAATTGCATTTCGTATCGATCATATCTCCTAATCTACAAGTCCAAATGCTATGAAATTTTCACAGAAGACTACATGCATGCTAAAGAATGTCCACGTCAAATTTCGACTCCATTGGATGAAATCTTGATTGAGTCGACATCTGTTCGTGTCGACCACGGATCGGACCAAAACTTCACGGGCTTGGGCGTGCGGGCTTAGGCGTGCGGGCCTGGTCACGTGCCAGAGAGGGTCTCCCGAGATCCGAGCGAAATACCAGCCTCCTACACCTATAAATAGACCCCGAAAGCCAACAGAAAGGGGGTTCTTCTTCCTCTTTGAGATCTCCAACGCCCGGACTCCGCTAGATCCAGATCTGAACTCCATTGCTGCTGCTACCAACGAATTTCACTGCTGCAAACCATTGTTATTCACTGTAATTTGCTGAAATCATTTGTAAACATCAAAGAAAGATCAATAAAGCAAACTACTTCATAGTGGACGTAGGCTATACGCCGAACCACTCTAAATCTTGTGTCTCTGTCTATTTCTTTCCTTTTTAAATTTATTATTCTTCATTTTTATCCTCTACAATACTTAGATCTGAGATCTGTGATTAGATATTGCTAATTTGTGTTCTTACACTGGTGCTTTCACGACATTTGGGGTTTGTGACCATTTTTGGTGCAAACAAGTTCCAATTATAGTTCTATTTTCAGGTCTAGGAACAAGTTCCCAAACATCATTTCTAGTGAATTGATTTATTTCTTCTTGCATAGCCAAAATCCACGAATCATCAGTTGATGCTTCTTTTGGATTTTTGGGTTCAATAGTTGATATAAAGGCTACATTGCTCATTTTACTTAGTTGATTTCTAGTTGTAACAACAGATTGCATATCTCCTAGTATATTTTCTATAGGATGATCTTTTAAAAGTGTAATCTTTTTATTAGGATGATTAATGTCATTATTAGTTTCAGTTGACTCCTGATTTTGAGTAATTAAATCCTCTTCATCATTTGTATCTTCAAAATTTTTGAGATTTTCATCGAATGAAACATGCATTGTTTCTTCAATGGTGTTAGTTCTTAAATTAAACACACTATATGCTTTACTTCTATTAGAATATCCAATAAAGATACGTTTATCGGATTTAGGATCAAATTTATCTAAGTTATCTTTTGTATTTAAAATAAAACATTTACTTCCAAAAATTCTAAAATAAGATACCTTAGGTTTCTTTCCGTGAAGAAGTTCAGAAGATGTCTTATCAGTTAAAGGTCTAATTAAAATTCTATTTAAAAAATAACAGGCGGTAGCAACTGCTTCTGCCCAAAAATGTTTTGGTAATTTACTATCTGAAAGCATAGTTCTTGCACACTCTTGAATCGTCCTATTTTTACGTTCTACTACTCCGTTTTGTTGTGGAGTTCTTGGAAATGAAAAATTGTGAGTTATTCCCTTTTTATTGCAGAATTCCTCAAACTTTTCATTTTCAAATTCACCACCGTGATCACTACGGATGGTTATAATTTTTACATAAAGTTGATTTTGAATCCTTTTTGTAAAGTTCTTAAAACTTTCAAAAGTATCACTTTTATGTTTCAAAAATATTGTCCATGTAAATCTAGAATAATCATCTACAATTACAAAAACATATTTACTGTGATTTATTGACTGAATTTGAGATGGACCAAATAAATCAAGATGAAGTAATTCAAGAGGTTTTGAAGTTGAAATCATATCTTTTAATTTAAAGGAACTTTTTCTAAGTTTTCCTAATTGACATGCATCACATAAACTATCTACTTTAAAATTCATTTTAGGGAGACCTCTTACTAGATCATGTTTTGACAGTCTAGATAACAGTTTGAAATTCAAATGCCCAAATCTCTTATGCCAAATCCAAGGGTCACCTGTATTTGCCAAAAGACACAGGTTATCATTTGAAACTTTCATACTAAGAATATAAATATTCTTTTTCCTGATTCCCTCAAATATTATGGTTGAATTATTATCTTCAATGTGACACTTATCTTTTTCAAATTTAATTTTATATCCTTTATCGCAAAGTTGACTAATACTTAGCAGATTATGTTTCAGATTCTTAACTAGCAAAACATTAGTAATAATAGGAGTTTCAGAGTTACCGACATTGCCGATGCCAATCACATATCCTTTTGAGTTGTCTCCAAAGTTAACCAGTCCTCCGTCTTTGTATATTATATCATTCAGCATATCCGGATTACCAGTCATGTGTCTAGAGCATCCACTATCGAGTATCCATTTATTCTTTTTGATCTGCACAATTTGTCCATTGTGGATTGATTCCTCAACACCCATAAAACATGTTTCCTGCACATCATACAAATTTGGTAGACAACTTGAATTTGAATATCGATTATATGCAGACTCATGAGACAATGATGATCTGAATATTTCTAAACTAGTATTAACAAGTTTTTCAAACATAGCCATTTTAAAAGCTTTTTCAAAATTCATATTATGAAACTATGAAAACCTTGCTCCGATACCAAATGTGAGAAATGCGGATTACAGATCTTAAGGCTAGAATTAACACTAGATGGGGGATGAATAGTGTTTTAAGGAATTACTAATTCTTTTTGAGTTTATTTTAATTTGAACACAAATGTATGCAATATTCAGAGACAGATATGATCACAGAATCAAACATAGATGCAGATATAAAGTAAAAGCAATAAAGGAACGAACACACCGGATTTTATACTGGTTCGGAGTTACCCTACATCCAGTCCCGCAACACAAGTACGGATTTCCTTTCAAAATCAATTCTTACAATTACACCCTCGATATCAAGGCCACGAGGTACACCGCTCCAGATTCACAATCCTCTAGGTAGATATACTTGATTTTACGGGCAACAAGTTCACCCGATTGATTTTCCAGGCTACAATCACACCTTTTCTCACTCGATTGAATACAAAGAAGTCTATAACTCTGAATAGCACTGGGATCTTGTTGAGATAGTGATAGAGAATCAAACCAGAGATGATCTAGTTAGATTCAATGGTGATTTCGGCAGAGTAATGGTAAAAATGTATATAAAGAAATGTGGAAGAAGAAGAGGAGTGAAATCAGAGAAAATATGATTGTAAATTCGTTTAAAACAGCCCCTATTTATAGTAAAACAACAGCCATGTCCATTCGTGGAAGGATATGACGAATAAACACTTCCTTTGAAATTCAAACTTTTGAAATAAACTGTCACCTTGTCGACAAAGGGTCCTTGGGGTTGTCGACAAGCCTAAGTTATTTTTTTTTCTTTGAAAATAACTTCTATCTTGTATTAAAACTATTTTAAACTTTATAAATATACTTAACTATAGTTAAAATACATAAATAAGTATAGAGAATAAAATTTTGGTATATATAAAATTTTACTATAATTTTATATTTAAATCTAAGTATAAATATTAATAGTTAAATATATTATAATTAAAAGATAGTTTAAAACCAAGGATAATTTGATAATGAAAATAAAGATTATTTTGAGGCTAAAAGTATTTTAAAACCAGGATAGATGTTTTTGATTTAAAAAGGAAGATTTTGAAATCATTTTGAAAACAAGATATAATTTTGTAAAACATTTGAATAAAAGTTAGTGGATACAAAACAATGTTCCACTAGATTTTTCGTAGGTTCCATCCTACTTAGGGTTCCATCCCTTTAACGGGCTCAAAGTGGATTCCATTCCACGAATAAAATGGATTTTAGGATGTCAGTGCTTTTCTAGGAGTTTTAACAAAATTCCTAACTAAATTACTTATCTTGAAATCTTGAACTCTTGATAATCTTGATACTCATGAGTCTTGAATCTTGATATCTTCGATCTTGAGTTCATCAGTTCTTGAATCTCTATATTGTACAGTCTTCATTCTTTTGTACCTGTATATATATCCTGCATATACATATATATCTAAACAATAATGTTAGTATTTCTATTTTATAATCTTATTCTAAGGTTGTTGTCATCAAAACCAACTTCTCAGGGACTAACAATAAGTACACTCCACTACTTACCAGGCGCTCCTAAACCAATCGATGGACTTTTGGTAAACTCAACTCCGATTCTTTTGGAAATAAACAGACAATACATAAGAGCACAGATCACCTCCTAACCTTTTATGTGGATGGATTTCCTTATCATTTATCCTAGAAGAACACAACGAGTTTATACATACAGTATAGCATTATTGAAGATGACCGTACCATATAATTCTTGAGTTTCTTCTAGATATTTCTAGAGTTATATTTAGTCAATTTCAACACAAATGAGAATGAACACATAAGAGAAACTAAGTCCCGTATATTTCCCATATGCATGTAACACCCAAAACATGACTGACATGCATAAGCACAATCAAGTCGTATATAATCCCCTTTTTATTTAATTAATCCTTTATTAATAAAAACCACTTTTATGAGTAAAATTCCTTTTTATCTAATAAAACTTCTTTCATTAATTAAAAATCCACTTTTCATTTCTACACATTTCAATACTCTCAAAAGTATTAATATACTTATCTCAATGGTATAAGTATATTCACAAATCAATAGTAAGTTTTACTTACTTTAAACCAGTCAAAGAGGTTAAAAACAAATCACTCAACATTATTACTATAAACTCCTTCTCTCTTTTATACTTTAAAACTTATACTTTTCTGGTTTTTCGAAAGATTCCATAATTTTTATCATTTTTAAAATACCATTATTAAAGATCTAAGTATTTTCTCAAAATCATTTAACAATATTTTACCACTTTAAAATATTATTCAAGGGTTTAAAAACAAACGTTACTAAAACATTGTTTACAACAAATCCAAAACACTTTACTTAATCATTATCTTCATAACTTTCTTTTAAAGATTATATTACTTTTCATAAGTATAATTAAATGAGCTAAAAACAATTGCTGCTTAAGCATCATTACTGTAAACCCAAAATTACTTTTATACTTGCCAATAGCCTTGAAACACATCCATTTAAAGATCTAAGTACATCTTCACTTTTTAAACAAGGTGTTATACCTTTTTAATTATTTTTACACAACCATTCATTATAACATAAGTGTTATAATCCCAAAAATCTCTTTAAAATACTTATAAAATATGCTTTAAAACACTTACTCAAACTATTACTTAAAATATCTATTTTACTTTATTTAAGAACCATAAAACAAGTTTTATATTTAAACCCCTTACTTAAACCATTCATAAATGATTATAAAATCATATTCAAACTTCAAATTTCCTTTCAAAATACTTTTATACCATTTTCAAACTCCTTTAAAAGTGTAACGACCAATAATTTTGGTTATTTGAAATTGGAATGTTCAATTAATTTTAAATATTAAAAAGTTAAATTAAATTAAATAACTCGAATTTTAAATATAACGATTTATTGGGTAATTTAATTGTTGAATTTAATAATTGAAAATTATTTTATAATTTAAATCTTGGATTTTTTTTGAGGAAAAATGATTTAAAGGCTTATTAAATTTATATTATTAAGAATGAAGGTAATAAAACTTTTAAATTTGATTTAAAAGTGATTTCACTAATTTTGAAAATAACTCGTTTTAATTAACGAGTGAAAATATTCTTCCAGGGCACAGTCCCGGATTCGATGAAACTAATGTCATTGGATCCGTAATAGTGTATTATTATCGGATTTCAAATTTCGTGTTGTTTGGAGTTATCGTTTGATCGTACGGGATAGAAACGCGTTGAAATTAATATTGAATATTTAATATAATAATTAGGATCAAAAAAGCTATCTTCTCCATACGATCGAATTAGGTCTCGAAACTTGTTCCATTGCGTTCGGAATAAGGTTATAACATTAGGAACGCCAACCGACATGCCTCGATCAAGGTTCGAAATTAAATATCTGGATATTTCGAATTTTAAACAATATATTATCTTCGATTTAACTTCTTGTCAGCCGACCTACCCTATACTATCCACGCCTCCCTATATGATGCTTCCGAATCTACTATCCCTCTTCATCTATTTCAAACATCTTCAGGAAACGAAAAGGAAAAAAAGCTTCCTCTCTAAAAAAAAGATAACAGCGAAGCAACAACTCCCTTTTAAATTGCTCGATACTCCCTATTTATCTTTAGCATCATCAGGCATGGCCGGTTGATAAAGAAAATCAAAACAAAGTAAATTAAATCTATTAAATTTTAATGTTGGATCTTTGAGCTTCTTGTGAGGAAATCTAACATATGCGTGAACATTAAAGATCTCGGCTTCCATTTTTGCATTCGACAGTGGAAACATGAGCTCAAAAATGGTTAGGGCTTAAGAAATCGATCACTGTGATGATCGATGTGAAGTTTGGAGATCATATCTGGGTTCGGAGTAGCGGAGAGATGTGATGGTGGTTTTCGTGAGTGGTCCGATGCGTGTTTGGGAGGTTCGACTGTCGCGCATCGAAGGGGGGATCCTAGGTGACACGATGGTGGTTAGGGGCTCGGATGATGTGTGATGGTGATGAGCATATCAAGAAGGGGGAGAGGAAGTCGATGGCGTGGTCGGAATGTGCAATGGAGGCTCGGAGATGGGTGTCAGTGGAAGTGCGTGCACGGCCTAAGGGGATTTCATCGTGCATAGGAAGAAGAAAATGGGAAGATGGAAAATATGTAAATATATGGATGTTATAATTAATTTATATTAATATATATATATATATATATCGATAACTTATAAAAATTCATAACTCTCTCATACGAGGTCCGATTAGGATGAGACTTTTTGAGCTGCGGTCGTGATGACGAGAGCTTTACAATGGAATTGGTTTGGAATTTTTCATAGTCAACTGGAATTTTAGATTAAATCGAATGTTGTTCGATTTAATTCAAAATCTGGATGTTCGGCAAATAAAAAATGAGGTGAGTAAATCTCACTCATTTGTACCGCTGGTTTTAATTTAAAATTAATTATTGGTTGATTGGATGAATTTATAAATTATTATCAATTGGATATTATATTATATATAGTAGTATATATATTAGTAGTTGGATATATTTCCGTCGATTGGAGCGGATGGGACATTATGCGCCCCGCATAATAGTGGATGGAGCTATATTACCGCGATATTCCGCCTCGAAGCGGGATTGGTATTTTATGTTATATAACATCTGTGGATGCAGGGAAATAGGTAAGAGGGATCCAACTGGATTCCTCAAAAATGTTGATTTTAATTTCATATATAGTAATATATGACGTGTTAGAATAATCTGTTATAGATTATGTTATGATTTGATTGATTGGATGCTATAGTAGCACTGGCCTTAATTTTGGCATTTTAAATACCATAAATATTATTTTTGAATATGAAGGAGTTAAAAGGAGATTTTGGATATAAAAATATTTATATCGAATTTGGATTATTTTAAAGGAAACTGATTTGGATAAAGCAATGATTTGATTTTGGGTTATACTTAACTATTCGTAAAATGTTTTAAATAGATATTTTAAAATAATTTATATAAAGGATTTTTAACAATGGATTTTTAAAATGATAGTTCTTAAATTATGGAAAAGAAGTTGAAATCGATATTTAAAATAGATTTGTAAAATAAATGGGATGTATAAAGAAATGGATTCAATAATGAATTTTTTTAAATGAGATTATTTTTATAAATAAGTGAAATCCAAATGAGTTATTAAACTTATAAAGAATGTTTATAAATAAGGGGAAATGATTATCAGTTGATAAATTGGAAATATAAATTTACAGTTTAAATTTATATCGAGATATGGAAATCAGTTTTTGGAAAAAAAATAGTGGATTCTATTTTTGAAATGTGAGAATGATTATGAAATTGAAATGCAGTCAATGTGATATGAATCGAGAGGTATTCATAAATTGAAATTGGTAATACTGGATTTAAAAATAGATTTTTGCTGAGAAATTAAAATTGTTTTAAAATGGGATTTTTATCTATTAAACTATATAGTTAAAGCTATTTTAGTATTGAAATATTTTGAAAAGTGGATTATTCAAATATTTAATATTTATTGAAATGAATTCACATTTTTATAATAAGCTTTGTAAATCGATTATTTTTATTTAAAAATGAATTGGAAATGAGTTATCAATGTTTATTTAAAGTGTTTTAATATTTTAAATAATTACTTAAACATGTTTTAAAAATAAAATATTATTCATTAAAAATACTTATCATATATATAGAGTTTTGAAATGATTGTAATTTATTTATAAATTCTCTCGAGATTTGTAAATGGGGTTTATTTAATGAATATGATTTTGATAAGAGGAATCTTATAAGGAATTTTGGAGATAATGAAATTTCCACAAATGTTGAAATATGGGAACTTCGAAAATGAATCTAAATTCATGAAAGAAGTTATAAATTGTTAGTTGGGTTTATAAAAGAGTATAATCTGTTTTGGGAATTTTAAAAAGGAATTTATTAATAATTCCAAAGTTTTATGAGATAAGTTATGAAATATTTCCTAAGTTTGATACTAAAATGATTTTGGAAAAATATGTTTATAAATATTTTCCTAAGTATTGAAAGGAGGGTTTTGGAAATATTTTAAGTGTGAAATGAATGGTATAGAAATATTATTTTTTCTGTGTTATAAATTGAATTCGAAAATATTTCTAAGTGTTGATATGGTTTTAAAAATATTTTGTCCTGGATTAGTATTTGAAATTGTTTTCAAATGTTGGAATGCTGAAAGAAAGTTGAATATATATATCCTTGTAAAGATATTTTGAAATGAATGTTTTGAAAGATTTATAAAATTGAGCCTAGTGACTGCTTATGTATGTGATTTGATAGTTAAATAACCGACTATCAAATCCGTCTAATTTCGTTAATCGTTTCAAAGAGACCGGGATCAGATTAATTATCCGAAAACCACTTAGATCTGATTTGTGCGTTACGAATTGTGATATCGTGAAGATAATGAAAACGGTGATTTTGGAGATCCAGTTTGTTCAGACCCAGAACAATTTGTATGGATGAATTCTATCATTTGCATCATGGTCAGGAAGGCATTGTTAGCATTCCAAGTATGAATGCTATTCAAAAGGTAAAACGTAGCCTCAAGCCTCATCAACCGGGAATGACTAGAACAGGGGAGATGCAGCAAAGCTAAGTGGGTCACACCCAAGTAGGGTATGTTATCACTTTTCTAGATACCCTCGGATATATTATAATTATGGACATGGTTGTGCATGGAAAAGAGAGCGCTCGATAGGGTGGGAACACCCGGGGTGATAACATATTCGGTACTATCCAGTAAGGAGTAGGCTGGTCTTGTGTTGGCAGGGATAGTTAGGTACGATCTCGGTACATTTTTCTAGAGGTTTACTATGGTGGGCGGTACCCCAGTAGCCCAGTCATTGTATGGAATCCAATATCCACTACGAGCCTGTACGATTTTAGATGTGCCCAACTATGCTGAAACGTGAGATGCAAGCATTTCAGCTATTTTATAGTTGATTTTCTATAGACACTATTATAATATCAGATGATTTTGATATAAAATGTTTTGGTTATCGTAAGGTAAAAACCCGTCGTATTTATGTGTGGCGTGGTCTTACAAAATACATTTGATTTCAAAGGATTTTGATAACAGTAATAATTCAAATTGAGTGTGTTTTCTCACGCTGGTTTTCCAGACTGACTTGGGTGTTATTTTATTATAATGCTTGGGTCAGACCGAGTATTACATATTCAGGTTAGGATGCTATGGAGCTCAGGAGACGAGCTGAAGGATTTTCAGGCGTATTTCACGTACTTGATTATATTCCGCTCTATGTGTATGCTGTATATTCAGCACTTGTGAGGACAAGTTATTATAACTGTCCAGATTGATTTATTGATTGTTGTACTATGATGATGGTATGTATAATAACAATTATATATCTTTTTGTATAAAGATATGTTATTATCTATTATATATTTTTCCGCTGTGATTGTGAGATTCTGTGTATTGTTGTTTCTGTTTTCTTATATTCCTTTTTCTTCTTCACCCCTAATGATCTGCTATTTCCGGCACTCGATTACTCGTCATGCTATACTATGAATGTATTGATGTTGATTTTTGAGAGTCGAAAACGTTGAGCCAATACAAAAAGATTTTAGAAAAATATCTAAAGTATCTGACCATTATATACTTTATTAAGACAAAATTTTCAAAGTGCATATGTAGTAACCTTTTCGCTATACAGACTTATGCAACATCATTTCACAATATCCATAAATTTCTAAACCAAGTCCTTTAGGTCAAACACACTCGAACAGGAGTAAAGAACAACCAAATATATTTTTCATAATATATTCACATTTGAACCAATTTAATATATGTCAAATATAAGGGATTTCAAAGTGCATTTATAGCAACAATTTCGCTTTAACTATTCACACACAATTTCCAACTAAATCAAACAACGTCAAACATGTAAACAAGTCTGGGCCACGATACTTGTTTTGAAGGGTTTTAAGAGAGATTATACTACATATAATGTTGTCACTTGCTTTTAAAGCAAGGAGGGGCCCAAAAATAATAACCTGCATTGTTATCTATTTTAATTTATATACAACAAACATTATATCACAACAATATACAAACCAACTAGTGAGTAAACTCACTTAAGCCCAAACCAGTCCAAGATGTAGAGAATCCCGATATGAGTGCAATGGCAAAGACGGCGTCTCGATTAGACCTCGTATGCAAAATTTATCGATTTTGTAAGAAATCGACTTAATAACTTAGTTAATTAGTTTAATTAATTACTAATCACCACTTACCCTCTTATCCTTTCTTCCTCTCTCTAAATCCATTACCATGCATGCATAAATCAAACCCAAAACCACACTATGCACGACCATTAGTGATATGGAGCTCTGGTCGACAGAATCGAGTGCCGTTTGTGCCAACGATCCTCTCTTCTCAAGATCGATGCATCGACCTTAAAAATGTGAAGCTCGACACCCTGCAATAAGTCGCGACCTGCAGCCTTGACCACTGTAGCCGATAGTCGCACATCATCTCTGACCTCCGACCCCACTATTCCACTTCTCTTCCGCCCCAAGTCTAACGCACTTAACGCCATCATCTCCGGTCACTCCTATCCACGACATCCACATAGCAACACGACAAAGCACATGTCGCACCACTCAATCAGCTGCTGCACCACCCTATCTTGCTACCACGCACTGGCCTTCACATAAGCAACTCAATGGAACAATCGCCATGGCCTAACTCCTTCCCAATCAATGAAAAATGCAAACCTTAGTACACGGCCAGCAAATGTTGAGCACCCCATTCATCACCACATGCTACATCGCCTATACCAATCTGAAGCTCACTCTCATACGAACCAAACAAATCCAAATCGTTGAATTCTGATGCCCTAGCTCTTGAAACAATTAATTGAAGAAGAGGAGAGGAGGCGGCTACTTACTGAAGTGGAGAAGAGGGGTGTGAGGAAAATAAATTAAGGGTAAAGGAGTATTTATAAGAAAATATATATTATATTTTAATTCACTTAATTAAACAACTACACGTTTCGAGCTTGCACGACCACACAGCACGTCCGATCACCATGAAACTCATTGGCGCACAACTCCATATTCTGGTCCCAATAACACTGGTTTCGTCAAAATCCGAGACAGTGCCCCATGATGATAATTTCACACATTAATTAAAAAGAATTATTATTATTAAAATTAGTTTAATCCCTTTTAAATATAAATTAAAAGTTTACCATCTCCGTTTATTATTTAAAAAGAATTTAATAAGCTTTAAAAATCATTTTTGCAACATTAAATCCTAGATTTACATATTTAAATAATTCTGATATTTAAATAAAAAGTGTTTGAAATTCTAGGTCGTTATAATAATAAAGTGTGGAATGAGTCAGCCGCTTATAGAGTGTATGATATATCCGTTTGGGAGATACGTTTGATGGAAATGACTAGGCGCTTAGTATACCAAGTCCAATATATTAATTGGGGCCTACTATATTAATCGAGCAAGGCATATTAGACTTGAGAGATCAGATAGGCACGTAGCCCTAAAACTGCTTAAACTACTTTTATTGCCTGAGAATCTTGTTACCAAAAAGCCGGCTGAACCGCGCTTTGAATTACGAGTTGATGGCAAAGTTTCTTTTAAACAAAGCAATCTAGATGGCATGGTTAGTGGATAAGCAAGTTGTAATGAATAGGAATCCACTTCTATTTATTCTGCATTCATTGATTTGGAACAAAGGTACGTGACCTACTACCTCACATATGCAATGAATCGCTAATCACTACCCCTTAGTCTCTTGCTCTTGTGTGGCTACCGAGGTAGCGTAGGATCAATGAGGGACGGGTCTCTTATGAGAAGGAGTTTACTGCCATACCCACGGTTAGCCCTATTCTTTCTTAGCTCACAACAACTCAATTAGGTTAACTCACTATGGTGCGAACTTCTTCTAGTACCAATTTCCCCTAACTCTCTATATGTTTTCAATACCAAAACTTTTACAACATCATTCCCCCCACTGAACGAATGCCAATACACTAGGTGTGCGGATAAGTTCTATAACAACTGATGTCAAGTCAGTAATAAATACAAACTGGCAATGACCAGCTCGCTAATAGTGAATTCACAAACTCATGAGTTTGGTAGGGCATTATAGTCAATTCATCGGTGTATTCCCTTAGATTAATTACCATATATTTTCCTAAGGTCATTCACCGATTTTATTAGCCAACTCAATTTACTATTATTGTTTCCACTTCATTTTTTTCAATTCATTTGAGGAAGATTGAAGGTACACCCTAGTCGGATTCAATGAGAGGTAGTCTGCGTAGAGTCCAAATCACCGATATGGGCTTTTCCATTATTTTTGGCTCATTATGTAGAAACTGGTAGAAGTGAATTTGCGGTGCAAACAACATGGGGTTAGGCCCAATAGCCATTTTCTGTTATTGCATATATATATATGGAAGCCAGTAAGATTTGCTATGCACCTTAGGGGTCAACATTCGCGAATAAGCCGGTATTTCGATTACGATTTTCTATATGATTACCATATGAATAGAGTCAACATGGTGTCGACACTAAACAAATGACTCCCAAGTGCATTATCTCATGTTGTTATAGGGCAAACTGTTGACTATAAATCAAACCGTGAATCTGTTATTAGAACATCTCAACAAGATATTTGTTATCTATATGTCGATTTCTTTCTGGTCAATTTGCTGACGCACTATGTTCGTTTCTTATAGCTTTCCGGCAATTCCTTGTCGTTATTTGTTTGTTTGATTATGGAAATAGCCACATAATCCATATACTTATACCATCTTCGAATTAGGAAGGAATAACAATAGTGGGTTTCCATCATCGGCGTATCCGCTTGACTTTGTTTATTGATAAACCAAGGTACCCCACCTCAATCCTTAATCCATTCAAAATGAGTTCATTAATTCACCATTATTTCATTCTTGAGCTAGGATAAGACCTTTGACTTTTTTTCATCTTGCTCCTCCCCCAATTGATCGGGGTAGCCTTAGCCGCACAAAGCAAACTGTGCTAGGTTTTCGAATTTAGTATAGAGAGATGCTCAAAGCTGGAACATAGAGAGAGGTAAATTGGTATGGAGTTTGGAGGATTGAACTAACATTATTTGACAGGAAGGAATAAGTAGAGTGGTTTGATCCCAAATGAGAGCTTACTAACTCCATGCCTGCTAGGGAGAAAAGGCATGTAACTAGTTCGGGTTGAAAAGCTAGCTATGCACCTTTCTTCTTGTAGTCTTATGGGACAAAGCTTGCTTCTTTTACTGTTCCATTGCGGATAAGCCAGGAGTATGGGTTCCTGGTCCATAGACTAATTGTTCTCATTTCTTGGGGCACTACTCACAAAAGATAGAACTCGTTTATCAACCCTAGCAGCCTTACCAAAAGTTCTAAGAGAGTGAAAGACCAGATTCGTCCATTTTTGCGGGTACCAGATAACTTCTTTGGCAGTTTAGTCCACAGTCAGTTGTCTGGTCCCTTGTTGGTTGTCATCTTCCTCTATGTTGATTGCTTTAGTCGTCCTTCCATCGCCTGGTTCAACCTGTTCAATTAATAATCATTCTGGGCTAGATATAATTCTACAGCAGCTGCCAATGGAAGAAATAAAGAGTAACCTGAGCTTAGGTTGACTCAACAGATATGTCTCTTATGGGAACCAATACCCAGATCCTATAATACAATCCCAGTCTTTGTCAAGCTCTTTAATTCGGGCAAGTTATGACGTATGACTAATGATTCTCTTCTTATATTCATATTAAATATTTTTTCTATAGACCAATAAGACAATGTTCATATTCTTAACTAGATCTTTCTTACCCTCCCTTCGGTCACCATCATCATCAACAGTTATGTTAATTGCTTGTTTCCAAATCCACCTGCCACTACAATAGATAGGTCTTTCAGAACCTCATTTCCAAAATCATATTAGTAAAAATCCAAACTTGCACACCAACTTACTCATATAAGGAATGAGTCTACCCTACCCAGCCATCAAGTTAATAACCCTCCCAAAGAAACTAAGCACTAGTATATTAATTCGGGCCTCTTGTACCTTTATTATAGTAGTTCGTTTAGTGTTTAGCCCGAAGTCTAGTCAGTGGTTCAAAAGCTTGTCCGAGTATAACAACTTACTAACATGTCGGCCCTATCTCTTAAAGGCTTCCCCTTATCTATAAAAGAAATTTCCAGTATATGAATTGGACGGGCCAAGTGAATATTCTTCCTGAGTCTGAATTTGTTAAGTTGGCTCAACATGGCCTTTTGACTTTGAAGGGCAGACATGGTGAACTGATTGGACAATTGCCACTAGAATGATAGCAAGCATCCCTCACTAAAGTACTTGCAGTAAACAAAGAGAACAAGCTAGGATCAATCTCCATAATACAAGCACTAAGTTGTATAATCACTGTTTAAACTGACAAGGGGACAGACAAGCAAAGCATGACATGCTCTGATCCAATTGCTTTTTTGTCTATGCTATGGACTAAATAGAATAGTTCTCCTTACATTTTTGCATAGGATAATTGTAACATCTACCTAATTGGAGGCCCAAAACCAATGACTACGGATGCTGTAGTCATCCATAGTTATTAATCCTCGGCGACCAAATACAACGGTGTTAGATATATTGATACGCAGATCACAAGAATATGGAAAAAATTTAACAAATTAAAAACACATTTCCACATTCCATTCAAAACATTTCATGTTCATTACCACGTTCAGAAAGATATAATTATTAAACATACACCAAAGAGCGACATATGAAGACGCCCCCTTGATTGCAGAGTATATAATAAGGCTAATAAGTCTGCCTTTACTTCCAATACACAGCGGAAAAGATACCTCTAAATAACTAACTGCCTCCTGCATGCCTAAGGAAGCTTTATTTGTCTAAGAAGAAAACCTGAAAACCCTAAACCTCAAACTACTCAAAATCAATTGAGTACCCGAGAGTTTAAGGGAAAAACAAAAACTTCGAGTCAGACATAAAGCCTGGTGTGAATAATAATCTAACATCTCAACCATTTAGATATTTAGTGAGACCACGCCGCTTAGCGGAACGGGTTTTGCCCTCACTAATATCCTAAAACCTTATATAAAACCATATACCGTGCTCCTGCATCCACAATGGTTAAAAACATAGCATTTCAAAATATTATGATGATATACATATGTAAACATTTTGGATATTCCGTCCCCAGTTTGATTGACTCCCTGTAATATTTATAGTTTCTAGGGTCACTATTAACCTATTAGTTTTCATGGGTTTACTAATAACCTTTTTATAATTCATGGACACCCTGTCCTATTTCAGAGTTATCATGGGATCACTAAGAAACTATAGGCCCCTGCCAAATAACTTAATTAATTCATGGGTTCCCCTGAACCTATTGGTCATTCCAATAACTCATCTTTTATCCTAGTTTTCATGGGTTGACTAGGAATCTATGGATTCTCTAGTAACTCCCTTCTTAGCCTAGTTTTCATGGGTTGACTAGGAACCTACTGATGCCTCTAATAACTTCTTTCTTATCCTAGTTTTCATGGGTTGACTAGGAACCTTTTGACTGATGTCAATACTTAATTCAGATATAGTTTTCATGGGTTCACTACAAACCAATTGGCCCCTGCCAACCATCCTTAATACATAGTTTTCATGGGTTTACGATGAACCTGTTGGTTACCTCCAATAACTTCATAATCATAGTTTTCATGGGTTTACTATGAACCTGTCTCCCGGACATCTACAAGATTTAGGCATCCTATATTTTGGTCTCCCTAACTCCCTGGATGCAATTCTACTCATTCGGGAGTTTACTCAATTTATATTCACTACTGGATTAACCTAGTTGGTTCTTCTACCCCTTTATCACCAAAATATAGTTATAGGTTCTTTATCATGTGAATATATTCATATTTGAAGAAGCAAACATAACAACTTAACAATACCACTTCCGTGGGTTTAATATTCCTGAATACACTTACATATAAAACATGGTTAATCCCCTTTAACCTATACTTTTATCAAGGAAATACTTCTTCAAGTTTACATACATGAAATCCTTTCAAACTCCTTTATTTAGCCACGGGTTTTTCCTTTAAAAATGAGTTTGGGTTTAAAAAGCCTTTCGATACCTTCGAAACCTAGCTTTCGACCTCATAGGATGACCTCCTTCGAAAGCATTAAAATCTATTTTCAAAACACCAGGCTCCTGCCTTTCAAATAATTTAAAACCTTCATTTCGAAACCTTTCGATTGTGTTAAAGTATTATCATATAAATACGGAAGCATAGCTTCGAAACCACTTGAAAGTACCCCTTTCAAAACCATTGAAGGTTACCCTTTCGAAATCATTGGGTTTATATTTAAAACATCAATTTGGGTCAAAGTGAACATAAGCGAAATCACCTCTTTCGAAACCATCCTTTATCATATAAATTTTTTAGGGAAAGCTTGATTGTGTCAGCACCATCCTTTCGAAAGCATTAAAACATCTGGGTAAAATATTGGAAGGTTGGCTTCGAAACCCCTTCCAAAACCATTGCCTTCGAAATCCCTAACCCCCTTTCGAAAGCAGTAGGAAGCGGCTTATATTTATAAAAATAAACAGCACCTTTTGACGGCATTGATCTCTTCAATACCATCGAAAGGCATCAAAATCATAGAAGGGTTTCGACTTGGTCGAAACTACCCCCTTCCGAAAGCTTCAATAAAAATCTAAGTAACTCCTTCGGAAGCTACTACTTTAAAACAAAGGTGGCAGCTCTCCTTTAAAAGCGTCTTTTAAAATACCCTTTCGAAATCATAGGTTTCGACTACTTCAAAAGCCCTTAGTAAGCAGGCAAACGCTTTTCTTTTTAAAACAAAACAAAACAAAGGAACCAACACCTTCGAAAGCTATGTTTCGACACCTTACCTTTCACCTTTCTCCAATCCACTATGTACCAACTAAATGATACCATCTGACTGGTTTACTGGTTTTGACCTAGTAGGTTTCAACTAGGTTGGAGGCGAAAGCTCTGGGTCGAAAGCTCCTTCCAAAGGAGGCGGAACCTGCTTTTCTGAGCAAAAGGTTGTTTTTACTAAATAAAGCAAACTTTTTGTAACTAACTTGCCCTCTTGTAAACACATGATTGGTTACATTAAATTCTCAAATTATTTTACTAAAATTTGCTGCATTTTCTCAGATCTAAAAACTAAATAACATTTAACAAATAAGCCCTTCCTATTAACAAAACAATTAAATCATTTAGGTCTTCCTTCCAAAATAATTTAATTTCCATGCTAAATCACTTAGTAAAAATCCTCAAAAATTTCAAAAATTCACTTTAATCATGTTGCCTAACATATCAAAATTTCATACCCAAATTCTTAATATAATTTCCGAAATAAATTTATAAACCCAAATAACCATATTTTCCTTTGAAAATTCATAACTAATTCTTCACGGCTTGGAAAATTATAAAAACTGAAACTCATCTCCAAAATCATGTTTCTCATAATATATTATTTTCCATGGCATTTAAAAATCATTTAATCTCGGTTTTGCCCTAAAACCGTGCATATTTCTTTTTAAACAATCTTGTTTAAACTAAACGAATCATAAATCAAGCATATAATCATCCAATATCATAAAAATGAATTTTCCCTTAAATCTGAAACCATATGATTATAAAACCAAAAATAGAGATGTAGTGATTATTATTCACCTTAGATTGGATAAGGAAATTAGAGATTGATTGAGATTGATTTCTTCTAGCTTGAATCCTAAGCTTTTCTTTGATTTCTCTTCTTATCTTCCTCCTAATGGCCGGCCTTGATATTTGTTTTCTTATGTTTATAATTTTTGCTTACGTTAAAATGAACGTGAATGGTCTTAGGGAAATAGTATAAGGTTGGGAAACATGGGTGGCAATTTACTCTAAGGCCCTTATGATAAAATTAGTTAACACTTAACTATTTTAAGCTCATTCATTTTAAATAAGCACGGCCACAAATATTAATTAACCAACCTCGATCTCCTTATCACTCAACATTGTTCTATTTAATTTATTCTAATTAAATATCCTGAATAATGTTATCAAAAATTTGGGGTGTTACAGGCTTCCCTCCTTAAAGAATTTCGTCATCGAACTAGCAAACATAGCAATCATCTGTAACAACTCCTAACATCCATACTAGACTACCAGACTAGCAACTAATCTATATAAATCTAATATAGACATACCATCAAAGCATATCAAGATATGCATCTCAAATCCTGTCCTCTGTCTCCCAAGTATAGTCCTTCTTGTTGTCGCTCCACTGAACTTTCACAAACTTGACTGTCTTGGTCCTCAATCTTTTCTCATCTCTCGATATAACCCGAACTGGTTGTCTAACAAAAGTCAAATCAGGCTCTACTACCAAATCTTCCAAATCTATCTGAGGAATGGTAAACTCTGGATCATGCACATACTTGTGAAGATGAGACACATGGAATACATTATGGGCACCTGCCAATCTGCTCGGTAACTCTACTCTGTATGCGAGTTTTCCAATCCTCTCTATAATCTGGAATGGTCCAACGTATCTCGAGGCCAACTTTCTTGATTTTCCAAATCGTACCACACCCTTCATTGGTGATACCTTAATGAAAACCTTGTCTCCTACTGAGAACTCTATGTCTTTACACCTCTTATCTGCGTAACTCTTCTGCCTGGATTGACCTTCCTTCATCCGACCTAGGATTAACTCAATCTATTCCGACGCCTCCTTAACCAAATCTAGACTTAAGACCAATCTGTATCTAGTCTCTAACCAACATGCTGGCGAATTGCATGACCTTCCATACAGAGCTTCAAAAGGCGCCATTCCTATGCTAGTCTGATAACTATTATTATAGGAAAACTCAATCAAATGTAGGTGATCCTCCCAGGATCCACCAAAGTCCAATACACAAGATCTCAATAAATCCTCGAGTACTTTGTTGACTCTCTTTGTCTGCCCATCCGTCTATGGGTGATAAGTTGTACTCATCTTGAGCTCGGTACCCAATACCTCTTGTAGACTCTTCCAAAATTCGCTAGTGAATAATGCATCTCTGTCGCTGAATATACTGCTAGGAATCCCATGAAGTCTAACTATGTTTTTCATGAACATTCTCGCCAAAACAGGTGTCGTTCTGGTTGGCTTGACTGGAATGAAATGGGCACTCTTGGTCAGCCTGTCCACTATAACCCATATGCTTTCATTTCCCCTATTCGACCTTGGCAACCCGTCTATAAAATCCATGGATATCGAATCCCATTTCCAAACTGGAATCTCTAAAGGATGAAGAAATCCACTCGGCTTTTGATGTTCGACCTTCACTTGTTGACAGTTCACACACTGCTTACCCATAAGCCAACATCCCTCTTCATGCCTTCCCAATACAAACTCCTCTTCATATCCTGATACATCTTGGTCCCTCCGGGATGAATCGTAAACTTGGATCGATGACATTCCTCAAGAACTTCCCTCCTTAAATTCTCTACATTAGGAACGCACAATCGTCCCTTCTTTCTTAACCATCCCCTTTGGTCAAGACTATAATCCTTTAGATCATCGATCTCTGAGCATACCTCAAAACTTCTAATCCTCTCGGCTAAAACTGGATCCTCTCTCTGCTTAGAAGCTATCCTCTCGATCAACACCGGTCGAACTTCTAAATAAGACAGCATGGCAGTCCCCTGACTAGAACTAGCAGTAGATCTTAACTGCACACCACAACTGGCCAAAGTTTCAAGATCCTTCCATTCTTTTAACATAGCTAACACCACATTCTGACGTTTTTTTATTAAAAGCATCTGCTGCCCTATTTCCTTTTTCAGGAGTATACTCTATACCAAAATTATAAGCAGCCAAAAACTCAAGCCAACTTTGTTGCCTCATATTCAACTCCTTTTGAGAGAATAAATATCTTAAAGACTTATGATCGATATACAACTCAAATCTCTCCCCTAAGAGATAATGTCTCCAAATCTTCAAGGCAAAGATAACCACAGCCAACTCTAAATCATGAGTATGATATCTTACCTCGTGCGGTCTAAGCTGTCTGGATGCGTACGCAATAACTTTACCCTTCTGCATCAATACTACCCCCAATCTAGTTCCACATGCATCAGTGAATACTACTAATCCTTGGTTTCTATCTAGAACTACTAACACTAGTGCATTGGTCAACTGATGCTTTAACTTAAGGAATCCTTCCTCACATTTGTCGGACCAAACAAACTTCACATCTTTCCTAGTCAACTTAGTCAAAGGCGCTGCTAACCGTGAGAAATCCTTGATGAATCTCCGATAATAGCCAGCAAGTTCAAGAAAACTCCTGATCTCGGTTACCGTCTTTGGTCTCTTCCAATTATTGACAGCTTCGATCTTAATTGGATCGACGGACAAGCCCTCCTCTGAAACTACATGACCAAGAAACTTAACCTCTTTCTTCCAAAAATGACACTTGGAAAACTTCGCCTTTAGCCGATTCTACCTCAGCGTTTCAAGCACCACTCTAAGATGATTCTCATGCTCTCTTTCATCCTTCGAGTACACTAAAATGTCATCAATGAATCCAACACGAACCTATCCAAGTGCTCTCGAAAAACTCGGTTCATCAAATCCACGAAGAAAGCAGGTGCATTTGTCAATCCAAAAGGCATCACTAACCACTCATACGAACCATACCTAGTTCGAAATGATGTCAAAGGAATGCAGTCCTCCGCCACTCTCAACTGATGGAACCATGTCACCAAATCCAATTGGGAAAACACCGTAGCTCCACTCAACTGGTCAAACAGATCATCTATCCTCGGCAGAGGGTATCTATTCTTGATCGTCCTTTCGTTTAACTTACGATAGTCGATGCACATCCTTAACGACCCATCTGGTTTCTTTACGAGTACCACAGCCGCTCCCCAAGGTGAACTGCTTGGTCTAATAAAATTTCCTCCCTCAAGATCCACTAACTGCGCCTTCAATTCCTTCATCTTTATCGGGGTCATCCTGCTAGGTGGTCTACTCATAGGTTTAGCTCCCAGTATAAGATCTATCTGAAACTCAAAAGCTCGTTTCGGTGGTAATCCCGTAACCAGCTAAAAGACATCTGCAAATTCTCTTGCCACCCGAACCTGAATTAACTCTTCTCCAACCTCCATGGCACTTAACAAATCCCAAACACTCCTATTGGAATTTTCCACTGAGAAGATGATTCGGTTATGACTTTCTGGGTCTCTCAACGAAATTTCCCTATCCTGGCAAAATATCCTATCCTCATACTTACCAACCAATCCATACCCAAAATGATCCCAAAGTAATCTAAAGTTTCATAAACCTATGCTCTGATATCAACTTGTAACATCCCTCTAATTGGAGGCCCAAAACTAACGGCTACGGATGCTGCAGTCATCCATAGTTATTAATCCTCGGCGACCAAATACGGCGGTGTTAGATATATTGACGCACAGATCACAAGAATATGGAAAAAATTTAACAAATTAAAAACACATTTCCATATTCCATTCAAAACATTTCATGTTCATTACCACAATCAGTTAAATATAATTATTACACATACGCCAAGAACGACATATGAAGATGCCCCCTTAGTTGATCAGAGTATATAATAAGGCTAATAAGTCTGCCTTTACTACTCAAAATCAATTGAGTACCCAAGAGTTTAAGGGGAAAACAAAAACTTTGAGTCAGACATAAAGCCTAGTATGAATAATAATCTAACATCTCAACCATTTAGATATTTAGTGAGACCACATCGCTTAGCGGAATGGGATTTCCCCTCACTAATATCCTAAAACCTTTTATAAAACCATATGCTGTGCTTATGCATCCACAATGGTTAAATACATAGCATTTCAAAATATTATGATGATATACATATATAAACATTTTGGTTATCTCATCCCCAATTTTATTGACTCCCTGTCATATTTATAGTTTCTAGGGTCGCTATTAACCTATTAGTTTTCATAGGTTTACTACTAACCTTTTTATAATTCATGGACACCCTGAGTTTTCATGGGATCACTAAGAACTATAGGCCCCTGCCAATTAATTTAATTAATTCATGGATTCCCCTAAACCTATTGGTCATTCCAATAACTCATCTCTTATCCTAGTTTTCATGGGTTGACTAGGAACCTATGGATTCTCCAGTAACTCCCTTCTTAGCCTAGTTTTCATGAGTCGACTAGGAACCTACTTATGCCTCCAATAACTTCTTTCTTATCCTAGTTTTCATGGGTTGACTATGAACCTTTTGATTGATGTCAATACTTAATCCGGATATAGTTTTCATGGGTTCACTACAAACCAATTGGTCCATGCCAACCATCTTAATACATAGTTTTCATGGGTTTACTATGAACCTGTTGGTTACCACCAATAACTTCATAATCATAGTTTTCATGGGTTTACTTTGAAACTATCTCCCAGACATCTACAAGATTTAGGCATCCTATATTTTGGTCTCACTAACTCCCTGGATGCAATTCTACTCATTCAGGAGTTTACTCAATTTATATTCACCACTGGGTTGACCTAGCTGGTTCTTTTACCCCTTTATCCCCAAAAAACATTTATGTGTTCTTTATCATGTGAATATATTCATATTTGAAGAAGCAAACATAACAACTTAACAATACCACTCCCGTGGGTTAAATATCCCTGAATACACTTACATATAAAACTTGGTTAATCCCCTTTAACCTATACTTTTATCAAGGAAATACTTCTTCAAATTTACATACTTGAAATCCTTTCAAAACTCCTTTATTTAGACACATGTTTTTCCTTTAAAAATGAGTTTGGGTTTATAAAGCCTTTCAACATTTTCGGAACTTTGCTTTCGACCTCATAGGATGACCTCCTTCAAAAGCATTAAAATTTATTTTCAAAACACCAGGCTCCTTCCTTTCGAATACTTTAAAACCTTCCTTTCGAAACCTTTTGACCGTGTTAAAGTATTATCATATAATTATGGAAGCATAACTTCGAAACCATTTGAAAGTACCCATTTCGAAACCATTGAAGGTTACCCTTCAATACCATTGAAATTCCCCCTTTCGAAATCATTGGGTTTATATTTAAAACATCAATTTGGGTCAAAGTGAACATAAGTGAAAACACCTCTTTCGAAACCATCCTTTATCATATGAAATTTTTGGGGAAAGCTTGATGGTGTCGGCACCAACCTTTCGAAAGCATTAAAACGTTTGGGAAATGTTTGCGCCAAAATTGGTCACAAACCCCGAATGTCGTGAAAGCACCAGTGTTTACACGCAAATCCTCAATATCCAACCATAGATTATAGATCCAGATAATGTAGAGAGCAAAAATGAAGAAATAACAAAATTAAAATGAAAGAAAGTAAGAGAAGACATAAGATTTATAGTGGTTCGGCTATCTCCGGCCTACGTCCACTTTGAATTGATCCTTTTATTTCCTTTATACCCTAATTACCATTACAATCCCTTGAAATCAATAACCAAAACGACAGAGTCTCGCCAAAAAGGAAGAAGAAGATCCCTTTTTAGTTGCCATGCAGGGGATTTTTATAGGAGTAGATCTGGAAAAATCTGCCCCAAAACTCAGAATACCTCTTCTCACGTGCAGGTGGGTCCACATGATCGATCTAGAGTGGTTTAGGATCGATCCTGATCGATCCATATGGATATCATATCGACAAGAATCACTCCAAACAAACCGAGATCGATCATGGTGAAAGATGATAGTGCAAAGTCCTTTCTCTCCAAATTTCATGAAATTCCAGTGTGTAGTTTGTGAGATATGATCTATCCAAGTTTCGATCTTCCAGTGCTAGCTGATGACTTCATATCCATCACTTTTGCATCGATCCGAGTCTTCGTATCCATCATCCCGTGTCCATAGCTTTCACATCGATCCGCTTCTCACGCTGTGATCCATGTTTCGTACTCCATCTTGACCATTTCCTTCGTATCAATTGATACGAAATCAATCGATACGAAAATGGCTCCTGAATCTTCCGTGTCCATCCAGAACTTTGTTCTTCGTATCGATCCACACATTCCTTTCTTCGTATCGATCCCTGAATGCTGCCTTTTGTATCCATCCCCTACACCTATCTTCGTATCGATCCCGAGTGTCTTGGTGAAGCATTTGACTTTGTATCCATCAAGTCTATATCCATCTAAGTCCTGCTTCCTTCATATCGATCCAAGCTTTGATCGATACGAAGTGTGCCAACATGCCTTGTCGTATCCATTCAGTCAATGCGCATTGCATCGATACGAAACCCATCGATCCAAAGCAAATAGCCGAGTCTACTTCGATCGATATGAAAGTATCGATATGAACTTATTTTCCATGAATATTGATCCATTCATAACTTGAGCATACAAACTCCGATTGACCTAAAATTCAAAGTGTAGCCTCATCGAGCCTTGTTTATCATTCCCTATCGATCCTACCTTGATTGGAGCTTGGTAAAATTTTGACGGTATCGATCATAGCCTTGTTTCCAATCGATATCCAATCCTGATATCCATCCTTTTTAGCCAATTTGTTGATATCCCGGCCTTGACCAAAAGGCGGGGTAACATTTTCCCCCCAAAACATGCCTTTCAACAGGAAGGCGTGTTTTGAATAGCTTTAATCTGACATCCAAAGTCCATATTCCATCCACAGCCATATCATCTGACCCATAATCCAATCCATTACCAAGCCATTCTATCCAAGTGCCATAGCCGTATCCTTATCCAAATCTGTGACTGCTCCGAGTCGATATCCGATTCTGAATCCAGTAACCAAATTCTTAGCCAATTCCATATCCATCCGAACCCGACAACCGAGTTCTAATCCATCCATATCCAAGAACCAATAACCAAATCCATGACCTCTCCAGGTCGATATCCAAATCCAGGACCGCTCCGGGCCCTTATCCAAATCCGAGACCGCTCCGGGTTTACAGCCAATCCTTAGCCATTCAAAGCCAAAATCTGAATCCATAACCTCTCTGGGTTCTTGCCCATCGTAATCCACACTCAACGACCCGTGTGCCAAATCTTGTGCAATAGACCCTGGCCTAAGTCCCAGGCCAAACCTGGTCATCCCGGATCCTTGTCGAGCATAGTCCATACTCGATGACCTGAAATAGTAAATGATAGATAATATGGGGCCTAAGTCCTAGGTCGAATCCTGGTCACTTTGGACCCTTGCCGAGTATAGTCCATACTCGATGACCTGAATAAGTCGATCCGCCACATTCGGATGAAGCGACCTATCCCTTGCTAGGCATAATCCATACTCGACGACCTTTCTACCAAAAACTAGATAAAAATCCAATCAAAATCCAATCTGAAATCCAGATCAAAGCAGAAAACCAAAAATCCATATCAAAAATCCAAACCAAAAGACAAGCATCCAAACCAAAATCCAAACCAGAAAATCAACAGAACCAAGAGTTCAGACCAAAGGAGGCGGAACCTGCTTTTCTGAGCAAAAGGCTGTTTTTACTAAATAAAGCAAACTTTTTGTAACTAACTTGCTCTCTTGTAAACACATGATTGGTCACATTTAACTTTCAAATTATTTTACTAAAATTTGACGCATTTTCTCAGATCTAAAAACTAAATAACATTTAACAAATAAGTCCTTCCCATTAACAAATCAATTAAATCATTTAGGTCCTCCTTTCAAAATAATTTAATTTCCATACTAAATCACTTAGTAAGATTCCCCAAAAATTTCATAAATTCACTTTAATCATGTTGCCTAACATATCAAAATTTCAAACCCAAATTCTTAATATAATTTTTGAAATAAATTTATAAACCCAAATAACCATATTTTCCTTTGAAAATTCATAACTAATTCTTACGCCTTGGAAAATTATAAAAATTGAAACCCAACTCCAAAATCATGTTTCTCATAATATATTGTTTTTCCATGGCATTTAAAAATCGTTTAATCTTGGTTTTGCGCTAAAACCGTACATATTTCTTTTTAAACAATCTTGTTTAAACAAAACAAATCATAAATCAAACATATCATCATCCAATATCATTAAAACGGATTTTCCCTTAAATCCGAAACCATATGATTATAAAACCAAAATTAGAGATGTAGTGATTATTATTCACCTTAGATTGGATAAAAATTAGAGATTGATTTCTTCTAGCTTGTATCCTAAGCTTTACTTTGATTTCTCTTCTTATCTTCCTCCTAATGGCCGGCCTTGATATTTGTTTTCTTACATTTATAATTTTTGCATATGTTAAAATGAACGTGAATGGTCTTAGGGAAATAGTATAAGGGTAGGAAACGTGGGTGGCAATTTACTCTAAGGCCCTTATGATAAAATTAGTTAACACTTAACCATTTTAAGCTAATTCATTTTAAATAAGCATGGCCACTAATATTAATTAACCAACTTCAATCTCCTTATCACTCTACATTATTCTATTTAATTTATTCTAATTAAATCTCATGAATAATGTTATCAAAAACTAGGGGTGTTACGATAATTGTCTACACCATAATGGTCACCTTAGCCCCTAATATGCTGGGTCCCTGATATTAAACTCCTTTTCCTAATATTGATAGGTGAGAGCCTATTTCCAATATATAACTGAAAGTGCATCTCTCTATAAGGTCCAGCATCGCAGCGAACCTAGCATATCAAGAGCACAATGACGGATTTGAACTTTCATCTATCGCCATTGTTTGATTAATCTTTGGGCCCTCTTTTTTGCATCTTGCATAAGCGAAGTAAAATAGTTGCGACAAATCGATATCCTTTCATCTCAAGTAACTAACGAGCTATTTTTCTACTGTCTATCTCAAAACCCTCTCTCGGCTATTACACTCTCCCATGTTAAAGCAGATTCGTTCTTCCTTTACTTGTAAAGAGAAGTATCCATAGTGAAACTAACATCAATCAATCTGTGGAAAAGAAACAATAGCTACATTAGCAACATTAGCATCCTACCTGCCGCAATTAATGTACTGGCTCCTCTTATGTACACTCACATTCCTTTGGGCACCTATTTCCTTTTTACTTCTCCAAGTGCCATTAAATTAATATACCGGGTCTCGCCTCCCTGATTAATGTGATTGCTCCTCCATCCTTGGCTCTCTTTGTAGGCTTCTGTATTTAGGTATACTAATAATTTCTAATGAATTAGGATTTAGGTTAGCTCTATATTTATAGGGGTTTTAGATTGGTCCTAACCATTAGATTAACCCTAGAGAATATTAGGTTTCATCCAGAGCATTAACCAATTTCTTCACGGCCAAGCAAAAATTATTCATTCAATCCAGATCGTTTGTTACTTCAGAACCCCCGATTTTTAACGACAACCGGTCGACCACTTAGGGGGGACTGGTAGACCGCTACCTATCGACTAATGAACCTAAGGTGTCGATCAGTGTAGTTGTTTAATTATAGAAAGTTTATCAATTTAATTTACTTTGTTTTCAGAATTTAAACCGTTCGTATCTTCCCCATACAAGCTTCAATTTCAAAGTGTTATATATGAAAATTGTTTAGAAAATTTGTAACGAACAAGATTTTCGACCCTCAAAAATCGATATTAATACGTCCACTATATTACATGCCGAGAAATCGAATGCCATAAAACCCGATTGTTAAGGGAAAAAGAAAGAAGGAAGAAGATGAGAAGAAAACTAAACAACACAGAATCTCACAGCGGAACGAATAATCTATAATATACCGCAAATCTTTACACAAAAAGAAAATTGTAATATGTATGTATATACGCTAATTAGAGTATACTAACCTATTTCAGCCTGGACAGTTATAACGGCCTGTCATCACAATTGCTGATAAACACAACAATGAATACAGCGGAAAATAACCATCTACGTGAATACGTCTCTGGACCTCTAACTCGTCTCATGAAGCTCCAAGCATCCAAACTAATATGTAAAATGCTCGATCTGACCCGAGCATTATAATAAAATAACACCCTAGTCAGTCTGGAAAACCAGTGTGAGAAAACACACAGTACTGGATTTAAAGTTATAAGGAAAATCTCTGAAAAATCAAGAGTATCTCGTAAGACCACGCCGCACATAAACACGGACGGGTTTTTACCTCAAGATAACCAAAACATTTTCTATTGAAAATCCATTTATATTATAATAATGTCCAGGGGTGAAGTAAAATATGAATATAGCTAAAATGCTTGCATCTCACATTCCAATATATTTGGTATACAACTAAAACAGTAAAGCTCGTATTAGAGAATGGATTCCAACTAATGACTGGGCTACTGGGGTACCGTCCGTCATAGTACACCTCTAAAACAATGTACCGAGATCGTACCTAACGACCCCTGCCAACACAGGACCAGCCTACCCCTTGTTGGATAGTACCGAATATGATCACCCCTCCATTAATGGGCCTCGAAGCATACACATAAGAGATAATAGGACTCTAGATAGGGATGATCATACCCTACTTGGGAGCGACCCACTTAGCCTTGCTGCATCTTTCTTGTTTTAGTCATTCCCAGTTAATGAGGCCTAAGGCTACGATTACCTTTCGAAAACATTTGCACTTAGAATGCTCATTGCCCTCCAATGACAATGTGCTGATAGCATTCATCCATACAAGTCCGTTTTGGGTCTGAACGAAACCGAAGGCACTATTCCTACTACATCCATTTTGGAATCACCCTCAGGATTAGTAGCGATTAGCCCTTGCACTTCACATCTCTATCTTTGATTCCATGCTCTTCATAATGTCTTCACTTCGAAACGCAGTCATTGGATCGAAGTAGTTTTCGGATAACATATCTGATCCCAGTCTCTTTGGAACAACGTTCGATAATTTTCGGTAAACTCAACCCCGGTTCTCTAGGAAATAAACAGTCAAAGATAAGATCAGAGATAACCTCCTAACCATTAGTGAGTGGATTTCCATATCATTATCCTAGGAGAAGAAATGAGATTTATACGCACAGCACAACATCATCAGAGATGACTATGCCATATAACTCACGTGTTTCTCCTAGATATTTCCATAGTTACGTTTGGGTCCAAATTCGATAGTCGGTTATTTAACAACCAAATACCAAACATTCAATCAAGGATTCATTCCATAATGAAAACCAACATTGGTTCAGCATATAAGCAATTACTATCCTCCTTTTATAAATCTTTTATAAATAAAAAACCACTTTGTAAATTACTTGCACAAAAATACCTTTACAGAGGTATATCCGCAAATTTCTATGTTTTTAATACTTAGAAAATATCCATAAATTTATCTCAAAGGTATAAGTATATCCATAATATTTGAAAAGATTTTATTTCCATTCGATTCTAAAATCATTTATAAATTCCCTTATAATTCTCCAAAACCATTTTTAACCATTTTATAAATTTCCGAAAACCATTTATAATCCTTTTATAAAAGTTCAATCACTTATAAGCTTCTTATACATTTCAAAATCACTTATAAACCCTTTATGAATCCATAAACCATTTATAAATTTTCTTTTATAAATCTATAACTCGTTTCTAAAATTCGTTTATAACTCTTTCACCTTGCAAATAATCTTCCTTACGTCTCCAAACCATTTTTTAAGCTCCTTTATAAAATCCAAGTCTTTCAACTCTATTCATGGGTCTCGAAAACATTTATGAATAGTTAAAATTCTTTTATTTCAAAACACCATTATATAATAGTATTTTTTAACAATAAACATTATAAATAAATGAATTCTATTAATTTTAAAATATCTTAAAAATTATAATTAATAATTTCAATATATTGTTTAAGAAATAGTAATAATTAATTTCTACCATTTTGATAAATAATAATAATTGATTTTCAAAACCTTATTAATAATTCTCATTATTAATTTCAAACCATAATTATTCTTAAATAATTAACCTTTTCACATTTTTATAAATTCTTTAAAACCATATTACTATAAATAAATACTTTAAAACAATACTAATATAATTTAAATAACTTTAAAATAATATTACTAAAATTAATTAACCTTAAAACAATATTAATATAATTAAATAACCTTAAAATAATATTACTATAATTAAATAACCTTAAAATAATATTATAATTAAATATCTTATAAAAAATATTAATATAATTAAACAGATAATCCTTAAAACAAATATTTCTGAAACCCAATTTCATATTTAAGAATCGTTTCTCGTCTCAAAACCAATTCCGACTCAAACTGCAATTTATAGCTTTATAAAAAAATACTAATTTGAGGCCAATAGCCATCCAACACTTAACCAATACCAATATTTATTTTCTATCACTACTGGGTTTTATTTTCAAATATATAACGATGTTATAACCACAATGTCCACAATCATGTTCATTTTCTATAATCTATATAACAAAATATTATGGAAACAATCCAACAATAACGAGGAATCCCGTTGGATCCCTCTAACTTGTTTCTCCTTGTATCACAGCTCATATATATTAGCACATATATATGTAAATAAAATTAACAGTTGTGAGGAATCCTGTTGGATCCCTCCGACCTATTTTTCCCTGCATCACAAACGTTATATAATCATAAAATATAAATCAACCGCTTCGAGGTGGGATTCATATATAAAGGGTATCCGCTCTTACACGAGAACGTTATAGGGTCACATCCACTCCTATAGGCGGGAATATATCCAAACTAACTAATAAATATAATAATTCATCCAAACAGTCATTTAACAATCATCATAAATAAAATTATTCCACTTGTATAAAAATATAAGTAGGCTAGAGGGTGAGTTAACTCATATTGATTTTTATAGTCACCAAGACGTTTCTGTTTTGAATTAAAATTGAACAAATGTCCAATTTTAACCCAAAACTCTTTCTAGCTTCGAATCTGTCCAATCCATCTCCATAGCATAGATCTCGATGACACAAGTCCAACGCAAAAAATGGCGTTCGAATCCTACCTCATATGAGCAATATACGAATTTTATAAGTTAACGATAATTCTAAATTAATAAATAAAAACAACTTTAAACAAATTACAATCCTACCCCTCCTCCATATCTTCTTCTTCCTAAACAAAAAAACATGCATAGCCTGATATACACCCAAAATGCACGCCTCTGCTCCTCCCTTTTCTCGCTCATTCGTCCACGAAAATGCTCGCCGCTCGATCCGATGAACTCCGCGACCAAATCTCCATCATCCTGTCACCACGGATCGAAACCCCCTTGCTACCATCAAGACGTGACCTGATGGGTTAGGCCGCTACCCCCAAAATGTTGGACCACCCTAGACACGATCGAAGGCCGCCAAACTTCAACCTGAGATGCGATTTTCAACGATAAATCCAAAACGAAACTCCAAAACGACGATCGATAACCAAAACTCGAGAATCATCCAACCCTAGCCGCTGCCCCTAAAAGCCGATCACTACCAAAGATGGTTGCGCTCGAATCTGAGGCCATGAATGAGAAGCTCAACTCCATACGAGTTCAATGAATCGAGAAATTTGATTTTTAGTTAAGTATAGATTTTTATTTTTATTTTTTGAATTCTCGTTTTCTTTTTTTCTCTGCTTACAGGCAGTGTTTATATAACGGGAGGAAGGATGGGAAAGAAGGAGGAGGGTGTGGGCTCTATACGGATATGATTTTAAATGTGATGTGTCATGGGTTGGTATAGTCAAATATATATATATATATATATATATATATAATTTAAATTCAAAATATCTAGCTATATAATTTCGAACCCCGATCGAGACGTGCCGCCTGACGTTCTATATGTTATACCCCTATTCCGAATGCAATGGAACTTGTTTCGAGACCTAATTCGATCGTATGTAGAAGATAGCTTTTCGAACCCAATTATTATATTAAATTTTCAATATTAAATTCTCCGCGTTTCGATCTCGCACGGCCAAACGATACATCTAATCGCCATGAAATTTGACAGCGTATTATAATTCATTATTACGGATCCAATGAAACTGATTTTGTCAAAATCTGAGACTATGCCCCGGAAGGCTATTTTTATATGTTAATTAAAACGAGATATTTTCAAAATCAGTTAAATCACTTTTAAATCCAATTTAAAAGTTTAATTACCTTCATTCTTATTAATAGAAATTAATTAAGATTTTAAGTCATTTTTATCCAACTTAAAACCCAAGATTCAATTATTTTAATTAACGATTTACAATTATTAATTTCAACAATTAAATTATCCAATAAATCGCTATATTCAAAATTCGAGTTTTTAATATATAAAATTAACTTTCAATATTTAAAATTAATTAAATATTCCAGTTTCAAATAACTAAAATTCTGGGTCGTTACAAAATTGCTACAAACGCTTTTTTTTAATGGTGTAAGTTTTATAGTTTTTGCCTTTGTTTTATTAAATTTAATTCTTTATTAAATTTCTCCACTTAAATTTTTCACGGTGTTGCATTGTTAGATCGGGCTTTCGCCCATCGTCTCAGATTCCCCACTGCTGCCCTTATGTGGGAGTTTGAGCCATGTCTCAGTCCTAGTGTTGCTGATCATCCAAAAACACCAGCTAAGCATTATTGGCTTGGTCAGCTTTTACCTAAACTACCTAATACTAGGCAGGCTCATCAAACAATGCTTTTGAGCTTTCTTCGGAATTCGGCCCAAACCGTTCGGCAGATTCCTACACGTTACACACCCTTCTCTACTTTGTTCTCAATGATTTCGATTCCAACAAACTGTGGCTGAAAATCAAGTAGCTGGCTAATGTTTATACTAGGGATCGAACTGAATATAATGTTCAACTTACATGTGTTAAGCATAACACTAGCGTTCCTTCTAAGCCGGGATCAAACTCAGATGTTGGATTATGATTGGGCCTATATATAGATTGCGCCTATGGTCGCCCTTAGTGAACCAAGTGTTTCTCTGGTCCTCCCTGTACTAGAGTGGTCGACAGGAAGGAACCGGACCTCTTATAGAGGTCTCCACTCCTATCTTTTCTATCTATATTATTACCAACCCAACAAAAAATAAGTATCAAACCACCACTACCTGGGCAGGCATCAGCGTAGATATGGGGAGCGATTCTACTAACTCTCAACATGATGATTACCTTGGTAGGACAGCTGCAGTGAGAGTTTGGGAATGGTTTGAGCCCTGAGAAGATAGAGACATTTAAAATTGGACAAAAAATGAAATTGTCTACTGTAATGACCCGAAATTTCGGACACTTCGTATTTAAATATCTAAATTATTTAAATATTTGAATCTTGGATTTAATGTTATTAAAATGATTTAATAAGCTTGTTAACCCCTTTTAAATCATAAATAGTGATGGTAAAGTTGTTTTGGAAAAATATTAATAAAAATAAATATTTTGAAGAAATATCGATAATGTGACCGAAAATCATTTTATCAATAAACAGCTTTTTACTCTTGTTTAAACTTTTTTTGCATACACTTATTTTCTTAGGAAATCATTAAAATGAAATAAAAATTTCTTATCATTTATGAAAATAATCTTTTTGGATGATGGTGTAGGTGATGTCATCAACGATATTTTGAAAACGAGCTTTTAAGGAAAGACTTAACTTTTAAGAAAGAATATAAAGGTGTAAAGGTGCATGTAAGAGGGAGGCTCCTTTGTAACCTTTCATGGAAGGTGGAAGGTGGAAGGTTGTAATGACCCGTATTTTTACGGATCGACAAGTTCGTCAAAATCTGGAATTTTAGTGTTGTTGAGCCATTTCAGATTTTAGGCAAAATATGGCTAAGTCCTAAGTCGTTCACGACTTAGTATAGGTCGTAAGTCGTATACGACTTAGGGGATAGGAGCGACCCAGGGATTTGGAGAGTTAAGAGTTAAGGGGGTAGCAGTGAGCGACCTATAAGATATTAGCGACCTAAGAGTTAGCGAGTTAACAACCCAGTATTTAGCGACCTAGTAGTTAGCGTGTTAGGGTAGTTAGGTCGTAGACGACTTAAGGAGTTAAGTCGTACGAGTTAAGTCGTAAGCCTCTGTGTTGAATTAGGTCGTATACAGGCTAAGTGTTAGGTCGCGTGGGTATGTTAAGTCGTAAGTTTGTTAGGTCGCGAGGTAGTGTGCCTGTGTTAAGTCGCAGGAGCGTTAAGTCGTATGTCGTAGGTCGCGGAGTTCTGCTAAGTCGTAAGTCGTAGGACTGCTAAGCCGTTAGGTCGTGAGCGACCTAGGAGTTGGGGCGCGCGTGCATATCTGTTAAGTCGCTGAGTTGTGGCCTTGTAGTTAGGTCGTAAGTCGTATACCCAGTTAAGTCGTAACCGACTTAGGGGTTAGCTGCTGAGTTGTTAGGTCGGTTAGGCGCACGCGTTAAGTCGTAGACGACTTAGGGAAGTTAAGTCTTAAGTCGTAGAGACTTGGGTCTGTTTTAAGTCGTAGCCTAGTTATCTGTTAAGTCGTAAACTGATGAGTTTTGGTAAGTCGTTAGGTCGTAAGGTTTGGGCAAGACTTAGGTCGGAGGGGTCTTAGGTCGTAAGTCGGAGACGACTTATGGAGATAGCCGAGTTACGACTTAGTGAATTTTCGGCTATAAATATGAAGGGTTTTTCTCACTTTTTGGGATCCGGATTTCGAAGCGACGAAGTGCTGCCATTTTGAGAGCTCGACTTCTACACTTCTTCACTTCTTTTCTCCACTCTAATCTAGTGCTTCCATCCATCCAAGTTGAAGATCAAATTGAAGATTCAAGAGCTTAGATTGAAGATCTTCATCCATTGAAGTGAGATTTCATCGTTTGAAGCGGATTGGCGATAGATCAAGATTGATCCTTCGCTGTCCAGATCTGAAGTGTGTTTATTTGAGGTTGTTTAGGTGATTTGGTGAGTGGTGATTATCTCTCACACGGATCCAAAAGAGTATATCGGATTGTTGGCTCGATTTGGTGTTAAAATAGTGATTTCCATGCATTTTCTTCATCCTAAGTGTAGATCCATATAGATTCATTGTTCATGATGATGTTACATCCATTTTATCACATGTTAACCTATGCAGGTTCATTCATCAAGTTTATAAAGATATTGTTCATGTTTTCATGCTTGTTGGACTTTCAACTCTTTAATTACGAAAATGCCATTATTGTTATAATTGTCTACTTAGATCATATTTGAATGTTTGATTGCTTGGATTAATGTTTTATTTGATTGATTGTTATGAATTAGATGATTGATGATTTGATTTAGACCGAAGATGATTCAAAAGCTAAGGGAAAGGCTCTTGAATTGGGAAAGCTGCTCGTGGCATATGTAGCGGGATGATGAAGCTCTTATGCATAGATTTGATGATGTGATGTTGAGATGAGGCTTTGCGAGGATGTGATGAAGCGAGGCAATCATGTGATGAAGACTTGGTTTAATCCAGACGGGATCATTCCAAGCATGTTGATAACTCGGTGATATGATTCGAGTTGAGGATAATGAATGGATATGAGAATAGTCGTCGAGGAGGATGACTAGGAGGCTTGGGTCTCATCGTTGTTGAAGGTTCTAGCATGCTCTAAGCAAGAGTACGTTTGGGCAGATTCGATAGTCCCAACGACCAACTGTTGATGGTCGAGTACTCTGGGCAGATTCGATAGTCCTAGGCACGGGTCACGATGACGTGTGGGAGTTATGTCTAGAACCGGGGTTTCCATTAGCCCTTGACGGACGGCTGAAAGAATGTGCCGGTCATTCAATTAACGGTGAAATCGAAGCAAAGATAACAGTGATAGCCAGAGTCATGGATGTTTGGTTGTATCGTCATTCGGTCTCAAGAGCGGTATTTTCTGGGTGCTTATCTGATCTTGGTTTAGGCCTTGGGGGTTTGTGCTTGGAAAACATCGCCCTTGACTCGAGTGATTATTGCTTTACTTTAAATTGTATGCTCTGCTATGCTTGTTTCTGCTTAGTGTGTGTCTGGGGGCTATCACTGTAGAAAGAGGTTGGAGTGGGAGGGTTGTATTCCTATTCCTTTTCCTTTATGCTCTTTTGGTATGTTGTTAGTTAATTTACTGCTCACTATGACTGTTGTCTGACTCAAGGCTTTATGTTTTAACTTTTATTGCCTTGGGCTGTTCGTCCATTTTGGGACGGGCGGACTAAGTAGCAGGTGACAGGTGCTGATCTTGCTTTCCACGGTGCTGCTATCGGAGACGAGCTGGTGTATTGCATATTATTTCTTACTATATGTACTGGATGTTCCGCTGCTTTGTATTCTCTGAGTGATATGTAGTGAGGCTTGTTGTATTGACTATTCAGATGCTTGTATTCAACTATTATGAAGTTTTATATGATGGCATTCTATTCTGTGAAGCTTCTCTATATATATTTTCTATTGTATTTTGTCTATGCGCTATGAGTAATACGATAGATTCTGTTGTTTTATTTTACCTCGACAATCGTCCATGGTCGCCTGGCACACTTTACAGCGCACTATCTCTAGGTTCGGTGCAGGGGTCATGGGCGGTCGTCACATTTGGTATCAGAGCATTGGTTAATCGATCTTACCCAACGCTCGCTGTCGTAACTACGTATGAGAGACGTAATTGTATTTTGATGGATGATTACTATATATAATATAGTAACTTAGCTGAGTTTGAGTCCTTTAGGCAGTTGTTTCTCTAGATGTTCTGATCACTTCTTTTTATAGATATTGAGAATGAGTCGAAGAGGGAGACCAGCTGCTAGTGAAGGCCGTGCTGCTGAGGGAACTACCGATTATGCAGCTATGTTCGAAGCTATGATGACTTCAATCATGAGAAGGATACCAGTTCCGGGGACAGCAGTTGATGTTGGAGTTCAAGTTCAAACTCCAAAGCCGGTGGATTTTGCTAAGTTGTGTAAGGACTACACTGCTCTTGGAGGAAAGGTTTTCTTGGGAACAGAATCAACTATTGAGGTCCAGAGGTGGATAGATGCTTGTAGAAGGATCTTTGGAGATTTGGGAATTGAGGATGCGACTAAGAGGAAGTTAGCATCAAGGCAGCTTCAAGGGAGAGCTTCTGATTGGTGGAACTCTATTACCATCAATACTCCGGAGGAAGAGATTACTTGGGAGCAATTCCAAGTCAGATTTGAAGCTAAGTTCATCTCTACAGCTCAGAAGTCTGTTTTGTTCAAGAAGTTTGTGGAGCTCAAGCAGGGAGGTAGATCAGTTCTTGAGTATGTTTCTGAGTTTGAAGCTTTGTCCAAGTATGCCCGGCCATATATTGAGTCTGCATATCAGAAGAATGAGAAGTTTGTGACAGGCTTGGACAGTTATCTTGGGAGACAGTTGGTGGATCATTTGGACGATTCATTTGAGAAGCTTGTGGAGAAAGCTCTCAGGCATGAGAGTCTGTTTCCTAAGGAAGGATCTGTTGTTGCTGTGACCAAGGGAGAGTCTAAACCACAGCAGGGTGGAAACAAGAAGAGGAAGCAGCAGCAGCAGAAGGGTAAGGATGGCCAGAAGAGGCCGAAGGGCGAAGTGACCTGCTACAATTGTCAGCAGAAGGGCCATTTCTCGAAGGATTGTAAGAATCCGAAGGCACCGATGAAGTGTCACAACTGTGACAAGCCGGGGCATTTCAGGAAGGATTGTCCAGAACCGAGAAGGGACAAGCAGATTGTGCAAGCTTGTGCTTTGGGAGCTGTTCCGTCGTCTTCGAAAGCTCCTACTGCTGAAGAAAAGGGAAAGAGTGTGGTGGTTCAAGGTACTCTTTTCCTATGTGGTGTTCCAGTTAGAGTTCTGTTTGATACTGGGGCGTCACATTCGTTTGTTTGTAGTGAACTCGTAGGCCGGTTGGGTTTAGAACCGGATATTGTTGATAGGCCATTGGTTGTGACTAATCCAGTTGGGGGTTCGTCTTGTTTGTGTATGTTATGTCGTGGTCTAGTTGTATCGAGTCATGGTTGCTCTTTTGTTTATGATTGTTTTGTTCTGAACTTTGCGGGGTTCGGGATTATTTTGGGTATGGACTGGCTTAGGAAGTATGCGGCAAAGGTTGATTGCGAGAGGTTGGAAGTGACAGTCGAGAATGTGGAGGGGCGAGAGATTGTGATACGATGTAAGCATGAAGAAGGCGTCTTCATGAGCTTCATGTATTCGCTGGTTGTTCCACGGGATGGACTGTCATCTGTGCCAATCGCGAATGGATTTGAGGATGTCTTTGACGAGGTCAAAGGATTACCGCCGCATAGAGAGATCGAGTTTCGAATAGATCTAGTTGAAGGTGCCAGACCCGTTGTGATGCCTCTTAGGCGGATGGCGCCTAGGGAACAGCATGAGTTGAAGGTGCAGGTTGATGACCTTTTACAGAAAGGATTCATTCGGCGTAGTGTGTCCGAGTGGGGTGCACCAGTTGTGTTCGCAACCAAGGCAGATGGATCATTGAGATTGTGTGTGGATTATCATGAGCTAAATAAGGTGACTAAGAAGAACAAGTATCCATTGCCGAGGATAGATGACTTGTTCGATCAGCTTCACGAAGCTAAGGTGTTTTCTCAGATGGATTTGGCAACGGGATTTCACCAGTTGAGAGTAGCTAAGGATAGTGTGCCGAAGACTGCTTTTAGGACACCATCCGGTTTCTTTGAGTGGCTGGTAATGCCGTTTGGATTGACTAACGCGCCAGCTTATTTTGTGGATCTTATGAATAGAGTGTTTAGAGATCAGTTGAACAAGTTCGTGCTTGTGTTCGTGGATGATATTCTGATTTATTCCAGAACGGAAGGAGAGCACAAGATGCACTTGCGTATTGTTTTGGAAATCTTGCGGAAACATCAGCTGAAGGCTAAGTTTTCAAAGTGTCACTTCTGGAAGAGTGAAGTGAGGTTCTTAGGCCATGTGATTTCTGGAAATGGAATAGCGGTTGATCCCGCTAAGGTGGCAGCAATCCAGGATTGGGTTAGACCTAAGAATGCATCGGATGTGAGAAGTTTTCTTGGATTAGCAGGATATTATCGACGGTTTATCAAAAACTTCTCCAAGGTGGCTGCACCGTTAACAGGATTGACGAAGAAGAACCAAGTTTTCAGATGGGATGATAAGTGTGAGCAAGATTTCAGAATCCTGAAAGAACGATTGACGAGTGCTCATGTTTTGACTATTCCAAGTGGGAATGATGAGATGGTGGTTTACACCGACGCATGTGGTACTGGACTTGGAGCAGTGCTAATGCAGAAGGATAAAGTTGTTGCGTATGCAAGTCGACAACTGAAGCCGCACGAAAGGAATTACCCGACTCATGATTTGGAGTTAGCGGCGATTGTATTTGCTCTGAAGATGTGGAGACATTATCTGTTGGGAGTTCGATTCGAGTTGTTTACAGATCATAAGTCGTTGAAGTATCTTTTCTCCCAAAAGGATTTGAATCTTCGGCAGCAACGTTGGCTAGAGTTTTTAGCATCATATGATTTTAGTATAGCTTATACTCCGGGAAAAGGTAACGCAGTGGCAGATGCGTTAAGTCGAAGACATGCAGGACTGGGAGCCATGTTTTCAGAATGGAAGAATCTCGAGTATTTAGCTGGATTTGACTTCAGGCCTAGATGCGAATTGGAACCTGAGATGTTGGCAAACTTATCAATAAGACCGACTCTTGTGGAGAGAATTGGCGAGAGTCAAAAGCAAGACGATAAGCTTGTCAAGATTATCCGTGATTTGGAATCTGGATTGGAACCAGAAAAGGATAAAGGATTCGAGGTCGATCGAGAGGGTTGGCTTCGAAAGCAAGGACGACTAGTTGTTCCCGATATAGATGAATTGAGGAGTGAAGTTCTGAAGGAAAGTCACCACTCAAAGTTGACAATTCATCCAGGTGGAAATAAGATGTATCGGGATATGAAGAGAACCTACTACTGGGAAGGCATGAAGAAGGATGTTGGAAATTTTATTTCCAAATGCATGAACTGCCAGTTGGTAAAAGCCGAACAGAAGAAGCCAAGTGGATTGCTTCAGCCATTAGAAGTTCCTACATGGAAGTGGGAGCAAGTGTCGATGGATTTTATTGATGGATTACCTAGAACCAGAACGGGAAACGAAGGAATTTGGGTCATTATAGATCGTTTGACTAAGAGTGCGAGATTCATTCCTATTCGATCGACTAGGACTGCATCAAAGTTGGCGGAGTTGTATGTTAAGTGGATAGTTCGATTCCATGGTATTCCGAAGAGTATAGTGAGCGATCGAGATCCATTGTTCACTAGTGGATTTTGGAAGAGTTTTCAGGAGGTTTTGGGGACTGAGTTATGTTTGAGTACAGCTTATCACCCTCAAACAGATGGTCAGACCGAGAGAGTCAACCGAGTTTTGGAAGATCTCCTCAGAGCTTGTGTTTTGGATTTCGGGGGATCGTGGGAAGATCATCTTCACTTGGTAGAGTTTCCATACAACAACAGTTACCAGTCAAGCATTGGTATGGCACCGTATGAGGCATTGTATGGAAGACCGTGTAACTCTCCGACATGTTGGTTAGAGACAGGAGAGAAGTTGATACTTGGGCCAGAGATGATTCGTCAGACTTCAGATTGTATAGAGATCATTCGGCAACGAATGAAGGCAGCCCAAGATCGTCAGAAAATTTATGCCGATAAGCGTCGTAAGGATTTGGAATTCGACGTTGGTGATATGGTTTTTGTGAAGATTTCTCCACTGAAGAATGTTATTCGATTCGGGAAGAAAGGAAAATTGACTCCGAGATTTGTCGGACCATTCCCGATCATCGAGCGAATTGGAAAGCTCGCTTATAGATTGGAATTACCAGAGAAGATGTCGAGTGTGCACAATGTTTTTCATGTATCGTATCTACGGAAGTACGTGCACGACTCGAATACGGTGGTTTCTGGTGATAGCTGTGAAGATTTCGAAGTTGATCCAGTCGATAGAAGACCTCGTAAGCCGCTTCGTGTTGTGGAAACCGACACGAAACAGCTTAGGAGGAATGTAGTTAAGTTGCTCAAGATACAATGGAGTGACGATGATAACGACTGTACGTGGGAGGTGGAAGAGGGGATGAAAGCAGCTCATCCCGAACTCTTCAAGGTATGGCCCTAAGGTGTCGTATCATCTAACGACATTGTAACTTGTTCTAGTTTTAGAACTCTGCATGCTAAGCTAGAATTGGATGCATGGTTTGCTGATTGTTATGGATGGTAGGCATGCAGAATAGTCTTTGATTGCTTTGTTTGTTTGGAATTTCGGGGGCGAAATTCCTAAGGGGGAGAGAATGTAACGACCCGTATTTTTACGGATCGACAAGTTCGTCAAAATCTGGAATTTTAGTGTTGTTGAGCCATTTCAGATTTTAGGCAAAATATGGCTAAGTCCTAAGTCGTTCACGACTTAGTATAGGTCGTAAGTCGTATACGACTTAGGGGATAGGAGCGACCCAGGGATTTGGAGAGTTAAGAGTTAAGGGGGTAGCAGTGAGCGACCTAGTATTTTGGGCGACCTATAAGATATTAGCGACCTAAGAGTTAGCGAGTTAACAACCCAGTATTTAGCGACCTAGTAGTTAGCGTGTTAGGGTAGTTAGGTCGTAGACGACTTAAGGAGTTAAGTCGTACGAGTTAAGTCGTAAGCCTCTGTGTTGAATTAGGTCGTATACAGGCTAAGTGTTAGGTCGCGTGGGTATGTTAAGTCGTAAGTTTGTTAGGTCACGAGGTAATGTGCCTGTGTTAAGTCGCAGGAGCGTTAAGTCGTATGTCGTGGGTCGCGGAGTTCTGCTAAGTCATAAGTCGTAGGACTGCTAAGCCGTTAGGTCGTGAGCGACCTAGGAGTTGGGGCGCGCGTGCATATCTGTTAAGTCGCTGAGTTGTGGCCTTGTAGTTAGGTCGTAAGTCGTATACCCAGTTAAGTCGTAACCGACTTAGGGGTTAGCTGCTGAGTTGTTAGGTCGGTTAGGCGCACGCGTTAAGTCGTAGACGACTTAGGGAAGTTAAGTCTTAAGTCGTAGAGACTTGGGTCTGTTTTAAGTCGTAGCCTAGTTATCTGTTAAGTCGTAAACTGATGAGTTTTGGTAAGTCGTTAGGTCGTAAGGTTTGGGCAAGACTTAGGTCGGAGGGGTCTTAGGTCGTAAGTCGGAGACGACTTATGGAGATAGCCGAGTTACGACTTAGTGAATTTTCGGCTATAAATATGAAGGGTTTTTCTCACTTTTTGGGATCCGGATTTCGAAGCGACGAAGTGCTGCCATTTTGAGAGCTCGACTTCTACACTTCTTCACTTCTTTTCTCCACTCTAATCTAGTGCTTCCATCCATCCAAGTTGAAGATCAAATTGAAGATTCAAGAGCTTAGATTGAAGATCTTCATCCATTGAAGTGAGATTTCATCGTTTGAAGCGGATTGGCGATAGATCAAGATTGATCCTTCGCTGTCCAGATCTGAAGTGTGTTTATTTGAGGTTGTTTAGGTGATTTGGTGAGTGGTGATTATCTCTCACACGGATCCAAAAGAGTATATCGGATTGTTGGCTCGATTTGGTGTTAAAATAGTGATTTCCATGCATTTTCTTCATCCTAAGTGTAGATCCATATAGATTCATTGTTCATGATGATGTTACATCCATTTTATCACATGTTAACCTATGCAGGTTCATTCATCAAGTTTATAAAGATATTGTTCATGTTTTCATGCTTGTTGGACTTTCAACTCTTTAATTACGAAAATGCCATTATTGTTATAATTGTCTACTTAGATCATATTTGAATGTTTGATTGCTTGGATTAATGTTTGATTTGATTGATTGTTATGAATTAGATGATTGATGATTTGATTTAGACCGAAGATGATTCAAAAGCTAAGGGAAAGGCTCTTGAATTGGGAAAGCTGCTCGTGGCATATGTAGCGGGATGATGAAGCTCTTATGCATAGATTTGATGATGTGATGTTGAGATGAGGCTTTGCGAGGATGTGATGAAGCGAGGCAATCATGTGATGAAGACTTGGTTTAATCCAGACGGGATCATTCCAAGCATGTTGATAACTCGGTGATATGATTCGAGTTGAGGATAATGAATGGATATGAGAATAGTCGTCGAGGAGGATGACTAGGAGGCTTGGGTCTCATCGTTGTTGAAGGTTCTAGCATGCTCTAAGCAAGAGTACGTTTGGGCAGATTCGATAGTCCCAACGACCAACTGTTGATGGTCGAGTACTCTGGGCAGATTCGATAGTCCTAGGCACGGGTCACGATGACGTGTGGGAGTTATGTCTAGAACCGGGGTTTCCATTAGCCCTTGACGGACGGCTGAAAGAATGTGCCGGTCATTCAATTAACGGTGAAATCGAAGCAAAGATAACAGTGATAGCCAGAGTCATGGATGTTTGGTTGTATCGTCATTCGGTCTCAAGAGCGGTATTTTCTGGGTGCTTATCTGATCTTGGTTTAGGCCTTGGGGGTTTGTGCTTGGAAAACATCGCCCTTGACTCGAGTGATTATTGCTTTACTTTAAATTGTATGCTTTGTTATGCTTGTTTCTGCTTAGTATGTGTCTGGGGGCTATCACTGTAGAAAGAGGTTGGAGTGGGAGGGTTGTATTCCTATTCCTTTTCCTTTATGCTCTTTTGGTATGTTGTTAGTTAATTTACTGCTCACTAAGACTGTTGTCTGACTCAAGGCTTTATGTTTTAACTCTTATTGCCTTGGGCTGTTCGTCCATTTTGGGACGGGCAGACTAGGTAGTAGGTGACAGGTGCTGATCTTGCTTTCCACGGTGCTGCTATCGAAGACGAGCTGGTGTATTGCATATTATTTCTTACTATATGTACTGGATGTTCCGCTGCTTTGTATTCTCTGAGTGATATGTAGTGAGGCTTGTTGTATTGACTATTCAGATGCTTGTATTCAACTATTATGAATTTTTATATGATGGCATTCTATTCTGTGAAGCTTCTCTATATATATTTTCTATTGTATTTTGTCTATGCGCTGTGAGTAATACGATAGATTCTGTTGTTTTATTTTACCTCGACAATCGTCCATGGTCGCCTGGCACACTTTACAGCGCACTATCTCTAGGTTCGGTGCAGGGGTCATGGGCGGTCGTCACAAAGGTGGTAATGACATCTTGTACAAACCTTTAAATACACCCTTAAGGTAAGAAGTAAATCACAAATTCACAAAGTTTGAAATGAAGTAAGAGAATAAAAATGGTGGATGTTCTTAAGCACTAATCCACTAATTATTCTCTAACATTTTCAAGTCTAAACCAAATCCACTTCAAATTCCAAACTTTCACTAATACCTTAGGAAGCTTAAGTCTAAAGTCTAAGTGAAAGAGAAGTGAGAGGAAGAGGGGGATCCTAGATGGGCTGTGAGCAATGGAAGAGGAAGGGAGGTGTTGCCTTGGTTTGGAAGTGCTAAGGATTGGATCTTTAGGCTTTCGGTGATTTTAGGAGGTGGTTCTTTGATTCTTGTGTCTTTATGCTTGTATTTGCCTTGTATCTAAGTGAGTTCTTTCACTATCTTATCGGTATATATTGTGTGTGTGTGTATGTTGTGCGCAAAGTATAAAGTTAAAGTGACATTAACTAATTAAAGTTATAAACTTTGGACCCCTCTTACTTTTGAAGGCAAATAACAAATTTATATTATATAACATCACTACTATTACCCTCATAAACATGTGATGTGCCCTTGACTTGATGTTTAAATGATTGTTTAACTTGTGTGTTGAATTGAAATAAGTTTGAAAGTGTTTGAAGCGAGAATAGTCGTTATAAGTGCACTTTGATAGCCCTTAACTTTAACTTGTGTAAATTGGATATTTATGATCTTAACATAGGATAATTTGATTTGGTTGTTCCATACACATATTTTTGTGTATTGGGCAGTAAAGAAATAGTTTGGAAAGTTATAAAAGTTGTGAACCAAAGTTGTAAAAGTTAGAACAAAAAGGTGGTTATAAATACACTTTGTAAATATAGCCTGATTTCGAGAATTTTTATAAATAAATGGGAAGGTATTCTTAGGGGTTTCGTTCTATGGTTTTTAAGTACCCTAAGGGTAGTGCTTACTATAAAAATTTCAAGTCTTAAATCATTTGCTAAAGTGATTAAAACTAGTCGTAAGGATCGTGCTTTTCAATGTTGTTTTTAACAAGGACTTTTATAAATGCTATAGTAAGTCTCTTATGGTTTTAAGTGTTTAAAAATGATATTTAAATTTGGCATTTTTCTCTAATCTTTTTATAGATGTTTTCAGACAAGTTTTGAAGTATACTAAAGTTGGTTTGAAGTTTAAACATATTTTTAATAATTATATATGTATTTTCAAAGTAAAGAGGTTTTATAATATAAAACACGTTTTTCATCAAATTATAAATTAGTTATTTTCAAGTAATATTTACATAGATATTTAAAATCTATTCACAAGTATTTTTAAAGTATTTATAAGTTTTGAAAAAGGTAATTGGCTAGGCTTAATACTAAAAGCCGAAGATGTAGACTTGTCTATTTGTGAGAGCTAAGATTGATATCGAGTAGGGACGGAGCAATAGAGCTCTAACCTACCGGCTTCCCTCTTGAACGATGAATAGTTAAGTCGGAATGTCAAAAACGTGTTAATCTTATTATTTACTTACTTGTTTAAAAGGTAATTAACTTTGCTTAATGCTACAAGCCGACGTAGTACCCTAAACTATTTGTGAGAGTTAAGATTAATGTTGAGTAGGGATATGAGCAATACAGCTTTAACCTACCGGCTTCCCTTTTGAACGAGAAATAATTAAGTCGAAAATGTAGGAAACGAGTTAATTATGTTGTTTGTTACTTTTTTATGGAAATCATTAATACTATACCTAACACTAAAAGACGACGATTAGACTTATCTATTTGTGAGATTTAAGAATGAAGTGTCTAAGCAAAGCTTTGATGCAACCAATGCTCTAACTTACCTGGCTTCACTCTTGAACGAGCAATAGTTAAGTTGAAATGTCAGAAACAAGTTAAGTATACAAACATTTACTTGTATAAGCAATTGTTTCAACTAGATAATCCATTAGTTAACTATCGAACTTAACCAAATATTATCTTGGATCTTTAAAAGAATGTTTTAAAGATAAGTATAACTAAAATGGTTTTGGGTTTATTGTGACAATGTGTTAATAACATTCGTCTTTAACCCTTTTTGATTAAACTTATTGATGTAAATAGATATTTAAAGGAATATTTTTAAGATAAACATACGTGAAATGGTTTTGGGTTTGTAGTGACAATTTTTGAGTAACAGTAGTCTTAAACCTTTTGAATGGATTTGTGGAAGTACTTAGATCCTTAAAATGGATATTCTGAAGGAAATTATAAGTAAGGAATCTTTTGGAAAATGATGGAAAAAGTAAAGGTTTTAAGTAAGAAATCTTGTTAATAATTTGTGAATATACTTATACCATTTGAGATAAGTATATGAGTACTTCTTAAAGTATTGAAAAGAGTACAAATGAATAGTAGAAATTGATAAACAATGAAGTTTATTAGATAAAAGAAGTTATACTAATAAAAGAGGTTTTAATTAATAAAAGATTAATTAAATAGAAAGGGGATTAGAAGTCGCTTATGTGACTCGATCGTGCTTTGTATGACTTGATTGTGCATTGTATATTTACTCATTTATGGAAAACATTTAGTCGTATACTTAACACTAAAAGCCGATGAAGTAGGCTTGTCTATCTGCGGGAGTTAAGACTGGTGTTTGAGTAGGGATATTAGTAATAAGGCTCTAACCTACCAGCTTCACTCTTGACCGAGGTATAGTGTGAGATGAAAATATCGAAAACATGAGAAGTATACGAGACTTGGTTCTTATATGCGATCATTCTCATAATTATTAAATGACCAAATTTGTCGATTCAGTCTTAAAGAGACCGGGATCGGTAAGTATTCTACCTATCGAAAACCACTTCAAGACTGAGATACGTATTCTATCTCTTAGAAGTGGATCTGTTCAAGATGTTGGAATCCATGTATGGTTCCGAGATTTGTTGAAGATGTAGGAATGGAGGATTTCTGTTCTGTTCGAGTGATGAAGACTCATGTGAAAGATGTCGAACATGACCTCGACATCGGCAATGGCTAAAGACAGAGTAGGTTGCACAATCTAGGGTTTAGCAAACCCGTGATAGGGTATTGTCAACTCCATATCTAGAGTATGCTTATCGATGTTAAGCACGGAAATTGATGGTATTTGGTTCCACGTGGTTCATGTTTATGTTCGGGCGTAGGCATTTTTGTTTTCCTAATGGTATATTTTATCTATGGAGATACGACGCTCGAAATGTAACTTCTGATTTTTATGCATGGAGTTCGGATCTAGCTTCTTTGAGAAGATCTCCACGAAAAATCCATTATGTAAACATTCCTTATCGGGTTTGATTGTACCCCCAATATGTTGTTGAATGTAACTAATGTAACCATTCCAGCTATGTTATATATTTATATTCTTTACCTTGGACATTATCTATTATATCACCTTTTGTACATATTAGATGGTAGTTCTTTTGAGGGGATAACCGTTATGGCATTCCACAGAGTCTCAAAAGTACTGTTATATGTTGTACACATATTTCTTGAGTTTCTCGTATCAGACTTATGTTTGATGTTTGGTTTTTATTTTCCTTAAATTCCTTGTGTACTCTTTCGAGTAGTTCGAGAAAGGCTAGTTTTCATTGATTATCTTTGGAGCTCGAGAAGACGATCTGGATGTTTCACCTACCATAGTATTCTTATTTCCGTTGCATTACTATATTGTACATATCAGCATTTATAAGGACATGCAGTTATAACTGTCTTAGCTGAAGATAGTACTTAGGTTTTGTAACTTCGAAATTTATGTATCAAAGTAATCATTTGTACTGTTCTTTTGGTATTAAATATTACCATTCCGCTAATGAGATTCTGATATTGTGTTCTCTCTTTCTTTTTTATTTCTTTTTATTTTATCCTAATTTCGCCTTTTCGGCACATGAGTGCTCGACACGTGAATACCATGGATGTATTAGTGTCGACATTCAGGAGGTCGAAAAGTTGGGACATTACATCTTTGCCCTTCTTTTCTTCTTTCCATTTTTTGCTTGCCCAGTATATTAATTCGGGCATAATGTTGTTCGCGGTAGCTTTTCCTTTTCTTTTTTTTCGAGTACAGAAAGAGAATGATAGAAGGGGAAGTTCAGTTGCGGTTCTTTAGCGGAACTAGAATTGACCAAAAATATAAAGACCATCTAAATTTATTTGGTGGAAGAATAGCAAAAGCCTCTCTATTTTCTGCTTCTGGTTACTCACCAAGAACTCCAGGCTTGGTCGCACACTATATATAGATTTGTTCAATTAAGAGAGTTGCTAAGGAGTGAGTTTGCATCACTTGTGAATGTGGTGGCGCGGGATGAAAATGCAGCAGCTAGCTGCTAGTTTGCACTGAAACAAATGCGATGTGTTATGAATTCGAGTCATGTTCATATTAAGTACGTGCATTGCAGATTCAAGTAGGATTAGTAGCATGATGTTGCTACTCTAATAACCCTGAGTGGAAAAAAATTCCACTAAAGTCACTAGAGTAAGTTCACTGGGGGCTCCCTTATTGGATAGTTAGTTCCTCGGCCATGATCCGGTGACCATCCGTAGTTATGTCGGACCTCAATGAGCAGATTGTCAATTTAGGCCCAAGGAGCTAAATGAATAACTTGTTCTTGTTTTTTCTTAAAGTCAAGCTATTATACTAGTTGAGGATTTGCCCTCTAAACTTTTACCATGGTTGGCTTAAAGATGGTGGATAGAAAAGAATAGATCGCACCCAGGTTTAATTTTGTTATGAAGTATAATGATCCTAATCTAAGAAACATCTCAAAGCAATGCTCTATGCAGTTATCTTCTTCTTATCTAGTACTTACTTCCATTGCAAGCAATGGTGAGGGCTTAGAGTGAAGTGACTAAGGTTATTTTGTTTTATTGTGTTATTTTACATGTATACTCTATTCTCGTACTCCTTTCTATACTATAATTCTATATTCAACGTATTCAATCTTGTGGGCCTTAGGAGTGCTTGGGGAATGTGAGATATCTTCGGTGGTACATACCACGTCGTCGGTTGATAACGAGCTTCAGTACCTCATCCTCCTCTTTTGACCCATTCCTCCCTTATCTACATTCCATTAATAAGCCAAGGTGACTTATTGGGCACCTATTAAGATGGGTTGAATGTATAATTAATCTATAAGGGGAAGCCACATCTTCTGTCCCCTTGGAGAAATATGGGAACTCAAATTCATTTAAGAATGAGAGACTCGAATCAATATACTAAGCTAGTTGTCCGCATTTTAGATTGGGAATGTAATCAAAACTACGAATAAGGGTTTTCTTACTCATCCATGTCTTTCTTGTCCCTCTCTAAGAAGAAAAGAAATTGTTGCATGTATGTTTCGTTATTACAACCTTCTTTCTTTATGTCAAAGACAAGAAGATGCATGATAATTCTCATTGAATCTCGATCATTCTTAACAGCGATGGATATTCATTGTTGTCTTCGAGTAGCACCATCAGATCTTCAATAAGGTGTTAATTCTCGTATTTTGTATATACATGTTCCTGCAGCTCGGATGAGTATAGTAGTTCATATTGCAACGGCTATACATATATTCTTTTTCCCATTAACAAAACTTCCCTTTTTTCTTCGATCCTCCTGAACCGGTACAGAAATTGGTGTTTTTTCTACTTTGTTTATCTTTATGACTAGTGAGTGTCGGGGAAGGCCTATGTGGGTACCTTTCGGGTGTGGAATGCTCGTTTCACTTCTATATTCATCTTATCCTTAATTTACCTTGATGCATTGTGTTTTCAAAAACTTCATCTTGAAACGGGTGTTATTTCAATCCATGCTGGACTAATCGATATACCAATAATTAAGTATCCAGGCAAATGGTGGAATACTTCTTATCAATCTGGGAGCATTAGCCGATCTGGTACATCCATACATGTCTCTATGATCATTCCAATCTTGTCTGACTTTGCTAACTCCCCCTTCTCCACCCGTATATTATTAAGGATCTATGTTAATTACATTTAACAAAGATCAAAATTGTTGTAGGGTTTGGCTGCATAAGCAACACCTTTTTCTTCCTACCAACTATAGTCCAAGGTTGTCATTTCTTTGTCTTCCTACTCTACTCTACTCTACTCTACAATTCTAGGGAGATTAGGGGAAGGGTTAGAATTCTAGGGCTATCATTGAATTATTTGTAGATATGATTTTACTTATGTATGACCAATGGATATTTTCATGACATGTGAGATATATATATATTTTTGAAACCAAACAAGAATTTGTTATAAATAACGATGTAGTTTTTAATGTTTCTTTACAATTAACAATTGAAAAAAGAAAAGCCGATTATGCAAACTTAATCAAATTTAATATTATGAGAAATGAATACGAGCAGCTGTATTATCATGAATATAATGAATGGAGTGTAATAAGGTTTCGGGTAGTATACCCACATAAGCCCATTAAACTGTAACTTCTGTTATAAATACAATGTAACAAGTACCGCATTTTTGGGTAATAAAAATCATCATTTCCCTACGTTACAAACTGCTCTCTTATCCCTTCTTGATATTAAATCAATACCATAAAATTCTAATATGGTATCAGAGTAATCTGCTTTACAGCATCCTGTTTGTTCTGAGATTATTTTTGAAAAATGACTCATCAGATATAACATCATCATTTGAGTGTGCTCATCAGAGATTTTAATCTCTTCATCTAAGACTTTGAATCTACTTGCAAACTCAATAGAAAACATTAAGTTCCCTGCCAGAATCAATAAATCGGCTGTATCAAGACTTTCTTTATCATATCAAGCAAAGAAACAATCAAAAAAATTAGATAAAAAGATCAAGAAGGCAAGAAACACATCACAAATTCAGGAAGTAAGTGCCATACCAGAAAAACCATTAGAACAAGATCATCATCTAAGTTTTTTTTGCTGGTTGCATCAAACCTGGTTTGAGTTCATTTCTTACTAATTAAGTTCTTTAGATTAGTCAAGATTGTTTCATCTTTCCCTCCTTTTTTCATTCCTGAACCATCTGAATCATCATGGCTAAAGGAGATCACACCTCAACCACTTTTGATAATTCAAGTTAGCAAAATGCATTCGAAGAATTGACCAAAACTATTGTCGGTCCTCAAACCCAATTAATCACTGCTCATATTGATGAAGATAATTATCTTCTTTGGAAGTTTCAAGTTGAAACAGCGGATAAAGGGTACAGTCTTGAAGGGTTTGTGCTGGGAACACTGTCAGTCCCTCCAAGATTCATAACTGAGCAAGAAAATAAAGTTGTCAAAAATATAGAATTCATTAAGTATCAAAGACAAGACGGTCTTATAAGTTCATGGGTACTGTCCTCTATCAGCACCAATTTACTACCTTAAATAATAGGATGTAAATTATCCAATGAGATTTGGACAACTATTGAGCATATTTTTAACTCACAGTCTGCTGCCAAGATCATGCATTACAAGAGGCAACTGCAAAATATAAGAAAAGATAGTTTATCAATGAGAGGAAATTTGTTAAAGACAAAAACAACATGTGATTTATTTGAAACATTAGGTCATAAAGTATTTGATACCGAACAAATCTTGACCATCTTAAGTGGCCTAGGTGATGAATATGAAGTAGTAGTTGCAGTAATTGCATCTAAAGAAGCACTGCCATATATATAATATGTGCACTCAACACTTCTTGCACATGAAGGAAGACTAGACCAAAAGAAAGCACTGGATACTGAATTATCCATCAACTATGTGGCAAACTCAAAGAACAAGAGATAAGAATATAACAGAACAAAGCAATATTATCAAAGAGGTCAGTCAAATAGAGTAAGAAGAAAAGGAAGATGGGGTAATAGCAATAGGCCCAAGTGCCAAATTTGTGAAAAGATTGGATATACTGCACCAAAGTGTTATTTTAGATTCAATGCAAACTATGTGCCAGTTTAGAATCAGAATAATTAAAGAAATGCAAATCCGAGTGTTAATGTTCCTTAAGTTCAACAAGAATTAGGCAATCAGTCAGATAATTTAAGAAACCATCAACTGAATACAACTATAGGGCCAAATGATATACAAGATGAAAGGTGGTATCCTGATTCAGGGCTACAAATCACATTACAAACAATTTAGACAACTTAAATCTTGGTCAAAAGGAGTATAGAGGTAAACAATCCATACACATAGGTAATGGTGAGAGTATTAAAATCACACACTGGACATGTTTGCATCAAAGGTGAAAGACAACTATATTTTAATAATTTATTAAGAGTGCCTCAAATAAAGAAAAATCTCATGAGTATGTCACAATTTTCAAGTGATAACAATGTTTATTTTGAATTTTACCCTAAATATTGCTTAGTTAAAGACATACTAACTAAAGAAATTCTTTTGCAGGGTAATGTAGATAAAGGGCTATACAAGTTTAATCTTGTCAATTCAATAAAATCTAAAGAAAAGAGAAGGAGTTGCAATCTTTCTGAAATTACAAAAAGAAAAAATAGTGTGTTTGATTCTTGGATTACAAATTAGAGCATCCAAATATTAATGTTATAAAGCAAATTTTAGTAGAAAATAAAATTCCCTATGAAAACATTACACTACCATATGTGTGCACATACTGTTAAATGGGCAAAAGCCAAAACTTTCATTTACTAATTCACAAAAAAAATGAAAAACCACTTGAATTGGTTGATGCTGACCTATGGGGTCCAACACCAGTCAATTCAGATTATGGTTTTAATTATCACATATCATTTGTTGATGCACATACTAGATATACTTGGATCTATTTTCTTAGAAAAAAAATCAATGACTTGTAGAGCAGTTGTACATTTTGTTACACACGTTGAAAAACAAACAAATCATCAACTCAAAATGTTGCACACTGATGGTGGTACAGAATTCAAACATCTTAATGATTACTCTCAAAAGAAGGAATCATTCATAGACTTACATGTCCATATACATCTAAGAAAAATGGTTTATTTTAGAGAAAACATAGACACATTGTAGAATCTAGTCTTACATTGTTGGCTCAAGCATCACTTCCTCTAAATTTTTGGCTAGATGCATTTAGTACAGTAGTCTATCTGATTAATAGACTGCCAACTAAAGTTGTAAAAAATAAAAGTCCAATTGAAATTCTATTTAATGTAAGACCATACTATCATAGCCTAAGGGCATTTGGATGTTTATGTTTTACATATTTAAGATATTATAATGCACATAAACTAAATTTCAAATCAACAGCTTGTACATTTTTAGGCTATGTAGCAAATCAAAAAGGATACAAATGTTTATATAGTAATGGAAGGATATTTGTGAGTAGACACATTGTTTTCAATGAATATGTATTCCCACTTTCTAGTACAGGTGCGAAGACAACTCACAAAGTATATAATCCAAAAGCATCAATACCAAATATACCTTTGTATCCAACTGAGCAAGAGATGGATTGAAGAAAGTTCAGGTCACCCTGATCCACAACTCACAGTGCGTAGTGAACCAGGTCATGAACAGGCAGAGCAATCTGACCAGTTCAATCACACCCCTACAAATGATCAAATACAAAGTATTAGTCAAGAAAATGAGCAGGAATAGTCATGTACACAACAAGAATATGCAACAGAACAATCACATGGCAGACAGCAAGTTCAAACTTGGCATCCAGTGACTACTATATTAAAGAGTGGAATATTCAAGCCTAAAGTTTATACGGCAACAACTACATTTAAAGAACCAAACAACTTTGATCGGGCAGTTAAAGGCAGCAGTTGGAGAAAGCTATGGATGAAGAATATAATGCACTAATGAAGAAAAAAACATAGGATTTAGTCTATCCACCAGAAATCAAAAATACAGTAAGGTGCAAGTGGACATTCAAATTAAAGAAAAATCATGGTGGAACCATTGCAAGGTATAAGGCAAGACTTGTAGCCAAATGATATACTCAACAACATGAATTTGATTTTGAAGAAATATTTTCCCCAGTTGTTAAACCAACAACAATCAGAATTGTGTTTACCATTGCATAAAATTTGGAATATCAAGCAAGTGGAGGTGAAATACTTTTCTAAATGGGAATTTAAAAGAAGAAGTTTACATGGAGAAAACACAAGGCTACAAACAAGACAGAAAATTTGTGTGCAAACTGAATAAGGTCGTCTATGGACTTAAACAGGCTCCTAGAGTCTAGTTTGATAAACTAAAAAACACTTTAACAAATTTGAAGTTCCAGTCTATCAAATCAGACAACTTATTATTTATTAGAATTAATAATGTTGCAACAATATACATTTTAATATATGTTGATGATTTGATTGTTACCGGTGACAATGAAACGGAAATCAACAATCTTATCCAATTTCTAGACAAGCAATTTTCAATCAAAGATCTTGATGTTACGCTTGACTTAGGCAGAAACCAACCTGTTGGACTAAGAACAGTAAAGAGCAAGGAGAAGAAGTCGGTTTTATCTTGAACTAGCCACTGTGTTGAAAACGAAATCCAAGAATGATGCAATGTATTAATCCATGGTCTACATACGTCTTTGAATGACCTCATCACGTTGCTTGACTTGGAAAATAGAGCAAGTCAATAGAAGGCTGCTCCTTACGCTCGTAACCTCCGTCGATATATAGCACAGAAAATTTCCATTTCTTTCACGTACGTCACATCGACTTTTGTTTCAAAGAAAATTCTATTTAAGCAAAGGACCAACAATGACGTGTACAAACACCGTTCCATACATGCCACACATTCATACAAACTTTTCTTCCAGAAAATTTAGGCCGAACAACAAAGACTAATCCACACACAACACACAGCCCATCCTATAAATAGCACCATAACCTCCACAACAACTCAAAAACATCAAAACCATGTCGACCCAAACATTCACTCTCCTCCTCCTCTTCCCCATCTTCCTCTGCCTATCCGACGCAGCCCAGTTCAATGTCGTGAACAGATGCCCTTACACCGTGTGGGCCGCAGCCGTCCCTGGAGGCGGCAAGCAACTCAACTCAGGAGACTCGTGGACCGTAACAGCCAACCCAGGCACCACTGGGGGTCGCGTCTGGGCCCGAACAGGCTGCAACTTCGACTCATCCGGACACGGCAACTGCCAGACCGGCGACTGTGGTGGCGTCCTTGCCTGCACGGGGTACGGCCAGCCACCAAACACTTTGGCTGAGTACGCTCTCACCCAGTTCATGAACTTGGACTTCTATGATATCTCACTGGTCGATGGTTTCAATGTGCCTATGGATTTTCAACCTACTAGCAACTGTCATGATATACGCTGTACTGCTGATGTTAACGGGCAGTGCCCTGCTCAGTTGAGGACAGCCGGCGGGTGCAATAATCCCTGCACTGTCTTTAAGACCGATGAGTACTGCTGTAATTCCGGCAGCTGTGGGCCTACTGATTTTTCCAGGTATTTTAAGGGCTTGTGCCCTGATGCTTATAGTTACCCTAAGGATGATGCCACTAGTACCTTCACTTGTCCTACTGGCACTAATTATAATGTCGTCTTCTGTCCCTAGAAGACTATCTATGTCTTGTTGTGATGTATTACGTATGTTGAAGTTGAATAAGGGTCCATCGGTTTATTAATATTGAACTGTATTCTTGGATTAAGTAATAAAATTGAGTTTCTCATTATACATGCTGATTCAGTACGTTCACGTTGATTAACTCTGAGCAGTATGTCACTATAATATTATTCATACTTACCAGTAGTTTTATTACTTTAAAAAAGAATGGTGATTTCTTATATACGTCAAGATAGAATGTCGCTGCAAAACCAAACAAAGTGAAAAAACAAGGACTAACAATACTTTAATGATCAAGGCCGGCCTCCTAAAGTGGCTCACATACAACTATCACTTATCTCTTCCTTCGTTTGTCCTCTGCGAACCGACATACTCAAAAATACAGAAATGGCGAAGGCCTTGCTGATTAAAACCGTCAACTTCCGGCGAAACTCGATGCAGTCGAAGGTGGCAAGTTTTATTACTTTATTTGTTCTCTGTTTAAGCAGGCGGATTTGCCTTCTGCTTTCTTTCTTTTCTGGTTTTTTTTTTGGGGAGGGGGGGAGGGGGGATAGGCAATAGTAGCTCTTTCACTTAAGAAATACTACAGAACAAGTGATGGTGCAGTTAATTGTAATTTGTTTGCTTCAAAAAAGTAGTCACCAGTAGTCTTCGTGACCATTGAATTGGATCAAAGTACCCGTTATTAAAACAATAAAGAAATTGACGTTTTAATGCCAAATGCATTAAAACGGTAATCACTTAGCTGTGAAACGGCAAATGATGCACTAAAACGATAATCATTGTACCCTTTTAATGCATATATGATTGTCATTTTAATTTAATTGTTTTATATTTTAATGAATAATTATCTGTTTAAAAAATTTGTTTTTTGCTGGTGGGTGTTTCTGGATGTAGGAATTATTTTGTTCGGATTTTCAGTATAAAATAAATGAAACTTATCATAAAGCTGGCGTGAACCACACGTTTGGGTCTTCAAAATGTACTCAGACATACATCGGGCAATTCGTACCTCTTCATTCCGAGCCATACCACTATTATTACAAACATGTTTATACGTAGGCCTGTTACGGTTGAACCAACAATCCGTTCAACCGCATCAACCGTTAATGCGATTACCATATATAACGGTAAAAGTACAGTAACGATTGAAGAATTAAATAACCGCGGTTAACCATCCAACCATACATTATTGTTTTGTGTAATATTTAACATTAAGATATAAAAATTAGTAATTTAAGTTAGAGGAATAACTTGTACGTTAATAATATGTGCCTTCATGAACTAATAACATGTGCATACATATTGGACGTTTTATAAATAAATAAATAAAATTGCAAAAAACAGTTAGAGCTATATGAATTTATCATTAATAATGCATATAATCGAAAATATATGTATAACATTCTTTAAAATTGAAAATATAATGGTTAACCATCATAAACGGTTGCGGTATTTATAACCGTCAACAACGGTTATGGTTACATTTTGTGGTAATAATGATGGTTACCGCAACCGTAACACCCCTAGTTATATTCGTTTAACCAACCTAGGTCGATGACGAGAAATCAGCAATTCGTATCTCATCATTCCCTGCCATATTTTGTCTCAAATTTACCGATGTCTTTGCAGCAAAGCATAGCAAAGGATTATTAAAAAAATTTATTTAGTAATGTTACATTATAAATAAATATATTCAACTAGCTTTTATACTTGACTACAACTTTATTTAACATGGTTTTCATTCATCTAAATTGTAAGTATTTTAAAATGAAATAATATTTTTATTTACCGGTACGAAATCAATGCAAAAATGCCACAAATGTTAAACTATATATAAGAAATAATATATTGTAAACGATATATGAAAAAATCTAAAAGTATATACTCCAAGGTATATACAACAATTATATGATATAAATTATATACTAGTTTATATATTGTAAAGTATATATTAGTTAATTTAAAATATTTGAATTATTAGAAAAAAACTAAATAAAACCGACAGGACGTCGGTAAATCATAGTTGAGTAATGAGAAATTAACATGAAATTTTTGTGAAATATTGTTTTCTTTTCTTGATACTATTTTATATTGTATAATTTTTCTAAATATTATTGACTTTATATAATATATTTATAGTAATATTTGATATCATATATATATTCTAAGCTTTTCATGTAATATTAAAGAATTTGTACATCTAGATTTTGAAAATTCAAAAGATAAACCGGGTTGTTTATATAAACTAGTCGTATTCAATAAAATTCTATTTGTAACTTAGCGAAAATGATCAGTTTGAACTAGTCGTTTTGTTTACATTTGGAACGTAATCTAACCATACAAAATATGCAATGTTGTCAAAAATGCTCAAACATAGAACCTTATGTCATTTTAATTAGTAATATTTATTAAAACTTATAAATTAAAATTAAGTATAATAAGCTATATATTGTTTTAAAATTTAAATAATCAAACTGAATTTTAAAATTTTACTTATATAATATGTAGTAATATTAATAAAATTATATACCCATATTAAATTATAATATTAACTAAAAAAGAATTTAATAATAATTAATAACTTTAAAATTGAATTAAAATAAGTAATGGAAATAACTGGCGTTGGGTAGGTGTTAGGTATTCCCAACGCTTTGTTTTATGAATATAAAATTACTTATGTTGGAAAGGCGTTGGGAACACCTACACCTTCCTAATGCATTCCCAATACCAATTCCCCTAACCCCTTTTGAAGTTCGTCTGATCTTCCTTACGTTCTTCCCCAAATAAAAAAACACTGTTTTCCCAAATAAAATAACCCACCATTTAGCCTAATTTCAAAGTTAGTCTGATCGCCCTACCTGCTCCTTTATCGAGGCTTGATCGCCACATCTGATCACATCGATCGAGCACCACCGCCTCCTCCCTATTTTGAAGAGGCCAGAACACCTAGCTCCATCGAGTACCAACCAACAACCAAAACCTTGGAGTACCACATCCAAGCACCAGCAATACCTCTATATCTCGTCCTAACAGAACCATCATCTCGTGCACCTCCATCACTACCAACACCAATAACATCTCCTTTCAGCACCTGCTCCCTTCTCTTCTTCTAGGTATAATACCTTGATTCTAATTAAAGTTGATTAATTATGATAATTGTCAAGTATATTTAATCTATGTTGACTTGTCTGTTTGGTGCATTACAAAATCAAGTCGATATAGGTGACCAACTTGTCAACAAGAATTTCTAGACATTAGAACGGAGATGTCACCGTACAATATATGCCGAACCAAATAAATATACTTTTCAAAAATAAAAAATGTTTTCTATGGTTAAGCCAAAAGGGATTACTTTACATACAACCAGAAGTTGTATTCCAAATATAAATTCCGTATACTTTTGTGTCATAATTTTTTTTAGAATAAAAATGACTTGATTTTAAGAAATTCCAATTATTTTGGTAAGAAATTTCATTGTTTTAAGGATGATCTTGGAACGATAATTTTTTATTGAAACAAATGAATTTAATTTGGTTTGTGAATGATTTTTATTCAAATAAGTATCAAGTTGTTCGTTATGTTGGCATGTTGTAAGCTTGATATTTGATTATCTTTGAATGGTTTTAATTTTTGTGATTGATGAATACACATACATACATATGACATATAAAAATATACATGTGTGTGTATGATAAGATGACATTGATAAACTCGAATATACCGATTGTTGGACAAGTAGAAGAAGGTACACATACACGTGCGTGTGTCTATATATATATGCACACACACACATACATACATATATATATAGATACACACACATACATCTATATATATGTATGTGTGCGTGTGTGCGCATATATATATATATATATATATATATGCGTGTGTGTGTCTGTGGGGAATCTAAGTCCCAAATTTTCTCTCATCCTCATTTATCCCCAAAATCTCATTTGTTGAACGTAAAATATCATGAGGTGGCCAACAAGAGAGCTTGACTAGTACATCAAATGGTGGAGATAAAGTATTTCTAGCGAATGAGATTTTGGAGATAATTGGGGATGCAAAAACAACTGGAATATAAGATACACTACAAGGATAATTCTGTTTAGCGTCGGCCTATAGCCGACTCCGGCCGACTCGAGCCGTCGCTAAAGGCCGACGCTAAATAGCTCGTCGCCAAGTGAAATGGTGACGGCAAAGGGGACGGGTCCGTGCCCTAATTTAGCGTCGGCTAGAGTCGGCTAGCCGACTCCGGCCGACGCTAAACATAGTCCACGTGTAAAATAATAAGTGACCAATAGGCCGACCATAGCCGACGCCAACCGACGCTAATCTGGGTAAATTTTTTCCATATTTCCAGCACCCCTTTCTGTCATCCATCCACACAATCATATATATTCCACAAATATACTTCACCAAACAACAATATACATCAAAAATATGTCCAACTAAGAACCACAAAACATCAATATACATCTCCAAACGTCCATACATCTCCAAATATTCATCATCACAAATATCCATAATATTTACAAAATTCAACCAAAAGTTCATCAAAAGTTCATCAAAAAACATATATAAAAACATGCTACCACTCACCCCAATCATCATCAGCGCCAGATCCCTGTGATGGCGGAATATTCGTCCCGTGCTCTGCCAAGTAAGCAGCAATCGCCTCGTCTAGTTGTTGCTTCAATCCAGTCTTCCTCCAATCATTCAACTCGGCGACTTGTGCTTGCAGGACCGCTATTGTTTCTTCAGCCTGTTGTTTATTGTAAGTGGCTTGCGTCGCGACCTGTATATTAATAAATTCATAGTTATAGTTTATACGTAATATTCAATAAAATTTATAAACTGGTTAATGAATTAATTAAATTCAATAAATATTACCACTTGATTGCCATATCCATACTGTCTATTTCTGGTCGGCGGGTCGGTAATACGAGCGAATATCCTGTCTGTCTCCTTAAAGGTCAACTGCTCCCTGCCAGACTCTGCAAGCACGCGAGCAATCTTCTGATCGCATCTCTCCTGTGTTTAGAAATATAATTTTGACAAGATGAATATTCAATTTAATGTACTGTTAAATATGAGGAAAAAATTATAGTCTTTATACCCGGATATTCGCTGATTTGGCGTCTGACCATTCATATGTTACGTTGCCATATTCACCTGTATGCTCGACGGCGTGTGTTCGGGTGAAGACGTCCAAATGAGACGGTGCAACACCACCTCTCTCCCTCGTCTGAAATTAGATATAATTAAAGAATGTATATATGTAAATTACAAATAACAATTTTTATATTTACCATTTCTTCTCCATATTGCTGAAAAGACTTGGATCCACCGCGGTGTGTTGCAGGATTCCTAAGCCTGTTTGCGGAGTTCCTCGATGCTACCGCCTGTATAATTTAACTATTATATAAATATTTAAACGAATTATAATTACAGACATATGAATAGAAAATTTACCTTCGCGTCTTCGCTTTCCCAATATTGCAGAAACTGCGCATACAGATTTTCATTCATCCAGTTTGGTTTTTTACCGGCCTCTTTTATCTTGGAGAGCGTACCTCTATAGTTTTTCCTCATCTTCCTCTCCCAGTGCGTCCTGAACGTCCCGAGATCTTCGGGATCCACAATAAAGGACGCCTGCATGTTGAAATTTAAATGAATTATATAAATTGCATATTAATTTTCAAAGATCAAATATGTCAATCTCAAATTAATTAGAATTTTATACTTACTTGGAGGTCAGCCCATATGGCATCTCTGATATAAAGTGGGATACTATCCCAGTGCTCCCACAAGTCCGTCATCCTACTACGGTAGCTATTTCGAGACACGGCTAGAATGGGCTCGGATGGCTGTAAATCGAAACCCCTGAATACATTTTGATATTGTCAGTTACTAAATCATAAATATACTAGTAGCATGCACTAAATAATATAATGAAGTTACAGTAAATTAAATACATACCCTCCATCGGTCTTCGGCACTAAGTATGCTCTCTGGCGATTATCAGCCATACCACTACTACCCTCGCCATGATCAGGGCCTCGTGAACCTTGGGACCGCCTGCTGTGTGACATAATATCTGCTAGAAACATGCATATATATATATATATATATATATATATCATTTCATATAATGAAAAACACATATATCATTTCATAATTAGAATACATGCCTGATTAATAATCACATACACATAGCTCAACTCTTCGACACGTCGTATGTATCCACCCCTTCATACCATAATGTTTTCAACTCTTCGATCAATGGCTGTAGATAAACATCGAATCCTTGTGTCGGATCATCAGGACCAGGGACGACAATCGTAAGAAACATATATGGAGTTTTCATACACATCCACAGAGGTAAATTATAAGGTGTAACGATAATAGGCCAAGACGAATATTTACTACCAAATTGAGAGAATGGTGAAAATCCATCTGTACATAAACCAAGTCTCACATTACGACTCTCTGCGGCAAACACAGGATAAGTCTTATCGAAATGTTTCCATGCTTCTCCATCCGATGGATGTATCAAAGTCCCATCTTCTTGCGTTCTCACACTGTGCCATCTCATATGTGATGCTGTCGCAGACGATGCATATAACCTTTGAAGTCTGGGAGTGATGGGTAAATAATGCATTCTCTTGTATGGAACTTCCTTTCCTTTTTTTACTTGGTTTGTATCTTTCCTCATTACATATTCTGCATTTCTTAAGATTAATGTCATCTTTCCAATACAACATACAACCTTTTATACATGTATCTATCTTCTGGTAGGGCAAACCGAAAGCAGACATTAGTTTTTTCACTTTATAATGACTATCGCACATCAGATTATTGGGTGGCATATGTCATTTTGCAGCTTGTACAACTGCTGTAAATCCATCTTCTGTAAAATTGAATTTTGATTTCATAGTAATGTATTCGGTAGTAACTGACAATTCTGTTCCGCTACTACAACCTTCCCACAACGGTCTTTTCGTAGAATCCAGTAAATCATAAATTCTTTTCACCCCCTCGATCATTTCTTCTTCGACATTTACATCATTAACTTGAACAGTAGGGAACATTGACCGTGCTGCATCTTCCACCATATCTACTATTGGATTCGTCGTAACATTATTGTTATTCACCTCAACCTCGGGCACTATAGAATTAGATGCACCAATTTTTTATCCATGATGATCCCAGAAATAATAGTTTGGCACAAAACCAGATTTACACAAATGTACAATAACTAAATCTGGTTCTCGATAATGCAAATGTCGACATTTACGACACGGACAACGAATTTGTGTGTCGCCTTCTTCATTATTAGCTTTAGCGAATTTAACAAATTCATGTACACCATCCTTAAAATGTTTTTTCGTTGAACCTTTCGTTCCTGTTCGACTTTCATACATCCAGGTATGGTCGAGAAGATAGTTGAACATTTTTTCTAATTTAAAAACATATATATCAGAAATTTCGACAGCATTTCTTTTCTATTCCTATACGCATATAGACTTTGCATCTGAAGTTTTATGTGATTATTATCGTATCACTACACCATAAACGATATTTTGATACGGCTAAAAGCCGTATCTAATCTTATTAGATACGGCAAAAAGCCGTATCAAAATATGTCGGGCTTAATATTTTGATACGGCTTTTAGCCATATCTAATGATCCAATTAGATACGTCCATTAGCCATATCTAATTAACACATTAGATATGGCTAAAAGCCGTATCTAATTGACAAATAGGCAGCGTCTAATGAACCAATTAGATACGGCTAAAAGCCATATCTAATTAGTCAATTAGATATAGATATATAATCAATATCCAATATATAATATTATAGACCTATTCATATCCAATATATAATCAATAATCATTCTGAGACATCAAAACAAATAATATTATAGACAGTGCACATTCAAATGATTCAATAATCCGCATTGCAGTGCATAATAACTTAACAATATTATTACATAACACTAGCATTTAGCACATTAATATATCGTAGTAGCGGATACTAGAAAACACTATCGCATTGGACTGATTTGATGTCCACCTTTCTCTCTTGATGCTTTGTCCAATATCGAATAACGACTTTGTTGAACGGTTGAAATTTCATACCCTCGTAGTACCGCTGGCATTACAAGTCTTTATATGGTTACAATTCAAGAATCATAGTTAACGATAATTGTGACGCCCCACCTCTATACCCACGCTAGCCAAGAACACTACGGTGTAGTGCTGTCAACTAGCACGGAGAATAAGGCTGTTGAGGAGCGACCATCCGTGTAATTGCTTTGGGCGAGCACCGATATGTCAGATAATAAAACATTGCATTTCATTTTTAGAGGAAACCCGACATACCGATACAAACTCAAAGCTACTACACAGTGGCTATAATAGTTTAGGACAATAGATATAAAAATAACACAGATAACATAAATGCGGAATACAGATGGAACGAAAAGTCTCATATATACAATAACTGATATCAGTTACAATACATTTGACACAATACAAATGATACAACTACAATTGTCGACTCAAGAAGTTATATATATACAAGTACATTATCGGCTAATATACATGAATACATTATCATCTTAAAACAGACACACTGACTACTACAACTCGACGAAGACCACTTCAAATGATATAAAAAGTCTTCATAGCTCTAGCAGCAACCCAAAGCTAAAAATCTACAACCTGTAAATACTCAGTCTGACCCGAGTATTACATTCAAAAGAAAATAATACCCGGATCAGTCTAATTCAAACTCAGTTATAAGCGCATAGAAGCAATAATAATCAATCTCAATATAGATGACAGTCACTGAAATCTCGTATATCCAACTCTCGATACGAGAATTGGATAACGGCAGATATAACACTAAACAGTGTTAATCCACAAAACAGAAATCCAAAGCAGTTTAAGCAATTGAAATGTCAATATAAAAACATCAATGCTAATTGGCTGCAGTACACGCTAACGTGTACTGCCTCGCCAATACAGCCTACGAATACGCAACAGGTCGATGAATTAAGAACAAAAGAGATATCGATTAAAATCTGTCAATTCAGTGTGGCTGCAGTGCACGCACGCGTGCACTGCCTCGCCACAACAGAATATAAAGTCACCACAAGGGATGTAATACCCCAAAATTTTGTGAAAAATCATTTTTGTAAAATGATTTAATTTTTGAAATATTTAGATTTAAATATGGTGAAATTTCTGGAATAAATAGTGTGCAAGTATATGTGTGCACGTGCACACTGAAATGGTACAAGGAAGAACTCCAGATTTCTTGGATTTAAAACAAGAATTAAAAAGCAATACAAACATGATTTTGCAACATGGATATTTGATTTCTGGAATTATATGGATCATCTTAGAAAATAAGAAAAGTAAGTTTTACTTTAAATCAGTAAACAGATTTTATTTAAAACCCAGAAAAGAAAATTATACATATATATATGTTATAAGGATTTGTAAACCTGTACACATATAGGTGCATATGTTTCTGAAATTAAAGAGGAATTAAATAAGCCTAGATAAGATATGTATACAAATATACATTTTTACTGAAAAGTATACATATATATATATAAGCAAGTGAAACTATAACATTAAAATGACATGAAATGTGATACAAGTCAATATGCTTGTGTAGGCAAAAATAGCAAAGGGGATTCTCAGGAATAATTGAAAAATAAAATAGGATAGTCACACTTTTAACATGACTAGGTGAGTGGCCATTTTCTGAAAAGTAAAAGAAAGAAAATGCAGCCTTTAAATTGGTTAATATGGCCGGGGTATTATGAATGAAAAATGCATGATGCTAGCCAGGACAGAAATGGAATTCTGTTTTAACAAAACCCTAGTGGAAAAATGCATATAAATAGGCAGTTTTAGCCAGTAGAATTATCTTTACCCCGAGCTGCACAAAAATAAGAAAAGAAGAAAAATATTGGAAGGAAGGAGAAAACACTCATACAAGGATTTTCTGGATTAATAAGAAGAAATATTTAGGTGAGTAACCTCACTGAGTTCATGGCATTAAGACCTGAGATGAGGCAGCCACTTTTTATATTGCCATTTATATATATTTCTGGTTTTGATGTATATGATTTCATCAATGCTTTTTGGATGTCTTATTTTAAATCTGATATGATTTAATATGGATGATTTTGATGATCTTTGATTGGTTGAGACATTTGTCTTTGGATGTGTATCATACTGTTTTATTTTTACTCAAAAATGTTAAAGTCTAGGATCTTAAAATTATATAGAGAATACTCTCAACTGTTATAGATCTATGGCATGGAAACTTTACAAAAATGTTTGGAGCTGCATTATACTTGGTATAAGTGCTGAGGCTTGAAAAGAAAAATGTTAAGGGTGCAATAGAAATTTTCTAAGTGCTGAGCCCTTAATCAAATCAAAAAAAAAAAAGAAACCCACAAGCTAAAATTATGATTGAACCAGATCCTGAATCTGAATCAATCATAAAGGCTTGCAGATCAATATAATAAGAACATGCCATGCCTCTTTTACAGTTGAAAAATATTCTTATATTTTACTAAGATCAAGACATATTGACCCCATTTAGGAAATAACTGTCTGCTTATTTCTGAGGAGAATTATGCTAGGAAAGATTATGGATGTTTCCATGTTTGCAGTGACATGTTCACTTAGCATATTTGATGATAGGATTTAAGACAATATACTAGTAAATAAACTAGGGAAGGGAAGGCCAAGAAGGCTGTTGGAATGCTTGTCATATTTGAAGTATGCAAGTTGGCACATGGTTTGTTTAAGCCCTGAGATCTTTGTGCAATGATGTGAATTAGTTCATTGCAATGTGTCCCCGTGATTCCTTAATAGCAGATGAGGCAGGAATTTAAATTGAATTAGACAACCTGTAAATGAAGAAATAGGAATATGGATATTTCTTAGGTTGGTTGGTATGGAACCATGATGGTTCCAGTGAATGCAAATGTTGCAGATAGATAATTATGTTTGCATGATTATGTATGCAAGTGAAGAATGATAGATGAATATATCATACCTGAATCAACATATTTATACCATGTTAAAGTAATTGATTGCAGAAATTTGCTTAAATAACAAGTTAGTACTCTTATATTCTCTATTGCTTAATATCATGAATGTATTGATGTTACTCATACCAGATCATAGATCTGGCCCTTGTTTGCTCATGGCATATGGGGTGTCTCATTTTAAAATGAGGCAGCCACTCATGCTCTTTCAGGTAACCCAGGCACTAAGTAAAAATGAAGTTATGGCTATTATGGAGGAGTGAATGAACATGCTAGCTAGTTTCAATAAGAGCTTAAGTTGATTATATCTGCATGTATTCAGGAAAAATTTTATGTTTCTAAGATTTCCAGTCATGTAATGAATTCTATTACGGTTAGATGGACTAGTTGTATCATGTTAAATATATTGTTATGCACTAAGGGTTTAAAATCTAAAAGAAATATCTGATGGGAAACAAGGAAATGATCTTAAATATTGATATGGATGCTTGGAAAAGAAATATGCATATGTAGGAGAGCTACTGTTTTGCATAATTTATATTATGTATTAGTTAATCTTGAGACATAACAGAGCACTGAGTTTTAGAATAAAATCTGGATTTAGCTAGAAGTAAACTTAAAAGGATTTTAGTTTCTTTTTACTGAAATGCTTTGTAAATAAGTTTGAATTCATTTCTGAATCGTATTGAGAAAAGAAAAATGTTTTTAAAAGCTTCAGAAAGAATGCAATGAATGGTATCTCCATTGCTTTGAACTAGTGTGTAGCAGATACAGGATACATGAGTTAACCAGCTTTAAATAAATGAAGTATTGGTTGATCATGATAGATTGTATTTTGAAAATAAAAATGCATTTCAAAAGCTTAGTACATTTAGCAATTGCTTCACCACAATCATCTTTAAAAGATTAAGACAGATAAGCAATGTAAACTGGTTTGAACAAACAAAACCTGGCAACACTCCATATACTCTGAAGTTTAGGTAGATTCTGGTTTGTAAAATGCAAATAGAAGAATGGTCAGATTAACCACATGGTTAGACCATGGGTCAGGCAAATTGTTCACTTCAAATCAATGAAGCATGGAACCATTTGAACCCAGTTTTCTGGAAAATGAGTAAAGTTATTGACATGTACATGTATATCTGTGTACATGTTGATATTTGGGCAAAAATATAAACCTAAATTCCTAAAACAGTTGTAGGAATGGGTTTCAAAAATAATAAAGTAAGAAATATTGTTTTGTATGTTAGATTATAGGCAAAAATTAAATATATATGTGCAGACATAGGTAGATATCATATTTCAAACCATACAGGAGAAAAATAAAAAGAAAAACAAAAATTGTGTTTGAACCGACCAGCATAGTACTCGAACTCGTGACCTCTCATGTATAAGTTAGGCGCGTTTCCATTACGCCTAGATGTTGCTTGTGTTCACTTATGATCCACTTTCTTTTAGCCTAAGTTTGATATTATCCAGACTCTAACACAATCATCCATATTAAAAGCTTACTTTCCACTGATTATTACTTGATCATTCCTTAATTAGAATAACAGACTAAAGTACATGTTTCCAGTGGAATTCTATGGTCAAAAATCAGGATACAATAATTAATCCGAATTGCTAAAAATCTAAATCAAACAGAATGTTCTTGTACAACAAAAAAATAAAAATAAAGTATATACTCTGAATTTAAACAAGAGGAACACATACATCTTCATATGTATGTGTATGTTATTAGATATACACTGATATATTTATATTGGTAAGTTATTTTGATCCTGGATATATTTTGTTTATTGGAGAAAGAAAATGACCTTGGAAAATATATTTGTAATGAATGATATATCTATATATCATCTCTAAAAAAAAAATCCTTATGAAATTAGGGTGGAAATAGGAGGGTCATTTCAGTTGGTATCAGAGCACTTGGTTGCATTGATTGTTAAGTATTATAGAAATGTATTATGTCTGTTTGTTTTGGATGAAATAATTTAGATAAGAAAATAGAAATTATAGAAGTACTCATAATATACTAATACCATTTGCCCAGAATTTAGTTAGCAGACCATGGTAGGAAGAGGATCTCATCACAATGCAGGACCCAGTGCACCTCAAATGCTTGATATGCAAGAATTTGTGAGGGTTTTAAGAGATGGAATTGGGCATAGGCCTGAGAACCCACATGAAGAGCTTTCAAAACTACTGAAGACTTATTCCAATTTGGGAGGCAAGAGTTTTGAAGGAACTGAGAGTGTGATGGAAATTCAAGCATGGTTGAGAACACTTGATAGGATTTTTAATGACATGCAGTTGGATGACCAAAGGAAGAGGCAAGTAGCTTCTAGACAACTGAAAGGGGTAGCTTTAAGCTGGTGGGAGGTGATCATAGCTGGAAGAAATGAAAATGAAATCACTTGGAATCAGTTCAAGGAGATGTTGGAGGCAAGATTTGTACCAGCATCAGCCAAGACCATTTTGCTTGAAGAATTTATCAAACTTAGGCAGGGAACTTTGAATGTCACTGAATACACTCAAAAGTTTGAGGGGCTATCCAATTATGGAGCAATGCTAGTGGCAGATGAAGCATCCAAAAATGATAGGTATATAAAAGGACTGAACCCAGGACTTAGCAGAGCTATGCTACCATATGCAGATAGAACATTTGATCAAGTAATTGATTTGGCCTTGAAACTGGAACAACATGACAAAGAAAGAGAGAAATATAGGAATTTTAAGAGCAACAACAAGAAGGATAAGGGAAGATATCACCCTTAGGATAAAAAGAAGGAGGAGGCAGACAACAGGAAGAGTAAAGACACAAAAGCCAATGATACTAAGAAGAAATTGGTTTGCCATCATTGTGGAAAAGAAGGACACATCAAACCAAGGTGCCCAGAGTTAAAAGGAGGAGCCTTCAAATGCTACCTATGTGGGAAAGAGGGGCATATGAAGAGGAACTGTCCTGAGAATAAACAGCAAGGGAAATTGGCAACTTTGGAAGGTAAAGGCAAATCTGCAGTGAAAATTGATGCTGAAAATCATGGCCAAGTGGAAGGTACATTACTCATTTGTGCCATACCCATACCAGTAGTATATGATACTGGAGCAACACACTCTTTGATTTCCTATGAAGTAGTTAAAGTATTAAAATTAAACTGCATATTGGTTGAAACCCCATTGCTTGTACAAAGTCCCCTAGGGAGTTCTAGTGTTTTGAACATGAATTGTGTGGATGTGGAGTTAAACATAGGAGGAAATATTTTTATTTCCAATTTATATGTTTTAAATTACCCGAATATAGGAGTTATATTGGGGGTAGATTGGTTAAGGCAATTTAAAGCCATAATTAATTTAGACTCATCCACCATATCATTGCAAAATTCTAGAGGCCAGAGGATCACAGTTCTATGTGAAGTAGCTAAGGAAGGGAAATTGTATCATTTAGTTGACTTAGAAAAAGATCTGGGTGAACTAACCATTGAAGAAATTCCCATAGTTAATGAATACTTGGATGTGTTTGGGGAAGTTAAGGGTGTTCCACACCACAGACCAGTTGAGTTCCAAATTAATCTCATTCCAGGAGCAAGCCCAATAATCAAGAAACCTTATAGAATGGGGCCAAGTGAACTGAAAGAATTGGAAAATCAGTTGGAAGAATTAGAAGGCAAGGGATTTATAAGGCCAAGCAATTCCTGCTGGGGTTCTCCAGTAGTGTTTGTAAGAAAACATGATGGTACCCTGAGAATGTGCATAGATTACAGGGAACTAAATAAAGTAACCATCAAGAATAAATACCCATTGCCTAGAATAGATGATCTCTTTGACCAACTCAGTGAAGCTAAAATATTTTCTAGGCTAGACTTAGCATCAGGATTCCATCAAATGAAGGTTGAAGACTCAAGTGTTAAGTATACTGCATTTAACACAAGATATGGCTTATATGAATTTTTGGTTATGCCATTTGGTTTAACAAATGCTCCTTCATATTTTGTTGATTTGATGAATAGAATATTTAGAGATTATTTAGACAAGTTTGTATTGATTTTTATTGATGACATTTTGATTTATTCCAAGACAGTGGAAGAGCATAAAAATCATTTGCATTTAGTTTTGTCAAGGCTAAGGGAAAATGATTTAAAGGCAAAATTTTCAAAATGTGCATTTTGGAAAGAAGAAGTGCATTTTCTTGGGCATGTCATCTCTGCCAAAGGAATATCAGTAAACCCTAATAAGGTAGTGGCAATCCAAGCATGGAAAAGGCCTAGCACCATCAGTGAGATTAGATCATTTATGGGGATGGCAGGATATTATAGGAGATTTATAAAAGATTTCTCAAAAATACCATCACCACTTACCAATTTAACTAGAAAGAACCAAGCCTTTGTATGGACAGAAAAATGTGAGCAAGCTTTTATCAAAATAAAGGAAGCTCTGATTAATGCACCAGTCTTGAGAGTGCCAGAAGGAAATGAAAATTTGGTTGTGTACACTGATGCAAGTGGCTCTGGGTTAGGGGCTGTGTTGATGCAGCAAGACCAGGAGGTAGCCTATGCATCTAGACAATTAAAGCCACATGAAACCAGATATGCAACCCATGATCTTGAACTAGCAGCAGTTGTGTATGCTTTGAAACTTTGGAGACATTATTTGTTAGGTGCCAAATTCATTTTGTACACTGATCATAAGGCACTGAAATATTTATTCTCACAAAAAGATTTGAATATGAGGCAACATAGATGGGTAGAGTTCCTAGCTGCCTATGATCTAGATATACTGTATACACCAGGCAAGGCAAATAAAGTTGCAGATGCCTTGAGTAGACAACATGCCAAAGTAGCCATGTTGATGATGGAAGAGTTTAGGGATTTGTCTATACTTACTGATTTGGAAATTGAGGAAAACAGTGGGGTACAAATGATGTCCATTGAAGAAGGTGAAGGTAAAGGGAAATTAAGTATGATATCTCTGCAATCAGATTTACTTCTTAAGATTGGGAAAATGCAGGAACAAGACCTAAACATGGTGGAAAAGAAAATGCTCATATCAAAAGGGGAGGAAGTAATAAATTACCAAGTTGATAAAAATGGTTATTTAAGGAATAAAAATAGGATATGTGTTCCAGAAAATATAGAATTGAAGGAGGAAATATTAAATAAGTACCATAGGAATAAGTACTCCATACACCCAGGTAGCACCAAGATGTATCAAAATTTGAAAAGAAATCTTTGGTGGAAGGGGATGAAGTCAGATGTGGCCAGATATGTTGCAAGGTGCATGACTTGCCAACAAGTCAAGGTAGAGACACAAAGGCCATCAGGACTATTACAACCCCTTAGTATACCACAGTGGAAGTGGGAGGACATATCTATGGATTTCATAGATGGTCTGCCTAGATCTAAGAAGGGAAACACAAGTATATGGGTAATAGTGGATAGGCTAACTAAGGTAGCACATTTTATCCCAGTTAAAACAGAAAGAAATGCTCCAAAATTGGCTCAAATATTCATGAAAGAGGTAGTAAGGTTGCATGGCATACCCAAAACCATTGTGAGTGATAGGGATACCATCTTCACCTCAAGGTTTTGGAAAAGTTTTCAAGAAGCCATGGGGAGTGAATTGTGCTTAAGCACTGCCTACCATCCACAATCAGATGGTCAAACTGAGGTGGTGAACAAAGTCTTAGAGGATTTGTTGAGAGCATGTACACTGGACTTTGGAGGCAACTGGGAAGACCACCTCCATCTAGCTGAATTCACATACAATAACAGTTACCAAAGCACCATAGGGATGGCACCATTTGAAGCCTTATATGGCAAGCCATGTTTATCACCTATATGCTGGGTAGAGACTGGAGAAAGGGCTGTTCTTGGACCTGAATATGTTAAAGAAACTACAGAGAAAATTGGGTTAATAAGAAAAAGAATAGCAGCAGCTCAAGATAGGCAAAAGAAGTTTGCAGATAGGAAGAGAAAGCAAGTGGAATATGAAGTGGGAGACTTAGTTTTCATCAAGATTTCACCTATGAAGAAAGTCTTGAGATTTGGCAAGCAAGGTAAGCTCACACCAAGGTATGTTGGACCCTATAAAATTCTGGAAAGAATTGGTTCATTGGCTTACAAATTATAACTACCAGAGGAAATTAAAGCAATGCATAATGTTTTTCATGTGTCCCAACTTAGAAGATGGGTACATGATAAAGAAGACATTTTGGAAGAGCCTACCAAAATTCAAATAAATCCTGACTTGGTTTATGAAAAAGAACCAGTGGGGATTATAGCCAAGGAAGAAAAGAAATTAAGGAGCAAAACCTTGAAACTAGTTAAGATCCAGTGGAGTAGTGATCCTAATGACTGCACATGGGAGTTAGAGGATAAGATTAGAATGGATTATCCTAAGCTTTTTGCAAATTAAAAGGTAATTTTTTTTTCCTCTGGAAAATTTTGTTATGCATGGTTGATATGGTTGAATTTGTTTGCTTATGCATATGTTTGATAAGTTTTCAGAAAAGAAAATAATGCTTGTTATAAATGTTAGAAAAATTGTGAGGACACAATTCCTAAAAGGAGGGGTGAATGTAATACCCCAAAATTTTGTGAAAAATCATTTTTGTAAAATGATTTAATTTTTGAAATATTTAGATTTAAATATGGTGAAATTTCTGGAATAAATAGTGTGCAAGTATATGTGTGCACGTGCACACTGAAATGGCACAAGGAAGAACTCCAGATTTCTTGGATTTAAAACAAGAATTAAAAAGCAATACAAACATGATTTTGCAACATGGATATTTGATTTCTGGAATTATATGGATCATCTTAGAAAATAAGAAAAGTAAGTTTTACTTTAAATCAGTAAACAGATTTTATTTAAAACCCAGAAAAGAAAATTATACATATATATATGTTATAAGGATTTGTAAACCTGTACACATATAGGTGCATATGTTTCTGAAATTAAAGAGGAATTAAATAAGCCTAGATAAGATATGTATACAAATATACATTTTTACTGAAAAGTATACATATATATATATAAGCAAGTGAAACTATAACATTAAAATGACATGAAATGTGATACAAGTCAATATGCTTGTGTAGGCAAAAATAGCAAAGGGGATTCTCAGGAATAATTGAAAAATAAAATAGGATAGTCACACTTTTAACATGACTAGGTGAGTGGCCATTTTCTGAAAAGTAAAAGAAAGAAAATGCAGCCTTTAAATTGGTTAATATGGCCGGGGTATTATGAATGAAAAATGCATGATGCTAGCCAGGACAGAAATGGAATTCTGTTTTAACAAAACCCTAGTGGAAAAATGCATATAAATAGGCAGTTTTAGCCAGTAGAATTATCTTTACCCCGAGCTGCACAAAAATAAGAAAAGAAGAAAAATATTGGAAGGAAGGAGAAAACACTCATACAAGGATTTTCTGGATTAATAAGAAGAAATATTTAGGTGAGTAACCTCACTGAGTTCATGGCATTAAGACCTGAGATGAGGCAGCCACTTTTTATATTGCCATTTATATATATTTCTGGTTTTGATGTATATGATTTCATCAATGCTTTTTGGATGTCTTATTTTAAATCTGATATGATTTAATATGGATGATTTTGATGATCTTTGATTGGTTGAGACATTTGTCTTTGGATGTGTATCATACTGTTTTATTTTTACTCAAAAATGTTAAAGTCTAGGATCTTAAAATTATATAGAGAATACTCTCAACTGTTATAGATCTATGGCATGGAAACTTTACAAAAATGTTTGGAGCTGCATTATACTTGGTATAAGTGCTGAGGCTTGAAAAGAAAAATGTTAAGGGTGCAATAGAAATTTTCTAAGTGCTGAGCCCTTAATCAAATCAAAAAAAAAAGAAACCCACAAGCTAAAATTATGATTGAACCAGATCCTGAATCTGAATCAATCATAAAGGCTTGCAGATCAATATAATAAGAACATGCCATGCCTCTTTTACAGTTGAAAAATATTCTTATATTTTACTAAGATCAAGACATATTGACCCCATTTAGGAAATAACTGTCTGCTTATTTCTGAGGAGAATTATGCTAGGAAAGATTATGGATGTTTCCATGTTTGCAGTGACATGTTCACTTAGCATATTTGATGATAGGATTTAAGACAATATACTAGTAAATAAACTAGGGAAGGGAAGGCCAAGAAGGCTGCTGGAATGCTTGTCATATTTGAAGTATGCAAGTTGGCACATGGTTTGTTTAAGCCCTGAGATCTTTGTGCAATGATGTGAATTAGTTCATTGCAATGTGTCCCCGTGATTCCTTAATAGAAGATGAGGCAGGAATTTAAATTGAATTAGACAACCTGTAAATGAAGAAATAGGAATATGGATATTTCTTAGGTTGGTTGGTATGGAACCATGATGGTTCCAGTGAATGCAAATGTTGCAGATAGATAATTATGTTTGCATGATTATGTTTGCAAGTGAAGAATGATAGATGAATATATCATACCTGAATCAACATATTTATACCATGTTAAAGTAATTGATTGCAGAAATTTGCTTAAATAACAAGTTAGTACTCTTATATTCTCTATTGCTTAATATCATGAATGTATTGATATTACTCATACCAGATCATAGATCTGGCCCTTGTTTGCTCATGGCATATGGGGTGTCTCATTTTAAAATGAGGCAGCCACTCATGCTCTTTCAGGTAACCCAGGCACTAAGTAAAAATGAAGTTATGGCTATTATGGAGGAGTGAATGAACATGCTAGCTAGTTTCAATAAGAGCTTAAGTTGATTATATCTGCATGTATTCAGGAAAAATTTTATGTTTCTAAGATTTCCAGTCATGTAATAAATTCTATTACGGTTAGATGGACTAGTTGTATCATGTTAAATATATTGTTATGCACTAAGGGTTTAAAATCTAAAAGAAATATCTGATGGGAAACAAGGAAATGATCTTAAATATTGATATGGATGCTTGGAAAAGAAATATGCATATGTAGGAGAGCTACTGTTTTGCATAATTTATATTATGTATTAGTTAATCTTGAGACATAACAGAGCACTGAGTTTTAGAATAAAATCTGGATTTAGCTAGAAGTAAACTTAAAAGGATTTTAGTTTCTTTTTACTGAAATGCTTTGTAAATAAGTTTGAATTCATTTCTGAATCGTATTGAGAAAAGTAAAATGTTTTTAAAAGCTTCAGACAGAATGCAATGAATGGTATCTCCATTGCTTTGAACTAGTGTGTAGCAGATACAGGATACATGAGTTAACCAGCTTCAAATAAATGAAGTATTGGTTGATCATGATAGATTGTATTTTGAAAATAAAAATGCATTTCAAAAGCTTAGTACATTTAGCAATTGCTTCACCACAATCATCTTTAAAAGATTAAGACAGATAAGCAATGTAAACTGGTTTGAACAAACAAAACCTGGCAACACTCCATATACTCTGAAGTTTAGGTAGATTCTGGTTTGTAAAATGCAAATAGAAGAATGGTCAGATTAACCACATGGTTAGACCATGGGTCAGGCAAATTGTTCACTTCAAATCAATGAAGATGGAACCATTTGAACCCAGTTTTCTGGAAAATGAGTAAAGTTATTGACATGTATATGTATATCTGTGTACATGTTGATATTTGGGCAAAAATATAAACCTAAATTCCTAGAACAGTTGTAGGAATGGGTTTCAAAAATAATAAAGTAAGAAATATTGTTTTGTATGTTAGATTATAGGCAAAAATTAAATATATATGTGCAGACATAGGTAGATATCATATTTCAAACCATACAGGAGAAAAATAAAAAGAAAAACAAAAATTGTGTTTGAACCGACCAGCATAGTACTCGAACTCGTGACCTCTCATGTATAAGTTAGGCGCGTTTCCATTACGCCTAGATGTTGCTTGTGTTCACTTATGATCCACTTTCTTTTAGCCTAAGTTTGATATTATCCAGACTCTAACACAATCATCCATATTAAAAGCTTACTTTCCACTGATTATTACTTGATCATTCCTTAATTAGAATAACAGACTAAAGTACATGTTTCCAGTGGAATTCTATGGTCAAAAATCAGGATACAATAATTAATCCGAATTGCTAAAAATCTAAATCAAACAGAATGTTCTTGTACAACAAAAAAAATAAAAATAAAGTATATACTCTGAATTTAAACAAGAGGAACACATACATCTTCATATGTATGTGTATGTTATTAGATATACACTGATATATTTATATTGGTAAGTTATTTTGATCCTGGATATATTTTGTTTATTGGAGAAAGAAAATGACCTTGGAAAATATATTTGTAATGAATGATATATCTATATATCATCTCTAAAAAAAAAATCCTTATGAAATTAGGGTGGAAATAGGAGGGTCATTTCAAGGGACAAGGGTAAAACTGCTACGAAAATGCAGCCACCACTTGTATTTAAGGGCAAGGCTGCATTAGTGAAATGAAACAGTGTACCCAGTGAAAGAGACAATAAGTGAAACAAGTTCAACATGTCGCAAAGCAAGGCACTGGGAAATAGCAAACTGAAGGCGAGAGCACCAAAGATATGGCACTACCGCACTCAACAGAAAAGGCGCAAATCAGCCTCATTAGAAGATAAGGTCATCAGTGAAGCAAAATGACAAAAATGCAAATGATACAAGGCATCAATGCAATGTATCAGGTTCGAGAACAAGGCAATGCAGTTCAATATCTAACTCAATGTCGAAGATAACCAAAACCAAGTTCAAACTATGCCAAGTATCCCGGATGTCACGAAATCCAAACAAGTCAGAACTCACATTTATATGCAAATAAACAGTGGTGATAGAATTACAGTGATATGCAAAAGTAACAGGTAAGTGATAATTCAAAAGCTACACCATATCAAAGTGCTACTGGAGGCAGGGGATAACAAGGCAAGGTCGAACCAGACCAACATCACAAAATGGAGTGTGCAGCCGAAGACAACTACAGGTATAGATACAACAAAATGCAGACCCAACTCCTCAAATGACCAAGTAAAGTTCAAAGACAGCGAGCTACACCAACTACAAGCCCCATGTGACAGCAACACGAAGGAAATGCAACCACAAGGCATGGAACCATAGTGGAACAGGTCAAGCAACAACATGAAGCAGTGCAGACTACCCTAAATGAAGACTAGAATAGGTGACCAAATGCAATAACTCGACTAAACACAATGCCACAATGAAACAACCCAGTGACAACAATGTTTAAAGCTGCAGACACCAAACAGTAGAGACCAGCAATGCTACTGGATGAACAAACATAGCCGTAGTAATCAAGTACAAGACCCGCGCTCATCACAGCAAAAATGTTAATCCAGGACAAGGTGATAACCCATAAGTTCTACATGAATGCATATGCAAGCGATCAGGTACAGCAGCTCCAGCAAGTATATCAATATCATCACCGAAATAGATGATCAAAGTCAAAGATCAAAGTCAGGTGAAGCCAAGACAGTGAAGTGTATCAAGTCCAAGTAAAGACCAGAAAATACTAAACATCATAATGCACTAACCAAAAGAACTCGAGCAGTAATCAAACCAGACTCAAATGCTTCACAATGTAACAGTGATCAAATGAAGAACTTCAAAAAGTAGACTTAACAGTGACCAAGTGTACAAGTGCAGATACAACATAGTGTATACATGATGAAGGAATACGTAGTGAAACAAAGTGTTGAACCAACAAGAATATGCAAACTCAAGTCACACAGCATGTACATGTGCGTACCAGACTCAAGACAGAGACCAGAAAATGCAAATGATCCAATGAGTACAAGACTAAATATAGTCTCGACAGCAGCTGGACCAGACTACAAAAGTCTAAATTATCAAGCTACAGATCATGTACAAGTAATGCCAGCAAAGCTAATGTTCAAGCAATCAGGTTATACTAATAGGTGAAGTGCAACATGAACCAAAGTGATACATGAACTCAAAATGCACAAAAATGACGAAGTCAGGTGAATACATGAAGATGCGAAACCGAGATTTCAAAAACAGTCAAGGCCGAATGAAAACAAGGAAGAAATTCACAAAACAGGAAAAGTTCGTATCTGTACTTTTGAAAATGTCAGAGAAAAATCCAAAAATCAAGTCCAGATTCAAGCCGAGATTTCCAAAATCAAATCAATGCCGTGGAAACCAAGTAACCAAGATATATACGCAATATGAATTGGTCAAGGAAAATCGCAATCATCCAACAATGATCAAACGACCAAAGCACATATTTAGAAACAAATCAGACGAACGTATACGAACAAAATTCAAGGCATTAATTAAGTGTGAATTAGAAGACGTGAGTGAATAAAATCACTCACCTCTGTTTCGAGCTCGACCAAGAAGGAGCGGCCGTGAGCAACTCCAAGAGATAGACGATCGACGAAGCTAGGGCCTAATACTCTTCGATCGTCGAGTAACCAACGTTGGCAGCTTCCGATTAGAAGCCCTAACTTGCAGGCAAAAGGGGGGAGTAGCGAGCCGCCATTATCGTTCCTTCGTTTTAGTTAGGGTTAGCCCCGTGAAAAAAATGAAAATAGAGAGGAACGGTTATGGCCTTTGATAATTATCACTTTACCATAGACTTGGGCCAAGATGATTTGTTAAGCCCACAACCCTTTTAACAAAAATCAGATAAATGAATTTCAATCCAATTTGAAAAGAATTCAAACCGGATAAGAAGAGAATTTCAATTCGATCAAAATGCCAATAGCTTATTAGCAACCAGATTAGATCGTCACGAGGCGATAATTAAATGGGTACAAAATGTCGGGTTGTTACAGAAATGATAATCATAGGAGATTGTATTGTTATATAATAACAGTAGCAAACACAAAAGGCCTACATTTTAAAAAATACACACACTCCATGCCAAGGAAATTCCCAACACCTTTGAAGTCCTCAAATCTTGGTACAACTGAAAAAACATTTGAGAAGGAATCGTACACCAATAAACTTATCGTACCTGCAACCAAAAATAAGATACAAATAAGCATGAACTTCGCATGTCCATAATAAACTGATATCATCTTGATACAGTATATGTAAATATCCAGAATTGGTGTGAAAATTATATGTTGAATCTACATCTTTGGAATTAGTGTCACTGTTTTAAGGTGTAGTCAACATAAAACTCATGGTTAACCAATTCAGTAATCAGTATCATTATACTTAGATGACATGTGCATTTCAGGATGGGATCCTCTGGTCCAATTGCAGTAATCAATAAACCAGAATTGAATAATTATCTTTAACAACTGCAGTCATGCATTTCCCAAAATGATACAACGGGTGTTATGACTATGGAGTTATCAGCGCATAAGTTTTGACAAAAATGTGGTTCTCCTTTGATTTTTTTTCCTTTCTATGCAATAAAAGTTACAAAAGATGGTATAGTTCATTAATCATTATATATTTTAAGTAAAGGGAAACTGCATTAAAAACGAGCTTTGCTTTTATTGCAAGACAAGTAGCAGTGCTATTTCACCTTTTATTTTTTTTGTACAATATGCAGGTTACATTTACAAGTGGTTAGTTCGAAACAAAAGATAATGTGGTTAATTCGGAACAAAAGATAATGTGGTTAGTTCTAATCCTTTGTATTATATTTTAGTAATTTTTATTATCTTTGTATGTAATTTTTATTATCTTTGTATTTTCACACCAATTCTGGATATTTAAATGCTTGGCAAATGAAAAACTTGCTGCTAATTATATTTAATATACAGAAGATGTTTACTTCAGGATTCTTCTCCACTGGTGTGAAATTTGAATTTTCACATGAGAAAATTTGTGAGATTATTCACAAGAATTGAAGACAGGTGTACCAATAAAAAATTTATAAGCAGGTGGATACACACACATCAATGGTAGCAATTTTGATATACTAATCCATGATGACTAAACTATGATAAAGCGTATGAAAAAACAGGGTTTCCTTGCCAATCAAAAAACATGTTTTGAACAGTGACTTCATAAGTTTTCTCTATCAACATAAGTAGAAAATAGTAGCTACTATTATTACCAAGGTTTTAAATCTCAGATTTCAATGGCGTCTCGCCTCGGAAATTCTACACATAATATCTTGTATCGAATGAGATCTCGGGTGAGATGAGTGTATCTAGGGTGTACATCTCGGATTTTAAAATTCATCTCGATACCATATGAGTAACTTAAGTGTCTAAAATTGACATTTTAAAGATTTTTTGATAATCGTTATCTAAAGATAAACTTAATAATACACATAATTCATATGTAGAAACACCTTATTAAAGTTGTTATTCGACATTGGACAAAGCTTCAAGAGAGAAAGGTGGACCACATAAACAGAAAATATACCTGCTCCATCATCTAGAGATATCGAATAAGATACTTCTGATGGCACACATATCCACCCACTCCAACATCAGCAAAGGTATCTGCAAATTGATGATTCATTTTGCTGGTTCTCTCATCTGGTAGCAGTATACTGTCCAACACCACTTTTTCATGTGTGGATGGTACAGATTTCCCATGGATGTTGAACAATGTAGAATCTCGGCATATAGTACCTGTTGCAATAAAAGGGAATATTTATTATTATTTAAGTTTTCTACTTATTATGTCATAAATGTTTAAATGTTAAAAATACCTGTTCCTATTACTTCTAAATCAGAGTTGAGGATTTCACATTTTTGATTGTTCGTAACATTGGTCGAATCCTGGAACTACGAAGCAATGAATTCAGGAGCATTGAATTGTGTGGCGCATCCTCCATCAGAAGAATTGACCGGTGCACGAATTCCCTGTTCAATATTTCCCACCATGTTGATCAAAACCTCCATTTGCCCAGACAAATTTCCCACTGTACCCTCCAAACTTCCCACCCTCATTTTCAACTCATCCTGCTCGCCATGAACATGTCGGAGTCGTTTCTGTGCAATGGCACAAGCCTTAACTTTAGTCTTTGGTATAACGGTCCCAACACCGCGGCTCCTACCCCTTGCATCCTTACCAAGCACTTGTGATAAGATGTCTTCATCCATTGTCAATTTTTCTTCATCACTATCAGTGATCTTTTCCTTCGCTTTCGCAATTTGATCCTGTAATATGATAATACTTACATGAATAAGGAATTTTAAAGAATATGCAAGTTAATATTTGTTTAACTTACAAAGTATGAAGAAGTGGCATCTGATATGCTACCATCTTTTTTCCTGTGTGTCTTCTCCCATACTTGACGACGACTGATATTTGTTGATGGACTAGCAACGATCTGCAATACAAGTTGATGCAACGACATGAATATCCAATCACAATGTGTAAATCATTTGAATGAAAATGAAAATAAATTACCATTTCTTGTTCTATTTTAGCGTGACTTTTACGTCCTGCATGATGAACATAACTGAGCAATGCTCTGTTCTTTTTGCCTACCTCCCTTCTTCCGCTCGCTTCAGGCGTTGCTTCATTTTTTACGAACTCTGCCCAATCTTCTTGAGAAACTGTAGGTGGGCAATTTTTCAACCGTTCTTCGTCATTGTTGAAAGGGTCATAATAAACTACTCTCAAGTTTTTCCTGTATCTCCTAAAAGCCTCGGCCATTCTCTTTAAAAACATTTCCTTTGAAAGCGGATCGAGCTCATAAATTTTCTGAAAAAAATATATTAAATTATGTGTTGTGCAAAGTGTTGAAACCATAAGGCTATTGAATGAAATAGTTGTTGTCAAACAGATAAGGATACTTACCACCAATTCGTTCCAAACGTTGTCCTGGTATATTCCAGGTACTTTATTCCAACTTATATATGATATCGGCACATGAGCTCTTACTAGTTTACCGAGCATAGTAGCGATTTTTCCAACGTTATCTGAGACCGGAATACCAAGTAAGTTTTGATCAACTTCCTTCGCCTATGAACATGACGAATGTGAAGATGGTGGATTTTCTGACATAGTTTCCTGCAAAATATAATATTACTAATTATTTTAATAAGTCACGATAATAATTATACATGTATCAATGTATCAATGTCAACACTCCATAATATAACACATTTGCACATACAAAATTATTAAGTGACAACACGTGGAATTGCATTGGAATGTATAAAATATTCAAAACCATACATACACACAATCGTGCAATTAAAAATATACAGACACACAATCATGTGATGTACGAATACTAATAAGTTAACATATGGATTTGGTAAGGTCTTCTAATTTTTCATTGTCTTCAAAAGCTGATTGATAGACGGTAGGGAACTCAATGTCATCCACATTTGTAGTCAACCGTTTTGGTGTATGCAAGACCACAGACCATCCGTTATTTTTTAAATCTTTTGAGTAGAAAACTTAACTCGCTTATGATGCAAGAATAAATGGCTCGTCATTCACGTTATTTTTGTTCTTCAATTTCCCAAAATTTACCATGATGAGGTTTGAAATGGGATCTATTTTGCAACCATTGACCTTATCCTCGACTTTTACCCAATCACAATAAAAAACTGTTTGTTTGAAGTCAGTGTAATCCAACTCAAGTATCTGTTGAATGACTCTGTAATACGTTGTTTCTGCTTCCTTATAATTTTTATCCTTGCCACTCGCTCTAAATTTTGTAATTGCTCTCATGCATACACCGCTATTTTGTGTTACCATACGGTCTTCGTACTTTTTCGTGGAAAATGAAAATCCATTCACTTGGTACTTCATATAACTACGCATTATGAACTTCGGCCCGTGCACTAACCGCCACAGAGTTGGATCAACATCGATGGTCTTTAACAGCTACATAAATTTTAATAAGTAAAAAAGCATGGTCACAAAGGTGTATTGCACACTTATAAACACATGAAATACTTAAGACGAAGTTAAACCTCATTACGTAACCATAGATTAAAACTTTGAACTACTTCCACGGTGGTAGCCCTGCCACTAGGTTGAAATCTAGTACTTTTCACATAGGAGTTATACCTCCTACGAAAAACACATATCAAAATGTATATATAAATTGAATTAAAAAAAATTAAAATTCCAAACAAGTTCGTGAACTTACTTCTTCCATTCATCCAATCCATCGTACTTATTAAGTACCCATCTACGCACCTGTTCAAACTGCACTTGGGTTAACGTTATGTCTTTACCATTATCCAGAGGTATCTCACCAGCAAACTCATCGTCCTCGTCTAAAAACGCTTCGCGGGTATGTTTATGATTGCCATCACCTCCGTTTGGCATATATTCCATGCAGTAAAGACTAGCTTCTTGTACGATATATCCTTCTGCAATACACCCTTCAATGTATCTTTTGTTGCGCACAAATCCTTTATATGTTTTCATCAACCTATAAATGTGATCAATTATATACTGTAGACGGTAGCTATTTATATGAAATAATGATGTGCATAACTGAAATTAGAAATTTACCGTTCAAATGGATACATCCATCTATATCTGACAAGGCCACAAATCAACGCTTCATCGGCTAAATGAACCATAAGGTGGACACTGATATCAAAAAATGCAGGTGGAAAATGTTTTTCAAAAACACACATTGCTTCTACTAAGATAGCCTTTTCTTTTCAAAGATGTTCCCTATTGATCACATTTGAACACAAAATGTTAAAGAATAAACTAATACGATGAACAGCATTTCGTAGATCCTTATGTTGTGGATAAGAATGTTGAAGCAATACCGGAAGAAAATGCTGCATTATGACATGGTAATCATGTGACTTCATATTTCTTAGTTCAGGAGGATTGATGCTCACATTGTTGTGAAAGTTAGAAGAAAATTTATTAGGCACTTTCAGATTTTTCAAAACGGTGCAAAACCGTATCTTTTCTTCTTTTCTCAAAGCGAAAGTTGTCTTTGGTATGATTGTTTTATTTGTTTCAGGATCTTCCATCACCCACAACTTTTGTTTTATACCCATGATTTTCAAATCCTTGCGTGCATTGATGCCATCTTTTGACTTATCTTTATGGTCCATAATGGTGCTGATGAGATGCTCTATGACATTCTTCTCCGTATGCATAACATCAATATTATGTCGGACCAAATTTGCTTTCCAATATGGTAAATCAAAAAAGATAGACCTCCTATACCATCCAGAAATATTGTCAACATCTTCATTGGTTGACTTTTTCCGTTTTCGACCAATTTCTTCTTTTTGTTTACCAACTTTCATTTTGATATTCGCTACTTTCTTTTCAACTTGAAAACCAGTCAATGGCCATTTAGGACGACGAAGTTCTTGTTCGTTGTTGAAATTTGTCTTATCGTATCGAAACTTGTGTTCGTTAGGAAGAAACATTCGATGTCCCATGTAACACATCTTCTTACTTTCAGGAAGATAATAAGAACAAGTGTTTTCCCCACAAACAGGACATGCAAAGTAACCGTGAGTTGTACATCCCGATAAAGTCCCAAAAGCAGGGTGATCATGGATTGCCCACAGCACCCTAGCTCTCATTGTGAACTCAGATTTATTTAACGAGTCAAATGTAACTACTCCTTCCCATAACTGCTTTAACTCGTCTATCAACGACTGTAAATAAACATCAATATCCTTTCCTGGTTGTTTTGGCCCAGAAATCAACAATGTTAACATTGAGAACTCCCTTTTCATGCACATAGACGGAGGAAGATTATATGGTACTACAATTACTGGCCAACAACTGTAAGGGTTAGAGAGAGAAGCATGTGGACAGAAACCATCTGTTGCTATTCCAAGTGTGACATTTCGTGGCTCGGCAACAAAAGTTTGATCAAATGAATCTGCGACTTTCCATTGAGAAGTGTCACATGGATGACGTATTACGGTTGGATCAGACTTGGCACGACCATGCCAGGTCATCGCATCTGCCATCCATGGTACAGTATACAGTCTCTTTAATCTAGAAATTAAAGGAAAATGTCTTAATGTCTTTCGAGGTACTTTGGTGCATTTTCTCTCTTCGTTTAATGATGTCATATATCTTGGTTCATTGCAATTTGTACAAGAAACTTTGTTCGCATCATCTTTCCAGTACAATATGCAATCATTGATGCATGCATCATAAGTTTTGTAATTCATCCCAACTTGCTTAATGATCTTCTTCACGTCGGAGTACTTTGTCGGCAGCGTGTTACCTTCAGGGAGTAACTCCTTTATTAGTTCGAGAAGTGCAGTCATACCATTATCTGAAAACCTGTATTGGGTCTTCAAGCTATTCAGTTTCACAATGGCATACAGCTTCGTAATCCCTTTTGAACATGAAGGATACAGTGGCTCTTTTACGCTACCAAAAAGCTATTTATACTTCTTACATTCATTGGCCTGCCAATCTGGATAATCAGTAGACTGCTCTCCAACATTAGCATGATCAGGCAACGAATTTGTAGGTTGAAAATGTTGAAATCTATCTGCATCATTGACCAGATCTTCCATCCTAATATGTCCAGACTCAGCAGTAGTTCTGCCATGACTAACTGGTTGCTGTTTTTCCATCTCCGCCCTTTTTTCCCCATGAAAATACCACGCTGTATACGATTGGATAATACCCCATCTAAGCAAATGAAAATGAATGTCATCTAATTTGATCGTCTTCATATTTTTGCACCGGGTGCAAGGGCATAAATACAATCCTTTCTTACCACCGTTTTCTTCAACAAAACTAATGAACTTCTGCACCCCGTCTATATAGTATGTAGATCTTAGATCTGATTCATTTATCCATTGTTTTTCTATGCTGAAAGACATACTGCCCTCCTGTCACATTAACTACCTTTGACGATAAAATTGCCTCTTCCCCTTATTCCATTTCCACCACTACCTAAAGTTTCCAAAAATGTTATTTTCCGAATTTGAATTGTCATATTGTATAATAAATTAACAAGACAATGTAAGGACAGTGCATAAATTTCCTTTTTCTATAAAAAAGTAATTTCATAAACCTTTCCTAATTTAGTGATAACTATAAGATTTAACGTAAAGTATCATTTATTATTATCAAATTGTGAAAATATTTCAATCACTGGCAACACGGATGCGAATTGATTATTCGTTTAGCATTTTAGTGATACATGGTATTAAATTTGATGTTATGATTTTGGATTAGAAAATTTGACCAATTAAAATATGAAACACAAGGTTATAATATTTCACTGATCTTGTATTGTTTCACCCATGCAATGCCACAAAATCATATCATTGTTTATAATCTGTGTGTTTTTTATGTTCATTGGAATGGTGATCATTTATCAAACTGTCTTTGAGTATTGTTGTTTCTTAATATAAACGAATATGATGAATATGATAATGTTTACATTTACAATGCAGAAGATTCATAGAGCGGTCCGAGCTTCCCATGTATACGCCACATTTTCTTGATTTGGAGCCTGAACCAAATTCAAGTAAAAACTCATTTTGCAGTTAATCTTGGATTTTCAAAAGACACTTTACTATTTTATAGTGTCAACACTGAATTTGTTTTTTTCTTCTTCTTTCTTTTATTCATTCAGTGTCTATCCCTGAGCACCAAATTTTACTAAGAAAACAATTGGAGGAGGAGTATGCAACACTGCTTGAACTCGAAAGAATGCGACTCAACAAAATGCAACTTTCTCCAAAGCCAGTAAATTTTCATTCATACTTCAACAATTTATTAAATGTTTAATTAATTTTAGTATACAGCGTAGTAATAGTGTTAAAATTCCATTCATATATAAAAAGGTTTGGAAAGAATACAATGGATATAATTCTGTAGCGTTGAATGCACGAAACATTAAATCAATAAGTAATCATATTTTTAGTTACTGTGCAAACTTAAAAATACCAATAGACACTTAAACTAATGGAACAAAGGAAGATCAATTATACATGTGCCGATTAACAAGTTAAGGAAACAAATAATGATGTATATGTGCAATTACTGCTAATCCAAGGAATAATTCATTACTACATCAATATAAAGATAATCTACTGTCCCTGGAAAATCTAATACAAGGTCATGCTACAAATATGCAACAAAAGTCTAATTCATATATGGTGGTTTAAAGAGGCTGATCAATGTTCAAAAATTTTCTATTCACATATGTGAGCTACTAAAAACAGGAAACATATCAAAGAGCTCATTGATCAAAATGGCCACAGAAAATGAGCTACGACTAAACACCAACAAAATAAATGAAAATAAATGACAACATAATTGGAATGCATATTAGCCCATTCTTTTGGCAAGGGAGATGTGAAATAAAGGGTCTGTTTGTATTTCTTCTCTCTGTATAAATGTACTAAACGAAGCATAATAAATGAAATTAAATAATAACTATTTAATGACACAAACAAGGAAATTCTGTAAATTAAGTACTTGATTAGAAGCTCATGTGCTATTAATAAAGAGAAACTGTGAGCGTTTTCTAATAAAAAATATAACAGCCAATACTTCAAGTGCTTAGTTTGCAGAGGAGCAAACAGAAATTGATTATTGGACATTATCTATTTTAGGTAACAAATGTAATGGGTATTATAAGATGACAAAATACATTTAAGGTATGGATAAATATACTTTACTTTTCAATTTGTTCATTAAGGTCATTTATGGATGTGATTAAATGGTAACATGTAAATTAATCTGGAATATCTAGTGTACATTAAATGGTAACTGGAAGATTCAAATAAATATGAGTACCTCCTAAAATAAATACTTCAATTAATCAACTTGTTAAAAGTTGCAAAATTTTAACATCAGTTCTACTTCTAACATCTCCAATCAATCTTGGTTAAAACTTAAATTTTGGAAAACATACCAGCTGAATAAATTGTTGAGTTAAGGATCTGAAACAGATACAATACCTATGCTATGAAGCATCTAAATGGATTAATTATCCAAATTCGTCCAAACACAAACATGAACATATAGTGCCCATCACTTCAGTTCCCAAAATTATCAAAATATAGTTAGATCGCGAATGTACTAACTTTCAACAATAAAAATTAAATATCAAAACACATGATAGTGCAAGAAGATAGTTTCAACTTTCAACAACAAAAATCTAAGCAAACAAGCCCAGGCACAAATTAAAACAGGTTAAGATTTAAGATTGAATCCCCTTTTGTTATACTACTCAACTAATTTGTGAAGAGCTCCGAGAGAAGTATTTATGGTAGAAAAGGAATATCGTTTTTTTCCTCCAGAAAAAGTGTGTTTGAGCAGCAAGTAGAGTTACCAAACATCAGCAGAAGTGTTTTTCCTACTTAGAATAGTGCATTTATGTCAAGGACTGGAGTTAACAAATAGGCCAGAGGCCTAAATGGCTACTGACTGGTTGACTTAATATAATTTAAACCTGATTATTTTCAAAATATCCACTATTATTATTATATGATGATAAGCATGAACCGAAGGTTTATTTTATGTTAGGAACCCCTAACTTTGTAAATTTCAATATTTCACCAGGTTGTGTACCAGAAGGTACATGAAGATCCCCATATCCTTCGTCATCTCTACCTAGGAGGCATATGATTTTGAATATGGTTAGAAACATATATAGTAGCACGAATAATTTTAGTTCAAATTTCAATATCGAGAAGAGAAAAAATTGGATGGATTTTAATGAAAATGATTTATTTTAATATATACTAACAAATACGATGCTAAGTCGATTATTTGACTCTTCTAAATACTTGTTAGAGCGATGTTCATTCACCAGATCTAGCAGAAGAATCCATACATGTATTGAAACTAGAGCAGACTATCGGAACTAAAACTGTTAGCAAAATAGATAGCATAATACGAAAACATGATTTGTATAATTGCTATTGCTTATCACTTGAAAGTAGTAAATGGGCGGAGAAAACAATCAATCTATGGTTATTCATACTATTTTTCTAACCTAATTTTTCATTTATTGTCTTGTATTACAGCAAGTTCAGGTTGTCAAGGATTAGAACTGAATTGGAAATCACACTTTAGGTGGCAATTTCCATTACATGACTCAATGCATTCATTTAATATGGCACACCACTTCATATATAAATTCCACTCAACACTATTACCATCAATTCATAGAATATATAGAACCAAAGAAGACAATTTAGATGAAGTAGCTATAAATACTTGTCAATGCAGTTACAAAAGCAGGAATTTCACAAATGTGCTCAGTGAGTAGTGTTATTTGACCAAGCAGAATTTAGAAAAATGTCTATAAAATGATGCTAAGTACTATATAGACTATCGGTTGTCCAGTTATATTAACTAAAATCATATTGTATGCTACATGAAGATGCTTGACTTCACTGGTGAAATATGTTCTCATTTTGTTTGTGGATGTTGTTCTCTGATGAAAATTCGCATCCATGTTGCCAGTGATTAAAATATTTGCATTTATTTTATAGGAAATGCAGGAAAGGAGTAGTCTAATATGTGTGGTATGTAGTTTTTTGTTGTTGTTGTTTAGATCAAGCCGGAGACTACCTACCTATTTTTGTAAATAATTAAAAATGATTCATATGGACCATGACTTAATGTCTATGAAGATATGGTAGCAATCTAGTCTAAAGCTGTCAACGAATGAAACGAGCTGATGCACTATTAGGCCATTGAACCATCCTTTTCTAGGAGCATTCCCAACAAAAAAGTTTGGTCATCCTATCCTATGAAACAAATATTAATTTTAATTAGTGACTGAAACTGAAGCAACCTCTATGATGAACCACTTTATCCGGCATTTATAATACCGGATAATTTTATATGGCCAGAATTGCAATCCATATGAAAAGCGATTAATCCTGACCACATACTTATCCGGTATTGTAGATGTCGAATAACTCAGTGACTGTTAGAGTCGTCAAAACAACCTGGCAGTCAGTGGTGAACCAATTTCTAGACTCATCGGCCTTCCATCGGGGATGCTCTAATGGATTATATAATTAAATACTAATATGACCTAAGAGTCGTCAAAAAGGTAACCGGGTTTCAAACGTTGAAAACTGAAACTTTGCATCGTTCGAGCAATGATGTAATGCAACATGTTTATGGGGAAACAGATGTAACTTCATTTTCTAAGTTAGTAATTTTACATAATTCAAGCTACTTGATCGTTCATAATATAAATTGTTTAGTAAAGAACAATATAATTTAGTAAACAATTAACTTCCTTGTAAGATTTATACGCCTGCCTTTTTCATGATCGTTTTTTGTTTTCCTGTACGACCTAGAATTTTGTAGTATGATTTTAAACATTTAATTAATTTTAAATAGTTAAAATATATGGACTATTTAAATTTCAATAAATGGAACTCAAAATATAGGGTTTATTTTAAACATTAGCACCAAACCGTTTCCAAAAAATTTGCCATTACAACGGCGCCATTTTATAGCACCGGAATAATGTCTATGCATTACCCCTCTCCTGATACTTGGCTTGCGCCATTAACAACAATTTTATCCACTTATACAACAATGTCAGAACAATATACAACATTAGCACCAAACTGTTTTCAAAAAATTTGCCATTACAACGGCGCTATTTTGTAGCACCGGAGTAATGTCTATGCATTACCCCTCTCTTGATACTTGGCTTGCGCCATTAACAATAATTTTATCCACTTATACAACAATGTAAAAACCATATACAATGTCAGAACCATATACAACATTAGCACCAAGCTGTAAATTATGCAAGGAGATCAAAATAATACAAAATAGCATAAGATTGACTATTGTATTAGACATAGTATTATTGGTTTTTTTTAATTAGACAGGTATTAAAGAAACTACTCATGAACGGATTCATTGGTCGAGATCAGTCCAACTATAGCACACCACAAAATGCTTACATGAGTACTAACTGCTACAATGGTTTTAATATATTTCTTTATGTCTCATTTCAGGTCTGATATGGAGATTGTTGAAATAAGTGTGCATTAGACATGTATATAGCAACAGATTTAGTTGGTATATTTTGTCAAACTACTGCACTGTGTTGAAGCATCAAACTAATACACTATTTTTGGTACGTTCCCTGCAAATATATAACATCCCTACACTTATAAATAACCGAAAATGTAACTATACTAATAACTTTACAATACGCTAGACATATTCATTGTTATACATTATATTTAATCTTAAAACTGTAAACATGTGTAGGTTAATCATTCATTAAATGCAAGTGCTAACTTAATGAGCAGTTAAGCTCAGGAATTTCCACAAGGAAATAAATATCTTACCTGTTACTATAAGCTCGAAATAAAAATTTCCACAAGTTACTTAATCTTTGACTTACTTAATTTCCACGAGTTACTATAAGTGCTAACTTAATGAGCAAGTGCTAACTTAATCAATTTTACCATTGTATTTAGAAAAACCTAAAAATCAATTTTCTATGCATAATTTAATTTCCCAAAATTTCAAACCAAAAACATGAAAAAAGAAGTCATGAATTAACAACATCATAACATACCTAATTGTAATTGTAGGTGGTAGGCAGGTCGCTGTAGTAGTTTCTGGGGAGGCGATTTGGCGATTTGTTTCGTCTGGATGTGGAAGATTGTGTTGTAGATGGTAGGTAGGTCGCCGTAGTAGTTTCTGGGAAGGCTGGAAATAAATAAAAAGGAGGGAGGGTGTGCGTTTTGGGGAAAATTTTCCCACAAAAAGAGGCATAGATTTTGATACGGCTATAAGCCGTATCAAATGTTAATACGGCTTACAGCCGTATTAAATAATATAGATACAGCTATAAGCCGTATTAAAATTTGATACGGCTTATAGCCGTATCAAATGTGCCGCCTAAGGTTGCACCTAAATCCTATCTGTGGTGTAGTGTATTTTCTAATCTACCAAAGCCTTTTGGGACTAAAGGCTTTGTTGCTGTCTTATTTTCGTTTAAATTATTTATATTAACTAGAGATAGACTAAAATACCTACACCCAATTATTCCCAATTCACACTTTCACACTTTCAAATTCCCAATTCCCAATTCACGCTTTCAAATTCTAAGTACCTACACCCCAATTATTCCCAATTCACACTTTCAAATTATCTTCATTATTAGCTTTAGCGAATTTAACAAATTCATGTACACCATCCTTAAAATGTTTTTTCGTTGAACCTTTCGTTCCTGTTCGACTTTCATACATGCAGGTACGGTCGAGAAGATAGTTGAACATTTTTTCTAATTTAAAAACATATATATATCAGAAATTTCGACAACATTTCTTTTCTATTCCTATACGCATATAGACTTTGCATCTGAAGTTTTATGTGATTATTATCGTATTTTCTAATCTACCAAAGCCTTTTGGGACTAAAGGCTTTGTTGTTGTCTTATTTTCGTTTAAATTATTTATATTAACTAGAGATAGACTAAAATACCTACACCCAATTATTCCCAATTCACACTTTCACACTTTCAAATTCACACTTTCACACTTTCAAATTCCCAATTCCCAATTCACGCTTTCAAATTCTAAATACCTACACCCCAATTATTCTCAATTCACACTTTCAAATTCAACGATTTCATACTAATTAAAAATAACCTAATACACTAAATTAGCAATGCCTACACCCAATTATCATCATAATAATGTACATTTAAACCTAATTAAACAATTTAATTCGAAATTAGGGTTTAGAAAATTACCAAATTCAAGAAGAAGAAGAGATTCCGGCGAGTTCTAGGCTTCTACGGCGACAACGACGAAGGGTGACGGCTGGAGAGGGTCGGAATCGGTGATGGGGAATAGAAAAAATTGTTTTTTTATGGGAGCAAAGAAAGTGAGGAAGAAGGGTTCGGCTGAAACCTGTATACGCGACATGGCGTCGGCTAGCATCGGCCGTATATTTTTTTAAAAAAAAATTCTTTTTTTTACACCTATTTCGTTTAAAAAAATAAAAAACACTACTACATTATAAAATAAAATAAAATTGACATTTATTATTATTATTATTGATCCAATGACGGGTCCTGATAGGTTAAATTGGTATTTTCGATGATATATGTTCGTCTAATTTGAAAATTTTCGTTGTTGAAAATCTAACTCGCATAACCAATCGATGCAACTTTTAGTCGATCCGCTATACAAATTCGATAAAGGTGGTTATATGTAACATTTTAAAGAATTAAAATAATTTTTTAAACCGTTGGATAATCAATTATGAATTTTTAAATGTATTTGGTATAATAAAATTATATAAAATAAATTATGCGGCGTAAAAATAAATTCTTTGTGTGCTATGTCGATATAAGGTATTTTGGACATGTTTCCAGAATATGGTTTAAAAATAAACGAATCTGGGGTGTCGATCTTGACTTTCAAGTTTATGACCGTTCGTGGACTTTCGGACAAAAAACCTTCGTTCGACGACCGAACGACCTTCAAACGAGACCAAATTTGAACCAGTGATGCTTTGTAGTGTTTTAATCGAATCCGTACGGTTGGATTCGCAAAAAAAATCATCGAAAATAAAATTATCCCAGAAATATGTCATTTTGTAGGAGTTAGCTATAACACTTATATTATAAGTGTTATAGCTAACTCCTAGACAATGACATATTTCTTGGATAATTTTGTAGGCAATGATTTTTTTGCGAATCCATCCGTACAGATTCGATTAAAACACTACAAAGCATCACTGGTTCATATTTGGTCTCGTTTGAAGGTCGTTCGGCCTTCGAACGAAGGGTTTTTTGTCCGAAAGTCCACGAATGGCCATAAATTTAAAATTCAAGATCGACACCCCAGATTCGTGTATTTTTTAACCATATTCTTGAAACATCTCCAAAATATCTTAGATCGACATAAGATCCAAAGAATTTATTTTTACGCCGCATAATTTATTTTATATAATTTTATTATACCAAATACATTTAAAAATTCATAATTGATTACCCAACGGTTTAAAAAATTATTTTAATTCTTTAAAATGTTACATATAACAACCTTTATCGAATTTGTATAGCGGATCGACTAAAAGTTGCATCGATTGGTCGTGCGAGTTAGATTTTCAACAACGATAACTTTTCGAATTACACGAATATATATCATCGAAAATACCAATCTAACCTATCACGACCCGTCATTGGGTGAATATTAATAATCATACATGTCAATTTTATTTTTTTGGCCATTTTAGTACTGTTTTTCATTTTTTCAAATTAAATAGGTGTATATAAGAAGTAGATTGAGAAAATAATTAAATAGCCGACACTAGCCGTCTCTATCCATTACAGTCCGACTCCAGCCGACGTAAAGTTCAATAAAATATTATGCCGTCCCCAACCGCCTCCAAAAAGGAGACGGAGCCGACTCCGGCCGACTCCATGCTCCGTCCCCATTTTAAGGTATTCTAGTTGTGATACCTTCCCACACACACAAATGAGTGTATACTTGTTTAATGGAACATAAGGTAAAGAAAAAATAAAATATATATATATATAAGAGTATATATCTGTATGTGTCGGATGTTGTGATATCGAGAACTTTGAGTACATTATTTAAATTATTTCTTGGAATCGATTCCTATGAATATATATTTGGAATATACGTTGATACGTAGATGATGAGCTTAAAGAATAAAATTTAGAAATATGATGATATAAATTAATATGTTGATTGATTACAGAAATAATTATTTTGGAAAGTAATGCATGGTTAAAAATGGTTTAAACCAATAAATTATTTTGAAATAAATATCGAGTCAAATAGAAATTTAATATTGAGCTAGCACACTTCTATTTGAAAATGAACGTGAATTTGCCATGAATGAATGATGTATGTGTGTGTAAGCATATACATGTGAGTATTTGGCAATAACATTTGAAATGGAGTCGATTGTATAATGCTCTAGTATGAAAATCAATTTCAAAGGAAGAAATAATTATTTTATTATTTGTTTTGGTTTCAGAGTTTATAAATAATCAAAGTAACATATTTAGTTCTAATATGTGCATGAGTTAAATGATTTAATAGATAAAATGAAGAATATTTATTAATTATACATATCCCAATATATGAATTAATAAATCATTATAATTCAACATAATACTTTTCGAAGTAATTGAATATATATTTTCTGCGCGCGCGTGGGTGTATGTATGCATATGTATGTATATGTATACGTACTACATAAATACGTACGTATGTATGCATGTGTGTGTATATATACACATATTAAAGAATTTAAAGCCAATTGATCAACTTTTAATAGCCATGTGCTTTTTGCACGTGTGTACATATAAATAAATAATATACGAATTGAATTGGATATGACTATGAAAATAAAAATATAAATATATCGCTTAATATAAACACTTTGTGCAAATTATAAATGGGAATGAAGAAGAACACACACACACACACACACACACACACATATATATATATATATAGTTAAAACACAAGTGAGAGCTAACTAAATCAAAGATATATATGTTTCTTCAAATGGGTATCATTCCCGGTGCTTAGCATCATGGTGGAAGTGAAGAAATAGATATGGAAAAAACATTTCTAGGTGGAGCGATAGTAATAGGTATAGTTTCAATGATAAACACATATCACTGTCAAGGGGAATTTTTCTTAGTATTTCTTTTAGATTCAAAATGGAAAGTGCCCAAATTTAATTATAAACTTGAAAAACAAAGATTGGGTTGCACCATATATATCAAAGAGTATGCAATAATGATGTATTTGGTGAATTAAATGCATGGTCTAATAAGAAACTTAATTCATTAATAATATTAATTGAATATTTTTGAAAGATTTTCGTTAAAAATTTTATTCACACCTAATCTATATCGAGTAGACCTTGTTGTTGTAAAAATTCTTAATTCCTGAGTTTTGTGTGTGTGTGTGTGTGTATATAGAAAGAGCAACGCTCAACAGCACCCCTATTTTGCAGCACCCCCGTGGTCCCCTGATTTTCACCACATCCATATAGAGATTATTAATTAAGGACGAAGTAATTGATTTATGTTAATAAATCGATACCTTATCAATTCACTGATTTATATGGGAACGTATATCTATTTGATTTTTCTAGTTTCCTCCAGTATGCATGTGCCAACTAAAATGCCTTCTTTAATCAGTTGATTAGGGAATTGATTGATTACTTTCATCTCTCAAAATAACTCCCCTTTATGTAGATAATTCATTATCTTTTCTTTAATGCAATATAAGAGGCAATTGTCTCAAAATATCTCCAAAATCTACTTCAATTTGAAAATGTTGTATCACTGAATTCTAACAAAATTTTGTCATTTTCTAGCTTAAAATTAGATTTGAAGTGCAAAATTATTTCTGACCTGTCGAATCCAGCCATTTGTTTCTAAATGATTTTACTAAAGCGGTTCTATGATTTTAGATTTGTTTGTGAAATAATTTATATGGACTAACCATTGTGTTGAAAAGTTAGCGAAATTTTGAGATTTATTATTTCAAAGTTCGTTTTAATTTGAACAATATTTAAGGTGTGCTATTAAAATTTTAGAATTAGCACCTTACACTGTTTCAGCTATAACTCATAATCAACTAACTCGATTTGGATGATTTTATAATTCTTGGAATGTGAGATAAGGAAAAAATTTAAACATATACCAAAATTTTGGGTGATGTTATGACAAAAATCTATTGCAAAATGAAGTATCAACTGTCCAAATTTTAACTTTCAAAATTTATACTTTTTGGTTAAATAGCTATACCTTTTGACACATAAACAATTTTTAAGATCCATAAGATGTTTCAGAAAGGTGATTTTGTGTATAAGAAATTTTCTTTTGCGGACTTTTGATAATTTGGTGATTTTAGTACTCAAAAGTTAGTCGAAACACGACCAATGGAAGAAGATAAATTATTGTGCTTTTATATTGGTGTTTATACTATTTGTTTGAGCAAAGTGTATATATCTTTGAGTTGTGTATGATGCTTGTTACCTGTTTAAATTACATGAATAAGGTATGTTTGTATGCTTATATTGAAATATATATGAGAATATACCTATGGAGCAGAAATTTTTTATATTTGTTATGAATTTAATCATGTGTTAATCACGTTTGTATACATACATACTTACATACATATATATATATATATATATATTGAAAATATGTTATTTATTAAATGACATATAAAGAATATTATAGGTTTTGTCTCCTTAAAAAGCCTTTAGTAAGAAAAAAGAGTGCAACAACCTACCAAGACAAGTAGAATTACAACACACGCATCACCATTTTCTCCCCGTTTACAAAATACTCCACCGGCCTTTAAAGCCTACAAAAACAAGTTGAAGTAAAACAAATTAGTATAAGTCAAAATAAAGTGGGTCAAACTCAAACATCGTCATCCATTGTTAACTAGATCTACTCCACATCGTCTCAAAAAAGCAACCTCGTCTTCATTGTAATGGCAGTTGTCTATTGACCGAACTACCTGGCAAATCACCTCATTCTCCAATATTCTAGCACGATGTAGTTTAGCAGATTCCTTTCTCTCAAAGATTCTCCTATTCCGCTTTGACCAGATATGGTAGAGGGTGGAAACAAGAGTGACAAAAGTGGTACGACAGTTGATGTTGTTCTGCTTGAAAAGTTGCTAAAATAGCTGTAGTTCCTCAATTTGGTCTCTAGTTGTCGAAGAAGAGATTTCAAGTTTCAATTTGACAAAGGATAGTAAGTATATGCTATAAGAATAGTGAAAGAAGAGGTGGTCGTGTGACTCATGCTCGCTACAACATAGTTGACATCGACTATCGAGCTGCATACCCCAATTCGATAGTCGATCCACTATAAGTAACCTTTTACTTACTTCCTTATAAGCATACATCAACATCTTTTTTGCACTTAATTTATTCCAGATAATTTGATGTCATTCTACAGTAGGGTTTTTAATATGAATTTCATTCAAAACAGAAGAGAAAACAAACTGATCCGCACCAATTACCTCTCAGTAGTCTGTAAGTTTGTCATATGCAATACTAATCAATTGTATATAATGTTGAACTTCTCTTATTTCTGGTAGTAAATCAGGTGCAAACTGATTGTTCTGTATGATTTGGGACACCTTATTATCAGTAGAATTAAAAGTGGCCGCTCAATGCCATCCTAATGGATCAACTAATGATTCATGATTGATCCAAGCATCAAACCATAATAAAGTTGTGGAACCATTAGCAATAACCCTATTAAATATCCTACTTGCAATATCTCTGTTTCATAATAAATGCTTCATAGTAACTGAAAAATTATTGTTGATAGGCATAGTTAAGAAATTTCTGTGTACTAAGTATTTGTTCTTAATCCATTCTATCCATAGAGTTTGTTTGGTTAGAAGATTCTAGCTAAGTTTTAGAATTGATGTAGTTATCAAATCTGATAATTGTCTTAGCCCTATGCCACCTTCTTTTTTAGGTCTACATAGAATATGCTAAGCTATTTTATATGTCCTCCACCCTAGAAAATCACATAAGGATTCAATTTTATTAAGGACAGACGAAGGTAAATAATATATAAGCAACCATTATAAAACAATTGGGATAATTACACTTTGTATGAACTATGCTCTGCCTGCAGTAGATAATAGGTTACTGTCCTAATTTTCTAGTTTTGTTGTTTTTCTTTTCAGTAGTGATGTGCATTGAGCTGCATTAACATAATCCAAGGAGAGAGGTACTCCTAAATTTTTAACAGGCAAAGTATCTTCAGACATGCCTAACACATGTAATATTTTTTTCTGGTGGAGAAAAATCTGCTAAAAGAGACTTTTGACTTCATTTGGTTGATATGCAGTCCAGTAGTGCGCTTTATCAACAATTGTCTTTAAGAAGAACATTACATCATCTGCATATAACAATTGGGAAACTATAGGAGAAATCTTTGAAATAGGTTGAAGGCATCTCTGTGTAATACTATTATCTATTCTTAGTGATAAGAATTCCACTGCAATACATAACAAATAAAGTGAGAGGGGGTCACCCTATCTCAGACCCATATTAGACTCAATAAAACCATTTGGTATGCCATCCACTGAAGTAGAAAACGTTGGGTTGCTGATACTTTCATAGATTAATTTGATGAGAGAAGTAGGAAACCCCATAGCTGCCAGCACATGACATGTAAACTCTTTATTTATCATGTCATATGCCTTTTGTATATCAATCTTAATGCATATCCTTAGACCTTAGTTTGCCTAACTTCTTGAAATCTCCACTTAATTCATGGGCTAATAAAATGCTTTCACCTATGCTTCTGCTTGGTATAAATGCCTATGTGTGTGTATTATGATTAGTCAAAAGGCTACCGTGAAATCAGGGTTAGTGGTGTTAGCGACGATCGCTTTCAGAAGACATCGATAGAATTGTAAATCTCTAGATCATAACATAATTACTATATAACAAATATATATATACATCTATACACACATATATTTTTTCCTTCTTAATTAAATACACACACATACAATTGCTATAACTACCTCACTCAGATGAAATTGTAACTGTATCTTACAGATGTAGTTTTAGCATCATCTCATATATGTAGTTTTAACTACATCGATCGTTTGTAAAAAAAATTGGCGATATCATTCTAGTTGCATCATTAAAATGAAATTTTACTACAATGATATGTTGTATGTTTTTGATGTGAGGGAGTTACCCTCTCAATCCCCATGAAGCACGGTTTTCCCTCAACTTCGACGATCTGTCAAGTCGAAAATAGCGAGGGTCGCCCCATCAACCTCCGCAAAGGGGTGCGTTATTTATATAAAATATAATTTAGAAAAATTAGTAAAAATGTCAAATGGTTTAGTTTTTTTCAGTTTTGGATTCTACCTATGGATTATGCATATTATTAGAAATATTGTAAAGTACGTGAGTTAATGGTGAGAACAGATTTTATCTCTGATGTCCCTAAAAGTATTCCCTAAAAGTATTATTCTAATTTAAGGGTTAAAATTGAACTGTGAGTGATTATAGTTAAATGAGTAAGAATAACAAACAGAGAATGAGAAAATATGACAGCGGAACCTAATTTAGAAGTAATCATGTACTGTATTTTAAAATTGTAGATATTGACTTACACTTTCAATTCCTCTTATAAAATTCTAATGCTAAGATGTCTTAATGAGTTTACATAAATGGTTAATGAATGTTTAATTGGTTAGAATTAGTTAAGACCACTAGCTCATCTAGTTTGCATAAGGGTTCGACGCCCTGAGATACCAAAATTAGTTCAATTCTTGAATATATACCACCATTACTATAAAAAAAAATGGCTAGAATTAGTTATTGATTGGGCATTGTATGAGTATACACAGTAGATAAGGAAATATTTAAATTCATATTCGAAAAAATTCTCCAACCTTGATTTTTTTATAGTGTAATGTTAGTCCCACATTGATAAATAATTTTTTTGCTGAACTTTGTATCCTAATGGTATTGTAAACTAAATGAAATGATAATGTCTTGAAGCTTTTACTAGATATTGTGAAAGAGATTGTTTAATAAAATATATTTTACATCACAATGTCAATTAGTAAGCACTGCTAATATGACGACACAAAAATAAAACTAATCAATGTTTGTTTTTTTACTACAAATTTTGTTTACTTATTCAAAGTATATATTAATTTGAAAATCCAAATTTGAAATTCAATCTTTTTCGAAATTTATAAGATATTTTCTAAATGGTAATTTTATACTTTAATATTATATGTTTGAATTTTTTGTGTGTATGTATCATACATATTTCATATGCAAAATAGTATTTTTAGCAAATTATATATATACATAAACCATGTACAGCCTATGCTATGTTGCACATGTACACTATACACATAAATATGAGTACATAATGATGTCCTCATAAACTATGAAATATATCTTTAATTAAATTCATTAATCAAATAAATTGAGAAGATTAAATAAAATATGATTTTATTTAAATTAATTATATTGGATCTAATATAACCACTAGACTTTTTATTTTAAATGGTACTTGTTTGTAAACCTATCGCTTCCGGCCACTTGTTTGTAAATGATTTTAGTAAAATGATTTTTGTTATTTCAGTTTTGTTTATAAAATAATATATAAGAAATAACTATCATTTTGAAAACTTCAGGAAATGATAAGGAAAACAAATTTAAAATTTTATTTTAAGTTGAACAATATTTTAGACATGCTGTTAAAATTTTAGAATTGGCGCCATATACTGTTTTAGCTATAACTCCTAATTAACTAACTTGATTTGGATGGTTTTATACTTTTGATGTGAAATGATAAAGAAAACCTTTACTTTAAACATATATCAAAATTTTGAGTGATGATATGACAAAAACCTATTGCAAATTGAAGCATTTGCTGTCCAAATTTAAAATTTTAAAATAGTTACTCTTTGGTAAAATAGCTATAACTTTTGACATATAAAAAGTTTTTAAGATCCGTAATATGTTTCGAAATAGTGATTTCGTGTATAACAAATTTTCTTTTGCAAACTTTTGGTAATTTAGTGATTTTGTTACTCAAAAGTTAGTTAAAACACCTGCAAGAAAATATATTATTGTGTTTAATTTTACATTTGTGTTTATATGATTTGTTTAAGCAAAATATACATACATTAGGGCCAATGAGTTGTGAATGCTACTTGTTACTCATATTCGCATTGAAAAAATATGTTTGCTTGTATAAATAACAAAAATAAGGTTTGTTTTTATGCTTATATCAAAATATACATGATATTATACACATAGGGTAGTAAAATTTATATTTGTTGTGAATATGACCATGTTTTGATCCTATATATTTATATATTGATATTGTGATTAGTCGAGAGGATACCGTGAAATCACGGTCAACGGTATTGACGATGATCACTTTCTGAATACATCGTAACAATAGTAATTCTCTAGATCATAAACTGATTTCTATTCAATGAATATATATACATATAGATTTTAATTCCCAACTGAATACACACATACACACACAATTATACTTGTTATAACTACCTCACGCAGATGTAATTGTAATTGTACCTCACAGATGTAGTTTTAGCATCATCTCACATGTAGTTTTTACTTCATCGATCGTTTGTAAAAATAATTGGCGATGTCATTCTAGTTGCATCACCAAAATGCAATTTTACTACATTGATATGTTGGATGTTTTTGATGTGGGGGAGTTAGTCTCTCAATCCCCATGAGGTGTGGTTTTTCTCAACCATGACAACCTGAACAGTCTGGTTGAAAATAGTTAAGGATTGCTCCCTCAACTTTGCAAAGGACTCCCATATTTCTGTAAGATATAATTTAGAAAAAATTAGTAAAATGTTGAATGTTTAATTGGTTTTTACGCATGTATTGTTTATATTATTAGATACGTGATTTAATTGTTAAAATGGGTTTTATATTTGATGCTCCTAGAAAATTTATTCTAAATTAATGATTAAAATTAAATTATGAGTGATTTATTGATATATGAATGAGAATAACCAATGGAGAATAAGAAAATAAGATAGCATAACCTAATTTAGAATTAATTATAAACGAGAACTTTTTGTGTGTTAAAATTATAGATAGTGACTTCCTCTACCAAATCGTCTTCCTTAAATTCTGACGCTAAGATGTCTTAATGAGTTTACATAAGTGGTTAATGACTCTGCTTAATTGGTTAGAATTAATCAAGGATACCTAGATCAATTGATTAGTGGTATGACGTTGTAGACGTAGGTTTTAGAGGTCATGATTTCGACCTCCTTAGATATCTGCTTGAATAAAGTACCACTCTTATTATAAAAAAATGATTAGAATTAATTATTAATTGGGTATTGTATGATTATATGCAGTAAATGGGGAAATATTTAAATTAAGATTTGAAGAGCATCTTCAACCTTGATGTTATTTATAGTGTAATGTTGGTGCCACGTTGATAAATAATTTCTTTTGTTGAACTTTGTATCTCTAATGGTATTGTAAACTAAATGTAAATGATGACATCCCAAAAAAATTTACTAGACATACTGAAAATGATTGTTTAATAATAGACATTTTACTTTAGAATGTCACTTAGTAAGCATCACTAATATAATGACACATAAACAAAACCAATCAATATTAGTTTTCTTTTTACCATAACTGCATTGAAGTAAAAAAAAGATATGTATTAAATAATGGTAAAGAAGAAGAATTTGAAGTTCTCTCATTAATTCTAGAAGTTATCTATATCCTCCTTAATTCTCTCCAAGTTTAGATATTTTAGTTTTATAATTCTACAATTTACCACTTTCAATATTCCACTAAATTTCTCACACAATTTAACGTTCAAATACCTACTTTTTTAAAATATCTACAATTATTTATAATTTTTTTGATGATTCTCTCCTTAAATTTTACATTAAAGTGTGTGCATTTAAATTAATTATATAATCCAAACTTTAAACTAATTGATAAACATTGTGAACTAATATTTATTAATAAATCATAAAAGATAAAAGTTTAGATATGTATACTATAGACGCAACAACAAATTGGTGGAAAAAAATCATTTGAATGTTGTTATCCGGCATTTTGACCCGGCAATATTGAACTGATTGGACAAGTTAGATTCGACTGTCATCAAGGCCAGTAAGCCCAGAGCAAGGATTATGGGTCTAAATATCAAGTACAGATGATAGTATGAAGTTGTGATCGAACAGAATTGAGAGATATGCAATGCAGAATGTTCGAAGTATGGAATATAGTTCAATGTAGAGGAGGGATCAGCTATAATCCTTCTTCAACATAGGGATCGACATATTTAAACGAAGCAAGTGCAAGTCAATAGGAAACAATTAATATCTCCAGATCCATAAGTCCAATGCATATGAAATTTTATGAGCATGATGTGGGAACCCTAAGGAGCCTACCCTAGGGATCGCACCTTAAAAAGATGAAGCAAGAGGGATCGGTCCTCTTCTCTCAATAGAGATCGGCTAAAATCAGAAAACAACTCACATTACAACAAAGATTGAGCAATAACTCAAGTTATACTAATCCAATTGGCATGAAACTTGAAGTTTAGGCATATTATAACATGTGAAGCTACCATAGGGATCGCACCTCCAAATTCCTCCAAAATAGGGATCGGCGTCGATCCCTATTCCTTGGGATTTGGGCCATGTGATCTCTCTCATGGGTCCATATGGTTTTGGAGATCCTTCTACTGAGTTTTCAGGAAGATGTTTCATCATCTTCATCCATAAATACATGCTTGGTTGTTCATTTTCGGGACCTTTACACTGCTAGTTGCTTTGTACTCTATTGTAACTAAGGATTTTCATCTGATCCCCATTGCACTCAGTTTACAAAGTGATTAAGAAAGCAATCTATTCAAAGTGGACGTAGGCAAACAACACCGAACCACTACAAATCTTTGTGTTCGTATTACTGCTTTGATTTTCTGCTATTTCATTACTAATTTACTCTGTTTTTATTTTGTATTCTTCATTTATTTCTCTTTAAAACTTCAATTGAGTGTTTGTGCCAACTTTTGGTGCAAACATTTTATTGCTTTTACTGAGAGTCTGATTCTCAGCCTTGTTTGGATCCCTTTGTTACTACTGGATTGCATAAAACCCCTGAAGAGATCTGGAATTATCTTCAAGAAGCTTATTATTCTATTCAAATTTCCAAAAGTCTAAAGAAAACTATCAACAATTGTTAGGAATATTATATCTACGTTTCAAAACGTAGAAGTAAATGAGAACACTAGCATACAGCAAGGAGGCCCAAGCAATCTACCAGTAGATGTGAATGCTACCAATCCAGTTGATGTTAAGAATCTGGTCAATTCCATTATGAGAGTTGAATTCCAGAATCTGATGAGAGAGTTAGTGGATAGCCGCCAGCGGTTGAATCAGCAAATTCAGGCTAATATCGATCTAATGAACCAACTCAATCAGCAACAGTGTGGGAAAGCTAGGAGGGACCCAACCCCTTATTCTACATCGGAGAGTTCTAGTTCATCAGATGATTATCATAGATGCAGGCATCGCAGAACTGATGGATATCATGCAAAAGCTTCAGGACATCAACAGGCAAACCAACATGGCTTGCCAAGACCGATCGGTACCGATCCCTCTATAGGGATCGGTGCCGATCCCTCCTCCAGAGGAGAGAACCTACCTTTTCATGCTGGAACGCAAGATGGAGCTACTACGATTGATTTGGATGCTGGAGTTCAAGTGGATGCAGACCATTTAATTTCTCGAAATGACAATGAAGCAAATGTATGTGATATACATCGAGAGGATGTTAAGCTAAGAAGGCGTGAAATGACCTATAGACATCGACCGAACCATTCACGTGAGATGGAGCATGACCACCGCTTGGCTCCAATTATCCAAACGCCGGACTTGTCGACTATGGTTAGACAGCTAGTGAGGGAGAGCCAAGGCATGACCAATGATGATTGGGGCATCTCAAGAAGTCATACCACATTCACCGACCATACCTTACATGTGTAATATCCAAGGAGCTTTAGCATGCCGTCAATGCCTGCCTACGAGGAGAATACCGACCCCAGGCAGCACATCATGAGATATGAATAGATGATGGATTCCACACAAGATGATGATGTAACAAAGTATAGATGTTTTCCTATTACTCTCTTTGGCATAGCGGTGATGTAGTTTACGAGATTATCCCCACGGTCAATCTCTAGATTTGACGATTTAGCAACAAAGTTTGTGGAGTAGTGCTGTATGCACGCAACTCGCCCCAAAGATGTGATATCTCTATCTAGCATGATCCAGGCTCTAGGAGAATCGTGGAAAGATTATTTGAAAAGCTTTCATACAGTTGTCACAAAAGTCAGTAATTCGAATGACCATTCAATATTGATGGCGATAAGGAGAGGGATTGATCCGGAATCTAACTTTGGCGATTGGTTAGCTGACAAACCACCCGCAACACTGGAACGTTTCTATGCAAAAGCAGCTCAATATTTGAGGAAAGAGGAAGTTAGATGCTCTAGGAAGAAGAATGTTGTGGCATCGAGTGGAGAAGGAGTGCAGAGTAACATTGTAGTGAAGCAGTCTAGTGAGAGTTCCGGAAAAATCCAAGTGAATCCAAGAAAGTTCAGATCACCCTAATCCACAACTCACAGTGCTTAGTGAACCAGGTCATGAACAGGCAGAGCAATCTGACCAGTTCAATCACACCCCTACAAATGATCAAACACAAAGTATTAGTCAAGAAAATGAGCAGGTTCAGTCATGTACACAACAAGAATATGCAACAGAACAATCACATGGCAGACAGCAAGTTCAAACTGGGCATCCAGTGACTGCTATATTAAAGAGTGGAATATTCAAGCCTAAAGCTTATACTGCAACAACTACATTTAAAGAACCAAACAACTTTGATCAGGCAGTTAAAGGCAGCAGTTGGAGAAAGCTATGGATGAAGAATATAATGCACTAATGAAGAAAAAGACATAGGATTTAGTCTATCCACCAGAAAACAAAAATACAGTAGGGTGCAAGTGGACATTCAAATTAAAGAAAAATCATGGTGGAACCATTGCAAGGTATAAGGCAAAACTTGTAGCCAAATGATATACTCAACAACATGAATTTGATTTTAAAGAAATATTTTCCCCAGTTGTTAAACCAACAACAATCAGAATTGTGTTTACCATAGCATTGCATAAAAATTGGAATATCAGGCAACTGGAGGTGAAATGCCTTTCTAAATGGGGATTTAAAAGAAGAAGTTTACATGGAGAAAACACAAGGTTACAAACAAGACAGAAAATTTGTGTACAAACTGAATAAGGCCGTCTATGGACTTAACATGCTCCTAGAGTCTAGTTTGATAAACTAAAAAAACTTTAACAAATTTGAAGTTCCAGTCTACCAAATCAGACAACTTATTATTTATTAGAATTAATAATGTTGCAACAATATACATTTTAATATATTTGATGATTTGATTGTTACCGGTGACAATGAAATAGAAATCAACAATCTTATCCAATTTCTAAACAAGCAATTTTCAATCAAAGATCTTGGTGCACTGAATTACTTTCTGGGAATTGATGTTACAAGAGTATCAAAATCTGAAATCTTTTTCTGTCAGAGAAAATACATCACAAAAATCCTAATTAGAGCAAAAATGGATCTAGCTAACTCTCTGCGTACACCTATGATAACAAACCATCATTTATCAAAATATAGAGGAGAATCCATACTTAATGACAAACAATACAGAAGTATTGTTGATGCATTGCAATACGCAACTATCACAAGACCAAAAATATCTTTTAGTGATAACAAAGTGTCTCAATTTATGCAGGATCCTAAAGATGAACACTTGAAAGTAGTTAAAAGAATACCGAGGTACTTAAAAGGCACTACAGATCATGGTCTGAAGTTTAAAGCATGCAAACATCTGAATCTAATAGGATATACAGATGTTGATTGGGCTACTGATCCTGATGATAGAAGATCTATCACATGATATTGCATATATATTGGAAATAACTTAGTTTCTTGGTGTTCTAAAAAACAAACAACTATCTCAAGATCAAGCACGGAAGTAGAATATAGAAACACAGCTAGTGCAACAGCTGAAATTATGTGGATTCAGTCTTTGTTAAGTGAATTGAAAGCAAACACAGACATAAAGCCAATCTTATGGAGTGATAATTTAAGTGCAATCTCACTATCAGCTAATCCAGTACTTCATTCCAGAATCAAACATATGGAAATAGATATATATTTTGTTTGGGAACATCTAATGAAAGGAAAACTGCAAATCAATCACGTATCTGCTATTTACCAAATAACAGATGTACTTACCAAACCGTTGTCAACTAAGAATTTCGTTAGACTGAAGAATGAGCTCAAAGTTGGAGAAAAGCCAGATCCTCCCAATTCAAAAAAGGACCGATTCTCTCAAGCTAACGCTATGGATCTACTTCTGCAAATCAAGTAAAGTCAGATCTACAAACAAACCCAAACCAGATCTACAAGCGAGATTTGCTCCGACACACAAACGTAATAGAGGATAGAAGTGGTGATCCACGAAAAATTAAACTGATTCATACCAAATCAGTTCAATTTCTCAAAATACCAAAAGTCTCAACTCTTAAAGTCTCAAATTCTCACTAACTCAAAGTATATTCAGTGAATGGTAGATCGAACGCATCAATCTTTGCTCAGATTCAAACTAATTTGAAGATGAAGAAGAATCGTAGCTATTTGGGGATCGCAAGGTCAAAAGCAAAAACCCTAGCTGTTTTTGAGAGGCCGTATTATCACAAATATAACGAATAGAGTGTAATAAGGTATCAGGTTGTATACCCGTATAAGCCCATTAAATTGTAACTTCTGTTATAAATACAATGTAACAAGTACCGTATTGTTGAATGATAAAAGTCATCATTTCTCTGCATTACAAACCGCCCTCTTGTCCCTTCTTATATTAAATCAATATCATAAAAGTCTAATATTTAAAATAAGTCACTTTGTCCAACAATACATTTTATTTTTTAGTAGACTCAAAGTATCTAAATGCATGCACTCTTGGCTTAGGCAGAAACCAACCTGTTGGACTAAGAACAGTAAAGAGCAAGGAGAAGAAGTCGGTTTTATCTTGAACTAGCCACTGTGTTGAAAACGAAATCCAAGAATGATGCAATGTATTAATCCATGGTCTACATACGTCTTTGAATGACCTCATCACGTTGCTTGACTTGGAAAATAGAGCAAGTCAATAGAAGGCTGCTCCTTACGCTCGTAACCTCCGTCGATATATAGCACAGAAAATTTCCATTTCTTTCACGTACGTCACATCGACTTTTGTTTCAAAGAAAATTCTATTTAAGCAAAGGACCAACAATGACGTGTACAAACACCGTTCCATACATGCCACACATTCATACAAACTTTTCTTCCAGAAAATTTAGGCCGAACAACAAAGACTAATCCACACACAACACACAGCCCATCCTATAAATAGCACCATAACCTCCACAACAACTCAAAAACATCAAAACCATGTCGACCCAAACATTCACTCTCCTCCTCCTCTTCCCCATCTTCCTCTGCCTATCCGACGCAGCCCAGTTCAATGTCGTGAACAGATGCCCTTACACCGTGTGGGCCGCAGCCGTCCCTGGAGGCGGCAAGCAACTCAACTCAGGAGACTCGTGGACCGTAACAGCCAACCCAGGCACCACTGGGGGTCGCGTCTGGGCCCGAACAGGCTGCAACTTCGACTCATCCGGACACGGCAACTGCCAGACCGGCGACTGTGGTGGCGTCCTTGCCTGCACGGGGTACGGCCAGCCACCAAACACTTTGGCTGAGTACGCTCTCACCCAGTTCATGAACTTGGACTTCTATGATATCTCACTGGTCGATGGTTTCAATGTGCCTATGGATTTTCAACCTACTAGCAACTGTCATGATATACGCTGTACTGCTGATGTTAACGGGCAGTGCCCTGCTCAGTTGAGGACAGCCGGCGGGTGCAATAATCCCTGCACTGTCTTTAAGACCGATGAGTACTGCTGTAATTCCGGCAGCTGTGGGCCTACTGATTTTTCCAGGTATTTTAAGGGCTTGTGCCCTGATGCTTATAGTTACCCTAAGGATGATGCCACTAGTACCTTCACTTGTCCTACTGGCACTAATTATAATGTCGTCTTCTGTCCCTAGAAGACTATCTATGTCTTGTTGTGATGTATTACGTATGTTGAAGTTGAATAAGGGTCCATCGGTTTATTAATATTGAACTGTATTCTTGGATTAAGTAATAAAATTGAGTTTCTCATTATACATGCTGATTCAGTACGTTCACGTTGATTAACTCTGAGCAGTATGTCACTATAATATTATTCATACTTACCAGTAGTTTTATTACTTTAAAAAAGAATGGTGATTTCTTATATACGTCAAGATAGAATGTCGCTGCAAAACCAAACAAAGTGAAAAAACAAGGACTAACAATACTTTAATGATCAAGGCCGGCCTCCTAAAGTGGCTCACATACAACTATCACTTATCTCTTCCTTCGTTTGTCCTCTGCGAACCGACATACTCAAAAATACAGAAATGGCGAAGGCCTTGCTGATTAAAACCGTCAACTTCCGGCGAAACTCGATGCAGTCGAAGGTGGCAAGTTTTATTACTTCATTTATCAGTACTGGATTAGTATGTAGCGCATATAAAGTGACTGCAATATCTTTTGTTCTCTGTTTAAGTAGGCGGAAAATGTCTAACATGTTTTACACATGCGTTGATAAAGTAAAAGAACTGCAATTTTTTTTCTTTTCCCTTTTCTGTTTAATTATGAGGGCATAGCCAATATTAGCTTATTCATTTCAACAAAAAAGACTGAACAAGTTACCGCGCGCAGCTAAGGGTGGTTTATTCACTTCGAAAACCTGCCATAACTAATCTCCATGCTTGTGGAATTGGGTCGAAGGATTAGTTAGGAAAACCGCAGAGAAGTTAAGGTTTTAATGCATATATTATGCATTAAAAAGGTAATCACTTTGCCATTTTAATGCATATAACGACAATCACTTTGCCGTTTTAATGCTTATGTGATTGTTCTTTTAATGCATATTAATTTATAATGGTAACGATTGAAGAATTAGATAACCACGGTTAACCCTCCAACCATACATGAATGTTTTGTGTAATATTTAACATTAAGATATAAAAATTAGTAATTTAAGGTAGATGAATAACTTGTATGTTAATAATGTGTCTTCATGAACTAATAACATATGCATGCATATTAGACGTTTTAAAAATAAATAAACAAAATTGCGAAAAATAGTTAGAGCTATATGAATTTATCATCAATAATGCATATAATCGAAAATATATGTATAACATGCTTTAAAATTGAAAATATAATGGTTAACCATCATAAACGATTGCGGTAACGGTTATAAGAATTTATAACCATCAATAACGGTTATAGTTACAGTTGGTGATAATAATGATGGTTACCGCAACCGTAACACCCCTATTTATATTCGTTCAACCAACGTAGGTCGATGACGAGAAATCAGCAATTCGTATCTCATCATTCCCTGCCATATTTTGTCTCAAATTTACCGATGTCTTTGCAGCAAAGAATAGCAAAGGATTATTAAAAAAAACATTAGTAACGTTACTATTGTGCAAAAATTGCACAAATGCGGAAAAACAATAAACAAGAGCTAGATTTGCCAATTTGAACATCACTTAATCTAACAGCAACTATTCTATTACTTCAAATAAATAGCAAATAACTATAAAGAAGAAAGAGACGCACAATATTTATACTGGTTCCACTATCATCAAGGTAGTGTACGTCCAGTCCAAATGAGAGAGATTTTATTACAATTGAGAGAATTATAAGAGATTACAAGATAAGAGTTTACATACTAGGATAGATTTACAATTAAGTCTACCCTCAATTTATAACCAATGTAAATTCATGTGAGTCATCAATCAAATTACCAACATATGGTAAGAAGATAATGGAGGCAAATTACAAAGGTAACAAATCACGCAAACATAGCAAGCAATTCACTCATTCCAAAGATGGAAGAAAATAACCCCAAAGCAATGCGATTACGAAGAAAGAAATAATATGCATATCATTTTGCATATATATTATTCCATAACGTGCGCATGCATATATTTCATTGTCATCTCATTCAAATGCAATCTAATAATTTATGCATTTCCATAATGAACACATGTAATTACTTTCTTTTTGCATATTTGTTTCCTTCTATTTGTGATTTTGTATCACCAAAATTTAACGGTTACATTATAAATAAATATATTCAACTAGCTTTTATACTTGACTACAACTTTATTTAACATGGTTTTCATTCATCTAAATTATAAGTATTTTAAAATGAAATAATATTTTTATTTACCGGTACGAAATCAATGCAAAAATGCCACAAATGGTAAACTATATATAAGAAATAATATATTATAAACAATATACGAACAAAATTTAATAGTATATACTCCAAGGTATATACAACAATTATATGATATAAAGTATATACTAGTTTAGATATTGTAAAGTATATATTAGTTAATTTAAAATATTTGAATTATTAGAAAAAAAAACTAAATAAAACCGACAGGACGTCGGTAAATCATAGTTGAGTAATGAGAAATTAACATGAGATTTTTGTGGAATATTGTTTTCTTTTCTTGATACTATTTTATATTGTATAATTTTTCGAAATATTATTGACTTTATATAATATATTTATAGTAATATTTGATATCATATATATATTCTAAGCTTTTCATGTAATATTAAAGAATTTGTACATCTAGATTTTGAAAATTCAGAAGGTAAACTGGGTTGTTTATATAAACTAGTCGTATTCAATAAAATTCTATTTGTAAGTTAGCGAAAATGATCAGTTTGAACTAGCCATTTTGTTTACATTTGGAATTCTCGTAATCCAACCATACAAAATCAGCAATGTTATCAAAAATGCTTAAATATAGAACCTTATGTCATTTTAATTAGTAATATTTATTAAAACTTATAAATTAAAATTAACTATAATAAGTTATATATTATTTTAAAATTTAAATTATCAAACTGAATTTTAAAATTTTACTTATATTATGTAGTAATATTAATAAAATTATATACCCATATTAAATCATAATATTAACTAAAAAATAATTTAATAATAATTAATAACTTCAAAATTGAATTAAAATAAGTAAAAATGGAAATAACTGGCATTGGGTAGGTGTTAGGTATTCCCAATGCTTTGTTTTATGAATATAAAATTGCTTATGTTGGAAAGGCGTTGGGAACACCTACACCTCCTAATGCATTCCCAACACCAATTCTCTAATCCCTTTTGAAGTTCGTCTGATCTTCCTTACGTTCTTCCCCAAATCAAAAAACCCTGTTTTCCCAAATAAAATAACCCACCCTTTAGCCCAATTTCAAACTTAGTCTGATCACCCTACTTGCTCCTTCATCGAGGCTTAATCGCCACATCTGATCGCATCGATCGAGCACCACCGCCTCCTCCCTATTTTGAAGAAGCCAGAACACCTAGCTCCATCGAGTACCAACCAACAACAAAAACCTTGGAGTACCACATCCAAGCACCAGCAATACCTCCACATTCGTCCTAACAGAACCATCATCTCGTGCACCTCCGTCACTACCAACACCAATAACATCTCCTTTCAGCACCTACTCCCTTCTCTTCTTCTAGGTATAATACCTTGATTCTAATTAAAGTTGATTAATTATTATAATTGTCAAGTATATTTAATCTGTGTTGACTTGTCTGTTGGGTGCATTACAAAATCAAGTCGATATAGGTGACCAACTTGTCGACAAGAATTTCTAGACATTAGAACAGAGATGTCACCGTACAATATATGTCGAACCAAATAAATATACTTTTCAAAAATAAAAAATGTTTTCTATGGTTAAGCCAAAAGGGATTACTTTACATACAACCAGAAGTTGTATTCTAAATATAAATTTCGTATATTTTTGTGTCATAAATTTTTTTAGAATAAAAACGACTTGATTTTAAGAAATTCCAATTATTTTGGTAAGAAATTCGTTGTTTTAAGGATGATCTTGGAACGATAATTTTTTATTGAAACAAATGAATTTTATTTTGTTTGTGAGTGATTTATATTCAAATAAATATCAAGTTGTTCATTATGTTGGCATGTTGTAAGCTTGATATTTTGATTATCTTTGAATGGTTTTAATTTTTATGATTGGTGAATACACATACATACATATGACATATAAAAATATACATGTGTGTGTGTATGATAAGATGACATTGATAAACTCGAATATACTGATTGTTGGACAAGTAGAAGAAGGTATACATACACGTGCGTCTGTGTGTGTGTGTGTGTCTATATATATATATATATATATATATATATATATATATATATGCACACACATACATACATATATATAGATACACACACATACATCTATATATATGTATGTGTGTGCCGCATATGTGTGTGTGTGTGTCTATAGGGAATCTAAGTCCCAAGTTTTCTCTCATCCTCATTTATCCCCAAAATCTAATTTGTTGAACGTAAAAGATTACGAGGTGGCCAACAAAAGAGGTTGACCAGTACATCAAATGGTGGAGATAAAGTACGTCTAACGAATGAGATTTTGGAGATATTTGGGGATGCAAAAACAACTAGGATATAAGATACCTTCCCACGCACACAAATGAGTGTATACTTGTTTAATGGAACTTAAGGTAAAGAAAAAATAAAAATATATATATATATAAGAGTATATATCCGTATGTATAGAATGATGTGATATCGAGAACTTTGAGTACATTATTTAAATTATTTCTTGGAATCGATTCCTATGAATATATATTTAGAATATACGTTGATACATAGATGATGAGCTTAAAGAATAAAATTTAGAAATATGATGATATAAGTTAATATATTGATGGATTATAGAAATAATTATTTTGGAAAGAGATGCATGGTTAAAAAATGGTTTAAACTAATAAATTATTTTGAAATAAATATCGAGTCAAATAGAAATTTAATATTGAGCTAGCACACTTCTGTTTGAAAATGAACGTGAATTTTCCATGAATGAATGATGTGTGTGTAAGCATATACATGTGAGTATTTGGCAATAACATTTGAAATGGAGTCGATTGTATAATGCTCTAATAAGAAAATCAATTTCAAAGGAAGAAATAATTATTTTATTATTTGTTTTGGTTTCAGAATTTATAAATAATCAAAGTAATATATTTAGTTCTAATATGTGCATGAGTTAAATGATTTAATAGATAAAATGAAGAATATTTATTAATTATACATATCCCAATATATGAATTAATAAATCATTATAATTCGACATAATACTTTTCGAAGTAATTGAATATATATTTTCTGCGTGCGCGTGTGTGTATATATGCATATGTATGTATATGTATACGTACTACATACGTACGTGCGTACGTATGCATGTGTGTGTGTATATACACATATTAAAGAATTTAAAGGCAATTGATCAACTTTTAATAGCCATGTGCTTTGTGCACGTGTGTACAGATAACTAAATAATATACGAATGGAATTGGATATGACTATGAAAATAAAAATATAAGTATATCGCTTAATATAATCACTTTGTGCAAATTATAAATGGGAATGAAGAAGAACACACACGCGCGCGCGCGCGCGCACACACACACATATATATAGGTAAAACACAAGTGAGAGCTAACTAAATCAAAGATATATAAGTTTCTTCAAATGGGTATTATTCTTGGTGCTTGGCATCATGGTGGAAGTGAAGAAATAGATATGGAAAAAAACATTTCTAGGTGGAGCGATAGTAATAGTTATAGTTTTAATGATAAACACATTTCACTGTCAAGGGGAATTTTTCTTAGTATTTCTTTTAGATTCAAAATTGAAAGTGCCTAAATTGAATTATAAACTTGAAAAACAAAGATTGGGTTGCACCATATATATCAAAGAGTATGCAATAATGATGTATTTGGTGAATTAAATGCATGGTCTATAATATTAGTTGAATATTTTTGAAAGATTTTCATCAAAATTTCTATTCACGCCTAATCTATATCGAGTAGACCTTGTTGTTGTAAAAATTCTTAATTCCTGTGTTGTGTGTGTGTGTGTGTATATATATATATATATATATATATATATATATATAGAAAGAGCAAGGCTCAACAGCACCCGTATTTTGCAGCACCCCCGTGGTCCCTTGATTTTCACTACACATTCCGATTTAAATAATAGAGTTAATGGAAAGAGAGAGAAAGTAGCATTATTTAAATCAGAATGTGTAATGGAAATTAGGGGCCACAAGAGGTGCTGCAAAATAGGAGTGCTATCGAGCGTCGCTCATATATATATATATATATATATATATATGTGTGTGTGTGTGTGAGTGTGGGTGTATTTCAATACTCGTATGAAAATTTTGTCATTTTAAAAATGAATGTGAAGGAGATTATTTATTTTTGATATATACTTTTAAAAATGGAGTTTGAAATGTGTATATAGAAAATGAAGTAGACATATACCTCCAGTAATAGAGCATAACTCTTTCACATATAGCGATTTTAAGTGATTTTTAGCTTTTTGAAAATAGAATTTAAATACATACAACTTTTAGGTCGAACACTTTCTTAAATTTGTTGGAGAAAATTCAGATTAACACCCTAAATGCATCCGCCGTCCATTATCCATCGAGTGAAGAATGACGTCTTCCTGGCTTTCCGGGGTAGACCTTTCAGGAGTCCCATGAGCCACCGTTCTGGGCGGCTAGTGGGACTTCTGTCGATTTCCTACTCTCCAACTACCGCTAGACTGGGCGTAGGCTAGGCCTCTGCCTTCGGGTGGTGTTTTTCTCCCACCGCTACCTCCCCCCCCTTTTTATTTTAATTCGTCTGCTTGTTTTAGTTTCAGGTGTTTTTGCTGTCTCCTTGGTCCGGTTTTCGCTTAGGATGGATTCGCTAGTGATTTCTGTTATCATTTTGGACTGTGCGTTTGGGTTTCTTCCGCCGTCTCAGCAGTCGATCCTTTCCTCTTGTGATTGAGGGCTCTTGCTTCCTCTCTGGTGGTCTCCTAATCCTTTTTCTGTCTACACCATTGGGCGGTGGCCTTGCCGGAGCTCGATGGTGCTGGTAGAAGGGCGACTTCCTTGGATCATTCTCAGATTGGTTTTGCTGCTTCTGCCTGTTTTCTTTCGGTTTGATGGTGGTTGGTGGCATGTTGGGTGGACTGGCGCCCTACACCTTTTGGTTGTGGCGGGAGAGAGGGTCTACGGGATGTTTCTGTTTATTTGGGCTTTTGTCTGAGCCATCCTGGCTGCTTTGTGTCTATGGGTTGTTTTTATTTGCTCATTTTTTCTTTTTTTGCTGTCATTTTCTAGGGAGGTATATGTTCTCCATATGCTTTGCCTTCTTGTGTGAGCCTCTGGAGGAAGGCTTTCTCCTCCTTTTGCTATTTATATATATATATCTTTCTGTTAAAAAAAACACCTTAAATGCATTAGAAATAATGGGATCGTGTTGATGATGATATAGATCAAACAGAAAACCAATATCCCAAAGTAACCAATCACATATCACAGATGCAAAAACAGAAGAAAATCACACACATGATTTATAGTGGTTGCACTATAGCGGGATAATATACATCCACTTTGTAGAGAAGAGATTTTATTATTTTTCAAGAAAAAAAAATTACTGATTAATTTATCTTGAGAGGATTCAATCTCTAAAGAATAACTGCATCCATATAGAGATTATTAATTGAGGATGAAGTAATTGATTTATGTTAATAAATAAATACCTTATCAATTCATTGATTTATATGAGAACGTATATCTATTTGATTTTTCTAGTTTCCTCCAGTATGCATGTGCCAACTAAAATGCCTTCTTTAATCAGTTGATTAGGAAATTGATTGATTACTTTAATCTCTCAAAATAACTCCCATTTATGTAGATAATTCATTATCTTTTCTTTAATGCATTATATAAGGCATTTGTCTCAAAATATCTCCAAAATATACTTCAATTTGAAAATGTTGTATCACCGAATTCTAACAAAATTTTGTCATTTTCTAGCTTAAAATTAGATTTGAAGTGCAAAATTATTTCTGACTTGTCGAATCCAGCTATTTGTTTCTAAATGATTTTACTAAAGTGATTCTATGATTTTAGATTTGTTTGTAAAATAATTTATATGGACTAACCATTGTGTTGAAAAGTTAGCGAAATTTTGAGATTTGTTATTTCAATGTTCATTTTAATTTGAACAATATTTAAGGTGTGCTATTACAATTTTAGAATTAGCACCTTACACTGTTTTAGCTATAACTCATAATCAACTAACTCGATTTGGACGATTTTATAATCCTTGGAATGTGAGATAAGGAAAAAATTTAAACATATACCAAAATTTTAGGTGATGCTATGACAAAAATCTATTGCAAAATGAAGTATCAACTGTCCAAATTTTAGCTTTCAAAATTTATACTTTTTGGTTAAATAGCTATACCTTTTGACACATAAACAATTTTTAAGATCCATAAGATGTTTCAGAAAGGTGATTTTGTGTATACGAAATTTTCTTTTGCAGACTTTTGATAATTTGGTGATTTTAGTACTCAAAAGTTAGTCGAAACACGACCAATGGAAGAAGATAAATTATTGTGCTTTTATATTGGTGTTTATACTATTTGTTTGAGCAAAATGTATATATCTTTGAGTTGTGTATATTGCTTGTTACTTGTATTCACATCGAAAAAGTAAGTTTGTTGTTTAAATTACAAAAATAAGGTATGTTTTTACGCTTATATTGAAATATATATGAGAATATACCTATGGAGTAGTAAAATTTTATATTTGTTATGAATTTAATCATGTGTTAATCACGTTTGTATACATAAATACATACTTACATACATACATATATATATATATATTGAAAATAGGTTCTTTATTAAATGACATATAAAGAATATCACAGGTTTTATCTCCTTAAAAAAATCTTTAGTAGGGAAAAAGAGTGCAACAACAAGACAAGTAGAATTACAACACACGCATCAACATTTTCTCCCCGTTTACAAAATTCTCCATCGGCCTTTAAAGCCTACAAAAACAAGCTGAAGTATAACAAATTAGTATAAGTCAAAATAAAGTGGGTCAAACTCAAACATCGTCATCCATTGTCAACTAGATCTGCTCCACATCGTCTTAGAAAAGCAACCTCGTCTTCATTGTAATGGCAGTTGTCTATTGACCGAACTACCTGGCAAATCACCTCATTGTCCAATATTCTAGCACGATGTAGTTTAGTAGATTCCTTTCTCTCAAAGATTCTCTTATTCCGCTTTGACTAGATATGGTAGAGAGTGGAAACAAGAGTGAAAAAAGCGGTACGATAGTTGATGTTGTTCTGCATGAAAAGTTGCTGAAATAGCCGCAGCTCCTCAATTTGGTCTCTAGTTGTCGAAGAAAAGATTTCAAGTTTCAAATTGATAAAGGATAGTAGGGCTTTGCACTGAAGGTCCCTATTTTCGATGTTGTTGTAAGAAAAGTCCCTATGATAATGAGTATGTAAATTAAGTCCCTGTTTTTTTTTTAAATTAAAAAGTGCAAACTATCTTGCGCTTTCCTTATAGAAAATGCAAGTTAACTTGAACTTTTCAAAAATTTAATTTTTTTTGAAAATTTCAAAATTTTCAAAAAAAAATTCAAAATCAAAAAGTGCAAACTAGCTTTCGCTTTTCTGATAAAAAGTGCAAGTTAACTTGCACTTTTCAAACATTTTAAAATTTTTGAAAATTTAAAAATTTTAAAAAAAATAAAAAATCAGAAAGCGCATACTAGCTTGCGCTTTCCATCAAGTTAACTTGCATTTTTTTAAAATTTTCAAAAATTTCTAAAAAATTCAAAATAAAAGCGCAAACTAGCTTGCGCTTTCCAGATAAAAAGTGATAGAAAGCGCAAGTTAACTTGCGCTTTTTAAATTTTTCAAAAGTTTTTAAATTTTCAAAATTTTCAAAAAAAAATTCATAGTCAAAAAGTTGCAAGCTAGCTTGCATTTTCTGTAATTAGAAAAATGCAAAACACCTTACCTTTTCTATTTTTCAAAAAACAAGGACTAAATTTACATATTATTATCTACAGGGATTTTTCTTATAACAATATTAAAAACAGGGACCTGTGACACTTTCCTTGAAGGATAGTATGTATCTGCTATATGAATAGCAAAAGAAGAGGTGGTCATGTGACTCATGCTCGCTACAACATAGTTGACATCGACCATCGAGCTGCATACCCCAATTCGATAGTCGATCCACTATAAGTAACCTTTTACTTACTTCCTTGTAAGCACACATCGACATCTTTTTTGCACTTAATTTGTTCCAGATAATTTGATGTCATTCTACAGTAGGGTTTTTAATATGAATTTCATTCAAAACAGAAGAGAAAACAAACTGATCCGCACCAATTACCTCTCAGTAGTCTGTAAGTTTGTCATATGCAATACTAATCAATTGTATATAATGTTGAACTTCTCTTGTTTCGGGTAGTAAATCAGGTGCAAACTGATTGTTTTGTATAATTTGGGACACCTTATTATCAGTAGAATTAAAAGCGGCCACTCAATGCCATCCTAATGGATCAACTAATGATTCATGATTGATCCAAGAATCAAACCATAATAAAGTTGTGGAACCATTAGCAATAACCCTATTAAATATCCTGCTTGCAATATCTCTGTTTCATAGTAACTGAAAAATTATTGTTGATAGGCATAGTTAAGAAATTTTTGTCTACTAAGTATTTGTTCTTAATCCATTCTATCCATAGAGTTTGTTTGGTTAGAAGATTCTAGCTAAGTTTTAGAATTGATGTAGTTATCAAATCTGATAATTGTCTTAGCCCTATGCCTCCTTCTTTTTCAGGTCTACATAGAATATGCTAAGCTATTTTATATGTCCTCCACCCCAGAAAATCACATAAGGATTTAATTTTATTAAGGACAGACGAAGGTAAATGATATATAAGCAACCATTATCAAACAATTGGGATATTTACACTTTGTATGAACCGTGCTCTGCCTGCAATAGATAATAGGTTACTTTTCAGTAGTGATGTGCATTGAGCTGCATTAACATAATCCAAGGAGAGAGGTACTCCTAAATTTTTAGCAGGCAAAGTATCTTCAGACATGCCTAACACATGTAATATTTTTTTTCTGGTGGGGAAAAATCTGCTAAAATAGACTTTTGACTTCATTTGGTTGATATGTAGTCCAGCAGTGTGCTTTATCAACAATTGTCTTTAAGAAGAACATTACATCATCTGCATATAACAAGTGGGAAACTATAGGAGAAATCTTTGAAATAGGTTGAAGGCATCTCTTTGTAATACTATTTTCTATTCTTAGTGATAAGAATTCCACTGCAATACATAACAAATAAGGTAAGAGGGGTCACCCTATCTCAGACCCATATTAGACTCAATAAAACCATTTGGTCTGCCATCCACTGAAGTAGAAACATTGGGTTGCTGATACTTTCATAGATTAATTTGATGAGAGAAGTAGGAAACCCCATAGCGGCCAGCACATGACATGTAAACTCTTTATTTATCATGTCATATGCCTTTTGTATATCAATCTTAATGCATATCCTTAGTTTTCCTAACTTCTTGAAATCTCCACTTAATGCATATCCTTAGTCACGATAATAACTATTACGAATTAACTAGGAAAAAATGTTACAAACTGACCTATTTGGTGTAGTGTGTGTGTATTATGATTAGTCAAAAGGCTACCATTAAATCAGGGTTAGCGGTGTTAACGACGATCACTTTCAGAAGACATCGACAGAATTGTAAATCTCTAGATCATAACATAATTACTATATAACAAATATATATATACACATCTATACACACATATATTTTTTTCCTTCTTAATTTAATACATACACATACAATTGCTATAACTACCTCACTCAGATGAAATTGTAACTGTATCTCATAGATGTAGTTTTAGCATCATCTCATATATGTAGTTTTAACTACATCGATCTTTTGTAAAAAAAATTGGCGATATCATTCTAATTGCATTATTAAAATGCAATTTTACTACATTGATATGTTGTATGTTTTTGATGTGGGGGAGTTACCCTCTCAATCCCCATGAGGCACGGTTTTCCCTCAACTTCGACGATCTGAACAATCAAGTCGAAAATAGCGAGGTTTGCCCCATCAACCTCCGCAGAGGGGTGCGTAATTTATATAAAATATAATTTAGAAAAAATTAGTAAAAATGTCAAATGGTTTAGTTTCTTTTCAGTTTTGGATTCCACCTATGGATTATGCATATTATTAGAAATATTGTAAAGTACGTGAGTTAATGGTGAGAATAGATTTTATATCTGATGTCCCTAAAAGTATTATTCTAATTTAAGGGTTAAAATTGAACTGTGAGTGATTATAGTTAAATGAGTGAGAATAACAGACAAAGAATGAGAAGATATGACATCGGAACCTAATTTAGAAGTAATCATGTGTATTTTAAAATTGTTGATATTGACTTACTCTTTCAATTCCTCTTCAAAAATTCTAATGCTAAGATATCTTAACGAGTTTACATGAATGGTTAATGAATGCTTAATTGGTTAGAATTAGTTAATGCCACTAGCTCATCTAGTTTGCATAAGGGTTCGACGCCCTGAGACATCAAAATTAGTTCAATTCTTGAATATATACCACCATTACTATATATAAAAAAGCTAGAATTAGTTAGTGATTGAGCATTGTATGAGTATACACAATAGATAAGGAAATATTTAAATTCATATTCGAAAAAATTCTCCAACCTTGATTTTTTTATAGTGTAATGTCAGTGCCACATTGATAAATAATTTGTTTGCTGAACTTTGTATCTCTAATGGTATTGTAAACTAAATGAAATGATGATCTCTAGAAGCTTTTACTAGATATTGTGAAAGAGATTGTTTAATAAAATATATTTTACATCACAATGTCAATTAGTAAGCACTGCTAATATGACGACACAAAAATAAAACTAATCAATGTTTGTTTTTTTACTACAAATTTTGTTTACTTATTCAAAGTAGATATTAATTTGAAAATCCAAATTTGAAATTCAATCTTTTTCGAAATTTATAAGATATTTTCTAAATGGTAATTTTATACTTTAATATTATATGTTTGAATTTTTTGTGTGTATGTATCATACATATTTCATATGCAAAATAGTATTTTTAGCAAATTATATATATACATAAACCATGTACAGCCTATGCTATGTTGCACATGTACACTATACACATAAATATGAGTACATAATGATGTACTCATAAACTATGAAATATATCTTTAATTAAATTCGTTAATCAAATAAATTAAGAAGGTTAAATAAAATTTGATTTTTTTTAAATTAATTATATTGGATCTAATACAACCACTAGACTTTTTATTTTAAATGGTACTGAGATACAACATGTCACTGGGACAACAAATCACAAATCATGTGTCAATAAATGTTCGAATCACGCTACGCAAGTTTCGAACTTGGGACCTCTTGCACCAAAGTCAAATCACTTAACCACTGGGACAATGGTGCTTGTCCAACCATTAGACTCTATAGACTCAATATGATCTAAAACAAAAAAAAATTGAAATCTACCAATTTCATGTCCTTCTGACTAGCCCGACTTGAACAAAGCTTGACCAAGATTCATTTAGCTATGGTTTCACTACTAATCTCCGAGATAATATAATCTCCCATAGCCAAGAGCAGAGTAGTAAAAGCCCATACTTTCATTTGCTCCTTCTCCGCGGTTGAAATATCAACCGACAATTTCTCAATGTCAAGCTCCATCTAATGAACCTTGTTCCATTTTAGAAAAGCTTTCATCTTTCATTTTCACTTCTCAAAATTACTATCCTTGTTCTACTTCTCTATTGCCGACTGAGATACTAATGCAACATAAGAACCTCTAATATAAGGTCTTTCTATAACCGAGTTATCTTCATCTTTTGTCATACTGACTAACATCTTCTATTAACGAACCAAATAGCTCTGATACTAGGCTATTGAAGAAAAATTAGGAATAACACCATAAATGCAGCGGAAATAATACGAATGTGATGATGGTAAGGTGGAACAAACAAAAAATTAATATCTCAAATAAGCAATCACAGATGCACAAGCTGAAAAGAAGACCACACAAAGGATTTATAGTAGTTCCACCGTCGCGAGATAAAGTATATTCACTTTGAGGAGAGTAGATTTTAATACTTTCTAAGAAAAGAAATTCACAAGACTCGTAATGGAGTCTAAATAGAAGAATATGAAGAAATATATCTTAAGAGGATGATTCAATCTCTAAAGTACTACCTTTATATAAATATATCTTATCATTTTACCCATTCATATGGGAAATGTATATCTATCTGATTTTTTCAGTTTTCTCCATTATGCATATGCTTAATAAAATGCCTTTTTTAATCGGCTGGTTAAGGAATTGATTGATTACTTCTATATCTAAAAATAATTTCCCTTGTTGATAACCCATTGCCTTTTTAATGCAACAAAAGAGGCAATTGACTTTAAATATCTTCAAAATCTACTTTAATTTTAATATGATTTATTATCATATTCTAACAAACTTTTATCGTTTTCTAGCTTGAAATCATTTTTTGAAGTGAAAAATTATGTCTAACCTATCGCTTCCAGCCACTTGTTTGTAAATGATTTTAGTAAAATGATTTTTGTTATTTCAGTTTTGTTTATAAAATAATATATAAGAAATAACTATCATTTTGAAAACTTCATGAAATGATAAGGAAAACAAATTTAAAATTTTATTTTAAGTTGAACAATATTTTAGACATGCTGTTAAAATTTTAGAATTGGCGCCATATACTATTTCAGCTATAACTCCTAATTAACTAACTTGATTTGGATGGTTTTATACTTTTGATGTGAAATGATAAGGAAAACCTTTACTTTAAACATATATCAAAATTTTGAGTGATGCTATGACAAAAACCTATTGCAAATTGAAGCATTTGCTGTCCAAATTTAAAATTTTAAAATATTTACTCTTTGGTAATATAGCTATAACTTTTGACATATAAAGAGTTTTTAAGATCCGTAATATGTTCCGGAATAGTGATTTCGTGTATAACAAATTTTCTTTTGCAAACTTTTGGTAATTTAGTGATTTTGTTACTCAAAAGTTAGTTAAAACACCTACAAGAAAATATATTATTGTGTTTAATTTTACATTTGTGTTTATATGATTTGTTTAAGCAAAATATACATACATTAGGGCCAATAATTTGTGAATGCTACTTGTTACTCATATTCGCATTGAAAAAATAAGTTTGCATGTATAAATAACAAAAATAAGGTTTGTTTTTATGCTTATATCAAAATATACATGGTATTATATACATGGGGTAGTAAAATTTATATTTGTTATGAATATGATCATGTTTTGATCCTATATATTTATATTTTGATATTGTGATTAGTCGAGAGGCTACCGTGAAATCACGGTCAACGATGACGATGATCACTTTCTGGATACATCGTAACAATAGTAATTCTCTAGATCATAAACTGATTTCTATTCAATGAATATATATACATATTGATTTTAATTCCCAATTGAATACACACACACAATTATACTTGTTATAACTACCTCACTCGGATGTAATTGTAATTGTATCTCACAGATGTAGTTTTAGCATCATCTCACATATAGTTTTTACTTCATCGATCGTTTGTAAAAATAATTGGCGATGTCATTCTAGTTGCATCACCAAAATGCAATTTTACTACATTGATATGTTGGATGTTTTTGATGTGGGGGAGTTAGTCTCTCAATCCCCATGAGGTGTGGTTTTTCTCAACCATGACAACCTGAACAGTCCGGTTGAAAATAGTTAAGGATCGCTCCCTCAACTCGGCAAAGGACTGCAATATTTCTGTAAGATATAATTTAGGCAAAATTAGTAAAATGTTGAATGTTTAATTGGTTTTTACGCATGTATTGTTTATATTATTAGATACGTGATTTAATTGTTAAAACGGGTTTTATATTCGATGTTCCTAGAAAATTTATTCTAATTTAATGATTAAAATTAAATTGTGAGTGATTTATTGATATATGAATGAGAATAACCAACAGAGAATAAGAAAATAAGAGAGAATAACCTAATTTAGAATTAATAATAAACGAGAACTTTTTTTGTGTTAAAATTATAGATAGTGACTTCCTCTACCAAATCGTCTTCCTAAAATTCTGATGCAAGATGTCTTAATGAGTTTACATAAGTGGTTAATGACTCTGCTTAATTGGTTAGAATTAATCAAGGATAACTAGGTCAATTGATTAGTGGTATGACGTTGTAGACGTAGGTTTTAGAGGTCATGATTTCAACCTCCTTTGATATCCGCTTGAATAAAGTACCACTCTTATTATAAAATAATGATTAGAATTAATTATCGATTGGGTATTATATGATTATATGCAGTAAATGGGGAAATATTTAAATTAAGATTTGAAGAGCATCTTCAACCTTGATGTTATTTATATTGTAATGTTGGTGCCACGTTGATAAATAATTTCTTTTGTTGAACTTTGTATCTCTAATGGTATTGTAAACTAAATGTAAATGATGACATCCCCAAAATTTTTACTAGACATACTGAAAATGATTGTTTAATAATAGACATTTTACTTTAGAATGTCTCTTAGTAAGCACCACTAATATAATGACACATAAACAAAACCAATCAATATTAGTTTTCTTTTTACCATAACTGCATTGAAGTAAAAAAAGATATGTATTAAATAATAGTAAAGAAGAAGAATTTAAAGTTCTCTCATTAATTCTAGAAGTTATCTCTATCCTCCTTAATTCTCTCCAAGTTTAGATATTTTAGTTTTAGAATTCTACAATTTACCACTTTCAATATTCCACTAAACTTCTAACATAATTTAACGTTCAAATACCTACTTTTTGAAAATATCTATAATTATTTATAATTTTTTTGATATTCTCTCCTAAAATTTTACATTAAAGTCTATGCATTTAAATTAATTATATAATCCAAACTTTAAACTAACTGATAAACATTGTGAACTAATATTTATTACTAAATCAGTTTAGATATGTATACTATAGACGCAACAACAACCTGGTGGAAAAAAATCATTTGGATGTTGTTATCCGGCATTTTGATCCGACAATATTGAACTGATTAGACAAGTTAGATTCGACTATCATCAAGGCCAGTAAGCCCAGAGCAAGGATTATGGGTCTAAATATCAAGTGCAGATGATAATATGAAGTTGTGATCGAACGGAATTAAGAGATATGCAATCCAGAATGTTCGAAGTATGGAATATAGTTCAATGTAGAGGAGGGATCGGCTATAATCCTTCTTAAACATAGGGATCGACATATTTAAGCAAAGCAAGTGCAAGTCAATAGGAAACAATCAATATCTCAAGATCCATAAGTCCAATGCATATGAAATTTTATGAGCAAGATGTGGGAACTCTAAGGAGCCTACCCTAGGGATCGCACCTTAAAAAGATGAAGCAAGAGGGATCAGCATCTTCTCTCAATAGGGATTGGCTAAAATCAGAAAAAAAACTCACATTACAACAAAGATTGAGCAATAACTCAAGTTATACTAATCCATTTGGCATGAAACTTGAAGGTTAGGCATATTATAACATGTGAAGCTACCATAGGGATCGCACCTCCAAATTCCTCCAAAATAGGGATCGGCGTCGATCCCTATTTCTTGGGATTTGGACCATGCGATCTCTCTCATGGGTCCATATGGTTTTGAAGATCCTTCTATCGAGTTTTTAGGGAGATATTTTGCCATATTCATCTATAATACAGGCTTGGTTGTTCATTTTCGGGACCTTTACGCTGCTAGTTGCTTTGTACTCTATTATAACTAAGGATTTTCATCTGACCCATATTGCACTCAGTTTACAAAGTGATTAAGAAAGCAATCTATTCAAAGTGGATATAGGCAAACAACGCCGAACCACTACAAATCTTTAGGTTCGTATGATTGCTTTGATTTTCTGCTATTTCATTACTAATTTACTCTGTTTTTATTTTGTATTCTTCATTTATTTCTCTTTAAAACTTCTATTGAGTGTTTGTGCCAACTCTTGGTGCAAACATTTTAGTGCTTTTACTAAGAGTCTGATTCTCAGCCTTGTTTGGATCCCTTTGTTACTACTGGTTGCATAAAACCCCTGAAGAGATCCGGAATTATCTTCAAGAAGCTTATTATTCTATTCAAATTTCCAAAAGTCTAAAGAAAACTATCAACAATTAAATATTAGATCTACATCTCAAAACATAGAAGTAAATGAGAACAATAGCATACAACAAGGAGGCCCAAGCAATCTACTAGGAGATGTGAATGTTACCAATCCAATTGATGTTAAGAATCTGGCCAATTCCATTATGAGAGTTGAATTCTAGAATCTGATGAGAGAGTTAGTGGATAGCCGCTAGCGGTTGAATTAGTAGATTCAGGCTAATATCGATCTAATAAACCAACTCAGTCAGCAATGGCGTGGGAAAGCTAGGAGGGACCCAACCCCTTGTTCTACATCGGAGAGTTCTAGTTCATCAAATGATTATCATAGACGCAGGCATCGCAGAACTGATGGATATCGTGCAGAAGCTTCAGGACATCAACAGGGAAACCAACATGGCTTGCCAAGGCCGATCGGTAGCGATCCCTCTATAGGGATCGGTGCCGATCCCTCCTCCAGAGGAGAGAGCCTACCTTTTCATGCTGGAACGCAAGATGGAGCTGCTACGATTAATTTGGATGCTGGAGTTCAAGTGGATGTAGACCATTTAATTTCTCGAAATGATGATGAAGTGAATGTATGTGATATACATTGAGAGGATGTTAAGCCAAGAAGGCGTGAAACGATCTATAGACATCGACCGAACCATTCACGTGAGATGGTGCATGACCACCGCTTGGCTCCAATTATCCAAACGCCGGACTTGTCGGCTATGGTTAGACAGCTGGTGAGGGGAGCCAAGGCTTGACCAATGATGATTGGAGCATCTTAAGAAGCCATACCCCATTCATTGATAGTACCTTACATGTGGAATATCCAAGGAGCTTTAGCATGCCGTCAATGCCTGCCTACGAGGAGAAAACCGACCCCAGGCAGCACATCATGAGATATGAATGGATGATGGATTCCACATAAGATGATGATGTAACAAAGTGTAGATGTTTTCCTATTACTCTCTTTGGCATAACGGCGATGTAGTTTACGAGATTATCCCCATGGTCAATCTCTAAATTTGACGATTTAGCAACAAAGTTTGTGGAGTAGTTCTGTATGCATGCAACTCGCCCCAAAGATGTGATATCTCTATCCAGCATGATCCAGGCTCTGGGAAAATCGTGGAAAGATTATTTGAAAATATTTCATACAGCTGTCACAGAAGTCAGTAATTCGAATGACCATTCAATATTGATGGCAGTAAGGAGAAGGATTAATCCGAAATCTAACTTTGGCAATTGGTTAGCTGGCAAACCACCCGCAACACTGGAACGTTTCTATGCAAAAGCAGCTCAATATTTGTGGAAAGAGGAAGCTAGATTCTCTAGGAAGAAGAATGTTGTGGCATCGAGTGGAGAAGGAGTGCAGAGTAACATTGCAGTGAAGTAGTCTGATGAGAGTTCCGGAAAAATCCAAGTGAATGTCCAAAATAAACCGAATCAGCAAAAGAAAGGCGATGATGGGAACTGTGAACGAAAGAGAGAGTCTGAAAGAGGAAAGCCTAGGATTCTAATGTATGATACCCTACACGCCATTGAATATATCTTTAGTGAATGTTTACTTGTCTACATGCAATACCATGCAGTATAGGAAGCCACCTCCGAAAGAATCGACGAAGAAGTAGAAAAAACTAGGAATTATTTTCGGTTCCACGAATTCTATGGATATAGCACGAATGAATGTAAGCGTCTCTAGGATTTTATAGAGAAACTGATTTGGGAAATAAAATTACAGCAGTTTGTTAAAGCCCCGCATGATAGCGGGCAGAGGACATCTGACCCCAACCGAGGACAAGCGCCGCATAGGGCCTAAGAGCCTGCACGGACTGGTGGAAGGTTATTGATCAATACAATAGTCGGAGGACCACATCTAGCCGATAAGAGTTGGCATGAGATGGAGCGTTATGCTAGTGAAATCAAGTATATGAATTTTGAATGTTATTCGAGTACAGAAGATGGAGTTCCGGTAAAATAGTAACATACAATGGCAGATGGCATTATATTCAAAAACAGAGATGCAAACAAGGTGGAGGCATCGATGATCGACCCAATGGTCATTTCGACCATAATCGGCCCCGCCTTGGTGAGGAGGATTTTAGTAGATTTAGGCAGTTCTGTTAATATAATTTTCAAAAAGGCTTACGATCAGGCGAGGATGAAAGCCAAGGACTTGAAATCGTATAAAGCCTGCATTCATGGCTGTAATGGTGCTGCAATCAAAGTTGTCGGATATGTCGAATTGCCCGTGGAGTTGGGAGAAGGTGACCGCAGGAGAGTGCGGATTTTTCCATTTGTTGTCTTGGATGTTGACTCTCCATACAATGCTTTTCTGGACCGACCCACTGAATTCCAAGCAGCTCTTGCCCCGTGATGTTTGACTTTGAAGTTTTTGACTGATAACGGTGTTGGAGTAGTGCATGGTGATCAGGCGACCAGACGTGCCTGCTATATAGCTGAGTTGAGAGACGCTCAACGAAAGGAGAAAGATAGGGGTGTTGACAAGTCTCTCCGCATCCAAACCACCGAAGATTATCAACCGACGCTTGGGCCTTGGCTCGGGCACAATAGTTGGTTCTATAAAGACATAGATCCGAGGGATGATGAGGAGGAGCCCAAAGAGACCAAGGCTGCACCGGTTGAGCTGACGAGTGACATCACGGTCAGCCACGACGATCCGTCATGGGTCCTAAAGATTGGATTACAGCTCAGTCCTTTGATGATGAAAGAACTTATCATCTTTCTCCGAGTGAATCTTGACATGTTCGCTTGGACTCACTCTGACTTATATGGGATCTCGCCAGCCATTATGAGCCATGCATTAAATATTGACCCGAGGCATGTCCCAGTGAAATTGAAAAGGCGTGGCATGGATCCAAAGAGATCTACTGCTCTTAAATAGAAGGTGGATAGACTCAAAGGCAATGGGTTTATTCGTGACGCCATCTACCCTAAATGGGTATCTAATCATGTACTTGTAAGAAAGGCGAAAGGAAAAAGGCTGACATGTGTTGATTACTCGGACTTGAACAAGGCATGCCTAAAAGACATTTTTCCCCTTCCAAGGATCGACCAGCTGGTAGACTCAACTATAGGACACAAATTGCTATCTTTCATGGATGCGTACTCTTGATAACCAAATCCCAATCCACATTCCCAATCAGGAGCACACCGGCTCCGATGTTGGATTATATTGCTATATGGTAATGCCATTTGGATTAAAGATTACTGGAGTGACTTATCAACGCTTAGTCAACAGAATGTTTTGAGTTCAGATTGGAAAGATGATGGAGGTACACATGGATGATATGCTCATAAAGTCACGACGATCAAGCGACCACATTAGAGACTTAGCAGAAATGTTCGATATCCTCCGATATTACAAAATGAAGATCAATCCTTTGAAGTGTTCTTTTGGCATTGCATCTGGAAAATTCTTGGGTTTCATCGTCATTGCTTGTAGAATCAAAGCTAATCTCGAGAAGATTCAAGCAAATCGCAATATCCAAGTGCCGAAGACCATCAAGCAAGTACATTGTCTAAATGGGAAGGTTGCTGCCTTAAGTCAATTTATTTCTAAAGCCACTGATAAATGCATTCCTTTGTTTGATTTGATTAGAAGAGGGAAAAATAACTTTGAATGGACGTAGGATTATGAAGATGCAATCCAAGCTTTGGTGAACCATTTAAAGAGGCCTCCCATCTTGTCAAAGCCGATGGATCATGAAGACTTGTATATCTACTTAGTCGTGTTGGTACATGCCATAAGTGCCACACTGCTTAGCGAAGAGAAATAGATCCAAAGACCGGTCTATTATGTTAGCAAGTGATTAATAAAAGCTGAAAGGAATTATCCGAAGAGAGAGAAATTGGCATATTTCTTGTTGATTGCTTCATGGAAGCTCCGCCCCTACTTTCAGGATCATTCTATTAACATTTACACCGACTAGCTGTTACGACAGGTCCTACAGCGACCTGAGACATTTGGAAGGTTACTCAAGTGGAACATCGAACTGAGCCGATTCGACATCACTTATCTTCCTCAGAGAGCCATCTAGGAATAGACACTGGCGGACTTTATAGCAGAATTCACTGCACAAGATGATCTCCCAAAGAGTGGTGGAGCCCTACCATTCAGTGGAAAATGTATACGGATGGAGCATCCAATGATCGTTGTACCAGAGCCGGAATCGTGTTAGTAACTCAAGAAGATCGATCAATTTGCTACATTTTGAAGCTTGACTTCCCTGCAACGAACAATGAAGCTAAGTATGAAGCTCTGATTGCTGGACTCAAACTTGCCAGAGAAATGGGAATAAAATCTGTTGAAATCTTTTGTGACTCATAGTTGGTAGTATACCAAGTCAAGGGAGATTACCAAACTAAAGGACAGCGACTCACTCTGTACCTTATCCAAGTCCAAGAGCTATTAACTGGCTTTGAGTATTATGGCATCACACACATTCCCCGGGATTAAAACAAAGAGGCCGACTCACTGGCAAAGTTTGCTAGCACTGGGGATGTAGAGTAGATGGCTTGGTTCCAGTTAAAGTGCTAGATGCTCCGAGCATAAATCAGATGGAAATTGACTGGGTACTAGAGGCGGAGCCTGAGAAGGAGTCATGGATGACTCGGATCAAAGAATATTTGCTACAGGGAGTCCTTCCCGAATGGAGGAATGAAAGGCGACAAGTCCTTCACAAAGCTTCACGGTATATCATTCAGGAAGGAGTCATGTATAGAAAGGGTTTTCCGTTCCCCTGCTCCGGTATATCACTCATGATGAAATAAAATGAGTCATAAAAGAAGTTCATAAAGGGGAATGTGGCGATCACACTGGGAGGCAGACCCTAGCAAAGAAAATACGCTGTTATGGGTATTATTAGCCGATTGTCAACCAAGATGCTGCCGACTATGTTAGGCGATGCGAAAAGTGCCAGATGTATGCCAAAGTTCTGAGAGATCCGCCGATGGAAATCACATAAATGGTCAGTCCATAGTCGTTTTCCATATGGGGCATATATATTATCGGTTCCTTACCGATCTCTAAAGTTGTTGCAAAGTACACCATCGTGGCAGTTGATTACTTCACCAAATCGGCCAAAGCGGAATCTTCAGCCACGATCATGACAAAGAAAGTAATCAACTTCATTTTCTGGAAAAAAATCTATAATTTTGGCCTTCCACGAACCATTATGACTGACAATGGAACCCAATTCGATAGCGTTGAATTTAAAGACTTCTGCCATCGGCATCATATTGAGAAGAGATTTGCGGCAGTTGCTCATCTCAAGCAAATGGACAAGTTGAAGCTGTGAATAAAATCATAAAGTCCGTTCTAAAGAAGCATTTGGAAAAGGCTAGAGGCAGGTAGGTGGATGAACTCCCAACATCATTATGGGTTTACAGAACCACCCACAAGTCCACGACTAGCCATACTCCATTCGCCCTTACTTACGACTTCGAAGCCGTCATTCCTACTGAACTCAAAGTCCCTTCTCATCGAGTGACCTACTACGATTCCAGAATGAATAGAGATATCCTCTTAGAATCTCTAGACTTTGTAGATGAGAAGCACGAGGAAGCTGATTTGAGGGCAGCTGCACATCGACACCAAGTCGTACGATATTACAACACTAAAGTCTGACCTAGAACCTTTGAAATCGGCAATATCGTCTTGAAATGGGTTTTTCCTGCCCCGTCACACATGAATCCTACTTAGGAAGGACCATATGTCATTGAATAGAGGCTTAAAAGGGGAACTTTCAAGCTAGGGACTATTGATGGTGTCACACTCCTAAGAGCATGAAATAATGGGCATTTACGACGCTATTTCACTTAGTTTATTCTTTTTTGTTCAGTTGTACTCAATTTCCGAATTTGCTTTAGCATTTGATTTTTCAGATATGTAATAAGACCAATTGTGTCATTTCTTTCCATTTGGCAAATAAAGTTTTAAATTTCCTTCATATCTATGATTGATGTAGCATTATATATTATTACGATACCCTACTAACTAATATTGATATGTCCGAGTAGGTTTCCAGAGTTTGGAGCGAGCCGATTACATAAGTTCACGATTAAACTAAACAAAATGAGAATAGTCCGACCATTCATTTGAGGACTCTGCTCATAACCCAACAGACGGTATACCTAACGAGCAATGGATGTGACTCGACCATCCAATAACCAAGTTAATCCTAACGAGCGATAGGACAAATGTGAATCAAAAGCGATCGTGATATGACTAATCGCTCTCTAAGTTAAACCCCGGACTTAGGGGAAAATTGATCAACTAAGGAAAGTATGGTCCAACTAATTTCCAAAATAACTCTAAGTCTCCAGAGTGTGGACTTGAGTATAAACACGAAGATCCGATCACTACCAACTAACTCTTATTCCCAAAGTGCGAATATGATTATAAACAAATAAATGAGTGCGGTTCGACCACTCACTATTCCATAAACTCCAACCTGAAACCGATAGGAGGAGTATACACTCGTTGAGGATGGAGTTCGACCATCCATTATCTAACTCCGATAACCGAGACTGAGGGCATGAGTATAATCACTCAAACTGCTGAATCGGACAACGTCAAGCTTGGGCTCGAGCCCCGTGTTTGGTATGACTCAGGGCCACGACCACATGGAGGCCTTGGGATAGAATTTCTGGATTATCATCCAAATCAACGAGCAACGAATTACAAGTATATTGAATGAAAAAGTAAAAGCTCGACTACTTAGACAAAAACATAAGAGTGCGAAAGAAAACAAAGAACTTTTATTGGCATATTAAACTTGAAAATTGTGATACAAGTTTATTTAAAAGCGGGGGCTGTATCCGCACAATCACGGCCAACAAAAAGAGAAAATGGTTATACAAACTATATACAAACTAAGCCGGAGTCACGGCTATTTCCTCTGCACTTTTTCTCTTTTGGATTTTCTGGGAGTGTTAGCCACCTGAGCTTCCGCCAGTTCTTTATTTCGATCCTTTGCCAACTTTGGCATGAGAACTCTCAGAGGTTGGAGGGAGTTCTTTGGGAACCAACCCGCCAGGTGGAATAATTTCTAGTGGAACGAGATTTGGATCATTGATGTCTACGTCAGCGGCTTCGGCTTTAGCTTTTCTCTTCAATAACTCCTCTCTCTCTCTCGATGCGCTCTTTTAAGCTGGGCTCATCTGTACGTTTGATGGCACTAGTAATCACAACGTCATCTTATTCATCTGGCAACGGTGGGTCATCAAGTGCTTTGATAACTTGAGCGTCAGGCCCTGGAATGTCGATGGCCGCCAGAATTTTAGTAGATGTTGATTGTTGCTCCATGGTGGTACCGCATCCTAGAGTCTGGCTGGGACCCGAAAGATCTGCAGATTCGCGAAAACAAGAAGATAAGCTCATGACTATTGGGTATGAGGAATGAAATCTCTCGAATAATGCAGAACAAAGTGGGATACCTATGTTTGGCTGACTTTCAGTTGTCGTCGGAGTGGTTCCCCCCAGAATAGGAGTCAGAACCTTTGATGGATAGTTGGGTCTATCCGGATTGTAGCTCAGATCCTATCCCAAGCCAAGAGAAACTGACGCTCCGGCCGTTTGAAGTGAGGGGGGCCTTTGGGATCGGACTTCGAAGACTCAGCAATGTTTTTTCCTTTGCCGAAGTATCAGACTCCCGTAGCAGCAAGATCTAAAGGTTCATCTCTGCGAAGAATCTCCCATACTAGCGTCTCTTCATCTAAATCAGCTTCACCAAGGGCTTTCTTCTTTATTTCAACAATGTATTCCTAGGACTCGGTGAACGATTCAAGACAGCCCTCTCCAAGGAAATGCAGATCGCGATGAATTAAGACTGTAGCATTATATTCAATGATAAGAGGATCGAATATGTCCTTAATTTCATTTCGACCGACTTCTTTGGCATCTTCTAAATGGACCTCGATCTGCTCTCTAATCTTATTGCAGCCTGCTTCTCTTGCCTCTTCCTTGAGGACTTCAGTTTGAGCGAGTTGCTCGTCAAGCTTATTCAGTCCTTGGGCTTCGATGGCCTCTTCGCAATATCTTTGCGACTCCTCTTGAGCTTCGAGCTTCGCTTCCTTCTCTTTTTTAAGGAGTTCTTCAAGTTCCTCAACGCGGTAGGCTAGAATATTTTTCTCCTTTTGTAGTGTATCCTTTTCCAAAGCAAGCACACCACTGTGATTGAGGGCGGCATCTAGCTCCTTTTTCTGAGCCGCTTCTAGATGACTAACAGCCTCGGATGTTTCTTTGGCACTTTATCTGCTGCAGTTAGCTTCACTATCAACTCTGCGATCTCATTATCTTGATGTTTAATTATGTCTTTGTCATGGATCGCCTTAAGCTTGAGACAATTTTGTGTTCTCTCTCGATAGATAATTAGATCAATAAAACCAAAGACATGGCATCTCCTTATAGAGATGTTGTGTCTTCGGTTTTATTGATCTTCTTCCTCGGAGACTTTTTAAGCCAAAAGCGAGAATGCTTCGTGCTGCACAAAAACATCATCATGCGAGGGAACTCGCTTTAGTGCTCTCAGGAATTGTATGAGTGGAAGGAAGGAACTTAAGCTCGTCAAAGCAAATTTTTGAAAAATTGACCTTAAGTTCAGCCAATTTTTCTACTGTGGAAGCCTAAGGAGCTGCAGTAGGTAAAGCAGGATCGAAAAAAATAAATGAGCGTTTTCTCAACCTACGATCATGGGAATGTCTGGAAATAGATGAACCAGAATGTTGCTCAGGCGGTACAGCAATTTGAGGAGCATGGAAAGTAGTCTAATCGCCACTGTGTACAGGAAGATTGGGTTGAACTTCCTAATGAGATGATTGAGATTGGGACTTATGTTTGGAAGATGAAGACTTCCTCAAGCGACGACTTCTTTCCCGGCCATCATCTCTCTCTCTACGCCTACCCGATTCTTGACCGCGACTGGATCCGTACTGTGTTGATGAGCTCCTCAAGCGATCGAAGGCATGGGATTGAGACATAGCACATGTAAACCAAACAAGAGTATATGAGTGACCATCGAATAAAAGATAGATGAAAATCGTGCAGTTAAGTGCGCGTGATTGTAAGTGTCTTAGTGCCCCCGACGGATCGGTTGCTGCAGCCTTGCTCATAGGAGTTTTCTCCCATTTGATGGTGGGAGGAATGTCGTCGCCACTCCTGGTGGGAGTATTGAGCCCCCCAAATACTGATGTTGGGAAAGTCGTAAGTCATGATATTATTAGGGATCAGGAGATTCGAGAACCCTTCCATCGAACTTTCTAAGTGTTGAGAAGAAGACTCTTCATCAACTGAGGTGATGATAAACTCTAGCTCTTTAGCTGTTTTCCTCATACAGAGTTTATATGCGAGCTTTTCTCCTCTCCTTGTTGGCATGTGAGATTGTGCGCCATGCAACGAATCGACCATAGGAGCATTAACAGGGCATGCATCAGCATCGCCAGGTTTGTTGGCTTCGACACCTTTAATTTAGCCCTCTTCAGCGTCGTCCTGAGTCCCCTCGACTGTGAGCACCACTGGGCTATAAGCATCGCCTTCTTCTTCCGCCACATTTCTTTGTGGTGCAGCGCTTCCTAGAAGCCCGGTGCTACGACCTTCTTCCAGCAGCCCAAACAGAGATAACCATTTATCGATTACAAGGGATCTAATGTCCCTGTCATCAACTGGGGTGGCATGAATTGCAGAAGCCTTCCTTGAGAAACTATCGCCTTTTGGACGTGGATGGACACCTAAATTTTTTTCAAAGTATTAGTTAGTTCAGGATATGACTTGGACTAAAAAATTTGGGAATAAAGTGAAGATGACACTTACATCCTTCCAACCATCGCCTCGCAAAGCCAGGCGAACAACGAACAAAAAAACATTCATTTTTGAAGATGCTAAGCTTATTCCAAGCACCAGGTAGAACTTGACAGTTGGGTGAAGGCTCGAGAAAGTGCAAGAGAGGCTCCATGTCCTTCGTTTGAAATTGTAAATGAACGTAATGTCCTCAGGAGATGGCGGGTGGAACAGAACATCCATAAATAGTAAGAAGGTGCCGTGGAGAAAAGCATAGTTGTTTGAATGCAGCCGGCAGGAGCTATTCCTAAATAATTTAGCATTTCTTGGATGAAAGAATTCAAAGGCGGCACGCATCCGGCCCAAGACATGAATTTATTGCATGTTATATATCCCTCTGAGGGCAAATGAGCCCTATCATTCACGAAAGGGACTAGAACATCTCCAAACAGAATCCCATGTTTAGAGCATAGTCTGCAAAGAGCGGCCTCGCCAATTCTGGAGGCTTAAGAATTCGTCGGGTTATCTAGAAATATAGCACCTTCTACGAAGTCGGGGTTAGGACTTATATCTTCCAATGGAAGGACGGGAACATTAAAAAAAAGGTCGATCAACGGGCCGGAAACCTATGATTGCTCAAATTGACGATCAGAAGAAAGTCTATCGGAAATAGTTATGGAACTCGACTTGGCTCCGGGATTACTCATTGTGAAGGTTGTCCAGAAGGTGATGCAGTTAAACGCTCTGAATGTCTAGAGCCCATATCAACTAAACTTAGTAGATAATTGAGATTTGAAAATTTTACATGTTCACCCATGCTAAGTGTAAGCTAGTATGATGCAGTGTTGTGTAGTGCAGAGATAAAAAGTTCAAAATTAAAAGCAAAAGTAAATGGCGAGATTTTGAATTTCGACCAAAGAGACCGTCATCGTTGACCGTCTCAACTGGCATTTAGATTGATGTGTAAGCTTTGGGATCGACCAGCAGCATGTCAAAGTGTGAAGTCCATTATTAAAGTCTATGTGCTAAGTTTTAGTTCATGAGCTAAATCCCAGGAGTTTGATCGTTTGATTTCGAGTACGATATTGGATATGCAAGTCGCGTTGTTCATTATTGTCATATGTTCAAGTTCATTGGGATGAGATTGGTTCTAATTGTTCATACGAGTGAATATGGATTGGTTTTCCAGATAAATTCAAAGCTTTAGAATCGGCTAAGTACCCATAGCTGATCCCTCTATTTAAAAAATAACCGATCCCTATTTATGCCGATCACTTTCTCTCATAACAACTGACACCTCTCGATAAGCATATGACCGATCCCTCTATCCGCAAACACACAACTGTCTATCCCTCCACCCAGTCGCTTTCACAATTCTCCTAAACCCACAGTCGATCCCTCTCATAAAGCAACTAGCCGACTCCTCCATGCTCCACAATTTACCAGTCTCTCCATTCAACAATGCAATCGAACCTTTCCTCCTTTAGTTCCAATGTCGATCCCTTTTCTTCGAATGTTCTCGTACTTCCCTCAAACATTCAATACCGAACCCTCTCCTTCACCAACATAACAACAACATCGTCGATCCCTCTCCATCGTACTTCACCACGACCGATCCCTCTTTTCTTCCTCCTCCTTTACTACTTCTCCAAACTCTGCATCATCATCATCCATTTCGTCTCTTCCTTAACCCTTGATTAACACAAACAAAAATTATCTCATCATGAACCATAGAAAATACAAGCAATTCGCCTAAATATTTAAAATACAAGTTGCTCAAGAGAAAATGTTGGATTCCGATTCGAGTTAAGGATGGAGCAGCGGTCTAGAGCAAGATAGAAATGGCGAATCTAAGGAAGAAAGCGATATATGATTTGAGAGGGATGGATCGTGTTTTCGAGATTGGAGGGGGGGGGGGGTTCGGAGCCAAACGTCAAGAGAATAAAGGAAGTCGAAGGAATTAAATAAAGTAAGAAAGGGAAGTTGGATGTTATTTTATATATAATCTAAGGGTTCGGCCCACTTTCCTATCTACGAAATGAACGACTGGTTAAGCCATTCTAGTAATAGGGATCGAGTACGACCCCTACCCAAGGGAACAAAATTCTGATCCCTGTTATATATATATATATATATATATATATATATATATAAAGAGAAAAGAGGAAAGGGGGAGGGATCGGCTAAAAGAATGACGATCCCTATACATAAAAGAAAGAAAGAAAGAAAGAAGAGAAGAGAAGAGAGAAAGAAGGAGAGGAGGGATCGACTAGAGGAATGCCGATCCCTATGAACTTATAAAAAAATGGGGAGATCAGTTGCGAACCCTATGTGCATGCAAGCATATACATAAGAATTATAAAATGCAGTGGAATTGCATATAACTCAATGAAAATTGGCGATGATCCGTGAGCGTACAAACGCATGCGGGAGCCAACGACAATAACGTGTACCATAACATGCATGTGTATAGCCTAAAGGTTCAATTTTTGAAATTGACAGAAATTGAACTCTAACCTGAATTTTCAAGGTCGAGACTAGAACAGATAGCCAAAGCTTACTAATCTCGTTGAACCGAAGTAGATATCATCTGACGAAATATAATCCTAAATTTATACTATTGGAAATCGACCAAGCGTCATGACAATCAAAGTGAAATACTACACTTTGGGAAAATAATTCAACGGAAGCTAGCGACTATTCAGAAAACTGGATGGATTTCTTTTCGGCGATTCTAACTTGCTTCGATTCAAAGCATGTCATGTGCAGCACAAGACGTACTTTGGTGGACAAGTGTTATCTGACATTTTGATCCGTTAATATTGAACTGATGGGACAAGTTAGATTCGACTTTCATCAAGGCCAGTAAGTCCAGAGCGAGGATTTTGGGGTGTAAATATCAAGTACAGATGATAATATGAAGACATGATCGAATGGAATTGAGAGATATGCAATGTAGAATGTTCAAAGTATGGAATATAGTTCAACATAGAGTAGGGATCGGCTATAATCCTTCTTCAACATAGGGATCAACATATTTCAGCTAAGCAAGTGCAAGTCAATGGGAACCAATCAATATCTTAAGATCCATAAGTCCAATGCATATGAAATTTTATGAGCAAGATGTGGGAACCCAAGAAAGCCTACCCTAGGGATCACACATAAAAAAGATGGAGCAAGTGGGATCGGCCCTCTTCCCTCAATAGGGATGGGCTAAAATCAGGAAAAACTTACATTGAAGCAAAGATTGAGCAAGAACTCAAGTTCTACTAGTCCAATTGGAATGAAACTCGGAGGTTAGGCATATTATAACATGAGGAAGCTACCATAGGGATCGCACCCCAAATTCCTCCAAAATAGGGATCGACGTCGATCCCTATTTCTTGAGATTTAGGTCATGTTATCCCTCTCATGGGTCCATATGGTTTTGGAGATCCTTCTGCCGAGTTTTTAAGGAGATGTTTCATCATCTTCGTCCATAAATACATGCTTGGTTGTTCATTTTTGGGACCTTTACGCTGTTAGTTGCTTTGTACTCTATTGTAACTAAGGATTTTCATCTAATCCCTATTGTACTCGGTTTACAAAGTGATTAATAAAGCAATCTATTCAAAGTGGACGTAGGCAAACAACGTCGAACCACTATAAATCACTGTGTTTGTACTATTGCTTTGATTTTCTACTATTTCATTACTAATTTCCTCTGTTTTCATTTTATATTCTTCATTTATTTCTCTTCAAAACTTTTATTGGGTGTTTGTGCCAACTTTTGGTGCAAACATATAAAAATAACATAACATAAATTATACACATTAATGGCAATAACATATTTATTTTATTATTCACTTCCGAATGAATTTATCATACATTGCACTGTAAAATTCTGTTAAATTCAAATACTTAAATTATATATTTTTTACAATTACTTAGAAATTCGTCTCGATTAATTATCTCCTAGTATTGTACATTCAAGTCCATATATTTAACTAATTGTGTAATCTTAAATTTAAACTATTTAAATAAATATGGTTAATTAATATTTATTAATCCATCTAATAAATACTAAAAATACTAGAATTTAAATAGATGTAATATTCATCTATATGAGAAAAAAGATAAAATTATTTCTTTATTCAGATATAAAGATGTTTAAATCACATAATAGAAAATGTATACATAAATAATAATAACTCTTTTACTTTTTATTTCATTTATCTCAAAAAAATTATCATGCATTACATAACATAATTTCATTTTTAACAACCTTTAAAAAGGTAAATTTATAATTACAACATTATGATGTGAATGCACATATTACAGCGATAGATATTGGATTATATAAGCATTCTCACTTTCAACATGTTATCAAACCATATCTAAACTCACAACTCAACCAAATACTGCATAACAATATTTTGCAATTATCAAAGTTGTAAGCATGATCCTTCTACAACAACATGAAATCTATGGTTAACTACAAGAATAAATTTAAAATGAAAACTAAACAACGAATAAAAGTTCACATGTGGATAAGCTAACCATAAGATGTTTTTCTCAATTACAAATATGTAAAAAGATCTTCTCAATTTTCTTCAACTTTTTTACATGCAACTCCTTATCTTCAATTAGTTATGTCGATCGTTAATTCAATTTATTTAAATAATAAATTTAAATATTTAATGTTCATTAATCGATTTTATAAATCCTTTGAGAACACAACATTCAATATATAGACAAAAATCATGTTAACAAAAGTGATAAACTTATTTGTTGGAACATTAAGTTTTACCGAGATATGTAGTTAACGAGAATTGAATCATCAATCTTATATTTGATCGTCGTATATAATTTTAATTTATGATTAATACATGACGGTAAATTTAATATATATTGCATAATAAAAAATATTTTTAGTAACAACTAAATTATAAATACTACTTCTAACAATATTGCGGTGTTCTACGCATGAATTACACATTAGTTTTTCTGTAATTTAAAGGGAAGCCATGCAATATGTTTTTTACAGCGTTAAACAAATCATAGGACACAATTAATTTATGATATTACAAGATAGCATGGTTGGAGATGCTCTAAATGCTTGCGTTGAAACATGGTGTACACTGGCCCTCTAGTATTAATTTTCAAACCCAAACGCGTTTACTTGCCTCCGGTCATCCCACGTCACATGGAGCTTTTAATTGTTGGTTGCGATATAACTTCAACTTGAGCCTCCATTGTGTGCCTTGTCATTTTGATTTATGTGTAACAAAGTTGTGATTTTGCTATTCGATTCTCTGTACTGATTGAAAGGCATACGCACAAATAAATTATGCTTCTTTTTGAGACTTGGACTCCACTTGTTGCGTAGATATTATCATAGCCCTCTTAATTAAAGCATGCGCGTGAATTATTATTAAGTCTAAAACCAATTTACAGTCCACTTGTTACTTGCGTGACAGTGAGGCCGAACTTCAAAGACTTTTCATGTGGTGCGTACATGTGACATCTACCAGAAACATGCTACCGTCCATTTTAGGCTTTTAGCAATAGTAGTGAGCTTCGATCTTTTTTATTTATATTTTCACTGTCTCGAAACCTCCTAACCAATGTTTAAAATTCTAGTTTCTAATTCCAGTTCCGGTGATTTGTACAATTCCGGTTCTATGTCGGATATTTCAAATTTTCCATTTTGATCCATGTTTCCTTTTCTTCTTCCATACACATAATTAAAGTACATCATACTATTACATATCTATATAACACATACATATACATATAGACATACGGATCCAATATTATGCTTCAATTTAATACCTCTTTTCCCTTCTAAATTTCTCTTTTCTACCTTCAAAATTTTTTCATTTCTCGTTTTTATCATTTCGCCTTCTGATACCTTAAATTTAATTCAAAATTTCGAATGAAAGAGAACAACACAAATTTGATGACATTCCTCTCTTTCATTTTGAGAATGCACCTATTTACGACAATCTTGAAATTGGTAATTATTTTCCTTTGTTTAATTTGAAGGATATTTCTTCTTTGATTCTTTTAGTATTTCATAGGTTCTTCTCCAAGTGGAAATTAGGGATGACTTTTTTTCTAAAACTTATTTGTTTTACATCATTCTTTTTTTTTTGAAATGGATTAATTTTTAAATTAAAAGGGACGGGCTGGACATGTATTGCATGCAGCGAGCACATATAAAGGTTTGTAGAATTATCTAAATATCCTTTCAAATTACATATTTTTCTAAATATATGGATGCATTTTATAAAAGTAAATTAGAAGACAACTAAAAGTTAGATTTAATCATTATAAGGATGTATGTTAAACTTACTCTTTTTATAATATATTGTTTAAATGGGTAAGGTAAGTAAACCGATTGATATAGCAACCCAATGGTGACAAGTAGACCCGTTCCGACGGGCCGGACATGTTCCCACTGATCTCGATTCTAAACAAGTTAGATTTTATTGGGTCTAATCGGTACAGTTTTAAACCTAGACCTGATCCGATGTTCGAGATGGATTGGATCAGGTCGGGTTGGTACGGGTCTGGTTGGATAATAATACTAAATATATATATATTTCAATGTTTTTTGGTTGGATCTTTCAGGTTGGGTCATGTTTTATCGGGTCTTTATGATAATATTTTTTATTATCCAGACCCAACCCGAGATTCATCGGTCCGGTTCGATTCTGATTCAGGTCTTCTCGAATCGGTTCCGTAGAGTAACCCTAGTCTCATTTAAATAATATTTTAATGAAATAAATTATTGAAATTATTGTTGATCCTGTGGGTGTGGTTGTGGGTTCTCCATAATATGGTAGAGGTTCAAACTTCAAATTGTATTATTTGAGTTCTTTTTTCATTTTACGTTCGATCGACGCTATATTTATATACAACACGCATACCCGACCTTCTCTATATCTTTAGTTATCCACCCCAGCCATGAGATTTAACACATTCATGAATGAATGATTTTTATGATGATGCTAAAATACCGAATCATGAAACAGAGTATAAGATATTCAAATTAAATAGAGCAGCACGGTCCAAATAGGTAGTTACTTAGCACAATAAGGAGAAGTCAAGTTGAATAACGTCATGTTGAATGACATCACGCTCGACTGACTTGGAAAATTCCAACACATCATATGTCACAAGGAATATTCGCATTGCACAGAAGCAACGGAGAAAACCGCAAATGCCAAGTCATATAAATACACCTCGTAATCACCACCTAGAAACTACTCAAACCCCGAGCTATGACTTCAGAAATGAGCAACGCACTGCTCCTCCTCACCCTCCCCCTCCTCCTCTCCCTATCCACGGCCACCCAATTCAACGTCATTAACAGATGTCCCTACACAGTGTGGGCCGCATCAGTCCCTGTAGGGGGCGGCAAGCAGCTCAACTCAGGCGACTCATGGGTCGTAACCGCCAACCGAGGCACCACTTTGGCTCGCATCTGGGCCCGAACCGGCTGCAACTTTGACTCGTCCGGGCACGGTGGATGCCAGACCGGCGACTGCGGCGGTCAGCTTTCCTGCACGGGGTACGGACAGCAGCCGAGCACTTTGGCCGAGTACGCCCTGACCGACCAGGACTATTATGATATCTCCCTTTTGGAAGGGTTCAACGTGCCCATGGAGTTTAGACCTAATAATAATGGTAACTGTAAAGATATACGGTGTTCCGGGGATGTTAATGGACAGTGCCCTGGTGGGCTGCGGACGGCCGGTGGGTGCAATAATCCCCATACCGACTCGAGTTCTGGATATTTTCACGGCTTTTGTCCCGACGCTTATTGTTACCTCCAGGATCAGAAAACCAACGCATGTCCCGCTGGCACTAACTATGACGTTGTCTTCTGTCCCTAGGCTAAACTAGTATTATATTTGTATCTATTTACATATTATGTTCAAGCACCTGGAATAAGCAAGGATCGGACCCACGTTTGTATATCGTTCCACTGTATTGTTTACTGGATCGAGTAATAAAGTTGTTTTCCTTAAAATATGCTGAGCCTTATGATTAATTCTGAATAGTATTTCACTATCCATGCTGCTTTGCACTACTACTACTACTTTTAAGCTTATTGGTAACCGTTCGTTGTTATCACCTTCAACGCATCAACCGTAACTGTAACTGCTTTTTGATGGTTATAAAAATTTCTATCCGTTCCCACAATCTTTCATGATGCTTAACCGTCCTATAAATAATTTATGCATGTACTATAAACTATATATACAAACTTTTTTGGGAAAAAAACTATGATTTTTAATTATTTCACAAACTAGTTTGTTTATTCGTAAAATAAACAATGGATGCACATGTTATTGGATATGTCTTGACTTTTTTTTTTGCTCTCATCGCAAGATGTTTCAACCCTTCATCGACCACACAATTTATCAGATCATATACGTGGTTCGAAAATCAAGTAGTTAAATTTTTGCTGATGTCGCTGCTTGGATGCTGTGATTAATAAATACTGCATATATATATATATAATATATTGCATTATAATAAACACACACATGTATTATTCAAGTAAATAATTTTAGATGTGTAATTTAATAATACCTAACAAATGATGCAACTTCTGCACATGTTTTACCGTAATAAATGGTACCGTATATGTTGGAAATTTTCAAAATTAGTTTTGGGTTTAGCTTTGTTTTTGAAGAGGGAAGAAGTGGAAAGAAGATGGAAGAAGAGAGGTGGAATGTATAGTCCCACATCTAGGAAAATAAGGGATTATGCTTAGTTAAATATAGGATTCTCTAAGAAAGGTTGGGCCCTTTGGGCACCCAAAGCTTTGCTTTGATGTGAGGAGAGAAGTTATGCATCACCACCACAAGCGCGCGCGCCGCCGCCGCCATCCGATCTGGTCGGGTTCGGGTCTAAAATGACGAATTAATTTTTGTTAACCGGCCGGATCCTGAATTTGAACGAACATATTTTGGCGGGTCATTTGAATGAAGGGACGCGACCGTTTAGTAACAGTTTCAAACCGTTACGAAAAGGCGCGACGGTTTGTAATGGTTTCGGACTGTTGGAAAGGATGCAACGCTTGACGAATGGACACTTCCTCTTCTACTATAAATAGTGACGCCCAAGAACCATTAAAAGCAGAACAATCTCTTTTCTTTGTACCTTCTTCTTCTTCCTCCAGATCTGCGACGCCCAGACAATGTTGCAAAACACAGTCGTTTCCACCACAGTTTGCAACGCCTGTAAGGTGTTACAAACGCAGAAACATTACAGATCAATTCTCTTCTTCTTCTTCATTCTATTCTCTACTAAATTACATCATCAGAGATCAAATTTGAGTGTTCTTGGTCAGATCAAAATCATACAAGTTTTGAATCCGATTACGCTGTTTCAAGGCTTAATTGAATCCTGAAGTCGATGTTCGATAACCCGTTTGTACGTACCTGTTGGGTTGAACTATTGTCTAAAAAAATTTACGCAGTAGATCCTTGAAGTCAGAAGTACAGCAGTTATCATCTTCATCGTTCTCGAATCATCGACACAATTATCCAACAATTTTAGACAATACTTCAACAATGGATGGTTCGAGTTCAATCAATCTCCATACTCTTCAAGTTATGAATCAGCATTTAACACGATTGGAGCGGTTTGATGGTGAAAACTTCACTCGTTGGCAAGAGACGATGAAATTATTTTTGATCACGGTCAAATTGTTCTATATTCTTGAAGATAACTTGGAGCAAATACCAGAGGAAACTGATAAAGATACTGACGAATTGAAAGAAAAACGTGCAAAGTGCAAAGATGATGATTTTTTATGTAGAGGGCACATTCTGAATGTATTGTCTACTCCTGTCTACAACGCACATAGGACTTTGGAAACTGCAAAGGCACTTTGGGCTGCACTAGAAAGCAAATACCGCATATCCGAGGCAAGTAACAAAAAATTTCTTATTTGCAATTTTATGGATTTCAAAATGGATGCAAATAAGTCCATAGTTGGATAAGTAAGCGAAATTCTACTGTTAGTGAATCAACTTAAAGATGCTGGAATAAATCTCCCTGAATCTGTTGTTGTTGGAGTTATAATTTCAAGACTTCCTAATTCTTGGAATGATTATAAGAAAAAATTAAAGCATGCGGAAATAGATTATGATTTAGACGGTTTACAGCGTCATTTTCGTATTGAAGAGGACTCTCGTAAACGCGAGCTAGATGATAATCCACAAACTAAGTCTCATTCTAAGGCAAATAATGTTCAAAATACTGACAAGTTGAAGCCTAAGAATGAGACACAGTCTAAGAAGAAAAATTCCAACAACAAAATGAAATGTACTTGTTACTACTGTAACAAGCCCGGCCATTATGCACGAGACTGCCGTCAGCGGAAGAAACAACAAAAGGTCGAAGACTCGCTTGTGGCTGTAGTGCAAGAGGCGAACTCCGTTAGCGAAACTGATAATGATTGGTGGTTTGATACTAGAGCAACCATTCACATTTGCAAAGACCGTAATCTGTTTAATACTTACGAAGAAAATAATGGAGAAGCCGACAAGGTTATTGGAGCAAATAAGGTTCCAAGCAAAGTTTTGGGAAAATGCACCATAGAACTTACATTTACTTCTAGAAAAGTTCTTACATTAGTTAATGTATTTTATGTACCTGATATGTGTAAGAATTTGATCTCTGGATACCTTCTTAACAAAGGAGGATTCAAGATGGTGTATGAGTCTGATAAGTTAGTGTTGTCCAAGAATGACAAATTCATTGGACAGGGATACTCTTGTAACGGCATGGTTAAGTTGAATCTAATAAAGAAATCTTCTATTTATATTGTTGATTCTGTTAGTTTATGGCATGGTAGACTAGGACATGTTAATTATAATTCCCTTAAAAATATGCATAAACTAGGATTAATTTCTGATTGTGATTTTGATACTATCTCTGAATGTGAAATATGTGTTCAAGCAAAAATACACCGAAAATACTTTAAATCTACAGAAAGGAAAACTGGCTTGCTTGATTTAGTATATAGTGATGTGGGTGACTTAAAAAATCATATCACTTATGGTGGTTACTAATACTATATAACATTTATTGATGATTATACTAGATATGCATATGTGTATCTAATGAAAACTAAAGGTGAGGCCTTTGATAAATTTAAAATTTACAAAGCAGAGGTCGAAACACAGTTAGGAGTTAAAATAAAAGTATTACATTCAGATCGAGGTGGTGAATATTTCTCAAATGAATTCATATTATTTTGTAAACAACACGGCTTAGTTCACCAATGCACTGCCCCATATACACTGCAACAAAATGGTGTTGCTGAAAGGAAAATAGAACTTTAGTAAAAATGGTTAATGCCATGCTCATAAGTTCAAACTTACCTTATAACCTATGGGGTGATGCTCTGTTATCTGCATGTTATATCTTAAATATAGTACCCCTTAAAAAGAATAATGTTTCCCCTTATGAATTATGGTTTAATAGGAAACCTAATCTTATAAAACTTAAAGCTTGGGGTTGTTTAGCATATGTTAGAAAACCAGACCCTAAACGACCAAAATTAGGAAATAGGGCATTTAAATATGTTTTCATAGGATATTCACTTAATAGTATAACTTATAGATTCCTAATTCTTGACACCTTAGAAGTTATAGAATCCGTAGATGTAGAATTCTTTGAAAATCAAACTGTTGAGTTTCCATTGAAATCATATAGTACAGAACCTAATACGATTGATGATATCAATGACGATGACCATGCTCCTGCTCAAAACAGCTAGGAAGTATTAGTACCAAATAATAGTACTGAACAAAGGAGAAGTAAAAGGGCAAGAATAGAGAAGGACTATGGTCCTGACTTCATTACATATATTATAGAAGGCAGTAAGGACGAAGTTCTTAATGTGACTAGATATGTCGTGAACGTCGATGATGACCCCAAAACTTATTCTGAGGCTATGAGTTCCAGAGACTCAATATTCTGGAAAGAAGCTATTAATGATGAAATGAATTCCATATTGTTAAACCAAACTTGGGTTTTAACTGATTTACCTCCTAGTGCTAAACCTATAGGATGTAAATGGATATTTAAGAAAAAGTTGAATACAAATGGATGCATTGATAAGTTTAAAGCCAGATTAGTTGCTAAGGGATATAAACAAAGACATGAAGTAGATTATTTTGATACATATGCTCCAGTTGCTCGCATATCTTCTATATGCTGTTTAATAGCACTTGCATCAGTTCATAAATTGGTCATACATCAAATGGATGTAAAGATTGCGTTTCTAAATGGAGATTTAGAAGAAGAGGTATATATGGAACAACCTGAAGGTTTCAAAACCCCAGGCTAAGAAAAGAAAGTTTGCAAATTAGTAAAGTCTCTTTATGGCCTGAAGCAAGCTCCCATGCAATGGCATGAGAAGTTTGATAAAATAGCATTGTCATATGGATTTATTGTTAATGATGCTGATAAATGCATTTATAGCAAATCGGACAACAACGATTATGTTATAATATGTTTATACGTTGATGACATGCTAATATTTGGTTCTAATATATCCTGTGTGAATGAAACTAAGAAGTTTCTATCTTCTAAATTTGATATGATAGATCTAGGAGAAGCTGACGTAATTCTGGGAATTAAAATTATTACGAAAGAGGGGGAGTTGTTACTAACACAATCTCATTACATTGAGAAGTTCCTCTGAAAGTACGGTCATTATAATGAAAAACCAACACCTACTCCTTTAGATCCTAGTATTAAATTAGAAAAGAATACTGGACGTACCATTTCTCAACTTGAGTATTCCAGTATTATTGGGAGTCTTATGTATGATATGCATTGCACTAGACCAGACATAGCACATGCTATAAGCATGTTATGTCGATTTATGAGTAATCCAGGTTTCGAACATTGGAAAGCTATTTCCAGAGTTTTAGCTTATTTGAAAGGAACCGTTACCTATGGTTTATCTTATAAAGGATATCCTGCTGTAATAGAAGGATATAGTGATGCAACTTGGAATGATGTAGAATCCAAATCCAAGTCTACGATAGGATGGATCTTTACGTTAGGAGGTGCTGCTGTGTCTTGGGTTTCCAAGAAACAGACCTGTATATCTGACTCAACAATGCTGTCAGAGTTGATTGCATTAGCAAATGCTTGTAAGGAAGCGAAATGGCTTAGGAATTTATTAATAGAAATCCCATTATGGAAGAAGTCATCTCCACCAGTCTTGATTAACTGTGATAATCACGCTACAATATACAATGTCTCTAATAAGACATATAATGGGAAGCGTAGACATGTGAGTCTAAGACATCAAATGATAAGATAGTTACTCAAATGTGGAGTAATAACTGTTGATTACATAGAAACAATGAAAAACTTGGCTGACCCACTCACAAAGAGTCTTCCAAAGGCAATGGTTTCTATAAAATCAAAGGAAATGGGACTAAGGCCTGTGAATGAAGGTTGATCATCTTTAACAGAAACTCAACTTATGTTTTGAAAGGGATAGACAAAGTTCAATGGGTACCAACAAGTTAAGAGAATGATTATGGAACACTAAATCAATAATCCTATAATATTTAGTGTTGGATTCTGCAAGAACAAAAGATGGATAATATATCCTTAATAAGTCTAGTTACCTTAAAAAAGGTGTATCGCAGAAACACCTTAAGAGACTTACCTATATGAGTATGGAAATCAGGTCGTTTCCTAAGAAAGTAAGACCGCTTTCTGACGTAGACTCATGAACCCAAGATTTAAACACATGGCCATTAATGTGCTAAGCATACAGAACACTATATATACGGAAATCAGTATGTGTGACTGTTCCGGTACTGTCACTAGGGGTACTTGGTTCAAGATACGTTCACCATAGACCTCGATAGAACTTTGAATGATTTACACTAAGTGAAGATTCAAATCCAAAAGATACCTATCATTTATGTATTGGTTTCCACGATAATGCAAAACTTGATCTTGGAACTACATTGGCTTGATCCCACTTGAGTATGTAGGTAGTCACTCTAGTGATGCAGCTGTCTATTTTATTTATTTTACTTCTTTTGAAAATAGGGGGAAATTGTTGGAAATTTTCAAAATTAGTTTTGGGTTTGAGTTTGTTTTTGAAGAGAGAAGAAGTGGGAAGAAGATGGAAGAAGAGAGGTGAAATGTATAGTCCCACATCTAGGAAAATAAGGGATTATACTTAGTTAAATATAGGATTCTCTAAGGAAGGTTGGGCCCTTTGGGCACCCAAAGCTTTGCTTCGATGTGAGGAGGGAAGTTATGCATCACCACCACACACGCGCGTGCCGCCCTCCGTCCAACCGGGTTCGGATTCGGATTCGGGTATAAAATGACGAATTAAATTTTGTTAACGGGCCGGATCCAGAATTTGAATTTGAATGGACAGATTTTGGCGGGTCATTTGAATGAAGGGACGCGACCGTTTAGTAACAGTTTCAAACAGTTACGAAAATGCGCGACCGTTTGTAACGGTATCAGACTGTTGGAAAGGATGCAACGCTTGACGAATGGACACTTCCTCTTCTACTATAAATAGTGACGCCTAGGAACCATTAAAAGCAGAACAATCTCTTTTCTTTGTACCTTCTTCTTCTTCCTCCAGATCTGCAACACCCAGAATGTGTTGCAAAACACAGTCGTTTCCACCACAGTTTGCAACGCCTGTAAGGTGTTACAAACGCAGAAATGTTGCAGACCAATTCTCTTCTTCTTTTTCATTCTATTCTCTACTAAATTGCATCATCAGAGATCAAATTTGAGTGTTCTTGGTCGGATCAAAATCGTACAAGTTTTGAATCCGATTACGCTGTTTCAAGGCTTCATTGAATCCTGAAGTCGATAGTTCGATAACCCGTTTGTACCTATTGGGTTGAACTATTGTCTAAAAGAATCTACGTAGTAGATCCTTGAAGTCAGAAGTACAGTAGTTATCATCTTCATCGTTCTCGAATCATCGACACAATTATCCAACAGTATAAACGGTTAAGTATGGTTAAACGATTGATTATTCAACTATAACAACCCTACTTTATATTTACGCTTGCCTCTGGATTTGTACATGATCCATGTTTTTTACGCTACTTTTGATATACGGCTGTTAGAAAAACTTAATTCAAAATTAATTGGAAAAGGCAAGTTCTGTTTGACCCTTAAAAATATCCTTAAAAATACCCTTTTAATGGTCGCGAGTAGAGCTACCATTGAATGTGATTGGCTCATTTTATTTTTAGTTATTTTAAATGTATTTAAAGTTGGGACCTTACATTCCAATCCCTAATCAAGTCGCGAGTACCGAGCGAGTGGTTCTTTGAGCAACTAGAGATAGAAACACCCTTTTTATCTATTCTACATCAATATTTCATATCATCTTTCACTTGCACCTGTTATTCGTTTCCATGGGCATATTCTTATATGATCTCCTCTGAGTTTTCTTTTATTCTCATTTTCATCTACAAATTTGTATTCCATTTTTCTTCTTTCAACTCTCTTCATTCATCAATCTTGCAATCGTTAATAGCCTTTTGCATTCAGATTAAAACCGAAAACAACAAAATTGCATCCACTATTACTTGACTTAGCATAAATAGAAGAATCTAAAATGAAATCCAAAAGAATCTCGAAAATATGCATTAAAAGTACATTTTTTAAAATTAAGGGCTTCACCAACAGAGAGATTTAGTCTAGTTTTGTTGCGGTGGAAAGATAGCATGAGTTGTGAGAGGTACGGTTGAAAACTTTATTCTTCAAGGGATAAACTAAGCAAAGTAACACCACAAGGTTTTGGTTAGAATTTGTCTTCTTTTCTGGCAATATTTAGTAGGTCTGTGTAGAATTTGTCCAACCGAAAAACCATCTTTTCCATATTGTAAAATAAAGTCATAAATCCAAGTTTAAAACCTTCAAATTAAGTGCAATGAATGATAAAAAAATATTCTAAAATTTTAAAAAGACAATTTTATTCAATCATTCAAATTTATGATGATTTGTGATTAACACTACGAGAACAACATTAAATAGCGACGGATGCTTCCAATGGCCGCCGACGTTAGTTTTCGACAGTTAACGATGGCTGTCGAACTCCGTGGCGTTTTCGTCATGAGGTACGATTTGTAGTTTTTTTTGAAACTGGTGTATATAGACATTGAGTGATGGTGAGGTTGATTTATGGACATGTGGTGTTTGAAATTGATTTGTGTGGTTGATTTGATGGTTGATTTGTGGAGTTAATATGTGGAGTTTAATGTTGGATGTATATATTGTACATTAATGTTGGATGTAAATATTGCAGTTGGATGGGTGAGACTGATGATGGAAAGTTTGTTTTGTATTGATTGAATATATATCGAGTTTGAGTTTTATATTGATATTGATTTCAGCTTATATATCTGATTTATCTAGTGATATTGATGAGTTTTGTTATATATTGTGATGCTTGGCTGCAAAAATAAAATTTTTACCCAGATTTTCGATGGCCCCCCGGCTTAATGACCAATTTTTGCGACGGCTAGCGACGGCTATTTGGGTGAAATTTGCGACGGCTAGCGATGACTTAATAGAAAATTTCCATGCCACGTGGTCTTCTTTGTCGTCGGAAACGCCATCGGAAGAGCCGTCGCAATTCCTTCATCGATGCCGTCGAAAGTGTACGAAAGACGTGGTCCGTATTCCGATGGCATTTCTGACGGCTCGTGATGATCGCCAACGGCTACGAACCGTCAGAAGTTGCCATTTCTTTTGTAGTGTAACTAAACTAATATTGTCGATAATCTTTTGTTCTATAAATATATTCGATATTTAACTTTATTGAAAATTGAACAAACTAGTCATTTTATGCAACTTTCAGTCCGTCAATTATACAGCTTCGATGAAATTTATGATACGTAATAGTTTTATGAATTTAAATATATTTTTTAACCATTGTGTAACTATAATTAAAAACATTTAAATTAATTTGTAAAAGCCAATAAGAGGTTGTAATCGTTATTTCATATTCATTGATACTAATATAAATTATTCAATTTTTATAACAAATTAATTTTTTTTCTAACAAACTAATTTACATTAAATTTATTTTTAAAAAGGTAAAATTTTAGATAAATATGTAAATTTACCATTAGAAGCCGTTGAAAACCGCCGTTAATAATAGCTGTCGACGACCGTCGAAAGCCATCGGAAAACCGCGATTATACAGCAGCCACGGTCGAAACAGCTTCATTATCCTCTTCCTCGCCTAAAACCTAAATTCTCCCCCAAATTCACCACCTCCGTCGCTGCCCAGTGCACCCAGTCCCCATCCGTCGGAATCTTAACCAACTTTCAATCTCCAACCATCTACGCCTTCAATTCAACAAAAATCAAGTATTTTCTTCCTTTAAACTAATTAACCCGAATTATGGTAAAATTAATGTTAATTTATGGTTGTATTTGTTGATAATAGCCCATTGATTGATTATAATTGTATATTGGTTGATTGGGATACGTTAAATATAGTTATTAGTGTTTAAATCCAAAAATTAAAGTATATAATAAAGGCTAATTTGGGTTTATTAGTGTATGTGCTTATTAGTGTAATATAATTTAGAATTAATTAATGTATGTGTTAGCTAAAATGTCAAAAAAATAGTTTATTTACATAAACCTTAATTAGTTTATACCCTTAGTTATGTGAATATATGTGGTATATAAATTAGTTTATAAATTCAAATTAGTCTTAGCTAAACGTTGAAAAAAAATAAGTTTTACTTACTTTTCAATTATTTCGAATTCAAATAATGAATTAGTGTGTATAATGCTAATTTTAAAAAAATTAGTAAATATTGTACTTTATTTTTTTAAATATTATATTATATTCATAATTGTTAAAATAGAAAATGTATAAGATTTTATAAAAAAGGGTAAAAAAGGATAATATATTATATAATTAATAAAACATTAAAATATAAACAAAATTAGTGTATAATGCTAATATAGTATATAATTAATAAAACGTTAAAATGTATAATGGTAATATAAACAAATTACTTTGTAATGTACTTTTTTTAAATCCTTTAGAGAGTTTTTGGCCCCGTCTGACAAATATTGTATATGATCATTATATAGATATTCATTTTTGCTATAAAACGGACATCAATATTCATCTGATGTAATATTTATAGGATTTGTCTCTGTATTGGACAAGTTACAAACACAATAAAGTAATTACATTTTGTAAATCATTTCATCTTAAATGGTTTATAAAATTTTGACAGCACTTCCTTTTTGTTCCCTGTATACATGCACTTATGTACGATACAGGGAACAAAAGGGAAGTGCTGCCGAAATTTTACTGAATCATTTAAAATAAAATGATTTATAAAATGTAATAATTATTGTGTTTGTAATGGGAAGTAGAATGACCGACCATCAAAGTAGAGAATAATAAAGTGAAAATATAATATTATATTCATAATTTGTTAAAATTGAAAATATATAAGATTTTATAAATAAAGTTAAAAGAATAATATGTTATATATTTAATAAAACATTAAAAGATAAACAAATTAGTGTATAATGATAACATATTATATAATTAATACAACATTAAAATTTATATATGAATTGAAAAATAAAATATAAATCCATATAATGATCAATAAATTTATGAATTTCTATCATATTTTTTGAAATAGGAAAAATGGTCGATTATTTTGTTGATTGAAGGAGCTGGATGTATCAACGAAAGAGAATGAGAGGCTCAATAAAGGAACATTTTTATAATGGTGTACACTTATTTATTGAATTCACTTTAAGTAATAATGGAAACTCTTGATTCATGAGTTTTGATTCATGACACAAGCTTCAGAGATCATACGACGAGAATACTATATGAAAGCGACAAAAAGAGAATAAGTGCATACCGTGCACTACAAAGGAGATAAATTTACAATCCAGAGATTAGTATGGATATTTTATTTTATTGAGTCTTAGAATAATGTTAAAATCATTCCTCAAATAGTCACACACGCACACAAAACATTTTATAGCAAAAACTGTCTTCACTGTGCATATAACACCAGGTCGGCCGACCGACCAGGATCCTCGGTCGACCGACCCTGTATCATATGCACAGTGACTTTCTGTTTTGTATACGTTTTTAAACTCAGCTGACCGGCCAGGTTTTCCGGTCGACCGACCAGAGAAAAACGGCTAGTTTTATGAAGAGACGCGATCATTTCATGAAGAGGAATGTCCTCTATTTCAAGAGGTATGGACACAACTGTTAACTAAAACTCTTCATAAAAGATTACAACTCTTCTACAACTATATAAACATATTCAATTCACTTCTACAATAACCGATTCTTGTTTATATTTCTGAAATCTAATCTCTATTCATTTCTGCAAATAAAAGCATTCACTCTTATTTAATATCACTAGAATCCTTGAATTTATTCATATACTTCGATTCTACGTGATTATCTTCCTTCTAAATCTTCACACACATATATACTCTTGAGGATTTGATTATAGGAAAGTTGTACTATCAAAAGACAATCAGTGTTATTTAGAACACATTCGTCAACAAACATTTTGTATTAAGTTGAAGTCCTCTTCGGCTGTTGAGGCGGAGAAATTCCTGTTCGGCTGCTCAGGTGTCGTATACCTATTCCTCCGGGTTAAGTGAGGGGTTTAGTTTAAATCCAGAGGGTATTCTGGGACTGGACGTAGAATGGGAAGTTCGAACCAGTATAAAAATTCCTGGTGTGCTTACTTTAATTTTTACTTTACTGTTATTACCAGTTTCCGCATTAATATACCATATTACACGATCCTTAGTACTACACGTACACTTTCAGAAACGATGAATAAATTCGTTGGTCATGTAGTAACTACAAACATTTTAAGCATTTGAAACTGGATATAGTTAAATTTCATTTGTGTCAAAATGATTTTGTGTCAGATTATTTTGTGTGGGATTGTCATGGAGAACTTGTTGCATCTAATCTTGTAGTGTCAAAGAGGGAGGTGGGCAATGATAATGTTATGGCGAATCCTAGAAAAGATATGATTGAAGATGCAGCACGATCAATGTTCCCTATGGTTGAAGATGATGACGACCATATTTATGTCGAAGAAGAATCAAATATCGGTGCAAAAAAATCTATGATTTATTGGATGTTGCTATGAAACCCCTTTGGGATGACTGTAAAAGCGACACCAAATTATCAGTAACTGCACAATACATTGCTATGAAATCTAAATTCAACTTCACAGAAGCCGAATTTATAGCTGTCGTATAAGCTGCAAAACGACATATGCCACCCGATAATTTTATGTGCGAAAATAATTATGAAGTGAAAAAACTTATGTTTGCTTTCGGTTTGTCGTACCAAAAGATAGATACATGTTTATATGGTTGCATGTTGTTTTGGAAAGAGGACATCAATCTTAAGAAGTGTAGAATATGTAACAAGGAAAGATACAAATCAAGAAAAAAGAAGGAAAAAGAAGTTGCATACAAGAGAATGCATTACTTACCTATTACTCCTAGACTTAAAAGGTTAGATTTGTCTTCTGTAACCGCGCCTCAAATGAGATTGCACAATGTGGGAACACAGGAAGAAGGCAGCTTAACACAACCAACCGATGGAGAAGCATGAAAACATTTCGATAAGACTTATCCCGCTTTTGCAGCAGAGAGCCGTAATGTTATACTTGGTTTGTGTACGGATGGATTTTCACCATTCTCTCAATTTGGTTCTAAATCATCACCTTGGACTGTTATCGTTACATCTTATAATTTACCTCCGTAGATGTGTATGAAAACTCCATAAATGTTTCTCACCAATGTCATCCCTGGCCTTGATGATCCAATATAAGGAATCAATATTTATTTACAACTATTGATTGAAGAGTTGAAAACACTGGCACGAAGGAGTTAAAACATACGACATTTAGAAAAAAGAGAATTTTCGAATGTTTGCTTCTTTGTTATTGACTATTTTTTATTTTTCTGCTTATGCAATGCTTTTAGTTTAGAGTACAGCCGGTCATCCAGATTGTCCTTATTGCATGGAAGAAACACGAGCATTTTCTTTACTGCATGGAAAGAAAATTTCATGCTTTGATTGCCATCGGTGTTTTTCCATGTTAATCATACTTTTAGAAGAGATAAAAGAACTTTATAGCTAATAGAGAAGAGACTAGACAACCACTAGTGATTTGGTCAAGCGTAGGAATATATGATCTTATAAAGGAATATCCAAAGATACATGAAACTGGAGTACAAATTAAAATTCAAAGTAACCCAAAGATTCATAATTGGTGCAAACAAAGTATATTTTGGGAGTTACCTTATTGGAAAAATCTCATACTTCGCCATAATATTGACATGATGCGTAATGATAAAAACGTGTTTGATAATGTGTTTAATACAATTTTGAATGTTAGGGGGAAGACTAAGGATGATTTGGAATCAAGCGTCCCATAGTAACATTAGCGGTAAAGCGAGTGGGTAAGTGTTAAATTTATTGCAACGTCATAAATATTTTGTGTATGTATATTATTATGATTCATTAAAGGTCTATATCATATTTAATACATAGACTTTGAGTTGGAGCCCTCAGAAGTTGTTCTCGATGTTTCCCAGGCTGCTTACAAGAGCAGAATGACCGCGTGCTGGCCTAAGTGGGATAATATCCCACCCCACATCATAGAGTGTATCTGACAGGATTTTGTCATAAATGTAAATATGTATTTCATTTTATATATAACCATTGTACAATTTGTTTACGAAGTATAAATGTATAACTTATTTTTTTCAATGTGCACTGGGCGGTAGACTTACAGGAACATGGCCTTCTCCTTTTTAGAAATTACCGGATGAAAAAATGAGGAAAACTGCTGCAATATGATGTTGATCATAAAAAAGGGGAAAAAGCCCGACTGGATGAGTGAAAGCATATGGTTGCTTTCTGAGAAAGTGACGAGGCGAAGGTAAGTTTACTAGTTTCATGTATTTATTAAAAATTTAGTAGAATTAGTATAATAATTGCATCAATTTACAAAAGTGAAATATAATGTTTATTTTAAATTTATAGGCTGAGCCGGAGAGGAACTCTGCAAATAGAAATAAAAATCCAGTCACACACTGTGGGGGTTCAAAGTCATTCCAACATTACCGTCAAGAGCTGGTAAATTTATTAATTGCGATTATAAATAGTTATCACATTGTATAATTTTTTATATATGATAATAATAATAATACATAATAATTATTTTAGAAAAGAGAGCATGGTCATCTCGGCTCCTACATGGACATGTTTGCTCGTACTCATGCCGTCGAGCAACAGTAGTATACACATGGCATGACTCAAAACCACAACTGGCCATGGTAAAAATATTTTAAAATATAAGTTATTAATAATCACTTTAAATGATAAGTTATAAATAATTAAAATAATGTAGTATGATTTTTAATTGTAATTTTGTTTGGAATCGCAAGAAAAATTCATGAAAGAAGGAAGACACTACTTGAGGGAACAGGACGGGAAGAGCCGACCGCTGACGAGGAGGACCAAATTTTTGATGCTACCATGGAGCCTGCAATGCAGAATAGGCGTTATGGTTATGGAAACCAAGAGCTAATGTTTATGTATAATATATTTATGAATAATGTATAAAATACTGATTTTATTAATCACACTATATGAAACTCATACACTTTGTTAAACAATGTTACAGGCTAGACGCAGGAAAAGCGGCTATAAAAAAACTCAAGACAACGGGGAGATTGCAGAGTTGAGAGTTAGGATTGCTGAGCTGGAGGAACGAGACATGCGTTAGTCCGTGGAGATTACCCAGCTGCTGGATGAGCGCATCGCTGAGTATTGCAGCATATTTCCTTAATCTGTGGGATTTGAAGGCGATCGGGATTGATAGGTATGATTTTTTCTAATTGTGTTGGAGCATTGTACGTATATGCACTTTGAGATGGGTGAGGTAGTTTGACTTTGTTGCGATGGTGTTTAAGAGTTACATATATTATTTTAGATGGGTAAGGTTGATGTGATTTGATATGTTTGATACATTGGATATGTTGGATATGTGAGGTTGATTTGAGTTGTTTTGAGATATTGTTGGATATGTTTGATACATTTTGGGATGTATTTTGATATGTTGACTGATTTAAGTTTGGTTTATCATATATTGTTTGATGTTTGAGTTTGGTTTACTGTAAAAATTAATGTTTTTTATTGTGATTTGGGCTTTGATATATATGATTTATATGTGTGAAATTGAGTTGCAATATATATAGATATATATATGTGTTGTTTGAAGTTGAAAAGCTGCTGAAATAAAAATAAAAACCTCCAGATTTATGACGGCTTCCGATGGATTTTTTGTACCAACTAACCGACAGTTCCCCGCGGCTGTATTCTGATGGCTTGCGATACCCAATAGGATAAACCGTATCCTATCACGCGTACACGAAGGTCCGTTGAAATTCGTCGGAAATGTCATCGACAACCATCGAAAATAGGTCGACGGAGCCATCGAAAAGCCGCCAAAAAGACGGATCTTCGACGAACTTTATTCTAATGTATATATATACCCTTTTTATACATATTTCTTGGATTAAAAAGGATTTGGAGATGAATTTAAGGTTCTACTTCAGATATGGAGATTTGGATCGCTTTTAAAAGGTTAGTGGAAATTTTTATATATTGTTTTTTGATTTTAAATCTATTCCATTGGCATACTTTTGATTTTTATGCCTAAATCGGTTTTATTTGTGAATTGTAGGCTTAAATTAGGGTAGAAAACTATTGCCTAAATATTCTTGTTTTAGATCTAATTTGAAATATGTTTGTACCTATATCTGGAAATCAGTCCCAAAGATTTTAGAATTCGAATGTTGTATATTTTTAATCTAGATCTGTACTTGGATGTAAAATAGGATTTTTGGATTATTGTCCAATTTGTGCTATGTTTTAGACTTTCCATAGATTAATTTGTGGGAAGGACATCCGTTTGATTTTTTATAAATTTGTTTGTTTTTTCCACTTTTCATTCAAAAGGACGACGTTTGATTTAAAAAGGAATACCCACAAACAAAAAGGGTCGAGATGTGTAAATTACAGATTTATTTTTCTTAGTTTACACTGTTTATTCCAAATAGAAAAAAATTATCCATTCCTTTTAATTTGAAATAGAGTCAATCTTTCCTTTTTGTGTTAAAATAATTTATGGTAATCATAGCGGAAAATCTTTGTAAGAAATCTAATTCCAGCAAATTAAATATGGAAAGTGTATTCTAGTTAAATATTTATGACTAGAATATATTTGGATAAGAATAGTTAGTTTTATTATGTAGTTTATACGTATTTATTAAATTAATAAATAAGAAAAACGTTTATTCGTGCGTTATTTATGCGTAACGTTCGTTGTTATTATTATATTTAGGGAAGCAAATAAGTAGAATCAAGAAATGTAGTAATTCCTATAAATGGGCAATAAATTAAGCATCGTCAATAATTAATAGGAAATAAAAGATTGTAAACCCAATTAATGGGCAATTAATGACAAATATGGATAAAATTATATTAGGGGTTACAATTGGTTGGTATGGTAATTAAAAACTGTAATCCAATTAATGGGCAATTAATGAAAATGAATTTGGAAGTTACAATTAATATGGTCAAATGGATAAAAAAAAGACTGATAAAGATGGAATAGATATAAAAAGGTTACAAATTTGAAATTATTAATCATACATAAATGTCTTAGAAAATGTCCGTTAGGATTTTATGGACAAACAAACATTTATGAGAATTAAAAAGGGAATTTATAGGTAGATAAGTATTAAATGTAAATCTTATTACTTAAATAAAAAGGGAATCGGTAAGCTAAGTCCAATGCCTACCTAAGATAATATAAGTACGAGGTCGGTAGAGTCACTTGACGGAAGACTACCCTTCACTTTGAGGCTACCAACAGTTGGGTGCACTTACAACTGATGTGAGATATCACTAATCCTAGGACTCGTGACGACGTCGAAGATTGAACCTGCTTTCTTAATTAAAAAGTATTAAATGGTCCAAATTTGAAATTAGGAGTGGTGTGGGATATCTCCATAAGGGTTCGGTTCTAGTTTGAGGTATTAAGTGGTTGTAAGGTCCGCCTCCCTCCTAAAAGGAAGTATTAAGTAACCTAGTGAGATTCCAAATAAATAAGGATGCCTCTAAAATGGTTTACTTCAGTGTTGAGGTATTAATTGGCTATCTTAGGGCCTGCCTCCCCACCGAAAGAAGTAACCTAATGAGATTACATATTTATAAGTAAAAGTGATGATGGATATCTCGAGAAGGGTTCACTTCAGGTTTGAGGTACTAAGTGACTGATCTAGGGTTCGCCTCTCTTCTATAAAAGAAGTACTAAGTAGCTTAATGAGATTTCCAAGCAATGTCGGCTAGATAGTACTAGTGAGGAGCCCGCCTTGAAGTTAGGTATTAAATGGCAAAGGCCTACCTATATATAGGTGTTAAATGGTCAGAGGTCTGCCTAGTCCTTGTTGATAATGTATTAAGTGATTTGGGTATAGTCTCTCACATAACTAAGACTTTAATAATAATGGATGCGGGAGTAGTATGGCTATTACAAATTATAAGGATATTGATAGTGGTCAAAGGTCTCTGTAGCTAGGACCAATAGACCAATAATGATGATGCTACAAGTCCACCTTGGGAATAGGTCTTAAATGTCGGGGTCTACTTCGATTGAGGTCTTAAATGGAAAAGTCTACCTATTTGTTTTTTAAAAGTATTATGTGATGATAGTAGAAGCCCACTTCATATTTAGAAGTATTAAGTGGAAAATGGATATGGAAGTATTGAGTTGTTGATAAGGCTTCATCAGTATTTTGTACCTTGGGAATGGGTAGGTAAGTAATCGAGTGTGCAATGCAAGGTTAGATTAGAATTTCTAACATTAATAGACATAACAGTTAAATGGAAACCAATCGGTATAAATTTTTGTTATGGACGGTTTATAAATTATCCAGTCACCAAAATGTTATTCTGACCCTCTCTTCATTACAACCCACATGATAGATTTAGAGGAGCAGGTCGCTGGAGCTGGACGTGTTTAGTTGCTGGAGAAGTCTTCTTTTCTCTCATGCTCAATACTAATGTGACAATCTTCTATCCAAAGAATATCATTAATTCAAGGTAGTAGTCATAATCAGTATTCTTATCCTATTATTGTTTATGTTGTGAGTTTAGATTTCTATCCATTGTTGATAATGCTCATGCTTATTTAAAGGTGCCAAATCCAATGATTATTGTTTTGATGGACTTGGCTTTTGATTTTTGTCGAAATTTAGGCCCATTAAGGTATGGGTTGTTACAATTGTACAATAACCATCATGACAACTTTGGAGATATGGTTATGAATTGTATTTTTTATTGACAATCATGCACGACGCTAAAAGAAGTATTTCAGGTATACATTAATAAATCATTACATTATTGTGTGTGTACTTTATAAGCCTATATATTACAGTGGTAATGATCATCGTATTTATGTGATCTGTTATGAGATCCTCAGTTAACCACATTTTAAAAAACAATATTGCTCCATGTTACAACCTATCAATATTGTCCCTGTATATTTGCTTTTTATTTGATAATACCAAAGAATGGGCGTAAAGTATGGAAACATATTATGATGTTTTCTTAACACTAGTTGGAGATCTGGCATATATACATTTGCAATAGTTCATGACTAAAAGGAAGGGACCAATGAATAGAAAGCTTGTAATAAAATTATATCAAAGTGCAATCTCCTTTGCTTGTTGATTACTCAAAAGAAATTCGCTGATGATATTAGTGACCTTTGAATATATAGTGTAAATCTAATAAGAACAATAAAGTTTGAGACCTTTCCCACTACCTTAAGGTAGCAAGATCATTGGTTATGAATAACTATTCAAAACCAAAAGGGATTAAGTGTGTAATGTGGAAATGGAAAAGGCTCGTTATAGAAAATACTATACTCAAAAAGAAAACTATGTTTTTTTAAAGGGACATTCTCTTTAGTTTTACTGAAAGACTCTTTAGAATTATTTTGGAACTTGCTGCAGATGATAATTTTGAGCGATACCAAAATGATATTAAAGTTGTGTTTCTCAATGAAGACATTGATGAAACAACTTAAGAAACCCATATATGGATTACTCTTTTGTATTGGTGATTTAAATACACCATTATTAATGATGGGGTGATATCTGGATTATCATAAAAGAGCTAGACAGATAAGTGCTTAAAAATGGTCTGGTATGTAAACTGCAAATCAATTGGTTCTCTTTTTCAAAAAGAGACAAATATTGTCTTATATAGTGATATAAGGACATCCTTAAAGCTAAAGAAATGCAAAAGATTCCTCATGCGGTGTGAAGTCTGGTGCATGATAAGGCATATACACATATGGATATTGTATGTATAATTTGATAGATATCTTACTGACATTAAAAGCGGATCACCGATTAGTAGCTGAAATGGTTACATACATACATACATACATACATATATATATATAAGGTATCTTTAAGGAATAGTAAAGGTAATATGCTCATAGATAAAAGACCAGATTGGTTGGAGATCATAAAGCATTACGATCCAAATATTTTGGATGTCAAAAGTATAAAAGATACACTTTAGGTAATAATAATAATATCGTTATTATTATTTTTGGGTGGAGCTATATAAGAAAAGTAATCATACAAATACCTATAGCCTCCTCTACTATAGAACTAATATTTGTTTTCTGTTATGGGACATCCAACGATGGAGAATAATCGTAAAATTTTATCATAAAGTTAGAAAATTGAATAAAGAAATCGAATGACCATTAAAGCAATATTATAACGACCTAGAATTTTGAACACTTCGTACTTAAATATTTGAATCTTAGATTAAATGCTATTAAAGTTATTTAATAAGATTTTTAATCTCCTTCTAAATAATAACTAATGGTGGTAAACTTGTTTTTGAATTTTTTTTTTTAAAATATATTCTTCGAAGAAAAATCAATAATGTGACCAAAAATTGGTTTATCGATAAGTTCGAACTCTTATGCACTTGTCTAATGATCAAATGAACATATTAGAAACTAACTAATACGCTTTGATTCATAAAGCACATAGAACATTCTATAAACTTCTAATGGATAAGAGATATTTCAAATGAAAGGGTATAATGGTTATTTGTTAAAGTAAGATGTGTAAATGAGAAGTAATGGGGCATGTTGGGGGGTGGGGGTGGGGGTGAGTCTTCCAAGACATGAGAGGGGGTGAGAACAAGCTTAAGGAGCACCATATTGAGCCAATATAAGCAAAGGCATACCCTTGAATTATAATTACAAATTTATAAAGCATAAGCAAGCTCTCTTTAATGTCTTCCTAATCATAACATTTCTAAAGAAAATAATTTCAAAACACATCCAAATTAACTCAAACTTTGCCACAAGCCTTGGAATAACATCATAACACCTTCAATTAAGTTAGAAGTTAAAGAATTGAAGCCAAACTATTCCTACACCTGAAGGCCGTGAGCAATATCATGGAAAAGAGGGCTAAAGGCAAGTGCAAAAGCAAGGAAGGAGAAGGAAGAAGGTGGTTGCAAGGTTGAGGTTGGACTTAGTTAGCTTGGACATGCTTGTTTGTTTGGTTGTAAGCTAGCTCGCCACTTCTAATGAAAATATTGGGTATATATGCTTGTGTGTGATTGGGTATATATTGATTGAATTGGTATTGACATATGTTGAAATATTGGTTTTGATTCCTGCTTTGAAAGAAAATGACATATGTAATCCATATGTATGGACTTGAACAGAGGTAAATGGACTTGTATGGCTCGTAACAAAGCCTTGAAATAAAGAACATAGGTTGTAGTCGGATTTTGCTTTAGATTTGATTTGGATTTAAAAGTGCTCTTATAGCGATAGTTGCTATGGACGAACTTAGGAATTATCTTGCATTCGACAATTTCTATGGAAATTTGCAAAGACATCCTTAAGGGGTTTCACACCGTATTTGTGATCTTTATTATGTATGCTTGCTATTGTAAAAAGTTCGGATGTTTATCAGTTGAGTAACATATCGAAAAGTGGTCAAACTTACACTTGTGCAAAAATGCCCCCATTTTAGCCCTTGTTTTGAACTTTAAAGGTTTGGAAGGACTTTTAAATTAAGTATTTGATTGCACTCACTTTTAGAAGTGTTTGATAATTCTTATTAGAGTATTTAAAAGTGGTTTGACATTTTTATAAACTTTTAAGAATTAGTTATGAATTTTTAAATTAGAAAGATTTATTTAAAATATATAGATAACATGGTTTTTTCTAGTTTTAAAGTAAATTATAAAATGATTATTTTTTAGTAATATTTTGGGTAAATGTTCTATTATATAAGTATTTAAAAGTATTATAAGTATATATAGTTTTATGGAAATGTGTTGACTATTTTATCAAAGCATAAATATCTTATGTAATAAAATATCTTTTTAATTGTTTTATTAAATATTTAGTTTTGTAAATAAATTACTATTCTTATATATATATATATATATGTCATATCTAAAAGGGTTTAAAATTATAAACAAAGGATTTAGAAAGGGTTTATAAATTTATTAAGTGGCTAAATCGTGTTTTGTTTAATTACTTGTTTGAAAAGTAATTAATTATACTTAACAATAAAAGCCAACGAAGTAGGCTTATCTATTTAGTGTTAAGATTGATGTTCAAGTGAGGACATAAGTAATATAGCTCTAACCTACCGACTTCCCTCTTGACCGAGGAATAGTTATGTCAGGAATGTTAGAAAAGTGTTAATCGTACTGATTTCTTACTAGTTTACGAAAATCATTAATACTACACCTAACACTAAAAGCCGACGAGATATACTTATCTATTTATGAGATTCAAGAATGAAATGTCTCGGCAAGGCTTTAATATGCAACCAGTGCTCTAGCTTACATGGCTTCACTCTTGGACGGGGAATATTTAAGTTGGAATGTCAAAAATGAGTTAAGTATACAAATCATGATTTCTATAAGCAATCGTTTTAACTGGGTAGTTGACTTGTCAACTATCAAACTTAACCCGTTATTAACTTAGATATTTAAAAGAATGTTTTTAAAGATTGTAACAATTATGCAATGGTTTTGGGTTTGCTGTGATAATGTTTTAATAACATTCGTCTTTAACCCTTTTTTATTATACTTATGAATGTAAGTAGATCTTTAAAAAGAATGTTTTAAAGATAAGTAAAAATGAAATGGTTTTAGGTTTGTAGTGAAAATGTTTAATTAACATTAGCCTTAAACCTTTGAATAGATCCGTGAAAGTACTTAGGTCCTTAAAATGGATATTTTTATGGAAATTATAAGTATGGAATCTTTTGGAAAAAGATAGAAAAACTGAAGGTTTAAAGTAAGAAATTTTGTTAATTGTGACGCCCCACCTCTATGGTCACAATAACAAAGAGTATTAAAAGAAATACTGTCTGTTATTATGAAGAATAAGGCTGGATAGTAGCGGCCATCCGTAGTTAGGCCTTACACTAGTATTCGTTATCTCGATAGGAGTGGTATATATATATATTTCATCTCTTTATTTATTTACTCCCATCGACATATCCAATTCCAGTATAAAACGAACTACGATGGTTCATAATAGTTTAGGACACACATATATAATAATAACACAGATAAACTAAATGCGGAACACAGATAATATAAAATCTCATATATATATAACTGAAGTCAGTTACTATACATGTGATACAATACATATCATACAACTACAGCTGTCGACACCGGAAGTTACATATACAAGTACATTATTGTAAATAATATACATGAATACATATCATCCTATACTATGACAACGACTACTCCAAAAGATATGAAGAGACTTCATAGCTCAAGCAGCAACCCAAAGCAAGATATCAACAACCTGAAATAACTCAGTCTGACCCGAGTATTAATTCAAAAGAAAATAATACACGGGTCAGTCTAATTCAAACTCAGTTATTAATGCACGGAAGCAATAATAATTAAATAATCAATAGACGACAGTCACAATACATCTCGTATATCCAACCCTTTAATAAGAGAATCGGATAACGGTAGATATAACACGAAACAGTGTTAAACAACAAATCAGCAAATTCAAATCATCAACAAAGATAAATAAAAAGATTATCAATGAAGATAATTTAGAAAACAACAGAATTGCCCAAACAACAATTAACAGCAAGTGGCCAAAGCAAAACTCAAGCCAGTAAAGCAACAGAAACAACAATATCTAATTATCGATACGATAATTAGAAAACACATAATCTAATTATCCAGTAGATAATTAGATAGCAACAATATGAGCAAATTAAATCAAATCAAAATACAATTTCAAAATATTGAATTGAACACATGAAACAATTCAAGCAATTGAAATATCAATTAAAACGTCAATTCTGATAGGACTGCAGTACACGCTCGCGTGTACTGCCTCGCCACTACAGCATCTGATATCATCACAACACCAAATACTAACAGCAAGTCGAAACTGCAAAGTGTACAGAAGTACAAAACAGAAATGCACACAAGTTATACGAGAAATCGAGACTAAATCAGACTTCATGACAGTAATGGCATGAAACCAGACCAGTGAAACAACATCAAATGCACATACATATTCAAGGATGCAGTGTTCAAGACTGAATCAAGCAATAATGCAACAGGCCTCAAATCGAGTGCATATATGTACAACAAAGACTGAAAGGCAACTCAACTCAATGCAAATCACAAAGGCTCGGATGACCAAGTGCACAAAGGCATTGGTACAAACTATATGAAGACAGTAGAATGTGATCAATCAAACTTCTGGAAACAAAAGGCAGAAGAAAGGGAAGTGATGATCATGGAACTTCAACCTTATGCTGAAGGAAAGGGTCATACTGCACAGTTCAAGACAAACCAAAGACAAATGCCCAACATACATATGAACCAAGTTCATATATACAACAACTACAAAGCTAATAACAATACAAAGATATATCAACAAGTATGACAGGGATGTGCAGATGTAAGCAAAGAATTGGCACATGTATATGCAGGTGCAATCAACAAGTATGACAGGGATGTGCAGATGTAAGCAAAGAATTGGCACATGTATATGCAGGTGCATAGCATCATCAATGGAACCAAACAGTACACAAGTAATGTTAACAAGCCTCGACCTAAATCAAAATGTACAAATGCAACATGAAACTGGACAGTGTAAGCTCGACTAGGAACAGTGGACAGAACAAGTGCAGCCTCTACATGAAGTATACAAGCTAAGCATTTCAAACTTGAAGACAACATGAAACTGGACCAAAGTGACTTCCACAAGTTGATATGAAAACATGTATGCAGTGACAATGTACATAAATATATGCAGCAGTTTTCACACAGTCAACACAATCAAGGCAATCCAAATTGAACAACAAAGTGCACATGAGTGCAAAATGAAAATTCACAACAAGTCAAGTATGCTACAGGTTGAAAATGATCAGAGGCAATAAACTCAAATGGCCAAAGTCGAACAATCTCAAGCATCATCAAAGTGATACAACAGTCAAAGACATAATGGCCGGAGTCATGAAACAGCAAGTAAAATCGAACAAGGTCGAAAGTGCTACCAGAGGCAGTGAACAGTATGGCCAAAATCGAACAAAATCAACATCGTCAAAATCAAGTCAAAGCCAAAGTCAACAAGAAAAAAATCAACGCCTTGGCAATTGAGGAATCGAACCAAGTCAGAAATCAAAACCGTGTTATTCAAAAAAACAGAGAATACATCATCAAATCAAGTCAAGCCGTGTGGCCACGAAATCATTCAAAACCATGACAATCAAGTAAATGAACTCATTCGATATGAACAAGTCAGAAATCATCAACATCAACAAAATCGAACTGTAGAAATAAAGAAATTGATGAATGAATTAGAATGTGAGTGAAAATCACTCACCTATTTACGAAGAGCACGAATCCACAGCCAAAATCCTCTTCCCCCCCTTCAGCTCTCCTTTGCACGGCCTGACCAAGCTCAAAGCAAAGCAAACATCGAACTCGATCAAATGGAAGCAGCCGTGAGCAACTCAAGGAAACGAGTGATCGACAAAGGAAACTCGCAAATATACATTCAATCAACTTACAATCAAGCGGTGCCTCAATTCGTCAAAGCCCTAATTTTAGAGCAAAAGAGGAACGAGATCAAAGCGCCATTTTATTTTTTTTCGTTTGACTAGGGCTTGCGAAGAGAAGTAAATGGGGGAACGGGTATATACTTGAGATAACATGGCACCAAGAATAATAAAAGAAACGTGGGCCGAGATTAAAGTTTAAAGCCGGCATAACCCTTAACAAATTTATAAAAGAATTACAACCCGATTAAACTCCCAACAGCAATCAGCTATCACCATTAATCGTTTAATAACGATAATTAATTGATGCGAAATCTCGGGTTGTTACATTAATGATTTGTGAATATATTTATATCAATTGAGATAAGTATATGAATACCTTTTGAAGTATTGAAAGAGTAGGAATGAATAGTAGTGATTGATAAACGAGGCTTTATTAGACAAAAGGAAGTTTTTACTAATAAAAGTGTTTTAATTAATAAAAAGTATTAATTAAATAAAAAGAAGATTAGAGTTTACTTGTGTGACTTGATTGTGCTTTGTTTGTTTATTCGTTTATGATAAATATATAAGACTTGGTTTCCAATGATGATCATATATCTTGTATTTGATAGTCGATTAGTCTGAGCAAACCGTATGCTTTATTTGCTAGAAATTATAATACCGTTAAGTATTGATGTGTGATTGTTTCTTTGGTTTCTCGTTTTTGAATTTTGAGGATAAAATATTTTAAGCGGGGGAGAATGTAACGATCCGGAATTTTTTACACTTCGTATTTAAATATCTGAATTATTTAATTATTTGAATCTTGGATTATATGTTGTTAAAGTTATGTAATAAACTTGTTAACCGAAAATTACTAATGTGACCAAAAATCAGTTTATCGATAAACAATTTTTTGATCGATATAAGTTGTTCGAACTCTTGTGCACTTGTCTAATGATCAAATAAATATATTAGGAACTTTGATTTAATATAAATAGAACATTCTAGAAACTTCTAATGGATAAGATATATTCAAATGAAAGGGGTATAATGGTATTTGCTAAAATAAGAGGTGTAAAGGAGAAGTAATGTGGCATGTGGGATGGGGGTTGAGCTTTCCATGACACGAGGAGGAGGGTGAGAAAAAACTTAAGGAGCACCATCTTGAGACTATATAAAGAGGTGCATACCCTTGAATTATAATTACAAATTTACAAAGCAAAAGCAAGCTCTCTTTAATGTCTTCCTCTTCACAAAATTTCTAAAGAAAATAATTTCAAAACACATCCAAATTAACTTAAACTTTGCCACAAGTCTTAGACAACATCACAACACCTTCCATTAAGTAAGAAGTTTTAGAAGTGATGCCAAACTCTCTCCACACTTAAAGACCGTGAGCAATATCATGGAAAAGAGGGCAAAAGGCAAGTGGAAAAGTAAGAAAGGAGAAGGAAGAAGGTGGTTGCAATATTGAGGTTGGACTTGGTTAGCTTGGACTTGCTTGTTTGTTTAGTTAAGGATGAGCTAACTCACCACTTTTAATGAAAATATTTGGTATATATGTTTGTGTTTGATTGTGTATATAATGATTGAATTGATATTGACATATGTTTAAATATTGGTAGTGATTCTTGCTTTGAAAGCAAATGACATATGTAAAACATATGTATGGACTTAAATGGAGTTGTATTGCTTGTAATATAGCCTTGAAATAAAGCGCATATGTTGTAGTTGGACTTTGGTTTAGATTTAACTTGGATTTGAAAGTGCTCTTATAGCGATAGTTGCTACATATGCACTTAGGAATTGTCTTGTATTCGAAAATTTCTATGGAACTTTGTAGAGATATCTTTAGGGGTTTCTCGCCATATTTATGGTGTTTATTATGTATGCTTGCTGTTATAAAATGTTTGGATGCTGAAAGATTAAGAAACATACCGAAAAGTGGTCAAACTTACACTTGTGGAAAACTGCCCCATTTTAGCCCTTGTTTTGAACTTTAAAGGTTAGGAAAGGACTTCTAAATTAAGTATTTGGTTTCATTCTATTTTCCAAGTGTTTGATAAATCTTATTAGAATATTTTAAAAGTGGTTTGACATTTTTATGAATATTTAAGGATTAGCTATGAACTTTTAAAGTAGAAGAATTTATTTAAAATATATAGAAAACATGATTTTTTTCTAGTTTTAAAGTAAATCATAAAATGATTATTTTTTAGTACTATTTTGGGTCAATGTTTTAAAACCTATTATAACTATTTAAAGTATTTTTAAGTATATATAGTTTTTAGGAAATGTGTTGACTATTTTATCAAAGTATAATTCTTTTATGTAATAAAATATCCTTTGAATTGTTTTATTAAATATCTATGTTTGTAAATAAATTGCTATCTTATATATATCATTTCTAAAATGGTTTTATATTACAAACAAAGGATTTAGAAAGGGGTTATGAATTGCTTAAGTGGCTAAATCATGTTTTGTTTAATTACTTGTTTGAAAAGTAATTAACCATGCTTAATGCTAAAAGCTGACGAAGTAGGCTTATCTATTTGTGAGTGTTAAGATTGATGTTAGACTAGAGACATAAGCAATAGAGCTCTAGCCTATCGGCTTCCCTCATGACTGAAGAATAGTTAAGTCGGGAATGTCGAAAACATGTTAATTGTGTTGATTTCTTACTAGTTTATGAAAATCATTAATACCGCTAAAAGCCGACAAGATAAACTTATCTATTTGTGAAATTAAATACTGAAGTGTCAAGACAAGGCTTTGATATGAAACTAGTGCTCTAACTTACCCTACTTCACTCTTGGATGAGGAATAGTTAAGTTGAAATGTCGGAAATGAGTTAAGTATACCAATGTGATTTCTATAAGCGATCGTTTTAACTGGGTAGTTCGCTTGTCAACCATCGAACTTAACCCAATATTGACTTCGATCTTTAAAAGTATATTTTTGAATATGGTAATAAGTATGAAATGGTTTTAGATTTGTCATAACAATGTTTTAATAACATTCACCTTTTACCCTTTTTTATTATACTTGTGAATGTATATAGTTCTTTAAAAAGAATGTTTTAAAGATAAGCGTAAGTGAAATGGTTTTGGGTTTGTAGCGACAATGTTCAAGTAACATTAGTCTTAAACCTTTGAATTGATTTGTGAAAGTACTTAGATCCTTAAATTGGATATTTTCATGGAAATAATAAGTATGGAATCTTTTGGAAATTGACAGAAAAAATGAAGGTTTAAAGTAAGAAATCTTGTTAATGATTTGTAAATTTACTTATACCAATTGAGAGAAGTACATGTATACTTTTTGAAGTATTGAAAGAGTATAAATGAATAGCAGTGATTGATAAATGAGTTTTATTGGAAAAAAGAAGTTTTTACAAATAAAAGAGGTTTTAATTAATAAAAAGTATTGATTAAATAAAAAGGAGATTATAGTTCGCTTATGTCACTTGATTCAGCTTTGTTTGTTTATTCGTTTATGATAAGTATATAAGACTTGGTTTCCAATGATGATCATCTATCTTGTATTTGATAGTCAATTAGTCTACTATCGTATTTGACCAAAGTAACTTAGAAAATATCTAGAAGAAACACGAGGTCTATATGGTATAGTTATCTTCGGGGTTGCTATATTGTACGTATAAACTTGTATTACTCTTCTTATATTTTCTTATAGTGACTGTTCGAGATGCTAGGATCTAAGGAGAGATTTGTGATCTATTCGAGTGATGAAGAATCGTGCTGAAATGCTGAACATGAATTTGCCATCGAAAATGATAGAAACATAGCTGGACGCATAAATACTGGGTTTAGCTAACCCAATAGTACATCAACTTTGAATATCTAGAGATGCTTTTGGTTGATGCGAGCGGGAGGTGATGGTATTCGATATTATGTGTACGGGCATGGACCAGTTATGTTTACCTTTGTGATATATTTTATCTAGAGATATATGTGGTTTTGAAGGTAGCTTCTGACCCTTGTCAGGAGGCTGACCTTGATGTACTGAGGAGATCTCCAATAGAAATCCACATGAAAACGTGCCTTAGCAGTTTTAGTTGTACTTCTAATATTGTTGTGTTGTGAGATGCAAGCAGCACTGCTATTTTCTGATTTATATTCTACACCCTAGACAATATGTATTATATCACTATATGTACTTATTAGATTGTTTGGTTCATTTGAGGGGAAAACTGTTATAGTGATTCGAGCGATCTCAAAAGTTAATATTATATGCAACCGCATATTTCTTGAGTTTCTCACACCAGACCTAATTCTGACTCATGGTTTTATCTTTCCCTTAATTTCTCACGTGCTCTTTCGGGTGGTCTAGGAAAGGCAGGTTTTCGTTGATATTTTTTGAAGCTTCAAGTGACAAGATGGATGCTTCCATTCACCTACAGTTGTATTTTATTTTCGCTGCACTACTAGTATATATAAAAAATTGTGAGGATAGGCAGTTATAACCGTTTAGGCTTATGATAGTACTTAAGTTGGTAACTCTGAAATTACACTATATCTTGGAGTAACCCTTTGTACTATTTTTATATTATATATTACCGTCTCGCTGTGAGATTTAAATTTTGTTTCTTCCTTCATTGTTCCTTTTCTTTTCCTTTTTATTTACCCTAACAATTTGTCTTTTCGACACTTAAGTGCTCGGCACGTGAATTATTTTTATTGAGAGTCGAAAAGGCGGGTCATTACAACTGGCATCAAAGCTGATGGTTAAGCGAGAACCTTGGCTTTGGTTGGGCAAACTCATTAGATGTAGGGTAGCAACACCCTAGAATGAGTTGAGTGTATTATATATATGAGAGCGTATTCATATTTGTTATAAATATATGCCTTAAAGGTAATTTTTACAAGTTTGATTTGTAATGTAGTTTAATTAATGTAGGGAATGATAATGAACATTTATTATCCCTCATTGATTAGTTTAGCCGTTTTTGGCCAGTTTATGAGCATTGTTATCATTTGTAGATTTATTAGTTATGTTCGACAGTTTATGAGCATTGTTATCATTTATAGATTGATGAGTTGTGCTAGGCCGATTTTATGAGCATTGCTATCTTTTATAGATTGATTTGTCATGCTTTGCTAGTTTATGATTACAATCTATTGATTATTGATTTATGCTTGACTAAATTATGAGCAATTTACCTTTTTTACTACATGGGTTAGGTAGACATTAAATGTAGGTGCATTGAAACGAACACCTTATGAATTATATTTCATAGTTTGATGGTAATGCATTCAATGATAATGTTGGGTTAGAAGTTTACCTTAATGAAAGAAGTTTAGTAAATTTTCTAAAAGGATGTGATTTTATACAAGTATGGTTTATATAATTATAGTTTATAAACGAAAAGGATTTAAACTGATATATTGAGAACTTAAATCCTAGTGTCTTTGAAAATGGTTTCTATGATTTTAGAGAAAATAATAACAATATTATTTTAAAGTATTTATAAATATTAATATCTTGAAAAGAGTTTTTAGATTTGTTCGAGTTTGAGATTTCTCCCGGAATCGATGAGTCAATTTGGGAACAAAGTATGTTTAAGTTTTCTAGTTTCAGTGGCTCGAAAGTGACTAAAAATAGGTGAGAGTTTTGTTCGGTTGGTAACCGTGACTATGACCCTTCTTAGTAAAGGAATATATGGTATGACTTGGTAGGACCTATTTCCTTAGTATCATTTAGTGTTACTCGATCTATTGGTATATTTTTTATAGATTTTAAAGTAAATATTTGAGAAATTGGTTTATAGATTGAGATCATGATACTTAGTATTATTATACGAAGTATTTGTTCTGAAAATAATTTTGATTTCATACTGAAAGTATGTTTTGATATACCAAAGGTATATGTATATATTATTATTTCAAATGATTTGGAATAAAATCCGAATGTTTAGTTCTAATTTTTTCTTTAAAGAAATTTGATATAAAATGCAAAGTAGCTTTGTTAGTGCTAACTTTGATATGAACTTTCTATATAGCAAAGATTTGTATGTATGCTATGTAGGGAGCCCGATTGGTAGTGGCATAGCCCAAATAATTATGAAACCTTTTCTTGTTTTCCCTTTCAATCAAGGGGCATCTAATAAATGAGTGAAACTTTGATAAGTTATTTTATTGACGCATGTATCTTTTACATTAGGACGGTGTGGTATGTTCATCATGTTTGATGTGTTATTTGATAGTTTTCATTTGTTGGAATGAAATGGATTTTTCTGTAATTGGCAGCCTGAAATTTACGGATTGTTAGAGAACTTGGAGTTAATTGTTTTATGAAATTTTTTATAAATAAAGTTACGTCTTTATAAAAAGTTCATAAACTTGAGGTATGTTCTTGTGAAATGTTTCATAAAGGGTTGAGTATTAAATAAGATATACTATTTATGTAAAAGTGGTATAAAAAGATATTGGTATAGCTAAAGAAACTAGTAGGATAAAATACATAAGTTGTGTAGATCATTTTATTTGCATGACAGTTCTTGATCTAGGATTCGAATACATAATTTCGAGTTGATTTGTACCAGTTCGAACTATGATTTTTAACTTGATTCTCGACGGCAAACACTTGAAATGGATTATCGATATGATTTTGAGGTTTTCTATCGTAATATATGGCTATGTGAGGGAAACATCGGTTTTTAATCAAGGAACCTGATCACAGTCCACACTAGAGAGGTCAAGTGACCTATACTAGTTTAGAAGTGAAATTTATGAGATTGAGCAAGGGATCAAATTTGATATGGCATACGGGTAATCCATGTACATCGTACGAACTTAAGTATATGTTAATTTTTTGTTGAAGTATGGAGAGCTTAGGGAATGACTTTTTGGATTGTTCTAGGGTAGCATGAATAATCATCTAAGTAATAACTTTGGTCTGTGGAGAGTAAAGTACGCTTAGTAAATTATTTATCATCCTTGGACGATGAGAGGGTTTTTGAACTTGAGAAAACCATGAGCATTATTTTACTTGTAATTTTGAATACTATTTAATACTGTTGTGTGCTTATTTCTTTTGTTAATTGGTCATGTTGGAATTTCCGGGGGGGAATGTTTAAAGTGGGGGAGAATGCAATGGCCCAGAATTTTTCACACTTCTATTTAATTATCTAAATTATTTAAATATTTGAATCATGGCTAACTGACATTAATTGGATTTTATAGCCATGTTAACATCCTTTTAATTAATAGCTAATGAAGATAAACTTGTTTTTGAAATATATTTACAAAATAAATAGTTTGAAGAAATATCGATAATGGGATCGAAAATCGTTTCATCGATAAACGGCTTTTTACTCGATAAAAGTTGTTCAAACTTTTTGGGCATGCCTACTATATTAACCTGTAATTAATTAGCTGCTAAAAATATTTTAATGTTTATGCTTAACTAAATACAAATTGATGATTTCATGCATGAGGTCATGAGAAGATATTTTGTGGTGGTAGCTTATGGATGAAGTAAAGAGGAAGTTAGGTGTAAAGTTCGCACATGGAAGTGAGGGTGTATGGTGACCTTCCATAGGAGGTTTATGGTGTAAAGTAACCTCTTTCTAAAGTCTACAAGAACACTTCGTAATTTCATAATTTTATTTACCAAGTAAAAGAACTAAAAGATGACTTTTTCATGCTTCCTCCTCCTCTCTTTAACTTTCTAAAAACATATCAATAGGAGGGGAGGAGGTCGAGTGCAAAAGTGAAGCAAAGTTGGATCTTTGGCATGTCTGGGGATGGTTGAAAGTTTTTCTAGTGTTCTAGTGCTTGTGATTAGTTCTAGGCTTGGCTTGGGTGAGTATTCTCGTCACTGAAAAGTATATAATGTGTTTATATATGTTGTGTGCAAATATAAAGTTAAAGAACTACTGCAAATTATAACTTTTGGTCCCCTCTTGCTTTGAAAAGCAAACAATAACTTTATATGTAGTATTATCACTTCTACTACCCTCTAAACCATGTAATGTGGCCTTGACTTTGTGTTTATATGTTTTCTTTGGTTGTGCGTGAAGTAGAAGTATGTTTGAAAGTGTTCGAAGCGAGAAATGTCGCTATAAGTGCACTTCATAAATCTCTTGTGTTTAGCTTCTTTAAAATAGTTATATGTGAATATATTATGAAAGAATATATTTTGGTTATTCTCCACACTTATAATAGTGTATGGGAGAGCAAGTAAAAGGTTTGAAAAATTAAAGAAATGATATAACAAAGTTTGAAAAGTTGGAAGCAAAATAGTCGCTATAAATGCACTTTAAATAGCTTATTTTGGGGATTTTTAATATGATTTTAAAAAATATCTTTAGGGGTTTCTTTGTATGGTTTAGTTACTCTAAGTATAATAATTACTATAAATTTTTTGGATCTTAAGTCATTTGTTTGGATGGAGAAAACTAGTCAACTTCTAGGCAATTTTCCAGCAGCATTTCGAGCCTGCTACAACATTGTTTTGTGTTTATGTTTTTTATGCAAGTTTTGTGATTTTAGATGTGTTTAAAATGTTATTTAAACCTTTTATTTGTATGGGATCTTTTCATTAATGTTTTATAGCAGGTTTTTAGGTATTTAAAAGTGGTTTCATGTTTAATATTTTTTTAATAATTATTTATGATTTTTTTTGAAGTAAAAGGTTTTCTTTGTAACATGTTTTTTATGATTTTTAATAAATTCTAAATTAATCATTTTCACATAATATTTTATGTAGATATTTAAAACCTATTTATAAGTAATTTAAAGTGTGTGTGTGTGTATATATATTTGGAAAGTAAGTTAATTATTTGATAAAAGATAAGTGGGATTTGGTTATAACATTTAGTTATAATAAATGGTTTTGAGAAGTTATTAAAAAGTATATTACCTTGTAAAATAAGTGTTGATATACTTAGATCTTTAAAAAGAATGTTTTAAAGATAATTATAAGTATAAAATGGTTTTGGGTTTATAGTAACAATGTTTTAGTAACATTTGTTTTCAACCCATTTGAATATACTTTTGAATAAGTGGATCTTTAAAAGAATGTTTTAAAGATAATGACAAGTATAAAGTTTTTAGGTTTATAGTAACATTGTTTTAGTAACATTTGTTTTTAACCCTTTTGATTATATCTTAAGTGAAAAATCTTGTTAAATGATTTGTGAACATTCTTATAGCTTTGAGATAAGAAAATAAATACATTTTTAAAAATGTAAAGAGTAGAAATGAATAGTGAAGTAGTAGAATACATGTATATATTTATTATAAAGGTATTTTAAATATATTTACAAGTATTTACAAAGAAGTATTATTTGAAAATACGGGGATTGAAAGCCACTTGTGTGACTTAGTCATGTTTGTATCTTACTTGTTTATGGAAAGTATTAAATCCTATACTTAGCATTAAAAGCCGACAAAGTAGAATTGTTCTATTTGTAGGAATTAATAATTAGGTGTCAAGGTAGGGCTTGGTGCAACCAGTGCTCTAACCTACCTAGCTTCAATCTTGACTGAGGGATAATGCAAGTTGAGAAGGTCAGAAACGGTGATAAGTATACGAGACTTGATTTCCATGTGCGATCGTTTTATTGCTATCGAATAATGACCAAATTAACATAGGAAGTATATAAAAGCTTCAAGACTTCATATGGTATGAGATTCCTTGGGGAGGAATCATTAGTATGAAACTTCTTTCGCTTTACGAACGTATATGTATACAAGTTCCCCTATAGAGGACTCCTTTATATCATTCGCTTATTTCTAAAAGAACCAGAGTTAAGTTAACAGGAAATTCACTGATTTAATTTGAAGAGTTTGGGATTGAATAAGTATAATAATGTATTACTTATAGAAAACCACTTCAAAATCGATATATGAGTTATATGTTTTGGAAACGGTAGTAGAATGAAATGTTATAGAGTTGAATTGTCTATCCTAAAGTTAAATCTAAGAGAGTGGTCAGCGTTAGCATTCATAGGATGACTTATGCTGGAATCCATAGAGAGATTCATGTGCTATCTGAGATGTTGGGATCTAGTGAGAGATTTGTGATCTGTTCGAGTGATCAGGACTCATGCATTGAGATGCTGAACATAACTTTGCCACTGGAAATGATAGAAAAAATAGCAGGATGCATAGATAGTGAGTTTAGCTAACCCAAGGGTACATCGACTCCAAATATTTAGAGATTCTTTTGGTTGGGGTAAGCGGGAGTTGATGGTATTCGATATCATGTGTTCGGGCATGGCCAAGTTATGTTTACCTTTGTGATATATTTTATCTAGAGATATGCGTGGTTTTGAAAGGCAACTTCTAAACCTTGTCAGGAGGCCGACCTCGATGTATCGAGGAGACCTCCAACAGAAATCTATATGCGAATGTACCTTAGCGGTTTTAGGTGTACTTCTAATATTGTTGTGTTGTGAGATGCAAGAAACATAGCTATTTTTTGATTTATATTCTACACCCTAGACACTATCTATTATATCACCATATATACTTATTAGACGGTTTGGTTCTTTTGAGGAGAAAACCGTTACGGTGATTCGAATGGTCTCAAAAGTTACTATTATATGCAGCCGCTTATTTCTTGAGTTTCTCACTCCAGACTTATGTCTAACTAGTGGTTTTATCTTTTTCTTAATTCCTTGGATGCTCTTTTGGGCAGTTTGAGATAGGCAAATTTTCGTTGATAATCTTTGGAGCTTCAGAAGACAAGCTGGATGCTTTCATTCGACTACAATTGTATTTTATTTCTCCTGCACTACTAGTATGTATACATCAGAAATTACAAGGACAAACAATTATAACTATCCAGGCTGATGATAGTAATTAGATTAGTAACCCTAAAATTACTTTGTATCTTGAGTAACCCTTTGTACTGTTTTAATATTATATATTATTGTCCTATTGTGAGATTTAGATTTTTTTGTTCTTCCTTCCTTGTTAGTTTTCTTTTTATTTACCCTAATAATCTGTCTTTCCGGCACTTGTGGGTTAGTGTCGAATTTGGAGAGTCAAAAAGACTTATGAATTAATACTGTTCATTTTTGTTGACATATAATGAGAGGGAGAGAAAACAAACATATAGAGAATATAAGAGCAACAATTACATAAAGAGAGGGTGAATAAATAGATCATTATTTATTTTGGCCAAAATAATATTTATCTATGTATATATATATATATATATATATAGATATATAGTATCATTGGTATCTTGCCAGTAATTGCATATCACTCTCTAGTCAATATTTTACAAAGTATCATTAGTGATATATCACTCGACATTATCCAATATATCACTCTGATATTCATGGTAAATTATTTGATATTTTTGACGAATATTGTTAGCCAAAAAATTGATATAAAACCCTCAATTGGTTGATTTTCATGGATATGTTGATTGCAAATCATTATATTAGAACAAATAACAACAAATCAACGAAAATAATGCTAAAATATGAAGAAAAAGAAAGGAAAAGTAACTGACAAAGAGATTTATTGTGGTTCGTCTATGCCTACATCCACTTTAGTGTTATTATATTGTTGACTACATACTAGATCCAAAAGAAATTTCAATTACAATCTCGTAATTCAGTTGGAAACTATAATGGCAGCACATCCCCTAAGACATGTAAGAGAAATTTGCCAAGATCCCTTTTATTTTGCATATAGACCAGTATGTATAGTTGTAGTTGGCTGTTGTTGGGCCTTAGAGTCATCATTTTGCATTGCTGGTCCATTATAATTCATCATGGATCTAAGTCCAAGAAAATTAGGGAAGAATAGAGTAAAAATCATTAATTTGATTTTTCACTTTTACTTTCAAGGTATAGTCTTCTTAATATATTGATCCTTCCTTAACACATTTTAGCTTGATGTTCCATATGTTAATTATTTTCAATAACAATAGTGTTAACCCGCCTTTTAGCAAGGCCGTAGACAGGTAGAGTTAACTAAATCGATTGCTCGGTTGTCGAGACTGGAATACGATGGGTTTTAGTCAATTGGATGGATAAACGATCAATCACGGATGGGAATCATGATTATGAAGCCAGGATTCGGCATATTCGATGGAAAAAAGTCGCAGGATACTCGAAATACGAGTTTTAACAAAAGTTTAGTTGTCGCGGGTTGCCTGGAGTTTGCTTCGAGTCATATTTGGACTTGCTTCGGGTTTTCTTGATGGTTTCTCCGAGTCATCCAGGGTAATTCTTTGGGTCGGTTGGAAGGTGGGTTGGTAGGAATCTGGGTCGGTAGGAATCTAGGTCGGTAGGAAGCCGGGTTGGCTGGAAGCTGGGTCGGTAGGAATCCGGATCGACTGGAAGCTGGGTCGGCAGAAATCCGAGTCGGTAGGAATCTGAGTCGGTTGGAAGCCAGGTCGGTTGGAAGATAGGTCAGTAGGAATCTAGGTCGGTAGGAAGCTGGGTCGATAGGAAGCTGGGTCGGTAGAAATATGGGTCGGTAGGAAGCTGGGTCGGTACGAATCTGGGTCGGTAGGAATCTTGGTTGGCAGGAATCTGGGTCGGCAGGAAGCTGGGTCGGCAGGAATCTGGGTCGGTAGGAATCTGGGTCGGTAGGAAGCAGGGTCGTTTGGAATCTGGGTCGGTAGGAATCTAGATCGGTCGGAATCTGGGTCGGTAGGAATCTAGGTTGGCAGGAAGCTGGGTCGGTAGGAATCTAGGTCAGCTGGAAGCTGGGCCGGTAGGAATCTGGGTCGGTAGGAATCTGGGTCGGTAGGAAGCTGGGTCGGCTGGAAGCTGGGTCGGTAGGAATCGGGGTCTGTAGGAATCTAGATCGGCAGGAAGCTGGGTCGGTAGGAATCTGGGTCGACAGAAAGCTGGTGTTTGCACAAAAAATGGACAAACACCTCAAAGTTGTATGATTTAGTAGATCTTATGTTATTCTTAGTGATTTGGGTGATTTATGCAAATATATGAAAAGCAGGGGCTAAACTGTAAAAAGACACGCAGATTTATAGTGGTTCAGCCAGAATGTGCCTACGTCCACTTTATATGTTATTTCTCTTCTCTTGTTTTGATTACAAGTACAAAGCTTTGATACAAGTAAAAGAAAGTTGTTTGAAAGTTTTCTCCGTGCTTGAGCTCTCAAACTTGTCCCCCATTGTTGTACCCCTGCCTCTCTATTTATAGAGTGAGGTTGGGGGCAGGGGTCTTGGATGTATACAGCTGCTGGTGGGCCTGGGCTGAAGTGATCTGGCCTGGCAGTCTGGTTCGGTATTCTCTTGGTTCGGTGAAGTATGGAGTTGGTCTGGTTGGGCTTCATCCGGTGAAGTGTGGAGTGGTGAGGTTGGACCGGTGGCAGTTGCCGGATGAAGGTCTACCGAATGGACACGAGGGAGGGCTGCCGAATGGGTTATGCCGAATGGACTCGGGGGAGAGCTGCCGAATGAATCACGTCTCTGGGTCTCGAGGTCTTCCGGGTAAGAATTCACCCAACATTTGCCCCCCAAAGTAGGGCATATGTCTAACATATGTCGTGCTTTGTCTTCCTCCGTTCGGTCTTGGTTGCGCCGAGCCAGTTGGTCCGGTCGATGTGCTTCGCTTATAAATAAGGGCGCCACTCTACTATTGTTTCTTCACTTTTCGAGATAGCCGAACCACTTGACTCCCATTTTTTCCGAACTAGACCCTTATCATTGCCGAATCAGGTGAGATTTTATTCTGCCGAATGAGATCTTATTCTCGTATTACCGGACGAGAACGGGAGACACCGAATGAACCCATACTTGAACCACCGAATGGACCTTGAGAGTTCGAGAATTTCCATTGTCTTTACCGAATGACGATGGGAGTTTGAGCACTTTGAACTTTCTTTGCTTACACTCGAGACACCGAATGAACCCATACTTGAACCACCGAATGAAAATGATACTGAATATGTTTTTACCGAATGAAGTCATATACTTGTTTATATCCTCTGTTCTAAATGTGTTTTTCCGGTATTGTAGATAATGTCTCGCAAAGTAGAAACTCGATCAGACAAGAAGCGATCCGTGGGTGAAGGAGAGTCATCGGCTGTGCCCCCAGCTCAATCAGGATCGGAGCGTCATGGGCCCGCCCCGAGATCATTAGTGGATGGATATGGTCCCCAGGAGTTGCTGGATTCCCCGCCTGACTGCTTTCCTAGCCTTCTCAAAGAGGAGCAACTCGATGTTATATCTCGTTCTTTTGGGATTGATAGAGCCCTCATGCTGCTGCCGGGTCCAGGAGTCATGCCATACAGTCCTCCCGAAGGATACTTCGCTTATAGCAGGTACCATTGCATGTGTGGTGCTATCCCGCCTCTCAATGCTTGGATAGTTAGCTTCCTCACGTACCTGAAGGTGGCCCCATTTCAGCTTCAGCCCAACTCTTACGCCATACTGGTGAGCCTTTTCGTTATTTTTCGGAGGAAGTATGGTCGCGCTCCCTCCAACCGGGAGATCCGGTACTTGTACAACTTAAGGGGCTACAAGAAGGGGTCCCCATATATTAACTTGGAATCTGCTGTGACCTTCAAGCCGGTCCTGGACCTTTATTCCAAATTCAGCATGTTCAAGAAAGAATGGTTCTTTGTTAGGGACGACTCCGTCTCTATCCGGCGCTTTACCTCTGGATGTAAGTTGATGCTTTTACTTATAATTTCTATCCTGATTGTGATGCTTCTTCTCATACTTTCTCATTTTTGCTAGCGACAGGTGGCTTTCCTGTTGTGGAAACTGACCGCCTGGTTCAGACGGCGGCGGAGATAGAAGGCATTCTTGGGAAATACAGATCATCTGCTTACTTGATTAGAAATGCGATCCTTCTAGAATACAACTTGATCCTTCCGCAGCAGTCTGTAGTTAAGTTGAGGGAAACGGCGGAAGAGAGGGCGGCTGCTCAGGCCAAGGGAGGCGTTGCGGCAGAGGGTGGAAATAGAAAACCATTCACGAAACCTCCAGCCGTTGGAGGTAAGAAACTTAAGAGGTCAGACGGTCCTTCTCCCAGCAATTGTCCACTTACTCAGGGGGAGATAGACGCGGAGGAGGAAAGAGGTGAGGCGGAGGGCGGGAGTGACGTTGAGCGTCTTGGTGACGAGGGTGGCGATGGACAGGGTGGTGATGGTTCCAGGGCTTTGTCTTCTGGGCAAGTAGGCGAGATGCAAGAGTGGACGGACGATGCTCTCCGTCAGGCTTTTGAGGAGTTGGGTGATGATCCGGCTTTGGTAGAGAAGACCGGGGAGGCGGACAAAACCGGGACTGGTGCAAGTGAGTCTTCTCCGACTATTCCGGCCAAGGTGGCTCTGACAACTCAAGGTGAACTCTTGACCCCTGCATGCTTCACTAATGATAGGGACTTAGGAATATTTTATGACCCGCTCCCGTCCTGGAATGAAATCCGGGACTTATTGCAGTATCCCACTCCTCCCCAGGGTTTGTACAACCACAGCTGTGTTTCTTTTCCTTTTCTAATCTTGCAATTTACCGCGTTCCTTGAATCATATTGTAATGTAAGATTATGACACTTGTTCTTTATATCAGGAGCAGGCAAGACGCCCAAAGCTTCAGACCTTCGACACAGGCTCGAGCAATATAAACTTTCCAAAATTTCTGCTAAGCCGAAGCCCTCAGCCCAACGCTCCGGGGATGTAGTCGGGTACCGTCCTCTTCTTGGGGTCATCGAAGAGGGTATTCAGCAGAGGAAGAGGAGTCATCCTTTATCCGAAACTTCGCTCGATTCTCAGCCTCCGGCTCAGCCTATTCATGATATTACTGAGGAGGGCAGCGAGTTTGTATCTTCTCCACACCCATCCGGAAACCCTTCTGTTGTTCATATCGACCGTCCCGATCTGGCCCGTAATCCATTTGCCGGTCATCCTGATCTGGATCCGGGTTCTCAGGATATTAATTTTGACGAAGTTACTGGTGAACACCTTCTCCCCCGTAACCCCATGGTACGAGTACTTGACGAAGCCAAGTCCTTAGACCTCGATCTACTCACCACTCGTATGGTCACTATGGGAGACGAGGCCAAGGCCAACATTGATCGGGTGGCGGAGGAGGCCAAGAAGCTGATGGGGCATCACGCTCGGCTGGTTAAGGCCGGAGAGGAGATAGGGAGCGCCAATATCCGACTTCGATTGGTGGTCTCGGATCAGGCCAAGCAGCTTGCGGATCAGGCTATCCAGATTTCTCAGCATGAGGCTGCCACTGGGCGATTAAGGAGAACCATGGAAGAGGCTAGTCGGGCCGAATTGCGGAAAATGGAAGCTGCTTGCAAAGAGCGGATTGATATGGCTATTACCACGGTGGATGAGGTTCGGAGAGCGGATCTCGAGCAGGTGGAGGAATTGTCCGAGAAGCTTGAGGCTGCCGAGCTTGCTCAAGCTAAGTTGAGGGAAGAGATGGCGGTGATGCGGAGGTCCCTTCAAGCTGATTGCTCGAGATACAGACTGGAGAGAGATGCTGCCGTGGAAAGGTTGTCGGCCTCCGATGCCCGGATGAGGGAGTTTGAGGAGAACGAAGGAATGATGGATGACATGCTCCAGGACATGTATTTCCGGACTTGGAAGCAGGGTAACCTCTCTTGGATGGATGATTATCCCAGAGTCATGGCCAAGATATATCTTCGGGCTTTGGAGGAGGCTAAGGCTGATGCAGATAAAGAGGGTGGAACGGTCTTCAGTATGGATGTGGTCACGGCCCAGTTCACCAAGGAGGAGAAAATGGCGGTAAAGGAGGGTATGCGGCTGCTTGCTGCTGAAGAGGCGGGTGTGCAGGTAGAAGATGACGACCAGGATGGTCAAGAAGCTAGTACTGGTAAGTCTTCCTTTCTAGTCTTTCTGTTAACTTGGTTACTCATCACTAATGAACCCTTTTTATGACCGGACAGGCGGGCAAAAGAACAAGGACAAGACTTCGACGCAACCAGCTCCATGACTGAACCTGAAAAATTCTTTTTGTAGGCTTGGCATTGTTGTATCTGTTAGTCTTAAGACAGTAGGGTAACTTCCAAGTTGTAATTCTTGCTACTTGTAATAACATTATTCTTGACGTGTAATTTTTTAGCTCAAGTTGATTTTGTCATTTCTTGAATATTTGTTGCTATTTCGACATATCGTATGAGAAATGTAGCTATGTGTATTCTTGTAATTAAATTGTGTTTGATGTCAGATTCTGGTTTTAAATCATAATCTCATGACTTGCAATGTTAGCGTGTGGTGTGGAAAAATCAAATTATAGTCATGCATTTGTACATAAAGGAAGAAAATACCGCCTTTCATGCTCTGTTTGTAAATGGCAGTTTCGAATATCTTATATGACCAAGCATGGAGAGCAGTTGACTGTCCCGCCATCTGATTGTGAATCTCTGCATCCATTGGCGGGTACCTCTTACCCTGCATCCTGTACTTTATGGTTCGTTATAGAGGATAGGAGGAAAGTTTTTTAAGTAAAATTGAAATATGTGAAATAGTAAAACTTCCAGTCACGGAAGGCCTTCGATGTGCTTAAGTTCGTGGCAAACGGGTTTTGTAGTCACTTTCCCTAGCTGTGGGTCTTGGAGACATTTGTCACCCATCTTACGCCTCCGCGGGGAGTTAATTCTTTTTTACCACAGCCGCACTTAAGACACACCGGAGCCGAGATCGCGCACAGTAACTACCCGGGCCATTATGGCCCGTACTCATGGGTATTATTCGACTTACTGTGGCCGGCTAGCGTGGGTGCCGATCGTCAACTGTGAACTGCCCCTGGCTGGCCACACCTTATGTTGGGGCTTATAATCGGTTCACAGTCGCCGGCGAGCCTAACGCCGTAATGAGCTGCCTCGGCTATAGTCGGCCTTCTCGGTGGCTTATAATCGGCTCATTACAGTTGGCTTTAAGGGCCGTCGCGAGCAATGAGTTAACCCGCAGCAGAGGGATGCTGGAGCAAAAGTGTCTCATTGGCGAGGGCATAGATTCGCATAGTACCTGTTGGGGCTTGTCCACGTGGAGTTGCATTGTGGAGTGCTTTGAATAGAAATGCTATATGCTCAGGATTTTGTTCAACAGAAAAGGATAAAGTTAACAAGCAGCCAAGATACAAAGGAACAAGTTAAAAAGAGACAAGGCTTTTTTAAAGTGGTTCGGCACGAAAAAATGCCTACGTCCACTGATTCTCTTCGTTAATTCACTTCATATGGGCAATACAAGTTAAGAAAAGTATCGACGGAGGTGTTGGATGTTCCATGCCCTCTGGAACACCTCCCCGTCCACTGTTGACAAAATATAGGCTCCGTTGTGGAGATCTTTATGAATTACATATGGTCCCTCCCAGATTGGGTCTAGTGCTCCGGGGCGAGGGAAGATTCGCTTGAGGACAAGATCCCCTTCTCGTAAGGCACGATGCTTGACTTTGGAGTTGTATTGTGCTGCCACCTTTTGCTTGTGGGCTGCTGTTTTTAGGACTGCATCATTCCTTCTCTCCTCGACTAGATCCAAAGACATGTTGAGGAGCTCTTCGTTTTCTTCTGGGTTATAGTGGATCCTACGGTGGGAAGGCACAATGGTTTCAACTGGGAGCATAGCCTCCGATCCGTATGCCAAAGAGAAAGGAGTGTGCCCTGTTGATGTTCTGAAAGATGTGCGGTAGGCCCATAGTGCCGTAGGGAGTTCATCCACCCAAGCGCCCTTTGACTTTTCGAGCTTCTTTTTGATCAGAGTTTTCAGAATTTTGTTGACTGCTTCGACTTGTCCGTTTGCTTGGGGATATGCTACGGATGAGAAGCTTTTGCGAATTCCGTGTTCTTGGCACCAGTTGGCGAATTCCTCGCTGTCAAACTGAAGTCCATTGTCTGATATGATTTTTAGTGGGACTCCGTACCTGCACAGAACATTTTTGATTAAGAAGTTGATAACTTTCGCTGAAGATACTTTATTTAGAGGTTCTGCTTCCACCCATTTGGTGAAATAGTCGACTGCTACTATAGCATATTTGGCGCCGCCTCGACCCATTGGCAGTTCACCGATTAAGTCAATTCCCCATACTGCAAAGGGCCAAGGGCTGGTCATCTGGGTAATCTCGGTTGTTGGTAGCCGAGGGACCTTAGCAAACTTTTGGCATCTGTCACACTTCTTGACGAAATCTAAGGCGTCCTTGCTTAAGGTGGGCCAGAAATATCCGTATCGGAGTATCTTTTTTGCTAATGTTTGCCCTCCGGTGTGATCTCCGCAGCTTCCTTGATGAATGTTGGATAAGATTTCCTTGGCTTCCCTTCCGGCGACACACCTTAATAATGGGTTAGAGAACCCACGCCGATAGAGGATGTCTCCTTGTATTGTGTAGCGGGACGCTTTCCTCAAGATTTTCTTGACTTCGTTACGCCCGTCGGGTAGTGTGCCATTTTGTAGGTAGTCTCGGATGGGAGTTATCCAAGTTGCTTCTTCGGTTGCAGCTATCAGATTCACTTGTTCAAAACTCGGGATCATTTGCTTTGAGACAGTTACTGCCCCGAAGATGGCGACGTCTCTCATACTTGCTTGCTTTGCCAATTCGTCGGCCTCTTGGTTCTCTTCCCGAGGGATGTGTTTGACTAAGTAGTGGTCCAATCGGCTGAGAAGTAACTTGGTCTTCTTTAGATATGCTATGAGTCGTTCTTCTCGAGCTTGGAATTCCCCTAGCATTTGATTAACAATAAGCTGAGAATCGCTGTGAAGACACAAAGAATTGGCTCCGATCTCGATAGCAATTTCTAATCCGGCTATTACTGCTTCGTATTCTGCATCGTTGTTGGTGGCAGTGAACTCCAACCTTATAGCATAGTGCAGTTTATTTCCCCTGGGAGTGATGATTACCACACCTGCCCCCGAGCCTTGTTCGTTAGATGCACCGTCCACAAAGAGATTCCACTTGATATCTTCTGTTATTTCCAGTTGCTCCTTATCCTCGTTGGTAGTGAATTCTGCAATGAAATCAGCCATGGCTTGTCCCTTGATGGCGGTGCGAGGGTGATAGGTGATATCATATTGACTCAGCTCAATACACCATTTAAGTAGTCGCCCGGAAGTGTCGGGACGATGGAGTACCTGCCTCAGTGGTTGATTGGTTAGAACCTTGATGGAATGGGATTGGAAGTAATGACGTAGCTTTCGTGAAGTGATTAGTAAACAGTATGCTAACTTTTCGAGCTTAGGATATCTGACTTCTGCCCCAGTAAACCTTTTACTGACGAAGTAAACTGGTCGTTGCGTACGGTTATCTTCTCTTACCAAGGCAGCGCTTAGAGCGTGAGATGACACAGCAAGGTATAGGTATAATTCTTCGCCTTCGCTTGGGGTCGAGAGTACTGGTGGTTTCTGGAGGTGTTCGATTAGGTTAAGGAAAGCGGTCAAGCATTCGTCCGTCCATTCGAACTTTCCTTTATCTTTCTTTAGAGCTTCGAAAAAGGGGACGCACTTGTCCGTTGCTTTGGAGATGAATCGGCTTAGGGCAGCCACTTTTCCATTTAGGCTTTGCATTTCCTTTCGGGTGGAAGGTATCTTGATGTCTCTTAATGCTCGGACTTGTTCAGGGTTTGCTTCTATCCCTCGGGCATGGACGATGAATCCTAAGAATTTTCCTGATGACACTCCGAAGGAGCACTTTAGTGGATTCAACTTCATTCCATACTGTCGAAGTACCTGGAACATCTCGCCCAGGTGGCTTACGTGATCTTTGGCTTTCCGTGATTTTACCAGCATGTCGTCTACATATACTTCCATTGTTTGTCCTATTAGCCCTGCGAACATCTTGTTGACGAGGCGCTGGTAGGTGGCTCCTGCGTTTTTAAGTCCGAAGGGCATCACTTTGTAGCAGTACAAACCCCGGTCGGTGATGAAACTAGTGTGATCTTGGTCGGGAGCATGCATAGGAATTTGGTTATATCCTGAGTATGCATCCATAAAAGACAGGAGTTCGTGCCCGGCTGTGCTGTCTACAAGTTGGTCGATTCTGGGAAGCGGGAAGCAATCCTTTGGGCAGGCGTCATTTAGGTTGGATAAGTCAATGCAGGTCCGCCACTTCCCATTAGCCTTCTTTACTAGTACCGGGTTGGCGATCCATTCTGGGTAAATAGCTTCTCGTATGAAGTCATTGGCGAGTAGATTCTTTACTTCTTCATCGAGGGCTGCTGATCGCTCTGCCCCCATACTTCTCTTCTTTTGTTTTACGGGTGCCTTGGTAGGATCAATTTTTAATACGTGGCACGCTATGTTGGGGGAGATTCCGGTCATGTCAGCGTGTGACCAAGCGAATACATCTAAGTTGTGGCGGAGAAAATCAACGAGTTGTTCCTTCAATTCGGTTTTCAATTGCGACCCAATTTTCAGTAGCCTACTTGAGTCGTGCTTGTCTACAGATATAAACTCCATAGCCTCTGCAGGCTCGGCGGTGGCCTCCTCCTCTTTGTCCCTCGGGTCTAATTCATTGAAAGGGTCGCTGGTGTATCGAAGAGGAGGGGCTTTCTTTAGTTGCTATGCTTCAAGGCTTTTTGTGCAGAGAGCAATCTCTACACCTTTCCCTTTATCTCTCCTGTGGTTGTTGCGAAGTTCGGTTACATAGCAGTCTCGTGCAATATCTTGGTCTCCTTCCACTTCCCCTACCCCACTGTCTGTTGGAAATTTCATTTTTAGGCACCACGGGGCTAGGACAATCTGGAAGTCAGATAGGGCTGGTCTTCCTAGGAAGGCGTTGTAGGCCGAATGGTTTTCTATCAGCACAAACGTCTGTTTCCTTACAACGGAGCGGGGATGGCTTCCGATTTCAACGAAGAGGTCCAGCTGCCCGATGGGCATTTTCGCATCTCCAGTGAAACCGTGTAGCGGTTTATCGCAGGGAGATACGTCCTTCATTGACAACCTCATTTTGTCGAATGCGTGTTTGAACAGGATATTTACAGAGCTTCCAGTGTCTACCAGGATTCGGTAAACTTCGGCGGGACCGAGTCGGGCAGAGATAACCATGGGATCCATGTGAGGGTACTGTCTTCCTTCTAGGTCGCGTTTACTGAATGTGATGTCATCACTTTCTTTCCGCTTTGGGTGGCGCTCTTCTATAACCGTATTGACACAGTCTCTATTGTCTCTGAGCGACTTCCCATATCTTTCCATCTCTTTCCAACTTCTGTCTGCGATGTGTGGACCTCCTGAGATGGTATGGACCACTATCTTCTCTTGACTAGAGCTGCTAGCGTTGCGGTCGCCTCTGCCGGTCCCTGGTGAGGGTAGCCTTGGGTTTTCATTGGCAGGATCTGGAGTCCTGCCTTGACTTTTTACATAGCGTTCCAGTTTCTTTCTTCTGATGTGTTCCTCAATTAGATCTCGGAGATGATGGCATTCGTTGGTATCATGTCCGTGGGATTCGTGGAAGCGGCAGAATTTTCCAGATTTCTGTGCGCTATCTGATTCCTTCTTGTATGGTGGGCGTTTGTATCTAACTTCGCCTTGGGTGGCAAGGAAGATGTTTTCGACGGTCTCGTTCAAAGGGGTGTAAGAGTCGAATCTTGGTCCTGGCCGATATAGGCGTTTCTCTACTTTCTTGCCCCCAGCATTGTCTCTGGAATCATTTCTTCGAACGTCCCTTGCCACAGCAGGGGCATTGCCATGGGTCGTCTTACTTTGCTGTCCTGACTGCCCCTCAATGGCAGCATCCTCAAGCCTCATGTATTTCCCGGCTTCATGGAAGAAATCGGGTAAAGTAGCTGGTTTTTCTTTTGTCAATCTCCTAGCAAATTTGGTGTCCGGATGCACCCCACTGCAGAGGGCCATTAGGATAAGCTTCTCATCGGCATCTTGAACTGCGGCTGCTGCGGCGTTGAATCTGGTTAGGTATTGTTGCAGCTTTTCTCCAGGTTTCTGTTTGACGCTGGATAAGGAATAAGCGTCCTTAGGTTGCTCCACATGAATGCGGAACTGACTGATGAATTTTTCTTTCAACATTTCCCATGAGCTGATGGATCCTTGGGGTAGATGACAGAACCAGGAGGTAGCAAGATCTGCTAAGAAGAGCGGGAAGCATTTGCACAGCACTCCCTCTGTTGCTCCACTCATGAGCATATGCTGCGTGTACCTCTGTAAGTGTACAACGGGATCGGAGGTTCCTTTGTAGGGTTCCATTGTTGGCATCTTCCATTCTCGGGGGGTGATAGCAATTTCGATATTGCGGGCGAAAGGGCTGGTTACCCTAGCGCCTATCCCTCGATCTCTTTGCTCCCGTTGGACACACTCTCTGAATAAGCGTGCCATCCTTTCATCAGAATTTGGAGCGGACAGAAATGAGTTTGGTTCCGTTCTGTGGGGTTGACTCCGACCAGACAACCTGTAGGGATGGTATCGTCTATCATTCCTCATATTTTCCAGTGGCTGCCTTTGATCTTCTGGGAGCATGCTTGGGTCAGCTACAGTTGGCCCTTGCCTTGATCTTCCCCTGTTGGGTTCTGACCTAAGCACTTCCTCGGGTCCAACTTCGGGCTGAACTCTAGCTCGGCCCCGTTCATTGGTGTTCCTGTGGTTAGGCAGCATGACCGGCTCAGCTGCAGTTGACCTCCGCCCGGTACCTTCCGCGTTGGGTTCGGCACCAAACGCTTCCTCAGGCCTAACTTCGGGCTGAGCTCGGTCTCGGCTCCTACCATGGCTACCCCTGCCGTTAGCTCCTTCGAAGAAGGAAGATCTTTGCTGTCTCTGAGATCCTCCAGATTGGGACTCGCCCCATGATTCAGTGTTGCGGTTGGATTCTTCAGCGTCCCTCAAGCGTGACATGAGATGGTCTACCAAGGCTTCCTGCTGGGACGTGAAGCGGTTAGTTACTTCAACAACAACTCTGTCCAAATCTGCCCTAGTAATTGCTGCAGGCTGTTCTGTGGCAGGAGTGGCTGGGTTAGCCTGTCCTTCATTTGTTGCCGTTGCTGGAGGAGGACGGTTCACTTGATTTGTGGCAGCTGGATCAGGAAGGCTGCTGGATGCGATGTTTTTTCCTTTGTTAACATCTTTTCTCTGTTTGGGAGGCATGTTTTCCAAGCGGCGGACGATGGTGTTAGGAAAACTTGTTAAGCGGATGAAGCTGAAGCTTCGAGCTTCTAGCTCTCAATGAAAGCACCAAAAATGTTTGCACAAAAAATGGACAAACACCTCAAAGTTGTATGATTTAGTAGATCTTATGTTATTCTTAGTGATTTGGGTGATTTATGCAAATATATGAAAAGCAGGGGCTAAACTGTAAAAAGACACGCAGATTTATAGTGGTTCAGCCAGAATGTGCCTACGTCCACTTTATATGTTATTTCTCTTCTCTTGTTTTGATTACAAGTACAAAGCTTTGATACAAGTAAAAGAAAGTTGTTTGAAAGTTTTCTCCGTGCTTGAGCTCTCAAACTTGTCCCCCATTGTTGTACCCCTGCCTCTCTATTTATAGAGTGAGGTTGGGGGCAGGGGTCTTGGATGTATACAGCTGCTGGTGGGCCTGGGCTGAAGTGATCTGGCCTGGCAGTCTGGTTCGGTATTCTCTTGGTTCGGTGAAGTATGGAGTTGGTCTGGTTGGGCTTCATCCGGTGAAGTGTGGAGTGGTGAGGTTGGACCGGTGGCAGTTGCCGGATGAAGGTCTACCGAATGGACACGAGGGAGGGCTGCCGAATGGGTTATGCCGAATGGACTCGGGGGAGAGCTGCCGAATGAATCACGTCTCTGGGTCTCGAGGTCTTCCGGGTAAGAATTCACCCAACAGCTGGGTCGGTAGGAATGTGGCTCGGTTGGAAGCTAGGTCGGTAGGATTCTTAGTCGGTAGGAATCTAGGTCGGTAGGAATCTGGGTCGGTTGGAAGCTGAGTCGGTAGGAAGCTGGGTCGGTAGGAAGCTGGATTGGCTGTATGGACTCGACTATGGTCTTAATGGGCCCGGATCACTCAGGAAGCCCAGTAACTCGAATTTTGCCTATAAATACAACAAGCAGGGCTTCAGAAAAGAGATCTTCATTCTGTTTCCCTTCTTCTTCCTCACTAAGGCTACTCTGCCATTATTGTTTTGAAAACTTTGGATTGTAACTGTAAATGATTCTCATATCAATAAAAAGGAATTTTTTGGTGTGGACGTAGGCCAGAGTCAGCCGAACCACTATAAATCCACTGTTTTTTCTCCTTTCTTTTTAATTTTTACCGCTCTTCATATTTATACTCTCTACATACACCTATCTGTTATCTGTGACTATTAGTTGGTGCTTTCATTTACGTTTGGGTGTTAGTGACCAATTTTGACGCTAACATTTTGGTGCTTTCACTGAGAAAGCTAGCACTCGGGGATTCTAAAGCTTGGACTTTGGATTTAAGGGCTTAGGAACTCGGATTCTTGGAAAGCTATGGCAAAGCAATCAACAAGGAGACAAAAATCGGAAAGGAGTCAGCATGAAGGAAGTCAAGAGGCTTCCTCAGGAGCTAATCAGACCTCAGTTTTCATCACCAGAGATGAGATGGAAATGATGATGGATGCTATGTAGGAAGGGATACTGAAAAGGCAGGAGGAAATGATACAGAACCTATTCCAACAGGTTAGACTAGTTAGAGTGCAAAACCAAAGGAATGGAGTAGTAGGTGATGTTGGAAATGAGGATCACGAAGCTAGAGCGGCAGGAACGGAGGCAGTCCGGAATCAGGACCAAGGGCATGGAGTGACCGGAGTACGGGATAGAGTTGGACCATCGGGAACAGCCCCTGTACTAGGGGGCGTGCCCTCGAATCATGTAGGCTCCATTCCAGTAAGGATACCAGGCGATGTTGGGCAATTTGGCGTTAATAGGGAAGTGGATGCTCATCCAGAAGGGCAGGTTCCAGGATTCCCTTGTGGACTCGAGGGGCAGGTTGGAAACAACGGACAAAATCCATTACTTGATGACAATGACAGGTTAGTGGACGTAATCAGACGGCCTATGAGGGGAGGATTGGTGAATAGAGATTTAGAGGACGTGAACAGGAGCCCCTTCACTCCTATGATCAGGCAGGCTGGGAATTCGTCGGATTTCAAACTACCATTGCTAGAAATGTATGATGAGAAAACAAATCCCACTGTTCACCTAACAAGGTATATGAGGCACATGGAAGTACTAGGGGCATCGGAGGAAGTCATGGCATGGTGCTTCCCTTTTTATTTGATGGATATAGCGGCACTATGGTTTAGACAACTAGAAAGTGGCTTTATTGGCACATGGACGGAGCTGATTGATAGGTTTATGAGGCAATTTCGGGTCCCCATCATGAGACCTAGGAGTGTGATGACTTTGACCTTGATGAAGCAATGGAAGGGAGAATCACTTAAGGATTTCTTAACCAGATTCAATGCGGTAGTCGCTTCAGTGGATCGACCTAATCCGTCGATGATTTTAATGGCGACAGTCAGGGATTGCGGATAATTCGGATTTCAAGATATCGTTGGAGCGGGATCCACCAATGGATCTTGGGGAATTTTACCATGAAGCGGAAAGTTTTCTAAGACAGGAAGATGCGAAGGCTGAAAGAGAAGGGAGAGAGGTAGAGGTTTATGCGGTAAAAGGTGGAGGTCCGCCCAGGGAGGATTCAAACAAGGACGACAAAGGCAAAAGGAAAATGGATAGCAAAAACACATTGAAAAGGAAACGGAGGGAATTAAAATTCTCTTCTTATACGGATTTGAAGGAGACTCTAGAAAGAATTTATTTAGATACTCGAGGACGCCTCCAGTATCGAAGGCTAGCAAAGAGGGAACCCTCCGAACATGAACGGGCCGCCTATTCCATGAGCAGGATATGCATAACACAAATGACTCCAGGCATTTGATGGATAACATTGAGGAACATATAAGGAATGGTCATTTACAACAATACGTAAGGAATCGAGCTATGGTAGTGGAACATGAGCAGCCACTGCCCACATCAGACGAAGCTGGCACTAGATCTAAGCATCATCGCCTTATTATCAAATGAATGGATTTATGGCTTTGAATAAGTAGTAAACCCCAAAGTAAGGCGGCTAAGTCACTTACACATGTACAAGATCGAGGACGATCTCTAGGCATGCTCTGAGATGATGATATACCATGATGCTCGGGTTTATGAAATTTTGTTTTTTCTATTTTCTGTGAACTCTAGTTTCTTTCTTGGTACTACGGACATTCAATTTTATTTATTGTATGGACTTTTATTTTATCAATGGAACTCTGTGCTGGTTGGATTAGGAATATTAATGTAATAAATAGTACAGGTCACACGGTTACGGTACTGATCGAAGAGATGGGGCAGAAATCGCATGTCACGAGTCCCTTCGTCGGAGAGCGACGAAATGGACTCGAGAATATAAAAGTCCTCGATCGGAGAGTCGAGGCCGGAGAATATAAAAGTCCTCGATCGGAGAGTCAAGGCCGGAGAATATAAAGTCCTCGATTGGGGATTGAAGCCGGAGAAGGATACCCCACGGATTAAGTCCTTGACCGGAGAGTCGAGGCCGGAGTAGGATAAAATAACCCGGATTTGAGTTACAGGACCCAAAGAGGTCCTAGATCTGGGTATGGACCCGGCGAGGTCCCGACTTCGGATATGGACCCGGTAAGGTCCCGGATATGGATTATAGGACCCGGTGAGGTCCCGACTTTGGATATGGACCCCGTAAGGTCCTGGATATGGATTATAGGACTCGGCGAGGTCCTGGCTCTGGTATGGACCCGGCGAGGTCCCAGCTATGGATTATAGGACCCGGAGAGGTCCTGGGCTTGGATAAAATGATCCGGAGAGATCGTGAATTCGGTTAATGGATACAGAATGAATTAGGAATTGGATATTGACTTAGAACAGTCATGGATTTTGTTAATGATCCGGAGAGATCATGGATTCGATTAATGGATCTGAGGCTATTCAAAACACACCTTCCAAAGGAAGGCATGTTTTGGGAGGCAAATGTTAACCCGCCTTTTGGCAAGGCCGTAGACAGGAGGATTTAACTAAATCGGTTGCTCGGTTGTCGAGACTGGAATACGGTGGATTTTAGTCAATTGGATGAATAGACGATCAATCACGGATGGTAATCATGATTATGAAGCCGGGATTCGGCATATTCGATGGACAAAAGTCGCGGGATACTCGAAATACGAGTTTTGACAAAAGTTGAGTTGTCGTGGGTTGCCTGGAGTTTGCTTCGAGTCGTATTTGGACTTGCTTTGGATTTTCTTGATGGTTTCTCCGAGTCATCCAGGGTAATGTTTCGGGTCACCTGGAAGCTTGGTCGGTAGGAATCTGAGTCGGTAGGAATCTGGATCGTTAGGAAGCTAGGTCGGCTGGAAGCTGGGTCGGTAGGACTCCGGGTCATCTGGACTCCGGGTCGGTAGGAAGCTGGGTTGGTAGGAATCTAGGTCAGTAGGAAGCTGGGTCGACATGAAGTTGGGTCGGTAGGAATCTGGGTCGGTAGGAAGCTGGGTCGATAGGAAGCTGGGTCGGCGGGAATCTGGGTTGACGGGAATCTGGGTCGGCAGGAAACTGGGTCGACAGGAAGCTAGGTCGGCAGGAATCTGCCTCGGTAGGAAGCTGGGTCGACAGGAATCTGGGTCGGCTATAAGCTGGATCGGTAGGTATCAGGGTCGGTAGGAATCACGGTCGGTAGGAATCAGGATCGGTAGGAATCTGGATCGGCAGGAAGCTGGGTCAGCAGGAAGCTGGGTCAGGAAGAAGTTGGGTCGGTTGGAAGCTGGGTCGGTTTGAAGCTAGGTCGGTAGGAATCTGGGCTGGTAGGAATCTGGGTCGGTAGGAAGCTGAGTCGGCTGAAAGCTGGGTCGATAGGAATCGAGGTCGATAGGAACCTAGATCGGTATGAATCTAGGTCAGCAAGAAACTGGGTCGGTAGGAATTTTGGTTGGCAGGAAGCTGGGTCGGCTGGAAGCTGGGTCGGTAGGAATCTGGGTCGGTAGGAAGCTGGATCGGTTGGAATCTGGGTCGGTAGGAATCTGGGTCGGTTGGAAGCTGGGTCAGTTGGAAGCTGGGTCGGTAGGAATCTGGGTCGGTAGGAATCTGAGTCGGTTGGAAGCTGGGTCGGCTGGAAGCTGGGTCGGTAGGAAGCTGGGTCGGCTGTATAGACTCGACTATGGTCTTAATGGGCCCGGATCACTCGGGAAGCCCAGTAACTCGGATTTTGCCTATAAATACAGCAAGCGGGGCTTCAGAAAAGAGATCTTCATTCTGTTTCCCTTCTTCTTCCTCATTAAGTCTACTCTGTCATTATTGTTTTGAAAACTCCGGATTGTAACTTTAATTGATTCTCATATCAATAAAAAGGAATTTTTTGGAGTGGACGTAGGCTAGAGTCAGCCGAACCACTATAAATCCACTGTTTTTTCTCCTTTCTTTTTAATTTTTACTGCTCTTCATATTTATACTCTCTACATACACTCTATCTGTTATCTGTGACTGTTAGTTGGTGCTTTCATTTACGTTTGGGTGTTAGTGACCAATTTTGGCGCTAACAAATAGTGATACTTATTAAAGTAGAGCACTTATCATGATGTCTCAGGAGTTCGAATCCATGACCTCTAGAACATTTATCTAAAGTGTCATACCTCTAACCAGTTGAGCAAGAAGTCCTTGACTATGTTCCACTTGTTAATTAAGAATGGAGGAAAAAATAAGGAAAATGATGGATATATATTGATCCATCCATGACCATTTTTCTCCACCTCTCTTCTAGTTGTGCTTCATACTCGATCGTCTTTGAGTCTAGCATTTATTCGTTTATCATTTTGAGATCCAAACTTATCGAACAATCGCTTGTGAAAAATCCTGGATAAGGCTTTCCATCCAATGTACTCTTCTGTGAATACCAAAAGTGCTTTGATCGAAAATAAGCGACCAAACATTATCCTAAATAGAACTTCCGTTACTCAATCTGTTTCCATGGAGCATCGTGTTTTCAAAACACCTCATCTCCATACAGTCATCGAGTCATGCCCTTTTGATAGACGTAATTCAGGAAATCTATAGTCATTAATCTTATTTATCCCACTCATAGCTCAGAATCGCTCTGGTCGAAGGTAAGGTAGATGCATAATTTTTTTCATTTTTTCTAAAGTACCTTTCGCAAAAATTTATGGACTGGTATCAAGCAATCCCTGTATATAATACTTCAACGCTTATCTAATTTTCTTACTAATGTTATCGATACTACCATTTATGGGACTTGGTCCATTTAACAGTGGGTGAAATGGGTAAATTTCAAAAAGAATCCCCTATTTTGATCTTAATGAGCCTATAAAGTATATTAACTAACATTAGATCCAATCTATATATGTCAAAGTAAAGTCATATTTTATTTTATATATTTTATATTTGTAAAATTAATATTGTTAGTTAAGTTTGCCAAATATTTATTTTGAATATATCATACATATACATATACATACATACATACATACATACATGTACATAAAATGATAACTTAAAATATACATCACACTAAATATATATTATAAGCGATCTGTGTGTATGTATATATGTATATATCTATGTGTGTGCGAAATTTAGTTATGAGTATTATGTTTTATCATTTAGGTATCTGAATGGTCATACAGTTATTTATGGAGTATAAATAAATAGATCATAAATGTGAAAATTGTATATTTAATTAGGAGTGTTGCTTTATCACCTTTAGGTATGTGAAATGTCACATGGACATATATGGTGTAAACTGCAAAGGAATACATATGTATGATTGCAAAGGAATACATATATATGACATGATAACATTATACACACACATATCCACACATAAACATATGGATATTGAGATTATATCTATTGTATATATACATATATATCATACTTACTTAAGCATATGATAAATTCATGTGCATATTAGATATAAACGGCTAAGTATACACATATGTTTAAATATACTATAATATATGTGTATGGTATGTATATACATACTAATAGTACCATATATATGGCTTAGACACACACACACACATGTATATATTATATATTGCCATTTTAATATATATATATGTCTAATTTCAAAAATAAATAAATATAGTTAGAATTGAACATATATTTAAAATGGTTGACTAAGTAGAATGTATAGATTTGAATTATATATATACACATAGAGTTTTCTTAATTCATTAATTTTGACCAAGTCAAGAATATTATAAATTTAAATTTCAAACAAAAGGACCATTTCAAAATATCTTTGATTCAAACAATTAAAAAATATAGAATATAAATCATTTATATATATTTAATTTATAATATAAATGTAATATTATTTTTAGCCTATAATTTTAATAAAATTATAAACATGAATTTAATTATATATTATATTTTAAAACTAATTTAATATTATATTTAAAATATATAATGGTCGATTAGAATACTACATACATAAAAAAAATATAAAATATTTTTCGTTTATAATTTATTTTATAGTTTTAAACAAACAAACTTAATTTAAATCCCGATTATTGAACAAAATTATTTGTATAAATGGCAATACATGTATGTATATTTGGGGTTGACGTATGTAAGCATTGGATACTACCTGAATAGATCTTGCCCTATGCAGCAACTCGGCTCATGAATAACATCCTAGATTCCTTGAACCACCACTCGATGTTGCTAGAATCGAATGAACCGCTTTACTTTAATTTGACGTTATTTGGGTGGAAAATAAGTTTGGGCTGGGGGAGCAAGATGATAGTAGTCAAGGGAGAGGAGCAAGAAAAGAAAATTCAAGTGAATGAATGTGGAAGGTTTTGTAACAACTCACACTTCCAAACACACTAATTCAACGCCAAAAGTTATCATTTGAACTCACGTCATGCCAAAAAGTACGGATCGTTATATTTTGATTTATATGGTATAAAGATGAATTAAATTTTAAGCACCCTACACTTTCAGATCTCACAACGGAAGGAACAAAATATAGGTATGTGAAATAACCAAATCATCTATGTTTGAAACAACTTCCCGATGAAATCCAATGGAAATATAATAAGTACTAGGTTGACAAATGTAATAATATACATAAGGAATGACTATAGATAAAGTAACTTTAGAGCGCATGGTAACCTCCTTCATGTATCTTTCTCCTACTTTTCACACTACACTAATGTCAACCTATAAGTAGGTATGAAGAGGGAAAAATGGAGGGGGTCAGACATAGTCTGGCGAGTAAGAAGTATCACCAGTGGAATGATGCTAATAGAGAGATAAATTATCATTTATAATCTACACAACTTAAGGGCATATACTTGTATATGTGTACTACATCTAGCAAATTAGCCAATAGACACAATATAAGGGAACAACCTATAATATGCCTCGAATCCAATAATAGCCCACGTGGATTCCCACCCAAAGCTTGAACATCCAAAAACTAGTTAGACCTACAATACATCGAGTATATAGTCTTGATGGTAAACAACTTATACAACATAAGATATCAAGTGTATATTCTCGATGGTGGACCACCTAACTCTAAATTGAGTAAACAATATCAAAGGTAAACCATCTAATTATACATTAAGTAAACAATCTCAAAGGTAAACTACCTAAGACATACACCTAGTATACAATCTCGATGGTTAACTACCTATCAAAGCATCGAGTACACAAGCTCGATTGTAAACGTGTTAGCGCTTCATATCATTCAACTAATAGCATATAAGGATTGATAGGAAATTCGAATTCCCTGTAGGCACATCCACCCAAAAATTGTAAATCATACTAACACGGATATCCCTAGTCTCCCAATAGTCTGCAAGGTAAAATATGCAACCGTGGCACTAAGAATAACAATAAAAGGAACTAATTGTGATACATCGCACGCCCACGTTGAATATCATGTTCAAGACATTCCTACTTGGCCTGCACTAGGTCCAGTTTCAACCCGGACTAATGCAGATTTCTAGTCGATGGGAAAATGTCAGTAGTCGATTGGTGCTAGTTGATTGGTGCTAGTTGATTGAACCATTTTCCAGTTGACTGGATGCCTGTAAAATTCACTAGTTTTCTTTTTCTGTAGACTAGAACGTCGTTTCTGATCACTAAAACTTCGCTCCTTCCTCTGCATTATTTCCTCCTTTTCACTAGTGGACTAGAATTTTTTCCTAGTCATCTCCTCGCTTGTAACATGTGTTCCAGCACTACAAAGTTCACTGTTTCAGCCGTTTTTTACAATTTCATCCTATCTTATTTTTGGACATCAATTTTGATGCGGAATTCATTATAAATTCATTATATTATTTATCCACACTTACTAACATCATATAGTGTATTCTGAAGATTATAAAGTTATATACCTTGATTACAATTCATTTCCAATGTAAATATTACAATTAAATTATATAAACTACACTATGATTGATATATTCTCAAAGTTAAACTATATTAATCTATAAAGATTATGGAATTATTTCATTAATCTTTTCTACAAAGCCGAGGATAAATTATACATGTGTCAAATTAACTAAATCAACCCTCTTCCTAATTTATAGCAATTTAATTATTAAATTGATAGTCAAGGGTATTCCAATTTATCCAATTCATGTATGTTATTAACTTAAAACATCAAATCAATTTTTAAGTCATATTTCTAAACGTAAATATATGTTTAAAGGAAATTTATGCGTATATAATAACATAACAATTTTATAGATAATCCCACTCACCTCAATTCGCTCCTTTGATTAATTTTTGGTAGAACTTCCGAATTCCCTTCTTTGGTTTGATTTTATTTAGCATCTCTTTTCTTCTATTTGGCTTGCTAATGTTTGGATTAGATTCCCTTTTTCTATTCAATTTGCTATTTTATTTAGAGAATTTTGATTTGGAATTGCAGAAGAAGTAGAGAAAGAATGGAGTTTTGAGTTTAGGTTGAGCGACAGTTGCAAAATGAAGAAGATTATCGAGTGAATTAGGATTACAAACTTCTCTTATATAAGCACAAATCCCGAAATACCCTTTGCCCATTCCGGTTTCTGACCAGTTTTGCCTCAAAATGCATGCTATAGTAAACAATTTGTATCTTCATTATTGGATGTTTGTTTTTGACGTTTATATATGAATTTGGGACAGAAAATCTACTAGACATAATGGAAAAGTCAAATTTCTCAAATTCGTTCATTTGTAGAAATTCAGTATGTAAAAATACAAAAATGTCCTTTTTAATTGATTATTTACTTTTTATTAAAAATCAAGATGTTACGTTCTCCCCTTTTAAAAGAATTTCATCCCTAAAATTCCAAGAGATGGAAAATAAAACTCATAAAATTAACCATATAATAACAACCACATTCATGTGCAAGATATACATGTAATGACCAAGTATTTCAGTCATTTGAAATTCAGATATTTAATTGATTTTAAATATTTACAAGTAAATTTTATAAGTTGAATAACTAATATTTTCAATATAGTAATTTAATTGGACAATTAAATTGTTAATTAAATATTTGAAATTTTGGAAATGATTTATAAAGTTGAATTAAATTCTATTTGAATTAGAATGATGTTAGAGAACTTTTGAAATTGAATTAAAAGTAAATTTATAGAAATTGAATATTTTAATATTTAATTAACGTGTAAAAATAGTCATTTTTCAAACAGTCTCGGATTTCGACGAAACAAGTTTCATTGGATTCGTAAAGTTATATTATTGTAGGATTTCAAATTTTGTGTCAATCGGATTTACGGTTTAGTCGTGGCAAGCTAAAACGCATAGAAATTCATTTAAGTGAATTTTCAATTTAAATAAGTCGATTCGAAAACCTATCTTCCAAATACGATTGAATTGGCTCCCGATATACATTCCATTTTGTTTGGAATAGTGTTAAAACATTATAAACGCCAGGCGGCACACTTTTATTGGAGTTCGAAAATTTTCGGAAGAATAGTGCGCGAAATTTTTTATAAAAGGACACAACATTTTTTCATTTGCAACAAACCCTAAAGTAGCTAGGGCTAGCCGCCACCTTGATATTGAATGGCCAGAAATGCACGATTTTCTCTCTTCGATCTCTTCCAATCCATCCATTTTTACGAAAATTCTTCAACTATAAAAGTGAAGAGCACGTCGAGAGCTTCGATTTCAACGGTGGTGATCGTTTGATTCGCGACGTGGAGAGAGCTAGGGGCCCGCATTCGTTCGATCTTTGGGCGCGTTTATCTATGCATGGAGGAGGCCGAGCTCCATGATGTTGTGGCCGAAGGAGGTGCTCGCATAGGGCATCGAAATGGCAGCGTCTGATCGTCGTCAAATTGAACGATGGTGGAGTATAATTAAAAGAGGAGAGGGCGGCCATGGGTTCGGTTGCATGAGATGAACGAACGTGGAAGAAGATGGAACGGGCGGCCAGGATTTGATGGATCTGAAATGAACGGCCGAGATGAAATTTAGGTTTTAAAATAAAATAAAAATTGAAATTAATTTATATGATTAAATTCGTATAAACTTAAAAAAGGCATAATTTCTTCATACGAGGTCCGTTTTTCACGAAAGAAGTTGCGTTGGGTTCGTATTGACGAGCACTACATTATAGAGCTAGTTTGAAGTTGATTGGAGCTAGTAAAAATTCAGGAAAAAATTAAACGCCTGTTTAATTTTATCCGGAATAAAACAATGCAACTGCTATTGGAACCTAGGTGAGTACAACTCACTCTTTCCGACTCACTGATATTTTTATATAAGTGAGAAATAAATTTATTTATGATGATTGATGATTGTTTGGATGAGATATGATATATTATCTATATATTGATTGGTATTTGGATATATTCCTGCTTATTGGAGCAGATGAGACCCTATACGTTCCTGTGTATGAGGGGATGACCTTTTGTACGCGCGTCTGCCTCGAAGCGGACATTGTACACATATTCTAATATGTATATTTGTTGCAGGTGACAGGTTGGAGGGATCCAACTGGATTCCTCACCAGTATTGGTTTTATTTACAGATATTGTGATTTATGCTGTTATCATATGATATATGATGTTTTAGATGCCGTGATTGATGTATTTGGTGCTGTTGCAACATTGGGCCTATTTTTGGAAATTTAAAATTATTAAAGTGATGATTTCCAAATTAAAAAGTATTTTCAAGTGATTTTGAAAATAGATGTTTTATTTATTTTTGAATTGTTAAGGAATGAATTTATTTAAATAAATAAAGGTTATAATTTTTATGTTATAAAAATTATGATTTTTGTGAAATGGAATCAAAATGTGATTTTTGGAATATGAATGAACTATTTTGTAAATATAGTTTAAACTTAGATTTTGACTTATTATAAACAGTTTATATATAGATTAGATTTATAAAATTGAATTTTTATAAATCAAAAGTGATGGAATTATAAAGGAGTTTTGTAAGTGTTAAAATGAAGTGATAATTGAATCCTATAAGTAAATTAGCTTTATAGATATATGAATCGATGAAGTTATAAAAAGAATGAATTTGCAAATAAATGAATTATAAGTAAATTAACTTATAATTGGATTGGCATATAAACGAGATAAATGAGTTTGGTTAATAAAGGGATTTTATAAATTGAAGTTTTTATAAAATAGAAATGTGAATTTATAAACATTGTTTTTTAAATGTGAAATCAATTGAATTTGATAAGTTAAATATAGAAGTTATTAAAGGAATTATGTTCACGATTTTGGACAGTGGATAATCCTTTAATAAATGTGTAGAAGTATTGAATTGGTTAAGGAATTATATTCACGATTTTGGACTGTGAATAATCTTTTAAATTAAATAAATGTTTTGAAAAGTGATATTATTAAATGGAGTTAAATGGTTTGAAGATGTTTTAAAATGTGTTAAGTATCGAATACATAGATTTCAACATTCATTGTTGAAATAGACGTTTTTGAGAAGTAAGGAAATGATAGACTATAACACTGTTGTTATAGTAAATGATTTTCGAAAGGAAATATTTTGTATAGTATATGGGATTTATATATCTATCTTATTTTCGAATCCCTATACTAGTGATTTTGGGTTGTCGTAACAATGTTTTACGCAACATTCGTTTTGACCCAAATAAATATATTTAAGAGAATGTTTCTCTTAAAGAATAGAATATATACTTAATCATGATTTAAGTATATGTAATATTTTCTAAGTGTTGAATATAAATTGAATTGTGAATTACTTATTATTAAATAAGTATATGGAAATGTTTTCCAATATAGAATAATGAAATGGTTTGAGATTATATCCTTTTTAAAGATAATTTGAAGTGAATATTTGGCAAGTGATTTAATTAATAAAAGATTATTTAAAAGGGCCTAGCGATTGCTTATGGTGCTAAATATTTGTTTGTTGCTTGATAGTTAAATAACCGACTATCAAATTTGGCCATTTTAGTTCCTCGACTTGATGTGGGAACTATTTAGTCGTACACTAAGTAGGTAGCCATCTGTGTAGGCTTGATTATCGTTTGTGTTGAGGATGTTGATTCGTGTAGTACGGAGTATTACTCCAATCTATCGAGCTTCCTTCTTGGCCCAAAGGATAGCAAGTTGAACGTTGGAAACGTGATAAGTCTACGAGACTTAGTTTCTGTGTGAGGTTAAGAAACGCTTTTGCGTTGTTGGTGTGAAGAGACCGGGATCGGTTTATCCAAAAACCACTTCGGACCAACATTTATGCGACGATTGTGCAGGTTGGTTATGATGATATTGATATTTAGGATTTTCATAGTGGAGGACTGCTTGTTGATCGTTTGGGGTTAAAATCCCAATATACATCCAGCAGCAGTGGTCTCTTCATTATGAAATATCCAATGCTAGGACTATTCGCTACTAATCCTAGGGATTTCCCGATAGGATGTGGTAGGAAAGTACCTTCGGTTTGTCCTGTTCCTGGACAACTTGTATGGACGTATGTCTGACATTGCATTTTCTACGATTACGTACATTGGTTTTTACAATCGTACATCTGTTTGGTGGCGGAGAAGGCAACTTCTCTTTGCTTAACACCCTTTCTTGAGACGTACGAGCTCAAGAGTTGTATTTTTGTGGAAGGCAATTAGTAGTCAACGGAAATAGCCATGTGGCATTCAAAGTGATGTGATATGTGATATGTGAAAGGTAATCGTTACCTCATGCCTCATCAACCGGAAATGACCGAAACAGGGTTAGATGCGGCAAGTCTAAGTGGGTCGCTCCCAAGTAGGATATGATCATCCTCTTCTAGATATATCTTTACACGCTATGATGTCGTGTATCTGATTATTGTGGTTTGTATGCTATGAGGGCCTTCGGAAAAGGTCGGTAACGACCGGAGGATGACATATTCGGTACTATCTAGTTACAGAGATAGGCCGGTCTTGTGTTGGTAGAGGGCAGATGTTCTGTGCCTCGGGACATCCATCTAGAGGTGTACCCATCGGAAAGTAGTCCCTTCACCTAGTCATTTGTATGGAAATCCAAACTTCGCTACGTGCCTGCCATTTTGATTGTATTACCCATTTTGGGCTATATGCTGGAATTTAATCAATGTAACAATTTCGGCTATGATTAATACTATTTGTATACTAGACACTAGTATAATATCAGATGATTTGATATGAAATGTTTTAGTTATCATAAGGTAAAAACATGTCCGTGTTTATGTGTGGGCGTGTCTTACGAAATACTTTTGTTTTGAAAGGAAAAGTTTGGTAATTTAATAAATTCAGTTAAGTGTGTTACTCACGCTGGTTTACCAGACTTATCCAGGCATTCTTCCTTTTCCATGCTCGGGTTAGACCGAGTATATTTACAGGTTCAGATTTGGTGCTTTTGGAGCTTCAGCAGGAGAGCTAGAGATCTTCATTTTCATATACACGTATCTGTTTTGATTATCCGCTGCTTAGTTGTTGTATATTATCAGCAATTGTAAGGACAGATTATTATAACTGTCCAGGCTGATAATAAGTGATTGATTGTTGAACTCTGATTGATGTATGTATATACAGTTTCGGTTTTGTAAAGATCATTGATATGATATTATATGTTTTCCACTGCAATGTGAGATTTTGTATTGTTTTGTTTTGTTTTATCTTTTCTCTTTCTTCTCTTCTCTTCTTCTCTCTTCTTTTCTTTCTCATGACTTTCCATCGGTCTGTGATTTTTGGGTCGGACATATGGGGTTTATGTCGATTCAAAGGGTATTGATTTGTGGGTCGTCACAGTTGGTATCAGAGCTTATATTTAGTATATTCCTAGGCTTTGATGTGTACTCGGTATAGACAGGGACAGTAGCATCCTAGATTGAGTTTGAGTATTATATATATACGAACGCATATTTGTTAGTGATATAAAATGTTTTATATTGTGTTTACTTATCCGTTGAGTTGTTTGTGAATTCTGGTTGGTATGTGGGATGCCATATTATCGATAGGAATTTCTAAACACTTAAACGAGGCAAGTCGACATAGTATTATTTTTAAATTGGGTAAATGAAATAATTTTACCTCGATTATATTTTATATATAAAGGATAATTTTCAGAAATTATTATAGTGTATATGAATTGATTGTTTCGTTGTTTGAAAATGTAAATACATATAAGTTAGTAAAAGCTGTTTGAATAATCTAAATGAAAACAACAATTGTAAAATAATAAATTATATAAGCAAATAAATTATAAAGTATGGAATTATAATTAAAATGATATACAATTGTGAAATAATCTTATATATAAGAAATGAAACTACTTGAGTATATTTATAAATATGAGTTGTAAATAAAAAAATGGATTTATACCAAGAATTTGAAAATTTGAATCCCATTTATTTTGAAAATTGTTTTTCAAAGTTAAAGAGATTATATTATTATAAATCTAAATAAGATAAATGAATTTGGAATGAATCTTATATAAGTGAAGTGAAATAGTGAAATTATATAAGTAAGAATTTATAAATGTGATTTATAAATAAAAAAAAGGATTTTTAAAAGAATATAAAGCATTGAATTCACTACTGTTGCTTGGAAATAATAAGGGTGATGACTGCAGCATCATCGGTATCATTTTCGAGTTTCTGTGTGATGGATTTGCTACCAATAGTAAATTGAAATTGAAGCTTTGTTGTGATAAACAAATTTGAATTTAAAATCGAAGTTGAAATTGATGAATATAAGTAAAATGACTTTTGAAATAAAAAATTAATTTTGGTAAAGTAAAGTTAAATCCAATTGAGTTAGTAAGTGAATTATATAAATTGGAATTTAACTAAAGGAAAGTTAAATAAAGTGAATCGGATTTGAACCGGATTAGATAAGTGATTATATAATATGAATTTGAAAGTTTAAATAATAATAAGTTGTAAAACTTATAGAATGAGAAAATGTAAGTAAAACCAATTGTCAAAATGGTTAAAAAAAATTGTTAAGCAAAACAAAATCTGAATTTGAGTAGTGATATGAAATTTGACTTAAGTAAAAGTTAAATAAAATGACTTTAGAAATGAAATCTAAGTTAAGTTAAATAAAATAGAATTCGAATTAAATTAGAAGTGAACTTAAGTTGTATAATGGAAGTAAATGCAAGTGAAAGAAAAAAATTGAAATATAACTTAAGTGATGTTGAATGAAGTTGAACTTGATATCAAAATGGATAAATTAGTAAATAAAATATGGATTAAATGTTAATCAATCGAATGTAAATAAACTGATATGGAATATGGATGTAAGTGTTATTTCATTTAAAGCTAATTAAAATGGTTAAATCAAATTGAATGTAAAGTAAAGTAAATTTAATAAATTTGGTAATGTTGGATATGCATTGGTTGTTAGATGGTTGTTGGTTGATTGAATAGAAACTCATTAAATGTTAATGAAATTGAATTAATCAAACTGGAAGCTAAATAATTGAATTCAAGTTAGAAGTAAGTGAATCTAAATAGAATTGAATTTAATTTAAGGGGCATTTCACTAGAAGGACAAACTTTGCAGTCCAATTAGTTTCTAGGACACACATTCAAAGAAATTACTTTCAAGGCCAAAGTCAGCAGAATAATTACTTTCAAGGACAAAGTCAGCAGTCTAATTACTTTCAAGGACAAAATTTCATAGGTTTTTAGACCCTAGAAACTAATTATTTTACGTTTTATCCTTGAAAGTAATTATTTCAGTTGTGTGTCCTAGAAACTATTTCCACTTACTAAAGAGGCCCTTGTGGCTAATTTCCACTTAATTTAATTTGGAAGTGAACTAAAATGAATGTAAATTAGTGAATGTAAACTAATTGAATTTGAATAAATGAATGTTAGTAAAATCCAATATTAATGAATCAAATGTGAATAAATTGAAAACCAATTCAATGAATATTAATAAGAAATGAATGTATATTGTTTTGGTTATGGATTAATTGGATTGATATTGGTTATTGGATGTTGGTTGGATGATAGTTGTTTGATGATTGGATTTGTTGCTTTTGATTGCATTTGATATATTGGCATATATAGTTGTTGTATTGGTATATGTTGTATATTGATATTATTTCCATATATGTTTCTCATTTTTTTGTTGAGTTTGTAGGTGTGGATGGCATTTGCTTCACATTTGGAGCTCGCTTTCGCGCTATATTAGCCATATATGCTCGCTAATAATAAATAAGGTACATATCTCGGATTACATATTGGACTTTTATTTTTTTCCCTACGGGATGCCTCATCCTCGATGATGAGATGTATATTTGTGATATATATATATATATATTGTGATCCTGCTACGATCGAACCGCGCAAAGGAGACCATGGCGAATTTTTTTTGAAAATTTAAAGCGTTAGAAAATTTTGAGAAAATTTGAAAAAAAATTGATAACTAAAATTTTGATTTTGAATTAAAAGTTAAACGATATTAGTTGGTTTTGAAAAGAATAACTAAGTATGATTTGAAAACTTAGAGAAGTTTTATAAGAAGTTTAATGAATGGAATTTTGAAATGTTAAAATGTTTAAATGATTTTGGTAATCTAAGTTGAACGAATTATTTTGAAAAATTTATAGATTTTGTGACTTTTTCTTACTTGGTAATTTCGAGGACGAAATTCTTTTAAGTAGGGGAGAATGTAACGATCCAGAATTTCAGTCATTTGAAATTCGAATATTTAATTGATTTTAAATATTCATAAGTAAATTTTATAAGTTGAATAACTAATATTTTGAATATAGTAATTTAATTGGATAATTAAATTAATAATATAATATTTGAAATTGTGGAAATGATTTATAAAGTTGAATTAAATTCTATTTGAATTAGAATGATGTTAGAGAACTTTTGAAATTGAATTAAAAGTAAATTTATAGAAATTGAATATTTTAATATTTAATTAACGTGTAAAAATAGTCATTTTTCAAACAGTCTCGGATTTTTATGAAACCAGTTTCATTGGATCCGTAATGTAATATTATTGTAGGATTTCAAATTTCGTGCAATCGGATTTACGGTTTAGTCATGGCAAGCTAAAACGTGTAGAAATTCGTTTAAGTGAATTTTCAATATAAATAAGTCAATTCGAAAACCTATCTTCCAAATACTATCGAATTGGCTCCCGATATACATTCCATTGTGTTCGGAATAGGGGTAAAACATTATAAACGCTAGGCGCCACGCTTCGATTGGAGTTCGAATCGGATGAATAGTGAGCGATATTTTCTATAAATGGACACAACATTTTTTCATTTACAACAAACCTTAAAGCAGCTAGGGCTAGCCGCCACCTTGATATTGAATGGCCAGAAATACAGGATTTTCTCTCTTCGATCTCTTCCAATCCATCCACTTTTACGAAAAGTCTTCAACTATAAAAGTGAAGAGCACGTCGAAGCTTCGATTTCAATGGTTGTGATCGTCTGATTCGTGACGTGGAGAGAGCTTGGGGCCCACGTTTGTTCGATCTTTGGGCACGTTAATCTATGCATGGAGGAGGCCGAGCTCCATGATGTTGTGGTCGAAGGAGGTGCTCGCATAGGGCTTCGAAATGGTAGCATCTGATCATAATCAAATTGATCGATGGTGGAGTATAATTCAAAGAGGAGAGGGCGGCCATGGGTTCGGTTGCGTGAGTTGAACGAACGTGGAAGAAGATGCAACGGGCGGCCAGGATTTGATGGATCTGAAACGAACGGCCGAGATGAATTTTAGGTTTTAAAATAAAATAAAAATTGAAATTGATTTATATGATTGAATTCGTATAAACTTTAAAAATGCATAACTTCTTCATATGAGGTCTGTTTTTGACGAAACAAATTGCGTTGGGTTCGTATTGACGAGCACTACATTATAAAGCTGGTTTGGAGTTGATTGGAGCTAGTGAAAATTTTGGGTAAAATTAAACGCCTGTTTAATTTTATTCGAAATAAAACAATGCAACTGCTATTGGAACCTAGGTGAGTACAAATCACTCTTTCTGACTCACTGATATTTTTATATAAGTGAGAAATAAATTTATTTATGATGATTGATGATTGTTTGGATGAGATATGATATATTATCTATATATTGATTGGTATTTGGATATATTCCTGCCTATTGGAGCAGATGAGACCCTATACGTTCCCTTGTATGAGTGGATGACCTTTTGTATGCGCGTCTGCCTCGAAGCAGACATTATACACATATTCTAATATGTATATTTGTTGCAGGTGACAAGTTGGAGGGATCCAACTGGATTCCTCACCAGTATTGGTTTTATTTACAGATATTGTGATATATGATGTTATCATATGATATATGATGTTTTGGATGCCGTGATTGATGTATTTGGTGTTGTTGCAACATTGGGCCTATTTTTGGAAATTTAAAATTATTAAAGTGATGATTTCCAAATTAAAAAGGATTTTCAAGTGATTTTGAAAATAGATGTTTTATTTATTTTTGAATTGTTAAGGAATGAATTTATTTTAAATAAATAAAGTTATAATTTTTATGTTATAAAAATTATGATTTTTGTGAAATGGAATCAAAATGTGATTTTTGGAATATGAAATGAACTATTTTGTAATTATAGTTTAAAGTGAGATTTTGACTTATTATAAACAGTTTATATATAGATAAGATTTATAAAATTGAATTTTTATAAATCAAAAGTGATAGAATAATAAAGGAGTTTTGTAAGTGTTAAAATGACGTGATAATTGAATCATATAAGTAAATAAGACTTATAGATTTATGAATCAGTGAAGTTATAAAAAGAATGAATTTGCAAATAAATGAATTATAAATAAATTAACTTATAATTGGATTTTGGCATATAAATGAGATAAATGAGTTTGGTTAATAAAGGGATTTTATAAATTGAATTTTTTATAAAATAGAAATGCGAATTTATAAACATTGTTTTATAAATGTGAAATCAATTGAATTTTATAAGTTAAATATAGAAGTTATTAAAGGAATTATATTCACGATTTTGGACAGTGGATAATCCTTTAATAAATGTGTAGAAGTATTGAATTGGTTAAGGAATTATATTCACGATTTTGGACAGTGAATAATCATTTAAATTAAATAAATGTTTTGAAAAGTGATATTATTTAATGGAGTTAAATGGTTTGAAGATGTTTTAAAATGTGTTATGTATCGAATACATAGATTTCAACATTCATTGTTGAAATAGACGTTTTCGAGAGGTAAGGAAATGATGAACTATAACACTGTTGTTGTAGTAAATGATTTTCGAAAGGAAATGTTTTGTATAGTATATGGGATTTATATATCTATATAATTTTCGAATCCCTATACTAGTAATTTTGGGTTGTCGTAACAATGTTTTACGCAACATTCGTTTTGACCCAAATAAATATATTTAAGAGAATGTTTTCCTTAAAGATAGAATATATACTTTATCATGATTTAATTATATGTAATATTTTCTAAGTGTTGAAAATAAATTGAATTGTGAATTACTTATTATTAAATAAGTATATGGAAATGTTTTCCAATATAGAATATTGAAGTGGTTTGAGATTATATCCTTTTTAAAGATAATTTGAAGTGAATATTTGGCAAGTGACTTAATTAATAAAAGATTATTTAAAAGGGCCTAGTGATTGTTTATGGTGCTAAATATTTGTTTGTTGCTTGATAGTTAAATAATCGACTATCAAATTTGTCCATTTTAGTTCCTCGACTTGATGTGGGAACTATTTAGTCGTACACTTAGTACATAGCCATCTGTGTAGGCTTGATTATCATTTGTGTTGAGGATGTTGATTCGTGTAGTGCGAAGTATTACTCCAATCTATCGAGCTTCCTTCTTGGCCCGAAGGATAGCAAGTTGAAAGTTGGAAACGTGATAAGTCTATGAGACTTATTTTCCGTGTGAGGTTGAGAAACGCTTTTGCGTTGTTGGTGCAAAGAGACCGGGATCGGTTTATCCGAAAACCACTTCGGACCAACATTTATGCGACGATTGTGCTGGTTGGTTATGATGATATTGATATTTAGGATTTTCATAGTGTAGGACTGCTTGTTGATCGTTTGGTGTTAAAATCCCAATATACATCCAGTAGCAGTGGTCTCTTCATTATGAAATATCCAATGCAAGGACTATTCGCTACTAATCCTATGGATTTCCCGACAGGATGTGGTAGGAAAGTACCTTCGGTTTGTCCTGTTCCTGGACAACTTGTATAGACGTATGTCTGACATTGCATTTTTTGCGATTACGTACATTGGTTTTTACAAACGTACATCTGTTTAGTGGTGGAGAAGGCAACTTCTCTTAGCTTAACACCCTTCCTTGAGACGTACGAGCTCAAGGATTGTATTTTTGTGGAAGGCAATTAGTAGTCAATGGAAATGGTCGTATGGCATTCAAAGTGATGTGATATGTGATATGTGAAAGGTAATCGTTACCTCAGGCCTCATCAATCGGAAATGACCGAAATAGGGTTAGATGCGGCAAGGCTAAGTGGGTCGCTCCCAAGTAGGATATGATCATCCTCTTCTAGATATATCTTTACATGCTATGACGTAGTGTATCTGATTATTGTGTTTTGTATGCTATGAGGGCCCTCGGAAAAGGGCGGTAACGACCGGAGGATGACATATTCGGTACTATCTAGTTACAGAGATAGGCCGGTCTTGTGTTGGTAGAGGACAAATGTTTTGTGCCTCGGGACATTCATCTAGAGGTGTACTCATCGGAAGGTAGTCCCTTCACCTGGTAATTTGTATGGAAATCCAAACTCCTTACGTGCCTGCCATTTTGATTGTATTACCCATTTTGGGCTATATGCCGGAATTTAATCAATGTAACAATTTCGGCTATGATTAATATTATTTGTATACTAGACACTAGTATAATATCAGATGATTTGATATGAAATGTTTTAGTTATCGTAAGGTAAAAACATGTCTGTGTTTATGTGTGGATGTGTCTTACGAGATACTTTTGTTTTGAAAGGAAAAGTTTGGTAATTTAATAAATTCAGTTGAGTGTGTTTCTCATGCTGGTTTACCAAACTGATCCGAGCACCCTTCCCTTTAAATGCTCGGGTCAGACCGAGTATATTTACAAGTTCATATTTGGTGCTTTTGGAGCTTCAGTAGGAGAGCTGGAGATCTTCATTTTCGTGTACACGTATCTGTTTTGATTATCCGCTGCTTATTTGTTGTATATTATCAACAATTGTAAGGAAATATTATTATAACTGTCCAGACTGATAACTAGTGATTGATTGTTGAACTTTGATTGATGTATGTATATACAGTTTCTGTTTTGTAAAGATCATTGATATCATATTATATGTTTTCCGCTACGATGTGAGATTCTGTATTGTTCTGTTTTGTTTTCTCTTCTCTCTTTCTTCTCTTCTCTTCTTCTCTCTTCTTTTCTTTCTCATGACTTTCCATCAGTCTGTGCTTTTTGGGTCGGACATGTGTGGTTTATTGTTGATTCAAAGGGTACGGATTTGTGGGTCGTCATAATACATTCACACCATACCACAATCAAAGAAATCCAAATAATTCGTATTAAACATATTCAATTCCCGACATTCCTTGTAATATAAGATGTGATAAACATACATATACCAACTATGACCTGAATATAGATAACATTATATAGCAACGGAAAATTAGGTGCAATTAAATAATACACATCCATTAAATCAACATATGTCACGAATATGGCATGTGATAAAGCGTAAACTCCGTTAATGCAACTCCTATATGAATACAAAACCATAAAATATAAATATGGATTCAAAACATCTAAACATATACTGATAATTTCTCTATGTATGTTATGTTATATACAATAAATCAAGCCATATAACAAAACATAAGTCGCATAACAAAGCATTCCACACTATCCAATTTCTAAATTTAGCTAAGTAAACAAAATAGGGAAAACATATTAGAAAAGTGTAAGGGATGGGAAGCTCTAATCTTTTCCTCTTGCTCCTAAGTACTCCAAGCCAGATCATTTCCCCATTGGACTCTAACCTGTTTAACTACTTTATTTCGTATTTGCTTTGTCCCATGCTCATTGATGCGAGGAGAAGCATGATGGACAAATGACTCTCTCTCCACTTGAACCTCTTTTAATTTACTCAGCTCAACCACAGTGGTTAAATCATGTAAACATTTTCTCAAGTGCGATACGTGGAAAATGTCATGAACGCCCGCCAACTTTTCAGAAGTTTCACCATATATGATAATTTCTCTACTCTCTCCAAAATCAAAAAAGACACTATAAATTTCGATGCGAACTTTCAAAAATTACCAAATCTCATAACATGTCTCCTACTGTGAACGCCAACTCCCCACATCTCCTATCAGCATACGTATTTAACCTGTCTTGCGTAGTCTTCATCTACCTACGGATCTATCCACTTTCTCTGAAGTTTCTCAAACAATGTGCGACCCAAGAATAAACCTATGTGTATTGTCCCACCAATAAGATGGACATCTGCTTGGTCTTCCGTATAATGCCTCGAATGGTGTCATTCCAATAATCACCTAATAGCTATTATTATAAGCAAACTCTACTAACGACAAGTGGTCTTCTCAAGAACCTCGAAAGTCCAAATTGCACATCCACAAAAAATCTTCTAACACCCGATTTACCCCCTCGATCAGTGCATCTGCCCATAGATAATATGTTGTACCCAAATTTAGTTCACTGCGTAAAATCCTAAAGAATCATCCATAATTCATTAGTAAAAACTTGATCTACGTCATCGACAATACTTGAAGAAACTTCGAGCAGTAATACTACTTCCTACATATATAAGATCGCCAAAGATGCGACTGTCCTCATACTGTTAATCAAAATAAAATGAGAGCATTTGTTAAGTCGATCGACAATGACCCAAACATTCTCATTTCTTCTTCTGCTCCTAGGTAGCCCAACAATAAAATTCATAGAGATACTTTTCAATTTCCATTATGGAAAATCTAAAGAATGTAATAATCCACCAGGATTTTCTTCTCTGATTTTACCCTCTGACATGTCACACACTTTGAAACAAATTTTGTTACACGTCTCTTCATACTCGGCTAGTAAAATACCCTCTTCACATCTCAATACATTTTATCACCATTGGGATTAATAGTCATCCTATAACGATGAGACTCATTTAGTACCAAGTTCGTCGATTTTATAATAAAATGAACATACAACCTACCATCCCTACACAGTCGTCCTCTAGAATTAATGTAATAATGGTCTAAGTGACTCAAATGCTCATCTCTATTCAGCATCTCAAAAATACTTAATAACTCTATGTTTGCTTTTGACTCTAATCGATATGGTTCATAAGAGAATTCTGAACATCTAAAGCTGCTAATAATCCTGGTGCAATGTTTGATGAAGGTGGGAAATCAAACGCAAAAAAAGTACAAGTGCTTTCACTCTAAAAACATAGAGCCTAACATTGTACATCTCCTACTCAAGGCATCAACTACAACATTACCATTGCCTAAGGTATACGAAATACTGAAATCATACAGTGCCAAGAGCTCAATCCACCTCCACTGCCTTAGATTCAAGTCTTTTATGGAGAACCAATATTTTAAGGACTTATAATCTATGAAAAAACTCAAATTGTTTTTCTAATAGGTAATGCCTCCAAGATTTAAGAGCAAAAACAACAGCTGTCGACTCAAGATGACCAGTTGGATAATTTTTCTTAAGTACTTTCAACTGTCGACTAGCATAACAAGCCACTCTACATTCCTGCATCAAAACAGTGTTAACCCTATACTGCAAGCATTGTTATACACAGTAAACGACTTCGAAATATCAGGAAGTACTAAAATAGGTGTACTAGCTAGTAACTCCTTTAGCTTAATGAAAGAATGCTTGTAGTCTGAATTCCACGAGAAGACTAAATTCTTCTTAGCAAGGGGTGCCAATGGCATAGAAATCTTCATGATGTCTTTAATAAACTTTATGTAATAGATAGCCAAACCAAGAAACTTCTTACCAGTGTAGCATTTTTCGATACATTCCAATCTTGGATTACGACATCGATACATTCCAATGCTCAGAAAAAACCTTTAAAACTCTATTTATATGTTTTAATGATGACAATTATATCTCCATACATATCTATAAAATTATATGATTCAGGTATCAAAATATCTTGAACCAGAGAATCGAGGAGAAAAGAAAGCGGATTATCTATATATCAAAAGCCAAAGAAAAATGGATCATCAAGTCAAGTGTATGTATTTGGTCTTATATATACTTGTAAAATTTCCTTAATAGTTCACATGCGCAAACACACATACATATCTGCATACAAATAATTACAAAAATCAAAGAGTTAAATGATTTGATAAGGTTGTTTATTTAATAAAGGATTTTTATACAGCTCAATCGACTAAAAATATTTTCAATTGACTGCGGCCAGTCAGCTGAAAATATTTCCAGTTAACTAAACTAGCATATATTATTGTCCATTCACTTTTTTGAATTTGCTACGTATTCTAGTGTTCATATTTAGCAGACTGACTTTTTATTCTCAGTCGACCGATTACCCTATAACGGCTATTTTCTAAAATGACATTTCGAATAGTTGTGATAGTTTAAGAGCATCTCTACGGATAGTAATATCTATTCTGACAACTCTTCGATGGAACTCTTTGATATCTTATAAATAGATATCAACATTCAAAAGTCATATAAACTTTCTCAACTTACTTTCTTGATCTCTTATCTTTCTTGAGCACTCTTGAACATTCTTGCTTTCAAACTATACCCTTTACTCAAAAATCACTCAATACTCTTCCTATAATCATGAAGCTCGCATCTTGAATCATCAAGGAGATTATAGGAAGTCCTGTACTATTAGTCAAAATCTGTGTTGAAGGAACACAAGTTTGTCAAGTCAGAAACTCTGTTGTACTGCTTATTCCTCCGGGCGAAGAGTAGGTATTTTGGTTAGTGGATATTCCGAAGGAGAGCTTCGGGACTGGACATAGGACGGGAGGTCCGAACCAGTATAAAAACTATGGTGTGATCATTTTATTTACTTTACTCTACTATGCTAGTTACTTGCTTGGTATTGAACATACACTTGTACACACGTCTAAGCCATATTAGCCCTATATACGAGCACGTGTGCACTTTTATTTACCTGACTTTTACAGATTTCAGTAAATTGAAAACAATGCCCAGTCGACTGAAACACATTGTAGATTATATAAAATTTACAAAGTCGACTAAATAAAATGTTTATAGTTGACTAAATCCACACTTTTCTCTATCTTCAAAAAACACTAGTTCAGTCAACTAAAAATTTTCCCAGTCGACTGAGTTTGGGTAGTTCAAAAGACTTATCGCTTATTAATCCAGTTGACTAAACTCCACCTTCTTCTTTGGAATGCAAATTCTATGCCTTCAGTCGACTCAAATTTTCTACCAGTCGACTGAATTGATAGTTTCTAGTTTTTTAAAATGTGAATAGCCATGCCTTTTCATCATCACTCTTAATTTTCCTCTTTCAAAATTCAAAACCCTAGTTTCAAAAACTTCACCATTTCAAACATCAATGCCTTCAAGGTAGAAATTATCCATTACAAAGAGGAAAAGCTTCTACATCTGCAACTCCATCTCATCCCGAATTTTCCTCCGATGAATAATTAGCTATATGGATGAAAAATAGCAAAATTACAGTTAAACACTTCTATGAACTGAATGAAAAAAGGGTTTTCCAGGAAATATTCTACAAAATGGTGGACTTTTTCAACTTTTAGAATTGAAGAAATAACAAGAGAGCATGAAATCCTATTGCTTATTGATGCTAATCAAAGGTGAAAATCTACCCTTTCTTGGTCCGTATCTTTTACGCAAACTTATGCGGCAACTATTATAAACCTGATAATGACGAGGGACTTTTATGGAGCAAAGTATTAGGAGTTGAAATTAAGTTGTTTGTGGAAGATTTGGGGATGATATTAGGTTGTGCTTGTTCTGGTTATGATTTAGATGACATCGATTACGATGAATTCGCTTATAATCCAACTAGCTATCTAGTTCGTACCGACCAAACTTCTAACACTTCGATTAATCTTCGTTTCCAAGCTCGAATTCTCAGCAAAATGATAAATCATAGCATCTTGCCTAGAATCGGGAGTTATGAAAAAATGTATGATAGCAACTCCAAGGTCTTATATGCAATTTATTTTAACAAGAAATTGAATTGGGCAAAATTAATACACAACGAGATCAAAAGCTTTCATGCCTACTCCTGAGACACCGTGTTCTTTGCTTCTTACTTAACAAAAATCTTCATTCACTTTGGTGCTAACATGGAGAGTATGCAAGATCTTATCTTACCCAAGGTTATGGACCAAAATCTATCTCCTTAATTAAACTACCATCTCAAATGGAACCGGTCATTCCTTACAACACTTATCTCTCCAACAAAGTTCAAGGCAATTTGGCTCAATCTTCATCTCAAAATTAAACTGAAATGCATTCATCCCCCCACCAAGAAATTAAGGAAGAGGTGTCATGGTCTTCCGATAGTGATAAGGAGATTTATTTTATGGAGCCTTCAAGTCTCAGCCAAAACTACGATTCTTCATAATCAACAAATTCTCTTCAAACAATAACGTAAATTGATTAAACAACAAAAGCACTTTGAAAAGACCACAATGGGCTTTCTTGAGAAGATTTGGAACAAAATATCTTCGTGTTCACGCTCACCTTCTCCAGCTAACTCCTCCCTCGAACCAAAAACCTGAAACATGCTTATGGCTTTGGATTAGTTATCTTGTCTTTGTTTGTGTTAGTTTGTGTTTTAGTGATAAACTATTTGTTTCACCTGTAATATTTGAAATTCTATGTTTGTTAGTGGTGCTTATGTGGTAGTTTTGTGTATGTTGGTTTGAATATGTATGAACATATGTTATGTTTGCTCTTGTTGTTTGATGTTATCGTTAATATGTTTTTTTTTGTCATATGTAATATGTGCTTATTTATTGAGTGTTTTATTTTGTTTTTCCATGGTATTTGTCATATGTCATTTATGTGCATCTCATACCATATCATATCCCCCACATTATTCTTTTTTAATGTCTCGCCTTTGCTGTATTCTCTTCTTTTTGTTGATGACAAAGAGGGAGAGTATTGTGACAAAGGAAGCACGTATTAAGGGGGAGAGTTAATAATTATCTTATCTCAGTTTATATAATTGTCATCGTCAAAAGGGGGAGATTGTTAAAACCCTATTTGTATGTTTTAATAATGACAATTATATCTCTGTATATCTAGAAAATTATATTATGCAGACATCAGAAGATCTTGTATCAGAGAATCAAGGAGAATCGAAAGCAGATCATTTATATATTAAAAGCTAAGGAAATACAGATCATCAAGTCAAGTGTATGTATTTGGTCTTAGATATACTTGTAAAATCTCCTTGATAGTTCACATGCACACATACACATATCTTCATACAAAGAATTTCAAAATTCAAGGAGTTGAACAATTTAAATAAGGCTGATTATATAAAAAAGGTTTTTATACAATTTAGTCGAAATATTTTCAATCGACTGAAAATATTTCCAATCGACTGAACTAGCATATTTTATTATCCTTTCACTTTTTTTAATTTGCTGTGTATTCTAGTGTTACTTTTTATTCTTGGTCAACCGATTACCCTGTAACAGCTATTTTCTAAAATGACACTTCGAATAGTTGTGATCATTCAAGAGCATCTCTGTGAATAGTAATGGTTGTTCTGAACGATTACAACTCTTCAATGGAACTCTTTGATATATATATATAAATAGAGATCACCATTTAAAAATCAAATTAACTTTCTCAACTTACTTTCCTTATCTATTATCTCTCTTGAGCACTCTTGAACATTCTTGCTTTCAAACTATACTCTTTACTCAAGAATCACTCCATACACTTCCAATAAACATGAAGCACGCATCTTGAATCATCAAGAAGATTGTAGAAAGTGTTGTACTATCAGTCAAAATTTGTGTTGAAGGAACACAAGTTTGTCAAGCCAGAAACTCTGCTGTATTTCCTATTCCAGGCGAAGAGAGGGTACTTTGGTTAGTGGAAATTCTGAAGGGGAGCATCGGGACTGGAGGTAGGACGAGAGGTCTGAACAAGCATAAAAACTCTGGTTTGATCATTTTATTTACTTTACTCTACTTTGCTAGTTACTATTGCTTAGTATTGCACATACTGGTATACATGTCTAAGCTATATTATACGAGATCCCTGTACATTTTCAAAGACATGGCCGAGAAAATGAACCTCCTTGCGACAAAAGTGACATTTGAAAATTTTTGTTTTCAACTTATGCATACATAGAGTATTGAGCACTTCTCTCAAATGTAGCTTGTGCTCTTCATAGATTTTCAAATAAACAAGTATATCATCCACAAATACCACTATGAACTTATTCAGCAATCCATTGAGAACCCGACTCATAAGATCGACGAAATATGCTGGTGCATTGACCAGTCCAAACAGCATGACTAACCACTCATAAAGTCCATCAGGTGTGCAGAAAGTGGTTTTCGGAATACTATCCTTGGCCACATGCAACTGATGTAACCCGATAGCCAATTCAACCTGATAAAATATACTTTCTCTGACTAACCAATTAAATAAGTCATCAATAAGTAGTACTGGATAACGATTCCTTTTCATTAGCGTATTTAGTTCACGATAGTCGACGCAAAGCCTTAAAGAGCCATCGTTTTTGGACCAAAGACCATAAGTGCTCCTAACTCTGAAATACTGCTTCGAGTAAAACCGTTCTCTAATAATTCATTCACTTGTTTTCTAAGCTCGCGTCTTTATCTAGGAGTCATATGCCTAAGTGGTAACGCAACTGGTTTGGCATCCTTTTCTAAATAAATCTAAAATTGATCTCCCTATGAGGTGGAAGACCAGAAACTTCGGTAAAGACATCTAGGAAGTCCCAACTATAGGAATAGACGCTAACTCATCATGTGAAATGTCTAGGGAATACAAATAACTCGGCATAATAGAATTTTTGGGATCCTTGTAAATAACAAAGCGATGTCCATTATAAGTACCTAAGTGAACAATCTTCCTATCACAATCCAATACTGCTCGATATATAGATTCATGGATCGATCCCTCAATAGGATTCGATACTATAATAGGTTATGTGACAATATTAGTCTCTAAATGCAATTCATCTATTTCTTCACTCAAAAAAACAAGTCAGATGCTCTGATGTCAAATAAAGTGTGCTTTGATAAATTAAAAAAAGTTAACACACCTTCCATGACGACTTTCTTCCCTTTATCCATAGCTAGGGATGTGCTTGAGCTAGGGACAACTTTAAGTGCATAAGCTAAACCACCCAAGTAAAAGTATTAGGCAAGGTCAGACACTCCCACTTCATATGTCTGAGCTGGTTTTAGTTGTAGTATTTGGTCTTCACAATAGTCACCCTATAATCCTTTGCCATATGTCCCCTCATATTGCACTTCCCAAACTTAAATCTTGATTTTTTATTCTGCCTTGAGCTATTACTTCACCCTTGCATTTATTCTGCAAAATTGCATTCCTCTACATTCTTAGGCTCTTTCTTAGAAACTGAATTTAGCAACGCCATCTTAACTAAGCTCTCAAAAGTAGCTACAATGTATATGGCTCAAAGAAATATCCCTTAAAGATGGGTTCAACCACTTAGAAAATTTTGTCGTGTTCCTCACTAGTGTATTAATAAGGTCTAGGCCATACGTCGCTAGTTGGTTACACTCATTAACAGCTCCTTGAAACTATGGTCTCCCTACTCCAAATAAATGAACTTCTCTATCCCCACTCCCCATTTTGCCTCTGATATAAACTTAACTACAAAGCACCTCTTAAAATCGGCTCAAGAAATCTCAGTCTCTTCTATCTTTGTAGTGACAATATTGTACCAGTTCGGGCCTCCTCTTGTAAGTGCCATGATGCTAACATATTCTTCATCTCATCCTTTACACCCATCATAACAAATATTTTATCACAATTCCTTAGCTATGCCTAAGACTCTAAAAATGATTCAGTTCCTAAATAATTATTTCCACTCAAAATCTGGAAATATCGATGCAATTTGGCAGAGGAACGAGAACTACCTCATGTGCCTGAACTGTGAATCCTCCATTAGGGTAAATTTCAGCCTGACCTCTTTCCTTAAGATACTGAGGGAATCAAACTAGAATGTTCACACCTGGAACCTCTATTGCTGCCTCACTGGAACCATATTCAGTTTGATTGCTCATTTCCACATATCTGTAAACAAGAATCATTAGCACTTTCCTCAGCTGTTAGTAAGCATTACTGGAATTTTATATTTATGTATCCACCCTATACTTACACACATACATACATATATGCACGTTCTTTCAATATTCGCCTAATCCTAAAGGAATTCTAAATCTAAGCCTGATACAAAATGTAACAACCCACACTTCTAGGCACATGATATAACGCCTAAAAGTGGCGTCTACAACGTGCTAAGAAGTACAAATAGTTAGGTTTTGATTTATATGGTATAGTGGTAAACATAAATATTAACCATTCTACATTTTCAAATCTCACAGTGGAAGGAACATAATATAAGTAACTAAAATAACCAAATTATCTCTGTTTTATAACAACAGTGATCAATACAGGACATGACTAAACCAAGATCCCGATAATATCCAATTGGAAGTAAAATAAGTAATAAGCAAACAAACGTAATAAGATACATAAGGAATGACTATAGAAAAAGTAACTTTAGAATGCAAGGTCACCGCCTTCACATATCTTACTTCCTCTTGTCACACCACCTTACTATCCTATCAATCTGTAATTAAGTATAAAGAGGGAAAAATAGAAGGTCTCAGATATATTCTAGTGTGTAGGAACTATCATCAGCGGCATGGTGCTACAAGGCAAATAAATTACTATTTATAATCTACACCACCTAAGGATGTATATTGTATGTGTGTACTACATCTAGCAAATTATACAATGGACACGATATAAGGTAACAACATATATTGTGCTTAAAATTATATAATAGACAACAAGGGTTCCCACCCGAAGGTTGAACATCTAGAAACTGGAAATACCTAGTAATAAATCAAGTATACGGTCTCGATGGTAAACCACTTATACAACTTAATACATTGACTGTATAGTCTCGATGGTACCACCTAATTCTATATTGTGTAAAATACCTCTAACTATACATTTAATAAGCAATATCAAGGGCAAACCATATAAGGCACACATTGAGTATACAAATCGATGGTATTCTGCCTATCGAAGCATCAAGTATACAATCTCGATAGTAAACGTGTCCTAGCTCCATATTAATCAACTGGTAGCATGTAAGGATCGATAAATAATTCGACTTCCCCTATAGGTAGATGCTACTTACGAAGTAAATCTTACCGACACAGATATCTCAGTTCTCCCAATAGTCTTTAAGTTATAATATGCAACCATAGTGCTAATAGTACTAATAAACACAACTAATTGCGTTACAATCGCACGTCCGTGTTGTGTATCATGTTATACAACATCATGAAGCTACATTAACTCTGGAACATTAAGGAAGTGGGAAATAAGTCCTCAAAACCTTCCTAATTAGCTCCACTGGGTCAAATTCAACATAGCCTGATGCAGGTTTCCAATCGACTGGAAAACGTCACCGGTCGATTGGATGCCTGTAGTAGGCAGTGGTCTGCTTTTCCAGCCGATTGGAACATCGTTTCCCATTGACTCGAACTCTACTCCTTTCTTTGCTTGGTTCTTGCCTTTTCATCAGTCGATTGGACTTTTTTCTCAGTCGACTCCTTGTTTATAGCATGCATTCCGATACTCCAAGCGTCATCCTATCTTATTTTCATACATCGAATACGATGTATAATTCATTATAGATTCATTCTATTATTTGTTCATACTTACTAACATCCTATAGTATATTCCAAAGATTTTAAATGTATTCAATTTGATTATAATCCATTGCCAATGTAAATATTACAATTCAATCATATAAGTATGCTATGATTATTATATTCACAAAGTTAAACTATATTAATCTCTAATGGTTATAGAATTATTTCATTAATCTTTTCTACAAAGACTAGGATAAATTATACATATGTTAGATTAGTCCAAACCAACCCTCCCTACAATTTATATCAATTTTATTATCGAAGTGATAGTCTAGAGTTTTCTAATTTATCCAATTCATATAAATTGTCAACTTAAAACAACAAATCAATTTTTAAGTCGTATTTAAAAACTAAATAGATATATAAAGAAAATTTAATGCATACATAATAATATGATAGTTTTGTGGATAATCACACTCTTAGTTCGCTGCTTTAGTTAATTTTTGGTAGAACTTCCAAATTCCCTTCTTTGGTTTGATTTGATATAGCGCCTCTCCTCTTCTATTTGGCTTGCTAATTTTTAGATTAGATTCCCTTTTTTTATTTTACTTTCTATTCTATTTGGAGAATTTTGATTTAAAATTAAGGACGAAGGAGAAAAAGAATGAAGTTTTGCTCTAGCACCACTGTCCTAGTGATTGGGTGGTCTGGCTTTAGTCCATGATGTCACGGGTTTGAATCATGCAATACGCGTAATTCAAACCATTGGATTTATGTAGACTTGTAGTATGTATTATACTACCCATAAATTGTAGTACAACTATGTACTACCACCTCAGTACCCACTTTCAAAAATAAAGAATAGAGTTTTGAGTTTAGGTTGAGCAGCGGCTACAAAATGAAGAAGAATGAAGAATGGGGTGAACTAAGGTGACAAACTGCTCTAATATATGCACAAATCCTGAAATCTCCCTCAGTCCATCCAGGCTTGTGATATGTTTTTCATTAAAACGCGTGCTACAATAAATGATCTACATCTTCTTCATCTGGTGTCCATTTCTAACATTTTCTGTATGGATTTTCAGCAGAAAATTCTAATTAACACAATGGAAAAGTTAGATTTTCCATATTTCATCATTTGTAAAAGTTCAATTTTATTTCAAATTACTAAAGTAACCTTTTTAATTAGTTATTTATTTTAATTTAAAATCCAAGGTGTTACAAGTTTGGTATTTGTATAGAGAAAAAAGTTCTTCCACCGTCCTCTCTTTAAAATGTTACTCTCTTTAATTATATTTACATCCACATCTAATATCCAGGTCATTTCTCACTCCATATGGCCGACCATACTTGACCTCCTATATAGACCAAAAAATCACAAACCCCGTTTAAATAATTACTGATATTTAAGGCCCGTTTAACTATATATCGATATTTTATATCAATATGTGTACAAATAACGTTTATATATACATCCAAATAATTATTAATAACACCCAAAAACTTTCCAGGAGCTACCATACTTACTACAACACCCCCAAGATCGAATATATTAATAATTAACATTTGTTAGATATTAATTAACTTAATTGATTTATAAAACTTTATAAACTAATAAAATCATGTGATATTTTGAAAAATTCACAAATATAGTTAAGTGACTCAGACATGTGAATTTAATCAACGATTAATATTGAATAGTTCAAATATTAACGTTCATATATCATTTTAGCTAGTGGTATGACTGTTGGCCAAATTCACTGCTTAGAGATTTTTTTTAACAACATATGTAAGGTATCAATATTGACAATAATTTACACATATTCTCTTCGTCAACATTATATCACTTTAGGATATATGAAGTCTGGTACTAGTCAAAACTCCAATGTTATCCTTATTTAACTTAATCGGTCCATAAACAAAGTCCTAGGTTTAATAATAACATTTTATTAACCTTTCTACTCCAGCTTGAGATTTTGACTTTGAGTTTATTATAGTTGATCATGATACTAACCTCATACAATTGATGAGATGAATTCTCTATTGGATAGTACTTCACTTCCAATACTTCAACTCAAATCCAGCTATATTTGCTCGATGGTCACCCCTCTATGATTTAACCATAATTAAAGTGAAGTATCAATATTGTAGTTCAACAATATGGTCAAGTCGAGAGAACTGTGTTAATCGCCACACTGAGATTTCCTATTTGACCTAGTTGTATAAACCAATAGGAAACTCTCGATCGATTCATTCTATAGTTATCCAATAATTATTAATACGTAATTCCTTAGTGCCTCTGTAGCCAAGAGTAATACACTCTCCAAGATTTGGAGAGCGTTACGTACTCTAGTCTCAATAGATGTATTGATATCTTTTCTCAAAACATCTTGACATGGAATATTTCAAACAAATTGTTATATTTTCTGTGATTAATTACTCTCAAATTCGACCATTGGCAACTAAAATCACATAACATTTTATTTAAGTATTTTCTTAGCAATATACTTTAAATTCATTACTGAATTATTTATATCATAATACAACAAATGATATAAAAGAAAACAAATATCTTTATTATGAACAAGATAGATTACAAAGTTAGATATATGTAACGAATTGCATAATTGCCCATACGACACATCACAAACTCTCTCACCATCAATACTCTTTCAATATCAACCCAAGGCTTCCAGATTTCTAGAATTCAGGCTACCAACATCGTCGGTCTAACCTCTAGCAACCAATTTGAGGTATGCCACTACCTTCTCCATGTTGCATGCATCCCTTTAATTAGGCTTTGGTTGCTACTGACCTTCTTTTTCATGACTCCTCCCTTTGGGCATTCTTGGTCGCATTGCTCGAATGGAGGGAGAATTCGATCGATTTTGAGCAATGCTAAGGTCGATATGGCTATATATGAGAAATTATCTCTAGTTGTATTTATTTCAAACTAGTTTAAATGATTTGTGGATGATTTCATGAGCCATACGTCACTAAATTGGAGATTTCATTGAGCACATCACTGATATTTCCTGGAACACATATTCCTTCAGCATTTGCCTTCAATGATCGAGAAAACTTTGATTTCCAAAAAAGTTCCCTACCTTTTCAGGGAAAGACCAATTAAGAGTCGGGTTTCTTGTCTGTGTTGGATTAGCCTAGGATACATTAACAATTTTCGTCTGATACATAAATCCATTATGTGCTGAGACATGTAAACAAGTAGGAACAAACATTCGCTTCATACAGCCCACTTCCGCATACCACATACAAGGCACAACATACACATACATATAGTACATTCACTTCCCTTAATTATTGTACAGAATTTGATATGTCGACATGCGTCAACATTCTTCGGATGTTGTACATCGAACACACTAGGGCAAGATACACTATTTGCATAAATAAAGAAAACATAAATAGAATAGCATATACCTTATAACACTTTTCACATAAATATTGTTTTCGGTATAAATATGGCGGCTAGACGTTCTTTCAAAAATTTTGGTACTGTAGCTTTGTCTACTTCCATTTTGCCAACTATAGCATCTAGTTCTGTTCCAGTTTCGCTTCCACAACAAACGCTAGACCATCTAACATTCGTAGAAAGCCTCATAATGCAGTCCCCTTAATGATTATTGAAGAACCACATGATGACATCACTTTTGATATAGCCATGAATGAAGTCATCTTACTCTACAATTTGCTTGACTCTCCACCTTCTCTCCTTGCCACTGGAGATATTATCACATTTGCGATAAGCATGGGATCCCTGAAGACGAAGCCAGGCTCCCACAACCATTTGAGATGGCTTACAATCGACCCACTAGTTACATTGCCTATAACAGATTTATGTGTTTATCAGGAGCAATACCATCATTCAATGCATTCTTACATTATGTTCTTCGTTTGCTTTGGATGCCCCATCCTGATTGCACCCAAATGTCTACGCAGTTCTTCTTAGCCTTTACATACTCTTCACTTCCACCTCGGGAGTGAAACCGGACTAGCTAAAATTTGATATTTTATAACCTAAAGTGATGCTCTTCCAACATCTCTTATGTATTCCTTGAGAAATTCCACTCCAACTGGGTCATCGTCAACCATCATAACAAGAGAAGAAAATTCAAAGATAAATATTTCTTCATGGTGTTCCCTATGGGATTCAGAGGTGGCTATCCAAATGTAAATCCTATGCATTTAATTTTGAAATTCCATTCACCTATATTCACCTCGTTTTGATTTCTCACTTATTTTCTTATCTTTATAGATATACCCAATAGAGTAAAAAATGATGCCCTTTGATGCATCGTCGTTGACCTTAAGGCTATCCCAGAGCTTGAGTGTCATACCACCTTCCTTTTTACCGATATGAGGCTCCATCAATCCCATCTCTTATACAATGAATGTTCAATCTTCTATGATCATTCCATACCTGGGACTCAAAGAACTACGTACCAACTTCCAAATGAGCACCAGTAAGAACCCGATCAACTTACTTTCTTATGTGTTTATAAAATTTCTAAATCAAAATGGAACTATATTACAATAGTTTGAAAGATGAAATATTAAGCTACAACTTTGATTCGTAGACCAAAAGATAACCTTGTGATCTAATAGGTTAAAAATGACTTGGGAAAAAATACCGAAATTATGTTTGGATGGTTCAAAAATGAGAAAATAATGGCCCCAACCTCATAAAACCTTTTAAATTTACATTTTTATGCATAAATTTTCAATATTCTAAAATTTAACATAAGTAGGTAGGATCACATGGAAATTCCATATGAAAAAGCATGAGGTGGCATTAAGTATGACATCTAAAGGAGGTAGTGACACATAGGCTAATTAGGTGTAACGTTGTAATATCACCTTGTTTATTAAGATACAACCAAGGGCCATGTGTCCTTGCACTAATAATTGCATAGGATAAGGAGGAGAAGGGTCCAATTTAAAAAGACTAAATTAGCCTTGAAGAAAGACTATAAATAGCATGATAACTCCATTTGGTTTCATACTTCTATAAATTTTAAAACTAAACAAAAGTAGGAAACTACAATCACTAAGGCGAGGAAAACTATCCAGTTTCAAAATTTCAAGTCATTCCAATGTAACTTAGAATATGTTTAATCTATAAGTTGCCTTATTTTAACCTCTTTTAGTATTATAGACATATCTTTTGTCGTGTTTAATATTTTTGAACTTAACCAAGTGCTACTTAAAAGTATTTTGATGTCCTATAACTTTCATCTTACCACTTACTCAAATATGAAAATATAATGACCCAAAACCCTGTGGCAATGTGAAATTTTTAGATTTGGATTGAATCGGTGGACACTACTTTAACCGCTTTGGTCCCGGTTTCATAACTTATGATTTACAAACCCAATTGGTAATCCGCAATATTTTATAGTAAGATATAATTATCTACTAAAACTTTGTTCTTACGACCTTTGGAAAATTCAAAGAATAAATGATTCAAAAGTTTATTTGACAGAACTATGTATAATACTATAAGCTAATTTTTAATGGAGCTTAAAATACCCTTTCCTTCCTGTGACACCCCACCTCTATGCTCATAATAACAAAGAGTATTAAAAGAAATATTGTCTATTATTACGAAGAATAAGGCTGGATAGGAGCGACCATCCGTAGTTGGCCTTACACTAGTATTGGTTATTTCGATAGGAGTGATATATATTTCTATTTTTCGTCTCTTATTTATTTACTCCCATCGACATACCCAATTACAGTATAAAACAAGCTACGATGGTTCATAATAGTTTTAGGACAATATATATAAAAACAACACAGATACACAGGGAATGCGGAACACAAATAACAAAATCTCATATATATATATAACTGATGTCAGTTACAATATAGTTGACACAATACATATGATACAACTACAACTGTCGACTCTGGAAGTTATATATACAAGTACATTATCAACTAATATACATGAATACATATCATCCTATACAATGACACGACTACTACAAAATGACACTGATAACTTCAGAAGATGTGAAAAGTCTTCATATCCTGAACAGCAACTCAAAGAAGAAAAATCTACAACCTGAAATAACTCGGGTCTGACCCGAGTATTAAATTCAAAAGAAAATAATACACGGGTCAGTCTAATTCAAACTCAGTTATTAATGCACAGAAGCAATATTAATCAAATATCAAATAGATGGCAGTCTCAGAAATCTCGTATATTCGACTCCTCGATAAAAGAATCGGATAACGGCAGATATAACACTAAACAGTGTTAAACAACAAATCAGCAATCCAAATCAATTTAAACAATTGAAATGTCAATTTAAAAACACGATGTTGATTGACTGCAGTACACGCTAACGTGTACTGCCTCGCCAATACAGACAAATCCAAACAATACTAAATAAGATCAGAGGCAACAAGTGAAACAAGTTCAGCATGTCACAATCAAGGCACAGTGAAATAGCAAACTGAAGGTGAGAACACCACGGATATGGCACTACAACTCCCAACAGAAAAAGACTCAAATCAGCCTCATTAGAAAATAAGGTCACCAGTGAAGCGAAATGACCAATGCAAATGAAACTGTACACGGAACATACCCACAGTAACTCAACTGACAAGTCTAGTTTAAAACTGCAACTGGAAGTAACACGGCCATGCAGTTTAACAACAAGTGATCTAACCAAACTGATGTCACATAGTTCAAGTCTAACTTGATCAATAAAGAATGCTACAAGTCACTGGAAGTGACCAAGGAACTGGCAACAAGATGAATGCACAAAGGCCAAGGTTCTAACAAGGACAAATGTACCAGAGGAACATAAGGGTGAAGGCAGGACGAGTGATACAAGTAACATGTGCAGATTATACAAAAGTGAAGACCACAAAGGCACATGTACCAGTGAACCAGGGTGATACCAAAGTCAACATGTATATAACAAGTAACTCAAAAGCCACTGATCAAAATAACAGGCAGTGCAGACATGCTAGCAAGACCACAAATTCAAACCAAGTGAAACTACAAAGACCATGCAAGTGCAGACAATTATGATCACATTCAAAACTATGTGATTTCAGGTAGACCAGGTAACTGCAGATAACAAGGCACACAAATAATACCAATGAGACTCAATGAAGTACGTGAAATCAGAAGCTAAAAGGTTCAAGTCACTGCTACAATGACTCGGAGCATATACAGGAATGCTACTATAAAACACAATGACAGGTCGAGAAAATGCTCAGGGATAAAGCACATCATAAATCAGTGTTAAGGCCATGGTCAACAACCAGTTCAAACAAGTTCAAAAATCAAAACTAGGATACATAGGCAACTGTCTACATGAGTTAGTGCAGCATGCAAATGAGACTGGCCAAGGCCACTGACTCAATAGTGTATACATCAAAGACCCGAGCATGTACAAGTAAACTAAACAGGTTCAAATGATTCAAGTGAAGATGCAGTGAGGTCTGTACATGGATAAACAACATGAAGTACTGAAATTACAAATAGCAGTATAACTGGAACCAAACTTAAGATTTCAGAATGCAGTGGCCATACACAAGTATACATAGAAAAATGTGTGTATACAAATGATCAGCCATCAAAGTGCAGACAAAAATGAAGTCAGTGCCAATATGAAGATAAATGAATGCACAGTGACATCAAGTGTCAACTAGACTGAAACGAAGATCAAAACAATGTTCAACAAAAAGATTTCAAAACCTGACCATTGCAATGTATACAGATGACAATGAGGCAACTATAATGCAACATGCTACTGCTACAAATACCAAACAGAGGCAATATCAAACTGCAACAATGCCAAAGCTAAATGAAGACTCAAGTAACAAAGTAGCAGGATGAAACCAAAATAACCAAGGCTACAATATGCAGACTCAAAAACACAAGGCAATTATCAAACCACTGTTCAATGAAGTCAATGACGAACAACCCCAAATCATCACAGAATCCAAGTAAACAATTTCATCAAACAACGACCAGAGATGATCGTATCTGCGTACAAGCTGCAAGAAGATTTTCAAAGACGAGATGATCAAGTAGCTGAGAAAAATCATCACAATAGCAAATCAAAGATAACAAAATGCCAAATCAAATTTAAATACGAATGAAAATCATGTAGAAGTCGAATTAGATGTGAGTGTCGAAAACACTCACCTTGTTTGAAGCGGAGACGAACTCGAGAGAAGGAGTCGCAAGCACCAACATCACATTCGACAGAGCAACGAAGCTTCAAGTCGAAGCCCTAATTCAGAGCAACAAACTTCCATCAATCGACAGAGACGAAGCCGAAGTCCAATTCGCAAGAGCTACAAAGAATCGACTTCGCCAGAGACCCAAAACCCAAATTCCAAAGCTTCAAACTTGCCAGAGCAAGTGATAAAGAGGAACGGACTAACCGCAAGACAAGAACGACCAGCAATCGATCGAAGAGACGAAGCCCTAATTTCTCCAGATCGCAAGCCACCATTTTTTCTTTAGAGAAAATTAAGGAACGGGTTATGGGTGAATGAAAATGAGAAAGGGGTCCGGTTAGTCTAGATGATTATCACGACTCAAAACAACTAAGTGAAAACGTGGGCCAACTTAAAACTTAAAGCCCGCATACTATTTCACAAATTCAACAAGAATTTCAATCTGATTTTTAAAATAATTCAACCCATTAAAACTTCCACAGCAATTAGCCAATAATTCAAATCGTCATTTGATGATAACAAAGTGATTGCGGAATCTCGGGTTGTTACACTTCCCATGGCAATATATTGTAAATTATACACCTGATCCCATGAGATATGCATGGAAGTATCTTTTATTTACTAAAACTTATGTTCTGTAAACTCTTACAAATATATATATGATTAATGCTTTAGTTCTTTAAAGAAAGAATAATAAATATTGGTTTATATTTATAAAGTATGTTAAGGATACTTATATATACTTATGAGTTATGCTTTTTTATGGGAACAGTTACTACATTTTCTTTCAGAAGAATGTGGTAAAGGAAAAAAGATCTAGGATAGTGGACTATTACTTTATTTCCATATTGTATGTTAGGAGATAGTGTACATCCATATTGTGTGTTAGGATGCCAGTCGCGAAGGGATAAATTATTCCCAGGATCTAATTTTCTACTCTGTGTTCGGATCAGATCCATGTGTAGTAAAATTGATTTTGACATGCATTTAAGGTTTGTCATGTTCCTAGTTTACGAAAAAAATTATATATGTCAAATGAATTTTGACAAATATGTTTGAAGAAAATTTACCTATTTTGCTTATGTAATAAATGTTTGATATGTTAATATATTTTAAAATATTGTTTGGGCATCACGAGGAATTTTGGGACATGGCCGAAGATTTTGATTAAACAGATTCCTCATAGTGTAAATGCTGCTCATGATACTACACATAAATATTTTAGGTTTGGATAAGTAAAGTTGGATTTTAAGACTTTTCATGGAAAATCCGAAGTGAAGAATTTTTTCTTAACTTTTAATTAGTATTGTAAATCTTGATGTACATATATATATATATATATATGAAGGTGAGAACAAGACCTTGTGTAAATTACCTTGTAAGCAAGTATGAATGTATAATATTCTTCAGTTACTCCGGATGATTTAATGTTCTAGCATTTTTCCTTTCAAACTTGTGACATTAATATCATAGCACCACACTATGTGGTAGCACTCCTGAGTCTGGAAAAGAGTGTTAGAGCGGGGTGTTACAAAGTGGTATCAGAGCCTAAGTTTAAATGGTGCTTAGTAGAAAACCTTTATTGTGTCACAGGAATAAAATCCTATGTTTGGGTTTTACCAGAATCGTAAATTTGTACTATTTATTGACATGTTTATAATTGTGATAATTATAAACAATGGCATGAAAAAAGACATGGGATATTGGAGATTCATGGGGAAGGTTTAAGTGCACAACTAATCCCAAAGAACGATTAACCCCAACCTTCCCATAATTCGAGAAGAAGATGATTAGAAGGAAGACAGAAAAGATTTTAATGGGGAAAATGCTAGAAGTGGAAAATAAAGCATACCATTATGAAGAAGTACTACAAAGAGACCGTTTACTATACTGTCTAAATGGAGGAAAATAGAGAAAGCTATAAAGATGGCAGAGAGAATCGAGTATGGATAACTTTGAGAATTTCTTAGAAGGCGAGATGAAATTCCAACACTTGTAAGACCTATACGAAGGAAAACATTCCCAAGGGTAAATGGAAGATAGTTGGATGAAGAGGAGTCAGAATCCTAAGGATCAAACAAGGTCTTAGAAGATGTTTTGAGGCTTATGAAAGCACCCATAAAAAATGAATTGGACAATATCGCAGAATTCTTTCCCACGCTAAGACTTCTATGGAGAAAATAATATAAAGAAACGAAGGGATTCTTAAAGTTTGGTGGTTTAATCCCTAATTTTTGACTTGTAAATATTGGAGACATACATTGAAGTTTGTAGGTAATAACCCAAATTTTGCATGTAAAAAAGAGGTTATAAGTGGTACATCCCTTGTGTGTATGACTTGAGTTTAGTTAATTGCTATTTCGTGTTAATTTAGTTATATTTGGTCTTGGTCATAAGAAAGTTCTTTGGTTTCTCTGAAGGTTATAGAAGACTAGGAAACTACTACTTCAACTCATAGTCAAGAGGCTCATGCCTTCGCACAACAAAATCCTATGGAGTTGTTCGCATCCTTTATCAAAAATTAGAATAAGTCTCCTTAAGACCTGTAACGACCCGTAAATTTTAATAGTTTTAATAATATATTTAACTGGAATTTTTTGTGAAATTTTTAATAATAAAATTTTGAAATATAAATTTGATATTTGGACTACGTCTATTTAAACATAGCAACTGGTAAATTTTCATCAGATAATATTGAATTTTATTTTCTTGTGTAATTTTATTTCAATTTAAATCAGCTAATAACAGTTGAATTTAAAAGTGTTCCGAAACCTAAATATGTAAACATGAGAAAATTTATTTAGAACACTCTGAATAAGACTGCGTAAATCGTTTTGCAAATTTCGGACGTTTCTAGCTCCGTTTGGATTTTTCCGTATGGAATAGCAACGTATATTGGTGTCCGTATCGACTTTTGATCGGATGATCGTACCACTGATATTTGTATACCGTTTTGATCATCTCGTCGTGCTGATCTCTACGGTATATTCAATCCTGTGTTATGAAGTTCGGTACGCAACGGAAATTGCGTAACGGTCCAATGCATCGGTATCCATTTTAACTCTTTGATTACTTTGTCCATTCAAATTTTGAAACGAGCGTTTGCTTTTATCATTTTCTGAATTCAGTGTGTGGCTTTTTCTATTCCTACGTTTGATTTTTTTATTCACCGATGCAACTCTCTCTGTTCTTGCCAATTGGTTGATCTTCTTCTTTTATAAAAAGGATAGATATATATAAAGCTATTTTTGCACGTGGCTTGCCTTTATTTTTCTGGAGATTACCTGCTCGTCTATTTCTCTTCCCCACTCTTCATTTCTTCTCCAAAGCCGTGCTCCCTGATCTCTCTATCTCCTCCACCGTCCTCGCAAACGAAGCCGCATCCTCCACTTGCTTCCGTAACACCTTGCCTTCCACCCTCAAACTCATGAAGCCCATCTCCTCGCAGCCTAGGCCGAGCCTCCACACAAGTGCCAAGCCGAGCTCCATCAATTCCTCCTTGTACGCAAGCTGTGACTCCAACGCCTTATAATTTACATCCATAGCCGCGAGCAGCTCCTTCTTCTCCCTCTTTCCTATTATATGCATATGTTTTAATACTATAAGCAACATATATATTTTTAAACTCATACTATTTTATATTATAAAGCAACATATATATGTACATACGCTTTAATATTTTAAATTCGCATACGTGGGTTCCTTATACATCTATATTTTTTTGTAAATATATTATCCAGATTTTTGTTGCGTGAAATTTATAATATAGGCTATTTGTACTGTGCATATATATTGCGTGTTTTATTTTCCTGCTTCCTCTCATCATTCAGAAAATAAGGAATATAACATATATATTATTCAAGGTATATATATTTATATGTAAGACTGTATATAAGCGTTTCCATATAAGTCATATATATATATATATTGTTTGCATATGGTTTAGAAATTTGTTCAAAGTCTGCACATATACATGTTAGTTATTGACAATGTATGGTCCACGTCAGTATAATATTATCATAAAGTATGTTGGTAGTCTGCATATTTGTTTATTAGTATAATATATAAGTTATATATATATATATATGGGGGTTGGATATGAGAATTTGATAGGTCCTACAATGTTCGGTCTGCATTTGTCTACTTAAGTTTATATTAGTTTACAAAGCAGTTTATATATATATATATATATATATATATATGTATGTTTCGCAAAATGTGCTTATGTTAGTCTATGTATAAATGCAAGCTGTTATTGATTCGAGTAAATATATGTATATGAACTATGGGTATTAAAGTATATAGATTTTATAAATATGTTGCTGGGTGTGTTAGTATAATATATTAAGTTGGTTCTCCTATATTTGACCATATCTATATTTACAGCAGTTTGATATATTTTATAACATATATTTCTAAGGTTTATACAGTATTATATAAGGTTACAGTAATATGTTTACAAATTTGTTTGGTTATATATTTAGATTTATATTAATACATATATCGGTTATAGTATTATAAGTCTACACCTTTGTAAAAATATACCCCGGCTTCATATATATGTTGTTTTGCATATAATCTGCAACTTTATATTTTGAGATTTGACAAGACAATGGTGGTATGTCATTTCAGTTTATTTTATTATAAATGTATGTGTATATTTTAAAATATAAGTGTATATGTTAGATTTTATACATTTAATGATTGTAAGCATGTTTCATATAGGATAGATTTCATGTGTACAGTCTGCATGTATACACTTTTTTTTTATTTTAGACATAAATATACTTAGTTCATATAGGCAATATATATAGATATTATTTTATATTAAAATTTAATTATTGATTTGAAACAAATATGTATGTTTTAATTTAGTATGTGTTTAAATTTAGAATATTGTTTTATAAATATAGTTATATATATATAGTTATATATATAAGTGCACTTATACCAATTATCTTCATCGATTCTGTTTTGATTCAATTTCGTCCATTCCTATTTATCAACTCTGTCGCCAAAATCCATGCCAATCTTGATTTGATTTGGATTTTGTACTTGGATTCGTAACTCACCTCAGTCTCGTTCATCTCTAACCTCGAAAGGTGAGCAATCACTCACGATTAATGTTCTTATATTTATTAAATTTGATTTTGACTGAAACGACAATTGAATATGATGCTGTTAGTATTTACATTTTTATATATGCCATTATCTGTATATGTTCACCTGTGACATCTGACACCATTATCTGTTATTTATATTGATGATATATGCCTGTTGTTATATTATTATCATATCTGTTATCACTCTGCAAGTTCCTTGTTAGTATAGAACTCACTATGTGTTGAAATGATACATACCCGAACGATCTGTAGAATAGGAGAAAATCGTTATGGGTTGAAATGATAAACCCAAGCGATTTTCATTGAACTGAATTTTGGATTGCGGGTTGAAAAGATATATACCCGTATATATTTAAATTACGGATTGAAATGTTAAATATCCGTATCACTTGACCATAGGATAGAAAATTATATATAGACACCGTTGGTTTATATATAAATATTTTGAAAATGATCTCTATGGTTTTGAAAGGAAATATATGGTTTTAATAAATATTGATTTTTTAAAGATTTAATAAAGTTTATTTAATCAATATAAATATGTTTAGTATTTATGTAAAATTTATATTTTTAAATATAGAGTTTATAATGTTCCAGGTCGAAAGATAAATTTGAAATTGATTTGGAATTTTAATTATTTAAGAATTATACTTAAATAAGTTTGATTTGAAATTTATTAAATTTGACATTTTAAGATATGTTTTATAACTTGAATTTGATTAAAAGTGATTTAAATGAATATTTCAAACTTATATAAATTTAAATGGGATATTTTGTTTATTTAAATTTGTAAATTGAAGTGTATTTAGATGTTATTGAAATGATTAAATAAATATTTTGAGAAACTAAATGTAATGAAATTAATTTGAGATATAAATGGAATTATCAAATTTAGTTTTGGGAAATATTGAATATTTAAAGCTTTGAAATATATTGAAATTGAAATGGTTTATTTGTGGTTCAAATCGGTATTTGAAATTGATATAATTTGAAATGTTAAATTGAATTGAGTTGAAATTTATGAATTGAGAATGAATTAAGTTGAATTTAGAAGTCGAGTTGATTTGAATCGATTTATGAATATGTGAAAGCTATCTTTATTATATAAAGTATTTAAATTTTATTTAAAACTATTTTTATATTATTTTATAAACTATTTTTAATATAATCTATTTTAATATAAACTATTTTAAATATACTAATTATTTTAATATAAATTTTTTTAACTTATAACTATTTTATATAAAATTATTTATTTTATAAACTATTTTGTTGTATATACTATTATTAATATCTAAACTGTTATGATTTCAAAATGTTATGATTTCCAAAGTTATGAAATTCAAAGTATTATGATTTCCAAAGTATTATCATTTCAAATTGTTTTGGGTTTCGAAAGTATTATATCTTTGAAAGTACTATGATTTTGGGAAGTGAATAATCTTGAAATGGAAATGATATTGTATTGATATGTTTTTGAAATGGAAATGATAGTTTTGGTTTTGAAGTATAAACTATTTTGAAATGACCACGGTGTTATAATAACGATTGGTTGTTAAAGAGACCGGGATCGGATATGGGCATACTCTCTGTCGATACCGAAAACCACTTTAACAACTGTGTACGCGGTGGAGATTCCAGAATGAAGTAGGATGGTGGCAATGATCCTATATGAGGTATATACGTGGACCCGACTCCCGTGAGTTGGCATAAGGTGGCTAAAACAGGAGCGATTCTCGGGCCAATGAGGTAGCACCTCTGATCGGACACACTTCTTCGATACCATTCTATTACTTTGTGATTGATTGGGTGCACCCCTCGGATTTTTGGGAGTGTGGCTCGAGGTGGGCGGTAGTGGCTGCTATGCATTACCACCAGCCCGGATGCGTAATTGGTATATCTACCCTGGCATTGCCTCGTTATGCCGTGTCACCTACCATATCGAGCTTTACTACGAGTTTGGTTTTGTGCCGTAGCCTGTGGAGTATTTAGGGTAGCTCCCGATCTGGGGGTACGCTGATACTGGATAGACTACTGGGACTATTATGTGTTAAGGTGGAAAATGTAAAGCCTTAACACTATTTAAAAGTAAGTTTATTTTACATTAGACATTATTATAATAGCGTATATTACTACATAGTAGATAGTTTAACGAATCCTTAGAGGATGGTTATCCCAAACATTCTTTGAGTTACTTGTATTTCAGTTGATATTTGACTTGAGTTGGATTTATTGATATAAGAATGTTAATCCTGAATCGAGTGTTTTGTGTTTTGCTTTACGCTCAGGTCAGACCGAGTGGTTCAGTGTTCGAGACTCACCTTTGGAGTTGGAGCTTCGCTTGGAGATCTAGCTATCTATCCAGCTTTCGGTTATATAGTTGATTCCAGTGATGTATTCTGATCTTGTATTTGACTATTGTATTGAGACATCCATGTATTCGAGACTTCCGTTGTATCTTGTTTAACTCTGTTATATATATGTAGTAGTTTCATGAACTACTATCTTTTGTTTCCGCTGCATTATTATTATATTACTCTTTGTCTGTGATTCTGTTATTATTTATTTGCTGTATATGCTGAGATTTGCCAAATTTAAATTAACAATCTGATATTTTGAGAAATTCAAATCCGACATGTATGGATGCGAATGGTTGAAAATTTCAGGTCATTACATGTGGTATCAGAGCTCTGCTTTTAGGCAAAACTTAGCATATGTAGTAAATTTAATTTCGGAATCACCTTCGTTCGAGCTTGAATTTCTCCCTCTTTGATTCGGATTTCTTTCGAACTTTGGAACCCTACCTTGTTCTGAAATCCATTCTCGTCCTTTCCTGTTCGTGTTCTTCTTGACTTTGGAGCACCCCATAGCTCCACTTCGGCTAATCTCTATAATGAATCTGAGAATATCTTGCCACCTTAATTGGCAGTTTCACCATGATGTTTTGAAGTCATATCTCTCCCATTTAAGCGGGGAATTGAATTTTCGCACCAATCTTATCCCTGGAATATCGGTTGACCCAGTTAAGGTCACCCGCGATCAATATAAGTCTATCCGTCTTCCTCTTTTGTAATTTAGTTACCCTATCTTCCCTTCAAGTCCAGCTCGTTGGTTAGAATTCTTTTGATTTAGGTCCCCTTGAATTTGGATCTCTATCTTTGTTTTGAAATCCATTCTTGTATTATCGAGTGAGGGAGTGTATTTGTATTTAATATAAAAATGTTTTATATCGTGTTGTTTGAGTTGTTGAGGTTGATTTGGGTTTTCGATCGATTCGTCTAATCAACGCTATCGATAGGATTTCCAAAACACTTGAACAGAGCAAACTGACACAATATTATTTTCAAATTTGGTAAATAAAATAAATTTGTATGATTATATTTTTAAAATATAAGTAAAAAAATTTCTGGAATTTAATAAGGTAATTAAATTGGTTGTTTGAAATGATAATATTGTCATTTATTGTTCAATGAATGAATTTATAAACATGGTTTATAAATTGATATGGAATTTAAATAAATTTAAATCAGGAATTTGAGAATTTAATTTCCGGTGATTTCAAACTTTGGTTTTAAAGTTTTAAAGTGTATATTATTTAAAGTAATTTGGAATAGAAATTGTTTCCAAAGAATTTTAAAAGTTTAAATCAGTACTCTCCTCTTTTGTCGCTGGAAAATAATTTCGGTGATGACTGCAGCATCATTGACATTCATTTTCGAGTTTCGAAGACGAGAGACCATTCTGTAGCTTTGCTACAATTTGTTTTGGAAAATTTAAATTGATTTGAATTCCTAAAGTATTACTTGATTTATAATATATATAGGTATATGATTATAAATTGGATTTGATATATAATAAATATGTATATGATTATCTCTAAATTGTTGAAGTTAATCGGAAATTTAATTCTTAAATTTATGTTAAAGAATGATTCCAACTATAAAATGGAACCAGAATTTTAATAAAATTTAAACTTGAAATACTTAAATTAGAAACATTTTACTTGTATAATACTCAATTTCATTCCATTATAACTTACCTTAATCATTCAGAAGTTGAGTATGTAATTGGATAATATACAATATAAAATGATTTTATAAATAAATTTGAGTAGTTATAATAAGTGTAAATATACTTAATATATGTGATAAGATATATTAAGTGGAATAAATTTTAATTTGGAATAAAGAAGAATTAAATTTGTTAAATAAAATATGATTATAATAAATGACTATTCAAATTTATGATTTTAGAAAATTATTAATAGAGGATAATTGGATAATAAGATAATGAATAAATGAGATAAATTAAATAAATTTTTGCTTTGAAGGAATTAATAAATTAACAATTGAATCAACTTAATAAAATACCTTGAATAAAAAAAAATCAATTGTTGAATATTAATTGATTTAAATTGAAATTTATATGATTAGAATTAACAGTTTGAACTAACAATTTAAAACGAATGACTATTTATTGATTTAGTATAAATGGATTTAACCAAATTTTTAAATATTAATTAATTCAAATTAAAATTTATATGGTTTAAATTAATTATTTTATTTGAATTCCAAACTATTTTCCATTCTGGTTGTTTTATTCTCCTACCTCCTTCCTTTTCGGGGATGAAAAGTTTTGAGTGGGGGAGAGTGTAACGATCCGTAAATTTTAATAGTTTTAATAATATATTTAACTGGAATTTTTTGTGAAATTTTTAATAATAAAATTTTGAAATATAAATTTGATATTTGGAATACGTCTATTTAAACATAGCAACTGGTAAATTTTCATCAGATAATATTGAAGTTTATTTTCTTGTGTAATTTTATTTCAATTTAAATTAGTTAATAACAGTTGAATTTAAAAGTGTTCCGAAACCTAAATATGTAAACATGAGAAAATTTATTTAGAACACTCTGAATAAGACTGCGTAATTCATTTCGCAAATTTCGGACGTTTCTAGCTCCATTTGGATTTTTCCGTACGGAATAGCAACGTATATCAGTGTCCATATCGACTTTTGATCAGATGATCGTACCACTGATATATGTATACCGTTTTGATCGTCTCGTTGTATTGATCTCTGCGGTATATTCAATCACGTGTTTTGAAGTTCGGTACGCAGCGAAAACTACGTAACGGTCCAATGCATCGGTATCCATTTTAAATCTTTGATTACTTTGTCCATTCAAATTTTGAAACGGGCGTTTGCTTTTATCATTTTCTGAATTCAGTGTGTGGCTTTTTCTATTCCTACGTTTGATTTTTTTTATTCACCGATGCAACTCTCTCTGTTCTAGCCAATTGGTTAGTCTTCATCTTTTATAAAAAGGATAGATATATATAAAGCTATTTTTGCATGTGGCTTGCCTTTATTTTCTGGAGATTACCTGCTCATCTATTTCTCTTCCCCACTCTTCATTTCTTCTCCAAAGTCGTGCTCCCTGACCTCTCTATCTCCTCTGTCGTCCTCGCAAACGAAGCCGCATCCTCTACTTGCTTCCGTAACACCTTGCCTTCCACCCTCAAACTCGTGAAGCCCATCTCCTCACCGCCTAGGTTGAGCCTCCGCACAAGTACCAAGCCGAGCTCCATCAATTCCTCCTTGCATGCAAGCTGTGACTCCAACGTCTTATCATTTACATCCATAGCCACGAGCAGCTCCTTCTTCTCCCTCTTCCTTGTTTTTCGGCCGATCAGGTCAGCCACGACTTGCAACTTGGCAGCCTAGCCTTCTTTCCTATTATATGCATATGTTTTAATACTATAAAGCAACATATATATTTTTAAACTCATACTATTTTATATTATAAAGCAACATATATATGTACACACGCTTTAATATCGCATACGTGGGTTCCTTATACATCTATATTTTTTTGTAAATATATTATCCAGATTTTTGTTGCGTGAAATTTATAATATAGGCTATTTGTACTGTGCATATATATTGCGTGTTTTATTTTCCTGCTTCCTTTCATCATTTAGAAAATAAGGAATATAACATAAATATTATTCAAGGTATATATATTTATATGTAAGACTGTATATAAGCGTTTCCATATAAGTCATATATATATATATATATATATATATTGTTTGCATATGGTTTACAAATTTGTTCAAAGTCTGCACATATACATGTTAGTTATTGACAATGTATGGTCCACGTCAGTATAATATTATCATAAAGTATGTTGGTAGTCTGCATATTTGTTTATTAGTATAATATATAAGTTATATATATATATGAGGGGGGTGGATCTGAGAATTTGATAGGTCCTACAATGTTCGGTCTGCATTTGTCTACTTAAGTTTATAATAGTTTATAAAGAAGTTTATACATATATGTGTTTCACAAAATGTACCAATGTTGGTCTATGTATAAATGCAAGCTGTTGTTGATTCGAGTAAATATATGTATAGTAATTATGGGTATTAAAGTATATAGATTTTATATATGTTGCTGGGTGTGTTAGTATAATATATTAAGTTGGTTCTCCGATATTTGACCATATCTATATTTACAGCAGTTTGATATATTTTATAACATATATTTCTAAGGTTTATACAGTATTATATAAGGTTACAGTAATATGTTTACAAATTTGTTTGGTTATATATTTAGATTTATATTAATACATATATCGGTTATAGTATTATAAGTCTACACCTTTGTAAAAATATACCTCGGCTTCATATATATGTTGTTTTGCATATAATCTGCAACTTTATATTTTGAGATTTGACAAGACAATGGTGGTATGTCATTTCAGTTTATTTTATTATAAATGTATGTGTATATTTTAAAATATAAGTGTATATGTTAGATTTTATACATTTTATGATTGTAAGCATGTTTCATATAGGACAGATTTCATGTGTACAGTCTGCATGTATACACCATTTTTTTTATATTTTAGACATAAATATACTTAGTTTATATAGGCAATATATATATATATATCGATATTATTTTATATTAAAATTTAATTATTGATTTGAAACAAATATGTATGTTTTAATTTAGTATGTGTTTAAATTTAGAATATTGTTTTATAAATATAGTTATATATATATAGTTATATATATAAGTGCACTTATACCAATTATCCTCATCGATTCTGTTCTGATTCAATTTCATCCATTCCTATTTATCAGCTCTATCGCCAAAACCCGTGCCAATCTTGATTTGATTTGGATTTCGTACTTGGATTCGTAACTCACCATAGTCTCGTTCATCCCTAACCTCGAAAGGTGAGCAATCACTCACGATTAATGTTCTTATATTTATTAAATTTGATTTCGATTGAAACGACAATTGAAATATGCTGCTGTTAGTATTTACATTTTTATATATGCCATTATCTGTATATGTTCACCTGTGACATCTGACACCATTATCTGTTATTTATATTGATGATATATGCCTGTTTTTATATTATTATCATATATGTTATCACTCTGCAAGTTCCTTGTTAGTATAGAACTCACTATGGGTTGAAATGATACATACCCGAACGATCTGTAGAATAGGAGAAAATCGTTATGGGTTGAAATGATAAACCCAAGCGATTTTCATTGAACTGAATTTTGGATTGCGGGTTGAAAAGATATATACCCGTATATATTTAAATTACAGATTGAAATGTTAAATATCTGTATCACTTGACCATAGGATAGAAAATTATATACAGACACCGTTGGTCTATATATAAATATTTTGAAAATGATCTCTATGGTTTTGAAAGGAAATATATGGTTTTAATAAATATTGATTTTTTAAAGATTTAATAAAGTTTATTTAATCAATATAAATATGTTTAGTATTTATGTAAAATTTATATTTTTAAATATAGAGTTTATAATGTTCCAGGTCGAAAGATAAATTTGAAATTGATTTGGAATTTTAATTATTTAAGAATTATACTTAAATAAGTTTGATTTGAAATTTATTAAATTTGACATTTTAAGATATGTTTTATAACTTGAATTTGATTAAAAGTGACTTAAATGAATATTTCAAACTTATATAAATTTAAATGGGATATTTTGTTTATTTAAATTTGTAAATTGAAGTGTATATTGAAATGATTAAAAAAATATTTCAGAAACTAAATGTAATGAAATTAATTTGAGATATAAATGGAATTATCAAATTTAGTTTTGGGAAATGTTGAATATTTAAAGCTTTGAAATATATTGAAATTCAAATGGTTTATTTGTGGTTCAAATCGGTATTTGAAATTAATATAATTTGAAATGTTAAACTAAATTGAGTTGAAATTTATGAATTGAAATTGAATTAAGTTGAATTTAGAAGTCGAGTTGATTTGAATTGATTTATGAATCTGTGTAAGTTATCTTTATTATATAAAGTATTTAAATTTTATTTAAAACTATTTTTATATTATTTTATAAACTATTTTTAATATAAACTATTGTAATATAAACTATTTTAAATATACTAATTATTTTGATATAAATTGTTTTAACTTATAACTATTTTATATAAAATTATTTATTTTATAAACTATTTTATTGTATATACTATTATTAATATCTAAACTGTTATGATTTCAAAGTGTTATGATTTCCAAAGTTATGAAATTCAAAGTATTATGATTTCCAAAGTATTATCATTTCAAATTGTTTTGGGTTTCGAAAGTATTATATCTTTGAAAGTACTATGATTTTTGGAAGTGAATATTCTTGAAATGGAAATGATATTGTATTGATATGTTTTTGAAATGGATATGATAGTTTTGGTTTTGAAGTATAAACTATTTTGAAATGACCACGGTGTTATAATAACGATTGGATGTTAAAGAGACCGGGATTGGATATGGGCATACTCTCTGTCGATACCGAAAACCACTTTAACAACTGTGTACGCGGTGGAGATTCCAGAATGAAGTAGGATGGTGGCGACGATCCTATATGAGGTATATATGTGGACCCGACTCCCGTGAGTTGGCATAAGGTGGCTTAAACAGGAGCGATTCTCGGGCCAGTGAGGTAGCACCTCTGATCGGACACACTCCTTCGATACCATTCTATTACTTTGTGATTGATTGGGTGCACCCCTCGGATTTTTGGGAGTGTGGCTCGAGGTGGGCGGTAGTGGCTGTTATGCGTTACCACCAGCCCGGATGCGTAATTGGTATATCTACCCTGGCATTGCCTCGTTGTGCCCTATCACCTACCATATCGAGCTTTACTACGAGTTTGGTTTTGTGTCGTAGCTTGTGGAGTATTTAGGGTAGCTCCCGATCTGGGGGTACGCTGATACTGGATAGACTACTGGGACTATTATGTGTTAAGGTGGAAAATGTAAAGCCTTAACGCTATTTAAAAGTAAGTTTATTTTACATTAGACATTATTATAATAGCGTATATTACTACATAGTAGATAGTTTAACGGATCCTTAGAGGATGGTTATCCCGAACATCCTTTGAGTTACTTGTATTTTAGTTGATATTTCACTTGAGTTGGATTTATTGATATAAGAATGTTAATCCTGACTCGAGTGTTTTATGTTTTGCTTTACGCTCGGATCAGACTGAGTGGTTCAGTGAGTGTTCGAGACTCACCTTTGGAGTTGGTGCTTCGCTTGGAGATCTAGCTATCTATCCAGCTTTCAGTTATTCAGTTGATTCCAGTGATGTATTCTGATCTTGTATTTGACTATTGTATTGAGACATCCATGTATTCGAGACTTCCGTTGTATCTTGTTTAACTCTGTTATATATATATATAGTAGTTTCATGAACTACTATCTTTTGTTTCCGCTGCATTATTATTATATTACTCTGTGTCTGTGATTCTGTGATTATTTATTTGCTGTATATGCTGAGATTTGCCAAATTTAAATTAACAATCTGATATTTTGAGCAATTCAAATCCGACATGTATGGATGCGAATGGTTGAAAATTTCAGGTCGTTACAAGACCCGTGAACAATCCAATTGAGAATTTATTGAGTCATTTTAAGAACTTACGTCCAAAAAAATTAATTGGAGATACTAATCCACTTAAAGTTAAATGATGGATCCAACATTTAGAAGACATCTTTGAAGTATGGGATCGTAGTGAAATAGGAAGTTAGGTATTTTTCAAGTAGCGGGAGAGGCAAGGAATTAGTGGGAGTTAAGCAGGACCATAATTGATTCAAGTGTGATGACTTGGAGATGTTTTAAAGAAACATTTTTGAAAAAGTATTTTCCAGAACATGAAAGAGAGAAGATGGAATTGAAATTTCAAGCTCTCACACAAGGAAACATGATAGTAGCCTAATATCAAAATTAATTTGAGGCATTGTCGTGATTTGTAAGTCATTTGGTTAATATGTTTGAAAAGAGAGCTAGAAGATTTGTAAAAGGACAAATCCCACTGATAAGGAGACATGTAATTGGTGATTGCCGCAAGACTTATAAGGTAATCATATCCGAAGCTCTTAACCTTGAAGAATTCAACTTCAGCAAGAAAGGAATCTTTTAAATATGAGATACCAAAACAATTAATTAAAATTCAGAAATCAAAAGAAATTCCACGGAAAGAAGCCACTGTATAATGAGGAAGAGAAGCAAGGAGAGGAATAACAAGGAGAGAGGGAAAACAAAATAAAAACATGTTATAATTGCAATGAGAAGGGTTATACTGATCCTAATTGTCCGAAGAAAAGAAGAAGGATTGTATGCTACAAATGTAATGAACCTGGACACATAAGAAAAGACTAAAAAATATAACAATAGAGCAACACCAAGAAATCAAGTTACGATGAATGTGGTAGTTTCTAAACAACCACGTGTGGAAGGTACGTAATGACCCGTAATTTTATCACTATGATTTGAAATATTCAATTAATTTTAAATATTCGAATATAGATTTATTAAACATAAATAATAAAATTTTATGTGATAAATAATAATGGTGATTTTGTATTGGAAAAATGTTTACAAAAATATATTCTTTGGAAAAATATCGATAAAATGACCGAAAATCATTTTATCGATAAACAGCTTTTTAACCATCAGAAATCATGAACGATTTTTTTATATACACTAATTTCTTCATTTAAGCAAGAATATGCAATCAAAATATCTATTTTATTTTTTGGAAATAAAATTCTTTTATGACATCATCAAGGATGTCATCACTTTGATATATTTTTTGGAATTTTAAATTAAGTTTAAATATTCAGACAATTGTTTTAAATGATTAATAATCCATTTTAAATATTATATAATGATAATAACTGATTTATAACAGTTTTATAAATATATAAACTTGTTTTATTAAAATATATAAATTTCGTCGCATTTTGGTAAACCGACGTTGATTTTTATAAATGGATTTTAATATTATTTAATATGGTTTTATAGCTTAAATAATATTGTTTTAATTATATAAAGATAATCAGTAATTCATTTTCAAATTTTATTTACGTAAAAAAATAGTTTGCTCAAAAACTGGAAATATGACCGGAATTCGGATCTCGGATTCACTGACGAATAGAAGTTGTATCGAAACCTATGCAGTTAAAGCGCCCTGCTGCTCCATAGCATTTGAGGTGCGAAAAGCTGTAGCGGAGATATATCGGGGATATAACAAGATATAGCGGACGACTTTAAAAAGAGGAATGATGAAAATTCTACATTGAAAAGAGGAACAATTATTACTTATTATTTCCCACCAAGCAAAACAAGTTATAATAAAGTAAAGATAAACAAAGTTGACACTTAAAAAGTTAGAACTAGTTATAATAACCAACAGCGTATATCATTGTTACATCAACTTTGAAGTTACCATAAAACTTAAAAGCAAGACATAATGCAAGATGCTTATTTATAGGAAAGGGGGATATAGCGGGGTAACAAAATTGGGGATATAGCGGATTATTGCCCCAATATCGGGGATAATAGCGGATCCGCTATATTGGGTCGCTTTATAGGAATATCGTTGCCCCAAAAGTCCGCTACGGGATATATCGGGGAATTGACTGCACAGATCGAAATGTTGCAACCTGGTATGCCAAAAGTAACATATAGATACCTATGCACATGCACATGAATACACATACTGTAACGAACGGGGTTTTCAACCCTTAGAAATCGGCACTAATAAGTCCACTGTATTGCGTGCCTAGCATTCGAATGCCGAAAGGACCGATTGTTAAGGGAAAGAAAGAAGATAGAAGATAAGAAAAAACTAAACAATTATAGAATCTCACAACGCAACTGAATAACATATATCAATCAACATAATTCTTTACAAAGTCATTTCCAAATGATACATCAGAGTCATACAAAAACAAATTTTACCCTAGGACAGTTATAACAGCCTGTCCTTACCTAACTGACACAACATACATAAAATACAGCTGAAACAAGATATAACTAGCTATCGAGGAAGCCTCCTGCTCCAAGCTCCTCCAAGATGCATCCAGGGAAAACCTGAACTACTTGGCTGCCCATAAAAATTTGATCAGCCAAGAGTTTTAGGGAAAGAAAATAAAACTCCGGGTCAGACTTGGGTCTGATGTGACTAAATCAAACAACTGAATTATTATGTTTAAAACCTGTTTAAAATCAAAGGTATCTCGTAAGACCACGTCGCATAAAAACACGGACGGGTTTTTACCTTACGATAACCAAAACATTCGTATCAAAAAATCTAATGATATTATAATAATGTCTAAGGGTGAAAATAATAATAATCGAGTAGCTGTGATGCTCGTAAATGTACATCACAACAATAATAGGTATATAATCAAAAACCAATAAAGTTCGTTCGCTAATTGTGTAGGATTCCACGGAGGAGCTCTCGGTACTTTGAGAAATGGTCCTCCTGCACGAGGATTAGATATATCCTTCCGAAACAGCATACATTCCTAGTGATGTACCATAGGAAAAACTTTGCTGGTCTCGCTAAGATCGAGTCCATCGCTCCATGCATGCATAACAACTGTAGATAATGTCTAGGTAGAGCCGACTGCACCCTATGAGTTTGCCAACCCTACTGGCCATGCCTCCTATCTCTGGTTTTAGTCATTACCGCTGGTGAGGCTACGTCCGGCATTCCATCTCAACACCGCCATCAAAATGGTTCATGGAATCCTACGTGGATTCCAATACCCCGGCGGGTCTTGGTATCACACATAGATTCCCATATCTCAAATAGATCACGGAATCACATATGGATTCCCATACCCCAACAGGTTTCGGAACCACACATGAATTCCAACATATCAATATATCACGAAACTCCTTCATAGAACTATACATGGTTTTGGGAGTGGTTAGGGTATAAGTCATCACTTATGAGTACACTCCCCAGCTTACCGGGCACCCCAAAAACCAATCGTCGATTTTCAGAATGCTCGATACTGGTTCTTTAGGAAATAATCAAACAATACATAAGAGAGGGGATCACCCCCTAATAGTTTAAGTTGATGGATGTCATGGGTCTGGTGTGAGTAAACTTAAACAATTGAATTATTATGTTTAAAACCCTTTTAAAATCAGAGGTATCTCGTAAGACCACGCCACACATAAACAACGACGATTTTTTACTTTACGATAACCAAAATATTTATATCAGAAAATCCACTGATATTATAATAATGTCTAAGGGTGAAAATAAAAATAACCAAGTAGTTGTGATACTCGTGAGTGTACATCACAACAATAATAGGTATATAATCAAAAACCGATAAAGTGCGTTCGCTAATTGTGTAGGATTCCATGAAAGTGCTCTCGGTACTTTGAAAAATGGTCCTCCTGCATAAGGATCAGATATATCCTTCCAAAGCAGCATACATCCCTAGTGATTTATCATAGGATAAACATAGCTGGTCTCGCTAAGACCGAGTGAATCACCCCATGCATGCATAACAACTGTAGATAACGTCTAGATGGCGCCGACTGCACCCTATGGGTTTGTCAACCCTATTGGCCATGCCTCATATCTCTGGTTTTAGTTATTACCGCTGGTGAGGCTACGTCCGGCATTCCAGCTCATGCATTGCTATCAAAAGAGGTCATGGAATCCCACATTGGTTCCAATACCCCAACAGGTCTTGGAATCACACGTGGATTCCCATATCTAAATAGATCTTGGAATCACACATGGATCCCATACCCCCAACGGGTTTTGGAACCACACATGGATTCCAACATCTCAATATATCACGATACTCGTTTAAAGAACCGTATATGGTTTTTGGAGTGGTTACGGTACGAGTCATCTCTTACGAGTACACTCCCCTGCTTATCGGGTGCCCAAAAACCAATCATCGATTTCCAGAATGCTTAATACTGATTCTTTAGGAAATAACCAGATAATACATAAGAGAGGGGATCACCCCCTAACCGTTTAAGTGGATGGATCTCCTTATCATTTGTCCTAGAAGAACAAATTAGTTTATACATACAGTATAGCACCAGCGACGGTAACTGTACCATATAATTCTCATGTTCCTCCTAGATATTTTTATATTAAAATCCTTCGGTGTTAAGTAGGGAATTGCTTCCCTACCACCAAAATTAAGAAGGATTACATATTTAGGCCAAGATTTGATGGTCGGTTATTTAACTATCAAATAATCAAATAGAGATCACTTTTCCCATGGAAACCACTAAGCCTCATTTAGTTAAATTCCAATTAATTTGAATCTCTTTTCGAAATATTTATCAACTTATTCATTTACTTAACTCACTGAAATAAGTATATTCACAAACCATTCCTTTCAAAAATACTTGAAATTTTTTAAAAATAGATATGGAAAATACCAATCAATATCAATCATGGATCGCAGTTTACGCAATGGTTACGTCTCTATCCCAGAGAAAACATAGTAAACTGTAGGCAATCTCTGTCCCTCGAATTATGCTATGAAAATCAACCATCTCTTTCCAAAATCTCTTTATTTCATAAATATCTCCAAATCTATTTATAAAGCTTCTTTATAATTCCCAATTTTAATTTAGAAAAATACCCTTTTATAAATCTCAAACCATTTATAAAACTCCCCTTTTCAAATCACTAAACCATTTATAAACCTCTTTTCTAAAATCATTCAAAAGCTAACTTATTTTCCAAGTTCAACTTCTTCCAAATATATAATACCTTTAACAAATCCATTTATAAATTATCATTTGTGAACCACTTTAGGAAAACCCTTTTATTTAGTAAAAACTCCTTTTATATACAAGTTATTACTTATAAATAACTTTATTATACAATAGTATAACTTGGAAGTCATTTATAAACTTTAAAACCCAAATTGGTTAAAGAACTTAAGTTAGCTCAAAAGCTCACTTTATAAATTCAAAAGAGGCATAGCAATCTCAATGGTACTAACTTAAGTTACCATTTAATTTCAATTTGAATTTCAATTCACCTAACATTTGTTTACATAGGTCAACAGGTATGTAAATTCAATTTGTATCCATAACAGGGAATAACACGTCAATATAAACACTGACATATACATGTCCAAATAACATAATAGCAGGATGGTGATTTATCCTACTAAATAGATGTCCAAACAATTCAATCAGTTTATAGCAGAACGAGAATTTATTCTGCTAAAACACATGTCCGTACAAACAACAATTATATTATAGCAGAACGGGGATTTATTCCGCTATCAAATGTCCAAACAATCAACTTATAGCATAAAGGGGATTTATTCTGCTAACACACGTCCACACGATCAAACCATTTACATAACTCTTTCATAATTGTTTGTCTACTTAATGGTATCAACATTTGAATACCTTGTGTTCAAAACCATCTTTAAAAAAAAGCACCTTTAAAAAAATTTGATTCTTAGAAAACAAGGATTAAAAACTTAAAAATCCATAAAATGATTAATTACAAGTTAAACTTTTATTAAATCATAATCAATACTTATTAAATTGAACTTAATTTAATTATAAATTAATAAATAATTAAACCTTTAATAAATAATTTATCTATAAATTAAACCCTTAATTAATCCTTTATTAAATATAAAATAATAATTAAAACCTTTATTAATAATTAACTATTTATAAATCTAAATTAATTAATTAAATAACCTTTTAATTAAGAAATAAATAATAAATTAAACCTTTAATAAATAATATTTTAAATTAAAACCTTAATTAATTTATAATTAAAAATAATTAAACACTTAGTTAATTAAACAAATAAATAATTGACCTTATATTTGATTAATAATTAATTAAAAATAAATCATATACTTAACTCATAATTAATTAAAAATTAAGCTTAGTTTTAAGGATAATCAACTATTACTAATCTTTATTTAATTAAGATTAATGAACCTTGTTTAATACTTAATTAATTATTAATTACCAAGCTTAATTAATTAATAATTACTTATTAAAACTTAATTAGCTTTCTAAAACATTTTTATTAAGTTTATAAAACCTTTCCAAAATAATTTTAAAGTATGAAACTGAATTTTCAAAAAAAATGGACTTTTACCGAAACTGCATCCATAACGACTATCGCTATGGATACCATAACTTCCAAACTTGATTAACATCTCAAATGGTCTTTTAGAACATTAATTTTTAATTTTAACTTACTTTATGAGATTAATATATATTTTTGTAAGCAAGACAAAAAGTTAGAAACTTTAGAAAACTTTTTATTTAAGACAAAGTAAGTAATCAAATTTAAAAACTCAAAGGATCGCTATGTCGAACACAAACACCTTTCAAGTGCAAATCTTGCTCACTAACTTTTCTATTTACTAACTTTACTTATTAATATTCCATACCACTTTCAATCACAAGACAAAGGTCATAACTTTATAACCAAAAACATCGCTTTAACATTCGATTCACAAATATACGCTACACCATAAACTAGCAACATATGTACATCCAAACCATATGACAATTCAACCATCCAGACAATATATTCTAAAACCAAATAGGCAAGATAATAATAGTTGAATATTTCCATAAAAAGTTATAAGTTTACTCACCAAAATTTTGCAAAACTCTTTGAAAACTTGAAATACTTTAGAACTTGCAAAGCTTGGAAAACCACAAAAATCATTTTGAAAATGGGTCATCTTCTCCTCGATTTTTGGCCATGTTATTCTCGAAATTTGGAAAGATGATCAAAGGAAAAGTTCTTGGAAATTATTTTCTCTACAATATCAATAAAAGAATCAATAAATTTCAATTTGTTTTGATGGAGATATGGTCAAACTAAGATGAGGTATTTCAGACTTGAAAATATGGTTCCGGAAATGAGTCATAAAAAAATGTATTTTTGACCCAAAAATATTCGAAATTTGAAAAAGTGGTCTAAATAAAAGTTGTAGCCACTGAAATTCTACATAGTTTAGAAAAACGAAAATCTTGATTTAGAGAAGTCTAGAGGAAGTTATAGTCAGATGAAGTGATAGTAAAAATGGAGGAAGTGGAGTATTGAATGTAGAAGTGTTTTAGCAAGTTATGGAAGAGATTTAAGTGGAAAACTATGGTTTTTATAACTTAGAAAATATTTTAGTAGCCATGGAAGATATTTCAAAAGCTTAGGAAGTTTCAACATGAGAAACAGAATGAGAGAAAATGGAAAAGAAATTAGGAAAATTAGTTTTTATATAAATGGAATAAGTGGAATTACTAATATACACTTGTATCTTCCCCTCCATTAGCTTCATGCCACCTCACCACTCTTGTTCCCTCCATGTTTCAACATGTTTTCCCCTTGTCCTCCTCTTATATTCCTTAGCCGAAATTCCAATAAATACCTAAAGTACTAAGAGTTGCCAAAATGTCACATCTTGTCTCTTAAGGCATCTATATATTTTATTTTATTTTAAACCAACATAATTAACTTAAGCAAACTAATATACCTCATTATATCATAACCATCTTATGTTTATAACACATATATATATATATATGTGTGTGTGTGTGTGTGTGTGTGTGAATATGTCTACTAAGGTGTTAGTAGTATGTCAAACAACTTTTATACGATGGAACGTAGAAATTTCGGAAAACGGTTTCCGATCACATTTTCTGTTTTTCATCGAACTAAATATTTTTGTAAACTAAATTTAAAAAATATTTTACCATCATTATTTATTATTTAAAAGAGTTTTATTTTAATTATAAAAACACTACGCCATAGATTGCATACTGCAACACCCAAGAAGTGATGCAGGAAGTGCCAAAAAATGTTGCTGTAGGCTAAAAAAGGGCAAAGGCAACACTTTCTCGATGATGCATTTTGCCGCGTTGCCCTAGAGTCAAAGGCAACATCTTTGCGGCCCTAGGGCAACATCGGTTCCGTTGTTGCCACAGGTACCAAATTTACTAAAAAGTGGGCCCCACAATCTGGGCCCTAACATATGGGCCCACATTATGGGGCCCACTAATTCTGTGGCCCACCTCTACGGAACCCTGTTGTGGGGCCCATATTCATTAATCTATGGTAACACTTTTACCATCCAATGGCAACACTTTGCCAGTTTATTACCACATTTAACATCACATACTGCAACAGTATATCATATCTATGGCAACACCTTTTGCAATTTAAATTGAAAATGTACTACAACATTATACTACTGCAACATTATATCATATCTATGGCAACATTATACTGCAACATTATATCATATCTAATGGCAACATTACACTGCAACAAAGAACTTTTCATTTTAGAATAACCAGCAACACAAGTTTTACTTAGTCAAGTACAAAATAACAAACATACTTAAAAACATAGCCAATGTATTCATAGTTACAGCCAGTACATAATAATCAAAAAAAGGAAAAAAGTTAGACAGCAAAAGGATATCAAACCAATTTTTCCAGAACATATATCACTAATCAATTCAGAAATTATACTCAAAATCAAAGCAAAACTAAAGTAAATATGATCGCCTTTACATAAAAACAAATCTCGGTTCAAATGAAGAACAGAAACCACAAGTGCACACAAGCTAAAAGTCTCGAGCAACTCACAGATTCATACCAGTACATGGTTGTTAAATCCAAATGCACAGCTTGGCAGTTCTCCTGCATAAGTGTAGGCTGTAAATGTTGTACCACACTGCAGCTTCGCCCTCACCAAGTAGCTGCCAAGTGAAAAAAATATGAGGTGTATTTCTATGAACTATATATTGAATTTGATTGAATATAGGTATTTCTTTTTTTCTTCTCCAGTATCATATTTTAAGTCTATGTATCGATTAACAGTCATTAATGGAATGGATACACATATATGATACATGTAAAAGTGTTATATAATGACCATTTTTGCTGCTTTAATTAAGATACATAAATTTGTTTCTAGTCATAACTTACGTGTGTCCAACTAGTGCAATATTTCCATCTTCATTATGTCCAAGTATCGCCACTGAATCATTAACTACTATAACATCTGAACAGTCTTCACTTGCTGTCTCTGATATGGCATTTTCAGGTATAAATGGGAGTATCTCTTTTCTGAAGTTCATCAAAATTATCTGCTCAAAGAGATCAGTTACCAGAACAAAGCCTGTCCTTTTGCAAAAAAAATTAATATCTAGATAAAGCAGAGAGTGGGATCATCTGTTCTGTTAATTTACCAGAGCATCGGTACTCTACTCTATTTGAAAAGCTGTACGTAAATGCTTGTTATCAAATATGCACATTCTGAGTACACATATGTGGTGTCCTATTATGACAAATGACAAGACCATATGATCCTAATCCAAGCTGACACTGTTCATATACTTTAATATACATAGGTTCAACAACATTACGGAGTTGAAGAAAATCATTGAATCAAGTGTGAATTTCTCTAAAGTTCAATAATGTAAGCTTGCCTTGAGCCTTAAAATAGTATATAATAATGAAAAATCAATATTTCAAAGGGGAAAAAAATGGACGTATAATACCTGAAGAAAGGGGATGCCACTGCCTTCGGTTGTGCCCAAGAGTTCATCCCAGTATCTTGGAAATCTCTTCTTGTTAGTAGTGCACAGTGTATCAATGAGATGTTTGCCTTGAAGGGTATAAGCAAATGGAATGAGCTGGTGTTGAAGAATGAGGTCTGTTGCAACTCTGCTCCTTATTAGATCGGAGAATCTCTATCCGATAAGGAAACCCAACTGGAAATGATCTTTGCATGGTTCCACGTTGAATATTTCCAGCATGTTTCTTCCTTTTCTTCTCCTTTTATTGGATTTGCTGAGTTTCAACTAGAAATATTAGATGTCCACTTGATAACAGGTAGCAACCTTATGTTCAGGATAATACATCTTATCCTCAAAAATAGTAATGGGTATCAGAGCAACTTTGACATAGAAGACGATTATTGAAAGTCTAGGTGTATTATATGGACGGACACACGTACGGTTGTTATTTTCTCTATTCCAAATATTTTTTTAATATTGGATATTCCCATTCATGGAAAATTCGAAATTGATCTGAAAGTGAAGGTGGATATAATTGATGACACAAGGTAGATTGGTCCTTGGTTTCAATTCCACATATGAATACATGTACAATGAGATTCAATGATCAATAGCTATTGTGTTATATTTTGTGTTTTGTTTCATGTTCAAATTATCGTCCTAACGCTATATATATTACAACAATAGGGAACTAGTCAAAAGGAAAAACATGAAATCAATTTTAGTTTGAAGGACACATTTTACAACAAAATTGCATATATTCTTATAACATTACCAAGATATAATGCTATATAAATACACGTGAAATACTACATGAATATAGCATTATATATTTGGGTTGAACTCTCTTGTAAAAAGGAACTCCACAATAATGGAAGAAGGGATGGAACAATCTATTTTTAATTTTGGATCTCACGTTATATAATACAAGACAAAGGAGGCAAACAGATCTCCTATGCGACCTTACTTTCAAAAGACATAAGAAATGTCTAAAATAATGGGTTGCGAAGCAAAATTTGTTTTTCCTTCTGAACATGATGCCAAAACCTAGGTATATGTTTAGCTCCCTTAAGGTGAATCAGAGTTTGTGGTTACAAAGGCGAATACGGTAATTGTTGGGGCCTAAATCAATGAAAGCGATCGTACAAATTGCTATCCCTTAGTACTGAACTAGGTTGAGATGTGGATATGTTCAACGTCATTTTCAAAGGCAAGTAAGCAGATCTGAGTGAAACGACAACATGAAATTAGGGAACAGATCGGAGTTTAGTTTGAAATGATAGTCGTTGGGTATGATAAGGAAGAGTCCACTGTTGAAATAGTAACTATATATGATCAATTAGTAGATTTTATATTTTCCCAGTGCACAACAATAGTTGAGAAACTGTATCTCCAAAATTCAATTCAATCAAATACCTATGATTCATTCACGAAAAACCCAATTTTACAGAATGAATATAACAAACAACTAAAACATACACCGTGCATTAACACAAAATATAGCACAAAACGCAAGAGGAAATAAGTACCTCAGATCACCTAAATCAGTAACCAAAATCAATAAGGACCACCTCCTCCAACAGGCCGCCTGATACCACCCACCTTCTTCTATACTTCCCTCGCCACCATCCAAATCATTCGGATCCCTAACCGCAGTATGAATTAGCACCAATCCAACCCCAATCAAAACGGCCGAAATCACATTAATCAACACCCCCATCAAAATCAAAAACCCTAAAGTCAGCACCGAAAGCACAATCACCCAACCCTGTCCCCGATCTGCCTCCCAACGATCACCATAGGGTCATCCCGCAGGAAATCGGGCGAAGAAGGGAGAAGGAGTGAGGGTTGAAGAGGTGGTTCCATGGACGCCGGGTGGCGAGGGAGGCGGCGGTGCGGGATTTGGTGGCGGTGAGGAAGGGGAGTGGGGAGTTATCGATGGATGGGGTTGAGGTCGGAATCGTGCCGTAGGTCGTTGCTCTGGTCGCCATGGCTTTTTTGTTTGGGAGTATTGAGGTCGGCAGTTGATTTTGGGTTGGCGTTGGATTTTGGGAGTACGTATTTTGTTAAGTGTTTGAATGAAACCCTTCAATATTTTGTTAACTTTTGCCGCTTTGTTTTTGCTTCCCGCGTTAAAAATTATTTCAGCCTGCTTTTTTTCCAGCCCGCACTCATTTTTTATAATATTTTTATAAGTCTATAGCTACTGCAACATAGTGTTGATATCTATGCTAACATCCTGAAGCTAATGTTGTAATAGACAAAAATCAGCATAGCTATCGTTACATTGTAGCTAGAAACATCTTGTATTTTCGTTGCAATAGGCCATCTATGGCGTAGTGAAACCATTATTTGAATATTTAAAATTAATTAAATATTTGCAAATCAAAGCAGTAAAATTCCGAGTCGTTACACTTTTTCCCTCTTAAAAGAATTTCGTCCTTGAAATTACACCTCAACATATCCTAGGAAACACTTAACACTATACATCAGTTCGTATGATGTACATAGATCATTCATATACAAAGTCTGATTCGATCACTACTCGAATACATAACTTCACTTCCGAACTAGTATCGCTCATCCAATTTTCTAGTATGGATTCTGATCGGGCTCCCCGATTTGGAACCTCTATTCTCCTTCCATAGTCGTAACATGATAGAAAACATTTGTTCCTCATCAAAAACCCTCATCGAGTGCTTATCGTTAAAATTCGAGTAATAGATCCTTATTTGGAATGGTGTGAAACACCTCAAAGCCATGTACTTGAATCTTAGATCAAACTATATAAAAATGAGAGATGATCTACATCCAACCTACGCACTTCTTTAATTAGTTCCCCCTAATACCAATTCTATTTCCACTAAATTATTTATGAAATTTTTTCATAAAACTAAAATTAGGTTCAATTTGGATACTACTCCACTACACCCTAAGAGTATACACCCCTATTGGATTCAAATATTCCATTTTGCATTTATTTCACTAAGAAAACTCAAGATCCAAATACCCGGTCTTATTTCAAAATCTTTTTTTAATTGAAATAATATATTTTAATCATAGAAAATATGTATATATAGCCCGAGTAATTCCCAAATGATACTAAGGAACTAGGTACTAACAAATAGTATCATACACTCCCAAATAAGAAGGGTGATACTCAAGAGTGTTTACCATCTGAATACATCTCTTCCCCAATTTTAAGTTATTTTCGACCAATTGAACTAGTTAACTTAAGAATATTACTTTTATTTCAAAATCCCATTTTTGAAACAATACTTCTCATATTTCCAATAAAACAATTATCACCAACTTGTTTTGGGTTCGTTCGGGTTGAACTTGTTTTGATTGCACAATTATAAAGAGAATAATTTACTAAGTGCATTACAACCTTCGCCTAGGCAAACATCCGATCATCACAAAACAATCAAGTCCTCATTTCCCCTAACCAATCCATAGAAAATACTTCTTACTTAAAATTTTCATTCCCAACATTTTTCTTCACCCAAAAATAAATACTTTCAAGTAATACTATTATTGTTTTCCAAAACCTTGAAAACATTTTCCAAAAGCCCCGAGATTTAAGTTCTCAAGTTTTCAACTTAAATTATTTTAATTAAAAGACACCTTCTTGTAAATTCATTTTATAATATCCACTTTTATCAAACCATTTTTCAAATAATTATTTCAAATATTCTAACTTTTTAACAAACATCTTTTATTAAATCAATTTTTTATCCCAATACTAACATCGAATGCCTTATAGTCAAATTGTGAAACTTAATTCACAAGGTGTTCGCTTCAATGTTTTCCCTATCTTTATTTACCCAACCCAAATCTTAATAAGGGAAGCTACTTACACAGACCAACAATAGTCAATGCTCAACTGGACAAGCATGACTAACAAAATCCTAATTGATAGTAATAAAATATTAATATCTCTTAACAAACAACACTTCAACTAACTATACCATACCATACCATACCATACTATACTATTTTAAAAATCATTCTTTTATATATAAAATAGACTTTTTGGTAAAATTATTTCATTTACCCCATTTCAAAACAATACTGTGTCAATTTGCCTTGTTCAAGTGTTTAGGAACCCCTATCGACATCGTGGCATCCCACATCTCCACCAGAGTTCTTCAGCCACTCAATAGATAAATCAACACAACATAAAATATTTTATATCGCTAACAAATACGCGCTCTTATATATAATACACTCATACTCATTCTACGGACTCACTTACCTGATTTCAAATGAGTTTACCCCACCAGGACCAAGGTTCTCACTTAAACTTACGCTCTGATACCATAATGTAACAAACGGGGTTTTTGACCCTCAAAAATTGACACTAATACATCCACTGTATTATGTGCCGACTATTCAAGTGTCTGAAAGACTGATTGTTAGGGGAAAGAAAGAAGATAGAAGATAAGAAGAAACTAAACAATCACAGAATCTTACAATGCAACGGAATAACATATATTAATCAACATAATTTTTTACAAAGTCATTTCCAAATCATACATCAGAGCTATATTAATACAAATTTTACCTTAGGATTGTTATAACAGCCCGTCCCTACCTAACTGATACAAAATACAGACAAAATAAGATAATAACTAGCTATCGATGAAGCCTCCTGCTCCAAGCTCCTCCAAGGTGCATCCAGGGAGAAGCTGAACTACTTAGCTGCCCATAAAAATTTGATCACCTAAGAGTTTGAAGGAGAGAAAATAAAACTCCGGGTCAGCCATGGGTCTGGTGTGAGTAAACTAAAACAATTGAATTATTATGTTTAAAACCCTTTTAAAATCAGAGGTATCTCGTAAGACCACGCCACACATAAAAAATGACGAGTTTTTACCTTACGATAACCAAAATATTTATATCAGAAAATCCAGTGATATTATAATAATGTCTAAGGGTGAAAATAAAAATAACCAAGTAGTTGTGATACTCGTGAGTGTACATCACAACAATAATAGGTATATAATCAAAAACCAATAAAGTGTGTTCGCTAATTGTGTAGAATTCCACGAAAGTGCTCTCGGTACTTTGAGAAACTGTCCTCCTGCACAAGGATCAAATATATCCTTCCAAAGCAGCATACATCCCTAGTGATTTACCATAGGATAAACATAGCTGGTCTTGCTAAGACCGAGTGCATCACCCCATGCATACATAACAACTTTAGATAACGTCTAAATGGCGCCGACTGCACCCTATAGGTTTGCCAACCCTATTGGCCATGCCTCATATATCTGGTTTAAGTTATTACTGCTGGTGAGGCTACGTCCGGCATTCCAGCTCACACATCGCTATCAAAGAGATCATTGAATCCAACATTGGTTCCAATACCCCCAACAGGTCTTGGAATCACACGTGGATTCCCATATCTAAATAGATCTTGGAATCACACATGGATCCCATACCCCAACGGGTTTTGGAACCACACATGGATTCCAACATCTCAATATATCATGAAACTCCTTTACAGAACCGTATATGGTTTTTGGAGTGGTTACGGTACGAGTCATCTCTTACGAGTACACTCCCCTGCTTATCGGGTGCCCTAAAAACCAATCATCGATTTTTGGAATGCTTAATACAGATTATTTAGGAAATAATCAGATAATACAAAAGAGAGGGGATTGCCCCCTAACTGTTTAAGTGGATGGAATTCCTTATCATTTGTCCTAGAAGAACAAACGAGTTTATACATACAATGTAGCACCATCAACGGTAACTGTACCGTATAATTCTCGTGTTTCTTCCAGATATTTCCAGAGTTAAATTCCTTTGGTGTTAAGTAGGGAAATGCTTCCCTACCACCAAAATTAAGAAGGATTATATATGTAGGCCAAGATTTGATAGTCGGTTATTTAACTATCAATTAATCAAATAGAGGCCATATTTACCATGGAAACCACTAAGCCTCATTTAATTGAATTCCCATTAATTTGAATCTCCTTCTGGAATATGTATCAACTTATTCATATACTTATCTCGCCGGAATAAGTATACGCACAAACCATTTCTTTCAAAAATACTTGAAAATTTTAAAAATAGATATGGAAAGTACCATTCAATATCAATCATGGATCGCAGTTTATGCAATGGTTACGTCTCTATCACAGGGAAAACATAGTAAACTGTAGGCAATCTCCGCCCCTAAAATTACGCCATGAAAATCAACCATTTCTTTCCAAAATCTCTTTATTTCATAAATATCTCCAAATCTATTTATAAAGCTTCTTTATAAATTCCCAAATTTAACTTAGAAAAATACTCTTTTATACATCTCAAACCATTTATAAAACTCCACTTTTCATATCACTAAACCATTTATAAACCTCTTTTCTAAAATCATTCAAATCCCAACTTATTTTCTAAGTTCAAACTTCTTCCAAAAATATAACTCCTTTAACAAATCCTTTTATAAAATGTCATTTGTGAAACACATTAGGAAAACCCTTTTATTTAGTAAAAACTCCTTTTATAAACAAGTTTATACTTATAAATACCTTTATTAAACAATAGTATAACTTGAAAATCATTTATAAACTTTAAAACCCAATTTGGTTAAAGAACCTGAGTTAGCTCAAAACCCACTTTATAAATTCAAAAGAAGCTTAGCAATCCCAATGGTACTAACCTAAGTTACCATTGAATCTCAATTTGAATTTCAGTTCACTTAAAATTTGTTTACATAGGTCAACTGGTATGTAAATTCAGTTTATATCCAAAGCAGGGAATAACATGTCAATATAAACACCGACATATACATGTCCAAATAACATAATAGCAGGATGGTGATTTGTCCTACTAAATAGTTATCCAAACAATTCAATCAGTTTATAGCAGAATGAGAATTTATTCTGCTAAAATAGATGTCCATACAAACAAAAATTACATTATAGCAAAATGGGGATTTATTCTGCTATCAGATATCCAAACAATAAAACAATCAACTTATAGCAGAATGGGAATTTATTCTGCAAACACATGTCCATACGATAAATAATTACATTATAGCAGAACGGGGATTTATTATGCTAACACATGTCCACACAATCAAACCATTTACATAACTCTTTCACAATTGTTTGTCAACTTAATGGTATCAACATTTGAATCCCTTGTGTTCAAAACCATCTTTTAAAAAAGGACCTTTAAAACAATTTGATTCTTGAAAAACAAGGATTAAAAACTTAAAACTCCATAAAATAATTAATTATAAGTTAAACACTTATTAAATCATAATTAATATTTATTAAATTGAACTTAATTTAATTATAAATTAATAACTAATTAAACCTTTAATAAATAATTTATTTATAAATTAAATCCTTGATTAATCCTTTATTAGTTATTAAATAATAATTTAAAACCTTTATTAATAATTAACTATTAATTAATCTCAATCAATCAATTAATTAATCTTTTAATAAAACTTAAATAATAAATTAAACCTTTAATAAATATTATTTTAAATTAAAACCTTAATTAATATATAACTAAAAATAATTAAACACTTGATTAATTAAATAAATAAACAATTGACCTTTTATTTGATTATTAATTAATTAAAAATAAATCATATACTTAACTCATAATTAATTAAAAATTTATCTTACATTTAAATGATAATTAACCAATACTAATCTTTATTTAATTAAGATTAATGAACCTTGTTTAATACTTAATTAATTATTAATTACCAAGCTCAATTAATTAATAATCAACTACTAAAACTTAATTAAATTTCTAAGACATTTTTATTAAGTTTATAAAACCTTTCAAAAAATAATTTTAAAGTATGAAACTGAATTTTGAAAAAAAATGGACTTTTATCGAAACTGCATCCAAAGCGACTATTACTATGGATATCATAACCTCCAAACTTGATTAACATCTCGAAAAATATTTTAAAACATTACTTTTTAACTTTAACTTACTTTATGAACTTAATATATAATTTTGTAAGCAAAACAAAAAGTTGGAAACTTTAGAAAACTTTTTTTATTTAAAACAAAGTAAGTAATCAAATTTAAAAACTCAAAGGGTCGCTATGTCGAACATGAACACCTTTCAAGTGCTAACCTTGCTCACTAACTTTTCCATTTACTAACTTTACTTACTAACTTTCCATATCACTTCCAATTACAAGACAATGGTCCTAACTTTATAACTAAAAACATCGCTTTAACATTCGATTCACAAATCTACGCTAAATCATAAACTAGCAACATATGTACATCCAAACCATATAATAATTCAACAATCCAAACAATATATTCTACAATCAAGTAGGCAACGTAATAAAGGTTGAATCTTTCCACAAAAAACTAGAAGTTGACTCACCAAAATTTTGCAAAGCTCTTTTGAAAACTTGAAATACTTTAGAACTTGTAAAGCTCGGAAAACCACAAAAATCATTTTGAAAATGGGTCATCTTCTCCTCGATTTTTGGCCATGTTACTCTCGAAATTTTGGAAAGTGTTAAAAAAAAGTTCTTGGAAATTATTTTCTCTGCAATTTCAAAAAAAGAATCACTAAATTTTGATTTTTTTGAGGGAGATATGGTCAAAATAAGATTAGGTATTTTCGGATTTGAAAATATGGGTCCAAAAATGAATCATAAAAAAATGTATTTTTGACCAAAAATAATTAAAATTTAAAAAAATGGTTTAAATGAAAGTTTTAGCCACTGAAATTCTACGTGGTCTGAAAGTAAGAAAATCTTGATTTGGGGAAGTTTAGAGGAAGTTATGGTTGGATGAAGTGTGAGTAAAAATGGATGAAGTGGAATATTGAATGTAGAAGTGTTTTAGCAAGTTATGGAAGAGATTTAAGTGGAAAACTATGGTTTTTATAACTTATAAAATATTTTAGTAGCCATGGAAGATATTTCAAAAGCTTAGGATGTTTCAATATGAGAAAGAGAATGAGAGAAAATGGAAAAGAAATTTGTAAATTTAGTTTTTATATAAACGGAATAAGTGGGATTACTAAAATACCCTTGTATCGTCCCCTCCATTAGCTTTATGCCACCTCACCACCCTTGTTCCCTCCATGTTTCTACATGTTTTCCCCTTGTCCTCCTCTTATATTCCTAAGCCAACATGCCATTAAATACCTAAAGTACTAAGAGTTGCTAAAATGTCACATCTTGTCTCTTAAGGCATCTTTATATTTTATTTTATTCTAAAGCAACTTAATTAACTTAAGTAAACTAATAAACCTCATTGTATCCTAACCATCTTATGTTTGTAACATATATGTATGTGTGTGTGAGAGTGTGTGTGTGTGTGTGTGAATATGTCTACTAAGGTGTTTACAGTATGCCAAACAACTTTTATACGATGGAACGTCGAAAATTCGGAAAACGGTTTCCTGTCACATTTTTCTTTTTTTCATTGAAAAAAACTTTTGTAAACTAAATTTGAAATTTTAATTATAAAAACCATTATTTGAATATTTAAAATTAACTAAATATTCACAAATCAAAGCAGTGAAATTCCAGGTTGTTACACATACATTTACCTATATATTTACCATTAACTTTTACTTACTTAAGGTAATAATATAATAATCTAGATATTTTCTAAGAAAAACAAAACTCACCATCACTTACAAGCACATGGGGTAGCACAAGGGGTGGCACATGGGAGGAGGATGTTTCAGCCAAGCAAGGGGGCGTGGGGTTAGCACATGGGTGAGGTGATGGTTAATGATGATATTTTGTAGATATTTTGCAAATTTTGCCTATAAATATCACCTTCCACTCTCTCATTTATTCACACATTCAACTTATAAGCTCTCTTCTTCTCTCTTGAGCCCTCTAATGGCTTCCGTGAAGGCCACTCTTCTTCATAAAAATAATGCAAAAGAATATAGCAAGAAGAAGAAGATATGTAGATATATATACACAATATCGTTTCAAGTCCAAACAAGTGCCAAAACACTCCTCTACCCATCATAAACCTATGGCCACCCCTTACCACCATGCAAGGCCGAGCGTGCAAGAAGAAAGGAGGGAGTTCAAGAAGCTCCGAAGTGAAGATAATGGAGAGAAGTGCTGCTGGAAGGCCGCCGGAGTAATTCAGAGAAGTTACGGAGTGAATGCTACAATCGTGAGAAACTCTACTAGTTTATTTTATAAATAATATGATAATAAGATATGTTTTTCCATGCTTTCTTTCTATGTTTGATCATCATGTTTTGGATGCGATAATATGTTTGCTTAGCTGTGGAAATAATTCATGATAAATACACGTCGAATTTACACAAAGAAAACACTTTCTCTTATGATTATAAAAGTGTTACGGCATAGTTAAACCTCTTTAAACATGGCTAAAAATGGTTTATAAGTGTTTTATAAATATTAAAACTCATTTCAGCAAAGTTTGAAAAGATATGAAATTAGAGTCAAAATAAGCCATTGCGTTTCGGTAGTTCGCGATCGTGACCCATAAAGTTAAACAAAGGGTGGATTATAAGTCAGAGTCTTTAGAATAAGAATTTTTTGGACCTTGGGGTTATAGTTTTAAAATGAAAAAGAAAATTCGAGATTTCATTTATAGAGTTTGAGATATGTCCAAATCAAGTTTTCAAAAATGTCGTGGTTTGGCAGTTAGGAAACCAAAGTGGTAGATTCTTTAAAAATGGATATTTTTAATCTTTAAAAATATGAAATAAATTCCATAAATATGTTAAAAAAATTTAAAAAGGATTTAATTTGTAAAAATAGACTTATATGAAATGGAAAAGGTGGTTTGATCAAAGAAGCTTTAAAAACACTATTCAGAGCAGTTTTTGTAACAGTTTTGGTAACTTTTGAAAATCAGGGTTTTAGATTAATTATTCTTCCCCAATCTTTTTAATAATATTTACAAATGAATAATTAAGTATTTTGAAGGTGATTTGGAAGATATAAAAATATTTTGAAGGAGTTTAAAATAAATGGTTAAATGGAAATTGTTTATAAAACTTGGGTTTGTCTTCCCAAATCTTTTGTGAATGTTTTTCAAATAATTATTTAGTATTCTAAAGGCAATTAAGAAGTTTGTAAAATATTAATGTTAGAGTCGATCAAAGAACTTGACTGCCTTATGAGCAATAGAGAGATAGTCTCTAGGCTTAGGTTTGGAAAATAGTTTCCTGGTCTCTCTAGCTATCCGGACTGGTCCAACAGAGAGGATAGTTAATTTAATTTACTCGGATAGCATTTGCTTAAGATAAAAGAGAAGATTTTTGGAATTATCCATAAATTTAAACAAGATTTCAAATAAGATTTTAATGTTAAAGAAAACTTTCTTGTTAAACTCTGTATTAAATTATGAATAGAGAACTTATATTATCCATGTGAATTTAAAAGGTGATTTCACCGTAATTCGACGAAAAGTACGGTTGATTACGGGAATTAGTGTTGAGTATAACTAATCTAAAATCTATGGATCCCCTTTTACTCAATACTAACTGGATAAGGTTTATAGTAAACAATGTCTTAAATAACATTGTTTTTGACCCATTAAAGATATGTTTTGGAAATGTGAAATCTTCATTAAGATTGGAATTATACTAATAATATAATATGGGAATATTTTTCCTAAGTAATTAAAGAGAAATGATTTGGTATTTCCAAAGATAAAAAAGGGTTTTAATTAACCAAAAGATTTGATAAAAGAGGTTTAATAATCCTGTATATGCTAAAAATGAAAATGGTTTAAAGACATATATCTCTAAGAAGATATTTTACTTAGATAAAAGATATTGATTAATTGAATAATAATCTTCCACATACTTGACATCTTTTATCGATAATTGGTTCGAGGATACCAGGATTGGATTTGGGTGATTCCTATCCGAAAACTACTTCGAACCAATATACGCGTTCTAAAGTGAAGATGTGTTGAAGACAATGATTTTTGAAGACGGAGGTCTTCATAATGTAGGGCTGCTTGCTACTGGGATGATTCCCATATTATAAATATGGTGGCAGCAGTGCCTTCGTTCTAAAAGTCTTTGATTGGCAAGGACTACTTGCTACTAATCCTAGGGGTGATTCCCAAACAGGATGTAGTAGGAGGAGTGCCTTCGGTTTGTTCTGTTCCTGGACAACTTGTATGGACGAGTGTCTGACATTGCATTTCTAAGACCACATACATTAATGTTTACAAACGTACATCTGTTTGGTGGTGTAGGAGGTAACCCCTCTTACAGTTAACACCCTTTCCTGAGTCGTATGAACTCGAAGGTTGTACTTTTATAGAAATCAATAGTGTGCTATTAGAAATGGCAATATGGCATTCAAAGTGGGATTTGTTTTGTAAAAGGTAAAAAGTTACCTCAGGCCTCACACCCGGAAATGGCTGAAACAGGGTATGCCATAGGGCTATATGGGTCGCACCCATTAAGGTATGGTCATCACCTTTCTAGATTACCCTCTATATATTGGGTTTGTTGTATATGTTGTGGCCAAGGATAGGTCGGGAATGACCGGGGTGATGTCATATTCGGTACTATTTAGGATCATTGTGTTGATCACTAGAAAGGAGTAGGCCGGTTTTCCAGATGCCGAGGATTGTCTGTGGGTCCTTGGTACATTCCTCTTGAGATGTTTAGTATGGAAGGTAGGCCCTTACCTTCCATTGTAAGTAATTCATTCTCTAATAAGTGCCTACGGACTTAGTTGTATACCTATTATGCTGGAATTTAATCAATGTAACAATTTCATCTATAATTAATATGTATTTGTAATCTAAACCCTACTATAATATCATTGGATTTTACATAGCAATGTTTTGGTTATAATAAGGTAAAAATCCATCCGTGTTTATGTGTGACGTTGTCTTATGAGATACCCTTTGTTTTCAAAAATACCTGTATTTTGAGTTTTCTCAACCAGTCCCATGACTGACCTGGAGTTTATTTTCGTTTCCCTTAAACTCTGGGTGCCCTATTTTTTTGAGCAACCATGTAGTCAGATTTAGCTTGGAACATTTTGGAGGAGCTTGGAGCAGGAGCTAGAGTTTCCTCTGGAGATGGTTATCCATTTCCATTTCCACTTCCACTGCATTTGTTTGTTGTTTGTATTCAGCATTAGAAGGGATAGAGATTTATAACTGTCCAGGCTGAGATTAGGATAGACTCTGATATGTATATTTTAAGTTTCTGCTGTAAAGATTATATATTAAAATAATTATATGTTATTATATTTGTGTAAGATTCTGTTATGTCTTTATTTTTCTTTTTACCCTTGATCAATCTGTCTTTCCAGAACTTGGATATTCGGCACATGAATACCATGGATGTATTAGTGTCGATTTCGGAGGGTCGAAAATCCCATTCGTCATAGGTACCTTATTTCTTTTTTATTTTCAAGCTAAATTTTTATTTGATCTGGGTGCCACACATCCCTTAACATCTATAGTATTAGCTACTATGTTAGGATTACAATTGAGCAATTAAGAACACCTCTAATAATATATAACTTAGAGAAAGGAGAAACTGAACTTAGAAGTAGATGTAATAATTGTCCTCTTTATATCAAATTAAGGGAATACCTGTGGATTTGTTCCATTTCCCAATGATTCGTTTTGATCTCATTCTTGAAATGGATTGGCTTTTGCAAAATTATGCTGACTATAACCTTTTCCATTTCGTGATATTAAACGTTCATATATCCAAGTATTATATTTGGAAATACATTCATATCTGGATACCTAGCACATATATACATTGAAAATGCAGCCCAACAACTAAACCAAATCAAAGTAGTTAGTGAATTTGAAAAGGTATCTAGGGATATACCGAGATTACCACCGAAATGAGAAATCAATTTTTTATTGAATTGGTCCCTAGTGAGACCCAAAAGAAAAAATAGCTTATCAAATGGCTCCACTAGAAAATCGAGAATTAAATAAGCGAATTTAAGAGTTAAAGAATAGGGGATTATTGAACCAAGCAAATCACCTTGGGGAGCTCCTTCATTATTTGTAAAGAAACACAATGAGTCTCTATGATTATGTATTGACCATCGAGAACTTAATAAGGTCATGATTAAGAATAAATACCATTACCTTAGATTGATGATCTATTTGACCAACTCCAAGGAGCTACCATATTCTCAAAGATAGATTTGAGGTTTGGTTATCACCCATTAACGATAAATAAAGAAAATAGTCCAAAGACAACTTTCCAAACACAGTAAGGACATTGTGAGTTTCTGGTCATGCCTTTTGGACTAACTAACGCACTTGCAGTTTTCATTGACCTTATGAATCCAGTGTTCCATCCATACCTTAACCAATTTATCATAATATTTATTGTTGATATCTTAATTTACTCTAAATGACGAGAAGAGCAAAAGAAACTTTTGCGTATAACCTTACAAACAACACCAATTGCATTCCAAGCTAAGTAAATGCGAGTTTTGGTTAGAAGAAGTAATATTTCTTGGGCATGTTATTTCAAAATATAGTATAGGAGTAAACCCATAAAAAGTTGAAGCAGTTTCGAAATGGAGTACTCCAAGAACTCCTTTGTAGATTCGAAGTTTTCTTGGATTGTCTGGGTATTGTAGAAGAGTTATTCAAAACTTTTCAAAGTTAGCAGCTCCATTAAATAAGTTAACACAAAAGGACATAAAAATTTTATGGAATGAGAAATGCATAGTGGCATTTCAGACATTAAAAAGAATGTTAATTGAAGCATTGGTTCTAACATTACCAAGGAGTGGAGAATAATACAAAATATATTGTAATGCATGTGGTAAGGGATTAGGATGTGTATTGATGTAGGAAGATAAGGTTATTACTTGCGCCTCTAACCAATTAAAGAAGCGTAAAGAAAATTATCCAACTCATGACTTGTACTTGGCAGCAATAATATTTTCATTAAAGATATGGTGATACAATCTTTATGGTGAACAATTTGATATTTATTCTAACCATAAGAGTTTATAATATTTATTCTCTCAAAAGGAACTTAATATGAATCAACAAAGATGGATGGAGTTTTTGAAAGACTATGACTTCACATTTCATTACCATCCTGGAAAAGCCAACGTGATAGAAGATGCATTAAGTCGAAAGCCATATGGAGTTATTCCTAGCCCGATGAACACGAATGGAGAGCTTTGGAAACTTTAGAAGAAATAAATGCTCGACCTAAAAGGATTAATCAAATAAATAGTGAAAGGTAGGCCCTCGTATGTAGTATGATCGTTCGGCCTACTTTAGTAAGTAGAATTTACAAGCTAAGGACAAAATATGAAATTAAAGGATTGGTTTATGAAGATGAAAGACAATGACCCAGTAGATTGGAAGGTAGGAAATGATGAAGGATATAGATATTGAAATATACTTTGCATGCTAAATCTAGTAAAACTGAAGAATGAGATTCTGAAAGAGGCGCATCGTTTAAGGCTCACTGTACATCATGGAAGCATGAAGATGTATATGGATCTAAAGCATTAATTCTTGTGGAATGGACTGAAGAAGGATGTTGCAAGATTCATTTCAAGGTGCCTTACATGTCAATAAATTAAGAATGAGCAATAATGACCATCTGGTCCGCTGCATCCACTTCCTATAGCAGAATGGAAGTGGAAAAAAAATTAATGTATTTTATTGTCGGACTCCCATGGTCGAACCAAGGGAATGATGCAATATGGGTAGTGGTGGATCGCTTAACAAAGTCAGCTCATTTTATGTCATATAGCATGGGATACTCAATTGAAAAACTAAGTAGAATCTACTTAAGTCACAATTATTCTAGATAGAGACTCAAGGATTACTTTTGGATTTCAAATTTTTTTTCAAAAGGCTCTGGGTACAATGCTCAATATGGGTAATGCCTTTCATTCTCAAATGGATGGACAAATAGAAAGGGTAAATCGAGTATTATAAGATATTCCAAGATCTTGTGTTATGGAATTTGAAAGTACTTGGGAGACACATGTACCACTAATTGAATTTGCATATAACAATAGTTACAGCACAAGTATTGGTATAGCCCCATTTGAAGCTTTAAATGGAAGACCATGTTGTTCACCAGTTTGTTGGCAGAGGTAGAATATAGTAAACTTCTTGGCCTTGATCTAGTGATGGAAACAACAAAGAAAATTATAACCATATGAGAACGACTAAAAGCTGGTCAATGTAGACAAAAGAGCTATGTATATCAAAGAAGGAAAGATTTGGAATTTGAAGTAGGGGAATATGTTCTTTTAAGATTTCACCAATAAAGGGTGTAATATGAATTGGAAAGAAGAGGGCAAATTTGTCTCCTGAATTTATTAGACCATTTCAAATCACTAAAAGAATAGGTAAACTTGCATATCGACTAATATTACCTGAAAAATTATGAGATATTCATAATGTTTTCCATATATGTATCAATACTATAAAGGTATATTCCAGATCTATTGCATGTGGTTGATTTGAGTAACATCAAAGTCAAGAAGGGTACCTCATACATTGAACGACTAATTCAAACTCTTGATAGAAAAGTCAAGAAACTACGAACAAAAGAAATCCCCTTTGTAAAATTTAAATGGAATAATCATGATGAAAATGATGCATCATGGGAACTTAAAATCAGAAATGCTTAAAGGTTATCCAGAGTTATTTTTAAGTTCAGATTTTAAGGATGAAATCTTCTTTTAAGGTGGGTGAAATGTAAGAACCTGATCAACTTAGTTTCTTTCATGTTTTTAAAATTTGTAAATACAAATGAAACTATATTACAATAGCTCGAAGAATGAAATACTAAGTTACAACTTTATTTCAAAGACCAAAAGTAACCTTGTGATCTAATAGGTTATAAATGATTTGGAAATAAAATACCAAAATTATGTTCGGATAGTTCGAGAATGAGAAAATAATGACCCTAACCTCATAAAACCTTTAAAATTTACATTTTTTGCAAATTCTTTCAAATTGTTCGACATTAACACTGACTGAATTTACACCTTTGAGTCACACAACCTAATGATGAATATCCAAATAAACCACATGATTTAATTAATTTATAACTGTTGTAAATAAAATAAAATAAAATAATTAATATTTGTGAAATATTAATTACTAAATTTTATTTGATGTTTTAGCACCATTAGTATTTAATGAAATGCATGTTTATAACAGATATGTATACATGTATCTATATACGATATTGATAGAATATCTAAATAGGATTTAAAGAGAAGAAATACAAAAAGGGTTTCGAAAATTTTAAGGTCCATCTTTCCTTTTTCTATGGCCAACCAATGAGGGAGAGGAAGAGTTGCAATTTTGAATTTAAAAGGCTAAAGAATAATAAAGGTAAATCATCTCTAGCCACTAATTATTATTTATTGCCTTCCTAAAAAATTTGATTCATTCGGTCTCTTGCTCTCTCTCTCTCTCTCCATCCATCCAAGCAAAGCTCAAAATCATAGCCTCTAAGGCTTAAATATCTTAAAACCAAAATCTAAATGAAATTTAAAATAAAAGCGGGTTGTTGTCTCTTAATTCCTACAAAATCCAGAGGTTGATTAAGTTGAATCTAAAAACTATGTTCATCATTTAAGGTGCAACTTTTTGGCTACATCCAAGGTGACTTTTAAATTTTGTTTATTTATATATTAATTATGTTCATATGGTTTGAATCCTTTACATGATACACATCATATGATTGTATAATCATCTTGTAATGTAATTCGGATCTCTTTTTTGCCACATTTCAATTAGTTAATTGTTCATCAAGTTAATTTAATTTGGATCCCCTTTGCATATTCTCAATTGATTATAAGATTGTTATGTTAATATATTTTAGATCTTTATTCTCTTTTGGTTATTTTTTTCTTATTTCTTTGTATAGTTTAGATCTAAAACTTTTACAATGAATTTATATATACCTAAGTTGTCTGATCTATTTTGTTATCGTTATTACTATTCAATATTACAAAACCAATTTTGATTGAATTTTTTTAATTAAGTGTGTGTGTTTTATGGTCATTTAAAAAAAATTGAAAACAATTTTGATTAACTTTTAATTAATTTTTATTGCAAACAATTTTGATTGAATTTTTTTCAAGTAAGCATATGTATATGTTACATGGTTATTTAAACTATTTTGATTGAAAATAATTATGATTGAATCTTAATTAGAAACAATTTTGATCGAAAATCAATTTTGATTATTTAAACCTACCTTTAAAATTTAATAAAAGTGTTACATAGTTGTTATTTTGAATATAATTTGTTTGGTTTTTGTTTACATAAGCAAAAAGTTATTTCAATTCGAAAATTTATAAGTGGAATTTTATGTAAAATCTTTAACCATTTGATTCCTTCCTAAGTTGAAAGTTGGATTTAAATTTATATACAATCATATATATATACCAAATTTTTTTCCAAACAAATCAAATAAATCAAAATTTGTTTAAACCACTGTAGATTGGATCAAAAATCCATTTAAAATTCTTAGGCCCATTAAAGATCTAAAATGGAATTTTTTTTGAAACACCCATTTAACCTACTACCACCTGGCTTGGTTCCCTCATGAACCATCTTTGATTTATTTTTCTGGTTGATGTTATTTTTAGGCAAAATTTCGACCATATGGAGTGGATTTAAACTAATTTTTGCCTCTTATGACCAGCCATAACCTTGCTTCTTCAATTGACGAAAAGAGCCATGGTCTGTTTGAGTAATCATCTCTATTTTAAAACCAATTTAAACATATAGCGATATCATATATCAGTACGTGTATATATTACTTTTATATATACATCCAAATAATTACTACTAACACCCAAAACATTAAATAAATTAATAACTTATAACTCTTAAATATTAATTAATTTAATCAATTCATTACATTTTATAAACTAAAAATTCTTGTGGTTTTTTTAGAGAATTCACAAATGTGGTTGTGAGACTCAGAGGTGCGAATTCAATCGGCGATTAATATTAAACAATCGATTATTAACATTCACACGTTACCTTAGCTAATGATGTGATAGTTTGGCCAAGTTCATTACTGTAACGACCCAGAATTTTGAACGAATTAAATTGAGAATACTTAATTAATTTTAAATATTTGAATGATAATTTAATTTGAATCCCGAATATAACTTTGAATTTGCCGATTAAATTATAAAATTTAATCTATTGAAGTTGAATAAAAATTTGAATCTTCTGTTTTAAGCTGAAGAAAAATATTTCAAAAGCTTTTAAAATTTATATTTATAAAACTGAAGATAATGGAACTCTCAGAATCGAATTTAGAAGTGATTCGTTCAGTTTTGGAATTTAACTGTTTGAACCGATAAATTAAAAATAGTCATTTTTCAAACAGTCTCGGAATTCGACGAAACTAGTTCCATTGGGTCCGGAATGTTGTATTATTGCCGGATTTCAATTTTCGTATTTTTCGAAGTTGTTTCGTGACTATACGATATGCAAACGCGTTGAATAAAACGAAATTCAATTTAAATTTAAAAACTTAAAATTTAGTCAAACATCGGCACGTCATCTCCCTAAACCTACGCCGAAGATCACGATACAAAAATCGTGTGACCCATACTCGTTTAGATTTTTAATGCCTCCCCCTTTCTCTTCAGTAAACAAGAAAAAAAAAAGGAGAACGAAACTTTTCGTTCGAAAACATGGAAACAATGGCCGCCTCATTCGAATTCAATTCAGGCTAATTTCAAAGCAGATCGCGCAACCCTTTCTCGGTTCAAATCGTAATACATGGCCGAGCTCGACCTTCTTCCTCTCAAAAAAAAAAAAAAAAATCAAACACACAACTCGTTCGAACGGCGCTGGCCTAGGGAAGCAAGTCGCGATGGTCGCGTGGCTCGTGTGGCAACTGGTGGAGGTACGGGGATTCGCGAACGCACGCGAGTTCGAAGTCGATCCTCTGGCAAACGTCGCGACGTGGGATTGGCGCTGCGATCGGAGCTGGCGCGCGCACGTTCGAGCATAGGGGTGGAGGCATTCTCGGCGGCGTGTGGTCTCTGAGGGTGCGCGGCGATGGTTGGGGGTTCGCGAGATGTCAGCGACGAGGTGTTGTAGGCGGCGGCGACGTGAAGTCTGGGTGTGGTGGCCTCTGTCGCGAGGCAGGCCAGGGTCAGATTGGGGGTTTCGCGATGGCGACAGTGGCAGATAGATCGATCGGAGGCGATAGTCGTGGAAATTCGAGCTGCTATGATCACGGCTAGGATTCGTCGATGGTATTTTCAAGTTTGAATTCGCGAGCAGTAAGGTATAACCTATTTCGTTTAATTCTGAACATATATACCTTATGTCAAAAGAAAAAAAAATTTAATTTTTAATATGTATAAGTAAAGTAGATATATATATACTTTTAGTAAAGAAATGTGTTGTTTCGTTGTTTACAGAGAATTGTATAAAAATAATTTGGGTAGACAAGATTTTAAATAATTTGGAAAATTTTTGGAGTGTTATTTGAAATTGGATTTACAGTAAGGAAAATATTGTTTAAAAATAATAAATTGTTAGTTGAATTAAAAGCTTAGTTTCAAATAGAAAATTATATATGGAAAGGACTTTGAAAAATATATAAGGTTGAAAAGGAATTTTAAAAACACATATTAGTTGGATTAAAACTATTAAACGGTAATTGGTTGTTCGATTTATTTCGAATATTAACGAAAAATATAAATTGTTTATACCAGGTTAAAATCGAGAAAACAAAACTGAAATGGAAATTGGGTTGCAAATAAATGCTGAGGTGAGATCTTTCTCACTCGAAGGAAATTTGATTTTACAGTTATTATTGACTGTTTGATTGCTATTGATTGTTATATTAGATATAGTAGGATATATCTATATATATATAGCAATATATACATATTGGCATATGTATATATTGGATTGATGATTTCCCGCCTCGTATAGCGGATGAGACCCTATTGCGCCGTTAGTAAGCGGATTTATAAAAACCTATATACCGCGATAATTCCGTACTGGAGCGGAATTGGTATTGTGCTAACATCTTTGGATGCAGGGAAACAGGTTGGAGGGATCCAACTGGACCCCTCACATTGATTGAATTTATTTCTATTGTGATATGAATCTGTGAATGATTATAGTGATGCTATTAATCATATTGATATCTGGAAATTGTTGAAAGCTAAAATTTAGCTGAATGGATGTTTGGCATCATTGGATTCCAAAGATAAACGAAATTTAATTTTTGAAATTCAAGTAGAAAATTTCTAAGTGAATCAATTTTTGAAATTGAAGAAATTTTGAAGAAAGGAATTTTTTTTAAAAGTATAAAAAGTAAAATTTTATAATCTTATTGAATTATTTCCAGAATAAAGTGAAAATGCTAAATAAATGGATTTCCTAAAACAGTGATTTTAAATTGAAGAATTCAATTTAAACTTGGATTTTTAAATAGATTGAAAGAGACAAAGAAATATATTTTCTTTAAAAAGAATTTATTTAAAAGGAGATAAGTTGGAAACCCAATTAGAAATTTAATTGGTAAGTTGAAACGATTTGGGAAATCAATGTAAAATGATTTCAATTTAAAGAATCCATTTAAAAACATGATGTTGAGTAATTTGAGAAAAATGAGGAATTCACTTGGTAGTGATAAATAAAAAAATTAGAAATCAATCTATAATTGATTTAATATTTGGAAATGAATTTTTGAGAAATCCGTATGGAAATTTTATTTAAAGTTGAAAATAAATTTAGAAATCAATATTGAAATTGATTTGGTATTGAAGTTTTAATAAATGGAATTGGAATTTATAAAAGTTGGTTATAAATCCGAAATCACTTATTTTGATAAGTAAAATATGGAAGTTGATAAAAAGAAGATTTATAAGTCGAAGTTGTTATTAAAATAGAAATAGAATTTATAACCGTGTTTATAAATTCGAAAGCGATGGAATTTGATAAATTAAATATAGAAGATTATCAAAGTAGATATATTCGCGATTTTGGATAGCGAATTTCTATTGAAATGAAAATGTGTAGAAATAATTGGAATTGGGTTAAATGAAGTATATTCACGATTTTGGACAGTGAATCTATTTTTAAGTAAAAATGGTTATGTTTGGGAAAGCGATATTATAAATGAAGTTAAACATTTTAAAGACGTTTTAAAACGTATTATGAATCGAAAGCATAGATTTCAACGTTCATTGTTGAAATAGGCGTTTTCGAAAATATAAGGAAATGATGGACTATAACACTGTTGTTATAGTAAATGATTTTCGAAAAGAAAATGTTTTATGTAGTATTGGGATTTTCATATATCTACCTTAAAATTTCGAATCCCTATACTAGTGATTTCGAGTCGTCGTAACGATGTTTTACGTAACATTCGTTTTGACTTAAATAGATGTTAGAATAAATGATTTCCTTAAAGAATGAATGTATACTTAATTTGATTTAAGTATATCGAATATTTTCCAAGTGTTGAAAATAAATAGATTTGTGGAACACTTATTTTTAAATAAGTATGGAAATGTTTTCCAAAACGAAATGAGATGTTTTTTTTGAGAATTTATCTTCTTAAAGATAAAATTGAGTTGAATATTGAAAACGATTTGAAAATCGTATATCTGTAGATATTTTGAGAATATAAATTCATATGGAATTTATAAAAGAAAGGGAAACTGTTTAGGAAAATAAACGTTGATTTATTTTTGAAGTGTGGAAATTTTATATCTAGTAAAGATATTTTTGAAGATAAATAATTTGGGAAAATTATTTGGAATCTGATGATGTTGCGCATCTTTATTGATAGTTAAATAACCGACTATCAATAATTACCTTGAGTAGGTATTTGTTGTGAATTGGAGGAATTTGAATGCCACATTTATTTTTGAATAATCGCTCACTATTCGGGTTAGCCGGGAAAGGACCATGGGGTCGTATAACCCATTCCGAATATGTGATACGTCGTTATGAATTGCATTCGAAGACCGGTGTTGAAGACCGGATAATTTTGAAAACGGAAGGATTACCGTCGAGTTACTCTACATCGACTGATCTTCGATTTAGAGGTTTTATCACCCTTAGTGACGGGAAGTCCTGACGTGATTGAAAATTATCCGGATGTGCAAGGGCTTCGTGAGAAGTGCCTTCGGTTCTGTTCGATCCCGGAACAGACTTGTATGGATTGTGTGTCTGACGTTACAATTTGAGATATAAAGCTGATTTCTTTCAAATACATTTCTGTTGGTGGCGGAGAATTTATTCTCTTAGCTTAACACCCTTCTCTGAGACGTACGAGCTTAGAGGTTATGTAGTTGAAATTTATCAGCGATATATCCCAATTTGGTAACGTGGCCTACTGAGTGTTGCTGTGAAATGATCAGTGTTTGATCATTTGCGATATGATCATTTGTTTGATCTTATATCTTTGTGATCATAGGTTGATCATTTTGTTTGACCCAAAGCAGGGCTTTTTGAGAAAGCGTAGCTTTGTGGACGAGACTTCGTCGAGCCTCACACCCCGGAAATGGTCGAAACAGGAAGGATGCAGCAAGGTTCTAGGGAGTAGCGCCCCTTAGTGTATGTCATTCCTTCTGGATAAAGGTGGTATCATGGTATGGAGCCCAGATACTTAACCTCTGTGGTTACTGCATTATTTTTTTCTATGTGGTTTGTTGGAATCGGGGATCCTTGGGAAGATCGGTGACGATCGGGGGATGGCATACGCGTGTCAGTAGTTACCTACTTTTGCAGAGGTAACCCGGCCTTGTGTTGGCAGAGATCTAACCGTAATGTTAGGTTATTTCTCGGGTCGTCTATTCCAGGGACGTACCCATCGTGGATAGGAAGTTCCTTAGCCTGGCCATTTGTTGGAAATCTAAAGAAACAATACGCGATTTGTACGGTTTTAGTTGTATTACCTGCTATGGAATGTGGCGGTAACCTGCTATTGAACATAGTAGCTATAGTAGGCATAAGTGCGGAATGCCTATGCTGGCTAAGATTAATATTATACTTTCGAAATGATTTCTACACTATGCACTAATAATAATATCAAAATGATTTGATTTTGCGTAGTAAGCATCTTTGACTATCATAAGAAGAAATCTCCTCCAATTCTGCGTTTGCATTGTGTGTGTGGTGGGAGGTCTTATGGTAGTTTCATTTTCAAAAAGCATTGCGAATTGACTTTAAAAATATTTCTGTTGTTAAATTTAAAGATAACTGTTTTACGATCTCACACCAGTCACCATGACTGACTCGGAGTTTATTGTTCCCTTCTAAACTCTGGGTGCCCACCAATTTCCACACGGGCAGCCTAGAGTTATGTTATCAGGATATTCTGGATATTCTGGAGCTTTGGAGATAAGCTGGATGACGAGACGTAGTATTTGTATCTGATAGTATTTATTCCGCTGTGTATTCTGTATGAGGACAAGTTATATAACTGTCCATTGTTGTATATTGACTCTGATGATTGATGTATGTATAAAATGATATAGTCCTTTGTTTTAAAGACTAGTGTGTATTTATTATATATTGTTCCGCTGCGATAGGTGAGATTCTGATATTGTCTCTGTTCTGTATCTGTTGTTGTTTTGTTGTTCTTCTTCTCTTTTTCTTCTATCTTCTTTTTCTTCTACCTTTTTCTTCTTTCTTAAACCCTCACTATTGGAGTTTCCGGCACTCGATTGCTTGACAGTCGATAAAGTGAGTATCGATGTTGAATTTTCGAAAGTCGAAAAATTCAGGTCGTGACAAAGTGGTATCAGAGCATATGGTTAAGCGACAACCCTGCTCTGTTGGGTGTTACTCATTAGAGATAGAGTCAGTAGTACTCTAGAATGAGTTGAGTGTAATAATAGATATGAGCGCGTATTTGTTATTGAATATAAAAATTGTTTTATATTGTGATGATTGATTTATTGAGTGGTATATGGATTCTGGTCAATACGAGTAATTAACGATCATTGATAGGGATCTCTAAACACTTGAATAGAACAATTCGGCACAGTATTGTTTTAAAATAGGGTGAATGAAATAATTTTACCCAAAACTATTTTTGTATAGAAAAGAAATGTTTTTCTATAAAGTACTATAGTATATGGTTGCATAGTTGTTAGAAGTGATAATATTAATCTATTATCATTGAAATTAAATAAGAAATTGGAATCGTAACTCCAAAGTTGAGGAATAAATCCATATACAATTGAAATTTGAAAATATAAATTATAAATGTGACTTATAATTTAAAACGGAATTCCAGAGAAGTTTTTGGAAATATTTTGAAAAGAATTTGTAAATTTTGGAGATTTGGAAAGTTTAATTCCTTTTTGGTTTGAAAATAATTTTTCAAAGGATTTGATATTGTAGAAAATTGTTTTAGAGAGATGAAAGCTCTAAACTCTTTTAGGTCGCTGGAAAATAATCCTGATGATGGTGGCCACATCATTAGAATTCATTTTCGGGTTTCCAAAAGAGAAATTGCTACCCAATTTGTTTAAATGGAAGTTGTTTTGCGAAGTTGGATTTTGTTTTAGAAAATTCAAGGGATAATTTGAATTGTTTTCAAAATGGTTTTGAAAAAGTTGAAAAGACTCTGGAATCCTATTTAGAATATTTATGGGAATAAATGAGTTGATAACTTATACAATTTAAATTTTGATAGAATAAATTTAACTTAAAAGATGGAGTTAAATTAAATAAAGTATAAGTGAATAAATTTGAATAAATGAAAGGGAAATTAAATGTTGAAACTCATTTCGAATTTGTAAGCAAATGAATTGAATTGAATAATTGTAAATGAAAAATGAATTAAAATTCGTATGGAAATTGGAAATCCAATTTAAAGATAAGTAGATTTAACCGAAGTAGAATTAAAATAAATTGAATTGATATCAATATGAATTAGTAATTGGAACTAATTTAAGATAGTGCAGTTGTAAATGGCAGATAATTGATAAAATTCAATATTTCAGAATTGAGAGTAAATTGAATCCAAATTAGATTGGAATTGTGAATTGAACTCAAATGAGAAATTAAAATGTGAAATTGAATTCAAATGAAAATTTGAAATGTAAAACTGAATGGAAATGAATATATATAACTTCAATAGAAACTAGAAATGGTATAGGAAGTTGATATTGAAAATTTTGTAATAGAATTTGCAAAATGGTTTGGATATGTAACTAGATATTATGGCTAGTAGGAAATACAGGTGTAAATAAATTGGGATTTTGATTTCGAAGATAATTTGAATTGCTCAAAAAAGGTATGTATTTAAATTTGAATATGAGATTTGATGACTTATTTCTCTAGCCGCTTGGCTTTTTCTTTTTCTTTTTGAAATCTGAGAGTCCGTAGGGACGTTTTGTAGTCGTGCCGTATTAGCCGCGCAAAGGAGACGCTGGCGAAATTTTTCGAAAATTTAGGGCGTTAGAAAATTTTTGAGAAAATTTTAAAAGTTTAAATTTGAATTTGAATTTGAATTTTGAAGTAAAGCAATGTTGTTTGAAACCTATAATTGAAGTTAGAAAGATAGTTGAAATGACAACGAATCTTTAGTAGGAAGATTTGTTTTGAAAGATTGATAAAACTATTAGATTGTGAAAAATAGTAGACGAGTTAAGGACTTTTTCTTCCTAACTTGTAATTTCGGGACGAAATTCTTTTAAGGAGGGAAGTTTGTAACGACCCAGAATTTTGAACGAATTAAATTGAGAATACTTAATTAATTTTAAATATTTGAACGATAATTTAATTTGAATCCCGAATATAACTTTGAATTTGCCGATTAAATTATAAAATTTAATCTATTGAAGTTGAATAAAAATTTGAATCTTCTGTTTTAAGCTGAAGAAAAATATTTCAAAAGCTTTTAAAATTTATATTTATAAAACTGAAGATAATGGAACTCTCAGAATCGAATTTAGAAGTGATTCGTTCAGTTTTGGAATTTAACTGTTTGAACCGATAAATTAAAAATAGTCATTTTTCAAACAGTCTCGGAATTCGACGAAACCAGTTCCATTGGGTCCGGAATGTTGTATTATTGCCGGATTTCAATTTTCGTATTTTTCGAAGTTGTTTCGTGACTATACGATATGCAAACGCGTTGAATAAAACGAAATTCAATTTAAATTTAAAAACTTAAAATTTAGTCAAACATCGGCACGTCATCTCCCTAAACCTACGCCGAAGATCACGATACAAAAATCGTGTGACCCATACTCGTTTAGATTTTTAATGCCTCCCCCTTTCTCTTCAGTAAACAAGAAAAAAAAAAGGAGAACGAAACTTTTCGTTCGAAAACATGAAAACAATGGCCGCCTCATTCGAATTCAATTCAGGCTAATTTCAAAGCAGATCGCGCAACCCTTTCTCGGTTCAAATCGTAATACATGGCCGAGCTCGACCTTCTTCCTCTCAAAAAAAAAAAAAAAATCAAACACACAACTCGTTCGAACGGCGCTGGCCTAGGGAAGCAAGTCGCGATGGTCGCGTGGCTCGTGTGGCAACTGGTGGAGGTACGGGGATTCGCGAACGCACGCGAGTTCGAAGTCGATCCTCTGGAAAATGTCGCGACGTGGGATTGGCGCTGCGATCGGAGCTGGCGCGCGCACGTTCGAGCATAGGGGTGGAGGCGTTCTCGGCGGCGCGTGGTCTCTGAGGGTGCGCGGCGATGGTTGGGGGTTCGCGAGATGTCAACGACGAGGTGTTGTAGGTGGCGGCGACGTGAAGTCTGGGTGTGGTGGCCTCTGTCGCGAGGCAGGCCAGGGTCAGATTGGGGGTTTCGCGATGGCGACAGTGGCAGATAGATCGATCGGAGGCGATAGTCGTGGAAATTCGAGCTGCTATGATCACGGCTAGGATTCGTCGATGGTATTTTCAAGTTTGAATTCGCGAGCAGTAAGGTATAACCTATTTCGTTTAATTCTGAACATATATACCTTATGTCAAAAGAAAAAAAAAATTAATTTTTAATATGTATAAATAAAGTAGATATATATATACTTTTAGTAAAGAAATGTGTTGTTTCGTTGTTTACAGAGAATTGTATAAAAATAATTTGGGTAGACAAGATTTTAAATAATTTGGAAAATTTTTGGAGTGTTATTTGAAATTGGATTTACAGTAAGGAAAATATTGTTTAAAAATAATAAATTGTTAGTTGAATTAAAAGCTTAGTTTCAAATAGAAAATTATATATGGAATGGACTTTGAAAAATATATAAGGTTGAAAAGGAATTTTAAAAACACATATTAGTTGGATTAAAACTATTAAACGGTAATTGGTTGTTCGATTTATTTCGAATATTAACAAAAAATATAAATTGTTTATACCAGGTTAAAATCGAGAAAACAAAACTGAAATGGAAATTGGGTTGCAAATAAATGCTGAGGTGAGATCTTTCTCACTCGAAGGAAATTTGATTTTACAGTTATTATTGACTGTTTGATTGCTATTGATTGTTATATTAGATATAGTAGGATATATCTATATATATATAGCAATATATACATATTGGCATATGTATATATTGGATTGATGATTTCCCGCCTCGTATAGCGGATGAGACCCTATTGCGCCGTTAGTAAGCGGATTTATAAAAACCTATATACCGCGATAATTCCGTACTGGAGCGGAATTGGTATTGTGCTAACATCTTTGGATGCAGGGAAACAGGTTGGAGGGATCCAACTGGACCCCTCACATTGATTGAATTTATTTCTATTGTGATATGAATCTGTGAATGATTATAGTGATGCTATTAATCATATTGATATCTGGAAATTGTTGAAAGCTAAAATTTAGCTGAATGGATGTTTGGCATCATTGGATTCCAAAGATAAACGAAATTTAATTTTTGAAATTCAAGTAGAAAATTTCTAAGTGAATCAATTTTTGAAATTGAAGAAATTTTGAAGAAAGGAATTTTTTTTAAAAGTATAAAAAGTAAAATTTTATAATCTTATTGAATTATTTCCATAATAAAGTGAAAATGCTAAATAAATGGATTTCCTAAAACAGTGATTTTAAATTGAAGAATTCAATTTAAACTTGGATTTTTAAATAGATTGAAAGAGACAAAGAAATATATTTTCTTTAAAAAGAATTTATTTAAAAGGAGATAAGTTGGAAACCCAATTAGAAATTTAATTGGTAAGTTGAAACGATTTGGGAAATCAATGTAAAATGATTTCAATTTAAAGAATCCATTTAAAAACAGGATGTTGAGTAATTTGAGAAAAATGAGGAATTCACTTGGTAGTGATAAATAAAAAAATTAGAAATCAATCTATAATTGATTTAATATTTGGAAATGAATTTTTGAGAAATCCGTATGGAAATTTTATTTAAAGTTGAAAATAAATTTAGAAATCAATATTGAAATTGATTTGGTATTGAAGTTTTAATAAATGGAATTGGAATTTATAAAAGTTGGTTATAAATCCGAAATCACTTATTTTGATAAGTAAAATATGGAAGTTGATAAAAAGAAGATTTATAAGTCGAAGTTGTTATTAAAATAGAAATAGAATTTATAACCGTGTTTATAAATTCGAAAGCGATGGAATTTGATAAATTAAATATAGAAGATTATCAAAGTAGATATATTCGCGATTTTGGATAGCGAATTTCTATTGAAATGAAAATGTGTAGAAATAATTGGAATTGGGTTAAATGAAGTATATTCACGATTTTGGACAGTGAATCTATTTTTAAGTAAAAATGGTTATGTTCGGGAAAGCGATATTATAAATGAAGTTAAACATTTTAAAGACGTTTTAAAACGTATTATGAATCGAAAGCATAGATTTCAACGTTCATTGTTGAAATAGGCGTTTTCGAAAATATAAGGAAATGATGGACTATAACACTGTTGTTATAGTAAATGATTTTCGAAAAGAAAATGTTTTATGTAGTATTGGGATTTTCATATATCTACCTTAAAATTTCGAATCCCTATACTAGTGATTTCGAGTCGTCGTAACGATGTTTTACGTAACATTCGTTTTGACTTAAATAGATGTTAGAATAAATGATTTCCTTAAAGAATGAATGTATACTTAATTTGATTTAAGTATATCGAATATTTTCCAAGTGTTGAAAATAAATAGATTTGTGGAACACTTATTTTTAAATAAGTATGGAAATGTTTTCCAAAACGAAATGAGATGTTTTTTTTTGAGAATTTATCTTCTTAAAGATAAAATTGAGTTGAATATTGAAAACGATTTGAAAATCGTATATCTGTAGATATTTTGAGAATATAAATTCATATGGAATTTATAAAAGAAAGGGAAACTGTTTAGGAAAATAAACGTTGATTTATTTTTGAAGTGTGGAAATTTTATATCTAGTAAAGATATTTTTGAAGATAAATAATTTGGGAAAATTATTTGGAATCTGATGATGTTGCGCATCTTTATTGATAGTTAAATAACCGACTATCAATAATTACCTTGAGTAGGTATTTGTTGTGAATTGGAGAAATTTGAATGCCACACTTATTTTTGAATAATCGCTCACTATTCGGGTTAGCCGGGAAAGGACCATGGGGTCGTATAACCCATTCCGAATATGTGATACGTCGTTATGAATTGCATTCGAAGACCGGTGTTGAAGACCGGATAATTTTGAAAACGGAAGGATTACCGTCGAGTTACTCTACATCGACTGATCTTCGATTTAGAGGTTTTATCACCCTTAGTGACGGGAAGTCCTGACGTGATTGAAAATTATCCGGATGTGCAAGGGCTTCGTGAGAAGTGCCTTCGGTTCTGTTCGATCCCGGAACAGACTTGTATGGATTGTGTGTCTGACGTTACAATTTGAGATATAAAGCTGATTTCTTTCAAATACATTTCTGTTGGTGGCGGAGAATTTATTCTCTTAGCTTAACACCCTTCTCTGAGACGTACGAGCTCAGAGGTTATGTAGTTGAAATTTATCAGCGATATATCCCAATTTGGTAACGTGGCCTACTGAGTGTTGCTGTGAAATGATCAGTGTTTGATCATTTGCGATATGATCATTTGTTTGATCTTATATCTTTGTGATCATAGGTTGATCATTTTGTCTGACCCGAAGCAGGGCTTTTTGAGAAAGCGTAGCTTTGTGGACGAGACTTCGTCGAGCCTCACACCCCGGAAATGGTCGAAACAGGAAGGATGCAGCAAGGTTCTAGGGAGTAGCGCCCCTTAGTGTATGTCATTCCTTCTGGATAAAGGTGGTATCATGGTATGGAGCCCAGATACTTAACCTCTGTGGTTACTGCATTATTTTTTTCTATGTGGTTTGTTGGAATCGGGGATCCTCGGGAAGATCGGTGACGATCGGGGGATGGCATACGCGTGTCAGTAGTTACCTACTTTTGCAGAGGTAACCCGGCCTTGTGTTGGCAGAGATCTAACCGTAATGTTAGGTTATTTCTCGGGTCGTCTATTCCAGGGACGTACCCATCGTGGATAGGAAGTTCCTTAGCCTGGCCATTTGTTGGAAATCCAAAGAAACAATACGCGATTTGTACGGTTTTAGTTGTATTACCTGCTATGGAATGTGGCGGTAACCTGCTATTGAACATAGTAGCTATAGTAGGCATAAGTGCGGAATGCCTATGCTGGCTAAGATTAATATTATACTTTCGAAATGATTTCTACACTATGCACTAATAATAATATCAAAATGATTTGATTTTGCGTAGTAAGCATCTTTGACTATCATAAGAAGAAATCTCCTCCAATTCTGCGTTTGCATTGTGTGTGTGGTGGGAGGTCTTATGGTAGTTTCATTTTCAAAAAGCATTGCGAATTGACTTTAAAAATATTTCTGTTGTTAAATTTAAAGATAACTGTTTTACGATCTCACACCAGTCACCATGACTGACTCGGAGTTTATTGTTCCCTTCTAAACTCTGGGTGCCCACCAATTTCCACACGGGCAGCCTAGAGTTATGTTATCAGGATATTCTGGATATTCTGGAGCTTTGGAGATAAGCTGGATGACGAGACGTAGTATTTGTATCTGATAGTATTTATTCCGCTGTGTATTCTGTATGAGGACAAGTTATATAACTGTCCATTGTTTTATATTGACTCTGATGATTGATGTATGTATAAAATGATATAGTCCTTTGTTTTAAAGACTAGTGTGTATTTATTATATATTGTTCCGCTGCGATAGGTGAGATTCTGATATTGTCTCTGTTCTGTATCTGTTGTTGTTTTGTTGTTCTTCTTCTCTTTTTCTTCTATCTTCTTTTTCTTCTACCTTTTTCTTCTTTCTTAAACCCTCACTATTGGAGTTTCCGGCACTCGATTGCTTGACAGTCGATAAAGTGAGTATCGATGTTGAATTTTCGAAAGTCGAAAAATTCAGGTCGTGACAAAGTGGTATCAGAGCATATGGTTAAGCGACAACCCTGCTCTGTTGGGTGTTACTCATTAGAGATAGAGTCAGTAGTACTCTAGAATGAGTTGAGTGTAATAATAGATATGAGCGCGTATTTGTTATTGAATATAAAAATTGTTTTATATTGTGATGATTGATTTATTGAGTGGTATATGGATTCTGGTCAATACGAGTAATTAACGATCATTGATAGGGATCTCTAAACACTTGAATAGAACAATTCGGCACAGTATTGTTTTAAAATAGGGTGAATGAAATAATTTTACCCAAAACTATTTTTGTATAGAAAAGAAATGTTTTTCTATAAAGTACTATAGTATATGGTTGCATAGTTGTTAGAAGTGATAATATTAATCTATTATCATTGAAATTAAATAAGAAATTGGAATCGTAACTCCAAAGTTGAGGAATAAATCCATATACAATTGAAATTTGAAAATATAAATTATAAATGTGACTTATAATTTAAAACGGAATTCCAGAGAAGTTTTTGGAAATATTTTGAAAAGAATTTGTAAATTTTGGAGATTTGGAAAGTTTAATTCCTTTTTGGTTTGAAAATAATTTTTCAAAGGATTTGATATTGTAGAAAATTGTTTTAGAGAGATGAAAGCTCTAAACTCTTTTAGGTCGCTGGAAAATAATCCTGATGATGGTGGCCACATCATTAGAATTCATTTTCGGGTTTCCAAAAGAGAAATTGCTACCCAATTTGTTTAAATGGAAGTTGTTTTGCGAAGTTGGATTTTGTTTTAGAAAATTCAAGGGATAATTTGAATTGTTTTCAAAATGGTTTTGAAAAAGTTGAAAAGACTCTGGAATCCTATTTAGAATATTTATGGGAATAAATGAGTTGATAACTTATACAATTTAAATTTTGATAGAATAAATTTAACTTAAAAGATGGAGTTAAATTAAAGAAAGTATAAGTGAATAAATTTGAATAAATGAAAGGGAAATTAAATGTTGAAACTCATTTCGAATTTGTAAGCAAATGAATTGAATTGAATAATTGTAAATGAAAAATGAATTAAAATTCGTATGGAAATTGGAAATCCAATTTAAAGATAAGTAGATTTAACCGAAGTAGAATTAAAATAAATTGAATTGATATCAATATGAATTAGTAATTGGAACTAATTTAAGATAGTGCAGTTGTAAATGGCAGATAATTGATAAAATTCAATATTTCAGAATTGAGAGTAAATTGAATCCAAATTAGATTGGAATTGTGAATTGAACTCAAATGAGAAATTGAAATGTGAAATTGAATTCAAATGAAAATTTGAAATGTAAAACTGAATGGAAATGAATATATATAACTTCAATAGAAACTAGAAATGGTATAGGAAGTTGATATTGAAAATTTTGTAATAGAATTTGCAAAATGGTTTGGATATGTAACTAGATATTATGGCTAGTAGGAAATACAGGTGTAAATAAATTGGGATTTTGATTTCGAAGATAATTTGAATTGCTCGAAAAAGGTATGTATTTAAATTTGAATATGAGATTTGATGACTTATTTCTCTAGCCGCTTGGCTTTTTCTTTTTCTTTTTGAAATCTGAGAGTCCGTAGGGACGTTTTGTAGTCGTGCCGTATTAGCCGCGCAAAGGAGACGCTGGCGAAATTTTTCGAAAATTTAGGGCGTTAGAAAAATTTTGAGAAAATTTTAAAAGTTTAAATTTGAATTTGAATTTGAATTTTGAAGTAAAGCAATGTTGTTTGAAACCTATAATTGAAGTTAGAAAGATAGTTGAAATGACAACGAATCTTTAGTAGGAAGATTTGTTTTGAAAGATTGATAAAACTATTAGATTGTGAAAAATAGTAGACGAGTTAAGGACTTTTTCTTCCTAACTTGTAATTTCGGGACGAAATTCTTTTAAGGAGGGAAGTTTGTAACGACCCAGAATTTTGAACGAATTAAATTGAGAATACTTAATTAATTTTAAATATTTGAATGATAATTTAATTTGAATCCCGAATATAACTTTGAATTTGCCGATTAAATTATAAAATTTAATCTATTGAAGTTGAATAAAAATTTGAATCTTCTGTTTTAAGCTAAAGAAAAATATTTCAAAAGCTTTTAAAATTTATATTTATAAAACTGAAGATAATGGAACTCTCAGAATCGAATTTAGAAGTGATTCGTTCAGTTTTGGAATTTAACTGTTTGAACCGATAAATTAAAAATAGTCATTTTTCAAACAGTCTCGGAATTCGACGAAACCAGTTCCATTGGGTCCGGAATGTTGTATTATTGCCGGATTTCAATTTTCGTATTTTTCGAAGTTGTTTCGTGACTATACGATATGCAAACACGTTGAATAAAACGAAATTCAATTTAAATTTAAAAACTTAAAATTTAGTCAAACATCGGCACGTCATCTCCCTAAACCTACGCCGAAGATCACGATACAAAAATCGTCTGACCCATACTCGTTTAGATTTTTAATGCCTCCCCCTTTCTCTTCAGTAAACAAGAAAAAAAAAAAAGGAGAACGAAACTTTTCGTTCGAAAACATGAAAACAATGGCCGCCTCATTCGAATTCAATTCAGGCTAATTTCAAAGCAGATCGCGCAACCCTTTCTCGGTTCAAATCGTAATACATGGCCGAGCACGACCTTCTTCCTCTCAAAAAAAAAAAAAAAAATCAAACACACAACTCGTTCGAACGGCGCTGGCCTAGGGAAGCAAGTCGCGATGGTCGCGTGGCTCGTGTGGCAACTGGTGGAGGTACGGGGATTCGCGAACGCACGCGAGTTCGAAGTCGATCCTCTGGCAAACGTCGCGACGTGGGATTGGCGCTGCGATCGGAGCTGGCGCGCGCACGTTCGAGCATAGGGGTGGAGGCGTTCTCGGCGGCGCATGGTCTCTGAGGGTGCGCGGCGATGGCTGGGGGTTCGCGAGATGTCAACGACGAGGTGTTGTAGGCGGCGGCGACGTGAAGTCTGGGTGTGGTGGCCTCTGTCGCGAGGCAGGCCAGGGTCAGATTGGGGGTTTCGCGATGGCGACAGTGGCAGATAGATCGATCGGAGGCGATAGTCGTGGAAATTCGAGCTGCTATGATCACGGCTAGGATTCATCGATGGTATTTTCAAGTTTGAATTCGCGAGCAGTAAGGTATAACCTATTTCGTTTAATTCTGAACATATATACCTTATGTCAAAAGAAAAAAAAAATAATTTTTAATATGTATAAGTAAAGTAGATATATATATACTTTTAGTAAAGAAATGTGTTGTTTCGTTGTTTACAGAGAATTGTATAAAAATAATTTGGGTAGACAAGATTTTAAATAATTTGGAAAATTTTTGGAGTGTTATTTGAAATTGGATTTACAGTAAGGAAAATATTGTTTAAAAATAATAAATTGTTAGTTGAATTAAAAGCTTAGTTTCAAATAGAAAATTATATATGGAAAGGACTTTGAAAAATATATAAGGTTGAAAAGGAATTTTAAAAACACATATTAGTTGGATTAAAACTATTAAACGGTAATTGGTTGTTCGATTTATTTCGAATATTAACAAAAAATATAAATTGTTTATACCAGGTTAAAATCGAGAAAACAAAACTGAAATGGAAATTGGGTTGCAAATAAATGCTGAGGTGAGATCTTTCTCACTCGAAGGAAATTTGATTTTACAGTTATTATTGACTGTTTGATTGCTATTGATTGTTATATTAGATATAGTAGGATATATCTATATATATAGCAATATATACATATTGGCATATGTATATATTGGATTGATGATTTCCCGCCTCGTATAGCGGATGAGACCCTATTGCGCCGTTAGTAAGCGGATTTATAAAAACCTATATACCGCGATAATTCCGTACTGGAGCGGAATTGGTATTGTGCTAACATCTTTGGATGCAGGGAAACAGGTTGGAGGGATCCAACTGGACCCCTCACATTGATTGAATTTATTTCTATTGTGATATGAATCTGTGAATGATTATAGTGTGCTATTAATCATATTGATATCTGGAAATTGTTGAAAGCTAAAATTTAGCTGAATGGATGTTTGGCATCATTGGATTCCAAAGATAAACGAAATTTAATTTTTGAAATTCAAGTAGAAAATTTCTAAGTGAATCAATTTTTGAAATTGAAGAAATTTTGAAGAAAGGAATTTTTTTTAAAAGTATAAAAAGTAAAATTTTATAATCTTATTGAATTATTTCCAGAATAAAGTGAAAATGCTAAATAAATGGATTTCCTAAAACAGTGATTTTAAATTGAAGAATTCAATTTAAACTTGGATTTTTAAATAGATTGAAAGAGACAAAGAAATATATTTTCTTTAAAAAGAATTTATTTAAAAGGAGATAAGTTGGAAACCCAATTAGAAATTTAATTGGTAAGTTGAAACGATTTGGGAAATCAATGTAAAATGATTTCAATTTAAAGAATCCATTTAAAAACAGGATGTTGAGTAATTTGAGAAAAATGAGGAATTCACTTGGTAGTGATAAATAAAAAAATTAGAAATCAATCTATAATTGATTTAATATTTGGAAATGAATTTTTGAGAAATCCGTATGGAAATTTTATTTAAAGTTGAAAATAAATTTAGAAATCAATATTGAAATTGATTTGGTATTGAAGTTTTAATAAATGGAATTGGAATTTATAAAAGTTGGTTATAAATCCGAAATCACTTATTTTGATAAGTAAAATATGGAAGTTGATAAAAAGAAGATTTATAAGTCGAAGTTGTTATTAAAATAGAAATAGAATTTATAACCGTGTTTATAAATTCGAAAGCGATGGAATTTGATAAATTAAATATAGAAGATTATCAAAGTAGATATATTCGCGATTTTGGATAGCGAATTTCTATTGAAATGAAAATGTGTAGAAATAATTGGAATTGGGTTAAATGAAGTATATTCACGATTTTGGACAGTGAATCTATTTTTAAGTAAAAATGGTTATGTTCGGGAAAGCGATATTATAAATGAAGTTAAACATTTTAAAGACGTTTTAAAACGTATTATGAATCGAAAGCATAGATTTCAACGTTCATTGTTGAAATAGGCGTTTTCGAAAATATAAGGAAATGATGGACTATAACACTGTTGTTATAGTAAATGATTTTCGAAAAGAAAATGTTTTATGTAGTATTGGGATTTTCATATATCTACCTTAAAATTTCGAATCCCTATACTAGTGATTTCGAGTCGTCGTAACGATGTTTTACGTAACATTCGTTTTGACTCAAATAGATGTTAGAATAAATGATTTCCTTAAAGAATGAATGTATACTTAATTTGATTTAAGTATATCGAATATTTTCCAAGTGTTGAAAATAAATAGATTTGTGGAACACTTATTTTTAAATAAGTATGGAAATGTTTTCCAAAACGAAATGAGATGTTTTTTTTGAGAATTTATCTTCTTAAAGATAAAATTGAGTTGAATATTGAAAACGATTTGAAAATCGTATATCTGTAGATATTTTGAGAATATAAATTCATATGGAATTTATAAAAGAAAGGGAAACTGTTTAGGAAAATAAACGTTGATTTATTTTTGAAGTGTGAAAATTTTATATCTAGTAAAGATATTTTTGAAGATAAATAATTTGGGAAAATTATTTGGAATCTGATGATGTTGCGCATCTTTATTGATAGTTAAATAACCGACTATCAATAATTACCTTGAGTAGGTATTTGTTGTGAATTGGAGGAATTTGAATGCCACACTTATTTTTGAATAATCGCTCACTATTCGGGTTAGCCGGGAAGGACCATGGGGTCGTATAACCCATTCCGAATATGTGATACGTCGTTAGGAATTGCATTCGAAGACCGGTGTTGAAGACCGGATAATTTTGAAAACGGAAGGATTACCGTCGAGTTACTCTACATCGACTGATCTTCGATTTAGAGGTTTTATCACCCTTAGTGACGGGAAGTCCTGACGTGATTGAAAATTATCCGGATGTGCAAGGGCTTCGTGAGAAGTGCCTTCGGTTCTGTTCGATCCCGGAACAGACTTGTATGGATTGTGTGTCTGACGTTACAATTTGAGATATAAAGCTGATTTCTTTCAAATACATTTCTGTTGGTGGCGGAGAATTTATTCTCTTAGCTTAACACCCTTCTCTGAGACGTACGAGCTCAGAGGTTATGTAGTTGAAATTTATCAGCGATATATCCCAATTTGGTAACGTGGCCTACTGAGTGTTGCTGTGAAATGATCAGTGTTTGATCATTTGCGATATGATCATTTGTTTGATCTTATATCTTTGTGATCATAGGTTGATCATTTTGTTTGACCCGAAGCAGGGCTTTTTGAGAAAGCGTAGCTTTGTGGACGAGACTTCGTCGAGCCTCACACCCCAGAAATGGTCGAAACAGGAAGGATGCAGCAAGGTTCTAGGGAGTAGCGCCCCTTAGTGTATGTCATTCCTTCTGGATAAAGGTGGTATCATGGTATGGAGCCCAGATACTTAACCTCTGTGGTTACTGCATTATTTTTTTCTATGTGGTTTGTTGGAATCGGGGATCCTCGGGAAGATCGGTGACGATCGGGGGATGGCATACGCGTGTCAGTAGTTACCTACTTTTGCAGAGGTAACCCGGCCTTGTGTTGGCAGAGATCTAACCGTAATGTTAGGTTATTTCTCGGGTCGTCTATTCCAGGGACGTACCCATCGTGGATAGGAAGTTCCTTAGCCTGGCCATTTGTTGGAAATCCAAAGAAACAATACGCGATTTGTACGGTTTTAGTTGTATTACCTGCTATGGAATGTGGCGGTAACCTGCTATTGAACATAGTAGCTATAGTAGGCATAAGTGCGGAATGCCTATGCTGGCTAAGATTAATATTATACTTTCGAAATGATTTCTACACTATGCACTAATAATAATATCAAAATGATTTGATTTTGCGTAGTAAGCATCTTTGACTATCATAAGAAGAAATCTCCTCCAATTCTGCGTTTGCATTGTGTGTGTGGTGGGAGGTCTTATGGTAGTTTCATTTTCAAAAAGCATTGCGAATTGACTTTAAAAATATTTCTGTTGTTAAATTTAAAGATAACTATTTTACGATCTCACACCAGTCACCATGACTGACTCGGAGTTTATTGTTCCCTTCTAAACTCTGGGTGCCCACCAATTTCCACACGGGCAGCCTAGAGTTATGTTATCAGGATATTCTGGATATTCTGGAGCTTTGGAGATAAGTTGGATGACGAGACGTAGTATTTGTATCTGATAGTATTTATTCCGCTGTGTATTCTGTATGAGGACAAGTTATATAACTGTCCATTGTTGTATATTGACTCTGATGATTGATGTATGTATAAAATGATATAGTCCTTTGTTTTAAAGACTAGTGTGTATTTATTATATATTGTTCCGCTGCGATAGGTGAGATTCTGATATTGTCTCTGTTCTGTATCTGTTGTTGTTTTGTTGTTCTTCTTCTCTTTTTCTTCTATCTTCTTTTTCTTCTACCTTTTTCTTCTTTCTTAAACCCTCACTATTGGAGTTTCCGGCACTCGATTGCTTGACAGTCGATAAAGTGAGTATCGATGTTGAATTTTCGAAAGTCGAAAATTTCAGGTCGTGACAATTACTTTCATATCTTTTTGATAAAATCTAATTTCATATTTTCTTAACCGGTACCTTCTAATAAGGATAACTTAACACATGTTCTTTTCGTCAAAACTATATTACTTTAGGATATACAAAACTCGATATTGGTCAAAATTCCAATATTATCCACATTTAACTAGATTTGTCCAAAAAGCAAGTTCTTAGTTCAGTAGTAACATTTATTATTAACCATATTATCTGGCCAAAGGTTTTGACTTTGAGTTGACTACAGTTGACTGCGATACCAACCACTTACAATTGAGGAGACGGATTCTCTATGGAATAGTGTGTAACGACCCGATATTTTGGACCATTCGCATCCATTATAAGTGTATAGGTAAACACTCATGCCGGTGTTGAATTGCTCAAAATACCGCGTTGTTAATTTAAATTGGCAAAACTGAACATATACAGTAAATAAATAATCACAGATCACAGACACAGAGTAATAAATGCAGCGGAAATAAAAGAAATAGTAGTTCATGAAGCTACTATATAAATGTATAAGTTACATCAGAGTTTACAACAGAGAAATATGATACATCAGATACAAGTCAGAATACATCACTGGAATCATCGAATACTGAAAGTAGAATAGATGGCTGAATCTTCGAGCAGAGCTCCAACTTCAAAGGTGAGTCTCGAATACTGGTACACTCAGTCTGACCCGAGCGTAAAGAAAACACAAAACACTCGAGTCAGGATTAACATTCTTATATCAATAAATCCAACTCAACTGAAATAACAACTGAAATACAAGTAACTCAAAGGATGTTTGGGATAACCATCCTCTAAGGATCCGTTAAACTATCTACTATGTAATAGTGTACGCTAAGTAGATAATGTCTCATCAGTAAGGTACGATATCAAAATAGCGTTAAGTCGTGGCCCATTCCACCCTTAACACATTTTTATTCCCAAGAGCATATACAAGACCGTAGTTTCCCCAAAACCGGAAGTCACCAGAGGGCAATCCATATACTAAAGGTACAAAACAAACGTAGTGGTCGCGAATAGGATAATCAGTATGACAAGGTACATGAGGCGATACCAACTAGGATACTAGTAGTTGCCTAATCCGGACTGATGTTGAGCATAGCAGCTACTATCTCAACACCGCGAAACAACACTCCCAAATCAAGGGGTGCACCCAAATCGAATCACAAAAGTAATAGATATGGTATCGAAGAAGTGTGTCCGCTAGAGATGGCGATCCTCAATGGCCCGGCGCGGCTCCTGTTTTAGTCATGTCAGGGGTCATCCAAAATCGTTCTCTTTCTTCAGTCAACGCGTTCACCAAACCATCCACTTCATTCTGGATCAACACTCCGCGTATATTAGTTATTAAAGTGGTTTCGGTATCGACAGAGAGTATGTCCATATCCGATCCAGGTCTCTTTAATAACTACGTATTATTACACCGATGATCATTTAATAAAATTTCAAAGTAGTTATATTTCAAAACCGACATAACATTGCCATTTCAAAACCATATCAATACGATATCACTTTTCCTTCAAATAAATCCATTTCAAAATCATATCACTTTCCAAAGTTATATCGCTTTCGAAATCATAAGTCTTTTAAAATCATAACACTTTTCTTTTAAACAGTTTAGATATTAAAATTAGTATATATAATAAAATAGTTTATAAATAAAAATGATTTATATTAAAAATGATTTATATTAAAATAGTTTATATTAAAATAATTTATAAAGTAAAATATCAATAGTTTAAATATAATTTAAAATTACTTTATAAAATAAAGTAGTTTCCTCAAATTTCACAAATCGATTCAAATTAACTCGAATTCCAAAATTTTAATTTAAATCAAATCTCAAATCATCAATTTCAATTCGATTCAGTTTCTAAATAACCATTTCAATCTATCGATTTCAAATACATATTTAAACCATAAAATAAACCATTTCAATTTCAATATATTTCAAAGTTTAAATATTCGACATTTCGAAACTAAATTTGATAATTCACTTTATGTCCCAATATAATTTCATTACATTTTGTTTCTGAGATATTTCTTTAACCATTTCAATACATCAAAATACAATTTCAATTTACAAATTTATATAGACAAAATATCCCATTTAAATTTATAAAAGTTTGAAATATTCATTTAAGCCACTTCTTAATTAATTCAAGTTATAAAACATATCTTAAAATTTCAAATTTAATAGATTTCAAATCAACTTATTTAAGTATAATTCTTAAATAATTAAGAATTCCAAATCAATTCAAATTTATCTTTCAACCTGAAACATTATAAATTCTATATTTAAAATAAAAATTTTACATAAATACTTAAACATATTTCATATCGATTCAAATCAACTTTTTTAAATCAACTTTAATAAATCTTTAAAATCATTATTTATTAAAACCATATATTTCTTTCAAAACCGTAGAAATGTTTTTCAAAAACATTTATATATAGACCAACGGTGTCTGTATATAATTTTCTATCCTATGGTCAAGTGATACGGATATTTATCATTTCAATCCGCAATTTAAAATATATTCGGGTATATATCTTTTCAACCCGAAATCCCAAATTCAATTTAATTTGAAAATCGCTTGGGTTTATCATTTCAACCCATAACGATTTTCTCCTATTCTAAAGTCCGTTCGGGTATGTATCATTTAAACCCATAGTGATTCTATACTAACAGGGAACTTGCAGAGTGATAACAGATATGATAATAATATAACAACGGTAACAGGCATATATCATCAGTATAAATAACAGATAAGGGTGTCAGATGTCACAGGTGAACAGATACAGATGATGGCATATATATATATCAATATAAATAACAGATAATGATGTCAGGTGTCACAGGTGAACAGATATAGATGATGTCATAGATATAGCAATATAAATAACTAACAACAGCATGTTTCAATTGTCGTTTCAATTGAAATCAAATTTAATAAATATAAGGACATTAATCGTGAGTGATTGCTCACCTTTCGAGGCTAGAGATGCACGAGAAGATAACACGGATACGCACACTGATACGGACATAGAGATTGAGTTACGAATCCAAGCAAAACAAATCGGCACGAATTCAACGATCAAAGCTGATAACAGAAATCGATGAAATCAAATCAAAACATTCAACATAGCAACAAATAAAACATGTCCTGCGTCAAAGTTTAACAATATAATTCTATGTGCTACCGAGATCGAAATGGTCTGAAATTTGGTATGAATAAAGATCAAAACTTGTATTTCAAACTGCAAAAGATTCATTTGTTTTGGACAAGAGACGAGAAAAGTTACGATGTCACGAACATAGACTCAGACCATGTTTGCAGTAGTGTAAAATAATTTCAAGTACAAAAGAACAACTGCCTGGGTCTAACTTCCAGATCCTCGACCACTAATCAAACGATGTCGGATTTTACTGATATTTGACAGGCATAAACTAGGTAACTTAGACTCTTTTTTAAAAATAGAATCAACCCATTTCGACGTAATACAGAAGAGATACGATGCGTCAAACATGAACTCAGGTCGTGTTTGCAGCAGTGTAAAATAATTTCATGTATAAAAGAATAGCTGCATGGGTCTAACTTTCAGATCCTCGACCACTAATCAAACGATGTCGGATTTTGCTGAAATTTGACAGGCATAAACTAGATAACTTCGACTTTTTTTTAAAAAATATAATCAACCCATTCCAACGTAAGACAGAAGAGATACGATGCGTCAAACATGAACTCAGGTCGTGTTTGCAGCAGTGTAAAATAATTTTAAGTACAAAAGAACAGCTACCTGGGTCTAACTTCCAGATCCTCGACCACTAATCAAACGATGTCGGATTTTGCTGAAATTTGACACGCATAAACTAGGTAACTTCGACTCCTTTTTAAAAATAGAATCAACCCATTCCGATAAAACATGAGTAAGATATAATATCGTGAACATGAAGTCTAACTGCTGTTCAGAAAACTGACATAAATAAAAAAATTTATAAACTAACATTTATAAATTTTAACTGTTAAAATATAAAGTTTACAAAACATATATGCCTACTTATACATACAATCGTATAAAATGAACCCTGTATAAGTTACATACTTACAAAACATGTAAACAGATATACTTACATATATAATAACAACTTATATATAAAACCATTTTAACAACATATATATAAACTTGGTTTCATAAAATGGAAAGCACAGGCTCAATTATACAAAGAAACAGTCTACATCATAAACTATGCATATAGTTTAACTAATAATATAAAAATCTATATAGCCAACATCCACAACCAGAAACATATTATACTCAATACAAATAATACCATATATACTAGCTTAAGTAAAACTAGTATTTTATAAAACTAATATAAACTTCTACAACAAAGTATATATATATAAGCACGTCCATTGACATTCATTCTTACTGTAACATAATTTAAGTCACACATTCAAATAATAACTGACATATTATATATAACTAATATAGTATAACAATTACTGCCATTTGTTTAAATATAACATATACCAAATATACATAGGTCAACATACCGATTAGAAAGCAAACTGGAGTTGAACAATTGGGCAAGCGAATGAAAAGGTGGCCTCGGCTACCCGAGTGGTTAAGGCAGAGGAGTGGCCGAAGTGATGTGGAAGGGGGAAAAAGGAGGAGGTTCGAAGGCGTTGACGGATCTGGGTGGTCGAACACTTGCAGTGGCACGCGATGTCAAGAGGGCCGAATGGTAAAGGGGTGAGCTCTTGGTGATGCGAGTGGTGGTTGGTGAGGCTGTCGTGGGCTGCGCGAGGCCATGGTGAGGGATGGAGGCGCGGGTATGTTCGGGTTTCGGCTGAGGTGGCTCACGACATGGGAAATGTACGAATGTACGGTGGCGTGAGAGGAGCATGAGGTGGAGAGGATGGATGGTTGCAGGCGAATGTGAATATATGATTTGTATCTTCTTTTGTGTTGGGCAAAATAGTGAAGTGGAAAGGAAAGACAGGCTTCAGGAAGATGAAGATGTAAAACAAGACGACAGACAGGAAAGTCTCAAAACTTTAATATGTAGAACAGAATAAATAAAGTGGGCAGCTGTTGATTTGAAATTGACACCAAAACAAAAGGCACACGCAAAATATATATACGGAAATCTTATGAAAAGAAGGGTCCATCATTGCTTTTCAAATAAATGCAGCAATCCCTGAGAAGTTTCACTCGTTTGAAATTTGAAAGGACAAGGAAAAAGAAAGAACGAAAATATGTTACCGCTCTGATAACTGTTACGTCGATTTTCACTGCGTAACCGATATCGAGTACAGAAATAAATAGACTGTGGTGACCAGTACAGCGAGACGAATAGAATGGTACACATATATTAGCAGTACGATTTAATTATAAAAATTCGAATTTTCTAATAGCGGAAAAATGCAAGAAAAACGCTGAAAAATAAGATCGACGGAGCCAAAGATGTCCGAATTTGGAAAACCGACAAACTGAAATCTTGCTCAGAAGATGTTTTAGAATTTTTCCATGTAAAAATATTTAGGTTTCGGAAATATTTTATTTTCATCGCTTTTTAACTGATTAAATTGAAGTGAATTTACGCGCGAAATAAACTTTCATATTTTCGGACGAAAATTTACTGGTTGCTATGTTTAACTAGACGCATTCCAAATATTAAATTTTTATTCCAAAATTTTATCGTTTAAAATTTCACAAAATTTCAACTAATTACGTTATTAAAACAGTTGAAATTTACGGGTCGTTACACTCTCCCCCACTCAAAACTTTTCGTCCCCGAAAAGGAATGAGGTAGGAGAATAGAAACAACCGGGAAGAAAAACAGATTTGAAATACAAGATAACAATTAATTTAAACCATATAAATTCAAATTTAAATTAATTGATATTCAATAATTGATTTAATCCATTTGATTTCACTAAAATCAATCTCAACTATTCCTAAATTCATTATCTTATTATCCCATTTTCTTAAATTTACAATTTCTAAAACCATAATTTGAATAGTCTTTTATTATGATCATATTTTCTTCAACAATTTTAAATTCTTCTTTATTCCAATTACTGTTAAATTTATTCTACTTAATATATCTACTCACATATATTTAACCCATATAAATTAATTTAAAACATAAAAGTTTCGATTTAAATTGATTTCCATCTATTAATTTCTTTTAAATTCAAGGTATTTTCATATGTTGATCAAATTTCAATTTATTAATTCTTTCAAAACAAATTTATTAATTCTTTCAAAACAAATTTATTTCATTATTAACTGAGTTTACTAATTATCCTATCTAACTCTATTAACATCTTTATAATCAAAATTTAATGTATAACATTTACTATAAACACTCAAATTTTATTTATAAATTTAATTTATCTTATATATTATCCAATTACATATTCAACTTCTGAATGATTTAGGTAAGTTGTATTAGAATGCAGTTGAACAATATACAAATAAAAATTTCACAATTCAATTATTCAAGTTTAAATATTTATTCCAAATTTTTGGTTTTATTTATAATTAAAATCATCCTTTAACAAAATTTAAGAATTAGATTTCCGATAAACTTTAAACAATTTAGAGATATATATAATATATCTATATCAATCAAATTAAATTTTTAAAATAAGATACCTATATATATATATATATATAAATAAAATTATACTAAAGAAATTCAAATCAAAATATATTTTTCCTTTCAAACAAAACCGTAGCAAAGCTACAGAATAGTCTCTCCACTTCGAAACTCGAAAATGAATGTCGATGATGCGGCCGCCATCACCGAAATTATTTTCCAGCGACAAAGAGAAGAGCACTGATTTCAACGTTTTAAAATTCTTTGAAAACGATTTCTATTCGAAAATACTTTCAATAATATATACTATTAAAAATTTTAAACCAAAGTTCGAAATCACTGGAAATTAAATTCTCAAATTCTAAATTAAATTCATTTCAAATTCCAATCAATTTATAACCAAGTTTATAAATTCATTTATTTATATTAGGCAATAGTCAATGGTTTACAAAACAATAAATGAAAATTAATATTATTATTTCAGACAACCAATTCATTAATCATTTAATTTCAGAAACTCATATATAATATAATCATACAAAACTTTTGTTTTATTTATCAAATTTTAAAAACGATATTGTGTCAGTTTGCTCTGCTTAAGTGTTTGGAAATCCTATCGATAGCGCTGATCAGATGAATCGATCGAAAACCCAAATCAACATCAACAACTCAAACAACACAATATAAAACATTTAAAATTAATTTACAAATACACTTCCTCACTTAAAGATACAATAATGGATTTCAAAGCAAGGATAGAGATTCAAACTTTTGATAGACTCAAATCAAAGAGAATTTCGATTCGAAGATAGGTTTGAAACAAAGACGAGATAATTAAATAACAAAATAAGGCGATGGATAAGTTTATATAAATCGCGGGCAACCTTAACCGGGTCGACAGTGACTTCAAAAATAAGATTGGTGTAGAATTCCGAGGTAAATCGACATTCGATCTCAAGAAATAGAATTCAGGTATAGCAGGAGATAGATAGCATCGTAAACCGAGGATACAGAAATCTCCGGTAAATCACTGCCTATTATAAAGGAGTTTTGCTCCTTTACAAATCATTCGAAGATTGGCGAGACCGCCGATCTATTATAAATATCATTCAAAATGGAGTTATGGGGTGCTCCAGAATTGAAAGAAGACGAATAGTAAGGGACACGAATGAATTTTTTTGGAACCGCAGGAAACGTTCCAAAATTCAAAGGAATCGAGTCAAAAGGAAGATATTGAAACTCGAATGAAAGTGATTCTGTAAATACATTTACCCTATATATTAAGTTTTGCCTAGAGCTACCAAAGCTCTGATACCAACTGTAACGACCCGATATTTTGGACCATTCGCATCCATTATAAGTGTATAGGTAGACACTCATGGCGGTGTTGAATTGCTCAAAATACCGCGTTGTTAATTTAAATTGGCAAAACTGAACATATACAGTAAATAAATAATCACAGATCACAGACACAGAGTAATAAATGCAGCGGAAATAAAAGAAATAGTAGTTCATGAAGCTACTATATAAATGTATAAGTTACATCAGAGCTTACAACAGAAGAGAAATATGATACATCAGATACAAGTCAGAATACATCACTGGAATCATCGAATACTGAAAGTAGAATAGATGGCTGAATCTTCGAGCAGAGCTCCAACTTCAAAGGTGAGTCTCGAATACTGGTACACTCAGTCTGACCCGAGCGTAAAGAAAACACAAAACACTCGAGTCAGGATTAACATTCTTATATCAATAAATCCAACTCAAGTGAAATAACAACTGAAATACAAGTAACTCAAAGGATGTTTGGGATAACCATCCTCTAAGGATCCGTTAAACTATCTACTATGTAATAGTGTACGCTAAGTAGATAATGTCTCATCAGTAAGGTACGATATCAAAATAGCGTTAAGTCGTGGCCCATTCCACCCTTAACACATTTTTATTCCCAAGAGCATATACAAGACCGTAGTTTCCCCAAAACCGGAAGTCACCAGAGGGCAATCCATATACTAAAGGTACAAAACAAAACGTAGTGGTCGCGAATAGGATAATCAGTATGACAAGGTACATGAGGCGATACCAACTAGGATACTAGTAGTTGCCTGATCCGGACTGATGTTGAGCATAGCAGCTACTATCTCAACACCGCGAAACAACACTCCCAAATCAAGGGGTGCACCCAAATCGAATCACAAAAGTAATAGATATGGTATCGAAGAAGTGTGTCCGCTAGAGATGGCGATCCTCAATGGCCCGGCGCGGCTCCTGTTTTAGTCATGTCAGGGGTCATCCAAAATCGTTCTCTTTCTTCAGTCAACGCGTTCACCAAACCATCCACTTCATTCTGGATCAACACTCCGCGTATATTAGTTATTAAAGTGGTTTCGGTATCGACAGAGAGTATGTCCATATCCGATCCTGGTCTCTTTAATAACTACGTATTATTACACCGATGATCATTTAATAAAATTTCAAAGTAGTTATATTTCAAAACCGACATAACATTGCCATTTCAAAACCATATCAATACGATATCACTTTTCCTTCAAATAAATCCATTTCAAAATCATATCACTTTCCAAAGTTATATCGCTTTCGAAATCATAAGTCTTTTAAAATCATAACACTTTTCTTTTAAAAAGTTTAGATATTAAAATTAGTATATATAATAAAATAGTTTATAAATAAAAATAATTTATATTAAAAATGATTTATATTAAAATAGTTTATATTAAAATAATTTATAAAGTAAAATATCAATAGTTTAAATATAATTTAAAATTACTTTATAAAATAAAGTAGTTTCCTCAAATTTCACAAATCGATTCAAATTAACTCGAATTCCAAAATTTTAATTTAAATCAAATCTCAAATCATCAATTTCAATTCGATTCAGTTTCTAAATAACCATTTCAATCTATCGATTTCAAATACATATTTAAACCATAAAATAAACCATTTCAATTTCAATATATTTCAAAGTTTAAATATTCGACATTTCGAAACTAAATTTGATAATTCACTTTATGTCCCAATATAATTTCATTACATTTTGTTTCTGAGATATTTCTTTAACCATTTCAATACATCAAAATACAATTTCAATTTACAAATTTATATAGACAAAATATCCCATTTAAATTTATAGAAGTTTGAAATATTCATTTAAGCCACTTCTTAATTAATTCAAGTTATAAAACATATCTTAAAATTTCAAATTTAATAGATTTCAAATCAACTTATTTAAGTATAATTCTTAAAAAATTAAGAATTCCAAATCAATTCAAATTTATCTTTCAACCTGAAACATTATAAATTCTATATTTAAAATATAATTTTTACATAAATACTTAAACCTATTTCATATCGATTCAAATCAACTTTTTTAAATCAACTTTAATAAATCTTTAAAATCATTATTTATTAAAACCATATATTTCTTTCAAAACCGTAGAAATGTTTTTCAAAAACATTTATATATAGACCAACGGTGTCTGTATATAATTTTCTATCCTATGGTCAAGTGATACGGATATTTATAATTTCAATCCGCAATTTAAAATATATTCGGGTATATATCTTTTCAACCCGAAATCCCAAATTCAATTTAATTTGAAAATCGCTTGGGTTTATCATTTCAAGCCATAACGATTTTCTCCTATTCTAAAGTCCGTTCGGGTATGTATCATTTCAACCCATAGTGATTCTATACTAACAGGGAACTTGCAGAGTGATAACAGATATGATAATAATATAACAACGGTAACAGGCATATATCATCAGTATAAATAACAGATAAGGGTGTCAGATGTCACAGGTGAACAGATACAGATGATGGCATATATATATATATCAATATAAATAACAGATAATGATGTCAGGTGTCACAGGTGAACAGATACAGATGATGTCATAGATATAGCAATATAAATAACTAACAACAGCATGTTTCAATTGTCGTTTCAATTGAAATCAAATTTAATAAATATAAGGACATTAATCGTGAGTGATTGCTCACCTTTCGAGGCTAGAGATGCACGAGAAGATAACACGGATACGCACACTGATACGGACATAGAGATTGAGTTACGAATCCAAGCAAAACAAATCGGCACGAATTCAACGATCAAAGCTGATAACAGAAATCGATGAAATCAAATCAAAACATTCAACATAGCAACAAATAAAACATGTCTTGCGTCAAAGTTTAACAATATAATTCTATGTGCTACCGAGATCGAAATGGTCTGAAATTTGGTATGAATAAAGATCAAAACTTGTATTTCAAACTGCAAAAGATTCATTTGTTTTGGACAAGAGACGAGAAAAGTTACGATGTCACGAACATAGACTCAGACCATGTTTGCAGTAGTGTAAAATAATTTTAAGTACAAAAGAACAGCTATCTGGGTCTAACTTCCAGATCCTCGACCACTAATCAAACGATGTCGGATTTTACTGATATTTGACAGGCATAAACTAGGTAACTTAGACTCTTTTTTAAAAATAGAATCAACCCATTTCGACGTAATACAGAAGAGATACGATGCGTCAAACATGAACTCAGGTCGTGTTTGCAGCAGTGTAAAATAATTTCATGTATAAAAGAATAGCTGCCTGGGTCTAACTTTCAGATCCTCGACCACTAATCAAACGATGTCGGATTTTGCTGAAATTTGACAGGCATAAACTAGATAACTTCGACTCTTTTTTAAAAATATAATCAACCCATTCCAACATAAGACAGAAGAGATATGATGCGTCAAACATGAACTCAGGTCGTGTTTGCAGCAGTGTAAAATAATTTTAAGTACAAAAGAACAGCTGCCTGGGTCTAACTTCCAGATCCTCGACCACTAATCAAACGATGTCGGATTTTGCTGAAATTTGACACACATAAACTAGGTAACTTCGACTCCTTTTTAAAAATAGAATCAACCCATTCCGATAAAACATGAGTAAGATATAATATCGTGAACATGAAGTCTAACTGCTGTTCAGAAAACTGACATAAATAAAAAAGTTTATAAACTAACATTTATAAATTTTAACTGTTAAAATATAAAGTTTACAAAACATATATGCCTACTTATACATACAATCGTATAAAATGAACCCTGTATAAGTTACATACTTACAAAACATGTAAACAGATATACTTACATATATAATAACAACTTATATATAAAACCATTTTAACAACATATATATAAACTTGGTTTCATAAAATGGAAAGCACAGTCTCAATTATACAAAGAAACAGTCTACATCATAAACTATGCATATAGTTTAACTAATAATATAAAAATCTATATAGCCAACATCCACAACCAGAAACATATTATACTCAATACAAATAATACCATATATACTAGCTTAAGTAAAACTAGTATTTTATAAAACTAATATAAACTTCTACAACAAAGTATATATATATAAGCACGTCCATTGACATTCATTCTTACTGTAACATAATTTAAGTCACACATTCAAATAATAACTGACATATTATATATAACTAATATAGTATAACAATTACTGCCATTTGTTTAAATATAACATATACCAAATATACATAGGTCAACATACCGATTAGAAAGCAAACTGGAGTTGAACAATTGGGCAAGCGAATGAAAAGGTGGCCTCGGCTACCCGAGTGGTTAAGGCAGAGGAGTGGCTGAAGTGATGTGGAAGGGGGAAAAAGGAGGAGGTTCGAAGGCGTTGATGGATCTGGGTGGTCGAACACTTGCAGTGGCACGCGATGTCAAGAGGGCCGAATGGTAAAGGGGTGAGCTCTTGGTGATGCGAGTGGTGGTTGGTGAGGCTGCCGTGGGCTGCGCGAGGCCATGGTGAGGGATGGAGGCGCGGGTATGTTCGGGTTTTGGCTGAGGTGGCTCACGACATGGGAAATGTACGGTGGCGTGAGAGGAGCATGAGGTGGAGAGGATGGATGGTTGCAGGCGAATGTGAATATATGATTTGTATCTTCTTTTGTGTTGGGCAAAATAGTGAAGTGGAAAGGAAAGACAGGCTTCAGGAAGATGAAGATGTAAAACAAGGCGACAGACAGGAAAGTCTCAAAACTTTAATATGTAGAACAAAATAAATAAAGTGGGCAGCTGTTGATTTGAAATTGACACCAAAACAAAAGGCACACGCAAAATATATATACGGAAATCTTATGAAAAGAAGGGTCCATCATTGCTTTTCAAATAAATGCAGCAATCCCTGAGAAGTTTCACTCGTTTGAAATTTGAAAGGACAAGGAAAAAGAAAGAACGAAAATATGTTACCGCTCTGATAACTGTTACGTCGATTTTCACTGCGTAACCGATATCGAGTACAGAAATAAATAGACTGTGGTGACCAGTACAGCGAGACGAATAGAATGGTACACATATTAGCAGTACGATTTAATTATAAAAATTCGAATTTTCTAATAGCGGAAAAATGCAAGAAAAACGCTGAAAAATAAGATCGACGGAGCCAAAGATGTCCGAATTTGGAAAAACGACAAACTGAAATCTTGCTCAGAAGATGTTTTAGAATTTTTCCATGTAAAAATATTTAGGTTTCGGAAACATTTTATTTTCATCGCTTTTTAACTGATTAAATTGAAGTGAATTTACGCGCGAAATAAACTTTCATATTTTCGGACGAAAATTTACCGGTTGCTATGTTTAACTAGACGCATTCCAAATATTAAATTTTTATTCCAAAATTTTATCGTTTAAAATTTCACAAAATTTCAACTAATTACGTTATTAAAACAGTTGAAATTTACGGGTCGTTACATAGTGTTTCACTCCCAATGCTCCAACTCAAACCCTATTATAGTCGCTTGATGGGTCGTCATGTCATGATGTAATTATAATCAAAGTGGAGTATTCACATTGAAGCTCCACGGTATTCTCAAGTCGAGGGAACTGTGTAACATTGTCACCCTGAGATTTTCTATTGACCTAGTTATTATTAACCAACAGGAAACTCTCGAATGGGTCATTCCATAGTTATCCAATAACTACGAGTACATAACTCCGTAGTTCCCCAACAGCCATGAGTTCACACTTTCTAACATGGAGAGCGTTACGCACTATAGTCTTAATAGATGTATCAATATCCTTTCTCGGAACATCTCGATCTGGAATATTTAAAGCAAAATGTTATTTTATTTTATGATTAATTACTCACGATTGCAACTATTTGCAACTACATCCACACAACATTTTATTTAAGGATTTTCTTAAAAATATCCTTTAAATTAATTACTTAATTAATTATATCACTAAATAACAAAGTATTTAAGAGAAATCAAACACCTTTATTATGAACAAGATTGAATATAGAGTTATATATGTGTAACTAATTACATAATTTTCCCTATGCATACCACTAACTCTTTCAGTTTTGATACAACCGAGGTAAAAGTGCTTTTATATAAACAATAATAAGATGATTTTATACTTAGGAAAAATAATATGCATAATTATATCATTTTGGATTGTTGTGATATATATGATTAATTGTTAGCTAAAATTATCATATATATATTTGTTGTGCTTAGATGGAATCACATTTAGACGAGTTATGAGATGTTTTACCATTATTACTATGCAGACATTGTGTAGTTTATGGTTTTGTCCTCTTGATGACATTGATGTTTGCATTACAGATATAGAGTAATTGGTACATGATGAGTTTGATGTTGTGTTACTAACATAGAGAAGTCTGTACGCATTTGATGAGTTTGATGTTGAGTTACTATTATGGTGTGGTTAGTCACATTGTGGATTTATACTTACATTTGTTCTATTGATGCTGCATCACTATAATGGGTGATTAGTGCACATTTTACGATGATTATTGTTGTTGATTTATTTGATGCTTTGGGCTGACATTAAGTATTATCAAATTTATGCGATGTTGATTGGCTATGTGTTGTCATTATTATTGTTACCTCATATTTATGATGACTGATTGTGGTATCATAATAGAATATGATGTTTTCTACTTGTATTGGTTATTTGGTTGATATTGTTGTGCAATGTTATGTGCTAGCCAGGGCTTGATTTAGGAGATGAGCATGAAATCGAACTACATGGAATTGATCCCAAAAGGGTACATAAGCATTTATTTTCTTATGCAATAGCCACCGGGTCCCTTGAGGATGGGGTGCGTAGGGTTAGGTGCAGTCCATTGATCACCTTTTCTTTTTTACTTTATATATCCATGTTTTTGAAAAATTTACAGGTGGAAGCAAAGAAGGGAAAAGTGGCCTAGATGTAGGACATTTACATGTTGTTTACTTTGTAAATCTACCATGTGTTTTAGTTGTATTTTTATAAATTTAATGATAAATGATGTAATATGAAGATGTGGATGTTTATTTAATGAGTTTGGTTTCATTTACTGAAATAGTATATATCTTATACTATAAAGCAAAACCATTGGTCACCAGGTCAAAGTGAAGCCTTTTTGGTATTGCCTAAACCGTCTATGGAAATAACTAATTGATTATGCAGATGGAGAATAGTACAATCATTTAGCCACTATGTTCTCTATCTCTAAGCCATATTCTATTACCTGCCAAATTTTTAGTACCTGAAAGGGGCAGCGACATTCTATTTTCTTTTCCAGTATAGGATCAAAACTCAAAATTCTCTATAGAAATCATGAATGCAGGATTAGCATCAACACTCAACAAACTCTTTGACAAATAAGACATGGAGAATGATTGATTGGGGTAGACATTTGAGCTTTGGCATGCTTTGGTTGAACCAAATGAATGTAATTGGTACCATTTTATGTTTTATGAACTTTATAGTCCTCTTTTATGTCATGTCTTCATTTTTTTCACTGATTACTTCTGCGTATATTGCGATTTTTTATTTTTTTACGAAGACATGCACCCTATATATATAACATGCTTTAGATTGTGCAATCAAACTATTTGATGAAATGACCGACAAATATTGTACAATTATTTTAATATAAAGATTTACTAGATGTATATTTTTTCAGTTTAATACCATTTTCCAGTAAATTTTCACATGTATGGCTGATAGAATAACCAAACTTTCATTATTTTAATGTATATTATCATATATCAGCATATATATATATATATATATATGAAAAGTAAAATAACGGTGGTCAGGAATCCTATTGAATTCCTCCAACCTGTCCCCCTACATCACATACAACATTTTTTTGAAAAGAAAGGTTCTTTATTGATGACATATTAGAACTAGTTATAGTGGGATTCGCCTCCTTAAAAAACGTTACCATTGTGGTAAGGAAAAAGAGCACGACATCCCCTATGTCTACAACCTCCAATACAGGTATTCTACACCATTAAAAATCAAAAAACAAAACTAAAAAAGTAATACGAAGCTTAAACTGAAACAAAAGGAAAACTTGGGCCTAACACAAACAAAAACACCTCCGCCTTCTTCTTTCAACCGGTCTAGCCCAAAACTAAAGCAGAAATATACGAAACCCTTTAAACCTATCTCTCTTCACAAAGCGCCGCCATCATCCATAATCTCCTAAATCAATACCCCATCGTTGTAAAATTTGTCGTTCTGACGAGCTGCTTTGCCGTTGGTGACGTCGCCGAGATAGTTGTAACCCGACATCAATTTCCATTAATTTCATACGAACCTCCTTCGAGCAACTCTTACTCTCGAAGCGTCGCCGAACACGTTCGACCCAAATATGGTGTACCAGTGTAGATGCGGCTACAAACACCACGTCTCGGACTACTGATGGAACGTTGAAGTTGAGCCATAGCTTGGATAGTTGATCTCGCAGCAAATTTGCAACAGAAGGTTGTATTGCGAGTTGAAGCATAAGAGCATCCCACGGATAAGTACTATACTCACAATTCAAGAATAAGTGCTGTTGATTTTCGTTATGTTCATTGCATAAAACGCACCTTGTATCAGTAAGAATACCCTAATTTTGCAGTCGATCTGCTGTAGGTAGGCGCTGAAAATAAGCCATATATGTAGTAAAAGAAAAAAAATGGTTGTTTTATTATGCCATATCATCTTGAAATTATCATTGCTGTCATTAGCTAGTCTGACATTATTCCATACTATGGAAAACACCAAATTTCTTTTGTCACCAATTTTCCAGTAATTAGTTGGATTATCAGAAGAAGTTTTCACCTGCATAATCCGAGTTGCTACTTCCCTAGTTTCTGATAGCAAATGTGGTTGAACTTGTCCATCTCGTATAATATGACATACTTTACTGTTGGTTGTATTACTTAAGTGGATTCTATTCCAGCCAATTAGTTTGACAAGAGATTTATGGTTTATCCAAAGGGTCAAACCATAAATCTGTTTTTTCCCATTGATAATAACTTGAGTCAAGATAGAAGCAGCTGTGTCACGTTGTCGTAGAATCGATTTCATTGTACCGGAGTAGTTATTATCAATGGGTAGAACCCAGAAATTTGTCCTTGTCCTGTATTTAATCCTCATCCATCTAGACTATAAACAATCAGTAGTTAATAAATTCCACAGTAATAATCAACGGCTTCGAGGCATGATTCGTATACAAAGGGTCATCCGCTCTTACACGAAAACGTAATAGGGTCTCATCTGCTCCAATAGGTGGGAATATATCCAAACCAACTAATATTTATATAGTATATCATCCAAACAAGCAACAATCATTATAAATAATATTATTCCCACTGATATAAAAATATAAGCAGGCCAGAGAGGTGAGTTAACTCACAAAAATGCTAGAAATCGCCTAAGCACTCCGGTTTGAATTAAAATTGAATGGTCGTTCAATTTAACTCAAAATTCCAAATAGCTTCAAATTAATCCATTCCAAATCCATAGTGTAGTGCTCGCTGATACGAATGCAACGCAACTTGTTGCGCTCGAAATGGACCTCGTACGAACAAGTTATGAATCAATTTGCATTCGAAAAATTAAAACTAAGTTAACTTAAACAAAATAATTTAAACTTTACTTAACTTCCCACCTTCTTCCCTCCAGCACGCACCCAGGCTACAAGAAACCATGCTCGTCTATTTTTCTTTTTCTTTATTTCGTTCGCCTTCGTTCAAAAAAGTCGTGCGCCATCAAACGAGCCGCCGCCGTCGCCGATGCTCCCAGGCCACCGCGCCACCCTACCGCGCTTCGCCCCCTCGCCAGCAACACGTGCGCGCCTACACGCATAGATCCTCTCCACCGAACCCAATTGTAGTGTCGAACGAAGGTGAACTGACACCGCCTCGGGCGATGATACCTCGATCCAACCGTTGATCGAGTTCGTATGGTCGTGCTCTACATTTCCCTAGTTGAAGTCGTTGGCTAATTTCACTTCTAGTGGCTCTGATCGATGTCGAACGTTGGATGGAATTACTTTAATGGCGGCTGAAATCTTTTTTTTCTAGGGTTAGGTTTACAAATGGAGGAAATTGAGGTCTATTTATACAAAATAAACCCGGCACTATTCATCCGTGAAAATTCTGAACTCCAAACAAAGCGTGCCGCCTGACATTCTATATGTTATACCCTTATTCCAAACACAATGGAATATATATCGACAGCCAGTTCCATCATATTCAGAAGTTAGCTTTTCAAATTGAATTGTTTTAATTTAAATTCCTTTAATTAATTTCAATGCGTTTCAAACTCGCACGATCAAATGGTAAGTGCAATCGACACAAAATTCGACAGTATATAATAATTCACTATTACGGATCCAATGAAACTGGTTTCGTCAAAATCCGAGACGGTGACAAAAATGACTATTTTTACACGTCAATTAAAATAAGTAATTTCCAATTTCAGTGTATTCACTTTCAAATCCAAATTAAAAGTCTACTAACTTCATTCTAATTCAAATAGAATTTAAGTCAACTTTATAAATCATTTTCATTCATATTAAATTCAAGATTCAATTATTTAAACAATTCCAAATATTAGATTTAACAATTTAATTATCCAATAAATCGTTGTATTTGAAATATAAGTTATTTAACTTATAAAAATATCTTTTAAATATTTAAAATCAATTAAATATTCCAAATTCGAATGACTGAAATTCTGGATCGTTACATTCTCCCTTCCTTAAAAGAATTTCGTCCCTGAAATTACCAAGTAAGAAAAATGTCACAAAACCCATTAACTTTTCAAAAACAATTAGTTGAAACTTCTTACAGAAAGTTTTCTAAGTCTTCAAATTCATAATTAACTTTCCAAAACCAACTAATACGATCCATATACTCTTCCCAACTTATAACTCAAAATCAAATTTTTAGTTATAAAAAATTTTCCCAAAATTCTCATAAATTTTCTAACGCCTTAAATTTACGGAAAATTTCACCTGCGTCTCCTTTGCACGGTTCAATCGTAGTAAAATCAAAATATATATATATATCACAAATATACATCTCATCTTCGAGGATGAGGCATCCCGTAGGGAAAAAATTATAAAAGTACGATATGTAATCCGAGATATGTACCTTTTATTATATTAGGGAGCATATACAACGAATATAATGCGAAAGCAAGCTCCATATGCGAAGCATACGCCATCCGCACCTACTAATCACTCAACAACAAATGAGAACATGTATATAGAAAGTAATATCAATATATAACATATACCAATACAACAACTACATGCAAATATAGCAAATGTAACAAATGCAACAAGAGAAAACATCAAACAATCAATATTCATCCAATTAATTCATAACCATATAAATTTACATTTTCTAATGTCTACATTAAATTTACTAAACCACATACGATGTACATATATCATCCGTACACAAAACCATATTTGATCGCTCGCTCAATCACACAATTTCACTTCCGAACTAGTATCGTTCACACGACCACTCTAGTGCGGACTCAGATTCAGTTCCTCGATTAGAAAACCGTCATTCTCCTTACATAGCCATATAGTGTGATAGAGAATATCAGAATCAACCAAAAATCCATATCCAGGGTTCGTCGTCAAGAAATCGAGTGAAAAATCCTAACTCAGATCGATGTAAATAACCTAGAAATCGTATATTCAAATCTGGACCAAACAGTTATGCGAACAAAACAACATACGTACAACTTACGTATTTATTTCCAATTAGCTTCTTATTATATCTCATTCTTATTCCCTATTCTTTTATTTACATTCATTTAATTTGTATTCACTTTAAATCAAATTCAATTATTCATATTAATTTCACTTACATTCAATTTATTAATATTCACTTATTAATCTTCACTTCAAATTCAATTTATGTTTAACAGCATTTCATTCCATATTCAATTTACTTAGTATATTTCCTTTAATACTAACTATGCTAAATAACCATTCCATAAAATTATTTACTTAAGTTTATTAACATTTTATACAACACATCTTATTTTTATTGTACTTCAAAATTTAAGTTTATATCTATTTCTATCAAACAACATCCTAAACGATATTCACTTCTTCTTTTTACAACTTAAGTTGAATTGCACTTTATTGCTTAAGTTCATTTTCATTTCAAAAGTCAAATTCTAATTTATTAACTCGTTTCATTGATTTCATTACAAATCAAATTCAATTCACTTTCATTTAAACTTTTCTTGAGTTAAACTTCATTTCATTTACTAAATTTATTTAACTCTGCTCAAGTTAATTCTTTTATTTCATATCTTAAATTCAAATTTCACTTTGGTTTGTTTAACCAAAATGTTCAACCATTTTAGAATTTTGTTTTACTTTCCTGTTCAAATTCATAAGTTCAACACTTATTTCTTATTTATGTTATTTCCAAATTATAAGTTCAAAACTTTATTTTTATTTATATCTATCAAATCATACTTGGAATTTTACAATCAAAACTTGTTTTATCAAAACAAAACTTCAATAATAAATTATTAATGTAACAATTTATCATTTAGAAACTCAAAAATGAATACTGATGATGCTGCGGTCATCACCCGGATTATTTTTCAACGACTAAAGTGGGTTTAGTGTTTTTTTATTTCTTTTTAAATTCCCTTTTCTATTAATTATACTTATATATAATTCACTTTGGTTATATAAAACCCTTTCTTATTTGTTTATCTTTGTTTATATTATAATAATAATAATTTTTTATTAAAAACACAAACAACAAATGATGATAATCAAATATTACCATTTACTAACAACCAAACAATCGATATATAACTATAATAATTTCTGAAAAACTATTTCTTTATATATAAAATATACTTTAGGTAAAATTATTTCATTTACCTACTTTAAAACAATACTGTGTCGGTTTGCTTGTTCAAGTGTTTTGAAATCCTAATTGATAACGTTAGCCAGACGCATCGACCAGAACCCAAAATTCAAACTTAACAAATCAAACAACCCAATATAAAATATTTTTATAATCACTAACAAATACGCGCTCATATATATAATACACTCAACTTAATTTAAAGTGCTATTGATCCTATCTATAATCAGTACCCAACCAAAGCCTAGGTGTTTGCAAAATCCTAAGCTCGGCAACCAAATGTGACGAACCGCAAATCAATCCCGTCTAGAGCCGACAATAAAGGCACATGTCCAGCCTCAAACCGAAGGGATAACCAGATCTTGATGAGAAAGGAAGAAAGAGAGAAGAAGAGAAAAGAGAGAGAAAGAAAAGAGAAGAAGAACAAGAGAAATAGAAGAAGCTAAAACAATTACAGAATCAAACAATCGCAGCGGAAAACATATAATACCGTATCAATGATCTTTACAAAATAGAAATTGTAATATACATACAACAATTAGAGTACAACAATCAAGCACTAATCATCAGCCTGGACAGTTATAATAGCCTGGACAGTTATAATAACCTGTCCTTAAAATTGCTGATAATTTAAACAACAAAATAGCGAAAAAATAAACATATACGTGAATACGACCAGAAGACCTCCAGCTCGTCTGCTGAAGCACCAAAGCATCCAAATCTACATCTGTAAATATACTCGGTCTGACCCGAGCATTGAAAGGGAGGAACGCCCGGATCAGTCTGGTAAACCAGCGTGAGAAAACACATCTCAACTGAATTTTTTTTAAGTTATAAAACTTTCCTTTATCAAAACAAAAGTATCTCGTAAGACCACGCCCACACATAAACACGGACGGGCTTTTACCTTACGATAACCAAAATATTTCATATCAAATTTTGTTAAATTATACTAGTGTCTAGTATACAAAAAATAATTCAAACAGCCAAAATTGTTAACATTATTAAATTCCAGCATACTAGGCTCTACAAACAAAATGGCAGGCACATAGTGGAGAATGGATTCCATACAAATGACCGGGTGAAGGGACTACCTTCCGATAGTACATCTCTAGAAGAATGTACCAAGGCCCAATTGATGGTCCTCTACCAACACAAGACCAGCCTACCTCTAACTAGATAGTACTGAATATTTCATCACCTCGGTCGTTACCGACCTATCCGAGGGCCCTCATAGAATACATCCACAATAATTTAAAACCCAAACATCATAGCGGGAATAAACATATCTAGAAGGGGATGATCATATCCTAATGGTTGCGAAGCATATAGCCCTACTGCATCTACCCTGTTTCGGTCATTTCCGAGTGTGAGGCCAAAGGTCACGATTACCTTTCACATAGCATGAATCTTTCTTTGAATGCCACATTGCCATTCCATCAATCACTATTGACTCTCACAAACATACAACCTCTGAGCTCGTATGTCTCAGAGAAGGGTGTTAAGCTAAGAGAAGTTGCCTTCTCCACCACCAAACAGATGTACGTTTATAAAATTCAACGATGTAATCTCAAGAATGCACTGTCAGACATCCATCCATACAAGTTATCCGGGAACAGGACAAACCGAAGGCACTCCCATACCACATCCCGTTGGGAATTACCCCTAGGATTAGTAGCGATTAGTCCTCGCATTGGATATTTCATAACGAAGAGACCACTGCTACTATATGTATATTGGGAGTTTATCCCCAAACGATCAACAAGCAGTCCTTCATTACGAAAATCCCAAATATCAATGTCTTCCAAACCTGCACATCCGAACGCATATACGTTGGTCCGAAGTGGTTCTCGGATAAATCCGACCTCGGTCTCTCCGAATCAACAACGATGAAAAGTCCAATATTTGATAGTTGGTTATTTAACTATCAAAGCAAACAACAATATCCAGCACCATAAGCAATCACTAGGCCCATTTAATTAATCTTTTATCAATTAAATCAATCTCCAAATATTCATTTCAAATTATCTCTTTTAAAAAGATATATTCACAAAACCATTTCAATCTTTCTATATTGAAAAACATTTCCATATACTTATATCAACAGTATAAGCATATTCACAAATCACTTCATCTCAGCACTTAGAAAATATTTCCATATACTTATATCAACGGTATAAGTCTATTCAATAACACTACCATTTGGAGACACGCTAAATAAATTTCTATAACTGTAAAACTCCAGAGTTCGTATGCCTCTGGACGGGTGTTAAGTATAGGAAGCAATGCACCTACACCACCAAGCCTTTAGTACGATCATAAGAACCGATTCGTGTATTTCACGATGGAAGGTCAAAATAAAATTTATTGGGTCAAAATGAATGTTGCGTAAAACATCGTTACGACAACCCAAAAACATTAGTATAGGGATTCGGTAAATTATATATAGACAAATCCATATACTACATAAAACATTTCCTTTCGGAAATCATTTACTATAACAAAAGTGTTATAGTCCATGCCTTCCTTACTTTCCCGAAAATGTCTACTACAACAATAAATGTTGAAATATATGTTTTCGATACTTATCACATTTTCAAAACCATTTAAATTCCATTTGGAATTTATACTTCAAAAACATTTACTTCCAAAAGGTAAATTACTTCTAAAACATTTAACTTCACCAAAATATTTCTTTCAAAACTCCTTTAAATAAAAATCCATATTTATAAAACTATTTTTACTATCAAAATCTATTTATAAAAATCCATTTCTTTATAAATCAAATTCATTTATAACATCCATGTCAAATCCTTGTACAAACCAACTTCATATCCTTTACTAAATATTTATAAATTCTAATTTTAAATCCATTCTTTATCTATAAAAATATTACTTCTATAAGTATTTTATATAAACTTATTCAAAAATCTACTTCCAAATTACTTCATAAAACCATACTTTTATAACATCGAAAATCATAACTTTTATTTAAAAACAAATTCCTTTCTTTTAATTTAAAAAATCATTAAAACATATATATTTCCAAAATCACTTCGAAATCCTTTACAAATCAAAATCATCATTTTTACATTTCAAAATATCAAAAATAAAGCCCGGTGCTACCATAGCACTAAATAAGTCAAATCACATCAAAGACATCAACACGACATCCAAAACATCATATATATATATATATATATATATATATATGTGAGAAGTAAATCAACTGTGCTGAGGAATCATGTTGGATCCCTCCAACCTGTCCCCATGCATCACATACATCATATAATCATAAAAATATAAATCAACCGCTTCGAGGCGGGATTCATATACAAAGGGTCATCCGCTCTTACACGGGAACGTAATAGAGTCTCATCCGCTCCAATAGACAGGAATATATCCAAACCAACTAATATATATAGTATATCATCCAAACAAGCAACAATCATCATAAATAATATTATTCCCACTTATATAAAAAATATAAGCAGGCCAGGGAGGTGGGTTAACTCACAAAAATGTTATAAATCGCCTAAGCGTTCCGGTTTGAAGTAAAATTGAACGGTCATTCAATTTAACATAAAATTCCAACTAGCTCCAAATTCGTACAATCCAACTCCATAGCGTAGTGCTCGCTGATACGAACGCAACGCAACTTGTCGCGCTCGAAACGTACCTCGTACGAACAAGTTATGAATAAATTTGTATTCGAAAAATAAAAAAAATTATATTAAACAAAATAATTTAGACTTTACTTAACTTCCCACCTTCTTCCCTCCAGCACGCACCCAGGCTACAGGAAACCGAGCTCGTCTATTTTTCCCTTTTTTTGTTCACCTTGTTTCAAAAAAATCGCACGCCATCAAACGAGCTGCCGCCGCCGATGCTCCCAGACAGCTATGCTACCCTACCGCGCTTCGCCCCCTCGCTAGCAACACGCGTGCGCCTACGCACGTAGATCCTCTCCGCCGAACCCCACTACAGCACCGAATGGAGGTGAACTGACACCGCCTTGGACGACGATAGCTCGATCCAACCGTTGATCGAGTTTGTATGGTCGTGCTCTATATTTCTCTAGTTGAAGTCATTGACTAATTTCGCCTCTAGTGGCTTCGATCGATGTCGATCGTTGGATGGAATTACTTTAATGGCGGCTAAAATCTTTTTTCTTGGGTTAGGTTTACAAATGGAGGAAGTTGAGGTCTATTTATAGAAAATAAACCCAAGACTATTCATCCATGAAAATTCCAAACTCCAAACGAAGTGTGCCGCCTGGCGTTCTATATGTTTTACCCCTATTTCGAACACAATGGAATATATATCAGGAGCCAATTCCATCATATTCAGAAGATAGCTTTTCAAATCGAATTATTTTAATTTAAATTTCTTTAATTAATTTCTACGCTTTTCGAACTCGCACGATCAAACGGTAAGTCCAATTGACATGAAATTCGACAGCATATAATAATTCACTATTACGGATCCAATAAAACTAGTTTCGTCGAAATCCGAGACAATGACAAAAATGACTATTTTTACACGTCAGTTAAAATAAGTAATTTCCAATTTTAGTTTATTCACTTTTAAATAAAAATTAAAAGTTTACTAACATCATTCTAATTCAAATACAATTAAATCAACTTTATAAATCATTTTCATTCATATTAAATTCAAGATTCAATTATTTAAACAATTCCAAATATTAAATTTAATAATTTAATTATCCAATAAATCGCTATATTTGAAATATAAGTTATTTAACTTATAAAATTAAATTTTAAATATTTAAAATCAATTAAATATTCCAAATTCGAATGGCTGAAATTCTGGGTCGTTACAATAGTTATCCAATAACTATTAGTACATAACCCCTAGGTGCCCCAGCACTCATGAGTAATATATTACCCAACATTTGGAGAACGTTGCGTACTCTACTCTCAACGGATACATAGATATCCAGTCTCGATGCATCTTGACTAGGAACATTTAAAATGAGGCTTCTGTTTCATTGTGATAAATTACTCATGGTTACAACGCTTTGTAACTATTATCACAAAAACATACCATTTATGGATTTTCTATTAAATATACTTTTAATTTAATTAATTAATTAATATAACCACATTATATCAAGTATATAATAGAAAGAAAACACTTTTTTCGAACAAGATTGGTCAACGAGTTAGATATATGTAATAAATTACATAATTGCCCCCTATGGCATACCCCTAACTCTATCATTCTTCACTTGCACTTGTAGTCAGTTATGGATTCTTACTCCAACATCCCTAATCGGTTTTTCAAAACCAATTGGGTCTGCCCCTTTATGAACGGGTATGCTATTTTGTTTCAATTATCTACTCTGTTAACGAACTCTCTCCGATGGTGATAAATTGTTTTATCATGTGGAACAATTCGAAGTATGTCTCGAGACTTCTAGTAAGCTCTAAGTTCTGTTATGAACTATATTGCGACATTGTTATCATATAAAAATGTTATGAGATTCTCAACATTTGAAATCAGCTTAGTCATAAATTTGTGCACTTATATATTTATATACATTGTTTTTATTGCTGCGCTATTCAAGACGATATACTTAGCCTTTTTCATTGAACAAGCCATGATCTTTCATTTTGGAGCATCTCCAACATAAAGATCCTCAACTTGAATTTATTATTTACATATTATACTCAAGTTCACTTAGGATGTACGAGTCTGAACATTCTTTTATAAGGAGTTTATGTTTCTGTAAACAATTCCCTAGTATTTCATAAATACACGAGAACACTTCAAACAACCATTTAGTGATATCAATTTGGATTTGATATTTGCTTCATGTATCAAATACATAAACAAATCACGATATCATAACCAACATAACATGTATGATAATTCCTATTGTCAATGCATAAAGAACTCACATGCTCCGTATTAAACAATTTAATAAGGTGTATTTACATATCGATTTGGGACATTCCCAAGATCTTTTATTCTCACTATAAAAGACATCGTTTACTATCCAAAGTTGAGTATTAAAACAACTAAGATTGATTGCAACACAAGTACACCGTTAAAATCAACAATGTGTTGTTTACTTATAGTTCAAAAATTGTTATCCCGCCTTTTGGCAAGGCCGTGATACCAAGGAATTGGTCGGAAAATAAAGACGATCTATTCTGGAGATCGATTGTACATGGGTCCACAATGGATGTTGGTAAATTTTGTCCGAGTCCAGATCAAGCCACAATTAATATGACACGACAAGCAAAGCCATGAAAGCCAACATTCCGAATTTCAAGTCAATCGGAGTTAGTGTGCTCAAGATATGATCGATGCAAATCAAGCAATAATCATGTTTGCATCCATCAAGCAATCAGAGAAAGACCTCCTTCGTATCGATCCTGTTCGAATCCATCAAATACGCATGGCTTCGTATCGATCAAGTGAGCACAAGTTCGTATCCATCAAGTACATGCCGCTTCATATCCATCGTGTGCACTTCAGTTTGTATCCATCGTATTTGCTTTATTTCGTATCCATCAACAGTTCACGTTTCGTATCGATCACACCAACTTAACTCATATCGATCAGTTAACCTATCGATACGAGGCATACCCTTAAAGAGAGCGATACGAAGAACGCATGCAGTGATCGATGCGAAGCGCCTTCAAATAATCGATACGAATGAAGCCACATTTATGGATACGAAACAATGTATACGTGAAGCGATACGAAATGAATGCACCAGGTCGATACGAACAAAGCCTACAGAAGTGGAAGACTCGGTCACTCGGCATGAAAAATGGATAGATCCTGGGACGTAGCGCCACGTCATCTGATCGACACGTGCAGAACTATCGATACGAGGCGATCGATACGAACAGTATCGATACGAAGGCAATAGTGCTTTGCAAATCCAAACTTGCATTGATCATAACTCAAAATCTACTAGTCCAAATGCCACCAAATTTTCACAGAAGCTTGCATATAACCTCAGGAATGTTCGTGATCGATCTCGACTCGATTGGGCTAAACCTTGGTCGATACGAATTTTGTTTGTATCGATCATGGATCGAGTCCAAATGACCGAGGATCGATCGTGTAGGCCCACCCAAGTGAGGGAAGAGGTCTTCCGAGATCTGAGTGAGATATTTGCTGTCTATGCCTATAAATAGTAGTCCAGGGCCTACTAAAAAGGGACTTTTGGCTCTTTTACGTCCAGATTCTATCGAAATCACTATTCTACTCGAATTTTATTGTTGCAACTCATTGTAACCAGCAAGGAAAAATCAATAAAAGTCAGCCAATTCATAGTGGACGTAGGCCATACGCCGAACCACTCTAAATCATTGTGTTTCTGTGCATTTTTCTTTTTTATCGATTGGTGTGTTTGTTAGATCTTCCTCATTTTCCATTTAACTTCTTCATTTTATCTCTTCAAACACATTCGAAGAGTGTTGTGCCCAATTTTGGTACAAACACTTTGGTGCTTTCACTGAGAAAACCCAGCTTTTTCCTGCTCGTTGGATCTACTGCCGATATTGGATTGTGAAAATCTAAGGAGGAGATCCAGATTTCAAGTTCAGAAGTTCTTCCATCCTATTCAGATTTGTACCAAGTCTAGGAGAGAGCTTCGCTATCCATCATGGTCAACACTAGGACTACATCAACAGCTGCAGATCCAGAAGGACGGGATAGACAAAACCCCGCGCAACTTCCTCCTGCCGACCAGAATGTTGCCGGACCTTCAGATCCGCAAGGCCCTGTCACCGGGGAAGAGTTTCAACTGCTAATGCAAGAGCTGACGCAAAGCCGCTAGCAGCTTACTCAGCAACTCCATGCCAACGTGGAATTAACCAATCAACTGAATCGTCAAAGACGAAGGAGATCCAGAAGGGATCAGGCTTCTTATTCATCCATTGAAAGTTCAGCCTCTTCTGACTTTAATCACCGGTCCATGCATCCATGGCTAGATGGAAGCTATACACCAGCCACTGGACATCACCACACATTGAACCTTGGGCAACCGAGAGTTGGCCCATCAACCAGCCATCAGACTGGACCCTCCTCCAAAGGAGGTAATGCTCCTTATCATATTACCGACAACCGCACTACCACCACTGCTATTGAGTTGGAAGTTAACGCTCGAAACCGAGCAAATCCGACCCACCGTCAATGTAATCATACTCCTGAGCCTTATGTTCCTGAAAGCCTAGAGCCAGGGAGGTGAGATATGGACCGTCGACTGCGGCCGGCCCATCCTCGCATTGTGGAACCCGACCACACCTTGGCTCAGCATGCCCAGAATGTCCAGATGTCGGATATACCGACAATGATCCATCAGATGATCCACGAAAGTCAGGGCCTCACCAATGATGACTGGGGAATCTCCCGGAGTCATACCCCTTTTACTGATGATATACTCTATGCTGAACTGCCCCGGCGATTAAGAATGCCCACTCTACCCGTTTATGAAGGGAGTTCTGATCCTAACCAGCACATCTTAAAGTACGAATGGCTAATGAATGCTGCACGAACCGATGATGCGGTCAAGTATCAAAGTTTCCTGATCTCCCTAGGGGGCATAGCAACTATGTGGTTTACTCGTCTACCACCTTGATCTATCTCATGTTTTAACCAGTTGGCAACGAAGTTTGTTGAACAGTTTCGCATGCATGTCACAAGGCCGAAAGATGTTAACACCTTGTCTAGTGTCACTCAAGCTCCCGGAGAGACACTTAGACGTTATCTGGAGAGGTTTCACGCTGCATGCGCTGAGATTAGTAATCCCAATGATAACTCGATTCTGATGGCATTAACTAAGGGGATCGATCCCGATTCTGAATTCGGTAACTGGTTGGCCGAAAAATCCCCTGCGTCATTGGATCGTTTCTATTCCAAGGCAGCCCAGTTTTTGATAAGGGATGATGTGAAATAGTCTAGGAAAAAGGATGACGCAGGGCCCAATGTGGAAGGAATCTAGAGCAAAGTTGCTGTTAAACAAACCGGGGAGAGTTCCGGAAAGGTGCAATTGAATATACAGAATAAACAGAATCAACAGAAAGGCAATGGGAATCAAGACAGGAAACAGGATCAGAATCGTGGGCCACGATGTAGGGCTCCTATGTTTGACAATTATACCCCTTTGAATACGTCATTGGAGAATGTGTACTTGCAGACCTGCAATACTATTCAGTATAAGAAACCTGCTCCGAAGCAATCATCGGAAAAAAAGATTCAGACAGGAAAGTTTTGTAGATTTCACGATAGCTATGGCCATAATATGAATTAATGCCGTCATTTACAGGACATTATTGAAAAGTTGATACGAGAGAGAAAGTTGGAGCAGTTTGTTCGGGCGCCACAGTCTGGAGGGGCGGGCCCACCAAATCAAAACCAGATACCAAATCAGGCGAGATCGGAGGAACCCGCTCGTACCGGCGGGAGGCTAGTGATTAATACTATTAGTGGTGGTCCTCATCCAACAGATCGGAGCTGGAGGGAAATGGAGTTGTATGCCAGCTCTATCAGGCATGCGGGCTTCGAATGTTGTAGTAATTTGGAAGATGGGGCTCTGGCCAAAAAACAGAAAACGATGACTGACGACATCGTGTTTTGAGATAGGGATGCCGACAGAGTCGAATCCCCAACCATTGATCCACTTGTCATTTTAGCTCAAATAGGTCCTGCTTGGATGAAGAGGATCCTAGTGGACAGTGGAAGCTCGGTGAATATATTATTTAAGCGAGCTTATAATCAGATGAAAATGGAGGCGAAAGATCTGAAGCCTTGTCAGTCCCGCATCCATGGCTTCAATGGAAGTGCGACTATAGCCACTGGGATGGTGGAGCTACCAGTGGAATTGGGAATTGGAGAACGTCAGAGAGTCCGGATATTATAGTTTGTTGTATTGGACATAGACTCGCCATACAATGCCTTTTTAGGCTGACCGGCCCTAGCTGAGTTCAAGGCTGCTATTGCCCCTTGGTGCCTGACTTTAAAATTCCCTACCGATAATGGAGTCGGAGTTGTTCAGGGAGACCAGGCTGCTGGACGAGCCTGTTATGTTGCTGAGCTGCGGGAGGCGCAGCGAAAAGAAAAAGGAAAGGGCGTAGAGGAATATCTCTGCGTCTTCTTTGCGGAAAATTGACAGCTAAGGCCTGGGCCTAAGCCCGGGCACCCCAACCAATTCCCAAGGGATCTTGACCGGAAAGATACTGAAAGTGAAGACGAAAGTAAAGACAGTCAAGCTTCCCCGGCCGAGCTGACGATCGATGTTTTGATCGATGATAATGACGATTCTAAAATGATAAAGACTGGATCTCAGCTTAGCCAACAGATGCAGGAGGAATTGGTTGAATTTCTCCGAGAAAACCTCAACGTGTTTGCCTGGACGCACTCTGACATGTATGGGATCTCGTTAGACATCGCAGCCACACATTGAATATTGACCTGTGGCATGTCCCGGTCAAGCAAAAAAGGCGTGGTAAGGATCCAGAGAGATCTGCTGCCCTTAAGGAAGAGGTAGATAAGCTCAAGTCTAACGGGTTTATCTAAGATGCACTATATCCAGAATGGGTGTCCAATCCTGTACTCGTCAAAAAGCCTAACGGGAAATGGAGAACATGCGTTGACTATTCAGACTTGAATAAAACTTGCCCAAAAGACAGTTTTCCACTTCCCCGAATCGATCAGCTCATAGACTCAACCGTTGGACATGAACTCTTATCCTTCATGGATGCGTATTCTGACTACAACCAAATACCCATGCACTTGCCCGATCAGAAGCATACCATTTTCGTCACCGATCTGGGACTTAACTGTTACAAAGTCATGCCCTTTGGACTCAAGAACGGCGGGGCAACCTACCAACGATTAGTTAATCGAATGTTTGCCAACCAGATCGAAAAAACCATGGAGGCATATGTGGACAACATGCTTGTGAAGTCATGGTTCTCCACTGATCATATCAAAGACCTGGAATCGATGTTCAACATTCCCCGAGAATATAGAATGAAACTCAACCCGTTAAAATGCCACTTTGGGGTTGCATCTGGAAAATTCCTTGGATTTATCGTCAATGCTCGAGGAATTGAAGCCAATCCCAAGAAGATCTGGGCAATCAGAAATCTTGAAACTCTAAGGACTATAAAGCAAGTCCAGAGCCTCAACGGGAAAGTAGCAGCACTGAGCAGGTTCATTTCAAAATCCACCGACAAATGCATTCCCTTCTTCGATCTGATCGGGAAAGGGAAACGAAATTTTGAATGGACTACATAATGCGAGGGCACATTCCGAGCACTGGTTCAACACCTCTCCATACCACCCATTTTGTCAAAGCCTATTAATCACGAGAGATTGTACACCTACTTGGCAGTATCAGAAAATGCAATCAGTGCTGCCTTAATTCGGGAGGAAGATCGGATACAACGGCCAGTCTATTACATTAGAAAACGAGTGACCGGAGCAGAGAGAAATTATCCAAAGCTGGAAAAGCTGGCTTATTGTCTTGTCATTGCCTCAAGGAAGCTCCGCCCATTTTCCAGGCTCATCCTATCACCGTCTACACCGACCAGCCGTTGCGACAGGTCTGAGACGTCTTGTAGGTTACTCAAGTGGAATATCGAGCTAAGTCAGTTTGACATTACTTACACTTCAAGGCGAGCTATCCAAGGACAAGTCCTAGCAGACTTCATCACTGAATTCATTATCCTGGAGGACTTGCCCGAAACCAGTGAATCTCCCATGTATATCTGGAAGCTGCATACTGATGGTGCATCAAATGACCATTGCTCAGGCGCCAAAGTTGTACTTGAAACTCCTGAAGGCCGATCTATATGCTATGATGTAAAGTTCGATTTTCGTGCGACCAACAACGAAGCCGAATACGAAGCCCTACTTGCTGGATTGAGGCTTGCCAAAGATTTAAGAATTATTACTGTGGAGATTTATTGTGATTCACAATTAGTCGTGTGCCAAGTTCGGGGAGAGTACCAGGCCAAAGACCGAAGACTGGCTTCTTATCTTGCTCGGGTTCAGGAAGTATTGGATCAGTTCGATTATTATGACATTTATTGCATACCCCGAGAACGCAATCAGAAGGCCGATTCCTTAGCAAAGTTAGCCAGTACAGGTGAAGGATAGCAAATGGGAATCATTCCCGTAGAGATGTTATCTTCCCCAAGCATCGATCGAATGGAAACAGATTGGGTATTTGAGGTCATTCCCGACAAGGAGTCATGGATGACTCCGTTCAGAAACTATCTCGAGCATGGGACCCTGTTGGAGCGCAGGAGTGAGAAAAGACAAGTTCTTCGAAAGGCTTCGCGATTCACTATTCAGAATGGAGTCATGTATAGAAGGTGGTACTCTGTTCCTTTACTCCGGTGTATCGCCCACGATGAAATCGAACGAGTATTGCATGATGTACATGAAGGAGAGTGTGGCGGTCACACTGGGGGGCAAGCTCTTGCTAAGAAAGTGCTCCGATATGGATACTATTGGCCGACTGTAAATCGCTATGCATCGGATTACGCCAGAAAATGTGACAGATGTCAAAAACTGGCTCGGATTCCTAGAGCTCCGCCTACCGAAATAACTCTGATGGTCAGTCCATGGTCGTTTGCAATATGGGGGCATTGACATCATCGGTTCTCTACCTCTAGCCAAAGGTGGTGCAAAGTACGCCATCGTTGCTGTTGATTACTTTACCAAGTGGGCAGAAGATGAGCCCCTTGCTACAATCACAACGAAGAAAGTGATCAACTTTGTAGTACGCAACATTATCTGTCGATTTGGTCTCCCACATACCATCATCACTAACAGCGGAACCCAATTCGACAGTGTTGAATTTAAGAATTTCTGTCAACGATTCCACATTCAGAAGAAATTCTCTGCAGTTGCACACCCTCAAGAAAATGGATAGGGTGAAGCAGTTAATAAAGTTATAAAGTATATTCTAAAGAAACGACTGGAAAAGGCCGGGGGCAAATGGGTCAATGAACTTCCTATGGCTTTATGGGCTTATCGGACAACCCACAAATCCACTACCGTCCATACTCCATTCTCTCTCTCCTACGGTTTAGAAGCCGTTATTCCAGTCGAGATGGAAGTACCTTCTCATCGTGTGACTTATTATGATCCGAAAACGAATGCTATTTTACTTGCCGAATCTTTGGATTTATTGGATGAGAAGCGAGAAGAGGCTGATTTGAGGGTAGTTGCATACCGAAGTTGAGTTGCCCGACTATACAATGCCAAGGTCCGACCCCGAACCTTCGAACTCGGCGATCTCGTCCTTAAGAGAATTTACCCGGTTCCTTCACATATGAAGCCAACATAAGAAGGGCTGTATGTCATCGAACAAAAGCTCGGAGATGGCACATTTAAATTATCGATCGTTGATGGTCTTACTCTGCCGAGAGCCTGGAACGGCGAGAGCCTTCGTCGCTACTACACATAACGGGCCCTGTTTATTTATTCAGTCTACTTGTCATTTGCAATTTGTTTATGCATTTCAAAATTTGAATTTGTAATAAGGCAACTGACTTTTCCGTATTTTCTTATTTCAGCAATAAAATGCAATCTCTTCGAGCCAGAGCAGTGATTTTTTTGAAATGCGTCATAGGACCATCACTATGCACGAAGAGCTAAGTTCCACAATACGGTGGGATTTATTCAAATAGGGAGTGACTGTGATACAACTGGTCACTCACTAAGTGAAACCCAAGCTCGGGGACAGGTCATCACACTGAAGCCAAAAAAGGGTTGATACACGACAATCCTTTAACTAACTCCAGATTCCCAGAGTGCGAACTGGGGTATAATCTTACAAATACACTTTTGAAGAGGGTGGATCTGTCCACCTAACGACTTCGCCCGTATTCAAACCAAGTTCGAGGAGGATGGACCCGTCCATCTAATGACCTCGCTTGTTAACTCAGGGTGGGTGTGATCCGACCATCCACGATCCTGATACATCCATCGTTCCTGGAGTGCGAACGAAATTCTGAAGTACACAACAGATGTGACTGACCGTCTGTCAACTAACTCCAGATTCCTAGAGTGTGAACTAGAGTATAAACATCAATTAACTCTAAGTCCCCAAAGCGTGGACTGGAGTATAAACAATGACTAACTCTAAATCCCCAGAGTGCAGATTGGAGTTTGGATGCAAACCGAGTGTGAATCGACCACCCGTAGAACAACTCCGAGCCCCTGAAGTGCGCGCCAGAGTATAAACAAAAAGTGGGTGTGACTGACCACCCACGAATCAATCTAAGTCCCCAGAGTGCGGACGAAGTCCTAAATATCAAATGGGTATGGCTGACCACCCATAAAATAACTAAAGTCCCCGAAGCGTGAACATATCTCAAAACCATAAGCAATCGCAACCGACCGCCGACTTACAAGTGCAATCCCTAGAGTGTGGATGCAACCATCGATTGATGGGCGAGTGTGATTCGACCACTCGAACTCATCTTGTTTCAGCTTCATTTCACAAAGTTAAGATCGGTGTATTGAAGGAAAAAAGTGATTGCTGACAGATCTTTTCAATTCGTCCCCGAAACTGGATACGGAATTTAAGTATCAGCCACTGATCGAGACAGTGCAGTATTGGAACTTGACTTAACGAGTCGATCATGACCCGGAGCCGTAGCTTCAGAACTCAACAACTAAGCTCAGGTCTGACTTGAAGACTGATACTTCACAAGTATATTGAATGGAAGTTCGAACGCTGGAATACTTAAGCGAAATAAACGCAAAACTGTGGTGAAGGCAAAATGAGATTTTATTTCAACTATACTTCAAAAAAGAAGGATAAGTACAAAATTATTCCAAAAATCCTACTAGCGGGAGCCGAACCCACATCTATACACGGCCTACAAAAAGCAAAAGTAGATTCCTATCTATCTACCAAAATGAACCGAGAAGACATGTCTATTCTCTCTTTTTCCTCGGCTTCTTCTTCGGTGTTGACCCGCTAGAACTGCCACTTGGCTGCCTCTTTGAGCCCTTACCTTTTGTCAGTTGATCTCCAACCGGGGGATTTATTGTAACCTCCTCCTCTGAACTCACATGGATTGGAATGCTTCTTGAAGGCGGAGTCGGAGGAGTAGGATTGATGTTGGAAGGAGCAGGAGGCACACCGGTGTCGACAATGGTACCACCGGGAGAAATCATCCGCAAAGGGGCTGGGCCAGGTCCCGTCATTCCACCTCTAAAGCCACTGCCCATGCAGTTGCTTCAATCTCGGCGTTGATTTCAGCTAGTATCTCCTCTTCGTGGATTGTTTGGGCATCGCTGGGGATGCTAGCAGTTGGACCCGAGGAGCTTATCACAGGCGCGCCTCCACCCATGATGAATGGCAGATCGACAAAAGGGTCACTATGATGACCGAGAAGTTCCTCCATCATCTGCTCATCAAAAGTAAACGTGCTTCCCTGTGTTCCGTCGGTTGGTGCAGTAGCCGTTATAGTGGTTGCTTCTGTTATGATGGCCTCCTACTCGTAATGCGGCTCTTGGGTTGCAAGAGGCGCGGTAGATGTAGCCATTATCATTGAATAAAGACAAGGAAAACGTTGTTAGTGATTACTTCAATCAGCGTTTCCAGCTTTGAATGAACACAAGAAACGTTCAGAATACCTTCCTCAGATTGGCTCGTGGGTGGCGAAGCAGCTTCAGAAACGTGCTCACGAGCTGGAGACAACTGCAGTTGATCAGGATTATACGTAGGAACAGACTAAGGATCAACCGCAGGATTAGACTCAGTCAGGTAGGGTTGGCACAAGAGTTTCAGAACCTACATCATGGCGCTCAACACCAGAACCCTCTCCAGTCTCCAAGTGTTGGGTACCGAGTTTCTCCTTTTCATATGCAATAGTGATGTCATGGAGAACTCTTCTCTCGTCTTCGTTCAGCACATGGCTCTCCAGTTCAAATTCATCAACAGATTCAGTTTGATGCTCAGCTTTCTCATCTTCCACCCAAGTGGTGCCAAGCATTGTACAGGTGTGAAGGATAGTTTCCGAGCCAAGTCAGATTTTGATGCTTTAAGACGTTGGTGTTATATATGATAAGAAGATCTTCGATGTCGGTCTCCAACCTGGTCTCCGTAGCTTTCACCTCATTCTCAACCCTAATTTCAGTTTCCTAGACTTTGAGTGCTGCCGCATCCCTCTCATTTCTAAACACCACAGCCTGTTCACACGCTTCCTGGGCTGCTTTGTTTGCATCGTCTTTCTCTTTGACGATTTCGGAAAACTTGGCCTTAAGCTCCTCAAGCTCCTTCAGTGTAGCGCCCCTTTCGGCAATAACAGTGGTGTTTCGATGACCCATCTCCTCAACCAAGGCAAAATACGTCTGGCGCATCCTTTCCATAGGCTGACTTGCCTCGTTGGCTTTCTTGTTGGCCTCTATCTCTGATTTCCTGGAAGACTCGGCCTCATTGTTAAGCACTTGTATTATGCGGTCCTTTTGAGCGAGATCAACTTCTAATTTTTCAATTGTCTTTGCCCGCTCAAAGGCCACTGCTGATGCCTTATCTACGGTCTTCATCCACTCCCTATATTGGCTGTAAACATCATGGATGTAATCATGTATAGTTTGTTCTGCCTCAACTGGAATTCTCTTTAAATGCGGAGGGAAGATAAAGCCATCGAAACAAATGTTTGGAAAGTCTTTTTTCAACTGGGCGAATTTGATCGCTGCCTCCCATGTGGGCTCAGTGATAGCTTGCTCAGTGGCAGTGGTAGTTTCGATTTCCATCCTCCAGCGCTGCGAATCGGACCTTGGAACTTGAGAAGACGGTTTTTGGCGTGGAGGCTCTAAGGGTTGTTTCCCATGACTGGAGGGTTGTGTTAGAGCTCGAGGAGGTGGAGAGTGTGATCGGGATCGATGTCTATATTCTCTATCTATATCCCTCTCCCTTTCATAATGCTCCTGGCCAGAATAACCGCGATCGCGGTCCCTATCGGCTTCCATTCTGCGGGACTCATAATATGAATTGGATGATTGGCGTGCCGAGCGAAGGCTTCCTAGCATAGATTCTCGCCTAGTCATCATAGCTGTAAAATAGAAAGAGAAGCAGAGTTAATAATCTCCAGAAATGAACAAGTTATGATTGGAAATCAAGTGGTGCCGTGAAAGTGTATGTATGCATGTGCTAAACCCCCCGACCAACCGGTTATGTCGGCCACACTCGTAGGAAGTGACTCGCTTAAATCTAAAGCACTTTGAAGCCCTTCCAATCCGGTGTCGTGTTAGAGCAACGCATAGTCCGAAATTGGAATGTTGGCAAGTCCTTCGAAAGGATTCTTCATTTGTGAGGGAGGAGCCTCCGAAATTCTAACACCGGAGGTTGGCAGGGACACAACCACGGATTTCCATCTTGAAGACTTATGATGCTTATGGGCAACTGCCTTGCCTTTCCTCCTTCCCTCTAAATCTCAAGAACTGTCTAGGGGCCCGGCTACAGGCTCGTCTTCAGTGGGCATATCTTTTTCATTCCCCTCCTCAGCTATTACAACCCCGGGCGCTTTACACTTCACCCGTCTTGCCGGGGCTGCCCTAAGCAATCCCTTAAGTCTTATGCTTTGGTTTTGATCAATTAGCCCAACAATCCTCAAATTTTTATCTGTCAGCACCGAGTCAATTTCTCTCATCTCACCTGGCACCTCCTGAAGTATCCGTACTATTTCTTTAAAGTGGGCACCTTCGGTTTGCGGAATTACGGCTGTAAAGGAAAGAAAATGTTAGACTCAGCATCGGTTACAACTATCTCGTTATCTGCTGGAAAAATTGCGACACTTACGTCTGACTAACCACCGTCTGGCAAACCCTGGGGGGCACCGAACGTAGAACCACTCCATCTTGAAGTAGCTAAGCCTGGTCCAGGATCCAGTCACCACTAGGCAATTCCTAACTGCCTCTAGGAATGTGAATGAGGGGTTATCTCCCCGACTCTTGACATTGAACAAGAATCTGACATCTTCCGGAGTCGGGGGTCGAAAAAGATGCTCCATGAAAACAATGAATAGACTGTTCGGCAATGCATATCCATTTGGATGTAACTGTGACGTAGCGATTCCAAAGAAAGCTAACACTTCTCGAATATATTGGTTAAATGGAGGAAGCGTTCCAACTGTGCATGAATGTCTGTAAAAAGTAGTGAATCACTCTGGGGGAGAGTGTGGCCTGTCATTCGGCCCCGGTAGCAGGATATCATCCAGCGATAGCCCGTGCCTCAGGCAGATTCTTCCCAACATATCCTCAGAGACATTAGACGGTACAGAATCTTGTGGATTCCCTATAAAGGCTGCTCCCGGCAGCTCATCTAGAGCTGGAATTATGACTTTGGCCGCGATGGCCGGGATCTCTATTACCAAAGGAGGTGAACTCTGAGCCTCCTACTGTTGTGAACTTCCAGGTTCCATAACTAATCAACTCAGTAAAAACCATCATTATATGATAATAAGCCCGTGTGTTCCCCAGTGTGAAGTGTGTGAATGCATTGTGCACTGCAGTGCTATATAATACTTAAGAAATCCTACATAATTTGAGAAAATATTCAAACGATAAGATTTCGAGATTCAACCGGGGCGACCGTCATCACTGACCGTCACGACCGTGCCATTCAGACTTCAGAAATCGATCCTAGTTAATGTTCGTCAAATTTTGTCAAGTTACAGTTCCATCGACGAGCTCCGAAGGGCAGTCAAATATGCAGTGAAGCGGTTAGGTCCAGTTATGCAAGGCAGGAGCTCGTCGGAGTCAAATGTTTGAGTATGCAAAAAATTTCGTATCCATCAAAATTCAAACTTGGATCGGTCAGCAAATGAACAGTTTGTATCGATCGGGATGACAATTCATATCGATTATTAAACCAATTTGTATCGATCAGAATAACAATCTTCGTATCGATCATTAAAACCATCAGTTCGTATCGGTCGACGGTGATAACTTCGTATCAATTGTCAACTCTAGTGTTCGTATCGATCACTACACATCGATGCGAACACCATTGTCGATCGATCAACACGAACGCCTACCATTTATCGATACGAAGCAGTTCCTTCTCATCGATACGAAGCTGCGTTGTACTCGGATCGATACGAGCTTGTCTGCCATTCATCCTCGATATGAATGCGCTCTTCATTCCATCGCCCTTTCTTCTTCCTCAAGCAGATGCCATGCCGCTGCTCAATCCTCGACCTTGCTCCGACCCATCTCCGGCCTCCTGTTCACCAGAATCGGCTGCGAATATGGGTAGAATGGCACATGAACTCGAGTCTCATCATTTTTGATGTGGATTTATTCATTAATTACCTAAATTGAAGTGTAGATTCAAGAGATTAAAGTGTTGTATTGATTTGGAAACGAAGGTGATTTACGATTCTTGGTTCTTCTATCGATACGAATGCAAGAGGTAAAAAGAAAGAGCAAGTAAGAAAATTTGGCTAAGTATAAATGGTATATATATGACTTTGTAGCCAAGATAGAAAACGCTTCGTATCCCAGTAGCCAAAACTGATTGAAACGGTCACTTGAATCAATACGAAGGCACTGATTCATAGCCATCAACCCAGAGCAATCCGTAGTCTAACACTTTGGAACCATCGATGGGCAGACCTTTACTTTGTATCCATCGATATGAAAGTCGCTGCAAGATCATGTTAAGGCCACTCAACTTCACCGATACGAAGTAACCTATTCGTATCCATTTACCATTGATTCAGACCACAGCTGTTCATGTCCATCAGCTCTCATCGATACGAACAAGACAACAAAGACTTGTTTGGACCATTCCGACCCATCAGCAATCCATCGATGCGAAATGGCAACTTCGTATCCATTGCTCTGAAGTCCATTAGTACTCGTATCCATTGATACGAGGCATGTAAAAAAAATCAGATCAAGTCAACCAATTCGTATCGATCTCTATCGATACGAAGGCAATTTTTCAACTTTTCACATCGATCCAGGAGAGGATTGATACAAAGAAAAATTCCAAAACAACCATTAAGCATTGTTACAACTCGAATTTCATATCAATTAAGGAGAGGACTGATACAAAATTCAATACAAGAAAACTGACAACGACTCATGAACGTACGAACGTTAACAAGAGTCAGTTCAGCATACATTTTATGTGCAACGAGTTAATATTCAATTTTCAAAATTCACAGGAGTTGAATGCTCACCTAGTGACAATTACAACAACGAACAACAGTTTGCTGTCCTTCAATACTCAATTACAACAGTGCACAGTACAACTATTGGCAATCAATAATTCATTATTTATATTACCGAAGATCAATCAAAGGTTACATCTTTCGATGAAAAGACAACAACTACTCAACAGGTTGGATAGGATTTTTACATAATGAAGATTGCAGCTTTTCAAAGCACGTCATGTCCTCACAAGACGTACTTTGGGGGGCAAATGTTATCCTGCCTTTTGGCAAGGCCGTGATACCAAGGAATTGGTCGGAAAATAAAGACGGTCTATTCCGAAGATCGATTGTACATGGGTCCACTATGGATGCTGGTAAATTAATTCCGAGTCCGGATCAAGCTACAATTAATATGACACGACAAGCAAAGCCATGAAAGCCAACGTTCCGAATTTCAAGTCAATCGGAGTCTCTATGCTCAAGATATGATCGATGCAAATCAAGCAATAATCATGTTCGCATCCATCAAGCAATCAGAGAAAGACCTCCTTCGTATCGATCGTGTTCAAATCCATCAAACACACATGGCTTTGTATCGATCAAATGAGCACAAGTTCGTATCCATCAAGTACATGCCGCTTCGTATCCATCATGTGCACTTCAGTTCGTATCCATCGTATTTGCTTTATTTCGTATCCATCAACAGTTCACGTTTCGTATCGATCACACCAACTTAACTCGAATCGATCAGTTAACCTATCGATACGAGGCATACCCTTAAAGAGAACGATATGAAGAACGCATGCAGTGATCGATTCGAAGCGCCTTCAAATCATCGATACGAATGAAGCCACACTTATGGATACGAAACAATGTATACGTGAAGCGATACGAAATGAATGCACCAGGTCGATACGAACAAAGCCTATAGAAGTGGAAGACTCGGTCACTCTGCATGAAAAGTGGATCGATCCTGGAATGTAGGGCCACATCATCTGATCAACACGTGCAGAACTATCGATACGAGACGATCGATACGAAGGCAACAGTGCTTTGTAAATCCAAACTTGCATCGATCATAACTCAAAATCTACCAGTCCAAATGCCACCAAATTTTCACAGGAGCTTGCGTACAACCTCAGGAATGTTCGTGATCGATCTCGACTCGATTGGGATAAATCTTGATCGATACAAATTTCGTTCGTATCGATCATGGATCGAGTCCAAATGACCGGGGATCGATCGCGTGGGCCTACCCACGTGAGGGAAGAGGTCTTCCGAGATCTGAGCGAGATATTTGCTGCCTACGCCTATAAATAGCAGCCCAGGGCCTACTGAAAAGGGACTTTTGGCTCTTCTATGTCCAAACTCTGCCAAAATCACTATTGTACTTGAATTTTACTGTTGTAACTCGTTGTAACTAGCAAGGAAAAATCAATAAAAGTCAGCCAATTCATAGTGGACGTAGGCCATACGCCGAACCACTTTAATTCTGTGTGTTTCTGTGCATTTTTCTTGTTTATCGATTGGTGTGTTTGTTAGATCTTCCTCATTTTCCATTTAATTTCTTCATTTTATCTCTTCAAACACATCCGAAGAGGGTTGTTCCCAATTTTGGTACAAACAGAAATATCAATGTACCTTTTAACGTTCTTTCTTATGAACACACGCTTCCTCTTCACTTTGATTGAAAATTAAACTATATGATTTCAATCAAAATACTTATTAAATCTTGATGCATATAAAATGATACTTTCATATCATTTCTTGGATCATATCCAAAGACTCAAAAACTCAATATCGCTTCCACTGACTTCGAGACATTTTTGGTTAATATATGTAAACTGCTTACTCTAAATTGTTATTTAAAATTTCTATTTCAATAAATATGTACCAAAACACTAAGTCCTATCAAGCGATAATTTTGTAAGTAAATCTGAATTAACTTGAGCATGTTGAATACCGAATATATTATGCTAATTTCAAATATTGAAATTTGCGATATTATTCTTATCAACATTGCTCATCTAATTCCAACCGCACTAGTCTTTCTCATAAAGATGCAATCCTGGCTAATGGATCACATCCCTTTAGTTACAACCACCAAAATCATATTTTGATAGCGCACTTGGAATTCTTTCGAATTTGCGCATCATACGATATAAAGTCAACACTCTTAATGGTTTAATTAAACAACCGAGGAATATATAATTTCGACATTGATAAGATACTCATAGTTTCTCTTCGATGTACGAGAATACTTATTAAATATTCTAATGCTATATGTTCATTTAGGTTAGTTAATTTCATTTCATCTCGTATAATCAATTCTACTTATGGATCGTATCCAATTCCATTTAACTACCAATAATTCCTCAAAGAAATTCCTTTACAATGAAGTTGGTATATCTTGAAACAACAATCGTTTCTTAGTGTAAATAGAATAGGGATTCATAAATGCTTTATGAATTTCTTTATTTATAAAACTGATTTGGTTTTAGTTTACAAAAATTATGTTTAAAACATAATACGTCATTCAATGACAGTCCTTTCCAAAATCCTTTTAGGGAGATTCATACAAGATCCCTCATAAACAATTATTACGTGCAATCTTTCGACTCGCATAACCTGCCAACTCCTTGACCTAGGTATGTTGGAGTTTCTAATAAACCCTTATCTTGTAAGAATTTGTAAACTGTTATTTAGACGAAATAATTTAACCTTATGTACTACTCTTAAGTACATTACCTTATAGAAAGAAACTTACTCAACTTCACTCACAATTAATCGTACATTGTCCAACAAAGTTTGATTACTCCATATCGATGCATCAATATGTATCACATGAAGGGGTTATTTTGAGATTGAATCTTTATTCATTTTAGGTATGTTTGGAACCTTTTCCAATATACTCACTCATTCGATCAAATCGAATCATTTCTATCGCATGTTATTTTTACTCCTGTTTTATATTCAATGAGTTTACCATAGTCCTATTACATGTGTATCAAATACACATGTCCATGTCGATGATGACTCATTAGTGAATTTGATGAAGTACGTGGAACCTTTTTGGTATTTATAGAATTACAATTGCATACATTTATATGTATCAATCTGAAGAGTTCATAATTTCTTATGATGCTCACACTAAACGGGTGCATATCTCTTTATCGTTTGAGATATAATTAACAAGTATCATATGATTCAAATTCATATAATAAAATTATTTTCTCAAAACAATGGCTAAGTTTATAATTCCAGAATAACTGTAAATAATATTAGATACTTCTATATTTTCCAATACATCACTTTTGTTATGAAAACAAATACGACATTATTGTTTTATTTCATAACAAATATTCATAATATTCGTAGAAATATGGTTATGTCTATTTTTTCAGTCGATAATAAAAAAATAGTCATTATTTCATCAATAACGTTCGGTACACTTTACGAAAACAATTTTCATAATTTGATGCAATCAATAAGTGCTATATGACATGCCCCCACTATTTCCACCATTACTGTAATAGCGTACTAAATTCGGAGGTCCGTCATTCACTTAATATAATTTTTTTATTTCATATACTACAACTAGTTTACCGTGGAGAGTTCTTTGATCAAATATCTTGAACTCAAATAAACAAATCTCATAGAAAACAAATTTCTATGTGAAAATACATTTCAGAATAGAAATCATATTTCTCGTTCCAATGTTAAGTATGAATCACTATTATTACAATTCTTCTTTCCGTTGTTTCTTTATGAAGAAGAAATGACTATTTAGTCTCTCCATACCAACTATACCTTAAATCACATTTACTCTTATACATTCATTTTCCTTTCTAAATAGTCAAACTATTCAAAAGAAAACCCTTACTACAATATCATAACGAACTCTTTAGAAAAGCGCATTTGATTATCCTTAACATTTAAGGACATCAAATATGTTGCTCTTTGCATAAACTAATTAAACTGACATTTCAATGATCAAGTTCTTAAATCTATTTTGTAGTTTTGGTCTTAGTGCTACAATTTTAACATAATATGATCTTTTATGTAATCAATCAAATTGAATACCCGATCTCATAGTACAGTTTAATGGCTTATTTCGAATGAACTATATTCATTGAAGTACGTAAATTACAAACTGTGACCGTTCACCGTATAACATTTATATGTGATTGTATATGCATCAAATATCCATCCATAGTCTTGTATTGCTTTTAGAGTTTGAAACTTATAAAATGCAATACAGGTCTAAACCAAATAAACATGTAAGTGATCATTTTACGAATGTATTAAGTAGTTGTAAAAATTAAGCACTTGCATGGGTATAGAAACATTAACATGCAATAGGCACTTAATAGTGGGTATTATATTTCCATTTGTCAACTTTCAATTTAGTTGATTTGTATATGTTAATTGATAAACGTTTTTATCAATCATATTAAATGCACAAATTTATCATCGTAGATAATTATAACATCATTTAGCATATGTTACAATGTTAGAAAGGTTGAATGTTACAATTTCAATTTTCTAATAAGGCTCCCAGTAGTATTTTATGTTTCACCAAACCCTAAGCGAAACATAGACGTCTTCCAACTTCACTAGTGGGTGTTAGGACTCGTATGCCTTGCGATTTTGACCTTGAGGAAAGCTCAACAAATCATAAGCCCGCGTACGATGGATAACTCTTTATCAGTTATATCATATACAACTCCTAACATTTGGTGTCTTGTCCTAATTCCGCCTTTACTTTGAGGAAAGCTCAACAAGTAAAGTGAGACTATTCACTCGGACCTATCATTTCACGACGGCCTAAGTATAATGCACGTACCTTAGGAAAGCTCAACAAATACATGCACTTATCTTACCTCTTCTACTCAATATATTAATAGTACTACACATAACATCCCTAGCTTGAGAAAACCTCAACAACTAAGGAGTATGCAAGTAGTCTATTAATATATAAATGATAGAGGACAACTTTATATTAAAGATTCATGTCTTCAATATATTATATCGAGTGATATCGACTTATAGAATAATGTATTTCTTATGAAATACTCTAATGAAATACTCTCATGATTCAAGTGTTGGACAAATCAGAAATCATTGTATGTAAATTTACATATGTTTTTATTCCTTAAGTCTATTTAGGGTTTCTTTAAAGTTCCACCTTTTGTTATACAATCATATTACATAAGCTGAATTATTATATAACTTTTATAACTTAATTAACTTATATAATAGTCTTATGTATAATATTATATTAACTAAATCTTATTTAATTAATTTTAACTAATTAACTCTTTAATTAATTTTAATTAATTAACTTTATAATTAATTTTATATTATAATTCCAATACAACATTTATATTGGACATATCTACTATAACCTTTATAATGCACACTTTAACCTTTATAATATAACACACATATATATATCTTATATATGTGTATTTTATTTAATTAATTAACCTTTAACTAATTGATTCAATTAAATAATTTTGATTAAATTTTATTAATTTAAAAATTTATCTTACATACATGTAAACTTATGTTATCCTAAACATTTTAAAACAACATAACATATATATAATGTACGCATATATGTATTAATTAATTAACATATTTAATTAGTTTATTTTATTAGTTTTATTAATAAATTTAAATTTTGAAATTAGCATATAAATATTTTCAAACATTTTGTAAACTTATGTTGTATTATGACTTTTATAATAAACATGTTTTATTTTAATTTCCAAAACAATTTTGAAAACTAGCCCAATGCCTAATTCAAGTTGGGCCTTTTCTATTAGGGGCAACCTTTGGACTCACTCACCTTTCAGGTCAGGCTGGTAACCTGGTAGGACATGATACTTGATTACCCAACTCCAAGCCTACACATTACCTTTCTGGACACCGTACTTAGTGGGAAAGTTTAATTAGTTAGTCCTAACATGACTAATTTAGACCGCATAGGCTATCGTGCTCTAATACCATTGAAGGAACTGGGCCAGTGTAACGCCCCACTCCGAGACCCATTCTAACAAAGAGTATTACGGAGTAATACCGTCTGCTGGAACGGAGAATAGAGTATAATGGAAGCGACCATATGTAATCAAGCTATAACTATCTACTGAATACGTCGAAATGTGGTATCGTTTTTTTCAAGTGGTTCGACATATCCAATAGATATTTATAACGAAATTACAATGGCTAAGGAAAATAGGTTCAGAACAAACATAATACTAAATGATAACATCATCATCACAGAATAGTCACATAACAGTCACAGAACATAGGTACAATATATCGTCAATACAGATCCAAATATCAAAAAGGTGGGTACAAAGCCACCGCTCACACATGTGAGTCAAAGATATGTACATAAGAGACTGAATAATCAGAGTATCAAAATAGTGGACAAATATAAAGAGCTATCTATCAGCATAGCAGATAATGTCCAAGCGGAAGCACAGACATCTAAGTCCAGAGACCTAACCTGAAAAAACTCGGTCTGACCCGAGCGAAAAACACTCGGGTCAGGCTAGCTAAACAATCAGTTAATAAACTGAGATAAACATGATAGATAATGAGGCGATATATAACATAGTACTATAGACCACAAACTCTCACATAGAGAAGAAATAAACATCTAAGTAGAGATGTATAGCAAGCCTTGTATCATTGGCATAACATAGTCACAAATGTCAAAACAAAACATCTAAGTAGAGATGTATAATAAGCCTCATATCATCGGCATAACGTAAGCACAAATGTCAAAACATAAACATCTAAGTAGAGATGTCAAAAACGATACATCTAAGTAGAGATGTATAACAGGCCATCTAAGTAGAGATGCCAAAAACATGAAACTTTTAGCCCTAAATCTAAGCTTTCCAGAACATCCAAAATTATTAGATTTGGATAAGAAACGAGTAACTTATGGCCAAATCAATTTCAGATTTTTATTTTCTCAACCCTGTAGTTTGTTGTCAGGTCAGCGACAAACAAACGTGATTTCGACCATTCAAACCTCAAAATTAGGCACAGCACAAAACATAAAAGTTATAGGGTACAGAATAAGCTTTCTATAACATCAAGAAAATCTTAATTCCGATTTAAGATGAATGAGATATGCCTAATTTACTAACAGCAATAAACTAATTATAATTTCAGCTAGCATATATTACCTCTTTCTCAAGCAATGAAAAGAAGATCAAAGAGTTTTACAATCTAAATGCACAAAAAAAAGAGGATTACAAAATAATTTCAGAAATTAAACAATGGATTAGAAGTGGGTTTTGTGATTGCTATTACCTTCAAATGATTAGATTAAAACCCCTTTGACTTTGATGAAGATTAATGAAGCTTTGCTCTAGGTTTGGAGGCCATTATTTAGTGTTTTTCTCTAGGGTTTAAGGGGTTATGGAATGAGATGTTGGCTGAAACAAATGGGTAAAAGATGGTTTATAGGCTAATGGAAGTGGGTTAGTGGGCCTAATACCCATTAGGACTTGGAATATGTTCCATATCTCAAGTTAGCTAATTTCTCTAAGTACAAACTACACATTATTTACCCATAAAATTTTAAAATATGTTACCAAAATAATTTAGCTATAGTTATAAAATTTTACATCACAATATTTTCCAACTTACAATTTAACCCCTATTTATTCCAAAACACATTTTAGTCAAAATTGCCCAAAATCACCGTTTTGCAATTTAATTGTAAATTAAATTCCCAATTCAAATATTGCACTATTTTACACATATAAAATTTTGCAATATTATAAATTTCCATTTACCCTAATTAATTTCCATTAAATTCTCCATTTTACACTTAGGCCCAAAATATTAATTTATTCAAAATAACTAACTTTTGAACAAATTAGTCACATAAAAAAATCATTAATAGCTCCAATTAAATTAAAATCCCAATTTTAATTTATTATTTGGTAACTGCAATCACGAGTTATTACAGACTCCCCCCTTAAGAAAATTGCGTCCCCGCAATTCCCTATCATGGAAGTTATCTATAACATCTAATCCTCAAAATAAATCAAACGAAGGTGAAGTAAAAATACTCACCAACAATGGATGAAGATAGAAAACCAGGATAAGTACGCTCGATAAACTCTCTGGTCTCCCAAGTGCAGTCCTTAGGATTAGACGACCATTGAATCTTCACGAGCGGGACCTCTTTGTTTCGATGGCGTCTAACCTCCGAATCAAGCACACGAAGAGGTTGCTGCTCAATAGATAAATCAGGAGAAATCTCTAAATCCGGTATAATAAGTGGATCAATAACAGAATCAGGATCGCGAACACACTTGCGAAGCTGAGAAACATGGAACACGTCATGCATTCAGGAAAAATGAGCAGGTAGAGCCACACGATAAGCAACGGGGCCGATGCGTTCCGTGATAGGAAATGGTCCAACATAGCGAGGAGCCAATTTCCCTGTAGAGTTGAAACGCACAACCCCCTTCATGGGAGAAATCCGACTGAAGACAAAATCACCAATGGAGAACTCAAGAGGCTTCCTACGGTTGTCCGCGTAGGATTTCTGGCGGTCCTGTGCCTCTCTCATTCTCTGACGGATAAGAACAATCTTTTCAGAAGATTCCCAAACTGAATCTGGACCATGAATGAGCTTCTCGCTAGATTCTAACCAACAAGCAGGAGAGCGACATGGCCTTTCGTATAGAGCCTCGAAAGGTGCCATGCCAATACTAGACTGATAGCTGTTGTTGTAGGAGAACTCTACGAGAGGTAAATGATCCTCCCAACTACCCACGAAATCCAGAATACAACAGCGCAAAAGATCCTCCAAAACACGATTCACCCTCTCAGTCTGACCGTCAGTCTGAGGGTGATAAGCAGTAGAGAGATTCAGCTTTGTGCCCAAAGCTAACTGTAGGCACTTCCAGAAGTGACTAGTGAAAATGGTGTCTCGATCACACACGATAGAGCTAGGAATGCCATGAAGTCGTACGACTTCCTTCACATAGAGCTTGGCCAACTGAGGTGCAGTCCGAGTGGACTTAATCGGAATGAAATGAGCCGATTTGGTCAAGCGATCAACAATCACCCAGATAGAAGTATGGCCTGACCTCGATCGAGGCAGACCGTCAATGAAATCCATGGATATCTGATCCCATTTCCATAATGGAATCTCTAGAGGCTGAAGAAGACCAGATGGACGCTGATTCTTGGCCTTGATCTGTTGACAAGTCATGCAACCGCTCACATAACTTGCAACATCTCTCTTCAAACCCTCCCAATAATATAGTCGGCACATATCGGCATGCATCTTACTCGAACCGGGATGTATAGTGTACTTAGAGCGATGGCACTCGTCCAGAATGTCACGCCTAAGTGATAAATCAGATGGTACAACAATACGGTTCCTCCTACGAAGACACCGATGAAAATCAAGAGAATAATCCAGCAATGTCTCATCACTGGATCCCGACTCGAGAAGATGAATAAGATGCAATAAGTCTGGATCCTGCCACTGAGCATGGGCAATGCGATCCAATAAGATAGGACGAGCTTCCAAGCTGAATAATAAGACCGGAGAATCAGAAGATGGAGCTTGATCTCTAATATCACACAAAGATAGGGTCTCAAGAATATCACATTCGGCAATCATCATAGAAACTACCGCCGAGTGCTTGCGACTGAGCGCATCTGCAACACGATTACCCTTGCCATGAGTATACTGAATATCTAAATCATATGAGGCGAGAACCTCAAGCCATCGCTGCTGCCTCATATTGAGATCCCTCTGACTGAATAGATACTTCAGCGACTTGTGATCGGTGTAAAGAATGAAGCGTTCGCCTAATAGAAAGTGACGCCACGTCTTCAAGGCAAAGACGATAGCTGCTAACTCAAGATCATGAGTAGGATAGCGAACCTCATTCGGACGCAGTTGCCTGGAAGCATAAGCAACTACCTGATCCTTCTGCATAAGCACAGCATTGAGCCCGCTACCACAAGCATCGGTGTAAACAACAAGATCATGGTTACTCTCTGGAACCACTAGAATAGGAGCATGAGTGAGAAGTTCCTTCAGTCGCTGAAAGGAAGCTTCACACTTATCAGACCAAATAAAGCGAACACCCTTACGAGTCAGCGTCGTAAGGGGAAGTGCAACTCGAGAGAAATCCTTGATAAACCGACGGTAATAACCCGCCAGACCAAGGAAGCTGCGAATATCATGAACATTCTCGGGCTGCTTCCAATTCTGAATAGCTTCGATCTTGGCAGGATCGACAGAAATACCCTCAGATGATACAATATGGCCCAAGAACTTGACCTTTCTCATCCAAAAATGGAACTTGGAGAGCTTGGCCTTAAGCTGATGCTGACGAAGAGTATCCAAGACGATCCGCAATTGATGAGCATGCTCTGCCTCGGATCTAGAATAAATAAGAATATCGTCGATGAAAACCAGAACGAATCTATCGATGTATTCTCGGAATACTCGATTCATAAGATCGACGAAGAAAGCCGGTGCATTCATCAAGCCGAATGGCATGACCAACCACTCAAAAGAACCATAACGAGTGCGGAAAGTGGTAAGAGGAATGCTATCTTCCGCAACTCGGAGCTAATGAAATCCGATGGCAAGGTCGAGCTGGGAAAAGACCTTCGCACCGCTCAACTGATCAAACATATTGTCTATCCGTGGAAATGGATAACGATTTCTGATGGTCAACTCATTAAGCTTGCGATAGTCAATGCAAAGCCTAAGAGAGCCATCGGGCTTCTTAACGAAGACCACAGCAGCACCCCATGGCGAAGAACTGGACTGAATGAACTGCTTCGCCTCAAGCTCTACTAATTGCTTCCTGAGTTCCTCATTCTCTTTAGTAGACATCCTCGTGGGAGGATGCCCAACTGGGTAGGAGCCTGGAATGAGATCGATGCGGAACTCAATGGCCCGCTTTGGCGGCAGGCCTGATACTGGCTCGAATATATCGGGGAAATCCCGAACAACAGGAATACGAGATATATCCACATCCTCATCTCGTGAATCAAGAGAAAATAAAGTAATATCAGAAATTCCAACATCCTGAAGAGCAATAGCTAACGGAGCGGACGAGTCAGGATGACGAAGAAATAATATCCGCTCCGAACAAATGATTTTGGCGTCGTACTGAGCGAGCCAATCCATGCCAAGAATCATGTCAAAGCTCAAATACTCCATAACGTGCAGATTCGCACGGAAAGAAAATCCACAAAGATCAATATCTATATCCTCACAAAGCAAGCTAAGGGTCTTGGATCCGCCGATGGGATTCACAATCCTTAGTGAAGAAACCAAACAAGTAACATCCAAAGATAAAGTATCAACTAGTTCCTTTGATACGAATGAGTGAGAGGCACCCGTATCAAAGAGAACTCTACAAGATCTACCATGAAATAAAATAGAACCTTTGAGAATGGAAGGATGCGTACATCGAGGCTGAGTTGAAGATTTAGGAGCCTTGGCAGCATTAAGCTTGCCAGATCTAGGAGGTGCAGTAGGACAAGTGGAATAATGATGACCCTCCTTCTTACAATAGCGGCAGAAAAGAGGCTTGGGACACTCTTTAAACATATGATCGGTAGATTTAGTTAAGCACGATTCAAAGATAGATAATTCATTAAGGAATATTACGGAATATAATAGATTCCTACATATATTCCTAACTTATTTATCTAAAGGTGGATATGTTCAATTTGGATCGTATTATAACGTATTGTACTACGTGTCTGTTCTGTGTTTGTTATGCTTAATTCTGAACCTTGGCTCTGATACCAAGATGTAACACCCCACTCCGAGACCCATTCTAACAAAGAGTATTACGGAGTAATACCGTCTGCTGGAACGGAGAATGGAGTATAATGGAAGCGACCATATGTAATCAAGCTATAACTATCTACTGAATACGTCGAAATGTGGTATCGTTTTTTTTTCAAGTGGTTCGACATATCCAATAGATATTTATAACGAAATTACAATGGCAAAGGAAAATAGGTTCAGAACAAACATAATACTAAATGATAACATCATCATCACAGAATAGTCACATAACAGTCACAGAACATAGGTACAATATATCGTCAATACAGATCCAAATATCAAAAAGGTGGGTACAAAGCCACCGCTCACACATGTGAGTCAAAGATATGTACATAAGAGACTGAATAATCAGAGTATCAAAATAGTGGACAAATATAAAGAGCTATCTATCAGCATAGCAGATAATGTCCAAGCGGAAGCACAGACATCTAAGTCCAGAGACCTAACCTGAAACAACTCGGTCTGACCCGAGCGAAAAACACTCGGGTCAGGCTAGCTAAACAATCAGTTAATAAACTGAGATAAACATGATAGATAATGAGGCGATATATAACATAGTACTATATACCACAAACTCTCACATAGAGAAGAAATAAACATCTAAGTAGAGATGTATAGCAAGCCTTGTATCATTGGCATAACATAGTCACAAATGTCAAAACAAAACATCTAAGTAGAGATGTATAATAAGCCTCATATCATCGGCATAACGTAAGCACAAATGTCAAAACATAAACATCTAAGTAGAGATGTCAAAAACGATACATCTAAGTAGAGATGTATAACAGGCCATCTAAGTAGAGATGCCAAAAACGATACATCTATGTAGAGATGTATAACAGCCATCTATGTAGAGATGCCAAAAACGATACATCTAAGTAGAGATGTATAACGGCCATCTAAGTAGAGATGCCAAAAATGATACATCTAAGTAGAGATGTATAACGACCATCTAAGTAGAGATGCCAAAAACGATACATCTAAGTAGAGATGTATGACGGCCATCTAAGTAGAGATGCCAAAACGATACCTCTAAGGGAGACAATCCGAAGACACTATCCCAAAGGTAATAAAAGGAATGTGTCACGAACTTTTAGCAAGGAACCCGTAAAGTGTTAACGTGAGTGCCATACCCCACATTCGCACTAAACAGTTTACTAACCAATAGTAAGCTTCCACACTCAAAGCAGTAAAAAGTTCACCTCATGTCATCGGTAAACTAGGCCGAAAGGCCAAAACGATCAATCGAATAGGTCTGGGATTAACCGGAAAGGAAATACACACGGTTTCATAGGCCGGAGTTTTTCCCAACCGTTTAAGCACCTTTCCACTTCGCTCGAAGTGCTAAAGTGTGAGTGTGGGATTTAATTATAGAAAATAATTATGGAAAACGGATTTATAATTGGTTTGAAATCACTTTAAAACGGCCTTTGAAAACTCTCCTATTATGGAGTAATTAATTTAATAATTAAAATAATATTATATAATAATTTCGAAAGCCATTTCGGAGTGAAAAATCCATTTAAAACCTTTTTATAAGGCCCGTGTACGAAATCCAGAGACAAATCTCAAAGAAATCGATAAAACCAGAAAATCACTGAAAATATTCTAAGTGTTGGAAAATAGTCCAAAACTGACGCGAACCCAAGTTCGGAAAATTATTCGAACCAGCAAACTGAATCCGAAGGCATGAAAATTGGTAGGCATATAGTCCAACATCCCTGCTCCAAACTGCAAAAAGAATCGGGCAATTCCGACTTGAAACGAAGAAACGGCGTCGTCTCAAAGTCGTATAAAAAATCACAAAACTCTACTGTGTCAAAACAGTACGAAGGTCCCACTTCGACGACATGGTCGAAAGGTCACATGAACTCAGATCTTAATGAAAATTTGTAGGAGCGTAGTAAAGTACTCCTAATTTGATATGCAACAAGAATCGTTCCGTTCCGACTTAAAACGAAGAAATGACAATGTTTCAAAGTTGGTCCGACGATAACTGAAAATGATCACTATTGTAAAACAGTTTCTGGGTGCTACTTCGGCAATAGAAACGAAGTAACTAATGCATCCAGATCTAAGCCAAACTTTGCAAGGTTGAAGATCTAGACCTCATATTTTTAACGAGACCAAAAACGATGAAATCCGACAAAGGACGAGCCCGGGATGGCGTCGCAAAGTCGGGGTTCTGCGCTGAAAACAACGGGAGCAAAGAGACTAAGGCCTGTAGCTATGCACTAACAGACCAGAGATGAAAAATCACAATTTTGGCATAGTAAACTTCCAATTCTGACAAGATGAATAAAATAAAAGTTGTAGCTTAGTTTCTAAGATTTCCGGAATGACCAAGATCGTCAAATTCCGATCAGGGATGAAAATTCTATGACTAAAACAATTCTCGGATCTAAATTCTATATCACTGTCGTTGTGCTCTCGGGACAGTGGTAAGAATGCACAGTTTTGACGAAATTAACTTCAAAATTTCATGAAACTCAAAACATGAAATTTTTATCCCTAAATCTAAGCTTTCCAGAACATCCAAAATTATTAGATTTGGATAAGAAACGAGTAACTTATGGTCAAATCAATTTTAGATTTTTATTTTCTCAACCCTGTAGTTTGTTGTCAGGTCAGCGACAAACAAATGTGATTTCGACCATTCAAACCTCAAAATTAGGCACAGCACAAAACATAAAAGTTATAGGCTACAGAATAAGATTTCCAGAACATCAAGAAAATCTTAATTCCGATTTAAGATGAATGAGATATGCCTAATTTACTAACAGCAATAAACTAATTATAATTTCAGCTAGCATATATTACCTCTTTCCCAAGCAATGAAAAGAAGATCAAAGAGTTTTACAATCTAAATGCACAAAAAAAGAGGATTACAAAATAATTTCAGAAATTAAACAATGGATTAGAGGTGGGTTTTGTGATTGCTATTACCTTCAAATGATTAGATTAAAACCCCTTTGACTTTGATGAAGATTAATGAAGCTTTGCTCTAGGTTTGGAGGTCATTATTTAGTGTTTTTCTCTAGGGTTTAAGGGGTTATGGAATGAGATGTTGACTGAAACAAATGGGTAAAAGATGGTTTATAGGCTAATGGAAGTGGGTTAATGGGCCTAATACCCATTAGGACTTGGAATATGTTCCATATCTCAAGTTAGCTAATTTCTGTAAGTACAAACTACACATTATTTACCCATAAAATTTTAAAATATGTTATCAAAATAATTTAGCTATAGTTATAACATTTTACATCACAATATTTTCCAACTTACAATTTAACCTCTATTTATTCCAAAACACATTTTAGTCAAAATTGCCCAAAATCACCGTTTTGCAATTTAATTGTAAATTAAATTCCCAATTCAAATATTGCACTATTTTACACATATAAAATTTTGCAATATTATAAATTTCCATTTACCCTAATTAATTTCCATTAAATTCTCCATTTTACACTTAGGCCCAAAATATTAATTTATTCAAAATAACTAACTTTTGAACAAATTAGTCACATAAAAAAAATCATTAATAGCTCCAATTAAATTAAAATCCCAATTTTAATTTATTATTTGGTAACTGCAATCACGGGTTGTTACAGCCAGCCCACAGCGGAAGAAATTGGTGAATTTCAAATTTTTTTACCATTTTGGATCTTTAATGGGCCTACGAAGTCTAAATTTCATTTAGAAAATTTTAAAATTTGGGTTAAATAAAATATTGTATTCTATTCAAAATAGTTAAAGAGAAGTTTAAATAAATTTAATTTCAAATGTATAGTGTATCAAATACATCTAACATTTATATTTATAAGTGTTAATGTATAGGGATGAAACCTTTCATTTCTTTCTCTAAAAAAAGAATTATTGAGAGCATTAATTGTATTAAATGGAGAGAGAAACCTTTCATTTTCTCTCTTTAATCTAAATTGATTGATTCATTAAATGTCATTATTAATAATTTATTCATGGTAATATTTATTACTGTGTCCATATGTATTCTAACTGTATAATTTGTAGTTTGAGAATTATTTAATTTAATTTAATTTATTTATACAAGTATATATATACAATATACATATATATATATATGTATAATATACATATACACACATATACACACACACATATATATGTGTGTGTGTGCATGTGTAACATCATAATCTGTGAAGGGTTTAATGTGCCCGTATATAGATGCTAGGATTTACATTGCAATAGATACATTAGCTCATTTTGTGTGTACTGTAATTTGTCCAAATATGTGTCTGTATAATATGTCAAAACAAAATACTAATATATGTATGTACGCACACATATACATATAATTTATTAAATAAAACAATTTATGTCATAACAAATTAATGTAAAATAATATATGATAATAATACAAGTTTTTAAAATTTTATAAAATTTGAAAACACATTTTGGGCTTCAGATTAATTTATGGAATTTTTTACAATTAAAATAATATTTATTATCAAATAATTGATAATAGCCCGTAAACAAATTAATTCTTATAAATAGGAAATCAAGTTGAAAAATTCTAAAAATAAATTCTAAAGGTACCTGAGACATATTTTGGATTAAGAAATTTTTTTTCGAATTTTATCAACTTAAATGATATTTTAATTAAATAATTAATTATGTTTGGAAAATGAATTAATTCAAAAAATTAATAAGTTAAGTTATAAAACTTTGAAACTTTTTTTGAAGGTTGCAGATACATATTTGAGCCTTAATAAATATTTTTAAAAATTTTCTCAATTGAAATTATATTTTTAATTAAATAATTTATTGTTGGCCAAAAGTAAATTAATTTTTAAAAATACTAAATTAAGTTTAAAAAATCTAATTTTTTTACTGTAATCTTATTACATAGTGCAGCAAATAAAAAAATATAAAAATTAAATTTTGAACCATTAATCATTTTATCCGTAATAAAAAATTCACTAAATCATTAAATAATAATAATATATGTATATACATATTTGATAAAATATTTTTATATTTTATGACTCATAATAGGTAAAAATCATCATAAGAAAATTTTAAGATTAAATATATATGATATATAAACACATATACAATTATACATATTCATAATTTATAGATTTGTACACATTTAATCTACATATATATATATATATATTAATATAAATCAAAATTAAAACTTTTTTCAGAAAACTAATTCAATAATAAATCAATAAACAAATATTATAACAACTACATAACCAATCTAATTGTAACAAACACATGTACTCACAAAAATCTCACCCAATCTAAACAATAAACAGATGAATACAAACAGAGAATTTGGATGTAAATCAACTTTTGTATGATAAACTTAAAATCAAAACAATGATAACAAATAAAAGTGCACATCTTAATGAAGCCTTTGAGTCCACATTGAACAATGATTTCTCTTCTAAGAACAATTCACAATCCGCCGGGTTGCTAATCCAGGATTGGAGACCTACTACAATTTAGTATTTTTAATTTTTAATTGGATTTGAGAATTTTAGGAATGATTTTAGAGGAAAGTTGCTGCCATTAAAATGAGGAAGAGGAAGAAGAAAGTGGCGGTCAAAAATGAATTAGCTTGCAATTAGAGTTTTGAGATTGACTTTTATATGAATATGACAAGAGAGCAAACATTGATTTCAACCACACATCTCAAAACCTAATCACACATGTTGTATCCACCTCCTATCTTTCTCCAAACCAACACCCATCCTCTCCAAATCTCATGGGTTGTGAGCCCATTTAACCCCAATTAAATATGTACAATCATATTTAACATATTTTGTTATCGATATCTTATATCGATAAATATATTCATTACTTTAATAAATATATGCAACAATTTTGTTTCTCAAATCAAATTCATAATTAATATTTCATAAATATTAATTTATTTAGTTAATTTATAATAATTTTAAACTAAATAAATTGTTTGGTCTAAAGAAAATTCATCGTTTCGGTTGTGTGACTTTTGGGTGTAAATTCGATCAGCGATTAATGTCGAACTATTCGAACGTTAATGTTCATACTCCACTTAGTAGGTAGTGTGATATTATGGCTAAATTTATCGTTTACACATTTTCAAAAAAATCTCATTTTAATTTAATAAGCGTTACCCAGTTGTGATAATTATTTACACCAATTCTCTTTGTTAAAACTATATCACTTTGGACTTGCTGAATTTGGTAGTGGCCAAAATTCCAACATCATCCACATTCAACTCTATAATCCAAACACAAAGTCATTGGTTCAATAATAACAATTATTATCAACCGAACTACTTTGGTAAGAGATTTCGACTTTGGGTTGACTTGAGTTGATCGTGATACTAATCTCATATAATCGAGGAGACGAATCCTCTCGTGAATAGTGCTTCACTTCCAATACTTCCACTCGACCCAACAATGTCACTCGATGGATGATGTGCCATGATTTGACTATAATCAAAGCGGAGCTTTCACATTAAAGATTCATAGTATTCTCAAGTCGAAAGAATTGTGTAAATTAATCATATCGATATTTTCTGTTTGACCTTAGTTATATTAACCAATAGAAAACTACCGAGTGAGTCATTCCATAGTTATCCAATAACAATTAGTATGTAACCCCTAGGTGCCCCCGGCAATCATGAGTAATACACTACCCAACATTTGGAGAGCGTTTCGTACTCTAGTCTCAACGGATACATCGATATCCAATCTCGATGCATCTTGACCGAGAACATTTAAAATGATATATTTGTTTCATTGTGATAAATTACTCATGGTTACAACACTTTGTAACTACTATCACAAAACATACTATTTATGGATTTTCTATTAAATATACTTTTAATTAAATTAATTAATATAACCACATTATATCAAGTATATAGTAGAAAGAAAATATCTTTATTTCAAACAAGATTGGTCAACGAGTTAGATATATGTAACAAATTACATAATTGCCCCTAGGGCATACCCCTAACTCTATCACTTATGTAACGGTATGTGACCGATCACATAATCCAATTGCGACGTAGTGTGTCGCTGACCTATGTAATGGCCATATGAGTTACCATATATACAAATTCATCTTATTGGTGATACGATATCTTGGTGATGGTTGTTGTAATTTCTTTGATTACTATGATTGTTGTGCTTGCATTGAAGATTAGGATGTATGTCATGTTATGTAGGTACTACCGTATTAGATACCTGATAACTCATACTGTACTTAGTGTAGTACACCCATATGATAATAGTTAAGCATATATTGTGTTGTGTGCTAACTTGTTGGATGCGGAGACAGGGAAGTTATGGGTCTCCATTCCTTATGTTCCCCTTTACCATGTCAGTTTTTATAGCATCTTGAAATTTTTGATCGCTCATACTGGATATTTTTCTAACTCGAGGTTTTATGCTTTGCTTCTTGTTATCTCAGGTACTCTTAACTGAGTATACTACATAGCATGTATGGGATAACGCATGGAGCTATACAGAGAATGAGCAGGAGGCTACGGTTTTCATAAATCTACTTTTGGAGCTTATCAGCTATATTTTAGTTGTGGAGCACTATGGAGCTTTATCAGTGCCATGCTATTATTTATCTAGAGACAATTTCTATTTGAATTTATTATTTGATGTATAAATCTATTTCCCATTTTGTATAACTGTGATGAACCTGTTTTGCTCTGATTATGTGGTTTATTTTTGTCATATTATTGTCTCGCTTGTTTTATACCTATGTGGTTATTATGTGTTATCCTATGTACTATGAAATATATGGAAGGTTATACTTTTGTTTGATACTACTTTACCCTTGAGTGCTACTCTACGTCGATCGAGTACCTTTGAAGCGCACTTTATAAGTATATTAGGTATTAGGGGTGTAGGGTGGTCGTCACATGGTGCTTGTCGAGAGTTGCTTAGATGCCCTTTCTGAATTAGTTCAATTTTGTTTTTCAAATGCCAGTAGTTGTCAGTGTGGTGTTCATTCAGCCTATGAAAACGGCGGTATGCTCCACCTATGTTCTTTTCTGGTTTCTCATCCTTATTAGGGAATTTGTATGCTAACTTGGATTTGGTTACTTCGAAAATGTATCTTGCGCAATGAGTAAGAAGTGTATGCATTGTGATGTTATACTCTTTTTGCTTATTCCTTAGTATATGATATACATTCGCATACCTTTATCATCATTCTTGGTGTGTGCACTTTTATCATCATGAACGTCTTTAGATTTTCTAGCCTCTTCAACCCTAATGTGACCACTAGTACCATTGTAAAAGGCTTTCATGCTTTTGCATGGATTCCTGATGTTCTTTTCCATAACGCGGTGTCTTTTCTAATACACGAGAGTGCAGCCATCAGTACAGCTTCCTCGCTAAGCACTCCAATCCTCATGGCCTATGATTTAAACCTATTAACGAAACTTCGTAGACTCTCATTTTGCCTTTTCTTTATGCAGGAAAGCATGTTGGGATATGATATGCTTCCCTACAAAATATAACCGGGGCAAAAGACATTTTTCTACATGCTTATACCTTCTGAACCATCTTACTACTACACCAATTAAGTAAACTATAAATAGTTTTCACCAAGCTAATATTCTATTTTTGAAAATATCCATATAGTATTTAAAAGTGCTCAGATGATCATCTGGATTTGAAGATCCATCATATTTGTCTATGGTTGGAGCTCTAAAATTGTTAGGGAAGTCTGACTCATTGATTTCCTCACTGACTGACAAGTCAATCGGCTCTTTTCTCCTTTTATCCCCTGATTGTTGAGCAACTTCGCAAGTTGTTCAACTTTTGCTTTCATGGCTTTTATCTCATTATTCCTTCCTCTAATCTAATTGACCCTCCTTTCAAAACCGAGCTAGCATTATCTTCTGCTCTTGCATTAGGCTCCTTGCACTACTTAAGTAATCCGAGCTTAATTTTGGGCTTCTTGGATTTAATATTGGGACCAACTTAGAATTTTTCTCGTAGGTTCCTCCAGCACTTTTAGGGTCAACTACTTTGTACTCATTGTTGATATTTTCATTTTTATCAGCAAGTCCTTTAGTTTGTTTAGTCGATGATACATGGCGGCGAGTCATGGATCTATTTTGAGAGCGAGAGCGGCTTTGGGATGAGCCCTAGGCAACACATCTTTCCAACTCGACCATCCTTTGGTTGATTTGGTCTGTGCACCGATTAAGAGCTTTGAGGATATGACTTTTAAAGGTGTTGGGTGGATGACCAGTGTATTGTTTTGATGGGGTCAACTCAATTTTAGGTTTTGTTTGAATGGCTTAATGTGCCGCCTCAACTAGATGAGGTGTGGAAGAGTTTGTGAGATTATGAGGAGTTGTTAGATGCATTTTAAGGATGGTGGTGGTTAGACTTGAAGTGTGCAGAGTAATTATTTTTACTAGGGGTCGTCCTCCTTTTAGCGCTAAATGTTAATGAGATTTTTTGATCTCATTACACTAACATGAAGTAGGTGTATGGCTGAATGCTTATATAACTATGAGATAGCAAGCTAACCGTTTATTAAAATGCTTAGTTGTGTAGTAATTGTATTGTTATGTGCTTATACAACTAAGAAGTTACAAATCAACCGTTTGTTAAAATATTAGTGATTTAATGTAGTTTTTAGAAAATTAAAGTAGAAAACATATAAATTTGTAGAAAAATAAAAAACATAGAAATATACATGGTTCAGACGTTAAGGAATTATGCGTCCAATAACCAATCAATCTTTCTCTTTCCTATATTTTGGAAGCACAAGCATAAAATTCTATAAAGATTTTGACATTATTTTACATCTTTCTAATATAAATTCTCTATTTTCTGGTTTTCACTATAGTGATCCCTATTTTTTTATAGGCAAATGACATCACACCGATTGATTGCATCATTCTCGTACTTAATCATCGTCATCAGATATTGTCGCATGTATTTATCGGTTTTCCTTGGGTTGTGTGCCACATACCGCTGACTTAATTTAGTTTAGGTGGGATAATGGTTATGAAATGTTGAAATTGACACGATGTCGTTGGATGTTTGTCACCTGTCTAATAACTACGCTATGAGTTGATGTGTTTCTACTTGGCCTTCTCTTGATGGAGTGACTTTTGGTCCAGTTTCACCTTTGATCGTGATTTGCTGCTTTGGAATGCTTTGATGAAGCGGCCTTTAATGTAGTTCCGCCTTTGGTTATGATTTGTTGCTTTGGAGTACTTTATTGTCTTATCTCTAGTAAAGTCATGTTGCGCTGTTGAATGTTCCACTATGCCAGTGGTTGATTTGTAGCATTTTGGTGTATGGTAGTGCATGACGAAATTCATGGTGGTTATATGTTCTATATAGAACATGCGTAGTTCCTGGTTGATGCAGCTTAAGGTCGCATTCTTCTTGTACTACGACGATCTCACACGTCGAAGACTTCATGTATCCCTGCCTTGTACTGCACAATCTACGACGCTTTGCTTTGTTTACATCTACAATATTTTTATAAGAAAATGAGTGCAATAATTATCATCTATACTATATTATTATTAGTGAGTTCAATTTCAAGCTCACACAGGCCTCCTTGAAATTTAGCAACTGAACAGTCTCAAAAAATTTCTTCCTCTATGCAATTTTCTGAAACGAACGGTCGCTAATTTTTCCTTCTATCGCTTGAAATTTACCCTCCCCATTCATTTTATCTGAGAAAAACAAAATTCGCTTTCTTCTCTTCTCTCCTAACCCTAATCATCATAATACCCAATGTCCGCTAATTTGATGCCCACGAAATGCCCAAAGATAAAAATAGCTACCTCTCCTACTGACGTGAATTATTCTAATTGAGTAGGTTTCGGCGAAGGCTATTTATCACCGCAATCTTCCCCGTTGTCGCGGATTTCCCATCGGTGTTTTGCATCCGAACTGCTACCCCATGTCCGCCACCTTACTTTACATCATGTCGTCTTTTGGGTCGATTTGGTGTCGCTTTCCCACCGATAGCTTGATTCTTCACCCGTTCAGCCCTACCGACGCACTCCTCCTTTCTGCGTATGGACAAAAAATCGGGTATGTCTATTCGTAAAATTATGTTTCCGACATTGAATATCTATTTTGTCAATCGAATAATCATTGTTCAGCTGTATGTATTGTACGATGATTGTTGTTTTCGCATATTGATAAGTTGTTGCCGGATTTGTATATATAATCCCAATCGCCACTGAAGTATAATCTTAGATTAGCACATATCGATATAATACTTGAGCTTAAAACAATAGTTATGGCTAAAATATTGAATAAATTGATCATGTGGATGCTTTAGAATACCTTAGTGAATGGTAAGAGCGATATCAATATGTGAATTCATTGCATTTTCCTACTGTCATTTAGACTTACAGATCCTGATCTTTTGATTTGTAATTTTTATTACATCGCTGACTTGATTGAACCCTCCTACAACTTAATGATTGAACCCTCCTACAACTTAACCTTTGTACTAAATCAAAATCTAATATTTTTTGCATTTTCCTTCAGCGAACAATATCATTAAGGTGGTTAACTGTTTCAAAATATAATATATTTTTTGTATCAATGACTAGATCTCCAAAATGGCAGCTTCTCACAAGCTATCAAAAATTCAGAAAAACAAGCATTCACCAGGCTGTTCAATATTGCAGGTTCTGTAATTTATTTACTCCCTCTGTATCTTAGTTATTTTCCATTTCAATATTATTACAGTGTTTATACTCATAACAAGTGCCATCTACAACCTAATTTGACATTCAAACAATGATAAAATATACCACTTTCGTGTATCTAATAAAGTTGAAAAGCAAAAGCAAAAACAAAAAATAACAAGAAAAAAGAAAAAAGAAAAAAAAGGAAACAACTTTCAGGTAACTTTGGATCAAATAATTACTATCTAAATTTCTCCTACGGGTATATTTTGCTTAAAAATTTGAATCAGCTGTACAAATAGTTTCCAAGGTAATATATATGTTTCAGCTGTTTGTGAGGTCCTGATAACCATGATTGCCAAATTTTAGTTTCAACTGAGATGATTTGATTTTCTGTGTTCAGTTGCACAGATGGTTTTGTGTGGTTTACATATGGCTTTCAACTTCTATACCTAGGCTCAACCTGGAAACACTACAACAAAACAGGCTTTTTACAACGGGCAATGCCCGTTGTAATATGTGTTCCACAACGGGCAACTGACCGTTGTAATAGGCGATGTTGTAATAGGTCACCCATATTTTACAACGGGCAATGCCCGTTGTAATACACCTTGTTACAACGGGCAATGCCCGTTGTAATACACATTTTTACAACGGGCAATGCCCGTTGTAATACACCTTGTTACAACGGGCAATGCCCGTTGTAATACACATTTTTACAATGGGCAATGCCCGTTGTAATACATGATATTACAACGGTTTCCGACCGTTGCAAAATAAATGCAAATTTTAAAAAAAATTACAGCAGCATACCTCCATACCAATACTTCACATTTCATACAAACCACAACAGTACAAACATCATTTTCATGCACCTTACAACTGTTATATAGAACATACCTTCTCAGAGTTATATACAACAATTTCATACTAATACTTCATACTGTCTTCAATGTGCACCTCTTCAAACTACAACCCGACCATCAACAGCAGCAGTCCCCTCTACGACAACTGTCATTCCTCCTCCACACTTCTATTTGAACAAACTGCCTTCATCTCTCCGTTGTGCAAGTGCACATTCACAAAGCATACCAACTACAACCAAATCATCCATCACAAAGTATAGAACCATCACAGAACCACTGTTCAACCACAGTTGAACCACCTGACAACCACATATCAACCCACTACAAACAGCTTCAACAACTGCCGACTTCCCTTCTTCTCTCTGCCCCATAAACTCCATAAAAGAAAACATACTAATACATGCTTCATCAACCTGCACACAGTACCACCCTTCTCCACCACTAACTCCTGTCCACAAACTTCAACATTTCCACTGCAACTCCCATCACTGCCATCCCTACGACCAAACACTACCATGCATTTCAAACCCCTCTACAGCAATTTCACCCCAACCTCCCTTGCATACATACCCTACAACAAACATTCAACCATTCAACTCCTTACCGTTACACACCTTCCATCTTCACCATGATACTGCACCAAGCATGCATTTTTAACTCAAAATGGCAACAGAACTAGACCAAGCATGCATTTTTAACAACAAAAGATAATTTAGGTATACATTGATAATAACACTATTGGTATGGGCATCTTATATTAGTGGGTAACCAACACTGTGCTAAGTTTGTTATCGCTTTTATTTGTTCCTTTAAATTTGAAGTAGACAGAGTAGAGTTATGGAGTAATCCAACTTTTGTTTACCAAAACAAATACAGAAGGATAAATGAATGGGTCAACTTCACCAAGTTATAGATCCACACATTTAGTACTGACTGAAATTAGCATCAAATCATACTCATATTAAAATATTTGAAATAACCGCTCTTCATGAATGTAATATCATAGTCAGTGGCTATGTTATTCACAAACTTGCAATGAAGCAACACAATACCTATAACAACTTAAACTAACTTAAACATAAGTAACTAAAAGTCTAAAAGAACACGAAAACTTAATAAAACCAATTAAAAAAATTGCTGTTATTCAAAAAGAACCGATGAAATAAATTTAAATATTCACTCCCTTCCTCAATAAAATCCAAATAAATGAATGATACATAACAGGCCAGTTCAAGCAATTATATTGCCAAATGCCATGGTTAATTATCGGTGCAAACTTGAATCAAAATGTAAGGCATATGTTACCTTGATGGGGATATATTTCACAGTTTTGACAATCATTTGTTCTCCACAGTAAAAAGAAATTATGCCGATACTAATGGCTGTGTTGCTGTTGATTCTCGAGTGCATGCAATAGGGCGCATCCATGGAGGCTGATATGCATTGATTGCACTTTCTCGGTTTTGACCTTCTTCCTTGTCCCGATCATCATTTTCCATTGCATTCTGGTAAAAGTAAATCTTAAGCTTTTTCATTACAGTATTATCACATTTTATAAACTTGACCAAATGATAAAAATGTTGCTAAATAAAGATCCTATAAGTGCTTAAAAGTGCTTTTATTTAACAAACGCTACTGAAAATTAACAGAAACGGGGCATATATGAGTAGGCTACAAAGTCAATGTACCTGGATTGAGTAGTGGCGAAACGTGGGAAGAAATCGCATCTTGCAGTATTCGTTGAACAATATGGTAAGCAGTAGAAGTGCAATTGTAGAAATTGAAGCTCCGGGTTTTGATTTCAATCCAAAGAGGCCAACCATAGTAATTTGCATAAGTACAATATTAATGAAAATAAAATGATGAACACATGGCTAGTACTGGCCATGTGTTTCATACATAAACATCTTTCATCTGCAAAGAATACAAGTAACATTTAGCAGTTATAATAAGAATCATATTACTCGACAAATTTCAGTTTTTAAAACAGCATCAGCATGGTGAGGACACATCATTATGATTTATGAGTAAAGGTTGATAAAAGCTATTTATCCTCCACATATTTGAAGTATCACCTACATACCTTAAGTTTATAGATGCTTGTTGATTTTATGCGTAGTAATATAGTTATTTATTTATTTTGCTGAATAAAGAAAGAAATCAAACAAGATTATTACTCGACAATGAGATCTTAGTGTGCTATGCTCTCTATCTCCAATGTCTATCAACTACAAATATTACCAAATAAATGCACGCGTGCACGCGTGCACGCGCGCACACATACATATAACTTGGTCAAATTCCCACAAGGTATGTGTAGTTAGCAAGGATTGAACCCTCAACCTTACACGTGAGCGCTGCATATTCTAACCAACTGCGCTAGCCCTGTAGGTTCCATATATTAAGCTCGGTGTTTATTGATATGCATTGTTATCCTATTGGTAGAGTGGTTTCTGAAATTTGTAAGCACAACAAACATGGGAAATTTTATGACTCTAAATTGTTACAAGTTCATCCCTTTTTCATTAAGAGCGTCATATAACAAAAGTGTTAAGTGGAAATGATAGTAACAATGGTGACTATTTTATCAGCCTAAAATAATTACCTTATGTTTATCATGATATGTATTCAAAAATGTTGCTGGAAACATTAATCGTTAGCTTTCTAGCATATATGAGAAGTTAGCATTCTCTGCTAGAATCTTATATTATTTTCTACCGATCAACCATAACTACGACATACTAATGTTTATGTAATTGAAGCTTTGGAAAGTCACAAATGAGATGGCTACAAAGGGAACAATTAATAACTCTCTATCCATGAATAAACTTCATAGGTAACAATAAATATGTGCAACATGAAATTCTTTTCATGTACAGATATGAAAATAAATAGTAGTATTATCAGCAGAAACACTAACCTGGTTGACATACACAGCGTATCCCAATACGAAGTAAACAATAAGAAATGGAAGCAACAATGGAGCGATTACCGCATATACCATTCCAATCAATATGGCAAGTGAAACAATAGGTATAACTCTATAATAGGGAAAACCGAAAAGGAAAGGATCTTGCTTTGTGTTCCTGTTAAATGTTTTTGATTTTATGAAATGCCATGTAAGTAATGCAAACTGGAGAGCTTCCAGTGAGAACCCTGATAGTCCATCAGTTAAGATGTATGTAATGAAGAAATCCGACTGCAGATTATAAGGAAATCATAAAATTCTAAGTTAATATGCCAGCCATTCAAACGTATAGAACTAATAAAAAAAATAAAATTCTGATGTAAATGAAGGCCATCATCATCATAGCCTACATTGGATCAGATCAATAATACTGGAAGCTTGTTGACATCCCTCGATAATTTGCATATAAATATGAATTATCCCATTTATTATCATCTTATACATGTACATGTTGAGTGAGTGAGTGTGTATGTGTGTCTATAAACGAAAGAGGTAATCCATGTCAACCCTCTATTGTAGCACCCATTTACCACTTCTTATATTCTGACTTAGGCTATTCCAAGCGTGAATATTTTTTAAAGATGCTCCATCAACATTACTATGAATGTAATCTCTACATAACATGATACCATTTTGAATTATTTAACTTCTTCGAAATTAAAACTCAATATCAACCATTGTAACATTTACTTTTATCCGCTTAGACATACTCAAATGAGCCAAATTTTTGTGGAGATGATCCTATGTGGATATATTTATGAAAAAAACTATAGTATGTGAAGTAGTATGATCCAACAAAGATCCTGATAATAAGCTCAAGAAAAAAACATTCCCAACTAAAAAATAAAATACCATACTGCAGACTTTAATCTCTTTCTTGCTGTTGGATGGATATCCTTCTAATGATACAATCCAAAGCATTGCATAAGGAACAAGATAAATAAAACCATTCAAAATTGCACTTGGAATATATCCAGTCAAGACAGAGCTCATCCCTGGTCTGCAAGACATTTAGGAATAACACTTGAGTGGGATGACCAGCAAATATTTGACTGGAAAAAGACAAAAAGAATAGTTAACTGAAGAACTGCAGCACATCGGTTATGGATCATAATTTGTCTAAGATAATTTCTGTTAAATTCATGGACTAGAAGTATGAGGCAGAGTTGATGGTCGGGAATGAAATGAAATGAAACACTTACATTAAATGTACAGCTTTTGCTGGAGGGAACCACTTTTTTAGTTTTTCCAATTTTACAATTCCTTGAACTGCTATAACCGGGATAGTAAAGAATACAATGAGTAGAAATGCTCCCACAAAAACTGTAATTTTATGAAGTACCAGCAGTCGATAAGGAATAGCTAGATTGCCCCATATGATATCCCTGGGTTCAGGGGCAAATTCCGTGACCCATAAAAGTGGATGTAAATGCTGTTGAGTCTGAGCTGCTAGAGCAGCACCCCATCTTGATTTAAATGACACAAATGCAGCAGGCAAGTCCTGCGATTAAGCAGCAACAGTTTTATGCATGTCATAAATAGAGTAGCGGTTTTCTATTAATTTAGCATGCAGTACATTACAGGGTCAAGCACCGAACCTACATTCATAAATTCAGGTCAATATATAGATTACACTATACTTAAAAGTTATGAAGGATGGGAGACAGAGTACCCTCAAGCTTTCTTAACAGTGTAGGAGAGACCAAAGCAAACAGTAGTACAAAGCAGGCAAAGTGAATGCTCTTCATTGCTAACAAAGAGAATGGAATGAAGGAAGTTTCTGAAGAAATAAGTGTAGTGAGAGTGGGTATAAATAAGGAAGAAAATATTATAGGCTATAATGCTTTCTTTTACAGTCTCGTGACAGGGTCCAGGCCAGCAAGGGGAAATAGTAGTTATGAACATAGGAATGTAGTTTTAACTTCACAATAGGATTCATCTTCTTCTAGAATTAAAACTAATACGCCATAATCCCCAAAAGTTGAATCGTACTCATGCTCACATTAAAGAATCACAGTCAGTGTAACAAAAAAAGAAAAAGAAAAAAAAGGGACCATCTTCATAAGGTAGATGTTGAGAAATTGAAATTTAGAATCTACCAAATTTAATGTATAAATTTTGAGAGTTAGGTTATAAGGGCAGTGACATACCATACAGCTGAACAAAAACAAAGAGAAATTGCATCAAATGTCAAATATCTGATCCATTCTGGAGTGGAGCATCCATCAAATCTAACCTTCAACCCAAATATTCCTAATTTCGTGCTTCAGTCCAAATCTTCCTAGTTATGTGCTTCAAAATCTTGCATTCAATCCAAATCTTCCTAGTTTCGTGCTTCAAGATCTGGCCTTCACCGCTGCGAGCCCATGCCATCGTCAACGCAGCTCCTCCAAATTGAATGCCATCTTCCTAGTGTTGCTTTATTTCACTGCATTGATGTAAGTAATTAGGTCAAAATTAGAGATTTGTGGTAACAGAAGATTGAAGGGATGCATGGAAGGTAGTTGGAGCTCGATTAGGTGAAAAATTGGAATTAGGTTTGGATTTGGAATTGGAAGCGATTTTATTTTAACTTGGATTTGGAATTGAGGAGGATGGTACGAAAAAGAACAATGGTTAAAATTTGGAAAGGGTGGAAAATAAATTTGCTTGGAGCTAAATTTTTTCGTTTGGAGCCAAAATTTTGAGTTTGGAGCTTAAATAAAACTTGTAATACTTTGTGTCATACAAAGTTGTAATACATTTGCAATAAATTTTTGATTTCTAAATTTAATGAAAATATTAATTATTCAATAGTTTAATTATTTACTATTAATTATAATTGAAAATCAATCAGTAATTATTAAATATTACTTCTTATTTATTAGTTATTAATTATTACTTCTTAATTATAATTGAATATTAATTATTTATTATTTTATATTAATTATTTCTAAATTTTATGGATCTATTTTAATTTTAGAAAAATTTTATTTCTAAATTATTAAACTATAGTAAATTATTTAATATTAATTATTAAAATTGTAAATTACTTAAATATTAAATATTAAACATAAATTACAAAATATCAATTATTAAAAGTTTATTATTAATTATTTAATATTAATATGTATATATTATTAATTTTTAATAGTAACTATTAATCATAAATTATTAATATTTATTATTAATTATAAATTATTATATATTTAATATTAATTACTCGATATTACTTACTAATAATTGAATGTAAAATTAAGCATTTACTAATGTAACTATTAATCATAAATTATTAATATTTATTATTCATTTATTGTTGACATCTATTACAACGGTCCTGAATGGACCGTTGTAATAGCCTTCTATTACAACGGGCAGCAAATGCCCGTTGTAAAAAGGGTGTTGTATAGAGCATCTATTACAACGGTCCTGAATGGACCGTTGTAATAGCCTTGTATTACAACGGGCGGCAAATGCCCGTTGTAAAAAGGGTGTTGTATACGGCATCTATTACAACGGTCCTGAATGGACCATTGTAATAGCCCTCTATTACAACGGGCAGCAAATGCCCGTTGTAAAAAGGGTGTTGTATACGGCATCTATTACAACGGTCCTGAATGGACCGTTGTAATAGCCTTCTATTACAACGGGCAGCAAATGCCCGTTGTAAAAAGGGCGTTGTAATAGGGTATTTTTGTTGTAGTGAAATGAAATATGCACATATCTGGTTGTTTTGTATAATAAAATTATGCAAGAAATATTAATAACGATCATTTGTCTGAATATTTGAGGACTACTAGCACTAGCTTGGTGATACATTTGTTAAGTGTGGAGCAGTGTCTGTTTATAATTGGCTAAGATTTGCTTTTAGGTTAGTGTACAAACATGCTTGGGCTATTTAGATTCTCTCTACAACCTACCTATAGGCTACGGTCAACATTCAAAATGTATAACAACATATACATGAACATATAATATTTGCATGGCCGCTTAAATTCTGTCCGCTTTGAGAGAAGAACTAAGAACCATGATAATGTACTGTAAAATACACTGTAAAATTTTAAACCGATTTTTAAAGGCTATCAAGAATCATAATCGATTCCAATGTATAAATACAAAGTAAAATTCCTCATTTTGATTTTCTTTTTTCATAGCTTTAAATTTTGAATTTCATAACATTTGAAATGTGAATGTAAAATTGAATGTTTTATAACGTAGAATTATTCTATTTGATAATATTATATTTATAACCTTTTCTTTAATTATTTTTTATTTTTTATTTTTTTGTTGTTAGTTTAAAATTTACTAAGAATGTATACTTCTTATTTTCAGTTTTGTTGAATTAAAAGCTTTAACACTTAAAATTCTATTAGCATAGCTACAAATTTGGGATTTTCATTCTAAAAAATTTTGGCATTAAAATTTTACATTTAAACATGTTTGTCTACTTTTTTAAAAAATTTCTTCATTCCTGTATGTATTTTCTTTACTGTATGCTACACATGTTTTGGATCATTCATTGATTTGGAATTATTCTTCGCCATGATGCTGTTCACTTACCATTCTACATTTATACGGATAATGAAATTTATTATGTTGGATTTTTAACTTTCAATAGAACCTTGGTTTAATTTTAAATTCGCTATATCGTAAGCAATGTTTAATGTTTCATGCCCGCCTAAGGTAGAAATGTGTAGACATAGCCTTCATTCTATCTTTAAAAATGTGGTATTTGAAATTATTTCTCAATATTACTTAACTTACACGTTTAATATTTATAAATTGCCTATTACCCATGTACATTTTCAACAACATATATAATGTTGACAAGTAATTAACCACTACCCTAATATACTTGAATTTTTTTTTGCTTTACAATGGCTTGTGGACTGCTTGAGTCTGTATTTTATTCCAATCTGATTAATTTTATGACTTTAGGGATGTTATTGGTTTGCTGCTTCTGATATTGTAGTGAAACTATTGTTCCCAATTCATCATTCCTTCACCCGTTGGGAACTTAACATGAATATCCTAGATGTAGGATTCAACTGTGCAAACTTTGAATGAGACTTTGTCATTTATATTGCTGATTACTGTTATAACAACTTGCCCATATTATGTAGATAGTAAAAGTTGTCTCATGCAGTTACCATTCTTTGATAAGTCACTACTTTAGCAATCAATCATTTGTCATTGTATACAGTATGGTACCATAGGTTTCAGCCTCCATTTAGTCGTTAACTATTTTGTATTTCAACATCTTGAATTATTTTCTTTGTATATTTAATTTTCACATAAAACGTTGGCAAATTTTGAGCGTTGCATTTTGTCTAATTTACACGTTTCGACTATCATAAATTTTGAACTGTAATTGTAAAATAAGACGTTTCAAACTGTAGGATTACTCTGTTTGCTAATATTAAATTTAGAAGCTTTGCTTTTTTTAAATTTTTTTGGTTAGTTTTACTTATTTATAATATTGAATTTTTTTAATATTTAGTTTGACTATTACTTCATAGCATTAATGGTTATTTAATTATGAATTAAACTAAACTGCAGGTTTGTTGATTCTGAGGTTTATATATTTTATGTTTCACTAGCTTCAAAATGAATACCTATTCTATGGTTTAATATTTATAAGCTTTGCTTTGCTTTAGTTTTTTTTTGTAGGTTTAAAAATTTAGTATCTCAAACTGTGTACGTATTGACTTCAGTATTATTAAATAAAAGGCTTTGACAGTTAAAAATCTATTAGAATGACATCAAATTTGAGGTGTTCATTCTAAAAAATTAGGCATCAAAACATGACAATTAAACAAGTTTCTCTAAAATATTTAACCCTTGCTTCATTAACGTGTGGATTTTCTTTAATTTCTACTACACCTTTAATGTTGAATTCACTATGACGTAAGCAACATTTTATATTTCATGCCAGCCTATAGTAGAAATAGTCTTTGTTTTACCTTAAAATTTTTAAATTGTGCTATTAGAAAAGGCAAAATCATTGTTCTCAATAGTACTTGCACATTTTACATTTATAAATATCTACTTTACGATTGCATATTGAATGCTTGAGTTTGTATTTTACTCCGATCTGATTAATTTAATAACATACGGTAGAACGCTTGAGTTTGTATAATTCTCACCAGTACTTAATTGTATGTTATGCTTATATCTTCTTTTACACTGCAATCAATTTGAGTTACCAAATGAAAGTATAAGGTTCATTTTAACAATAAATTTTTTAAATCGAGACAAACTAACGAGGCTGACATAAACATCTAAGAGTTTCCACTTTTTAGAAGATTCATGTGGCGGTTACCTTTTTCATTTCCGATTCCAGTTCAACTGTACAATTTTTCAAAAATGAAATCAATCATTACTTTCACTCTGCTTCAATCTATTTTTCAGCTGTTACATTTACCACTTCCACGCTATACGTTTAATACTTGAACTGTACATTGTGCTGACATTGTAATGCAATTTTTGATTCAGCGGAGTTACATCCATACAGCAGGATAATGCTGACAATGATACCAAAGTGGTGCAACGGGGAAAAGGCAAAAAATCATTGAAATAGAATAATGGAAACTATTACCTCTGAAGCTGTGCACCTATATTCACAGAACATATATTACCCTATGATTCCCAACAATGAAATCTGATACTTGTACCACTTAATTCAGTTATTATTAACTGCGTTTCATGGCTTCTCTATATTGTAAACATTCAAGTTCAAATATATTACGATTGTAATAATACAATTGTATATCTGCCAACAAACTATTTATACGGTTTTGATTTACTACAATCAGCGTTACATGTTTCTGTTACTATCTTCAGTATGCTCTTTTCATGCAATATAACGTATATGGATTTATGTATGTATGTTTTTCCGTATCAACTTTCCATACTTTTCTACAATTTAAATGTGAAGTTTTTTTTTCTTCATTTTTACATTAAAATGATATATAATTTGATCTAAATTAAGATATTATCAACGTTTTCAATAATAGTAGAGCTTACATGTAATAAACTTTCCATACTTTTCTACAATTTAAATGTGAAGTTTTTTCTCTCTTCATTTTTATATTAAAATGATATATAATTTGATCTAAATTAAGATATTATCAACGTTTTCAATAATAGTAGAGCTTACATGTAATTACTTAAAGTCTATCCCACATTATTTAATACTCTGACCAACAAGTATATATACACTACTTCAGCAGCTCTATTCTTTGAACCTATCCTTAACAACATTTGCACCGTTAACAGCATTAAATTTACAAAAATACCACTTGATTGTGTATTTAGTCTTCAACTTTTGTTCTTAAATTATATAACATTTGCAGTCACTGAAAGGAAATACTGACCATAAAACTTCTAAATGTCTAGATTTTTCTTCACCCTTGAGAAGTGTATATTGGGTTATAAAAATTTATACGCATAAATTTATTCACATATTTGTTGAGTTTTTCAGCTAAGTGAACTTTACCTAATTAATCATAGTTTTATGGTTTGTTTAGATGCTAACATTACTCTTACCTTTTATAGCTGGACGATAGCTTAGATTCTCAAGAAGTAAGGAGTGGAAGATTTGAGAAGTAATACTGTTATCTGTGCTCTGTTGCATGATGTGAATATACAAATGACAAGAAACATAGGTCCTCATGGGTTATTGCGTGCATTCCAAATGCATTTAAATTTAAAGGTTGCATGCCATATGCTGTTGAACAAATAATTATTTGAAACAAAATTCATGTTTCAATATATTAAAGACAACACTGTTGTGTTTTCATGGACAGAAACCTGTGCCATAAGCACTGTTGTGTTTTAGAGAGAATTATTTTTAGTTGTGCAATTCATGAGTAATTTGATTTTAGTTTACGATAGCGAACGTTACCAGGTACTGTTAGTATTGGTTATGACTACATGTCTGCATGTATGTTATGTATCAACCATAACATTAAACGTTGTCATCTGACATGAGTTGATAACAATTTTTTTAGAGCATGCATCATGTTTTGTGTGTCTAACCTATATTCATTTTAGGCAACAAATTATGTAGTGTGAAAATTATCAATAGAATTGTCACAGATTTTTCTACCAACATCAAAATTATTCATAACTAAGTGCGATATAATCATCAAAATTTTTTTTTCATCTTTATAGGTTATTCTACTACAGATACATAGGCTGTTAGAAAAAGTATTTAATTTAATAGGTAAGTTTCAGTTTTGTGAGTCTTAATCCTTATGAATATGATTTCTTTCTAGAAAGAAATAAATTTTTATAACAAGGTCTTCAATATCTTTTGTTTTGTCAATTTACACATATTTTTCCCCATTTATAATAGAGTATGATTAGGTCTAATTAAAAGGAATTGATTACTAATTAGTGCTTTCTAAATTTAAATCACAAGTTTGAATACAAATAAAATGGAATTACATATTGATTATTTCCTTTTAATTAATTTCTTTCTCACTCTCTTCCTCTTAAGAATCAATGGTGCTGAATATGCCTATGCTGATATGGATATTGCTATTCCAATTGACAACATTTATATCTTAACTACAATTATTTTAATGTTAAGTCATCATATCTTAACTACAATGATTTTAATGTTGCTTGAATTAATAATATTATGAGATCATTTTGTGTATTTTTAGTTGGGGTGTTTCAAACTTGGTAGATTGTTTTCAAGTTTAAAATAAAATAGTAGAAAAATGCTGAATTTGATACTGTAAGAACCAAATTTTGTCTAATTTTGATGTATTTTGATTCTCAATAGACGTGTGTTCTTCTTCTTTTTTCAAAGATTTTCCCTTTTTATCATAGTCTGCATCCTTGGATACTTTTTTCATAAATATTTATGACTGTTAAAACTGTACAATTTGCTTCTTTAATGGTATGTATGAACTTACAATTGAGATTATGAAATGTACATACAACAATGCAACATAGGTTTCTATGTTAATTTATATTTCTATTTAAGTCTTTTATATTAAAAGGGAACTTATGTGAACTGCTATAATTAGCCATAACTTATACATCCTTAGTCCTTTCCTTTTTTGTTCATTTTTATTTTATATGAATTCAACAAATTTATATCTTCATTGCCTCACAATTATGGGCTAACAGCATAGTACAACCATTATTCAATCTTTTCGCGCTAACTGACATTTTAGCAATTCCAACCACATTCCCGAATTCATCCTTCATATCTGAAAGCTAAGAAAAAGAGTGCTTACTAAACTATTATGATAGATATCCTAATCGTATGATTTTGAATTAATTTTCGAGTGGGTTATGAATTTGTGTTCTTCTGTTCGATTATCTTTTTTACATTCCAACTCCACCTAAGGTTAGATGGACACCACTAATTTCAAATAATGCATGATAATTTTTGTAAAATATGATCATTATTTTTCAATTCGTAGTAGTTGTAAATTATGCAAGTTGTCTATTGTGTCTTGGTTTATTGTTATATAATTGTGGTTGTTATATACACAAACGTATATTTGCCTGGATAAATATAATGACAATATTTTGTTCTAGAAAATGACCAATGGATTTTTTTAGCAATTGTTAAGACAGACTTACAAAAATAAAGGTAAGTGATGAGTTACTGAGAGCGAATCATTGTCCAAACAGAAGATTCCATCAAAAGGAAATATCATAGCCATGTTTGTGCAACTCATTGCCATATCATACCTACATATAATTTCTTCATGGTCTGGTAAGTTATTTCTCCATTGTAAATATAACCACTTTGCCATTAGATGCAACTATATGTTCAGGTAACATTTTGGATACCCTTATTGTCATTATATTAAATTCAGGTTGATATGGTCTAAAATTTTCAGTGCCTAATAACTCTAGCACTGTACAAAAAGGTAATGCATGCTTTTTTCCTCCCATACATTTCCATTATTCCATCTATGCCCTGAACGTGTTTGATGTATTACTTAGCAATCATGATATATGAAGCATGAAGGGAATTGACTGGTTTTATCATGGAAATGATTAATTTGCACTCAGTTTCGTAATAAATATGCATGTTTTAGCATAGTAAAATTGTTTTTTCCATCAGGTTATAAAATTTCTCCTGGTCAGTTGATATTAAAGCAAACTTATTTAGGAATATATCTCCTTTACAATGATTTTTTATTATAATTTAATAGGATTTTCATCTTAGTCAAAATCTTCTCATCAAACATCTTAGTAAAAATCTACATTATAATTATATATACGATTTTCTACTTATTTTGAATAAGTTTTGGACTTTGTTTTACTATCAACAAACCATGAATATGAATAGTAGATGTTATATTTGAATCAAGCACTTTTCATTCTTTTTAGCTTAATACGAACAATTACAAACTCGGAATTATTCTTCGTGCAAAATTGCACCGGACAACTTAGCAAGCTTCTTCTTCAGGCGGCCACAAGAAATCGCCGGCCTTCACTTCTTCAGATTGTCAATGAATAGCAACACTACTCTTCTACATCATGTAAGATTTTTGGAACAACATGCTTTTGTAAGTATTATTTTTGTTTATTTCCAACACCGTTTATTTGAATTAAGCACTTTTCATTCTTTAGTTGCTTAATACGAACAATTAATTTTTTTAATTCTTAATTCTTTTGTTTTATTATTCACCCATCTCTCGAAACATGGCTTTCTCAAATACATAGAAATATGATGCACCCAAGCCGACTTTGTGAATTTTTATTATAGTTTGCATCCTTAATTAATTTAAGGTTTTGATTTATTATCGTGTGGATTCCTTAATAACTTCCTAATTTTAATCAATTGAAGATAATAGTAAAATATAGGCACGTCAATGGATACTTTTATATGTGGATGGTGCTATATCCACATGTGAATCCGAAATAATTTTTAAATATTGAATATCTGCATCCGTCGATATGGACAAATATTAGATAATTATCCTATCCGCCAACGATCAATAAATCAAGAAATACAAATAGGAAATTTTAGTTTAACATAATGTTTTTTTTCTATCCCATTAGTTATAAAGATATAAAAATTAGACCAATATGATAATAACAAATAGTTTTGAGTAGTTACTACATACTGAATGCACATAAATATAAACTATTAATGTAAGAAAATAATAAACTCATCTTTCATTGTAATAAAAATACAAAAACACAAACACACTATAATCTTAACAAAAAAATGAACGAATAATTTTCTAATGCGGTTGCCTCCATATCCGCATCCATTTCTGTTTTTTCAAATATCAGATATTTATCCGCTATTCAGATATGGATTCAGATGGATTTAAGATTTTTTTAGGTATCAATTGACGGGCTTAGAAAAATACAATTCTTCAAGCTTAATTACTTTATTAAACTATGAGGGTAACATTTTATAGTTAAGGTATTTGAAAATGAATTTAATAATGAAATGTCCAAGATGAATGATTTCTTCCATGAATTCAAATTGTAAAATATGTAGATAACTATTATTTACTTAATATCTAAGTCATAATGTAATTAGAATTACAAATTTTATGTTGTAGGTTTATGGATGTGTAGCATGCAATTGATGTGGAATGGGGTTCTAAGCACTAAAGTTCAATAAAACCAACTGCTCATTTGGATAGCTGCTTATAGTGCAAAATCCAAGCTTTTGACAAAGGGAAACATGATTTAATATTGCAAAGATGGTTGTTTGCTTTGTTATTTATTTGTATTGCTTGGACTTTCTGACCTTCTATTTGTAGTTTCTACCTAAGTTATGTATGTATGTATTATTGTTGGGTTTTAGTTCGAAATAAAGCTTATTTTATAACAGATTTGTTTTTTGAGAAAATGTGCCAATTACAATGACGTTGATATTTGCAAAATTGCAGGTTATGTAGCTTCTGCGGAAAATATTTGAAAGTGGTAATTATGTACACCTTATGTCCATAGTTTTGGTTCATGAACCATTAATAGGTTTTCCATCAAACTAACACATGTCCGCAAAATATGCAGGTACAATATTAATAATCCGTGTAGCAAAATAGAACCAATCAGCTCAATTCGTTGGCCATGGAGGCTTCGTGGATAGTGTCTAATGGTTACTTAGTAATATTTCTCCGTTTTATAGTATTGGTGTTAGACTACTGTTACACATACGATAAAATTATCTTTAGTCTTTTCATGAATATTGGATAATATCAAATGTCTACCGTTATTTGGACTACCTTATTCTTAGGCATTAAATTAATAACATGAGACTATGATGTGCTATGGCATATGACATCTCAGTAGCAATGTTAATGTTGTCGTCTAATCTTTGATGATTTCGTCATTAACTACATCAACTAAACTAGCATATATTAACAATAATTTTTTTGCTGAATCTTGAAGTTTTATTTCTAGATCATTGCAATACTTTTACAAAGAGAACAAGTAGAACATAACACTTTCTCCCAATAAAATCAAACTTTAAACTTTGTTGAAATTAGAAGTATGTAGTTAAAGTATAAACCAAGTAGAAGTTGATATGTCTAAACTACCACTGTATCCCTGAGTATGATTTATTATTTTTCACCATATTATATCTCATGCTATTCTAAGACTACATGACAACAACTTAGTTGTATGTTAAATAAAATATTTATGCATGGAATACACTTTGTATTTATATTGTTTTGTTGTCTTTGTATATATCCTTGGAATTCTCAACCTTCAAACATTATGCTGTGCATGTGCAAGTTTTAAAATATACAACAATGTCCACATACGAAAATCATTAGTTGTATGCAGGGTAACAACCCATGCATTTGTTAGATGCGTTTGTCCGACACAGCAAGCATGAATTTTACAAATCTGCATAAATTTCCTACTGTGCTCCGCTTTTTTAATACTCATTTTCACTCAAATACAACTACTGCTTTTCAACCGTCTCTTCATCCTTTGTCATCGATATACAAAATATGCATACATGAGTCATGAATTTCAATGACATAACTACAGAGAAATTGTTAATTAAATTGTATGATTCCGTGTGCGAAGCACGAGTTCACACTAGTTAATTTGTTTATTCACTTGTCTTATGTGTAATCCGGGTTGGAACCGATCGTTTCATGTTAAAGCAGACCGAAACCGCACCGTTGGTATTAAAATTTTCCATTTTTGCCTAACTTTTACGTTAGGAAGAGATTTGGGCTCCAATCCAAACTGAACCAACGTATCACCACCTCTAGTCCCAAAGCCTTCCAACCGTTTCAGCCCAACCCAACCGAAAGAACTAGTCCAAGTCCAACGTAATTCTGATTCACGCGCTTTAGTCAGCAGCGATATTTATGCTGCATCTCTTCGCAATAATATCTAAGTCCGTAATTTCGAAATTTTCCAATACTGACGGTTCAGATTCTCCCATTACAACCTCTTTTTCCATTACCAATAGATATCCGCAGGTACAATTGAACCCGTTCGTTTTTCTGATAAAACCAAACGTAGAAAATTTATTCCCTTGTTCTGATTTCTAAACCCAAAATTTTACAAATTGATAATTTAAGCAGAGGTGATTGTTAAAGGGAAATAGCTCTACAAACGATGACAAGCTCTGGAAACAAGATTAAGAACGCCAAATTGGTAATTTTCGTTCTATTATATTGAATATGTTTTGATTGCTTATAATCTGTTGAAAGGTCTTATATGATTTCACCTGTGAATAATAATTTGATGAACAGGTCCTTTTGGGAGATGTTGGGACAGGAAAATCAAGCATAGTATTGCGGTTTGTAAAAGGTCAATTCGTTGAATTTCAGGTTGGTGTTTGCGGGAATGATAATTTTGCTCGTAATTATTTGTTCAATTACTTGGGTTTCTGTCATCAGTTACTGTATATGCATATTACAGGAATCAACTATTGGAGCTGCGTTTTTTTCACAAACATTAGCAGCAAATGATGGAACTGTAAAGTTCGAGATATGGGATACAGCGGGGCAGGAGAGGTATCATAGCTTGGCTCCTATGTATTATAGGGGAGCAGCTGCAGCTATTATTGTTTATGATATTACAAATCCGGTTAGTTGAGTTCATTTTATTTTGCATTTGCTTTGCCATGTTATTTGTTTGATATGCTGCTCTTTATAAAGTATCTGTAGCTTGAAAATGGTTGTATTGGCCAAACCAAATCTGTTCTGTGGTTATTTTATAATTTCTATTCAAGTTAACTGTCTGATTACGGGATAGGCACCCATAAATTTTTGCATTTTCTGTTCTTCAAACCAATGTCAGGGTTATTGCATGTTATCTTATCAAATATGAACCAGTTTTTACCATACCATTCCTCGCAAATCTTGTTTTTCTTGATCTTTCAAATTACTTATCCTATTTTATTCCTTTTCCAACTATAGCATATGACTTGCATCTAATTCAAACGGAAGTGAGCAAAAAATTTCAGTACCAATAAATTGTAAGTATTACAGGATGATAGTAGCCGTAACATATGATAAGTAGATGTCACCTTGTTGATAACTTGTTACAATATTCATAACCTGTTACTGCCACATTAAATAGAATTAAAATTATTGTGGACATCCTAGGTTGCCACTTAAACCTTCTACTTTTACAAGAGAGAAATAGGCACTGGTTTGTTTTCTTTGTAAGTTTTGTGTGTTTTGGAATATGCTTTTGATGGTGATTGCTGATGTCATCTTCATTTGCTTCCCTTAGAGGATTGTCAAATATATACTCCCATCTGATCTTCCACTAACAGATACCTCAAGTGCTTTTATTGTATAGATCTTTTAACGAATGTTCTTCCTAATTTGAAATAGCGAATTCTTTGATTACAATTAAGGTATTTCATAATATATAGCAAGTTAATAGTTTGTTAATCGCAATAAAACCATATAATTTAATCTCTGACTCATAGCTAAACCATATCCTTGGATGAACACTAATCTTCACATGATATGGCTACTCTTATCCTTCTCTATTTCTTGCTTGGAGTGCTTCTTATATTAGGTGATAACTTAGTATATTTATAGAAATTCAAAAAAATAGTTAATAAGTTCTTTCTCTATTCCTAAAAAATGCTATGGAATGGCATTTAAAAAAACTACTGTATGGTGTTCACCTGCTGAAATTTAACTTTAGTTTTTAAACTCGGAGGGTGCAATTTGAAATATTAGGTCTCCTTTGAACAAATTGACTTATATACCCCACTCGTTTTCATTGAACAAACCACTAAAAGCGCATTCGCCGAATGATATCTTCACAAATTATGTTAAAGGAATTCTCAAATAGTAGTACTTATACAAGAAATGAAGAGCACAAGCAGTAAAATTGAGTGGTGACTTACATATATTGAAAATGAGACACACGTATTAGAATGAAACATACATATATCAAAAATGCAAAATTTTGAATCTCGACTTTTGAGCGCATCATGTCTTGACGTTTTTACACACGATAATTGATCGGATGAGATCCCAAATGAGATGTATCTTCAGTATACATATCGAGTTTTAATTATGCCTGTTAACGGATGCTTTTGGATGCGGCCAGTGCCATATCCGCATCCGAAATTATTTTCGGATATCCGCATCTGCGAATACGAATGAATATCGGATAATTATCCTATCCGCTAACGACCAATAGATCAAGAATTGTAAAAGAAAATTTTTAGTTTAACATAAATATTTTTCAATCCCATTGATTGTAGAAGTGTTAAAAATTAACAAATATGATGATAATAAACAGTTTCAAGCAGTTACTAAGCATTACGCGCATATAATATAAACTACCAACTTAACAAAATAATAAATGAATATCTTTCGCTGCACCGAAATGCACATAATTTGAACTATAATTTTGACAAAAACCGGACGGATAATTTTCGGATGCGGATGTCTTCGTATCCGCATCCGCTTTTCCGAATATCAGATATTTATTCGCTTTTCGGATGCGGATGCGGACGGATTTCGGATATTCATGACAGCTCTAGTCTTAATATCATGGTTTGAGGTTCGATTGGAATACTGAAAGTCTGGACACCTCGGTTTGGTTTCAGTGGACTCCGGGGCAAAACCCTAGTAGGAATCCGGCTTCGGTTGGGAAGTGGGAAAAAGTTTGAAATTTTTGAAAATTACAAGCATATATATATATGAAATTATAAACTTCAATCTCTCTATCGACTTCAATCCCGTCGTCGACTTCAAGCGAATCTAGCTAGAGGGGATCGAATCTCAACGCCAACTTCATGTTAACATACTTCAATCGAATCTCGTCGTCAACTTCATGTAACATACTTCAATCGAATCTCGTCGTCGACCGTTGTGATTTTTATTTTTTGTTTTTTCTGGTTTGCAGTAGAGAGTATCGATGCTTTTGGGGGCTAGGGTTAAAGTTGAATTAGGGTACAATATGAGATTGTGCTGGGCATAAAGTAATTATTTATTGGTTAAGCGGGCTAAGAATTAAGCTTGGGCTTGAAAGAAAGGGAGTAGGACATCAACTTTTTTTTATTTCATAAGCTTCAACAAATCAACATCGATTTATTTTGGGTTTGAGCTGGGCTGGGCTAACAATTAGTTTCCTATTTTAATTAAGTGACGGTTAATTAGAACCATAAAGTAATTAGGGTTTAGTTTATTTGTTTATAATATTGTATGTTGTATTCTATTTTTTTATAAACTATATTTTATTTACATCGATTATTATTACATTTTCATTAACAAGTCACTAAAAATCGAGACCGGGACCGAAACAGAAACTTCCGAAATTCCTGAAATGGTACAAAACTAATTGATCGAAACCGAGACTGAAACCGAGTTCTCCAACCTTGTTTAAAAATACATATTGGTATTGTCATAGAGTAACATATGCATGTAAAATAGTATTCTTTTGGAGATTTCTTGATGCATAGTTATTTGAAAAAGTAAAATGAAATAAATTTCGTTATATATTTAATTGGCATAGAAAAAGAATTGCTACACTGGTATGAGAAAATTATGTTTGGAATGAGTATTAACTTGATTGATTTGGTAGTAATTAAAAGATTTCTTCTCATTTGAAATTGATGATGAAAAAAATCAAAGTCAATTTGTTGTGACTTGCTCTAAATAACAAACACGATCATGTGTTATTAATTAGTAATTGGTGGATAATTTTTTTTGGACTCCTATCAAAAATTAAGAACAAAATTTGTAAAATAAAAACATATAAGTTCGAGCGTGATCTTCGATTGAGATCTTAGTTCGACTTACAGTTGAGATTTTAATGTCTTGAGCAAGACAAGTATCAAATTAGATATGAACAAATTTGATGTTTCATCCCGCCAACGTGTAGAAATGAAATTTGGGGTGAGATAATTGAGATTTAAGTATTGATGAGACACATGTGTGTGTATTAAAGAAGCATACATGTGTTAGAAACGAAACATACATGTATCAAAGTTGAAAATTATAATATTGTTGTATAATAATCAAGTTTCAATTCTATGCAGCTTATAAATTACTATAATATTCGTGCTTGATAAATATTTCTACTTCTATGCAACAGAAAATTGCAAATTTGCATGATTTTGCTACACCATGATCAAAAATCTTATTACGAATAGGTGGATAATAGAAAAGTAGTAAAAATAAAAATAAAAAACTCATTTAGTTCAAGTAGTGAACAAAGCTAGGTTTTCAAGAAACGAAAAGAAAAGGAAAACGTGATTAATGAAGAAAAAGTGGTTGACGCGCAGATCATCGTTGGGTTTGATATGTCAACCACTTTTCCTTCTCATTTTATGTTTCATCCTTTTTCTTGAAAATATAGTTTCCTAACTGAACCATTTGAGTTTCCTCGCTTTTCTATGATCCACTCGCTTTTCTATGATCCACTTATCGACAACGTGGTTTTTTGAGATGAAGCAACTAAGTCATTAAAATTTCTCATACACAATTCATTTTCTATTAATTATGAGTTTTACATTAATTTATATGTTATATAGTTAAAACTTGATTATTAACGAAGTGTGTATCCATTCAATTTTACTTCATATATGCATTCAATATTACTTTCATACATATACATACATATATACATACATATATACATACATACATATATATATATATATATATATATATATATTCATTATAATAATTTTGAATTTTGATAGAACCGATTTCAGTTAAATCTTATAAAAGTTATTTCTGCGTAATTTTTTTTAATTTTCTGCTAGATGTTAGGTGCAATAAGCTTTTGTTCCAAACCTTTTTCTTTATATTTCTCTGATTTCCTAAAATACATGCATTGTTGGACTTCTTCTTTGTGTTCTACAATCTTCCTATCTTTGTTTGTTGGCTCTTATGTTCGCCGTTCATCGGTAGTTTAAAAAATGATAATCACAAAAGTTAAATGTTGTAAACAAAATAAATTTATTAATTAGTGACAAATAAAATTGGCTGTTAGTTCCAAAGAATTAAAAAAAAAAGATTACTCACTAGTTTATAAAGTTGATTAAAAAACATATTAAAATATTTTTATAAGATGTGAACAAACTAATAATTTGATTTATATGCACTATAGATAAAATCCAGGTGAATATTTGAAATAAAGATCAATGTATGATGATAGTAACATAATAACACTTACTATTTTCAAGCATGCGCCTAGAAGCACCTAGGTGCAAATTCCCCAGGTGTTGGTTACGCCTTTCAACCAATGTGTAAGTTTTCGATCGTAACCCTGAAATTTCAATCGTTGCTGTTTGGTTTTGGTCTACACCAAAATGGAATCAGGTAGGAATTCTGATTTTGTTCAGAAACCAAACAAAAAAAACATTTTTTAAGGAAAGTCGTCAAAACACAAAAAGTAGGGAAATAAATCGGTAGTACCACAAAATCGACAAGAATCCATGATATCGACAAAAGAACTTAAAATCAATATTGTAAAACTTACTTAGCAGCAACGATTTTGATTTGTATGAAGTTCATAGTTCTAAATTTCTCTAAATCGAGCTGAATCCCTAAAAAAAATTGTTTTAATTTTCTAATGTTCAAGTAGTGGGAAAGTGAAATGAGAGGAAATAGGAAAATGGTTGTATTTTGATTTGTTGGTAAGAGATGTACTTGTTAATGCTGGGTTGTATTGTATGGGATGGTTTGTTTTTAGTGTAGAAGTGGAGTCCATCAATTTTTGGATTAAGTTTATTTGGATTGTAATTAATTTGGTTAATTTATTGTTTATTAACGTTTAACTAGGTTATGTCATGGTCCAATATAGGTTTGATTTGTTATCAATGTTTAACATAATGTCTATTAATAATTAAAAAAAAAACCGGAAATTTTGGAGACTAGTTGATTTTTTTTAAAGATCAGAAGAAATGTTTTGCTTTATCAAGAATCACAAGTTGCAAGATGCAATTTTCTAGCAAATATCAGAAGAGATTATCATGGTTTATTATTATATATGTTTTCACAATTTCCTATCATGATTTGTGGAGGTATTATTTGGCAAGTTCACCTTTAGTAATTTGTTCAACGGAAACCAAGGTTCAAAAATATCATTTTCGTACTTTTGCCATTTTAGGAATTTCGATCTGATTCGTAAATTTCGGTTCTAATTCCGTTTAGGATTTTGTTATTTTATTTTTCATATAATTACACATATATTTGTTTTATTTATTGTAACAAAATGTATGATTTATCTTTAATGAAAAATAAGATATATACGAACAACTTGATTAATTACAAATATTTATTGCACTAAAAAAATTTCTATTCATTTCTTCATTTTCAAATTTTTTTTAGTTACACAATTTATATATTTTGTGATTTTATTTGTTTCGTAAGTTCAAATTTCAGATTTGAATATCCATATACTTGAATTTTTTTTTTTGAGTTTATTAAGTTCAGTAGTTAGTAGTTAAACTATATTGTAGTAGCTGGCCAAAACCATCTGAGTATACTAGACAAAAATGAACATTTGAAGGCCTAGGTGTTGTCATCATAGTATAATTCATTTTGCTACTGTATTAGGTAATATATTATAGGTACAGTTAACAAACTTTTAAGATCAAATTTCTGCTATAACTTTCATCATAATACATCTTCTACTCTTCACACGTGAAATTCACAATGAACGGCTGTCATGTGCACTTGGACGCATCCTATATGAAGTTACAGGTGTACAATGGCATGTTGCAAATCTTTGTTCTGCAAAATGTGCAAACACCATATTAAGAAGTGAACAGTTACATGGATCCTTCTATTATGAGTACTGACCTGAGCTGTGAGTATGTAAATTTAATAGCACGTTTCAGTAACTGGTTGTCGGAGAATTTGTATTAACTTATCGGTGAAATCCAAATTATCACATAAATACTGCTTTGTGCATATTTGTTATCACTGTCATTTCTAAGTTGGTTTATTTTCTTTTTTCTACAGGCCTCGTTTACTCGAGCTAAGAAATGGGTACAAGAACTTCAGGCCCAAGGTAAATTTCACGCTATTTCTTCTACCTTTTTCTTGTCATCAGCTGGTTACATGGAGTTTAAGCAATGCCTTAAATTCATTACCGTAGGCAATACGAGCTGCATTATGGCCCTTGCTGGGAACAAAGCTGATCTACTAGATTCTAGACAAGTGTCCATAGAGGTATGTATATTTCTCCTGTTCTCTAATTTGATTGCATAATTCAATATCTGTATGGATCAACACAGGTTTTATATGCAAAGTAGATGTAGAGTAACCAACCTTTTTTATATCAATTACTTATATCTGGCATCGGCTGATGTAATTGGTGTATTTCATTAATCTCAATATGATGTTTTCAGGAAGCCCAAGCTTATGCTCAGGACAATGGTCTTTTCTTCATCGAAACTTCAGCAAAAACTGCAACAAATGTCAATGACATATTTCATGAAATTGGTAAGCTCTTTTTAGACTATGATGTGTGCACGCGCGTATGCAAGTATGTATATTTAAGTGATAAATTTATACAGTTTCGATAGCATCCACCTCCTATCTCGCATACAGTTATTTTTGGATTTTGATCAGTTCAGCCTTCTTTTCTGCAATAATAACAAATTTAGGCTAAGTACAGAAATAGATCATCTTTGGCCAAGTTACCGCTAAGTCAGTAATTGGTTTTGGAGCATCTCAAACCACATGAATGCATTTTTTTCCCCTTTTTTATTTTTACTTTTGTTAATTAACATTGGAGTAATTTGAAATTTTACTAGCGCTCACGTGTGTATGTTGTATACACATGAAATTGGTATTGCTGCGATTTATAATCATGACAAGCCAAATCGCTGACTTAGTATGGTCAAAAGTGACATATTTTGTTAATTAGTGTTGAATTTGGGTTATATATTATTTATTTGGGAAAGAGGACTGAATTGATAGAAGTTCACTATTTATTTATGATGTTGAGCTTCTATTTTCTCCACGACGCCTACGGCTCATTTTCCTTTTTCATCGTGGTTTCCAAAAACCTGCTTTTATTTATTTGTATGACGAAAATATTGAAAACACTAATATCTCTAGACCATCAGTAATTTCTTGTAAACACAAACAAATTTTGATCCATTATTGTTTGTTAATATAATCATCCTGTAATAGATGCTAGAGTAAACACCTATTATTATTGCATGCACTGGTTAAATTTTTTTGATTATGAATTAGAAAAATTAGCACAGCTTGATTAAAAAGGTTTTGTTATTGTCTAAGTTTGCAATTTTGGTTTATATTTTCAGCAAAGAGGTTGCTACTTCAAGCAAAACCATCAGAGAATCCCACTGGAATGGTCCTTACAGATGGAACTGCTCAAAGTAGTGCATCAACTGCTGCTTCATGCTGCTCTTAGATTATATTGCCAAGTTAGCTAAGATGCAATCTATTGTTCATTATCCTGAATTTTTATTTTCTTCTAGAACTACTGTTGTATACAACTGTATGCCGCCTTCTGAGATGCCTGTAACATGACTCTGTGTCGATGAATAAAATATATATATATATATATATATATATATATATATATATATATATATATATATATCTTGTAAATTGCTCAATAATGGAAGCGCTTCATTCACATTATCACGATTTAATAAACGGATTGATGAAAATAAAATTGGTTATAGGGTTCATGTGTTGAAATTTCCTGTGTTTAAAATCAGAAAATTTGCTTCTCTGGAATGGTCACAAGACCCACAACTAAAAATATATGGTCCTTTTCTAGCAAAGAGGGAAATAATAAGAACTTGTTGAAGTGTAAACTTTGGATGGACGGACGCTGCAGACGGTCTTGCCTATCATAGGGTTGGATATGCTGCAATTGCAAATGCAATCAAACTGTTTAATTATTATTTTTTATTCACAGTCCATCACCGCACAACCCCTCGCCAAGCAGTCCTTTAGGCCTTGATTGGTTTGTCAATTTTAGTTTTGAATTTTTCTAAAAAACATACACACGATGCATGTATCTCTGCAAAATAACCGATTTGGAAAACGACGTTCAACATATAAAATAGAAAACGAATTTATTTTGATTTTCGTGTTTTGAAAAATAAAAAATGAATGGTAAACAATTCATCCCCTCCGCCTCCCTTCCATTTTCTCCGCATCCCTCCAATGATCTAAAATTTTAAATTTCTCTTCCGTTATCTTCATTTTTTGTTATGGATGTTGAAAACGCAAAACACAAAATGAAATCAACTATGCCTTTAATTTCATGATGAATTTGTTATGTTAACAATGCATGGTGAACTTTTACCCCCGGGAAAAAAACTATTATAAGAAGTCAACAAATTCTAAGATAAACCATAAATGACAAATTCACAGTTACTAACTATTAAATATATAAAGAATACATTTTTTTTAAAGTGGTTCCATCATAACCAATTTACGATTTTAACAACTATCTTATATTATTTCACTATAAATCAAAGTATAAGATAGGTGCAATTAAAAGTACAAGATTATTCCAATGCAACAACTAATTAACAAATAATCTTTCCAAGAACAAACAATTTGATGAAAAGATTATATCTTGGAAAAATGCAAATTCAATTTGACTAAATAAAGTGGGTTTCTACATCAATAAGTTTGAATTTTCCTATGCTTATTGTTATTTGGAGACGATGGAGATTATATTAATTACGTTAACTTAAGTCCTAGATTAGAAGACAGAAAGAAAAAACAAACTTGTGCTTAAGTGGACGATACGTCACATTAGATAACGTACAAAAATGGGTTGTGATAATCGCACCATTTTTGAGTTAGGTTGCGTTTGTTTTTTTCAAAAAAAGTTCTTAATGAAAGTTCTGAAATATTAATCACAACTTCCATCGTTTGTTTTAAAAACTTTTTTGAAGCTGCTTATTTAGAAATAAGTATTCAACACTTTCTTATTACTGATTATCAGTTCCGAAACTGAATAATATATACACACACATGCATACATATACATACATATATATATACATACATACTATATATATATATATATTGTTGGTAATAAAATTAGGTCAAGATAATTTGTAATACTTGAGTAGTGTTATACAGCTAGCTAAGTATGTTGATCACAAATTGATGGATGTTAACTTCACACTCTTGAGATGCCATCATGCAATTTTTTTATTGTCTAAATCATTTCATACAAAGTTACAACTCATGGTCGGCGTTGGCAGTCATTAATGTCATCTACTCAAGCTTTCTTTTTACAGGATGAAAAAAATGAAAATGAAGAAGAAGATCCAATCAGAAAATTCGTCCCCTTTTTTGGGAGGGAGGTACCCTTGTATTTATAGAGGATTCCAGCTGTTGGATTGGCACCATATATCTTTTAGCACGAATGGTGGATTGTGATTTTTTTAGGAAAAGATGGCATCGTAGGAAGATTGATACATGATTGCTTCAAGGAACTTTTGACGAAGGCTCTTGTTATATTGCTTCGCGATAGCTTTAATTGTTTTTTCATCACAAAGGCCTTATGAAACTTTCCGCGATGGTACTTTTACTTCATCGAGTGGTTGCTTCCATAAATATGTTGCGACGGTTTAACTTTCAATATCTAAAACTATCACATAGGAGCTCTCAGCAAATTATCTTAAAAAATCATTGCGATAGGTTAGAAAGGAAACTTCCTTAGTGGTGGCTCCTTGAAAGACTCTTAGCGACATATTTATGGATGACTCTTGGCGGTGGCTCTTTGGAAGATTCCTAGCGATGGCTCTTTGAAGGACTTCTAGTGATAGCTCTTTGGAAGGCTTCTAGCGATGGCTCTTGTTTACTATTTGAAGATTGCCAACGACGGCTAAGTATAACTTCTTGCGATAGCTTTATAAGGCCTTCTACAATAATCTTCATGAGGCTCTTCGCGACAACTCAATTTTTCCATTTGGAGATAGATCGCGAAAGTCTGGTTGAATTCCTCGTGATGATTTTCTTACTTGTCAAGCGACTGCTTCAAGACCTATCGCGATGACTTTATTCTTTTGTGTAATATTACCACTTAGGAGCTTTTTGTAGATTGCTTTCTAACTCCTCACGATGGCTTATATGGGATTAACTGTGATACTTTATGGATCTTTTTATTGATAGCTTTGTTTTAACTCTTGAGGATTAGCACGCGATGACCCTCATAAGTGGTCTCGTGATGGCTTCGTTTGCCAACGATGGCTCCACTTATTCATGATAATCCCATACATGAAGACTTTATGATGTGCAAGGGCTTCAACCATATGCAATGGCATAGATTGTGCCCGATGGCTTCCATTCACATATGAGGACTTCAAATAAGGCATGACTTCAAACTTGTTCTTGAATTTTGTGTGTAACACTTGCACCCCGGTATGAAAAGTCTCTTTCGCTTTACCTTAAGCGAACTTGTTCTTACATTGTTCTTTTCCCAATCACCATTTCTCGATGCTTTACTCTTCATTGCTAATTGCTTGTGCTACTCCATCTTGCTCTTTAACATAATGATTTCTTTATAAAGTATATCATCACCTTGTTTGGAAATTATTTGAAGTAAAAATTGAATACACACACACACACACACACACTTAATAAAGTAAGATTGTTTGAAAAATGGATTTTTGTAAGTGAGGAAATTTATTTGGAATCATTTGAAAGCAGCTTTTATTAGAGTAAACCGGTGCTGTGATAAAACAAAATCTTCCAGGGATTTCAGAAAATGTTTTTTACCCTTTCCCGTTCTGAGCTTTATTGAATCTGGAATCAGCTGATTACACTTCTTTTTTATGGTTGTTTCCATAGAATCTACGTGATCATAGAATTTTTATTAGTCATCTTCTTCGGGTTGATGCTTTGACCAGGCCTGATGGTGGCATCAAAGGCTTTATTGACCATCACTCTTCGGATGGTTGTTTTGGTCAGACCTGAGGCGGGGCCAAAAGCTTTTTGTCCATTTGCCTTAGATGGGTGCTTTGACCAGGCCCGGAGGCGGGATCAAAGGTTTAGTCGACCATCATTCTTTGGATGGTTGCTTTTGCTAGACCCGAAGGCAGGACCAGTGGCTTTCTGTCCATCTTACTCAAATGGGTACTTTGACCAAGCCCGGTGGTGAGATCAAATACTTAATTAATCCTTATTCTTTGGATGGTTGCTTTAGCTAAATCCGAAGGTGGGACCAAAGACTTTCCATGGATCTCCCTTGGATGGGTGCTTTGACCAGGCTCGAGGGCAGGATCAAAAGCTTAATTGACCATTGCTCTTTGGATGGTTGCATTGGCTATGCCTAAAGGTGGGACTAAAGGCTTCCCGTCCTCTTTCGGATGTAAAAGATGCCTCTGTTCAACAAATCTTACAAACCTCGCCAGGTCGAAAGTTAAGTTTTAACGCGTGCACTTTACCCCCATGGGAAATAATTTTAGATGGGATTATTTTTCATCTGATAAGTCATTCTAGATAGTTTGCTTTATTCATTTATTGTCGTGAAACATAGCCTCAAATGTTCGACATTCCAGGTCTTCGGTATCACATTTCCATCGGTTTAACTTAATCGGTATTTTCTTGGCGGGATTACTTCGTGGATGACAAGTGGACCTTCCCAATTTGGTCCAAGGGGGCCGTCTCTGGGGTCCTTTGTATTTGCTATTATTTTCCTCAAAACTAAATCTCCCTTCTTGAATGTTCTTTCTTTTATTTTCGAGTTATAATACTTTGTGATCCTGCGTTGATACTCTGCGATACGAATAGCGCTTGATCCCTCAACTCGTTAAGCAAGTCAAGTGATTCCTTTTTCATTTCTTGATTTGTCTCATAGGTATAAGAAATTCTTCAATGCGATAGGACTTTGACCTCAACTGTTAACTTCGCCTCAAATCCATATGTTAAGAAGTATGGTGTGTGTCTAGTAGCAATTTTTCCTGATGTTTGGTATGACCATAAATAAGATGAAGTTCATCTACTCAATTCCCTTTGGCTTTTCCTAATCGTTTCTTCAAAACATTCTTTATTGTTTTGTTTGCTGCTTCTACTACTGCATTGGTCTCTAGTGAGCTACTGACAAAATATTTTTTGTGATTCCGTTCTTTTCATAAAAGCGAGTGAACTCCTTGCTTTCAAATTGGGTTCCATTGTCAGAAATAATCTTGTTTAGGAGTCCAAATCTTGTCACTGTGTTCTTGATAACAAACTTTAGAACCTTTCTGTGGTTATGTTAGACAGGGGTTTAGCTTCCACCCACTTGGTAAAATAATATATTGCTACCATGATAAATTTTGCTCCTCCTATTGATACCGGGTGGGGTCCGATCAAATCAATTCTCGACACTTCAAAGGGCCATGGCCTGGAAATGGTAGCTAAGTTGCTCGGAGGGAGTCATGGAATTTTAGAGAATTTTTGTCATTTGTCGCATCTTTTGACATATTTCATGGCCTCTTCTTTCATCCAGGGCCAATAATACCATTGTCTCATTACATTTTTGGCCAATATTATCCGATTGGAATGTTCTCCACAAAATCTTTCATGTGGTTCCATCAGCAATCTCATACTTATTTTAGGTGTGACACATCTTAAGTAAGGCATTGAATATCCTTTTCTATATGATACTCCGTCAACTATGGTGTATGAGGGGGCTTGATACCTTAGTTTTTGGGCCTTCTTCTTTTCGTTCGGTAAGATTCCCTTTTCAATATATCTGACCATAGGCGTCATCCAATTATCGACGTATGGATTTTCGTGGTTGCTTATCCTTTCTGGATCACCACTTACTTAAGGATTTTCCTCATTATCTAATTACAAATGGACTTGAGATCTGGTTAGGACCAAAGTTTCTTTAGCTAGTTCTTCTTTCTCGTCCTTGATACTTGGATTCGATTGAAAGCCAACGGGTATGATTTTGACTTCTGGTGCACTTCGGGAACTTGCTAGCTTTGGCAAAGAATCTACTTACGCATTCCTTTCCCTTAGTATTTGATGTATGGAGAAATCCTCAAAATGAACCAACATCTCATGGATTCTTTTGACATATTGGGCCAATTGAATGTCTTTAGTTTGGAATGTCTTATTTAGTTAGCGTACCATTAATTGTGAATCACTGAATATCTCTATCCTGAGAATTTTGAGTTGTAGTGCCAAGTTTAACCCTAAAATCATTGATTCGTATTCCACTACATTATTGGTTGCTGGAAAACCCAATTCATAGCATAGTGGAGTCTGTGTCCATCAGGGGTAATTACAACATATCCTTCCCTACGCCTTGTTCGTTGGATGCACCATCGACGTATAACTTCCATTTCGGTTCGAGTTTCTTTTCTTTCTCTGATTGCTCCTTGATGAATCATGTGCACTTTGTGACAAAGTCTACTAAAGTATGTCCTTTGATTGACGTCTTGGGTAGGTATTCAATATTTTACTGGCTCAACTCCATTCCTTATTTTGTCAATCTTATTGATACTTCAGGTTTACTTAGAATTTGCCTTAATGGACAGGTAGTTAGAAGCTTGATTGGATGAGCTTAAAAATAAGACCTTAGCTTCCGTGCCGACAACAACAAACAATTTGCTAACTTTTCTATCATCGACTACCTGGTTTCGGCATCTTTTAATCTTCTACTTGCATAATAAACTAGGAATTGGATTCCATCTTCTTCCCTTATCACACCGAGCTGATGGCATGTTCTGATACAGCTATATAGAGGAACAAGTCTTCTCCTTCTACAGGTCTCGAAAGTATCGATGGTGATTCTAAATGATTTTTCAACTTCTGAAAAGCTTTCTGCATTCCTTTATGTAACGACCCAGAATTTTGAACAAATTAAATTGAGAATATTTAATTAATTTTAAATATTTGAACGATGATTTAATTTGAATCCCCGATATAACTTTGAATTTGACGATTAAATTATATAATTTAATATATTGAGAGTTGAATAAAAATTTGAATCTTCAAATTTAAGCTGAAGAAAAATATTTCGAAAGCTTTTAAATTTCGTATTGATAATTCTAAAGATAACAGAAACTTCATAATTTAATTTCAGACTGTTTTGTTCAGTTCTGGAATTTATATCGTCTGAATCGATATTTAAAATACAGCGTTCCGGGGCACAGTCTCGGAATTCGACGAAACCAGTTCCATTGGGTCCGTAATATCGTATTATTACCGGGTTTCAAATTTCGTATTTATCAGAGTTGTTTTGTGACCGTATGGTTAGAAAACGCGTTGACATTTTAAAACGAATTCAATTTAAAATTTAAATTTAAATTTGTAACGTCTGCACGTTCGTCCCTTTAATCACGCGCTTGAACCACGCCTGAGATCAAGGAACGATATCGTGTAACCCATACCCCCCTACCAATTTTAAATATCCCTCTTCATTTCTTTTTTTTGTTCGATCAAAAGAAATCGCAGAAAAAAAATAATGGCTGAAGCCCCTTTTATTCTCGTTCTCATCCTCGTTTCATTTATTCCAATTCGTTTTGCTTCAAAGAAAAAAATAGCAGACCGAAGGAATTTAAAATCAAAATGAAATTTAAAAACATCGAACCACCCTCCCTCTTTCTCTCGAGTCCACGAAGTCGAAACCAAATCGACAAATTGCCTGGCGTTCGTGCGAGGTCAGATCGTGACAGTGGGATTAGCCACGTTTTGAATCGCGCGATCGATGCGACGCCTAGAGGGTTGAGTCTCATCACGTTTCGCTGGAGGATGGGTTGTGGGTTCGCCAGTAGCGCAGTAGCAGGTGGCACGCTAGCTCGTAGGGACGTGAGGCGGTGGGTAGGATTGTTGCAAGTGAAGGCTGGAGGCATTCTCGGTGGAGCGGTGATGTCAGGAGTGGAGTTCGCGTACACCTCGACTGGCGATGGCAGAGGTCGCGATCGAGTATCGCGTGCTCGCGAGTTCAGGAATTGGAAGTTCGAGCTGGGCACGCGCGTTTGGTGGAAGCAGAGATGTGTGGTAGGGTTTAGCTAGGGCGGCAGTGAGGGGTTGTTCGACGAAGTGGTGCCACGTTCGTTTGTGAAGTCAGGAGGGATTGTCGATCGATTTTGGAAGTTCGACTGGGTTCAAACTCGCGTTCAATTTGTCAGATGGGGGATGGCGATTTTGAGGTATTTTCTATTTTTATTTCTCCTATCTAACTTAATCTATATATATATCTATATATAAACAGAAAAGAATATATATATATATTGATTTGGAAGTTCAACAGAAATTTTAAAATGTGGAAATTTTGGAAATCTATAAATAATTTTAAGTATACAGGAGTTTCAAAATGAGAAAAATGAATTAATAAACGTATATGCATTTCGATTTACTTGTTTGATTTTAAAAATAAAATATATTATGGAAGTAGTTTTGTTTAGTTGTTAAAAGGATATTTTATTAAAAAGGAAATTTTAATTAATTCGAATATTAATGAATTTATTTAAATTTGTTAGTTACCAAATTAATTTTTAAATAAAAAATTAGTTAAAATAAAATTTGGTTAAGTAAATGAATAGAACGATAATTTAGGTGTTCAGTTTATTCGAATATTAATAAATGTATAATTATTTATATAAGGTTTAATATCAAGAAAACAAGTCAAGATGGAAATTGGATGGCAAATTAAAAGCTAAGGTGAGATTTTTCTCACTCAAAATTAATTGCAGTTTTTGACTGATTGATTGCTATTGGATGTGATATTAGATATGATAGGATATATCTATTATATATATAGCAATATATACATATTGGCATATGTATATATTGGATTGATGATTTCCCGCCTCGTATAGCGGATGAGACCCTATTGCGCCGTTAGTAAGCGGATTTTTATAAAACCCATATACCGCGATAATTCCGTACTGGAGCGGAATTGGTATTGTGCTAACGTCTTTGGATGCAGGAAAACAGGTTGGAGGGATCCAACTGGACCCCTCATATTGATTGAATTTATTTATACTGTGATATGAATCGGTGAATGATTTTATTGATCATATTGATGCCTGGAAATGGTTCGAAAGCTAAAATTTAGCTGAATGGATGTTTGATATCATTGGATTCCAAAAATAAACGAAATTGAATTTTTGAAATCAAAATAGAAATTTTTAAGTAAATAAATTTTTAGAAATTGAATAAATTCGAAGAAAAGAATTTAAAAGTATAAAAGCTGATTTTTATAATCTTATTGAATAAATTCCAGAATAAAGTGAAAATGCTAAATAAATGGATTTCATAAAACAGTGATTATAAATTGAAGAATTTAATTTAAATTTGGATTTTTAAATAGATTGAAAGAAATAAAGAAATTTATTTTCTTTAAAAGGAATTTATTTAAAAAGAAATAAGTGGGAAGTCTAATTAGAAATTTAATTGGCAAATTGAAACGAATTTGGAAAAAGAATGAAATTTATAGATGTATAAATTGTGAAGTTAAAAAGAATGAAATTTATAGATGTATAAATTGTGAAGTTAAAAAGAATGAAATTTATAGATGTATAAATTGTGAAGTTAAAAAGAATGAAATTTATAGATGTATAAACTGTGAAGTTAAAAAGAATGAAATTTATAGATGTATAAATTGTGAAGTTAAAAAGAATGAAATTTATAGATGTATAAATTGTGAAGTTAAAAAGAATGAAATTTATAGATGTATAAATCGGGAAGTTAAAATGAATGAAATTGTAGAATAGAAGATTTATAAGAAATTAACTTATAGATTGGATTTTTGCCTTCAAATGAAATATTGATCAAATTTGTTAATAAAGGAGATTTACAAATCGAAGTTGTTATAAAGTAGGAATAGAATTTATAAACGTTGTTTTATAAATTCGAAATCAATTGAATTTGATAAATTTAAATATAGAAGGTTATTAAAGTAGATATATATTCGCGATTTTGGATAGCGAATTTCTATTGAAATGAAATTGTGTAGAAATGATTGGAATTGGGTTAAATGAAGTATATTCACGATTTTGGAAAGTGAATATATTTTTAAGTGAAAATGGTTATGTTTGGGAAAGCGATATTTTAAATGAAGTTAATTGTTTTAAAAGATGTTTTAAAACATGTTAAATATCGAAACCATATATTTCAACATTTATTGTTGAAATAGACGATTTCGAAAAATAAGGAAATGGCGGACTATAACACTGTTGTTATAGTAAATGATTTCCAAAAGGAAATGTTTTATATAGTATTGGGATTTACATATCTATCTTAAAATTCGAATCCCTATACTAGTGATTTTGAGTCGTTCGTAACGATGTTTTACGTAACATTCGTTTTGACTCAAATAAATGTGCTTAAGAGAATGTTTTCCTTAAAAGAATGAATATATACTTAATTTGATTTAAGTATATCGAATATTTTCAAACGTTGAAAATAAATGATTTGTGAAACACTTATTTTTAAATAAGTGTGGAAATGCTTTTCCAATATGAAATGAACTGTTTTGAGATTTTATCTTCAAAGATAAAAAGAAATGTGGGAATTGATTTGAAATTGTTTTCAAACGGTTAAGTGTGGAAATTTTTATATCTCGTAAAGATATTTTTGAAGAATAAATAATTTGGGAAAATTATTTGGAATCTGATGATGTTGCGCATCTTTATTGATAGTTAAATAACCGACTATCAATAATTACCTTGAATGGTATTTGTTGTGAATTGGATGAATTTGAATGCCACACTTATTTTTGAATAATCGCTCACTATTCGGGTTAGCCGGGAAAGGACCATGGGGTCGTATAACCCATTCCGAATATGTGATACGTCGTTATGAATTGCATTCGAAGACCGGTGTTGAAGACCGGATATTTTTGAAAACGGAAGGATTACCGTCGAGTTACTCTACATCGGCTGATCTCCGGTTTAGAGGTTTTATCACCCTTAGTGACGGGAAGTCCCGACGTGATTGAAAATTATCCGGAAATGCAAGGGCTTCGTGAGAAGTGCCTTCGGTTCTGTTCGATCCCGGAACAAACTTGTATGGATTGTGTGTCTGACGTTACAATTTGAGATATAAAGCTGATTTCTTTCAAATACATTTCTGTTGGTGGCGGAGAATTTATTCTCTTAGCTTAACACCCTTCTCTGAGACGTACGAGCTCAGAGGTTATGTAGTTGAAATTCATCAGCGATATATCCCAATTTGGTAACGTGGCATACTGAGTGTTGCTGTGAAATGATCAGTGTTTGATCATTTGCGATATGATCATTTGTTTGATCTTATATCTTTGTGATCATAGGTTGATCATTTTGTTTGACCCGAAGCAGGGCTTTTTGAGAAAGCGTAGCTTTGTGGACGAGACTTCGTCGAGCCTCACACCCCGGAAATGGTCGAAACAGGAAGAATGCGGCAAGGTTCTAGGGAGTAGCGCCCCTTAGTGTATGTCATTCCTTCTGGATAGAGGTGGTATCATGGTATGGAGCCCAGATACTTAACCTATGTGGTTGCTGCATTATTATCTATGTGGTTTGTTGGAAATCGGGGATCCTCGGGAAGATCGGTTACGATCGGGGGATGGCATACGCGTGTCAGTAGTTACCTATTTTTGCAGAGGTAACCCGGCCTTGTGTTGGCAGAGATCCGGTTAGGTTCTCGGGTCGTCTATTCCAGGGACGTACCCATCGTGGATAGGAAGTTCCTTAGCCTGACCATTTGTTGGAAATCCAAAGAAACAATACGACACTTGTATGGTATTAGTTGTAGAACCTGCCATTCACTTATGGTGGTCACCACTGTTTGGATGGTAGCTATAGTAGGCATAGTTCGGAATGTCTATGCTGGCTAAGATTTATATTCTACTTTCGAAATGTTTTCTACACTATGCACTAATAATAATATCAAAAAGAATTTGATTTTGCGTAGTAAGCATCTTTGATTATCATAAGAAGAAATCTCCTCCAATTCTGCGTTTGCATTGTGTGTGTGGTGGGAGGTCTTATGGTAGTTTCATTTTCCAAAAGCATTTCGAATTGACTTAAAAATTATTTTGTTGTTATAAAGAATAACTGTTTTACGATCTCACACCAGTCACCATGACTGACTCGGAGTTTATTGTTTCCCTTCTAAACTCTGGGTGCCCACAAATTTCCACACGGGCAGTCTAGAGTTAGATTATCAGGATATTCTGGATATTCTGGAGCTTTAGAGATAAGCTGGAGGACGAGACGTAGTATTTGTATCTGATGAAATTTATTCCGCTGTGTATTTGGTATGAGGACAAGTTATATAACTGTCCATTGTTGTATATTGACTCTGATGATATGATGTGATGTAATGTAATAACAGATATAATTCTTTTGTTTTTAAATGATATTCATTTATCTATTATATATTGTTCCGCTGCGATATGTGAGATTCTGATATTGTTTTCTGTTTCTGTTTCTGTTTCTGCTCTTGTTCTGTTGTTGTTCTTCTTTCTTTCTCTTCTATCTTCTTCTACCTTTTTCTTCTTTCTTAAAACCATAACTTTTCGGGTTTCCGGCATTCGATGGCTCAACAGTCGATAAAGTGAGTATCGATGTTGAATTTTCAAAAGTCGAAAATTTTCGGGATGTTACAAAGTGGTATCGGAGCATATGGTTAAGCGACAACCCTGCTCTGTTGGGTGTTACTCATTAGAGATAGAGTCAGTAGTACTCTAGAATGAGTTGAGTGTAATAATAGATATGAGCGCGTATTTGTTATTGAATATAGAAATTGTTTTGTATTGTGTTGACTTATCGGTTGATTGTTTATAGATTCTGGTCGGTGCAGTCTAGCTAACTGTGTCGATAGGGGTTTCTAAACTCTTAAACAAGGTAAACCGACACAGTATTGTTTTAAATAGGGTAAATGAGATAATTTTGCCCAAAACTATTTTTGTATAGAAAAGAAATGATTTTTCTATGAATTATCATAGTATATGGATGTTTGGTTGTTAAGAAATAATAACATTGAATTATTATCATTGTTATATGAAATGGAATGAGAAATTAAAATAATAACCAAAGATTGAAGATAAATTCATATACAAATGAAATTTAAGAATGTAAATTATAAATGTGATTTGTAATTTGAAACGGAATTCCAGAGAAGTTTTGGAAATGTTTTGAAAAGAATTTGAAGATTTTGGAGATTTGGAAGTTTAAATCTTTTTGATTTGAAAATGGATTTCGAAGGTTTTGAAAAGTATTTTAGAGAGATAAAAGCTCTAAACTCTTTTCGGTCGCTGGAAAATAACTTCGATGATGACCGCGGCATCGTTGGTGTTCATTTTCGGGTTTCTAAAAGAGGAATTGCTGCCAAATTGTTTTAAAACGGAAGTTGTTTGAAAAATTTGAAATTTGTTTTAGAAATTCAAAGGATAATTTGAATTGTTTTCAAAAATGATTTTTGAAATGTTGAAAAAACTCTGGAATGCTATATGAATAGAATTTGTGAATATGAAATATTAATGTGATATATAGTTTGAAATAAAGTTCCAGAAAAATATTTGAAGATAAAATTCATAAAGGAACGAAATTAGTAATATGAATGTACAAATGACTTTATAAATCAAATTGTAAATAAGTCGAAGACTTATAAAGTATTTGAAATTCGATTGAAATGAGAATTCGAATTGAAAATGGATAAAATTTTGAATAAATAAATTGGAGTAGTAACAAATGAATTGGAATGAGAGTTCAAATTGAATGAAATAGATATATAACTTCAATAGTGAAGTAAAGATGATATAAGCAGTTAAATTGAAAATTTTGTAGTCAGAATTGCAAAATGGTTTGAATATGTAACTAGATATTATGGCTAGTAGGATATACAGGTGTAAAGGAATTGGGATTTTAATTTTGAAGAGAATTTGAATTGCTCGACAAAAGGTAAGTGTTTCAATTTGAATATGAGATTTGATGACTTATTTCTCTAGCCGCTTGGCTTTTTCTTTTTCTTTTTGGAATCTGAGAGTCCGTAGGGACGTTTTGTAGTCGTACCGTATTAGCCACGCAAAGGAGACGCTGGCGAAATTTTTCGAAAATTTCAAGTGTTAGAGAAATTTTGAGAAAATTTTGAAAGTTTGAAATTTGAATTTGAATTTAAAATTTGAATTTTGAAGTAAACAATGATGTTTGAAAACTATAGAAGGTTTGGAAATTTAGTTGAATGATAACGAATCTTTAGTAGAAAGATTTGTTTCAATAAATTGATAAAACTATTTGATTGTGAAAAATAGTAGACGAGTTAAGGACCATTTTTCCTAACTTGTAATTTCGGGATGAAATTCTTTTAAGGAGGGAAGTCTGTAACGACCCAGAATTTTGAACAAATTAAATTGAGAATATTTAATTAATTTTAAATATTTGAACGATGATTTAATTTGAATCCCCGATATAACTTTGAATTTGACGATTAAATTATATAATTTAATATATTGAGAGTTGAATAAAAATTTGAATCTTCAAATTTAAGCTGAAGAAAAATATTTCGAAAGCTTTTAAATTTCGTATTGATAATTCTAAAGATAACAGAAACTTCATAATTTAATTTCAGACTGTTTTGTTCAGTTCTGGAATTTATATCGTCTGAATCGATATTTAAAATACAGCGTTCCGGGGCACAGTCTTGGAATTCGACGAAACCAGTTCCATTGGGTCCGTAATATCGTATTATTACCGGGTTTCAAATTTCATATTTATCAGAGTTGTTTTGTGACCGTATGGTTAGAAAACGCGTTGACATTTTAAAACGAATTCAATTTAAAATTTAAATTTAAATTTGTAACGTCTGCACGTTCGTCCCTTTAATCACGCGCTTGAACCACGCCTGAGATCAAGGAACGATATCGTGTAACCCATACCCCCCTACCAATTTTAAATATCCCTCTTCATTTCTTTTTTTTGTTCGATCAAAAGAAATCGCAGAAACAAAATAATGGCTGAAGCCCCTTTTATTCTCGTTCTCATCCTCGTTTCATTTATTCCAATTCGTTTTGCTTCAAAGAAAAAAATAGCAGACCGAAGGAATTTAAAATCGAAATGAAATTTAAAAACATCGAACCACCCTCCCTCTTTCTCTCGAGTCCACGAAGTCGAAACCAAATCGACAAATTGCCTGGCGTTCGTGCGAGGTCAGATCGCGACAGTGGGATTAGCCACGTTTTGAATCGCGCGATCGATGCGACGCCTAGAGGGTTGAGTCTCATCACGTTTCGCTGGAGGATGGGTTGTGGGTTCGCCAGTAGCGCAGTAGCAGGTGGCACGCTAGCTCGTAGGGACGTGAGGCTGGAGGCATTCTCGGTGGAGCGGTGATGTCAGGAGTGGAGTTCGCTTACACCTCGACTGGCGATGGCAGAGGTCGCGATCGAGTATCGCGTGCTCGCGAGTTCAGGAATTGGAAGTTCGAGCTGGGCACGCGCGTTTGGTGGAAGCAGAGACGCGTGGTAGGGTTTAGCTAGGGCGGCAGTGAGGGGTTGTTCGACGAAGTGGTGCCGCGTTCGTTTGTGAAGTCAGGAGGGATTGTCGATCGATTTTGGAAGTTCGACTGGGTTCAAACTCGCGTTCAATTTGTCAGATGGGGGATGGCGATTTTGAGGTATTTTCTATTTTTATTTCTCCTATCTAACTTAATCTATATATATATCTATATATAAACAGAAAAGAATATATATATATATTGATTTGGAAGTTCAACAGAAATTTTAAAATGTGGAAATTTTGGAAATCTATAAATAATTTTAAGTATACAGGAGTTTCAAAATGAGAAAAATGAATTAATAAACGTATATGCATTTCGATTTACTTGTTTGATTTTAAAAATAAAATATATTATGGAAGTAGTTTTGTTTAGTTGTTAAAAGGATATTTTATTAAAAAGGAAATTTTAATTAATTCGAATATTAATGAATTTATTTAAATTTGTTAGTTACCAAATTAATTTTTAAATAAAAAATTAGTTAAAATAAAATTTGGTTAAGTAAATGAATAGAACGATAATTTAGGTGTTCAGTTTATTCGAATATTAATAAATGTATAATTATTTATATAAGGTTTAATATCAAGAAAACAAGTCAAGATGGAAATTGGATGGCAAATTAAAAGCTAAGGTGAGATTTTTCTCACTCAAAATTAATTGCAGTTTTTGACTGATTGATTGCTATTGGATGTGATATTAGATATGATAGGATATATCTATTATATATATAGCAATATATACATATTGGCATATGTATATATTGGATTGATGATTTCCCGCCTCGTATAGCGGATGAGACCCTATTGCGCCGTTAGTAAGCGGATTTTTATAAAACCCATATACCGCGATAATTCCATACTGGAGCGGAATTGGTATTGTGCTAACGTCTTTGGATGCAGGAAAACAGGTTGGAGGGATCCAACTGGACCCCTCATATTGATTGAATTTATTTATACTGTGATATGAATCGATGAATGATTTTATTGATCATATTGATGCCTGGAAATGGTTCGAAAGCTAAAATTTAGCTGAATGGATGTTTGATATCATTGGATTCCAAAAATAAACGAAATTGAATTTTTGAAATCAAAATAGAAATTTTTAAGTAAATAAATTTTTAGAAATTGAATAAATTCGAAGAAAAGAATTTAAAAGTATAAAAGCTGATTTTTATAATCTTATTGAATAAATTCCAGAATAAAGTGAAAATGCTAAATAAATGGATTTCATAAAACAGTGATTATAAATTGAAGAATTTAATTTAAATTTGGATTTTTAAATAGATTGAAAGAAATAAAGAAATTTATTTTCTTTAAAAGGAATTTATTTAAAAAGAAATAAGTGGGAAGTCTAATTAGAAATTTAATTGGCAAATTGAAACGAATTTGGAAAAAGAATGAAATTTATAGATGTATAAATTGTGAAGTTAAAAAGAATGAAATTTATAGATGTATAAATTGTGAAGTTAAAAAGAATGAAATTTATAGATGTATAAATTGTGAAGTTAAAAAGAATGAAATTTATAGATGTATAAATTGTGAAGTTAAAAAGAATGAAATTTATAGATGTATAAATTGTGAAGTTAAAAAGAATGAAATTTATAGATGTATAAATCGGGAAGTTAAAATGAATGAAATTGTAGAATAGAAGATTTATAAGAAATTAACTTATAGATTGGATTTTTGCCTTCAAATGAAATATTGATCAAATTTGTTAATAAAGGAGATTTACAAATCGAAGTTGTTATAAAGTAGGAATAGAATTTATAAACGTTGTTTTATAAATTCGAAATCAATTGAATTTGATAAATTTAAATATAGAAGGTTATTAAAGTAGATATATATTCGCGATTTTGGATAGCGAATTTCTATTGAAATGAAATTGTGTAGAAATGATTGGAATTGGGTTAAATGAAGTATATTCACGATTTTGGAAAGTGAATATATTTTTAAGTGAAAATGGTTATGTTTGGGAAAGCGATATTTTAAATGAAGTTAATTGTTTTAAAAGATGTTTTAAAACATGTTAAATATCGAAACCATATATTTCAACATTTATTGTTGAAATAGACGATTTCGAAAAATAAGGAAATGGCGGACTATAACACTGTTGTTATAGTAAATGATTTCCAAAAGGAAATGTTTTATATAGTATTGGGATTTACATATCTATCTTAAAATTCGAATCCCTATACTAGTGATTTTGAGTCGTTCGTAACGATGTTTTACGTAACATTCGTTTTGACTCAAATAAATGTGCTTAAGAGAATGTTTTCCTTAAAAGAATGAATATATACTTAATTTGATTTAAGTATATCGAATATTTTCAAACGTTGAAAATAAATGATTTGTGAAACACTTATTTTTAAATAAGTGTGGAAATGCTTTTCCAATATGAAATGAACTGTTTTGAGATTTTATCTTCAAAGATAAAAAGAAATGTGGGAATTGATTTGAAATTGTTTTCAAACGGTTAAGTGTGGAAATTTTTATATCTCGTAAAGATATTTTTGAAGAATAAATAATTTGGGAAAATTATTTGGAATCTGATGATGTTGCGCATCTTTATTGATAGTTAAATAACCGACTATCAATAATTACCTTGAATGGTATTTGTTGTGAATTGGATGAATTTGAATGCCACACTTATTTTTGAATAATCGCTCACTATTCGGGTTAGCCGGGAAAGGACCATGGGGTCGTATAACCCATTCCGAATATGTGATACGTCGTTATGAATTGCATTCGAAGACCGGTGTTGAAGACCGGATATTTTTGAAAACGGAAGGATTACCGTCGAGTTACTCTACATCGGCTGATCTCCGGTTTAGAGGTTTTATCACCCTTAGTGACGGGAAGTCCCGACGTGATTGAAAATTATCCGGAAATGCAAGGGCTTCGTGAGAAGTGCCTTCGGTTCTGTTCGATCCCGGAACAGACTTGTATGGATTGTGTGTCTGACGTTACAATTTGAGATATAAAGCTGATTTCTTTCAAATACATTTCTGTTGGTGGCGGAGAATTTATTCTCTTAGCTTAACACCCTTCTCTAAGACGTACGAGCTCAGAGGTTATGTAGTTGAAATTCATCAGCGATATATCCCAATTTGGTAACGTGGCATACTGAGTGTTGCTGTGAAATGATCAGTGTTTGATCATTTGCGATATGATCATTTGTTTGATCTTATATCTTTGTGATCATAGGTTGATCATTTTGTTTGACCCGAAGCAGGGCTTTTTGAGAAAGCGTAGCTTTGTGGACGAGACTTCGTCGAGCCTCACACCCCGGAAATGGTCGAAACAGGAAGAATGCGGCAAGGTTCTAGGGAGTAGCGCCCCTTAGTGTATGTCATTCCTTCTGGATAGAGGTGGTATCATGGTATGGAGCCCGGATACTTAACCTATGTGGTTGCTGCATTATTATCTATGTGGTTTGTTGGAAATCGGGGATCCTCGGGAAGATCGGTTACGATCGGGGGATGGCATACGCGTGTCAGTAGTTACCTATTTTTGCAGAGGTAACCCGGCCTTGTGTTGGCAGAGATCCGGTTAGGTTCTCGGGTCGTCTATTCCAGGGACGTACCCATCGTGGATAGGAAGTTCCTTAGCCTGACCATTTGTTGGAAATCCAAAGAAACAATACGACACTTGTACGGTATTAGTTGTAGAACCTGCCATTCACTTATGGTGGTGTGACGCCCCACCTCTATACCCACGCTAACCAAGAACACTACGGTGTAGTGCTGTCAATTAGCACGGAGAATAAGGCTGTTGAGGAGCGACCATCCGTGTAACTTCTTTGTGCGAGCACCGATATGGCAGATAGAATAGAATGCATGTCTTTTAAAGAGGAAATCCGACATACCGATACAAACACAAAGCTATCACACGGTGGCTATATATAATCTTCGGAAACAAATATAGAAATAAACATAACACAAATCAGTCACAGACAATTCATATCACAAAGGCGGAAATAGATATGAATAAATAACACCCATGAAAGTGTACATCGGAGTAGTGGTCAAATAAGATCCACAATAACACAAAAGAATAAGTACAAGTGCAAGACAATAGAATATGTATACATCAAGGGGTCTAATCTTAAATGTATACAACAAAAACTACTAAACTAGAGTAGTTAGCCAAAAGTCAGATGATGGTTCCAGATAGGAAGTCATGAAGAAGCACCTGTAAAATCTCGGTCTGACCCGAGTATTATTTATAAGAAAATAATAAACGGATCAGTCTAGCTATAAATATCAGATAGAGTGATATAGAATAAGAGATATGACAAAAACGTATCATAACCATAATACCGTACTGTGATAAGTACATAATTGAAAATCAACAAGAGATTAATCAATATCACAAGAATTTTCTCAAAGATTAAAAAGAATGTCATATTCTCTATTTAATCCACCAAGCCACAATAAATGACATACATATTAATGCCAATTGTAAAAGTTGGTGAAACATTAAATTCAGAAATCAACACACGAAATCTAGAAGTCACAAAAAGGGGGAAGTCCGAGCACACGGACGAGAAGCTATCTCATGGAAGCTATCCATTTAATTTTTCGAACACACGGATGGCCCGAAAGGCAAGTCCGAACACACGGACGAGAAAGGCAAGTCCGAACACACGGACGAGAAAGGCAAGTCCGAACACACGGACGAGAAAGGCAAGTCCGAACACACGGACGAGAAAGGCAAGTCCGAACACACGGACGAGAAAGGCAAGTCCGAACACACGGACGAGAAAGGCAAGTCCGAACACACGGACGAGAAAGGCAAGTCCGAACACACGGACGAGAAAGGCAAGTCCGAACACACGGACGAGAAAGGCAAGTCCGAACACACGGACGAGAAAGGCAAGTCCGAACACACGGACGAGAAAGGCAAGTCCGAACACACGGACGAGAAAGGCAAGTCCGAACACACGGACGAGAAAGGCAAGTCCGAACACACGGACGAGAAAGGCAAGTCCGAACACACGGACGAGAAAGGCAAGTCCGAACACACGGACGAGAAAGGCAAGTCCGAACACACGGACGAGAAAGGCAAGTCCGAACACACGGACGAGAAACATCGCACATTGCTAGTCTAAATCATAAAAATGATCGTCATCGATCATAAAGAAGTGTCGATTACACTAAGCTAGTAAATATAAGAGTTTAGCTTCATGTCCCATAACCACTTGCTTAACTCAAATATTTACGAACAGATTGTAGATCTGCACTAGGAAATTGTCACAAGAGTTTCAATATGTGTGAATCGAAATCACACCAATGAGGTATAGACTAACCTTGAAGATAAAGAGATATGTGTGAATCGAAATCACACCAATGGTGTCTAGTCTAACCTCGCAAACAAAGAGACATCGCTCAATCGCTAGTCTAAATCACAAGAATGATCATCATGATCATAAGGAAGTGTCGATTACACTAAGCTAGTAAATATAAGAGTTTAGCTTCATGTCCCATAACCACTTGCTTAACTCAAATATTTACGAACAAATTGTAGATCTGCACTAGGAAATTGTCACAAGAGATTCAATCGAACAAGTCCATAAATTAACCGACGAAGTAAACGCAAGCGTTTCATACCACTTGTTTTGCTAAGCCGTTTAATTATATTTTCTCATACGAATGAGGTAAAGGTTTGTATGTACTAGTAGATTGGAAAACAGTTTTATAAACGAGTTTGATATTGAAAATAGAGTTGAAATCGTTTTGATGATAGAGTTTTGATATTTACTACTAGTATTGAAACCTTTATATTTTTTAAAGTGACAAGACATAGAAGTGATTGTAGAAACAATCAATTATAAAAGTTCACATTCGAAGACGTGAATAAAATCCAAAGAAATCAATTCCCAAAACCATCAAAGTAAGAAGTTCCGTTGAATGGTTTTCGGATAAGATTGCCTACGCAGAGTTATACGGGGTCTAACGACCTAAGGGTGATAGGGTCGAGCGACCTAACGAGATACCATCCTGAAAGAGGAGTCATCAAACTCGATAATAATTGATAACAATAAGTCGGATCGACAAAAATCGATAAACCTTGGTAATTTGCTCGAAAATAGGCAAATTCGGCAAAATCAGCCATTCAGACGTCTAAATATTTATGACAGACGTCTGAATTTAATCTCAGACGTCTGAATATTTATGACAGACGGCTCAGAGGTTAAAAATTGAAACAGAGAGTAGAAAACATTTTGAACTAAATTCAGACGTCTAAATATTTAGTGACAGACGTCTAAATTTTACCTCAGACGTCTGAATATTTATGACAGACGTCTAAATTTGGTGACAGACGTCTGAAATAAATTTCAGACGTCTGAATTTTCCTGCTAGGCAAAAATGAACAGCCTAGCTCTAAAATCGACGAATCCGAACCAAAATGCGATCGAACGAGCGATGAACACTAAGGGTTTACGCCAATCGGCAACCCAGTCTAATAGGCACTTCGATGCATCACCAAAAACATGTTCAAACATCCATAAAAGGATTTTCAAAGAATTAAACTCAAAACACTAAAAATTGGAATATTCACCAAATCAATCCAAACCAAGTGCAATTGCACAAGAATAAGTGTTAGGAATTCATACCTAACAATCGAAGATAAATATAGTTTAAGATGTGAGATAAAAATCTCACCTTTGAACCCAAACGAATGAAGAAGATGCTATGGAGCAATGGCAAGAGCAACTACCCTTCAATTCCAACTCAACAAGCTTGAATCAAAGCTTTAAAGAAGGACATTCCCAAAGTTAGGTTTAGGAATAAACTGAAATTGAAGAGAGAAAGAGTTGGAGAAGAAGGAGATGAAGCTTACCAATGGGTTCTCTTAGAATTTGGAGCTAGAACTTGATTTGAAGAAGAAACTAGGGTTTGGGAGTTTTAATTTCCCATCTCTCCCACCATTTTTGCTTTAGAACTGAGCAAGAGGAGGAAGTGAGAGTGAATGGGGAGGGATGGTTCAGTTTGGGGTTTAAGTTGGCAAAGGGGCTGAACCCAAAACCAAACCCAAAGTGCAAATGGTCAAATTTTTGACTAGCTCCAAACATATCGAAGCTTACACTCAAAAAGATCGCAAACGACGTTTTGAACTCAATGCAGGAGGTCTCGAGTCCTAATTCAACTGTTTGCAAAAAGTAGCTTTTCGGACTACAATCCGACGAACGATGAAATATTTAAATAAAATATTTAAATATAAAATCGACAAATATGCGGGTTGTTACAGGTGGTCACCACTGTTTGGATGGTAGCTATAGTAGGCATAGTTCGGAATGTCTATGCTGGCTAAGATTTATATTCTACTTTCGAAATGTTTTCTACACTATGCACTAATAATAATATCAAAAAGAATTTGATTTTGCGTAGTAAGCATCTTTGATTATCATAAGAAGAAATCTCCTCCAATTCTGCGTTTGCATTGTGTGTGTGGTGGGAGGTCTTATGGTAGTTTCATTTTCCAAAAGCATTTCGAATTGACTTAAAAATTATTTTGTTGTTATAAAGAATAACTGTTTTACGATCTCACACCAGTCACCATGACTGACTCGGAGTTTATTGTTTCCCTTCTAAACTCTGGGTGCCCATAAATTTCCACACGGGCAGTCTAGAGTTAGATTATCAGGATATTCTGGATATTCTGGAGCTTTAGAGATAAGCTGGAGGACGAGACGTAGTATTTGTATCTAATGAAATTTATTCCGCTGTGTATTTGGTATGAGGACAAGTTATATAACTGTCCATTGTTGTATATTGACTCTGATGATATGATGTGATGTAATGTAATAACAGATATAATTCTTTTGTTTTTAAATGATATTCATTTATCTATTATATATTGTTCCGCTGCGATATGTGAGATTCTGATATTGTTTTCTGTTTCTGTTTCTGCTCTTGTTCTGTTGTTGTTCTTCTTTCTTTTTCTTCTATCTTCTTCTACCTTTTTCTTCTTTCTTAAAACCATAACTTTTCGGGTTTCCGGCATTCGATGGCTCAGCAGTCGATAAAGTGAGTATCGATGTTGAATTTTCAAAAGTCGAAATTTTTTGGGATGTTACACTTTATCCATTCGAAGGTCTTCTTTTACTTAATCATGTCGAAAAAAGGGATACACCTATCTGTTGCTTTGGACATAAATCGATTAAGGGCTACGACCCGTCCATTTAATCCCATCACTTCCTTTCGTGTTTTAGGTGGTGCCACGTCTTTAATAGCTTTGATCTGGTCTGGATTGATTTTGATTCCTCTAGCACTTAGAATATACCTTAAGAATTTTCTGGATTGGATTCCGAAGGAGCTTACAATTGATGCTAATGTACTGGCTAACATCAAATAAGTGTTGGAACTAGACCGACCCACAGCAGAAGTTATGAGTGAATTTGAATTTTTTTTCTTATTGGATCTATATTGGGCCTACAATATCTAATTCATTTAGAATATTTCTAAATATTATTTAAGTTTATAAATTTATATACATATGATAAATATGTATCGCATACATATATGTATGTATATGCATGTGTAACATGATATCCCGTACAAGGTACAACATGCCTGTATATAGATATTAGGATTTACATTGCAACGGATACGTTAGCTCATTCGATATGTATTATATGTTGTCCATATATATGTATGTATTTAAACTTGTTAATTATATAAATATTATAAATCTTTATATAAATAAATGTCTATGTTAATTTTGTTTAAATAATTTTATGTATATGAAAATATTTAAAATATATATTTATTTTTATTTTTATGAATATATATATAAATTTACATATATATATATAATATTATTAATATATATATGCATATTATTATAATATGTATTAAAATAATATATATATACACTCATAATATTTTATTTTATTTTTAAATTATGAACCAAATATATGTGTATATCTATAATGCACTACGCCATAAATGACCTTCTGCAACATTTTTGCAAGGTGTTGCCAGCTAAAATGTTGCGATAGATATAAAATTTTGGTCCTACTGCAACGTTGTATTTATGGTGTTACCTTAGTCATAAAAATGTGTTGCTCTAGCTAAAAAAGTGTAACACGATGCAACATTTTTATATAGTGTTGCTATAGATGTATTCAAATTAAAAAATTAATAAAATTAGCAATCCGCGTGAATACGATCCAACGGTCTACATTTAATCCGATTGTTAAATTGGATCACCGCTACAATTTGCTCCAGATTTTCGTTTTCCCGCTTTACTTTTCATATCATTTTCGTTCTCACCCCCAATTTCCAAATCCCTAATTTCCAAATCATATTTTCGTTTCTTTTTTTTTCTTCCAAATTTGCTGGTGGGTTCGCAATTTGATATATCCACTGTGATACGGTCGCATATATTTTCATATTTTAGATACCACGAGAACTAATCTGGATTCCAATATCGACGTCAGATTCGCCACAGACGATCTACAATAAGTCGCCATGGGTGCCGAGTGCAAATACGAGTCATCTCAAACGGCGTACATAAAGCTCGTTCTTCACTCTCTGGGTCACCGTTACTCCGCGGTCAACGGCCTTCTTGTGGGTCGCCTCGACGCTGCTGGCGATTCATCTCCAGCGATCGTTGAGGTTTCAGACGCCATTCCTCTTTCACACTCGAAAATCGGGCTCTTGCCTTCTCTTGAGCTCGCACTCAATTTGGTAAATTTGTGTTATTGGACATTCTTAGTTTTTTAATTTTTAATTTTTTAATTTTTAATTTTTTAATTTTAGGAATTTAGTCCCTTGGTCAGGTTTAATAATGGATCTGTGAAGTAGCAATTCGCTGAAATGCTTGAGTTTACTTTAGTTCTGATGGAAGTCACATATACCTTCCAGTACCGAATACCACTTCAAGGGACTTGTATTTGTCATACCAGTTTGTGAACGATAACAATAATAAACGGTTATAGAAAGATTAATACTTTAGGGGAAACTATATGTTATTTACATTGAATTTTAGAATGCAATGATTGCAGGTGGAGGAGCATTTTGGAGCAGATGGTTTGAGCATAGTAGGATACTATCATGCGAATGAAAGGGCTGGGGATTTGGAATTGGGTAACATTGCAAAAAGAACCGAGGATTACAATTTCAGATATTTTCCTCGAGCTGCAGTCCTTTTGGTGAATTCTTATTTTAATATTTTCTAAGACCCTTTTGTTTTGTTTGTGTTTTGGTTGTAATTGGATATTATTTTTCCAATTAGTTGGACATTGAGAAATTGAAGGAGCTTCCAAATAAGAAGGGACGAGATCCGGTGGTGCAGGTTAGTCTGTTTATTTTGCATGTTAATTTGACTGATGACTTAGTAATTTTGGTTGTTGCTCATGTACTTCATACAAGGTTGATCATTTTGCTTCTAGAAGCAAACAGACAGTGTAACCATTTTTATTTAATGCTTCTACTTCCTACTGCTAAATTTTGAAGTTGGTCTCTTTATTGTGTCAAATTAGAGCATTTGGTAAAAACCTTTTGTATGATATGATGATTCTTTCACAATGAGTTAGCAATCGACTTATGAGGCCTCAAACTATGTTGGATATTCATAGACATTAAAGTATATACCAAAGTAAGGATATCAAATGATATTTCGACTTGAGTAGCATAAGGTATGTGGAAATGTAGTGGTAAGTTCCATCTTGACATTACAAATGGCAGGTTAGCTGAAGAACATGTCTATGTTTCTCTTGTACATGCCTGATGCATTCACTGTTTTTGCTTGATGGGCTGCCTATGTGTACTGCTGTGTTTCTTGCACTGGCTTGTCTATATTTTGCTGAACCTGGTTCTTGTTTGTTTTGTTGGTTGCTTGGCCCTGAGTTGAATCCAGTCGATGACTCGGGTTTGACCTTGTGCCGTGTCCTTGTATCCATGTGTTGCATTCATGTTTGGCTTATGCACTTATGAAAAGAAACAACCCAAATACCTGAGGCAAATATTATAACAAAAATATTTTCATTTTCTGTTTGAGTTAAATATTATTTTCCAGATTACTGCTTTTGAATTATATGTGACAGGTATTGAAGACTGGACAGCTGGATACAAGCTTGAAGACAGAGTCAAATCAAATGTGCATGAGTGTATGAATGCATGAGCTGAAGACAGGTTTCAAAGAAGGCTCGATCTTCCAAAATCGGACTGCAGTGCCCCGGACCCCCGCCGGCGCTGCGCCCGGACCCGCTTCTCGGCTCGCCTTCGGCTCGGCATATATTTGTCAGTGTCGGTGTATGTATAAATTGAAACTGCATATGTAATGAGTGAACTGAGTGATGTAGTGAGGAATATCTGTATATGTGAATATCAGTGTTATATATCATTGAATTGTAAAATAGTGGAGTCAGGAATTTGTACTATTTCAAATGTTGAAATAAATATTTATTTAAATAAATTACTGTTTAAATATCAAATTCTGTGTAATAGCATTTTATTAAATAAATATTTATTTTTATTAAAAAATCAAATATGCTCTACATTGTGGGCCCCACAAATTCAAAAGTTCATATCTATAGCAACATTTTGGAATGTTGCTACAGATACCTATGGGTGTTGCCATAGACCCAAATAGGGTTCTATTGCAACAATATTACTTATGTTGCCTTAGATAGTCAAAATGTTGCCTTTGAGGTCTAAGGCAACGGCAAAAATTGCATCACCCTAAAAGTGTTGCCATAGACCTATGACAACATTTTTCGGGCCTGAGCCAACATTTTTTTGTGTTGCAGTAGGCCATTTATGGCGTAGTGATGATAGAATAATAATTTTTATTTTATTTTATAATACACACACACATACATAAACATATTTATAATAGTGGAAATTAGGTTGAAGGGCTTCTATTTTCAGGGTAATAAGTTTTAAGGACAACACTTCTAAATAGTTAGTTTTAAGGAAATTTACAGGATAATGGTAAATTCATTTATCCTTTTAAGTTATACAGGAAAATGATAAATCCTTTATCATTATTTCTGTATAACTGAAAATGATAAATTCTTTTTTCTTTTTCCTGTAAAATGTCCTTAAAACTAATTTTTCAGAAGTAGTGTTCTTAAAACTTATTACCATACACAAATAAGCCCTTGAAGTGAAAATCCCCTTTATAATATTTAAATATATATATATATATACATATATATATTAATTAATAAAATATTTTTTTTTACAATTTTAGATTGTAAGTACAACACAATAAATTTTATTATTAATTTTTATTATTTAAAATATATATTGATTGACTTTTTTACTCGAAAATAGATGAAATATTACAAAAATATATACGAAATATCTTATTCCAATTTTAAATTTCTAGAAAATCTTATATGATATTTTAAAGTTTGAAAAAAATTTCCAAATTTTTTTCGGTTAAAATCTATTTTTTATTAATTATTTTTCGGCCGTTAATTGAAATAATTTTTAAAAATAGAAAAATTGATTTTTTTTTTATTTTCATTTTCTTGCTGAGAGATTTTCTTTTGTTGAAATAATTTTATAATATTAAATAATAAAATATAATTATAAAAAATATTTTGTAGCTATTGAAAATTATTATTATTGTAAATATACATGTATAAAATTATACGATCAATTCTTACCATAGAATGATATTATAGTTAAATATGAACCATATATATACATAAATAAAAGGTATATGTGTATATATATATATATGAATAATATATTAATAAATTTAAAATTTGGTTGTACATGTCTGACATATACACAAAAAATAGTTTTTTAAGTGAATACATATATATAACCAATCTAGATTGTGACAACAGCAATACATATAAGAATCTCACCTAACTAATAATATAATAATAATAATATATAATGAAATATTAATCAGAAATTAAATGCTATAATATAATGAATAATACACTCGAGAACCAATGCCTTGTAGCACACCTTGTAATGATGAACTCTCTCCTTTTATAAGCTTTTCGATTCGGCAGACTGCCAATCCTTGAACCGTTGACATTTGATTATCGAATAGTAATTAATCTTGAATCGATTTGAGCTTGATATAATAGGGATCCTAAGGATTGAAGTCGGTCGGTAATAGAAGATAGGAATGATGACAAAAAGAGAGTCTTTTCAATTAGGGTTAGAGGTTTTAAATAGTGGATGGAAGGGAGAGAATAGTGGATCTCATCTCATGCCAGTTCTCTCTCAATCCGAGCCATCCAAAACCCCACAACCCTAACCTATTTGAGCCGCCCCTTTTCATCCTTATTTCAGTCGAAAATAGTCACCCATCATCATGGGCCAAGATCCCAATTAAGCCCATAGAAAATATTATTTAATTAAATCTAATTTAATCATTTATTGATATTGTATATCGATTGATATATTTATAACTATTATAAATATATTTATTCCTCAAATCATAATCAAAATTTTATAATTAATATTTTATAAATATTAATTAATTTAATTAATTTATAACAATTATAAACTAATTAAATTGTTTGGTCAAAAGAGAATTCATCATTTCAGTTGTGTGACTCATCAAGTGTAAATTTGGTTAGCGATTAATATCGAACTATTCGAATATTAACGTTCACACGTCACTTAGTAGGTGGTGTGACATTTTTGCTAAATTTATTACTTAATTGGTTTCGGTAAAATCCAATTTCACTTGTTAAGCATTACCCGATTGTGACTTTTATTTACACCAATTCTCTTCGTCAAAACTATTTCACTTTAGACTTATGGAATTTGGTAATGGTTAAAATTCCAATATCATTCATATTCGACTCTATAGTCCAAACACAAAGTCCTTGGTTCAATAATAACAATTATTATTAACTGAACTACTCTGGCCAGAGACTCTGACTTTGAGTGACTTGAGTTGACCATGATACTAACCCAATATAACCGAGAAGACGAATCTTCTCTTGAATAGTGCTTCACTTCCAATACTTCCACTTGACCCAACTATAGTCACTCGATGGATGCCATGCTATGATTTGACTATAATCAAAGCGGAGTTTTCATATTGAAGATCACAATATTCTCAAGTCGAGAGAACTGTGTAAATCAGTCACATTGATATTTTCTATTTAACTTTAGTTAAATCAACCAACAAAAAACTATTGAGTGGTTCATTCCATAATTATTCAATAACTGTCAGTACTTAACCCCTAGGTGTCCCCAACAGTCATGAGTAATACACCGCCTAACATTTAGAGAGCTTTACGTACTCTAGTCTCAACAGATACATTAATATCCAGTCTCGATGCATTTTGACTAGGAATGTTCAAAATGGTATACTTGTTTTCACTATGATAAATTAGTCACGGTTACAACACTTTATAACCATTTATGGATTTTCGATTAAATACACTTTTAATTAAATTAGATTATTAATATAACACATTATATCAAGTATATAATAGAAAGAAAATGCCTTTTATATCGATTGGTTATCGAGTTAGATATATGTAACAAATTACATAATTGCCTTTAGGGTATACCTCTAACTCTATCAATGAGGACCATGTAGAAGATTTGAGCGAGATGTTTGAGGTGTTAAGAAGGTATAAGATGAAATTAAATCCACAAAAGTGCTCCTTCGGAGTATAGAATTGAGCTGAAAACTCGTATGAGAATTGTTCCCATGAATAAATTATCATCTCTCTATAGTGTGATACCATTTGCCTGCTGCTCTAAAGAAAGTGGTCGGAAACAGTATGCAATGAACTATGCTTGGAGCATTGTACAAGTCCATTGGACTCTCGAACGCTATCAGATGGTCGTTCGGGTCAGTGGTGCCATCGTATCTAATAGATGAGATTTTGATATAAGAGGGTAATGGTATGACCATAATTATTTTAGTAAATGGTGCTCCTTTGAAGTTGTTATTGGCTTTAGGATTCATTATTCCTTTTCCTTTTAATTCATCCATGTTTTTAATCATCTTGTCCGCTAAATTTCTGCAATAAGCTTCTTCGTCCTTATAATTCTCACACTTTGGCTTATAATGCTTTTAGGAAGCGAAACTCGCAGATTGCGATCTTGAGCTTTTATCCGGCTTTTGATTAAGAGATTTTCTTCCTTTCTTTGTAGTCTCAAATTGCTTTTCCCATCATTCTTACTTTTAAGTTTGACTCCATTTCCTTATTGAGTAGATATTCAAGTTCCTCCTCCTCTGTTTCTTTTACTTCTTTTTGACGGTGGCTTTTGTGAAACCAATGCTTTAATGAGGTCGTGCATGACCTCAAATTTCCTTTTCATAGCTTGAAGATTATCCTTCTCTTTCGTTGTTTCCTTAGGTGTGGATGGTTGTCCTGCTTCTGCATTTCGCATATCAAAATAAGGGGTTACATTGTCTTTGAGTTGAACGTGGTGCACCACATTGTCTTATGGTCGGACTCTATCTTTCTTAGTTGACTTTCCTATTGTATAAATGCTATTGTTGATTGATTGATAAGGCCATGAGTCAGCTCTCAATGAAAGCATCACTTTGTATTAGTACTAAAATTAGGTCAAGATAATTTGTAATACTTGAGTAGCGTTATACAAAGAGCCAAGTATGTTGATCGCAAGTTGATGGATGTTAACTTCACACTCTTGAGATGTCATCATGCAATTTTCTTTGTTGTTTAAGTCCTTTCATATAAAGTTGCAAGTCATGGTCAGTGTTGGCGGCCATAAATGTCACCTACTCAAGCTTTATTTTTGTAAGATGGAAAAAAATGAAAATGAAGAAGATCCAATCAGAAAATTAGTCCATTTTAGGGGATGTCAATGTATTTATTGAGGATTCCAGCTGTTGGATTGGTGCCAGTGTCTCTTAGAGTACACAAACGGTGATTGTGATTTTTGTTAGGAAAAGCTGGCATCGCAGGAAGATTAACACATGATTTCTTCAAGGAACTTTTAGCAAAGGCTCCTATCATATTGCTTTGCGATAGCTTTAATTGTTTTTTCATCATGAAGGCCTTATGGAACTTTCCGCAACGATATTTTTACTTCATCTCTGGTTTCTTTGAGAAATATGTCGTGACGGTTTAACTTTCAATATCTAAATTTATCACATAGGATCTCTCAATAAATTATCTTATAAACTCCTTGCCATAGCTTAGAAAGAAAACTTCCTTAGTGGTAGCTCTTTGAAAGACTCTTAGCGACAGCTCTATAGATGACCCTTGGCGGTGACTGTTTGGAAGATTCCTAGTGATGACCCTTTGAAGCACTTCTAGTGATGGCTCTTTGGAAGACTTCTAGCGATGGCTCTTTGGAAGGCTTCTAGCGATGGCTCTGGTTTACTATTTGAAGATTGCTAGCGAGAACCTAAGTATAACTTCTCGCAATAGATTTATAAGGCCTTCTACAATAATCTTCATGAGGCTCTTCGCGACAACTCAATTTAGTCATTTGGAGATAGATCGTGAAGGTCTGGTTGGATTCCTTGTGATGGCTTTCTATCTTGTCAAGCGATTGCTTCAAGACCTATCGCAATGGCTTTATTCTTTTATGTGTAATATTGTCACTAATGAGCTTTTTTGTAGATTGCTTTCTAACTCTTCACGATGGCTTATATGGATTATTCACGATAACTTCATGCAATTTTTTTGATAGCTTTTTTAAACTCCTGAGGATTAGCATGCAATGATCCCCATAAATTGTCTCATGACGGCTTTGTTTTTCCAAAGATGGCTCTACTTATTCATGATGCTCCCATACACGAAGACTTTATGATGTGGAAGGGCTTTAACCATATATGACGGCTTAGATTGTGCACGATGGCCTCCATTCACATACGAGGACTTCAAATAGGGCACGATAACTTCAAACTTGTCCTTGAATTTTGTGTGTAACATACATGCATGCATACATACATACATACATAGATACATACATACATAAATATATATCGACACATATTTTTTGGATTTCTTAGAACAAACTAACAATTTACTGAGATTATTTTAATAGTTTAAATTTTAGATACATAAGTAGTTTAAATACATGGATTTAAATATAAAATATTAGGAAAGAATTGTATGGAGGGGTGGCGGGTTGTAATTAATTCTAGAAATGTTAAAATGTAAGTATTTGAAACGAAAACAGAATTTTACAATGTAGTGTATGATAGATTTATTGAGATAAATGAAAAATAATTAAGCTTTTTGTAATATTGATTATGTATATTTTTTATGTTATTTGATTTATATATCCTTACATTTGAATGAAAAACAATTTTACCACTTCTGTTGATATGATTATGGTATAAACATTGAAACTGTCATATTTCAAGATTTATTAAATGAATTAATAAATACATGTTCATTGAATTTATTCGAATAGTTTAAATTTAAGATTACATAATTAATTAAAATATATTGATTTAAATATACAATATTATGTAGTATTGAGCAGGGTTCCATAAATAATTATAGAAAATCCAAGATATAGGTAACTGACATATAAAAAAGAATTTTAGAATGCAATGCATGGTAAATATATTGATATAAATGAATTACAAATTAATTTCATAATTATTATTTATGTATGTGATTTATACTATGTGATAGATATATTTATATACCTAAACAATTTTTTTAATACCATTTTTTATAAATATAAGTATGTTACCAATATTGAAATTTTCGTATTTTTATGATTTATTATATAAATCAACAAATAATAGCTTTTGTATTTGTTTAAATAGTTTTAAGATTACATAATCAATTCTAATATACGGAAATGTAAAATATTAAAGGGGAACTAAGGCTAGTTTTATAAATGGTTATAGAAATTTTAAAATGAAGGTTTTGATGTATAAGAAATATAAATTTATAATGCATTATATGTTGAATATATTCGAATTATAAATTGAATCTATTATTATTATTATTTATGCATATACTTTATCTTCTATGACTTATGTATCTTTATTATAGTGAATAGACAATTTTACCATTTTTGTTAATACAAGTAAGGTGTACATATTAAAGTTTTTATATTTTCATAATTTAGTAGATAAATTAACGAATGTTAGTTAACTGGATTTATCTAATTAGTTTAAATTTAAGATTGCATAATTGTTTTAAATATATAGACTGAAACATGAAATATTAGGAGATTAGTGAGGTTTGTTTTATAAATAATTGCAATAATTTTAAATTTAGCTATTTAAAGTCAAAAGTATATTTTACAATTTAATGTACAATAAATTTATTGAGATAAATGAATCATGAATTAAATTTTTTATTATTGTTATGTGATTTATGCATTACAGTTGATTAAAAAAAATTAATTTTACCATTTTAGTTAGTAATAGCAGTGGTGTACATAATGAAATTTTCATTCTTTAGTATTTATTATAAATGTTAATAAATATTTGTTTATTGAATTTATTTGAATAGTTTAAATTTTGAATTGTATAATTAAGCTAAATATATGGACTTAAATATAAAATGTTAGAAGGTAATTAATGAATTATTTACAAATAATTATATACACATTTAAATGTATCCAGTGTTCTCCTCCAAATGGAGGATCACTCATTTTTCTTAAAAATCTTTTAAATTACATACTAGAATGTAAAATGATGAGAAAGGATTGGTAAAATAAGTATAAAATGATAAACTATAAAATATTTTATTAAGAAAGAATTAAGAAGAAAAGAGAAAACTCATAGGATCAACAAGAGAGCTTGAAATTCTTCTCCTTTACTACTAGTTAGTGGATTTGTTCCTTCTATACCCTTATTAATATTCATAAATTATAACAAATTCAAAGTTTAAAATTAACTGTAGATATTTAAAAAATTTAAAATTTTCAATCTGTAAACTTCAAACTCTTGACAATTTTAGATTTGAAAATTAAAATGTTTAAATTTTAGTTGTTTGAATTTAATAATTTAGAAATTAATTTTCTCTTAAAATCAAAAATTGTAAAATCTTGAAATCTAATTGTTAAACTAAAAGTTCCAATTTTTTTGAAATTAAGTGAAAAGATATTACTTTTGAAATTACAATTTTAAACATTAGAAATTCCATGCTAAATAATTTTGAAAATTTAATCTTCCAAAAAAAAATATTGTTTAACTTTTCTAGTATTCAAATCTTTAAAACTGTTTGCAATTTAAAACATTTTAAATTACCATTATTCTAAAAAAATAATTAAAATTTTAAATTTTAAATTCCTCCTTTTAATGTCATTATTTAAAAAACCAATTAACAAAGAGATAGTCCTTTTGCCAAAAGAAACATTTCTTAATTCTAATTAGAACTTTAAAAATGCAAACTAACAAGTAAGTGATTATTCAACATTCAGCATTCAGCAGTCAAAGAATTCAGAGTTCAACATTTGAAAAAAATACGGCTTTAGGAAGTGTGACGCCCCACCTCTATGCTCATAATAACAAAGAGTATTAAAAGAAATACTGTCTATTATTACGAAGAATAAGGCTGGATAGGAGCGACCATCCGTAGTTGACCTTACACTAATATTGGTTATCTCGATAGGAGTGGTATATATACTTTTTATTTTTCATCTATTATTTATTTACTCCCATCGACACACCCAATTATCAGTATAAAACAAACTACGATAGTTCATAATAGTTTAGGACATTAGATATAACAATAACACAGATAATATAAATGCGGAACACAGATAAAAACAAAAGTCTCATATATATATATATATCTGATGTCAGTTAATACATAGTTGACACGATACATATGATACAACTACAACTGTCGACTCTAGAAGTTATATATACAAGTACATTATCGACTAATATACATGAATACATATCATTCTCTACAACGACACGACTACTACAAAATGACTCTGACAACTTCAGAAGATATGAAAAGTCTTCAATCCCGAACAGCAACTCAAAGAAAGAAATCTACAACCTGAAATACTCGGGTCTGACCCGAGTATTACATTCAAAAGAAAATAATACCCAGGTCAGTCTAATTCAAACCAGTTTATTAGTGCACAGAAGCAATAATAATCAAATAGTCAAATAGACGACAATCCTAGAAATCTCGTATATCCAACTCTCGATACGAAAATTGGATAACGGCAGATATAACACTAAGCAGTGTAAATCAACAAATCAGCAATCCAGATCAATTTAAACAATTGAAATGTCAATTTAAAAACAACAGTGCTGATTGGCTGCAGTACACGCTAACGTGTACTGCCTCGCCAATACAGTCTATCAAATACTCAGAAGATCAATGAATCCAAAAGCCAACAAATCCCACTTAATTTAAAATGAACCATTTCTAAATACGCTTAATGAAACAGAAACAGATGGCATCAAATTAAATCAATTCTCGGTATGGCTGCAGTACACGCGCGCGTGCACTGCCTCGCCACTACCGTACGTCGAAACTGCAAAGGTCAAATCCGAGAGTTTAAGCCGGATTCAACTCAAGCATAAATTCAAATGAGATGGTCAAAACATAAAATTTAAGCCTCGACCATAGTTCAAACCAACTAACAGAAGACAGAAACTGCCACCTCTCTGACTAATCTATATAATTCAATACCCAGTCAGGTTCAAACATGGATATAAACACAACATAGCAATGTACAGGCTTCGAGATAGCACCACATGAATACAAGGGCAAGACTGCAAAGTGTACAGAAGTGCGGCACCGGTACAACATAATGCAACAATGGACAGGGTCGAGACTATGATCTAAACCATACGTAGATTGAAACAGGCAGTGGTCACAACCACCCAGAAATAGATAAGTGCAGACAAACTACATGAGTACCAAGCTTCGAGTCAAGCAATAGAAATGCAGACTCAACCATCAAATGCTCAAAACACTTGAATGACTCAAGTGATACAAATTATATGCTATGTGTACAGTAAAATTCAAGTGATACAACTCGAAACAATGCACCATGTTCGTACAACTACACAGTGCATAAGGGCCATAAAATGAAGACTGTACTCCAGTGGACCTATCAACATATGATCAGTGGCATGCATATAAATATACCATGCAAGATTGAGTAGTAATATGATACAATGAACACTAAATGCAGCTGGACAGTGCAACAAGCAATCGAGTTAACAGAGTTGTAGTAACCATCGTTATATAAACCAATATCAAAATGCATCAAGCAACCAAGAAGCTATCGGGCTCAATACTATCAAGACTACATGAAGCAAACTCGAAGTAACAACCACGTGCAACTTCATCTACAAAATGTATGCATATAGTCAGGTAATGACAAAGACAAGGAAACACAAAACTTCCAGATGAATATAAGCTGCATGTAGCAGTTTCAAGAAATGATCAACAGCAGTTCAGGGAATCAAAACGATAGTGGCAAGTTCGAACAAAGATCAATCCTCACAAGATCAAGCAACAACAATTGTACCAGTCAATGAAGTTCCAAGTCAAGTAACGAAAACAAGTTGAAGCAGAAAACAACATTATATACCAACCACAAACACACCCACAAGTGAACTTGAGCACAGTCGAGAATGTTACAGGGACAATACAAAATCAACAGTCATGAAAATGCCAAGAACAAACAGTTCAAAACCAAGTAAATGCCTAAGTCACAATACAAACAACTCAATGTCAAGATCGATGCCAACCGAGAAATGCACGGAGCGAGTTAGAACTCATCAAAACAGTGGTAGCCAAGAAGAAATGGCCAAAACAAAATGTTGGACAAATTCGAGAATATAAATTCGAAATCGTCAAAACAGTGGTGGTCTAAACTGAAATAAACAGATCACAGTGGCAAAGATACCGAACAAGTTAGAAATCGACACCATTTTATTCGAGTAATTCGAATAAGTCAGAGGTCAATCCCAAGCATGAAAATGGCCAAGATAAATCAAGTGACAGATTCAATTAAACCAGAAATCGAAAATCTCGAATCATATTTGAATTAGATGTGAGTAATAACAATTACTCACCTTAGCATCGACGAGTGGAAGATGAGCTTTCGATCAAGCTACTCAAATCGGCAGAAGCCCAATTGGGGACGAACGATACCACGAACACGCTTCAATTTCTGGCGAGCGAACGGAGAAGAATGGAGCCGCCATTATTTATCTTTCTTCGATTTTGGGGCTTAGGGTTTTTATTTTTTTTTGAAATGAAAATGGGATCGGTAGCGAACGAATATCAAAAGGGAAATGAATATAACCCTCTCCAAATCAAAAGGAAGCCGGTTGAATTAATAAAGAAAAGCCCATATAATTCTTTTAACAAATTTTCAAAAGAATTTAAACTGGATTCAAACTCCAAACTGAAATTTGCAACCAATTTTAATCGTCTAATGACGAAAGTAAAATGATTGCAAAACTCTGGGTTGTTACAGGAAGATCGTCCTAGCTTTTATGTAGTGATTGATTTTGCTGTGCTATACAAAAAATAAAGCAATTTTTGAATTGTTTCAACCACATTTTCTTCGTTCCTTCTCTTATTACAGAATTGTTTTGTCTACTGTGAAAAGCATGAGCTTCTCTTTGCCACGATGCATTATGAGTCACATGATTTAAACATAGCGCCTTAACCTAAAATATCCATCACTCTACATATCTTCAATCAACTAGCAACAAATAGTTATTGTACCTGCATCTCATGGTACCACTAGTTCGAAACTTAACCGATCAAGCTGGAGTAATACTTAGAATTGTTTTTTGTTATCGACATTGTCAACATGTTTGAAGGACTTTTATGTACCTTCATCAACATGATATCATCATATTCTTCCTCTAGCATGAGAAATTACTTATGCACATCAATATGTACCTTCATCAACATGATCTCATCATCTTATTTCTCTAGCATGAGAAATTACTTAAAAGCATCAGTATGTTCGGTGCAATAGATGTAGACTAGATTCTCTATCTAATGAATCACAATCTTGACTATCAAAAATTACCTTAAGTCTTTCGAACCAGCGTAAGATAATAGAAATGAAATCCTAGAAGCAACAGAGCAAACAACTTTATCCCTCAAGTGTTGACGTGTGCATGGGGTATATTTGTAAATACTCTTATATACAGCTATATATTTTACATTTCTATTATCTCTGTACACTATATAGGAGATGTGTATCAAAGGACTTGTATTTATTGTAATAAAGAAGTATTCAATTCTCCTTCATATACCAGCCTCATTTCTTTTATGGTATCAGAGCAACCACCGCCTAACGACAAACTACCATGCTTGAATATCATCAGAAATCACCTCATCACCTGATATCAAGCTGCACCCTGGTTCTCATCAAATTCTGACCATCTTCATCTGAGAAACCATAGTTTACCCTATCAAGAGTCACTTAAATCATCAAAAATCTTACCTGAATCCCTCTGTGCCCCGCCAAGAACCTAGTCAGAGTTTAGTTCATCATTCTGACGCTCTTGTTGCACATTTCTAATCATCGGAATAGCTTCAAGAAGTCTTTTCTTCATCTGATCTAAGCATTTTCTTATCTGTTTCTACTTCCTGCTTGAATTTTATCACAAATGGCTGAAGGAAATGATGATGATGGATTATCAACCTCCCCAACCGTTCCAAGAAACCCCAAGCTACCAACTAAAACTGCTGCCATTATAGTTATAATCCCTAAAAGTCAACTCATAACCATTCAACCTGATGAGAGAAACTTCCTCCTATGGAAGTTTCAAATTGAAACTTCCATAAGAGGATATGGCCTTGAAGAATTCGATCATCAAAGGAATATCGGTAATTTAAGAATGATTGAAAATAATGAAGGAAGATTGGTTAGTAACAAGGAATATACAAATTACCAAAGATAAGATAGTTTATTATCATCATGGCTACTATCATCAATCAACATGAATCTTTTGCCACAACTAGTTGGGTGTAAGACTTCACATGAGATTTGGACTACCGTAAACAAATTTTCAGTTCTCAATCAGTAGGAAAATTTGTGTATTACAAAAGACAGATGTATAATTTAAAGAAAAAAAATATGTTCATGAGAGAATACTTAACCAAGATTAAATAATTTTGTGATCTTCTTGATGCAGCAGGACATAAAGTCTTAGAAATTGAGAAAATATTCTCTATAATGAATAGCTTGGATGAAGAATATGAAGCTGTAGTTGCTATTATATCCTCAAAAGAAACTAGATCAAATATGTAGTATGTTCATGCAACTCTACTAAGGCAGAATAGAGCAAAAGAATCAACTAATTCTGGTTTTTCAGTCAATTATGCAACTAACTACAAGTTCAAGAATCAAGAAAGGGGCAAAAACAATAGGAATGATCAAATTAGCAAGCAAGAATACTTTAGTTAGAGGGGAAACTCGTCAAACGGATCTAGAGGAAGGGGAAGATACAACAACAATAATGGACTTAGATTCCAGATCCGTGAAAAATTTGGTCATACGACAAGCAAGTGTTATTTCAAGTTTGACCCAAATTTTACCCCAACTCAGCAAAGCACAAATCATTAGAAGAACCATAACTCAAATGTGAATATGGCTGAACTGAACAAAGATTCAAGAAATCAAGTAGAAAGTTCAAGAACCAGTCTCTTGACCTTTGATGAACTAGCCAAACCCGATGATATTCCGTATGAAACATGGTATCCAGACTTAGGGGCCACAAATCATCTCACCAACAATCTTCAAAATCTAAACATTGGGAGCAAATAATACAGAGGTAACCAGTTAATCTATATGGTAACGGAGAGTCAGCAAATCTTACTCACATTGGAGATGCATGTATTAAAGGGAAAAAGAAACTTCATCTTAATAATCTTCTATGAGTTCCCTAAATAAAGAAAAACCTCTTGAGTGTATCCCAATTTACTAGTGACAATCAAGTATATTTTGAATTTCACCTTAGTTTCCATCTAATCAGAGGTTTACTGAGTAAAGAAGTTCTTTTACAGGGTGAAGTACATAAAGGATTATACAGATTCAAAATTGTCAAGTCCAGAAATGAAAAATATGAAGACAGTTGGTGTAATCTGTCCAAATCAGGTTTTATTACGAAAAATAAGAATGTTTTTGATGTATGGCATAGCAAATTGGGGCATCCTACTACATATATTGTAAAGAAAGTCTTGAATAGAAATAATATCTCTTTTGAAAATATATCTTTACCATATATATGTACTTACTGTCAGATGCGCAAGAGCCACAAACTAAGTATCTTTGATTCAACCACTAATTATAACAAACTACTAGAACTTGTTACCACTGATCTTTGGGGAACAACACCTATAAATTCAGATTATGGATACAAGTATTATACCTCATTTGTTGGTGCTTACACAAGATACACTTGGATTTATTTCCTTAAGTTAAAATCAGAGACATACAATGCAGCAGTGCATTTTATCAACCAAGCAGAAAAACAATTCAACCAGTAATTGAAAGCAATTCAGACAGATGGGGGTTCAAAATTCAAACCTCTTAGAAAATATTTTCAGAAGAAAGGGATAGTGCACAGAATTACTTGTCCATGTACCTTTAAGCAAAATGGACTTGTGGAAAGGAAACACAGACATATTGTTTGTAGGATCGTTTTCACCCTAGAGGGGGGGGGTGAATAGGGTCTACTGAATATTAAGCGGAATTAAAAATAAACATAGAAAGCAATGCAGAAAAGATCACACATAGATTTACCCAGCTTCGGCAAAAACCTGCCTACGTGTTGTCCCCGAGTTTTCTACTACAAATTAAGTAATCGGTCGCTTACAAAAAACGTAAACTCGCAATACCCGCTAACTTGATTAACCTTACTCTAAGCTCAAAACCCTGCCACAACTCAGCCACCGAGTTGCGAATTCTCAAACTACGCCCCGTAGTACCTAGTTACACAACTAGAAGTTTACAAAATTTTAAAAGAGAAAGTTTACAAATAAAAATAAACTAAAATAAAACCCTATTATTTTATAACTAAAGCCCAATATAAAAATGAAGACTGGCCCAAATAATACAAAAGAGAACTGTCTCACTTTTCTTTTCAGTTCGTATACTATGGCCGTTCCTTTTGTTGCTCTTCACAAATTAGGGTTTTGATGAACTTGGAGCCGCCGCTGGAAATAGTAATTCAAATCGAATGCTTTAATGCTTTCGTTCCCCAATTTGATTACTGCTTTGTTCTTCGATTTGCTTCGGTTGCTACAAGATCGAGTTCAAATGGAATAAAATCGGTATGTGATTATTATTTTATTTGCTCTGTGGATTTGCTTGAATTCGAACTCGATAATTTTTGCCAATGATGATTTTGGAATTTATAGGGATCGAAACCCTATAATCTCGTTCATATATTTGAGTTATAATTTTTCACGATTTTGGCACTTGCGTTGATTTTTTGATCGAACGAATGTGTGATTCCTGACTTGTTCATCTTTGATATATTTGAATTTTCTTGAATTGTTTGAGTCGGTTCCGCTCTTTGCTGCTACGACTTGTTCAATTCGTTTCCTCATGACTTCTGATTTTGTTCAAAACCGCTACAGATAATTTTCGTGAAATTTTGACTTCTTTTGTTGTATGCGTGTGCTTGTGTACCTTGCTCTGACCATATGAGCATATACATTGCCATATTCAACTTTACCATATGAGCATATATTTTTCTTGTGTACCTTTTCGACTTTATTCAAACTTTATTAAAACTATTGAATGCTCTATTACTTCGAGTGCTATGTTGAAATAGAAGTTGATTGTTGCTTGGTTGAGTGTACTTGTATTCTCTGACCATATGCATTGCCCTTGTGTTTGAACTCCTGCTTGCCTCTGAACTGATATGTGTATACATGCATATCCATATACATTTGAACATGTTCGCTTGTTTGGTTGGAGTCTGGTTGCATTGTGTTCACCACTGTTTATCTGGTTGTATGTTTTTGCATTCATGTTGACCCATTTGAACTTGTAAGCATGTCTGAAGCTTTGAATTCATGTTAATCCATTCGCGAGCATGTCTGAAACTTTGTACATGTCTGAAACTTAACTTGCATATGCACCAGTTATTCAAGTGCTCTGCATTTGTGTTCTCTGAACTGTAGACTGGTCTTGTTACCCTTGCATTGCTTCGAGTTAAATGTCTAGTTCCTCGTATTCATCCATGTTAAACTGCTTGCACTTTCTGTTTTATTTTGTTCAAGTCATTTTATTGATCTGGTCTTTGTTGCATGAAAATGCTGCTGTGTTTGGTGCACTTCAGTGTACTGGCCATGCTTCATGCTCATGTTCATGCCTGAACCATGTGACTGAATGCCTGAATGCTTTCATTTGGATTGGTTGCCTTTGTTATTTGGAGTCTGGTTCCATATGTCTGGTTTACCACTTTGTCATGTTGTACGCTCCATTTCCCCATTTCTGTGTTGTTGCAGTCTGGACTTGTTATTCAAATATGTTCATTTTGCCTTTGTACATTTGGTGGTCTGGTTCCATATGAATGAAGTCTTCATGTCTGAACATGTTATTTTCATTGTGCCATATGAAATTGGATTCTGAGTTGCTGTCATGTTGAGTTGTTTTGATCTTCATGTGTTGCTTTGACTTTGTTGCTTCTGACTATGTCTTGTGTACTTTCTAAACTGAATTTTGTTTGCATTCAATTGAGTTGAATCCAGTCTCGGCTTGGGTTTGACCTTATGCTCACCTGTCCCTGCAATTTTAACAAGCAAGTGTATATCGGTGTGCATGACCTTGTGGCATGTACAGTGATACATTGTGCATGTAATAAGTTTTTCGCGTTAGATGAATTAAAAAAATGATGACGAACAACCCAAATAACTGAGGCAAACAATATTTTCAAACACACACTTCATTGTGCACTGCAAAATATTTCCTTTTCAATTTTATCGTGTCAGTGTTTATTTTGCTGATAGTTCTGATGCTGGATACAGGCTGGAACAGAATTGAAGATCAAATACGATTGATGAGTGAATTATGTAGCGAGGTGAAAATTGTAAAGTGAAAATTGTGTTGTAATTGAAATTTGTATTTGGAATTGAAAATGCTAAATGTAGTGAGAGCTTAAATTTGTACTATTTGGATTTGTAATAAAATATTTGTTGGAATAAAATATTTGTTTAAATAAGAATTCCGAGTTACTTATTTTATTCAACAAATATTTATTTAATTATGTGACAAAATAAAATAGTTCAATAACAAATACATTTAAGCGAATATATATATGTTTATTATCATCAAACAAAAATCATAGGCTAGTGTATTCTACAATCTCCCCCCTTTGATGATAACAAACAAATATTAAGATTTTGACTCTATTAAATGTATTTGACCTTGATGAATTCTATTAGCTCCCCTTATTTGAATACTCCCCCTACAACAAAGCTCCCCCTTCACATATGCATGAAAAATATGCAAATAAATAAAAAACAAATGCAATGAGCCTAGATGAGAATATGCTATGCAAATAAAAAATATGACTTATTTGTCAAAATCTTAACTTCTCTCTCCCCCTTTTGTTATCAGCAAAAGAGTACAGTGTTAGAAAATAGTGATAAAGTGATAGACATTAATACAACATTAATACTTAAACTAGTATAAATACTAAATTTCAATAAAAAATCAAACAAAAATCATAAATACTCTGTTAGGTGCATATTCCATTTAGAGTGATAGGGGTGATGTTGGCATAGAAAACCATATAGTCGTGTCCATTTGTGGTATATTTATGACAGGAATTTGAATACTTACTAACCATGCATAACCGTTGGGACTTTTAAATGAGATCAGTAGTATTCCCATTTTTATTAAAAAATGAATCCCAAGTATCTTCTAACCAGGCATAACCGTTTTAAATAGGGTTAGAATCAACTCGCTTATTTAATAATCAATTTTGATATGTGTTCCATACATGCATAACCGTGAGGACTTTTAAATGAGCATGAAAGCACATAATCAAAGATTCCAAGTAGTTCACCCATGCATAACCGTGAGGACTTTTAAATGAGAGTGAGTACTTTTGAATGATTTTATTGCTAAAAAAATGAATACTTTCCTGTTTAAATACCATATTTTGACATACTATATTGGATTTTGATGAGTGATTGTTGTAGAAATATGATAGGAATAGAGATGGTCATGGAATTTTTACCAACCAAAGTTATTACAAATTTTGTTTAAATTTTTTAAGGAAATTTTCTAAATATACTGTCTCAAGTCATAATATATGATTAATATCAACACTCATCACTTTTTTTATCACTATTTATCTTTTCGATAATCAATAGGGAGTCAGATTAGTTAACATAGGCATTTAAGATCAAATATAAAATCACATTTCTAAAATGCCTAAACTGAGACGAAGTCGATAAATCTATTTTTTGGAAGGGGTTTTGTAAAAATGTCTGCCAATTGAAAATCAGTTGAAATGAAATTTATACAGATATTTTCTTTGGAAATGTGATCTCCAATGAAAGGATGTCAAAAATCTATATGCTTGGTGCAAGAATGATGTACAGGATTATTTGTGAGATCAATTGCACATTCGCTATCACACATAAGTGGAACTCGTTTAAAATTTAGACCATAGTCTTGCAAAGTTTGTATCATCCATAAAATTTGAGCAGAGCAACCGCTTAGAGCAATATACTCTGCCTCAGTGGTAGATAATGCAATACAATTCTGTTTTCGACTTGACCATGCAACTAATGAAAGTCCTATCATAAAACACGTTCCACTAGTACTTTTTTTATCAACTAGACTTCCAGCTTAGTCTGCATCTGAATACTCTTTTAACTCAAAGTTATCATTAGTTGGATACCATAGACCAAAACATGGGCTGTGCAACAGATACCTTATAATCCTTTTTACAGCTTTTAGATGAGATTCTTTTGGATTTGATTGAAACCGTGCACATAAACAAATAGAGAACATAATGTCTTGTCTAGAAGCAGTAAGATAAAGAAGTGATCCAATCATACCTCGATATTTCTTTTGTTCTAAAGGAGGAACGAGTTTGAATACCTGCGGTAGGATTACCTATTACCAATTCTGGAGGATGATCTGCTTTGAATCTCTGGTTCTAGATTTCTTTGGACTTCTTTCGCGGTTGTAGTTTCTTTTGAGTTTTCACTTTCATCTTTTTCGTTCTCCTCTTCGACATTGCTTTTGATTGTTTCCTTGTTTTGATCATCAATGCCTTCATCAAATTTCACATTGATTGACTCCACAATTGTTCTTGTCCTTTTGTTCTATACTCTATAAGCTTTGCTTCTAGAAGAGTATCCCATGAACATGCCTTCATCACCTTTTGGCTCAAATTTTCCCAGTTGATCACTGGCTGATTGAAATCAATTATGTCATAGATTTTCAACATATAATACATCGTTGTTGCCCATTGTGACTCTGCCACCTTTGTACTTTTCTAGGCTAAAGAACTTTGATTTGTCGTCCGTCGTATACCTGGAACAGCCAGAATCCAGGTACCACTATTGTTGTTCCTTAGCCTGCCAACATACCTACACGAGAAAAGATTTTTATGGCCTATTTGTTTTTATAAGTCCATGATTATTAGTGACAAGAAATTTTGAAAAATAAGTTTGTGTAGAACCAAGACAGACTATGTTTGTTCCTTTTGGCACCCAGATTTGTTTGACTTTAGGGGATTTTACATTCGTGCCTTTAGGAACCCAAATTGGTATGGTTTTCGTGTGTTTGGGTCTATACCAGTAATTGTTGTGATTGTGTCCTATTTTTCCACAAATCGTGCACTTGGAATTGACATGATTAGATTCACTTCTACCTTTTTCAGATTGAGTATACCCAAGTCCTTGTCTAACTGTATTAACAGTTTGTTTCCCTAATAGCATATTTAATGATCTTTCTCCTTTGGAAAATTTTCCTAAAGTTGTAGACAATTGTTGGACTTGTGATTTGAGAGATTCATTTTCATTCAATAACAAAGTGCATTTTTTAATAGAATTTTCTCTCTTAGTATTTTCACTTTCTTTCAAATTCAGAATTTCATTTTCAAGTGGTTTAATTTTAATTTCTGATTTTTTAATTTCCTCTTCAAATGATGGACACTTATCATACTTAGGGCACTTATTTCTATAGTTTTGAACCATTTAATCAAGCTGCTTATTTAGTTCTATCCAACTATCTTTTTGTGATTCAATTTTAGTGTACTTCTCCCTAAGTCTTTCAAAACAGCCATTTACTTCATGAAAATATATAAGTAATTGTGAGTGAGTAAGTTTTGATACCTTGCTGGGCTCATCGTCATCGCCGTCACTTGTTTCTCCTGAAAAGCACAGATTTGCTTTTTCATTCTCACTGCCAGTGCTTTCATCATTATCTTCATCGTACTCGCTACTAAGCATGGCAAGGCGAGATTCTTTGACTTGGGAGGTTCCTTCATGAGTCGCTTCAAGTGTGTGCCAGATTGCCTGCGCAGTTAAACAATGTGAGACACGGTTAAATTCAATTTGATCTAATGAGAAAATAATAGAATTCATAGCTTTAGCGTTAGCAGTTTGCAGTTTATTTTCAAGATCTGTCCATTGATCCATAGGTTTTTCAACTTCTTGATTATCTACCATTACTGTTGGTGTCCTATATCCCGTTTCAATAATATTCCATGCATCTATGGTTTTCAGAAAAATTTCCATTCTAGTTTTCCAATATGCATATTCACCATTGAACATGGGTGGTCTAGCTATGGACTGACCCTCAGCAAAAGCATTATTAAAAGAAGCCATTTTAAAAAAAAATCAAATTTTTTTTAAAATAGAAAATGGTTTTTGTTCCTAGCTCCGATACCACCTATAGGATCATTTTCACCCTAGAGGGGGGGAGGGTGAATAGGCTCTACTGAATATTAATGTGGAATTAAAAATAAACACAAAAAGCAATGCAGAAAATATCACACACAGATTTACCTAACTTTGGCAAAAACCTGCCTACGTGTTGCCCCTAAGGTTTCTACTAGAAATTAAGTAATCAGTCGCTTACAAAACACGTAAGCTCGCGATACCCGCTAACTTGATTAATCTAACTCTAAGCTCAAAACCCTGCCAAAACTCAGCCATTGAGTTGCGAATTCTCAAACTACGCCCTATAGTTTGTACCTAGTTACACAACTAGAAGTTTACAAAATTTTAAAAGAGAAAGTTTACAAATAAAAATAAACTAAAATAAAACCCTATTATTTTATAACTAAAGCCCAATATAAAAATGAAGACCGACCCAAATAAAACAAAAGAGAACCGTCTCCCTTTTGTTTTCAGTTCGTATACTCTGGCCGTTCCTTTTGTTGCTCTTCACAAATTAGGGTTTTGATGAACTTGGAGCCGCCGTTGGAAATAGTAATTCAAATCGGTTGCTTTGATGCTTTTGTTCCCCAATTTGATTACTGCTTTGTTCTTCGATTTGCCTCGGTTGCTACAAGGTCGAGTTCGAATGGAATAAAATTGGTATGTGATTATTACTTCTTTTGTTGTATGCATGTGCTTTTCTTGTGTACCTTGCTCTGGCCATATAAGCATATGCATTGCCATATTCAACTTTATCATATGAGCGTATATTTTTCTTGTGTACCTTTTCGACTTTATTCAAACTTTATTTAAACTGTTGAATGATCTGTTGCTTCGAGTGCTGTGTTGAAACAGAAGTTGATTGTTGCTTGGTTGAATGTGCTTGTATTCTCTGACCATATGCATTGCCATTGTATTTGAACTCCTGCTTGCCTCTGAACTGATATGTGTATACATGCATATCCATATACATTTGAACATGTTCGCTTGTTTGGTTGGAGTCTGGTTGCAGTGTGTTCACCACTGTTTGTCTGGTTGTATGTTTTTGCATTCTTGTTGACCCATTTGAACTTGTGAGCATGTCTGAAGCTTTGCATTCATGTTAATCCATTCGTGAGCATGTCTGAAGCTTTGTACATGTCTGAAACTTAACTTACATATGCACTTGTTATTCAAGTGCTTTGCATTTGTGTTCTCTGAACTGTAGACCGGTCTTGTTACCCTTGCATTGCTTTGAGTTAAATGTCCAGTTCCTCATACTCATCCATGTTGAACTGCTTGCACTTTCTATTTTTTTGTTCGAGTCATTTTATTGATCTGGTATTTGTTGCATGAACATACTGCTGTGTTTGGTGCACTTCAGTGTACTGACCATGCTGCATGCTCATGTTCATGCCTGAATGCCTGAACCATGTGACTGAATGCCTGAATGCTTTCATTTGGAGTCCGGTTGCCTTTGTTATTTGGAGTCTGGTTCCATATGTCTGGTTCACCACTTTGTCATGTTGTATGCTCCATTTCTCCATTTCTGTGTTGTTGCTGTCTGGACTTGTTATTCAAGTGTGTTCATTTTGCCTTTGTACATTTGGTGGTCTGGTTACATATGAATGAAGTCTTCATGTCTGAACTTGTTATTTTCATTGTGTCATATGAAATTGGATTCTGAGTTGCTGTCATGTTGAGTTGTTTTGATCTTCATGTGTTGCTTTGACTTTGTTGTTTCTGACCATGGCTTGTGCACTTTCTGAACTGAATTTTGTTTGCATGCAATTGAGATGAATCCAGTCTCGGCTTGGGTTTGACCTTATGCTCACCTGTCCCTGCAATTTTAACAAGCAAGTGTATATCAGTGTGCACGACCTTGTGGCATGTAAAGTGATACACTGTGCATGTCACAAGTTGTTCGCGTAAGATGAATTCAAAAAATGATGACGAACAACCCAAAGAACTGAGGCAAAAAATATTTTCAAACACACACTTCATTGTGCACTGCAAAATATTTCTTTTTCAATTTTACTGCATCAGTGTTTATTTTGCAGATAGTTCAGATGTTGGATACAGGCTGAAACAGAGTTGAAGATCAAATACGAGTGATGAGTGAATTATGTAGTGAGGTGAAAATTTTAAAGTGAAAATTGTGCTGTAATTTAAATTTGTATTTGGAATTGAAAATGTAAATGTAGTGAGAGCTCAAATTTATACTATTTGGATTTGTAATAAAATATTTGCTGGAATAAAATATTTGTTTAAACAAGAACTCCGAGTTATTTATTTTATTCAACAAATATTTAATTAATTATGTGACAAAATAAAATAGTACAATAACAAATACATTTAAGCGAATATATATGTTTATTATCATCAAACAAAAATCATAGGCTATTGTGTTCTACATTGTTGAGATTGGATTAACCTTACTAGCACAAGCTTCTTTACCTCTCAAATTTTGGCCTGATGCTTTCTCCACCCGTGTGTATTTGATCAATAGGCTACCTACTAAAGTATTGCAATACAAGAGCCCAATTGAGATGCTACTCAACAAAAAGCCTGATTATCTAGACTTGAAGACCTTTGGATGCTTATGCTTCCCATGCTTGAGGCCTTACAATGCACATAAGATGAATTTCAGATATTACCCTGCACTTTTCTAGGTTGCACAACCAATCAATAAGGATATAAATGCTTAGACAACATATGGAAGATATTTATATCAAGGCATGTTGTGTTTAATAAACTTGTGGTTCCATTTACAGATATAAATATCAAGACTAGTCAAAAGGTGCATAACTCTAAAGCATCAATTCCCTTAATACTATATACTGATAATGGAGCAGTGAAAAGGATGGTAGAAATGCTTAGAAAAACTCAGAACCACAACACACTATGTTCAATAGCAAACCAGGTCATATTGCTACTGATCCTCGTGATTATTCAAATCACATCACTTAAAACAACTCTAGTAATGAAGGTAATTCAGAACATGATGAAACCACCTTGTTCTCAATAACTTAGTGAAGTAGGCACAGGCCAAGAACAAATTCCTACAATAAATGAACATCATATGATAACAAGAGCCAAAAGTGGAATTTTTAAACCTAAATTATACACAGTAGTGCTAACTTATGATGAACCAGCTACATATGAAGAGGCGGTACAAAATGCAAAACGAATACCGGCCATGGATGAGGAATACAAAGCTCTAATAAAAAAAATACAAGAAGCATTGTGTCCACACCAAATAATAAGAATATTATTGGGTGCAAGTGGACTTATAAGGTAAAAAGAAACTTTGATGGTACTATATCAAAATATAAAGCAAGACTGGTTGCAAAAAGCCACACACAACAATATGGATTTGACTTCAATGGGGCATTTTCACCAATAGTTAAACCAATAACCACTACAAGAAAAGTTAGTATTATTAGCATTAGCCTATAGAGTTTTTAATTGCTTGCCGTTAGAAACAAAATTTAAGCGGTAAATTACGAAGCCGCGCGCTGTGAGAGATGAGGCACTAAATTTCTTTTCCTTCCCTCCGTTTCCACTTCCTTCGCGTAATCGTAATAAAATAACTTCCCCAAATCTTAAATCCTTGATCCAAATTAGATTACAAATCTCCCTCCTCCAAATAAATTTTCATCGCCCAGTAGACTTCATCACCGTTTGCAGTCGTCTCCATCGCAATCGTCCCCGTTGCCATCGTCTCCGTTGCAGTTGAGTTAGTGGAAGAATCGATAGCCTTTAGATCCATGTAAATGGCTCAGGTACAAGTAACAAATATGATTTCATGTAATTCACATAATTCTACTCTTTTATCTAACCTTGACTATTGCTTTAATAAGTGATTCATTTAGGGAAAATCCAGAATGATATTTGAGGGGGATCTTAAACTTGCTACAGAAAAATTCAATCATTTACAGTTTGGTCCATTTCTTTACCTATCACATTAAATTTGGAAGTGAATTACAAGGAAAACAATCATTAACAAATCAACAAATTGAATGAGTATGTGAGTACTAAAAAAGTAGGGTTGAAAAAAAATGTAGGGCATGTGAAAATTGAGCCCGAGAACTAAAACAGGAAAGGAAGAGTATTTAATTCTCTTTGTAAAAATATTGAAAATACCTTAAAATTTATTTACCTAGAGAGTAGTCAATTATTTCAAAATTCAATTATGAATGCATATTTTAAATAATCTTGAAGTTAAGTTATCGTTTTGAATTAGCTTGACAAAGAGAATGTAATAATGAAAGAGGAACGAGAGATGAAATGAGAGTGGAGGAATGCTTATTTAAAGTATCATATAAGAATTCATACTTAAAATTAAAAATATTTGATGTATATGCCAAATCGTCCTCGTCCATACCTATACACCAGTATACTTTAAATTGATTTTAGAAATCTAAAACTTCAATTTCTTTTGAAGATATTTTACTTTGTATTGGTCAACATACGATTAACTATTCCATGTTCGTCTTCATGACTTGGTATTTTCTGCATCTAAATATGATTATAATGTTTCCAGGCCTGTGACTGATTATAATGCAGTGCATCAACACTTCATTCAATGCATTCATGTACATATGGTGAACACTGGTGGAATGGTACATTAGACTTAAATTTAGGGAAATTTTAATGCAGTAAAAATATCTCTTATACCTTTTCCAGGCTATTTTTTTCTTTTTCCAAATGTGTAAATATATAGGAAAAAGAACAAAATTTTACATGTCACTTATATGCAGGATGGAAGCCAGATTGAACATCACAAAACCTCGGGCAATTTACTTGCTGCTGTTATGGGCATTCTTGCCCACTACATAATGAATATGAAAAGCCAGAGGAAAAATTGTCAGAGTCCTAGAATAGACTTAAAGCTGCTTAGAAATGTTCGCAAGGTCAAGATATTAGCACAGGTCTGAACCGTGTCTCAATCCGAATAATGGTTTGAAAGATATGGTCATTCTAAGATTTGCCTCACACGATCCGACAATAAAGCCTCCAAACCCGCCTTCTGCCAAGGCCCGGCCCCGCCTAGACCAGCAAAGGACCTATCCAGCAAAAGCAGGTCTGCACAGATACAGCCCGACAAGGCCGAATCCACACATGTCCGGCCCAGCCAAGTCCGACCTGGCAGGGCTGGACCCGCACTGGTCCGGCCCATAGGGCCGGGCCCGTACAGATCTGGCCCCTGGGACCGGGCACCATGTCGGACCCGCGTGTTCCAACACTGTACCGGACAACCTGGTCCGGCACCTATGTGTCGAACCCGCCTAGTCCGGGACTAGGCCGGACCCATCTGGTCCAGCCCTAGGCCGGACCTGCCGGACCCGCTTGACCCGGACCCACCTGGTCCGGGGCCGCACCCACGTGGTCCAGCCCTCTTGGGGCTGGACCCACCGGACCCACTTGGTCCAGCCCTTCTAGGGCTGGACCCACTAGATATTTCCGGTTCATCCTTTCCGGGGCTGGACCCACTCTTTTTTGAGCTCTCAAGGATGAACCTACCAGTTCCGGCATTCAAGATTCCAAGGTCTGGATAGGCGACTAAAGGAAGCTATCAGGATAGTATTCAACTGGCATTCAAGAGCAGTGGAACAACAGAAAGGTTGAACCAAAGCCTAGAGAAAGAAAGGTTGAACCAAAGCCTAGCGGAAGAGAGGTTGAATCAAAGCCTAGAAGCCATGTACTCATCTGCCTCTCCTCACAACCTCACTCTATAAATACTAGGCATATGGCATCATAAAAAAGGATGGATGGAAAATAGTGAAGCTTCCATCAACAATGGCAGACATCTAAGAGAGAGAAAATCCTTAGTCCTAACAACAAGTTTATTCATATTCAAAGCTTGTACTTGTAATCAGATACGAAAGAGATAATAAAAGAGGAACAGTGAATGTAGGCACATTTAGGCCAAACCACTATAAATTCTGTGTCTTTTTACATTTCAATCCTTTATTTATTCTTTATTGCAAACTATTGAATTTCTACCACACACACTTGCAACTAAAATTCATCCAACGGTAGCTGTATACTGCAAAAGTATACATAGCCCTACTACAATATCTTGGAGGTGTTTGCCCATTTTTCGTGCAAACATTTTTGGTGCTTTCGCCGAGAGACTGAACTTTCTTTTTTTAAAAGGAAATCCTCTCCTTCTTACTTTTCTTTTTATTTTGAAAACTACTATTTCTAATCTTCTGACTAGAGATTATTGTTTCTGTTAAGAAACTCTCTCCCCTTTTCTAAGATCTGAAATCTATGTTTCTTTTCAGATCTATCTTGACTATTTTACATAAAACAAAATATCCTCCTTTTCTCTTCAGATTTGAACATCCATTTTACTACATAGAGAAATTCTCTTGTCCGCTTTTTAGATATTACTTTTACTATTCCGGATCCACAAACACATGTACCCATTATTTGGATCTAAAATCAAGCCACCTCTCTTTTCTCATTTGGAATCCAAAAACATGATTTCTTGGCACAAGAAACCCCTTTTTCCCTCTGTTTAGATCTGGATCATTGTCTCCTTTCACAAAAGAAAACCTGTTTCTAGTCTTGAGATCTGAAATTGCATTTTTTAATAAAATTTATACCTTTTTCTTTTTAGATCTAAAGTCACTATCTCCTTGTATGAGAGATTCTCCTTTTCTTGCTTTCCCAGTTTGAGATCATTGTTTCTTGGATTAAAATACTCTATATCTCCCAGATCTGAAACCATTACTTTAGCAAAATCTATTTCTCTTTTCAGATCTACAATCAATATTCCTTAAAGATAAAAAAAATTCTATCTTTCTTTTCTCTTATTTCAGATCTACAAACGATGCACCTTAACTAACAAGAAACATGGATTCACTTCTTAGATCTGAAATCATTATATCTTCTTTCAGGTTTGCAAACACTGTTTCTCAGCCAAAAAGAAACATGTATTTATTTCTTAGATCTGAAATCGTTCTACCTTCTTTTTCTCATTCCAGATCAGAAACACTCTTTTGACCAAAAGGAACACTTAGTCGTTTTTTAGATCTAAAAGAAAATTTTATTCTCTTTCATCTGGAAGCATTGCTTCTTTAACATAAGAAAACTATCTTCCTCTTTTGTATAAGGGGAACCTATTCCCTTAGTAAAATATAGAATTACATTTCTAAGGAAATCCTTTTCTCCCTCCAAACTCGAAATCTTTTCTCCTGATCTAAAGTCATTGTCTCTTTGAAATTAGAGCTTTTCTCCTTTTCTTCTTTTTTCAAGTTTGTAATCACCATTTCTCGGATTGAGAAGCTATACCTCCTATCTCAAGATTCTCTCTTTATTTTAAGAGTTGGATCATCAACCCTTCGAAGCTACAAAACCTCCCAATCCTTTTCGAAAATTGAATTATCTCTCTCGAAAAGTACAAACTCTCTAGGAAGGGAAGGAGAACAACTTCCCAATGTACCGCCTAAAGTAAGAGAACTCTGCTACAAAGAATGCAACGACTATATGGATACGAAAAAGCAGGAAGACTAGTCTAATAACCTCCCGGTGCTAAAAATTATCGGATGTAAATTCGACATGGTTGTGATTGAAATCAGTAAACACTTCACTGCTTAACATAAAACTTTGGTGGATAAACTCTTGACACGCTTAGGGCAGACAGAAGTATTCGACCTCAACGTCATAATACAAGGAAGTCCCAATCTAGAGAACACAAGGGGCATTCCACATAACCAAATGAACCCTAAGCACAGCCCTTTTTCCATCCAGCATCAAATCAAAGTACTACAATTGGGATCCCACTGATGGATCGAAATATCACAACTTGAAGACTGAAGTCATGATTGAATACTCAAAGTCTAGATATGACAAGCACAACACTTCATCACTCCTATCATGCACGAAGGCATAACCAATCCAACGCGTACCGAACATGATTCAAATAACATCAATAGCTCTCCTTACCTAGGGATATGTTAAATAAATATGAAAAGAGAAGAAGATAAGACCAAGAGGTACTAGTCCACCCTCCAGGAAAACAAAAACTTTTGAGTGCCCACTACAAACCTTTATAAGGGGCTAACCCGACCCCATAAACACTTGCCAAGAACTCCACACTTGCTGATAAACAGGGGGCACAAAGGAGGTACTATATAATTACTTTTCTTTCACTCTAATCAATCTTAAGCTATTGCAGGGCTCTACCATCTACCCTTGGATCTCCATCCTTGGAAAAAGGTGAAGGAAGGATTCGTAAATCCATTGCATGTGCTGATCGACCCGAGGGTGCTTACACGCTACACGAAGTAAAGGCAAAAAATCCAACTAACCCCTACAACTATGCATGATCTCTCCGTTGGGTCAGCATGGCACATAAAGATGGGAAAATATCACTGACAGGAGTTTAGATAGATGGTCACCCAGGGAAGCTTGCACAGCTTGTAGTACAAATGCTATGGTAAAATGGAAGAGATACAACTCTCTGCCTCCGGGGCTCGGATGATCAATGATTAGAGAGAAGCCATCCATTTGAGTATGGTATTACCTCAAAGGATAAGGAAGAGGACGCGATGGAAACAACATCTACCGAGAACTTGGATAACATAATAGTTTATAAAGGAAAGCTCTGAAAGACTGAGCTCCAGCAATTCCAACATATTTGGCCCACAGCAGAAAAGCAAGACTTCCTATCCAAGAGAACATCTTAAACCAGGCATACTACACAACCTGGTACTTTACGCTTCTTTCGAAGCGGCGGGTTTGGTCTAAACTACTCTTTCCCTTTGATCGAGAAAAGAGACTAATGCATTCACTTAACACATATGTAGTTATATTCACTTAACACTTATGATGTTATAACCACTACTTCTTTTGTGATAAGGAATCCAAATAACAAGCATGTGTTGGCAGCAGTGAAAATAAGATAGCCATGACTAAGGGCGCTAGCCTGGGCAGTTCATTGCTGATGACCGCCCCTTTCCCTGGCAATGACGTACCAGTCAGGCATCCAGACACAAACTTAGCTTGAGTAACTCAAAGAATAGATGCATTCGAAGCCTAGCATGGATTGGCTCATAACAGGAGTTTCCCCAGGCCAATGTGCAAGTTGAAGCTGTCAACAAAATCTTTCAAACACTAATTAAGGAAAAACTAGATAAATCCAAAGGAGCGTAGATTGACGAACTACCTGCGGCACTGGGGGCCTACTAAGCCTCCTACAAAACAGCAACATGACATATTCTATTTGCTCTAAGCATGCGGGGCTGAGGCCATGCTTCCGGTCGAAATAGTTGTCCCTTCATATCGTAGGACACATTATAATCCAGAAGAAAATGAGAAGCTTCTCAACATGTCCTTAGACCTGATTGAAGAAAGAAGGAATAACACCGCTCTCAAGACCGTCGCACACAGATGAAAAGTGGCAAAACAATACAAATTTGAGGTGAAGCCCCAAGAGTTACAAGAGGGGGATATTGTTCTCAAGCAAGTCTTTCCCCATCCAGGCGCACTAGAACCAGTTTGGGAAGGACCATTTGTTGTTCATAAGGATCTCCACAACGGAGCTTACATTCCATCGACAGTTGACAGAAAAGGTGTTTGGAAAAGGAAGGAATCTCCGGCATCTCCACCGTTACTTCTCTCAGCATGTAAAAAGCATGTATCACTTGAAGAAATAAAAGAAAGACAGTGGACATAGGCATATTCTGGCCAAACCACTGTAAAAATTAATGTTTTGCTCGATTGTTTGTCTGATATTTTTCCTATTGCGATCAATCGCAAGCTCTGGCAGCAGTGAAAGCAAGATAACCAAGACTAAGGGCACGAAAATAGCCTGGGTAGTTCACTACTGACGATCGGCCCCCTAGCCAGCAATGATAAACTGACTATAAGCCATGGATTAGGAACGATTATAGCCTAGGCAGTTTATCATTGGTGTTCGGCTCGCCGGCAACTGCGAACCGATAATAAATCCCACGATTAAGGAATGGCTGCAGCCAGGGATAGTTCGTAGTTGATGATCGGCACCCACGCTAGCCGAGTCATAGTAAATCGAATAATACTCACAATATAGGCCATAATGGCCCGGGTAGTTACTGTGTGCGAATCCTGGCTCTAAATCTTAAGTACAGCAGTCGCAAAAGTTACACTCCCTTGGAACATAGGTTGGGCCGACAAACCATATGTCACCAAAATCCATAATCAGGGCAAGTAACTTACATGCCACGAATCTTAAGTTTAGAAGGACTCTCTTGACGGAGAATATAGTTCGTTGTACTTAAACTAGAAGCTTCTAACAATTTCTTTTAGTCTTGTGGCATTACATACAGATAGTAGAAATATGAATTCCACTCTGCCAACCATAGCACGATATTCATTCGCTTCCACTCCACCGGAAGAAACCGAGCATCGACTCAACTCCGTTAGAGATAGCGGAACATCAATCCAACATTGCCACAAGAATTTGAATATCCCTTCCAGCCAACTGCGCTTAAGAAACTGCAAGGATTCTCCCGAAGTTGAGCACACTTATGGAACCTGAGAAAAATTTAATGCAAAGGTATGACTGACTTTTGTAAGATAAGCTAAATTCGATAAAAAATACATGGGGGCATAGCACCACCTCACCCCTTGATTATACACATACACTACCACTCAGCTTGGTAATAGCTCATTGGAATCATGACCTTAAGTTCGCAAGTTTAAAACCTATTCATGATACAAGGCAGCATGTTGTGAGAAGCAACCAAGTGCACTATACTAGGGGCAAACCCATACAAATAATGAGCGCTCCTGGCCGACTTCTGACAAAGTCGCTAGAGAGTGCTCTGGAGGATGTGATGAGTATTTATGGACTGCCACGTCCCTCAAATTACTCTATAAAGCTTAGTAATAGGGAATCAATTCGAATGATAAGGACCTCTCTAAATAAAAAGTGATTCGATCTATAACCTTCCGAATGTAATTAATTCATATCAAAGTTTATTTTAACACAAATAGCTTGATACCTTTACCTAATGAATCAATCCCGAGGACAAGCGGGATGACTTTAACACATATTTATGGTAAAATTCCAAATAAAAATGTATAATAGTCTGTAACTAATTCTAAGGCATGGATGAAAATCCTTGACCCCACTAGACCCGAAAGGACCCTAAATTTGTAGGTAAAGTCAACAGAATAGGACGATCCTCTACCGCCAAAGCCAACGTGACATTTGAGTTGAAAGGTTGATTCTACCTGATTAATGTAGAGAAAGCAAGTCGATGTCACCAATAGACACCTCACATCGAAGACATCTGTCTACGATAATCAGCATAAACCGGACTGGCAATAGGACCCCTAATTCATAATGCCGACAAATTTCTTTGAGCTCCGCTCAAAAGAGCCAAGACCACTCGCTCAGACCTAGCACCTACCCTATTAACGCTTGCCATTAGTCGACTCCAAACAGATACATGAGACATCAACAGGCAAACTACCAAGGAAATTCGCTAAGATAATCTTATTCAAATGTGCTTGGGGGCAAGTCCTGGAAGAGCTAACAGAGAAGCAAGGAATTACACCAGATGTCATCACTTTACCAGACTAGATGGAACATAAGCCTATTAGCCCAGCTTGGTCAGACGTAGCCAACATCCACTCAATAACACTATGCATAATATTGTACATACAAATACCCTCCGATGGAAAATCATTACTCCATCAATAATTGACCTTGACTGTAACGACCCGTAAATTTTAACTGTTTTAATAACGTAATTAGTTGAAATTTTGTAAAATTTTAAACGATAAAATTTTAAAATAAAAATTTGATATTTGGAATGCGTCTAATTAATCATAGCAACTAGTAAATTTTCATCGGATAATTTGGAAGTTTATTTTCTAGTGTAATTTTATTTCAATTTATATCAGTTAAAATAGATGATAATAAAATGTTTTCTAAACCTGAATATTTTTACATAGAAAAATTCTAATTCATCTTTTGACTAAGATGTCATTTTTCGTTTTTCCAAATTCGGACATCTTTAGCTCCGTCGATCTTATTTTTCTGCGTTTTTGCTGCATTTTTCGCTGGTAGAAAATTCGAATTTTTATAATTTGATCGTACCACTGATATCTTTATACCGTTTTGAACGTCTCGTCGTGCTGATCTTCGCAGTACACTCATTTGTATAGTTCGGGGTTTGGTACGCCGCGAAATCAGTACAACGATGACCGTTTCGGTATCCGTTTGGGGTGTTTGAGTTTTGTGTCCATTCATTTCCTCCGTGTAATCCAATTAGAAACTTACCATTAATAATTTGGAAACGTGCACGACGTTTGCCTTTCCACCATTTCAATTTGCATTGATGTATATTGTTTTTCGGTCCTATTTCTTTATGTTTTCAAACATCTAGCATCATCCATTGATCAGGCTATTCACCTTATGGCCACTTACGTTCTAATATGTATATTACTTTTATTTTGCATTCATTCATTTCCTTGAACCTGCTCATCTTCACCATTTCGCATCTCCACCCCATGCTACAACTTCTACATAGAACCCGAACCCACTCATCTCCACAACCAAGATCTCCTCCGCATGCATACTCCCCTTCCACCTAACATGGCCGAGAGCCACCAACCCGCCCGCTCGGCCTCTCCCCAGTGCGACCATGGCCTGACCCATCACCTCAAGTACAGCGCCTTCAACTGATAGCCATGCTCGGCCTCTCCGCACCATGCTCGCCTACTCACGCATGCCGAAGCCAACAACTTTCTCGAACCCATCTCCTCGTCAGCCACCTTCGCCTCTTTCTTCTCCAAGCTTGGCTCATCTTGTCTACTTTTGAGCTGCAACTTCTTTAGGTATTTGTACATATATCTTACAAGCTTAACCGTATATATATGTTATATATAACTATTTGTTATTAAGTATTTTACTAATGTATATATATGGGTTACTTATCTAGTATCTGTTAGTTCGTCGATATCTTCATACTGTGTTAAATATTAGTGTATATTATATAGCAGTTGTTATAGTTCAAGTATATATACTTATATATAGTTTCGTATATATTTTGTATATTTTATTATAAGATATCAATGTTTATATTTCAGTTTATATACATTTTATTATACAGTTGTTATAATGTGTAAGTTATATTAGTTCAAGTATCTGAGATGTTGTTTATATACATAAAAGATTTATGTAAAGTTTTGTCTGCATACTATTTTGGGTTCGCATATTTATGAGGAATAAATGTATAAAGTATATGATGATAGTTATATATGTTAGATATTAACATGTTTGCTGTCGCTTTTTGAATTTATGAAACGTGTACTTTATGCATGTCATGTTTCTCAACTTATCACCAAGGGTATATAATATATTATATGTTATTGTTTGTATATAAATGCACATATTATATATTATAGTTATGTTTAGATTACCATTATATAACTGTTTATAAGTAATATATGTTCTGATTTTGAGATTTTACAGTAAAGTATATTTATATATATATATATTATTTTTGTAGTTGATTTGTGTCCAACTATTCGGGTGATATATTGGGTTTTGTTTAAATGGAAATTTAGGGATATAATATGGATTTGAAATTATATGTTTTGAAATTATTTCATGGAAACAAATAAATATATATAATATAATAGTAATGTGTATATTTTCAGTTATATCAAAATTGATTCAATTTGTTTCATCGATTCCTTGTTATCAGTTTTGATCATCGAATTCGTGCTTGGATTCGTAACTCAATTTCAGTGTCTGTATCAGTGTGTGTACCTGTGTCATCTCTCATTCTCTCTAGCCTCGAAAGGTGAGCAATCACTCACGATTAACGTTCTTATATTTATTAAATTTGATTTCAATTGAAACGACAATTGAAATATGCTGCTGTTAGTTATTTATATTGCTATGTCTATGCCATCATCTGTATCTGTTCACTTGTGACACCTGACACCATTATCTGTTATTTATATTGATATATATATATATATGCCATCATCTTTATTTGTTCACCTATGGCATCTGACACCCTTATCTGTTATTTATACTGATGATATATGCCTGTTACTGTTGTTATATTTTTATCATATCTGTTATCACTCTGCAAGTTCCTTGTTAATATAGAATTCACTATGGGTTGAAATGATACATACCCGAATGATCTGTAGAGTAGGAGAAAATCATTATGGGTTGAAATGATAAACCCAAGCGATTTTCATTGAATTAAATTTGGGATTACGGGTTGAAAAGATATATACCCGTATATATATAAAAATTACGGATTGAAATGATAAATATCCGTATCACTTGACCATAGGGTAGAGAATTATATACAGACACCGTTGGTCTTTATATAAATATTTTGAAAATGATTTCTATGGTTTTGAAAAGAAATACATGGTTTGGATAAATATTGATTTTAAAGATTTATTAAAGTTGATTTAATAAATTTGATTTGAATCAATATAAAATATGTTTAAGTATTTATATAGAATTTATATTTTCAAATATAGAGTTTATAATGATTCAGGTTGGAAAGATAGATTGAAATTGATTTGAAATTATATCTATTTAAGAATTTTACTTAAATAGGGTTGATTTGAAATTTATTAAATTTGAAAATTTAAAGATATGTTTTATAACTTGAATTTGATTAAAAGTGACTTAAATGAATATTTCAAACTTAGATAAATTTAAATGGGATATTTTGTTTATTTAAAATTTTAAATTGGAGTCGTATTTAGATGTATTGAAATGATTAAAGAAATATCTCAGAAACAAAATGTAATGAAATTAAATTGAGATATAAATGGAATTATCAAATTTAGTTTTGAAATGTGAATATTTAAAACTTTGAAATATATTGAAATTGAAATGGCTTATTTTGTGGTTCAAATATGTATTTGAAATTGATAATTTGAAATGGTTTATTGAGAAGCTGAATCGAGTTGAAATTGATGATTTGAGATTTGATTAAATTTTAATTTTGGAATTCGAGTTTATGTGAATTGATTTGTGAAATTTGAGGAAGCTATTTTTATATAAAGTATTTTAAACTAAGACTATTTATATTTTACTTTATAAATTTTAATATAAATTATTTTAATATTAATCATTTTCAATATAAATTATTTTATTATAAACTATTTTAACTTATAACTATTTTATATAAACTATTTTGTTGTATAAACTATTTTTCTATATATACAAATTTTAATATCTAAACTGTTTAAGAGGAAAGTGTTAGGATTCCAAAATGTTATGATTTCAAGCTATGTTTTCAAAGTGTTATGAATTTCAAGGTTTTGATTTCCAAAGTGTTTTGATTTTAAAAGACTTATGATTTCGAAAGCGATATAACTTTGGAAAGTGATATGATTTTGGAAATGGATTTATTTGAAGTGAAAGTGATATCGTATTGATATGGTTTTGAAATGGCAATGATATGTCGGTTTTGAAATATAACTATTTTGAAAGTTTATTAAATGACCATCGGTGTAATAATACGTAGTTATTAAAGAGACCGGGATCGGATATGGACATACTCTCTGTCGATACCGAAAACCACTTTAATAACTATTATACGCGGAGTGTTGATCCAGAATGAAGTGGATGGTTTGGTGAACGCGTTGACTGAAGAAAGAGAACGATATTGGATGACCCCTGACATGACTAAAACAGGAGCCGCGCCGGGCCACTGAGGATCGCCATCTCTAGCGGACACACTTCTTCGATACCTTATCTATTACTCATGTGATTCGATTTGGGTGCACCACTTGATTTGGGAGTGTTGTTTCACGGTGTTGGGGTAGTAGCTGCTATGCCCAACATCAGTCCGGATCAGGCAACTACTAGTGTCCTAGTTGGTATCGCCTCATGTACCTTGTCATACTGATTATCCTATCCGCGACCACTACGATTTGTTTTGTGTTATACCTATGGGGTACCCTCTGATAACCACTAGTTTACGGTGGGGCTTACGGTGCTGTATAGACTATGACATGGTAAAAATGTGTTAAGGGTGGAATGGGCCATGACTTAACGCTATTTTGATATCGTACTTTACTGATTAGACATTATCTACTTAGTGTACACTACTACATAGTAGATAGTTTAACGGATCCTCAGAGGATGGTTATCCCAAACATCCTTTGAGTTACTTGTATTTCAGTTGTTATTTCACTTGAGTTGGATTTATTGATATAAGAATGTTAATCCTGACTCGAGTGTTTTGTGTTTTCTTTACGCTCGGGTCAGACTGAGTGTACCAGTATTCGAGACTCACCTTTGGAGTTGGAGCTTCGCTTGGAGATCCAGCTATCTATCCAGCTTTCAGATATTCAGTTGATTCCAGTGATGTATTTTGATCTTGTATTTGACTATTGTATTCGAGACTTCTGTTGTATCTTGTTTAACTCTGTTATATATATATACATAGTAGCTTCATGAACTACTATTCTTTTGTTTCCGCTGCATTATTGTTATATTACTCTGTGTCTGTGATCTGTGATTATTTTATTTACTGTATATGCTGAGTTTTGCCAATTTTATTTACAATCTATTGTTTTGAATTATTCAAGTCCGACATGTGTGGATTTAATGTCGATTTGAATGGTCCAAAATAGTGGGTCATTACATTGACCAAGCATGAAAAAATTAATGAAGAAATATACAAATTCAGCAGTCAGATGGTAAGGCCATGCTCACTCAAGCTAGCCACACGATGGTCGGAACCAGAAATTCCACATCACGAGTCCCAAGTCAAATACCACGAAGGGAATATCACCAGGTCCACGTACTACTCAAGGCCTTGAAGCCAGAAACAAGAAGGCTAAGGAGAAATACTGCCCTGCCAAATGAAGGATAATTAAAAAACGATGTCAAGTGACCAGCAAGTCCTCCTCAAGACAAATGCAGTATCACATTCAGCTAATGAAAGGAAGCTCATCTCAGGGACGATGATGAGATATGGAAAGTCAAACACCAAGATGACACCTGCAATACTGGTAAGGCAACCCTAGGTTAAACAAAGCATACTTTGCATTCACGAATTTATACTTTGGGGGCAAATGTTGTGGGCATTCTCGCCCCCTGCATAGTGAATATAAAACGCCAAAGGAAAAATTGTCAAATTCCTGGAATAGACTTAGAGCTGCATAGAAATGTTCGCAAGGTCAAGATATTAGCATAGGTCTGAACCGCATCTCAATCCGAATAAAAGTTTGAAAGATATGGTCATTCTAAGATTTGCCTCACACGATCCGACAATAAAGCCTCCAAACTAGCCTTCTGTCAAGGCCCGGTCCCGCCTAGACCAGCAAAGGACCTATCCTGCAAAAGCAGGTCTGCACATATACAACCCGACAAGGCAGAATCCACACATGTCAAGCCCAGCCAAGTCCGACCCGCAGGGCCGAACCCGTATTGATCTGGCCCTTGGGAACGGGCCCATAGTCCGGCACCCTGGTGCCGGACCTGCGTGGTCCGGCACCTGTGTGCCGAACCAACTGGTCCAGCCCCCAAGTGTCGGACCAACCTGGTCTGACTACCAGGCTGGACCCACTTGGTCCGGCACCTATGTGCCGGACCCGCTTGACCAGGACCCACCTGGTCCGGGGCCGCACCCACGTGCTCCATCCCTTTCAGGGCTAGACCCACCGGACCTACTTGGTCCAGCCCTTCTAAGGCTGACCCACTAGACATTTCCGGTCCAGCCCTTCCGGGGCTTGACCTACTCTTTTTTGAGCTCTCAGGGATGAACCTACCTATTCCGGCGTTCAAGATTCCAAGGTCTGGATAGGCGACTGAAGGAAGCTATCAGGATAGTATTCAACTGACATCCAAGAGCAGTGAAACAACAGAAAGGTTGAATCAAAGCCTAGAGAAAGAAAGGTTGAACCAAAGCCTAGCGGAAGAGAGGTTGAATCAAAGCCTATAAGCCATGTACTCATCTGCCTCTCCTCACAACCTCACTCTATAAATACAAGGCATATGGCATCATAAAAAAGGATGGATGGAAAATACTGAAGCTTCCATCAACAATGGCAGACAACTAAGAGAGAGAAAATCCTTAGTCCTAACAACAAGTTTATTCATATTCAAAGTTTGTACTTGTAATCAGATACGAAAGAGATAATAAAAGAGGAACAGTGGATGTAGGCACATTCAGGCCGAACCACTATAAATTCTGTCTTTTTACATTTCAGTCCTTTATTTATTCTTTATTGCAAACTATTGATTTTCTACCACACACACTCGCAACTAAAATTGATCAAACGGTAGCTGTATACTGCAAACAGTATACATAGCCCTACTACAATATCTTGGAGGTGTTTGCCCATTTTTCGTGCAAACATTTTTGGTGCTTTCGCCGAGAGACTGAACTTTCTTTTTTTTAAAGGAAATACTCTCCTTCTTACTTTTCTTTTTATTTTGAAACCTACTATTTCTAATCTTCTAACTAGAGATTATTGTTTCTGTTAAGAAACTCTCTCCCCTTTTCTAAGATCTGAAATGTATGTTTCTTTTCAGATATATCCTGACTATTTTACATAAAACAAAAAATCCTCCTTTTCTTTTCAGATCTGAACATCCATTTTACTACATAGAGAAATTCTCTTGTCCGCTTTTTAGATATTACTTTTACTATTCCGGATCCACAAACACATGTACCTATTCATTGGATATAAAATCAAGCCACCTCTCTTTTCTCATTTGGAATCCAAAAACATGATTTCTTGGCACAAGAAACCCCTTTTTCCCTCTGTTTAGATCCGGATCATTGTCTCCTTTCATAAAAGAAAACCTGTTTCTAGTCTTGAGATCTGAAATTGCATTTTTTAATAAAATTTATACCTTTTTCTTTTTAGATCTAAAGTCACTGTCTCCTTGCATGAGAGATTCTCCTTTTCTTACTTTCCCAGTTTGAGATCATTGTTTCTTGGATTAAAATACTCTATATCTCCCAGATCTAAAACCATTACTTTAGCAAAATCTATTTCTCTTTTCAGATCTGCAATCAATATTCCTTAAAGATAAAAAAATTCTATCTTTCTTTTCTCTTATTTCAGATCTACAAACGATGCACCTTAACTAACAAGAAACATGGATTCACTTCTTAGACCTGAAATCACTATATCTTCTTTCAGGTTTGCAAACACTGTTTCTCAGCCAAAAAGAAACATGTATTTATTTCTTAGATCTGAAATCGTTCTACCTTCTTTTTCTCATTCCAGATCAAAAAACACTCTTTTGACCAAAAGGAACACTTAGTCGTTTTTCAGATCTAAAAGCAAATCTTATTCTCTTTCATCTGGAAGCATTGCTTCTTTAACATAAGAAAACTATCTTCCTCTTTTGTATAAGGGGAACCTATTCCCCTAGTAAAATATAGAATTACGTTTCTAAGGAAATCCTTTTCTCCCTCCAAACTCGAAATCTTTTCTCCTGATCTAAAGTCATTGTCTCTTTGAAATTAGAGATTTTCTCTTTTTCTTCTTTTTTCAAGTTTGTAATCACCATTTCTCGGATTGAGAAGCTATACCTCCTATCTCAAGATTCTCTCTTTATTTTAAGAGTTGGATCATCAACCCTTCGAAGCTACAAAACCTCCCAATCCTTTTCGAAAATTGAATTATCTCTCTCGAAAAGTACAAACTCTCTAGGAAGGGAAGGAGAACAACTTCCCGATGTACCGCCTAAAGTAAGAGAACTCTGCTGCAAAGAATGCAACGACTATACAGATATGAAGAAGCAGGAAGACTAGTCTAATAAACTCCCGGTGCTAAAAATTATCGGATGTAAATTCGACATGGTTGTGATTGAAATCAGTAAACACTTCACTGCTTAACATAAAACTTTGGTGGATAAACTCTTGACACGCTTAGGGCAGACAGAAGTATTCGACCTCAACGTCATAATACAAGGAAGTCCCAGTCTAGAGAACACAAGGGGCATTCCACATAACCAAATGAACCCCAAGCACATCCCTTTTTCCATCCAGCATCAAATCAAAGTACTACAATTGGGATCCCACTGATGGATCAAAATATCACAACTTGAAGACTGAAGTCATGATTGAATACTCAAAGTCTAGATATGACAAGCACAACACTTCGTCACTCCTATCATGCACGCGACTGTCAAAGCTTTATTCGTCGACATAGAAATGGGAGGTAATTTATATAACATTGTTGAAGAAACAATAAGATGATTTTATATTTTGACTTATTAAGGGTGATAACAGTTATGCCTGCAGAAGAGATGCTATCTATACTAGAGGTTTTGCTATTATTACTGGATGAACTTGACACGTTGGTTGATCTGAAAGAAGGTATAATTGTGTTGTTCACATGCCATTAAACTCGATATTCCACTATATCATATAATCAATATATAGGGTTTTTTATTTGAACCTTCTGTTTTCTTACCTTGCACAATATTTTTATTTATATATTTTGTTTTTGAAGGATCGATCGTTGAATGAAATCATATTCGAATAAGAAACGATTATTAAGGCACCATTTTATTTAAAAAAAAAGGAGAAACATGCAATTATTGTTTTGTAGAAGTGCTCTAATTTTGCTAATCATGCAATAATTTCCCTCCTAATTAGATTTCTGTCTCTCATTTGTAATTTCAGTTGAGCGTAGCATAGCTAAATTTGTCAAGCCAAAGATTTTTGCTTGAGTTGTTTGAATACAAGATTTATTTGTCAAGTTTGCTTTATTTCTAGGGTTGACAAAATGATAATGCTATATAGATGCTAGGTTCAATCTGTCAAAGTCCAGAAGGAATCATAGATATAATATAGTTTCCTGCTAATTAAGGTAAATTTGGCAAAGCTTCTATCCTTGTTTTCTCACCTGCAGGTCATTGTGTTTTCGTTTTCACTTGACATAAACCATATTTGATGAATCTGGACCGTGATGTTCAGCGTTATGAAATATCCTTAGGAATATTATATAATACTAATATTGTTGATTATTTTTTACATTGGACTAAGATGACAATGGTTTTGGTTCGAAGTTTATTCCGAAGGCTGTCGAAGAGTAAAATGTGCAAGTATTTTCTATTCTTTTTTTTTCATTTCGATACTTCATAGAAAATGATACCAGAACAAACAACATAGAAAACTAGAGGAAAGAAATAGTGCACATACAACACAAATTGTTTTTCTTTTCATGAAGTGGTGGTTGTGAAGGAAAACTGATGTAAATGATGTATTCTTTAAAATTGACCTTTGGCTTTCTATTTTTCACCGAAATATATATGGTTTGTAGTATCTTCTGTAAGTAACTTATAGCACCATATAGTATCAGTTATATAAACTTGGTATTGAGTGCCAATTATTTGCAAATACATGTATTGACTATGAACTGGAGATTTACATAGCTTATTGTTCTGGACATTGATATTTTTGTCGAGGAAGAGAATAAGATAAAAGTAATTGGAAGAAAATTGCTAATACCTCTTGCACCTTACTCAACTCCTGCTCCTGTTTTACCTCCTAATGGTAATTCCTTATTTTTCCTTACTTATGAACATCACAATAGTGTATAGTTCATAGATATGAAAAAGAAAACTAGGCATTCTTTCACTAGTCTGCAAACAATATCCATGTATTTTAGAAAAGAACCTAACCATGTAGGTTGTAAATACCATAATGTGCATAATGATTTTCACCAAACAGATTTATAGAGCTCTGTATTTCATATCATTTAATTGATATGCATTTTTCAAAAATAATGTAGGTGCACAAAGTCAGCTTGTGTGTTCGGGTTGTAGAAATTTGCTTGTGTATCCTCAAGCTGCATCATCGGTTTGTTGCGCTATTTGCAATGCAATCACATTAGTGCCTCCACTTGGTAATTTCTATGTTTATAATACTTGCTACGAAGCATTCTTTGAGACTGAAAGCTACACTATTTGTGTTATCATAGAAAATTTAGATTTACAACACAGAAAATTCACCATTTCATTATCTATTTCTGCAAATAAAGACAAGACGAGACATGATTTGATAAAGATTTTTCTTAGGTCCCTACATATTATTATTTACAGATTTTAAAATGAGAAAACACCAAATTACTCCAAGCAGTGGCCAAGGAAATCAGAACAAATATCATAAATCAAAAGATTCTCTTTATAACAAGTTGTGGCATGCCTGAATTGGGCCTTCAATGTCTATTCCAAGGGTTGGGGAAAAGTTTTATACTTTTCTCAAGGCACAACATAGAACAGGTAAAATTAGTTGAATTATGCTTTCATTCTTTTATAAATAACGCATGTTTGTTTTTTGATCAGCACTTGCTGAATGTGTTAAATTTTCTGAAAATTCTGCTTATTAGAAGTATTCGATGTGATTGATTACAAAAGTATTAAGCAATGATTTTTAGATAAATGAATGTCCTATTTTGATTGAATTCATTGCTTAAGATGATCATGTTGCTAAAGAGTTACCTATTTAGTGCATTGCTAGAGAAAATACGTAGTAAATTTTTACATGTCTTCGTTCTTACTATTAAAAGTGAAATCAAGCAAGAAAATTTTGGATAATGGATCTGTAACTTGCTCTTGAGAATCAGACCTTTATATGTAAATGCACATTATTATAACATGATCTCATATTTCTAAAAGAATGTAGGAATTAGTTCAACAACAACTCATTTGTGTTAACTGGGTTTGTTTGCTGCAAAAGCTATTAATTACTTGCTTTCCACTTGATTTTATTTTCTGAACTAACTTAGTTGTGCATAAATATGGCTGCCATGTTTATGTTTTTTTGTGGATAACAAATATTCATGGTAATTCGATTAGTTAGATATGAATTTTGAGTTTGTAGAATGTAGTTTTTTGTCAATCAGTCTTATGATTTTGTATTTCGTCTCTCTAACTTTCCTTATTCAGGGGTTCCTTTGTTTTTTGTCAACCAATCTTATCTATGCATCATGTGAACCAAGTTTATGTCATTTGGTTCAGCTCATCTTTCTCAAGGTACCTCCATTTGTCAATTTCTTCCTTCGTTCATTCCTCATTATGATGATCTTTGCATATATTTGAAATGTTTTAAATTTTATAGGCTGACTGGTATCTGGTGCTTAAATATAAGCACTAATAACATTGGATTATAACAATCATTTACCATAAAATCAATATTATTAAATATATTAAGGAGATGGAAACCGTGCCATTGGAGCCCAACAGGTATATGTTGTTTTTACTAGCGTGTTTAGTGTGGGTTTTTGTTATTCGACTTTCTCTTACTAACCAGCCTTGATAATTTTTTTACTAATCCCTGTTTCAGATTCTTTCCTTTATACTTCTTTGTCTTTATTTTTGCAGATCAAATCCTTGATAGCAGTCACAAAACCTACTAACTTAAAGGATTCATAATATTCCTAGAATGACTTAATATTCAAACGTAAGTGTATAATTCCTTACTGTTTTTAATGGATGAGTGCATATTTTTACATATATTAGACGTATTGGGTTTGTTCTCTATATACCACTCAATCACCAAATGGCCAACATATCTAATTTGTCTCCCTATGAGTTAATTTTAGGATTTACCAAATTTCCCCTTCTTGTTGGAATGTATTCATATATCTCAATCATAAGTGTGACATGTAATGAGTTATTATTTCCCGCTTGGACCTTTTTCTATATAGTTTAGGTGAGTTCATTGAAATTCTATTATGAACTGTTCATAAATATTACTTTTTAATCTTGTTATAATTTTTTATAAAAAATCAAAATTAACAACTAGCCTAGGTTGACCTAAGCCTATTGTAATTCTTGACATTGCTATATAGTTATATTGATTCGTTAATAAATTTATAAAAATTAACTAAGCTTTTTTTAAATTTTAACCATGTTAACTAAATTTATAAAAATTGGCCAAGTTAAAAAAAAATTATAAAAATTAACTAAATTTTGTAAAAGAAACTAAGTTTATAAGAATTAACTTTTAAAAGTTAACTAATTTTTTTTAAAATAACTAGGTTTATAAAAATTAACTGATTTAGTTAATTTTTATAAAAGTTAACTAAGTTTTATAAAAGTTAACTAAGTTTTACAAAATTAGCTATGTTAACCAAGTATTATAATAATTTAACTAAGTTTATGAAAATTGACTTAATTTATGAAAAACAATTAAGTTTATGTATGAAAATATATACTAATTACAAATTATATTACATAGATTATATCTTTGTAAATTACACACGTATATATTATATCAATTATATATATTAAATTATGTATGAATTAATTATGATATGTATGAATTATACTATGTGAAGTACGAATGAATAATAATCATAATATTTTGATAAACTTATTAAACCATAGCATGTTAACATATTATAGAAATGAATTATATATGAATTAATATATAATAATTATAATATATATATATATATAATAAATGAGCATACAAATAAATATAAACTATACATTTATATGTAAATCATATAACTATATATTCAAATTGTACACCCACACACACATACTATAAATAGCAATAGTAAATAGTAATAGTAGTAGTAGTACAAGTAATAATAATATCTTGATAAACTTAACCAACGCTTGAAAAGTTATTATAGAATTTTACGTATTAATTAATATAAATTATATATGAATTAATATAACAAATAATATAATAAATGTATATAATAAGTATATGAATTAATACAAATTGTATATGTAATAAATAAATATTATATAAACGATACATATATACATACATATACACGCAAATCATATAAATTATATTTGTAAATTGCATACACACACAACATACAAGTAATAATGGTGATAATAATAATAATGGATAAACTCATTAAACTAGAGAATATAAACATATCATAGAATTATATATATGCAAATAATACAAAATTATACATGAATTATTATAAAATAAATTATAAATATATAAATAATATCATATAAACAGTACCATCACTTTTCATTTGTTCTAGACTGCATTTCTTGTTACTGTTGCTTGCATTAGCTATGTTTCAAATTGTGTTTATTGTATTAATGATTTATTTTGCTGATTTTTGAACTTTTACCTTACAGGTAGATAAGTATCTTTGATACAAAAAAGTGTCGCGACATGTTATAGCTTCAAAGTTATTTTTGATGCCAGAAGTACATTTTGGTTTGTATGCTTTTTGTACGACTACTTTTGGTCACTACCTACTATTTGTTTTACATTGTTTATGAATATTATGGACGTATTATATATGTTTTGATGTAAGAATATCGTGTGTTTTGATTATGCAATGTAACATGTTTGATTATGAAATGTGTGGTTAATATATTATGTTGATTATGAAATGTACATGTTGATTTTAACTGCACTGGTATATAAATTATGATGATATGCATAGAAATAGAACAGGTGAAAGGGAAAATCCAAAAACAGTAAATGATAGCATTTGTAAAATGCCGTGTAAAGTTTCAATAGCGTTTTAGAAATGCTGTGGTACACTTCAACAGCGTTTTTGAAATAAAAGGGTTTTTAACAATAGTAAAAAGATCACTCATAACAATAAATTAAAAGCTATGAATAAATTTGACAGCAAGAGATAAACGCCGTTAAATATAGTTGATAGCAGAATTCAAACGCTATGAAAAGTTTTCAACACTTCAGCATAAACGCTGTAAATGCATTAATAAGATCCATAAAACGCTATAAAAATGGGATTTTTTACAGCGTTTACTCTATTGCTATGGTATGTTCCTGACTTATAATGGCATGTCATTACACATCGTAGTTAAAAATGCTGTTAAAGGCTTCTATAGTGTTTTATAAACGTTATTAAATGTCCAGTTTGTTGTAGTGAACAATCAGAGTTGTACTCACTATAGCACTTCATAACAACTAAAAAATAAGACATCTGGATGTCAACAATGCATTTATGAATGGTGAATTACAAGAGGATGCCTATATGGAACAACTACAAGGATACAGACAAGTCAGTAATAATAGGATGGTATGCAGACTAGACAAAGCAATATATGGGCTTAAGCAAGCACCAAGGGTATGTTATGATAAATTAAAGATAACTTTGATCAAGCTAGGCTACAAACCAACCAAGTCAGATAATTCATTATACAAAAGTAGACAGGAATGCAATTAACATGTATATGTGGATGATTTCATAATCATGGGAAGTAATGATAGCGAGTTTAGCAGTATTATTTAGCATTTAGACAAAGAATTTTCAATCAAAGATCTTGGAAATTTAAGTTGTTTGCTAGGAATAGAAGTGAGCAAAAGATCAGATACAGAGCTAATTCTATGTCAAAGAAAATACATATCAGAAATTATAGTCAAAGCAAAAATGGATCAAGCCAAGCACTGCCTACTCTTATGATCAGTAATCTACATTTATCCAACAATAAAGAAGAGTCCATAACTAATGAAAAAAATACAGAAGTATAGTGGGTGCTCTACAGTATGTTACCATAACAAGACCTGAGATATCATTTAGTGCAAATAAGGTGTGCTAGTTCATGCAAAAACCATTAGATGAACATTGGAAAGCAGTGAAACGTATTTTGAGATATCTAAAGGTATAATAAATCAAGGTGTCCAAAAGCATGAAAAACATTAGATATTCAAGGATACACAGACGCCGATTGGGTAATAGATCTAGATGATCGTAGATAACAACTGGATACTATATACATTTTGGTGAAAATCTAGTATCGTGGTGTTCCAAGGAGCAGCCAACCATCTCCAAATCTAGCACTGAAGTAGAGTATAAGAGTGTTGCAAGCACCACTGCAAAACTCATGTGGCTCGAACCTCTACTCAACGAAGTAGGAATTCAACCAAGGAGAAAGTTAATAATCTGGTGTGACAATCTAAGTTCACTCTCAGCTAATCTGGTGCTTCACTCACGAACAAAACACATTGAAATCGACATGTATTTTGTTCGTGAGCAAGTAATCAAAGTGAAATTGAACATAAATCATCTATAGCTGCACAGTAGAGGGCTGACATACTTACAGAACCCTTATCAACTAAGAATTTTGCAAGATTGAAGTCAGATCTGAAGATTGAGGATGTTGATGGAAGAAAAGAGGGAAAAGAAACCCTGGATCTAATTGATGGGGGTAATAGAAATGAAACCCTAGAAGCAACATGGCAAACAAATTCATCTCTTAAGTGTTGACGTGTACAAGGGTTATGTTTGTAAATACTCCTATATACAACTTTATATTTTACATTTCTATTATCTCTGTACACCATATATACGAGATGTGTATCCACAGACTTGTATTGATTTTAATAAAGAAATATTCAATTCTCCTGCACATATCAGCCTCATTTCTTTTACAAGATCCTCTAAAAACTACATTAAATGTAACCCTCTTCCACGATCACTATCTGGTCTACTTTGATACTAACCAAAAGTTTAATGGGTTGTAGTGTTGACTTCCATATATTTGCGCCTGTACTAAATTGATAAACCAAAAGTTCAATACTTCTTCTCTTCCTTTTCATAGATTTTCTTTTCCTATTCCTATACATCAATGTTGGATAATGATTTCGACTATGAAGATCCAATCAACTTGATTGCAATATACAAATTTTTGAGTAAACGGGAACACAAGTTACGCCGATTCACACTTCAACTTACACATGCATACCTAAGTTATGTTCGAATCTGCTACAATGACTATTCATAATTTCAAATGAAAATACAATGGCGGAGATGCAAACTTTACGCCCCTTGATGATGATTGCGATACCGAGAGGAATACATTAAAGAATACTACAATATCCAAACGATCGGTGAAAAAGATAACGAACCAATCGAAAGAATTGTTGGCAATAATATGTTATTTGTTCAAGATAACATAAGAAATGAAATAATTATTGCATGAGTATGATAAATATTTTCCAATTTGCATTATCATACACACACACACATGATAATTCTATATCGAACGTTAAAAGAAGTATGGATCTGTTGTGGAAATAATGGTGACTGCGTAATTATTTTAACCCTCTGATATCCTCCATTAGATTTAAATTCTTACTCCCCATCTACCCTAAATCTCGTTGTTATAGCATCGTCCTTATATATATGCATCTCTATATTTATATTTGAATTTTTAGTGTTTGTTTCAATATACCTATTATTATTAAAATGACCGTTAGGGAGGTTTGCCTACTGCAACGAGCCAAAATAAATTAGTCTGAAACCAAAAATAATAGGATCTTGTCCCGATTATAGATTTTCTTGAAAAATGTGTGTTTCATCCAAATCCATTTCTTATTGCTGCAAATACCTCCTTGTTTTTCCTCCGATTTCCTTCCATTCAAAATTCAAATTCCCTATGTTCAGATTCCAAATCAAAATTCTAATATTTAGATCGACATTAACTTTTAAAATTGGTAAATCCTACAATTCAAAATGTGATTTAAATGCATTCACCATAATAAATGAAACCAAAATATCATGCTTTGATACAAATCGTGATTCAGTTTATGGCTAAATCAATTTCTGTAGAACCCTAAAAGATTTTATTTTCTCCAAATCGATAAAACAAATGGCTCTAGGGTAATCGAAAATTGATAAATCTCCAGCATAAAAGAAAAATCTAAAACTTCAAAAATGAAAAGAGCGTCGATCACAGAAAAAGGTCAAAAATGGAGAAACACAAAAGGGAGAGGAAGAAGAAAGATTCACATAGCTCGACACTAGTTTTTTTCCTCCATCACTAAAGGTGAGATCTGAAGCTTATTTCAAATTATACATTTTATATTGCTTATTTTATTTTGACTAACTTTTACCCTTACTTAATTTGCGATTTTTTTATCATGATTTTAGTTATTTTCGGAGTGGTTGTATCGAGATGTTTTGTTTGATTTGTTGAATGCACCGTCTTAGTTTCTCCTTTCTCAATAATGCTCCTTATTGCCACAGTTGGAAATGATTTTATTTCTACAATTTTTTCTTGCTACCAACTCTCCGACTAGTCACTGTGCTTATTTGATATTGTGATTTTATTCGTATGAGTATATGTTGTTGTTTATGAGTTTGCAGCTAAAAATTTGTGATTTTCTTTTTGTGGTTAGTGGTTTTTGCTGTTATTTTGATTTTAATTGAGATTACCGTGTTGCTAGAGTATGACTTATCTGTTTTTGTTAAAAAATGCATCGTCCGCTTTCGTATCTTTTTTAAATATAGTAAATATATTCGAGGCTACCAGTTGAATATATCTTGAATAGTCTATCATCTTATGAACATATTTAAAGGTCTTTAAACTATATTTTATTTTAACACCCTTAATATACATAATCCTTGTTTGCAAGCAATAAAACCTACATAAATGGAACTCTATATTTGGTAATTGAATGAATTTTTTGTATAATATAATCAATATAAGGCTAGCATTCAATCCACTTAAGTTGAACAAACATTGATACTGGAGTATTATACTGGTTGTTTGAAGCATCATATACTTGGCCTATCAAAAATTTATATACAACGGTCCACCTTTTCGATCATCGAATGTCTACACTAATACATCCACTGTATTCACGTGTTGAGCACCCAAGTGCCGAAAAGGTGAATTATTATGATAAAATAAAAGGAAAAAGATAGAGTAAGAAAGAAGAGAACACAACATCAAAATCTCACTTGTGGGATGGTAACATATAATATCAAAAGAAGAGTACAAAGGGTTACTCCTATAGAAATTTCAGAGTTAAAAAACCTAAGACTCTCATCAGCCTGGACAGTTATAACTGTCTATCCTCACAAATTATGATATATACAATATAATAATGCAATGAAAATAAGAATACTGTGTTAAGTGAAACATTCAGCTTGTCTTCTCGAACTCCAATGAACATCAACATTGGTGTCCCATCGTATTGAAACATTCAGTTTGCCAACTTGACTAATGGAGATAGAATACCTTAGTGTCCCATCGTATTGAACACTGTAGCCACGTTGCACTTCTTTTAATGCTTGCCAGCTTGACTAGCAGAGACAAAATGCCTCATTTTATTTATATCATACTGCTTGCCATGATGCTCTTTACTAATATCATACCGGTAACACATAAAAATGGTAGATTGCAACCATACTTTCTTGTCTTCATCATACTCGTATAAAGGTCCTCTAGGACACGATACCCCACCGGACCAACCACCAACCAAATAGTATGTTGAAATGGAGGAAAGACACTATGAGAATGTAAGGGAGCCAAGAAAGATTTGCAAGAGCTCAGACTGTTAGAGGATGGAAGAAGACAAAGAGTAGAGCAGCGTAGCCACAATGGGAGAAGGCAAAGAAGGCATGAAACACGCCACCAAGTACCTCAAGTAGATCAAGAGGCTAACTCTGGACTATATACTGTAACTGTGGAGTTTCCGTTCTGTATTATATTATAAAAAACAGAACTAACATCGGCCGACGTCACTATAGATGTCGTAATTTCCCGGATGGTTATGAATTTTGGCAATGGCTTGATGATTCTTTACCTTATTCAGCAGTTGTGTATGCTACTGAACTTGAAGAACAAATTAAAACACTTCAGAGAACATTGGGTTTAATTCAATTATTAGGTGGTCAAAGATATTTTTATAATCAATTGGTGTGTTTATTTTCGATCTATGATGCTTCCTTGTTTCAATGTTTCTAATGGTTTAATTAAGTTCAATGTTTGTAATGGTTTAATTAAGTAAGATTGTAATGGTTTAATCAAGTAATTTTGTAATGGTTTAATTGATTAAGTTTGTAATGTTGTTCTTATCTTAACTGCATACTTGAATTTGAAAACACGGACTTAACTTACTTAATTTTCTTGTCGAAAGTACATGGAACTTGCTGAAGGTAATTAACTTAATTAACCTACTTAACTTGAATTCGAAAGTACATAAAACGTATTGAAAGTAAATAACTTACTTAACCAACTCAAACATCATTCAAATTGTTTAACATAGCTAACCCAAAGATCATATGCATCATGTCCAACAAAATCAGTACGATACTCCTAAAAATATCGTGAATCAAACGTTCGTGTTAACTAAAATAGGTCTTCTTCCTCCATTGTATTTATAACACTTTTGTATCTTCGACAAGCTCTAGTAAACATGACATAAATACTCCAAGTTTCCAGAATCCTCCGAATTAATCTACAATCAAGATGAGCTCTTGTCCACCACCACATACGCACAAAACATCACAAAACATACATACAATGCACAACCACAACAAGACTTGCACAAAACTGCCACTGCTGTATCACCTTCAACACCAAACTTCCAACTACCGTGCCTCTTCAAACAACCACAGTGCATCACTTCCCACTGCACGAACCTCATCCACTTCCTACTGCAATCCACTCAAACATCTTACTGCCACACTTCAATCAGGTACTACATCATCAAACACAACTTCATCAAACCAACATCCAACAGCCCCTTTCACTAGAACTCCACCACAACTCCAACGCAACTCACCATACACACCAGTCTATTTGTTAAATGCTTTGTTTAGAGTAACCCTAAAATCTTGATTCAACTTCTCTTCCACGTGTCTAAGGTCAGCTTCTATATAAGTTTTAATTAGTACCAAATAATCTTGTGGAGTCCAACTTTCATTTGCCATTGAAGATGTTGTGAAATTTTCAACACAAAATTTTCATTTAAATAGAGTGTTCATGATCCACGTCACACGAATCAAGTGCCACCTGAACGAACATGTGGCAAGCATGCGCGCACTTGTGAAGAAATAAACACAAGTGTGTTTGTTTCTTCAAAAAATAAAATAAACACACTAAAACGAAATATGAAATACAAACACTTTCACAACAATCAATTGAAATTCAAATACCAATACTAGATATGAAATACAAATACAAACACTGACATGAATTATGAAATACAAAAGTGATATGAGATACATAATATAAACATTGACATGAGATATGAAATACAAATATTTAAACAACTATCAAATCAGACCCAAATACAACCACTGATAGTAGATACATACACTGATAGTAAATACAAACACTTCTATGCGAAGAAGACACAATCTAAAACTCATCAAAGTGATCATCATTATCCTCAAGGCCAAATGCATCATCATCAACATCTACACTAGGTGTAGGATGATATTGTTGCTCATTAGTAAGCTCATTAATACGAGCAGTCAAACCATCTATGCTCCATCGATGCTCGATGTACATGACTCGGCGTAGTCCCATCTTCATCTAAAACAAATCCTCATATGAAAACGTAGCTGGATCTGAATACTGCAAAATCTCAGGTCGAGGAATATTAACATATCTACCAACCCCAACATTGTAGGTATACCGACTATCTAACCATAATCTCCTATCCGAGGTGGATGTGGAGCAAGATATACCTAAGCGCTCTGTGTAAGATCCTATAAAACCAGGGGGACAAGACCACTCCGGATGCTTGAAGGTCCTACCAAATCATCGGCTGCAGCATGAACAAAAGTAGCTGTATGCGGTGGAGTATAAAACCGACACCAAAAAGATGCATAATTTAAATCGGTGATGATGAAGTAATTAGCCAACCACCACTCATTTGCATACTCCTGTAAAGCGGCGTTGTGACACACCTTCAGAAAAGGTATCTAGGTGTGGATCGTCAGGAACCAAATCACCGTCCAAGTTCTGTCTCCAACCACGCTCGCCAAGGAACCAATACCATCCTCCCATGGAGGGGGTTGATACCAATTGATAAGGTCTAACAGATAGGAAGCCAACGTGCAGTGCATTCTCATCGACCATAAAAGAAGAACCTTCATAAGGATGCCAAACAATAATCTCTCGTGTTGTCCGTAACTCAATCTAATTTTGGGCAACATCAAATATATGACGTGCATTGCCTCCTTGCACCATTCCGTGGTTCTCGAGAGCCCATGGTCTAACTCGGGGGAAGAATAGAGGTAATATGGAGTCTAACGTTAGGTAAGTCATATTGCAAAAGTACTCATAGTATCAATACTGCAAAATCTTCCAGAAACCCGTAATCGACGTGGATCTTGGCCTAACAACGCACTGGTGATTTCAAGAGCGATACAAATACGCTAATATCGGAGTCCCACAATCATATCCGATTAAACTATCAAACGCCAATTCCGCAATAGCTGCAACATGTCCAACCATCAACGTGATCGATGGATTTGAAAAAAAAACGTTTCCCATCATGAAAAGAATAAACAGTCGAGCAATCTTCAAATTGTTTGTTGCGCTACAATTATGTATCAATTCAAATATTGCTTGTCTAATGTAATTGATTCTAATCTATAGTCTGGACGACAATTCATCTTGCAAGTCAAGATGTGGCGGTACACTAGCTAAACTGTCAAAGTGCTGGTAGTGCTCGTTATATGGTAAGATCTCCCTCCATCTGATGCCTAAACCGGTAAGCATAGTAAAGTTTAAAGAGATTAAACCTAACCCTTCAAAACTAAAGTGAAATGTATGAGTGGTCTTCCACCAACATGCAGCTAAAGCACCACACAACTGAACATCCGAATTTAAAAGATTTTCAATACCTATTAAAGCAATTTACAGTTATTGGAAGTACTAAAAAGTTTTAAATGAATGAGGAGTAATTAAGTAAATGTGTACTTAATAAATCTTTAAATCCTATATCCCGAAGAAAAGCGTGAATAATGCCGTCGGAATCAACTGCTCGAATTGACCTATAAAGGCGGATAACACTGGACCAAGAGCTATGTGTGCGATCATGATGAGCCTAATTTTATATAGGTCGCATATTCAATTTATATTCTAAAATTTTAACTAAATGCAAAATTTTAAACTAGATATCTTACAGAATCTTCGACACACGTGCTGACGTGTACTTTGCTGTTGAAAAGTATACGAAAATTGATCAAATCTTTATCGGGTCTCAAATTTTGATCGATATGGAGATGCAGAACCGAATCTCGTCTATATATCGCCAAGCGTCTTGGCCTAACTATAGTGCTTCCATCTGATCGATGTGATCGCCGACCTCCTATACCGGTGCTGGGACGTCGATGTCTTCTTCGTAGGGGCGTTTTTGTCCCTCAGAGTATGTCCATCGCTTCGGCTGTCGCTGCCTCAAATACGATTCCACGCTCATCTCATTTTTTTCCTTCAGAAGCTTGAAATAGTGAAAGCAGAAATGGGAAGGAAGAAGAAGAAAATAAGATGGAGGAGAATGGACAATAGCCGACCTATTTATAGTCGGCTATTGTTTTTTAACATAACCTATTTTTATACAGCCGGCTATGTTAACGCTGTAAATTGCAATCCACGGCTTCACATGGATTGCAATCCAACGGCTGTGGATTGCAATCCATGTGAACTGCTTTAGTGGTTTATATAAAAGTTGACTAAGGCAGCATATCTTTTATCTGTTGGGCCTTGATGTTTTTTCTGATTGGTGATGGGTGAGGGTTGGTGGAAGATGAATTGAGCTTGTGGTGGTAGCGGTCGGGAATGCTTTAACGGACAAAAAAAAATTGCCCTGGGAACCTCCCCCCATAGCATCCCTAGCACAATGGCTATTTTTGGGAGGAGGAGAGAAAATAAAAAACATAGATTTCTCCCACTCTTCAAACAGCGAGTAGAAGGAATTGTGCCCCTAAAAAAAAAATCTATAAAGGGTGTTCAAAATATTTATAAAATTAAATGGGTTCTGAAACCCTATTTTCTTCTTAACCGGGTTTCTAAAAAACATAAAAAAGTAGTCAAAAATTAAATGGGTTCTGAAATCCTACTATTTTCTTCTTAATCGGGTTTCTAAGAAGACATAAAAAAATAGTCAAAAATTAAATGGGTTCTGAAACCCTATTTTCTTCTTAACCGGGTTTCTAAGAAACATAAAAAAGTAGTCAAAAATTAAATGGCTTCTGAAACACTATTTTCTTCTTAACCGGGTTAAATGGGTTCTGAAACCCTATTTTCTTCTTTCTCACGGGACGCACCCACACCACACACCACGCCTAGTATCTTATCTGTTTCGTTAGTCTTTCCAGTCAAACTCTTTACAGATCAGCTCGGAGGGCAAGAGATGGACTCCATTGCAGCCTCCTCTTCAGGATCAACTGTACACAGACGACCAACAGCAGTTTCCCGCCGATTAACCAGCGATAACCCCCTCAGACCCGACATCGACCCACCGCCAAAACCGCCACGTGTCCTTCCATTCCTGGCCTTCTGTCTAATCCTTTTCTTGGTGTGCCTCCAGTTCTTCATGCCCGCAACTCACTTCCGCGACCCCAGCGACCGCCATCGCAATTGGATTCCTGTAAGCCCTAATCGAAACGAACAGACGACCGTATGTTATCATTCCTTTTGCTTAAAATTTATTTTTTGGGATTTAGGTTATTTGTTATCAGTTAAGCCTAAGCATGATTATGATACTTCGCCTTTTAACCTAGAAAATCGTTGTGGGAGATGAAAAGATGCATGTGTTTTCGTGGATGGATTGCTTGGATCTTCGAATGCTTGCAGTTCTTGCCAATTCAACAATATCTGCATCAAGGTTCCATTTTTAGTACGTATGTGTTAATTGCAATCTTAAATTTTATTAAATAGTTGCAAAAGGGAATAATATGGTCATCGGTAAAGTACTCCAAATTCTGTTAAAGGTAGGGATTTTTTTATTTTCTTAAAAGAAGTTGTGTAGGGGTACACAAATTTATAGTCCCTCTTAAAATTCCATAATACAATTACCTAACTAATCCTTTCAATAATCACTTCTTACTTTTAAACCCAAAACCTTGTCTTCCACATCTTGGTCATCACAAACCATTGAAAATCATGAATATTTATTTGATGCCAAAGGAAATGATGCGTTGAGTCCCGCCCTAAGCACCACTACTGATCGATGAATATTTATTTGAAATTCAATCCGGGCAAACTATGGACAATAATCCTGACCACTTGCAAGTGCTTTGAGTTTTCATATATCAGTTAATTGAATCTTATGAATTAGTGCAACAGATGATGATGGATATTGATCCTTGTATTTTCTCATTTCAGACATCCTGAAAATCTTTACTTCCATTTTTATGTACCAGAAGGTGAAGATCAGACATTGTCTTATTATAAGCTTAAAGTTCTTTTACCACATTCAAATCTTGAAATTGTAGGGTGAGTAATTTTCTTAGAAACCTTCTCATCTTTCTTTGCTGATGCTTCATACAAGTATGCAACTATCATTTAGGCAAAATGAAGTCAAGGGAATACTAAAAAGTGCCTTACTTGAGCCTGAACTTCTATGGCCATCACTCTATGATCTAATACCATTACTCATCCCGATCTTCAATCCATCTTTAACCAGATTTGTATATGTTCCTCCCAACAGCATCTTGAAGGTGCTTCTTTCACTCCCAACAGCATCTTTAACCGAGCTTCTATAGCCATTTTTGTTTTTGTTTTTTGTACATTGTAAATCACAATATTTAATAGTTACCTCTACTAGTTCATCTTTTACATGTATCGGGCCTTACTGAATATGTTTTAGTTGAAACGATGAACCATGAGTCCATGTCAACATGATCTTTAGTCTATAATTTTCTCGTATGAACAATCATATGAATATTGTGTGTGTATGTTTACAAATGTTGCAAATAGTTTGGTACAACATAGCAATTATAAACCATTATTCAATCAAGTCAATTAGCTCACATCTTGACTATAGTGACAAAAGGATCCATTTTTTGGTCTTAGTTTATTGGTACCATGATATATCAACAAGATGATCGCAAGGTTCAATACTTATAAATATAAACATGCATGTGTACAATGTACATATAAACATACATGTACAGACATGTATGTATTTATGTGTGTGTGTGCGCCTGCGCGCTTGCAGAGACATACATGTGTGTTTTAAAAAACAAACTACATGGATTTATCGAGGTTTCATTTGGTTTTCCACATGTCATCATGCATTTGTGCTGCGTGGACATGTGGTTGTCAAAGTCCGTTTTGGATAAATTATTTAACTTGTGGTTTCTTAAATTGTTGAATGAAATTGGGACAGAAAAAGGAATTGTTGAGAAAGTATTGGTCCTGCAGAAAAGTGCTTAAACTACTCGTATTTGCTTAGAATATTTGATTTTCTGCATTCTATATGCAGTTTATGTTTATTCATTCATTTATTTTGAGCTACAGATGAATTATGAGTAGTGCGTCTTCAATAGTGCCTGCAATGCACCAATAAACCTACTTATAAAGATACACATGAATGCATGTTATTTTATTGTTTCATATTTTCCTCTTTTCAGTTGGATTTTATCCTGCGATAGGCACTTGGGATCATTTTTTTCTAAAAAAAATGTTAACTTATATTTCATTGCAGAAGAATAAAAACTTCAAATTTTACCGTAATTATTGTATAGAATATTTCATTATTCATATCCAACTATTGAATTAACGTTGCACATAACATGCTTGAATTACATAAAATACATGATTAAATACATATAAATGGGACACCCACAGCAATAGAAAAAGGAAAAAAAAAAACAAAAACCCGTGCGCACACACACACCATCATCATCGTCTATTTTACCTTTCCCCAAATGATCGAGTTCGAACACATGAATATTCATTTTCCATAAGTTTCTCTTTAAGTCGCATCTTCAGTTAAGTTTACTTTTAGTTTAACTCTTTGTTTTCTTGTTTTATTATTATTATTATTATTTTGTGACTTTTTATCCTTTTCCCTTCTGCATAATTTTTTTCTATTCTCTTCACCGGTGCGTCGTTTCTTTTCCTTGCATGTGTTCATGGCATTTAAGTCTATATTTTCCTTCTAATTTTCTAATTCATCTACAAAAATATATATCTGAAATTTCAAAATTGATGTGAGGTAAAAGAAAATAATGCTTCAACACAATTGAGTAACAAGTCCATGCCACTTTATCTTTCGTACGATGATCGCCTGGATGATACGAACAAAATATCACTGTATAACGATGGAATATATACAAAGGAAATTATTTTGCCAAAACCAATTTTGAACTACAGTAATATTGTAACTCCAAAAACATACTAAGTAGGGAATTCAATAGAGCTATAATGATATTAGGGATAAAGACAGTTAGCTGTACGAGACATGGCATTTTTATGCACATCACAACATAAAGCTTAACCTTGAATTTAATTTTATAAAAAATTAGATAAAATATTTTAATAAAGCGATGTTTAAGAAAGAAAAACGTCAAATAAAACAAGTGTAAGGAAAAAAAATATAACATGAAAAATAATGAAGCTCTTTCTGCTCATTATTTAGCTTCATAGGAAATAGTATATGAAATCACAAAGAATGACTACATTCTTGTTGTTAATAAGCTTTGTTATACAACTCTTATGCTGTAAGAAGTTTATCAGTTACAAGGCTACTTAATTTTAAAGCAAATGCATTCAAAATTCACGTTCCATCAACTAGACTACTGCTTCTACTCGATTTTCTAAAAACCATATACAAGTTTGAATCAGGTTTCAACTGAAGAGGATGTTTTCAAATTCAAATAAGCAATTTATAATTAAAAGTTATGTCGTATGGATACATGTGTCTCATAATATGCAAACAAATATTAATTAAGTGGTCATTTTCTGTATGCTATACTCAACTTGATGTTGAATGGTTTTTGCATTAAGAATTGTGCATAAAACATGTATGATCACAATTAAGCATTTTTCAAAAACGAAGTAACTTACTGTTCTATATTTACATGTCACATGTTTTAACAAAGAATAATGTCAGTAACATCTCTTTATTTGATTCTTATTTTTGAAGCTCCAGGAGTTGTATCCAACAATAAAAAAAACAAAAACAAAGCTTACATTGCTAATCCAAAAACATGATACATAATATTGACTACGTAGCACTTGATACATATTGAATGAATTTAATAATCCCAACTCAAGCTTAAGTGAATACTTTAAAGAACTTCATAACATATTTTAAATCTTTGCTAAAATGAATTATTCAATAATCACAACTCATTATAAATCTCTAACAACATCAATCTGGAGTTTTTTATTGTGCTCATTCCAGTTTTTTTTGCATCTCAGTGTATCAACATGTTGTTCGATGACTTAAGAAAAAGGTTTAAGCAGTGCTATTAAAGCGAGTATCTAGGCGCGCCTAAGGCACAGTCGCAGTAATTGTGCCTTTATGAAGGCTGAGACACGCGATCTACTCAAGATGCCCAATAAGCACGCTTTTTGCTAAGGCGACGAAGCTCCGTGCGCCTAAAAAGCGCCTCGATTAGGTTTTTTGCTTTTTGGGTTGAAAAATGAGTTGCCATCGGCCCAATTATTTTCGAACTCTGTTCTCAACCCTAAATCTAAGTTGATCAATTTAATCGACCTCGACTACATTAAACAAACAAACAAAAAAAAACACTACACAAATCGAGCACTAAGCCGCCGCCGCCACAATCTCCTGCCCCGACGCCACAACCTCCTGCCCCGACGCCGCACTAAAAAGGCTTGGAGCATAATTCTAAGGATGATGTTGATATTTTGGATATTAGTGAATAGTGATTAGAAGTTGAATTAAATTTAAAGTGTTGGGTTGAACTTGAACATCTTAATGATTTCTAGCTTTTTAGTGTAATTTGTATGTTTTCGGTGTTGTAGACTTGAATTTGACACCGTTTTGGTCAAGGTTAACATTTGTGACTACATATCTATTAGCTAGTGATTAATGATTTCTTGTTTGCAAAAAAATGGTTATAAACATGTTTTAACACTAAAATTATCATTTTTAATGGGAATTTATAGTGCAGTTTGTTTGGAGTAAAAAGCGCAAAGTTTTATGAAAGGCGCAAAAATGCCCAAGGCGCAAGCTTGTGCCTTTTTGCGCCTTAACTACCTTGGGTTTAAGCTTAAAAAAAGAGGCTAAAATTAAGTAAATCTGACTAATTCTTCAATTTTCATTGACACATGTTAATACATGTAACCCAAATCACCATAAATTCACTTCAGGACAACAAAGGAATAAATTGTTACCATTTCAACTGTTAAAAAGTGAATGAAATGATTGACTGAAACTAGATAAAAGTAATCATTCCAAAAAAATTGCACTATCAAATACTCAACTAAAAAGAGAATTACAGTCTTCAGTGAAAATATAATCAAACTCATATACAGATAGAAATCTGTGATTAGAATCGCTTAAAAACTAACTAAAATTAGGATATTTGCCTGGTTTACAAAATTCTGATGTTTTGGGCAGCGATCAAGGATTTGAAATGAAGGGAAGAAACAATTGAAGAAGAACATGGGACATGGATCAAAAATTATATTTTATGAATACTTTAAGGTCAAGCGACTGAGATAAATTATTTTTTATGTTAACACAATGAATTAATTTTTATCATCAGATCAATTTATTAATTGTAGATGAAGCATCAGAAATTGAACAAAGAGAGAATAAAAACTTAAATCTCAGCAAAGCCAAGAAAATAGGGTTAGAATTTAAGAAGTGGAAAAAGTTGGGCTTTATCCAGCTTATCGTATACGTGCAAATTTCTATTTGTGCACTCTCATCCCACATGTTGACCACGACATACTTTTAGTGCAATCATACACTGAACACATAATCATGTTATCTTCATCTGCAAAATGATACATCATCCCGTCTTGTGTATTAGGTAAGGGCAATATAATTCTTTAGGTCTTCTTAGTCTTTATAGTTAATTTGTAGGGAAGCATAGACGATTTGTTTGGCCTCGATATGGGTAATTACTCCATTGCTGCTTCCAAAAACTGCACAAGAGAATTGGGGCATGTTGTAAACATTGAGATTGTAAATGCTATACAAAGAACAGCTGCCAAGACTTGGGTGTCAGATCAACTGTACGATCATGATATGTGCACTCTGGACTTCGATGTTCTTTTAGTTGATGTGCCAAATTTACATGCTACTAAATACATTGAAGCGTTGCAGTGGTGGGTTAAAATCCTCGATTTGAAAGATAATAGGTATTGTATTTAACTTTCCTTTTCATCCATTGAGCCGCCAGTTTCATAAATGCTCAGTTTCAGATTTTTTTAGTCTCATTGGTATGTACCTTTATGATAGGTTGCTATGTGCCTTCATACATTTGGGTCTTTAAAATTTGAACAACCTTTTGGAAAAAATGTACAATTTAAAATTCAATTGTATCGAGATTTGAAAAAGTTTTTGTTATTCTTTCATTTTGGAACTATTAGATATAACACTTTAGTATTTGCAGGAGCAAGAAGATCGATGCAGCTATTGCTTTGACCCTCTACAACAGTTACCATGAACTTCCTTCGCTTTGGAAGATTCATGAACCAATGTCATCAGAAGATATCCATAAAAGCATAACCAATATTCTTCGGTATGATGGACCTACACGTGTTTGCTCAGGAGATATGAAAGAACGTCAGGAATCAAATTCCAGCAATATCTGGCGTCAGTATTTAGGTCCAAAATCAGATGCTGTCATAGCCAGTTGAAAGCTATTCATGAGTAACGTGTTAAAGATGTAATCTCTGTGGATGAATCCATTCTTTTGAGGCATACACGAACTTGCACGTATATGTGCAAAGAATCCTTCTTAACTGATATATTGTTTGTACAGTTGGATTGAATTTGATTATAATATATGAAATATTAGTTGTGTAGTTTCAATTTAGAATCTTGTATATGCCATATACCATGATATTGAGAATAATAAATAAATTTTTATTTTTCAAAAGCCAAAAAGGTAAAAGAAATATAAGTCACATATTATTGAAGTAATACTAATTTAGTGTTTTTTTTTTTACTTTCCACGTCAATGTATCAAAATCAACCAAGCAGATTATTTTTATGTAACTAATACAAAAAATCAATTTTCATTTCCCCAAAGAGTTGAATAATAATTTTTGATCATCTCCAAATTAGATTTTACTTCTCATGCATTTTAATGTTTTGGAAATGTCACATGAAGTAAAATGGATTAGTGATAATAGCCTGCGATCTTACTAAATTGAAATATTACACTTTCCATGTCTTCAAAGTTTCAATTCTTTTCTTAATAAGAATTGATTTAAAACCAAATTAGACAACCAACTCGGTTTATAAAATAAATAAAACTGAAAATTATACAAATTAGGGACACACCAGCGAGAGTTGATGATTTCTAAGTTTATTCAAATTGATCTCTTGCTATTTATCAAAATCTGTTTATTTATTGGCTACATGAACCATAAACAGGAGAAAAAAAAAGAATAATTCCAAAAGAAGAAGAAGCATTTCCGAAAGAATAAATTGGAAAAAAGCAGGTCCTGGTATATGAAGAAGTGTATACTAAATTGGAGTGCGGTTCATGAATTAACCATTCTTTTATGGACTAGAAGATACTTACCAAATGGATTTTCCATTTTTTTAATTTACTAAGCTTAATGTAGAAACATAGCTGTGGCTCAGCTGGCCCAGCCCAAGGGCTCGCTCTACTTTCCTCCTCCGATTCAGTACACCATAATGGAAAAAAGCCAAATCAATTTTCAAACGTAATTATACAAATCCATTTAAACTGATTTATATATTAATCAAAATCACATAATCCAAACATATCATACACACGCCCATAACTGAAAACAAAAACTTGAGTATTTTAATAGTGCTTGCGGCCTAATCAAAAAGAAAACGAAAGATTAAAGCCAAGGGAAGTAGAAGCTCCATCAACTAAAGAATATATGCGAGTAATATATTCTCTAATCCTTCCTTCATCTTTGAAATTTTTCCACGGCCTAGTTTTTATTGAATGGTTCATGCTTCTAGAAATCTTTAAGATATGTGAATTTAATATGACGATAGAAACATATTTTTAGAGATGGGTTCTGGATTATGTGGGTTTCCCATAAGTAAATAAATTGTTATGAATAAATAGAAGGCCATATGGGTAGAAAAATGGTTAGAAATGAGGAACTTGAGCAATTGCAGAGAAATAAATTAAGATTTATTTCACAATGATTATCTGGGGATGAAGTAAGTCATTTCCAAAAGAAAGTAAGTATGGCGAAGAGCTATAATGTAGAGCCAGAAGATGAACAATTGTTGTCGGAAGGTATATTAATATAGACAACTAGTAAATATTGGGTTAAGAGACTAATGAGCCTAAATTTCGACTAAATCCAAACCCAAGTCCATTAGGATACAAATCGTTGATTTTGGTAACCTGTACCGCTAGGAGCAAATACTTGGGAAGTTTGAGTCGATGCGGTGGTGGATCCCGAAGCTCTTCTATTTAGGCCTACTTCAGATATCTATTCGATTGGATAAGCGGTTGAGACGTCTATTGCTTGACATAAAGAATTTATTTCTTTTGATTAGTACGTATGTGTACTTTTACCAATTTATGTTATGGATTTAGTTATGTTTTGGAACGGAGTTATGAATTCATAAATGGTTTAAACTTGAATTGTTTTTGAATGTGAACGATTCGTGTTGTTTCAAGTATTTGAACGATTGTGGTTATTATTAACGAAATATTGGTTTTAATTATAATATCAAGAAATTTACGATTAGTAGCAATTGTGAAAAGATGAATTATATTAGTTTGTAGCAGTTGTAAAAATATCTGTTGCAACTGTCATCACTAGTTGTAGTAGATGTAAAATAACAACTGGTTTTGGCCGTTGCGATAAACTTTAATACAAGTGCAAATAGCAGTTATAAAAAGTCTTTTACAACAGTCGAAAGCAGTTGTAAATAACTCTTTTACAACTGCTATTTGTAGTTGTAAAAAGACTTTTTACAACTGCGCATGCAACTGTACGTACCCGTTGTAAAATAATTCTGCTCTATTACAACTGCGGATATAAAGACTGGCGGGTGCCAGTTGTAATAGACCTATTACAACTGTTTTTGGCAGTTGTGAAAGGGTATTTTTGTTATAGTGTAAGTATATCAGAGAACGAACTCACAGTGGAATAACAAAATATAATAGAACATATGTGCTGACTAAGGTCACTACCTTGAAATCAATATTATTCATTTAGTATCTGATTGTCTTGTCAGCGCCGAGATGAATGAGAAGACTTCACCATCTGCAGTTCTTGTCTTGCACCAATAGGATATCCCTCTAAATCTACCATGTTGGTTGTAATAAGGAGGGGGTCGGAACAACGTTCTGGTGACTGAAAAATTACATACTTTATGCATAACATTAATTTATGCCAATTGATTTTTATTTAAGTGTTATGTCCATTATTCATGACTATTCGTTTAATTCAATCAATACGTACGATATATCTAACATCTTCCGAGGTATAACTATATATATGCCTATATATATATATCTAAATGTTGTACTACCTAAAAGAAAACCTTAGCCACTTAATATTTCTTAAATATGAAGGAGGGTAGACCCAACAACTATTTAATACTTCAATCCCGAAGCGTATCCTTCGTAACGTAATCGCTAGTCAATCGGCTCTAACTATAGAGACCGATGACTCCTAGATATGACTTTATAATTTAATTACCGTATTACTAACGCATCTCAAAGATTTATCTAAGAGTTAGTTAGTCCACCTCTGATAAACAAATAACTAATTAAATAACGAGATCTTTGCGTATCCCATACTAGTAGGAAGCGAAATCCATCAGGGCATAACCTAAGTCTTTGCTAATGACCGCTCGAGAACGGTTGTGGTCATAGCCTATATGCCAGCCCTACTACTATATACCGATCCAATAACAACGCTGACATAGCGCACCGACCTTCCACAGCCGAAATCCCATTTAGAATACAGTAATGTAAGTCAAGGAAAATGTCATTCTAGTTACTTAATACAACTTGTTAGAAATGAAGCAGACTCCATTTTCCTATTAGGTACCGTCGTAGGTTATTTAAGGCTTCTTATATGGGGAGGAGGCGAATCCAACAACCATTTAATACCTTCCACCCTGAAGTAAACCCCTTGATATTCCTAAAGGTATCGAGGCATTTAATACTTCAAATCCAAGGCGAACCCTTGGTATATTTTTCCCTTCCTATATGCAAACACATATCCCTTCTCTGCTGGATCTATGGTTGTAGATGTCCCACATCAGTAGTAAGTATATACAGCTGCTGGTAGCCTCTAGGTGAAGTGCATATTTCTATTGTATATCTCTACTGACCCCGCATCCCAACCCATATTAAACCAAATCAATTATCTAGGCCTAAATATTGGGCTAGGCCTGCTAATTCACGCCCAGTCTAAACGTATTCTTAAGGTTATATAATTTCCTAATATGAAAATTATAATGTCTCCTAGCATTTAATTCCGACCCTATGGACTTATTATGTACATTCTCTATTTTCGTATCACGTCCCATAACTGTCAAATGTCTATAATAAAGGGTCATTATTATTCAAATTGAACAATCACTAATGACATTTATTTATTCATTCTAATTCAACCTATTATGTCTATTTCATTTCCCTAGAAATACCATATTAAACTCTTTAATCATTTTCATTAAATGCATTATATCCCCATTTAATTCATGTAACTCCCTATTAACTGCACATTTATTACACTACTAATTTTAGAGTTACCATCTCTTTTCCAATTACACCTCCTAGCCCTGTAATTTACTACACTATTATATTCCTATTTCTAACTTATTAATTCCTACGCTTGGGAATTTCAAAGTATATAGCACATTCTGTAAAGAACATTTATTCCACGTTTTAATATATTAGAGCAATCCTTACCAAAAAGGATTACCGTTATGACTTTCCATAAATTACCCAAAAGTAAGACTTTTGCTCCGTTTGAAATTACAAGAAATTATCTCTAACTTTTATTTAAGTAGACAGTGCAAACTATGGAGGAGAACATCCATACTTTACACATCTCTTTTCTTTTTGGTGTATTCTTTATTGTTTCAAATGACACACTTTTTTATTATGAAATTAGAGAATTTATGTAAATTACACGGAAATAGATACAACTAAATTGTGCCCACGACGCTTCCAATAAATTAAAACATAGAAATTCCCGTTCCAAGTCAAATTAGAGAAATCTAAACTAATACTAACAATTTAGAACCCATTTATCATAAATCTGAAATAAATTTTACAATCTTATCAGCATTTTACTTTAACAAATTTAGGGACTGATTTTCATATTTTGATATCAGTGTGTAAATACCATTTTTATTCCAATTACCCAACTTACAGAATATGTAGGCGAGATTTCAATTGAATATGTTCTTTGTAAGCCTATAACTTCACAGATCTTGCATAGACATAATAATTAAATAAAACTCAATGATATAAATTCAATGTTATACATAAATCATATAATTTCTCATTCACCTTTCAACCTTTTCAAATCTCTCAAATCTGGATTCATCCCGTTAATTGACTCCCTAATTCTAATCCAAAAGAATATGTATAACAAAAAACACACACATGCACACACACTCTACTAGAATTACATATCTGAGAAAAGATATGGGATTAGGGAGAATATAGACTTATAATAATGAAATTTACCTTTTTCCGCAGCATCGATTCACTCATTCTCTTCTTCTTTTTTATTTTCTCCCTTCTTCAATTATTGTAAGGGGAATATAGACTTATAGTGGAGAAGGGATTTAAGCATATAGTAGTATATTCCCCTTAACTAAATCGGAGAAGGGAAGAAATATATATAATAATCTTGTTATAAGTCCTTCACTTATAATCGGAGAAGGGAAGAAAATAAATAAATTAGTCTAATTATAAGTCCTGTTATCAACAGTGGAGAAGGGATTTAAGCATATAGTAGTATAGTGGAAAAGGATATATATATATATATATATATATATATATATATATATAATAGTGGAGAAGGAAAAAATACAGGCCTAGTCCCTCGCTTCTCTTTTCCACTATAAGTCTATATTTCCTTTAACAACTTTTCCCTGTCATTCGCTTGCTAATTCTAAAGTTTTTGGGATTTAAGCATTTGCTAATTTAATTTCCGAATTTATTTTATAAACTTTCAGCTTTAATAACATTCGTCGCTAGTTAAGTGTCTTTATGAGGTTCCTTATTTACACTGTTAATACACACACACATAGACATATAAATAAACATATATATATATATGTATGTATGTATGTATATGTATATGTATATGTATATAGCAGTCAAAGCTCATCCAAAATATCAATACAGTAATAAAATAGGAAACATATCTCATATCACATCGTACGCTTTTTCACCACCCAAAAAGAGACAACTAGCGATTACAAGCCAAGTATCTTAAAAGAAAAAATTGTTGGAAGCTACCCTTTAACATCAAATGGAATAATGACATTGTGTTCTTATCACTTCTCACTCAATTAAGATGGACATTTCTAGTATGTCATTCTATTATAATCCACATGTCTTAACTTACCTCCTTGACTTCTAATAAATAAGGTCTATCCATTACTTAAATTTTTACGCCGAATTATGTGATAAATTGTGCATTTCCACTCTATAGTGGGTAAGAAATGTAAATAATGCACATTTAGAATACCTTATCAAAAAATTGGCTTGGTGGAATAACTTTCCTACCACCTGTCTTGCCTTCTTTAACATTAAGTCAACCAACATCCTTTATGTATGTTTGCCCTCTTGTTACCCTCTTCTCTAATCATACCACTATCTTTTTTTTAATCAAAATCTCTTGATAATATTCTCAAACTTTGGTATTTACCTTCTTTACCCTTGATCTTTCATGTGAGTATATCCTAAGACTTGCAAAAATGACTTTGGTACCATTCCCCATTCCTTTGAGGGTTCTTCTTATGGCTTTCATACATGTATAATCAAACATCTCTAGGTGCATAACAACATTCCTTATATTTAACGGTGATTTCCTTTTGCTACCCTACGAGTATTCGTAGCTATTTTATTCATTGCCTTGACCTTTACCACATCTTACTTAGACAGTCATTACATATATAAAAATTTATGACTTAGACTATGATTTAAGTTTTTATGTTCTTACTTACATAAAAAAAAGAAAAAAAAAGAAATATCGTAGAGTAAGAAAGAGTGGGTCAAGTCAATCTTTCAAAATTTCATTGGAAATTTAAGGCGATATATGGTCTCAAGCAGTCTCCTTGGGCTTGGTTCGAGATACGAAGTTTGGTTATGACAAAGATAGATGGGTTTCCAGAGAAGGGATGCTAATCATTTCGTGTTCATAAAAGGATGTGCAACAAGGAAACTACTGTTCTCCTAGTGTACTAAGTTTATTTCTCTAAATTGATAAGTGAAATTATTATATTAGTCAGAAAATGCATCTAGTAATCAAGTCGAGTAAGACTGCTATTATCAAGTCGAGCGAGCTTTCGCTAATACTAGTCAAAGGCGAAAAGCTAAGGTCAGAATTTTTATAGAGATGATATGCGCTTATCTATCGTGTAGTTGGGTAGTCTTCCTTAAAACCGCTACTGATTCTTGAACAGAAAGCGGTATGCTTAGGAAGACTTTTTTTGGTCTATCCGTGTTAATGAAATCCATCCCATGAAATAAAGGATAGTTCATTCTTGAGGTGAATAAATAGAGATTACTGCTATGGCCTTAACTTCAGGATCAACCTCAATGAATTATGGTGTAACGGGCTTAGTATAGATCCGTAGCCCGCTACGTGTCTTTAACTGAAACTGGGACTAGGTATGGAAAAGCTCGATAAATGTCCTCCTCTTCTGAGGTTATAAATATGGCGGACCTTTCCCGTCACCTGTTAGCCCAACGTACTCACACGTGTTAGTGACACAAAGTAAAAAAAAAAAGAGAATCGCCCAGTTTAGCTAAATTAAGCTTAGAAGAGACCAAAAAGAGAATTCACATTTTCCATGAGTGCTTTCAAGGTTTGGCCTTGCATAAGACATACTCCAGCCAGAAAAAGGTAATTTTTCTATCTCTTTAGGAAGTAGGGGTATTCCTCACCCAGCTTACTATTAGTTTTGTCAACATTAGGTTATTTAGATCCTTAGCATCTCTGATTTGATAAAACAAGAGAAGTATATTAAATGATGAAATTCAAGGCCTTCTGGTTGTCTCCTCTATCAACAACGTGACTTATGAGATTAGCCCTTAAGCTGTTGAGCAGTGAAATCCTTGTTTTGTTGGTACAAGTCTCGGATCAGTAGTAACTTCCTGAGCGACGAGAGCCTTTCACTTCTGTATCAGCCATCGACAATATACTGGGGTGCTCCTGGGTGAAAGGTCAATTCCGAAAAAGATCCTGATGAATATAGATACAAATGGTCCAATGGGAGCAAGAATTTACAAAAACATTTGGAACATTTCATTTCTGAATTGAAGAACCATTTTCAAATAGTGTTCGATCGATTACGTGTGAGTTAATATTCGATTGATTGGTCCGAGGCTATCGATAAACAAGATTTGTCTAAGTTACTTCATTTCATTTTTGTCCTAGTCACTTCTCTTTTTGCCCAAGTCACTTCCCTTTTTGTCCAAATCACTTCCTTTTTTCTTTTTAAGTATCGGGAATACCCTAATCCATAGGTCCGAGATCCACATCTATGAATTGAAAATTCTGAATGACCAACCCTACAATCAGTTTTTAGAATCAATAGGTGTTCAAATCTTTCGTTTGAATAAATTGAAGCCCTTCTTTTTGAATGATCGTGATACTCTCCAAAGACCAAAATTCTTAATCAATGGAGGAACAATATTACCATTTTGGTTCAAAAAGGTACCAAAGTGGATGATTGACTCATTCCATACTAGAAATAATTTAGGACTCTCACTCACAAGAATCTAAGCAGCCAACTATCAGTCACGAGTTCGCTTGCATCCGATTCCATAAGTATCAAATAGTTGGTCCATCTACTTGGAATAGTTTGGATAGTTGCTTAAGATCTAGGGGAAAGTAAACATCTAGACGAGTGAATCGAAGATCAGTAACAAACTAGATCAGACATCTTCCACATCAATCTGGACGAAATTCTTGATTCCGAGTCGGAGAATGAATGGCTCTCTTCAATCCGGAAAAATTTCCTTCCCTAAACTAGAGGTCCCTAGACAAGAGAAGAAGGAAGAATATAATGAATCCGTTCCAGTCTATCTACCAGATAGTTCCTTTTGGGTACTTGTTGGATAGGCTATAAAGACAAAGAAGATCTAACTAGGGATTGAGACGTGATCTAATAAGGCTAGTTTGCTTGCATCAGTCTTACAAATTATGATTCCATTAATGCACCTCTAATTAATATACTAGGAGTCCGAACTATCAAATCATATGACGAAGTCCAAGCCATTAGTTTACTAAGGTGAGTTTGCCATGTGAAAGATGTGTTGCTTCATTCAGTTTCCATTTCCTTCCCTAAAGACATGCTTGAGGGTTGGCTTAGAGAAGTCGTTGAAGATCTTGAATCCTTTAGTTCGCCTAGCCTTCTAGTAAAATTGATTCCATTTGGATTCTGGGTTTTGGATCGGCCGTGGCGCTGTTTGGCGCTTCCTTGGTAGAGAACCTCCCTCAAAAGTCTCATACACTCCTTGGTAAGTGATTTCTATGTCCATCTCAACTTTTCATAGAAATCATGTCACTCATTTTCATTCATTTCATATAATACATCATTTGTTAATATGCATGTTTTTGAATCACTAACTCAAGTCCATTATGAATCCTACTCGGTGGAATATGGAGGTACTTAAGGTAAAACGAGCCAATTTGGTCTCTCATAATAAAGTGATAGATGGAACTGCTATGAATGACTTATTAGCAGATTAATAGATCATTTCAGAATTGCATATACATCACATATCCTGGATCAAGTAAAGACTCTGTGTTTCAAAGTTTCTAGTTCAATGTCGATACCATATAGTTGATCCAGTGTCACTACTATGCCTGAGTCATGCATAGACTTCCATAAATGAGGAACATGAACACTTTGTGAACACCCACAATCTTCTAAGGTAAGTTACCTCTATATGGTAGGTTCCTAATCCTCTTGAGTACCAAAAAAGGACCTACAAAACCCGTTGCCAATTTCCTATTCTTACCAAATCTAACTACATTCTTTAATAGAGAGATCTTGACAAACACATAATCACCAATAGAGAGCTCCAAATCTCATCTTCTCTTATCAACATAACCTTCTATATGTCTTGGGAAAGTTTCAACCACTACCGAATGATCTCAATCTTTTCTATCGTCTCTTGTATCATATATGGCCCCAGTATCAATTTCTCGCTCGCTTCCTTCCAATATGAAGGAGCATTGCAAGGTCGGCCATATAAAGCCTAAAATGGTCCAATACCAATGCTAGATCGATAACTATTGTTGTATGTGAACTCCAACAAATGAAAATGATCATCTGATGAGCCACAAAAAATCAAGAATGCAAGCCCGTAATTGATCAACTAAAATATGATTCAGCCTCTTGGTATACCCACTAGTTTGAGGATGGTAAGCTATACTCAAATGCAGCCCATCCCTACATCTCCTATAAGCTCTTCCAAAATCCATATGAATAATAAATATCTATCGCGTATAATACTCTTCGACACATCAAGGAATTGCACAACCTATTTCACATACAACTCAACCAGGATTGCTGTCGTTCTACAAGACTTCCATGGTATAAATCTAGGACTCTTCGTCAATCTATCAATAATGATCCAAATGCTATCAAACTCTCCTCTAGTCCTTGGCAATCCATCAATAAAATCCATCGATACTTGTTCCCACTTCCACTTATGAATCTCTAGCAGTTGCAACAATATGCTAGGCTTCCTCTGCTCAGCTATCACCCACTAAGAGTTCGTACACTTAAAAATGAATGCCCTGGCACCTTCTTCATCCCTTTCTAATAAAATGTTTTCTTCATATCTCTATATATTGTGTGTAGGATATATAGTCAATAATTATGGCCCTCTTGTAGCACCTTATCCCTTAACCCATCAACCTTTGGTATAGAAAATTTCCCATCTTTATGGATCCAACCATCTTATTTGAGTTTCACTACCTTATATCCTCATACTCTACTCCCTTCTCAATAGCAATGATCTCCACTAGTCTAGGATTTAGTATCTAACTAGCTATGATCCGCCTATAAAGTAGGTCTAATCATTGACCTCGCCAACATCTATGGCTCTTGCTTTCATCTCTGTCAAAAATCATAACCAACAATATACTCAAGCTTCTTCCACTAGGAACATCACTCCCAAGATGGCACATCTCCTACTCAAAGCACCGACATTTGTCTTTTCCTTTCCAAACATATAGGAAATGTTAAAGTCATAGGAGGCCAGGAAATCTAACCTTCACTGCTAGCGAAGGCTAGGATCCATCCGCAAGAAGAGGTGCTTCAATGATTTGTGGTCGATGAACAACTCAAACCTCTCCCTATCAGATAGTTCTTCCAAATCTTCAACACAAACACAATCGCCATCAACACCAAATCATGGGTCGAGTACTTCTACTCATGCGGCTTTAATTGCCTACTCGTGTAAGCAACAAACTTATATTTTTGCATTAATATCTTCCTCAACCTAGAAATATAAGTGTAACAACCCACCATCTATGACGCCTTGACTCATGCATAAAATGACACGGATATTGCGGACCTCGTAGATAAAGGATCATTTTGAGCTAAAATATAAAACGTATCATAGAGTCCTCTACAATATTCTACACTTTTTGAAACACATAGTGGAAGGAATAAAATATAATATCGAAAAATACTATAATCCCAAATAAATAAAATAAACTTTAACTAATAGTCTTCGGTTATACTGTTGGACCAAAAAGTGGCACAACACCCTCAGTCAATCAGAAACAAGATAGATCTAAATAATATAAGCAAAAAACAATACGAACATAGAGAATATTATAGTGGTTTGGCAAATTCTATGGACTACGTCTACTTTAATGTCATTAAAGTCAGATTTGTCACAAGTACAAGATGTTTTCAAGTGTATCGAATCTAAACAGCAAGGGTTTAGCACTTAGTGGTAAAGATTAGGTTGACAATAGGAGATAAAGAAGATGGGGAGCCAAAAGTCCTCTCTAAGTTGCTCTAGTGCTTCTACTTATAGCTGAAATCACCCACCATAGTTACCGGATCATGAAAGAATGGGAAAACTTCAGATCTAAGAAAGTAGGAAGGAAGAATAGGTCTTTCTGAGGATATAAATCATGTCAGTACCAATTGGAATTGTGGTCGGTATTGACCACAATTGTGGTCGGTACCGACCATAATGTTCATCTCATTGTTATAATGGAGTTCATATTCCTTCAAGCCTCACACGCAAATCCATAGGTTGACCCCAATAAGATCGTCTTACTACTCTATTCTTCAATCCCTAGCATAAGTTTCCAAGTTTCCCCCTGAAAATCATGTTGGTACCGGTCACCATCATGGTCGGTACCGATCAAATTACTTAGCCAATTTTCACTCCAAACCCTTTAGTTACCTTCCACGGTTGTTCCAAGCGTACCCCTAAGTCCTTGAATCGTTTCTTATTCATCTCGACATCTAGATTCACTTAGAAGCTACTCGATTCAAACGTTGAATAACACTTGCTCCCTAAAGTAGGCATTTATGAAACAAAGTATGCTTTGGATCAAGCCAAGCAATGCCATCTTAGTTGCACAAGGGTCTTCGGGTAGCCAATAGTCATCTTTAAAGCATCGTATATATTTTGAAGATAACCGTTCATGTAACACCTCGATAAAATTAACAATAAATAAATAAATTAGATAAATTAATTAAATAAGATAAGATTAAAAATATTTTTTTGCAAAGATCAGAATTTGACCATGAAAGTCATGTCATTGTATCGTGACGAAATTTTGATCAATTTATATATATAATACGTTGAAAATAGCGCTCAAATGAAAAAGTTATGGATGTTTGAAGTTTTTGGATTCAAAATAATTTAAATGGAATTCAAATTCAAATAATTAAATAATTCTTAAATTTGAAAGTTAATAATAATTAGTCTTTGGGGTTAAGTAATCGTTAAAATTAATGTTAATGTTAAAAGTAATTAAAAATAACGGCCGATAAAATTTTTCTCGAAATAGAAGGATCGGTCGACTGCACCTCTAGGACCGATCGATCACCAGCGATCGACCAATGAAGGTTGTGGCGGCTAAGGTTTTCTACAACAATGAACTCCAGATTTTTTTTATTTAAATAGACTTAAATTCGATGGTTTTGGTGCATTTCAACCACCATAAATAAGAGCATAGCCCCTCACTTTTATTCGCAAATTATTTCGAGATCCTAGCGTAGCGCTATCAGTTCATCTCTTCCAAGATTCTAAAAACTTCTTTAGGGTTTCAAGTAAGAAATCCTATATATTTATTTTGTTTGTTGTTTATTTTGTAAACCTATTCTCCTCCAAACCTCTAATTTTCCGAATCCAATGTATATACGAATCCCTTGTTGTATATATATCAAAATGAAGAGATCTAAAAGAGATTATTAATTGCGCGTCAAATCCAAAAGGAAGCAAAGATAAGGACCTAATTTGAGCAGAAATCTTAGTCTTTCTATCTTAATAATTGATTAGTGTAGTTTGGATTTAAATTATTCCTTGGAGAGTTTTGGTTCACGAAAACATCATACTAAAAATCCCCAAAAATCGCCTAAAGCGAAATGTCAATTCTAGGTTGGAATCTCAATTATTTATATATTAAAATAATGGGAATTGTGTAGATTTGCATGTTTAGTGTTTTTACTTTCTATTCCACTTCTTATTCTTTTTCTTTGGATTTTATTAAGGGTATTGATTAGGAAATGGTGTGTAAGGTACGAATTCTTATTCGTAGTTTCACCGCTTATTTTCAAAATTTTAATAAAAATTCCCTTTGTCTAATTTCATGTATAAAAAAGTTGAATAGAGCATAAAAAGGAATTAGAATTGTAAGTTTATTGATTTATTCCATTGTTTTAATATAATAGGTTGAGTTTGAATTTTATTTTGTATATAAGTCTATTGATTGGACTTTTGTTTATTGGATTTATGGTATATTGATAATATAGAAATAAGACTTGTATAATTTTGAAAGAGTTGACATTTAAATGTTAGTTTAAGGCGTAAACTCTGCACGCTTAGGAATTCCCAGATGAGTGTGTGTGGGTGTGTGTGTGTATTAGCGTAAATGACATATAGTTATAACTTATTGATTGCATAGTTAATATGCTATTAATTCTTATTAAATCCCCTTTAGGAAATAAGTAGGGTTTTCTTATAAGGCCTTGATATGTAATGCGGTGAGATGTGTGCTAATATATATAGAGAGTGTCATAGATTATGACTAAGTTATATGGATGTGAGGTTAGTGAAAAGCACACGAAAGTCTGCCCCACTAATCTGGTTACTAGTAGTGTGACTTTAGGACTGATGTGAGACATTACCTATAACAAATAACTACAGATGACTCGTGGTTAGTCCCAAATTCTATAGGGTAAATTTGCCAAGCTAATCTGGCTACCAGTACAGACGAATAGTCGAAATAATGTAAGACGTCACTATGGGGTATGGGCACAATACGAAGGACCTGCTTTAGGGATTAAAGATATTAAGTGGTTGTGTGAGGGCCAGCCTCTTCCCTATATAGGAAGTAGTAAATGGTCAGGGTTGTGGGTTACGCACAGTAGAGGATATCTTGGGAAATGGCCCACTTCGATATGAAGTATTAAGTGGCTGAAAAGATTTCGTGCAATGTCAGCTAGATAGTTACTAAAAAGGAGTCTGCCTTGGGATATGTATTAAAGGATGGGGACCTGCCTAGAAAGAGGTATTAAATGGTCAAAGTCTGCCTCATTCCCATTAAAACTATTAAGTGACTTGTGTACTATCTCTTACATTGGTAGGACATTATTGACGATTAATACTGGTTATTGGGTTGAAAGCGAGATAGGTATGGGTTTATATTTCGAAAGCCCTTTTGACTTATATTTGGAAAGATTTAGGATGTAGATAAATTGCGAAAGACAGATTCCTATTTAAATTATACTGCCTAAGCACTACTATAGTAAGGCTCGAGATTTTTATTCACCAGACATATGTTGTTCTGACCCCCTCCTCAATACAATACAAGTTGGGAAAGATGATGACTATAACAACCAGATTTTTGGGTAAATAATAATAAACAATTAATTAATTAAAAAAAAGAGTTTTGGGAGTTTAAAATAAATAGTTTGAATTTATTTTTGAATATCGGAATTAATTACAAGGTAATTAGTAATGGAATTAAATGGTTTGAGAATAATTATTTATTTCAAGAATTGTAAAATTAATTAATTTGAAAGTTATTTAATATTGGGATTAAAATATGTACTTTTGAATATTTAAATTTAATAAATTAAGGTTGTAAAATAAATAAAGTCGTAATATATTAAGAAAGTGATTTTATGAAGGAAATGATTTGGTAAAGTGGTTAAATCATATTGGGCTTGAATGTAAATATATTTCATTAAGAAAAGGAGAAAAAGCAAGAAAAGAATAGAAAATAAGTGATGTCCAACAACCTAAAGCCCAAACTAAACTTTAAATATCTTGTTTCATGAGGCTTCCATATCCAGACTTCTCCAATTCCTGAAGCTTCCAAACTCAAATAGAAATAAACCCTAGGCATATATGTTAAATTGCTTTAGAATCCATCTCTTCCCCCAAACCCCAACACTTAATAATTTAAATAAAAATAAAAATTAAATCATATAAATTAAAATAGCGTCAACCTTAGCATCTCAACATCTCTACACCAACCCATAATCAAAGAAGTAAGGATTCGTTCACTGATTTGGGGAGAAAGTGAATTACAGTAAAGAGCGAAAGGGACAGTGAATTGGAGCATTGAAGTGGATGGTGAATTCTTCATTTCAGGTGAGTAGATCGCTCACAACTATGTCTTGTTTCAAGTTCAAATTACATGTCTCTATATCTACCTAAATCCATACACAGTGATATTGTAACAACATTCACTGAATTTGTACTGATAATTGGTTGTGTATGGGTCAGATCATATCCTAGTGTGTAGTAGAAAGTTTTAAGTTATTAGTACATAATGTAATGGGCAAAAATTGGAGGAGGATGCTCGAATTTGCACTGTAATAGGCAACAGATTTGCGTGCCTGGGTTACAGACCGGTCGACCTAACGTGACCATCGATCGACCAACAGCGGTCAACCGGTGGAGGTGACCAGTTGACATCCCTTTCGCATTACTTAATGCATGCATGGTTGAGAATTTAGGCCAGTGTGTGGCCATTTCTTTGAGCATGTAGCTATGTCTTTGATGAGTGTGTGCCTGTACATGCCTCATTGCTTCTCCCTATACATAAATCGTTGAAGATGAAATATGAAAGTATGTGTATGTAGATATATATATATATATATATATAATACTGAGATGGTTTGTATGTACGTGATTGAGTAGAGGTGTGTGTGTTTGCCAGATTTAAAAAGGAAGGTGAACAATTATGCGAGAGAGAAAGAATTGGGAACTATATATATACATATACATATACATACATACATACATACATACATACATACATACATACATACATACATACATACATACATACATACATACATACATATATATATATATATATATATATATATATTTCAACTGCAACTTATATTTAACTAAGTAAATATAAGTATATACACAATTGTAAACTTATATGTATACAATATATCTATAAATGAAAATGTTATATATATATATATAAATTTATAAATAGGTAAAGAAAGTTTATATATTATTGAAATTTATTTTAATACCAACTAATATTATATTATATTTTGTTTGTTTTAGTAAACTATTATTATATTATATTTTTGCGTAAAGATTATATTTTTACCTTTGATAGTGTTTAATTATTTTCTATTTCTGTGTGACAAGGAATTTGAATAAATAGATTAGTGATATCGTTTGGTATAAGACTTTTGGTAACACTTTTTCGGTTATTTATCAAACTTGTCATATAGAGATATTCAGTGTGGATCGAGTGTAGTTTATGAACATTGAATAATTATTCAAATAACATGCGATGGTATGAGATTCCATGATGTTATTTGTTTGATTATTCTCTGTAAGTAAATGTCACTCGAACAAGGATTTACTCATATATATGTGTGAGATGATACCGGCTACGGTGAGTATAGTACAATCATGTGTTGATTAATAGTGAAGCCATGTGTTGACATAGTATCAGAGCTTTTGTATTTCATAGTCATGTGTTGACTTATATGTACAAATATAGAACCGTGTCCCGATCTATGTCTAGAGCTATGTAATTTATCAGATATGGATATTATATGCATCCACATTGTCTAGATCCCTTTATTTTTCGAGAGTGAATCAGATTGGGCAGAATCCACCCTGGCGGCCTGATAGCGGTGGTCGTGCCCTGAATCCATGATACATTTTTCCGATCTAAGGCCATGTGTCAGCTTATTACCGTGTGTTGGTATATGTGTTGCCCCTTGTGTCACAAAGGCCAACAACCAGTTACCAAAGGGGCAGATGTCAGCAGTCGTGACCGAAGAGGCTACGCGTAGACTAGCATAAGGTGGATCATTGTCACGATACTGGGGAGAGAGAGAGATAATGGTCGATGACTGTAGGAGCAATGCTAGATGGGCATATGTGTAATGTTAGCTAGTTACGTGTGTAGTATCCTGGTGCAAGTGTGTATGTCAGTCTCCCGTTTGGTTTCGGTATATATGTATGTTTTGGATTGGCATATATTATTCACTATCCAATGAGTTGGCTATACTAGATACTGTATGTCTAAAGTGTAGTCAGTCTCCATTGTATCCATGCTCTTGATGGTTTGATATTCTTGAGATAGCCTTTGTGTATTGTTTGCGGTTAGGATTGGGATTATTTATTTTTATGATTTATGTGATGTTGAATTTTGTTTGGACGATTTGATGGGTTATCTCCCATTATATCTTGCTTTATATGATTTTATCATTTTTATTAGATATTCCCCTGTTGCCATTATATTATTTGACATATAAGTAGACATAGTTTGACCCATGTGTTCTCACTATGGGAAAAAACGCATCAGACGACAGATATGCTCTGTAACGACCCGTAATTTTCGATAACTTAAATAATAAAATTTGATAAGATTTTCGAATTTAATATAGTGGAAATCAAAATTTATGATTGACAAATGGGAATTGTTTGAGTATGACTTAATAATATGGTTTGAATGTTAGTAACCACTATATTATTGTAACGTTAATAAATTGAATAAATATGAAGTTAATTTGGTTATAATTAGAAATAAGGAATAAATCAAAATATTGGAGTTAATGTTGGAAGTATCTATTGTAAATGAAATTGGTTTTATTTGGAATGTGCAATCTGCAGTGGCAAGTAATTTAAGATTTTGGTTGTAAACAAAAGTTAATAAATGTGAAATATTAATGAATAACAATTATTTATTTATTATCTTATTTAATCCAATTGAAATTAAATTTGGAAATAGTTGATTTTAATTTAGTGAATTAAATATTCAATTAATTTGAGTTAAGATGATAACTATAGCCTATTAGCATAGTGAAATATAAATTTGATGTTAATTGTATTCATAGGGTTTTGGTTGAGTTATAAGGTTATTTGAATTCATTTTATTTGGATAAATCTAATAAGTCGAATTTAATTAAAAATAGAAATTGAGTAAATTGGAAGTTTAATATATTAGTTGTTAAATAATTGAAGTTGTAAATTTATTTGAATATAGGGTTTAATATATAGGAAATTGATTTACTAAGTTAGTCTAAATTTTATTTGGATTAGAATAAAGTTTATGAACTTTAATATTGAATTAAAAGAGGATATATAAAAATTGAATATTTAATATTTAATATTTTAATTAACTTGTCAAAATTGAAATTTTGCAAACGGTCTCGGATTTCGACGAAACTAGTTTCATCGGATCCGTAATAGTGAATTTTTGTAGGATTTCAATTTTCGTAGCAATCGGACTTGTCGTTTGGCCGTGCGAGCTTGAAACGCGTAGGAATTTAATGTCGAATTAATTAAAATAATCGACTTCAAAAGCTATCTTCCACATACGATTGAATTAGGCCTTGGGACTAGTTCCATTGCGTTCGGAATATGAGTAAAACCTTATAAACGCCTGGCGGCATGTCTTGATTGGAGTTCGGACGATTTTGGACCTACCTATATAAATACGCACGCAAACCGAGACAGTTTGATTATTATTTTATTTCAGAAACCCTAATTTCAAACCATGGCCGCCACCTATTCCATGGCCAGTAATTGCCGATCTTCTTTTCTTAATATCTCTCAATCCGTTCAACGAAATCGAAAAATTCCAAAAGAAAAAGTGTAGATCTCGACGAGCTCTTCGAATCCATACGGTTGATTGCTGCTAATACATCACAGATTTTCCGAGATCTAGGATTGAAGGATGCACGTATTTTCTTGGATTGCGTGCAAACGGCGGCGAATGACGCGATGAAACTTGGCGCACATAGTAGTGATCGCCGATCAATCTCTGGTAGCTGATCTTTGCGTGCGTGTGGAAGTTGAAATGATAAGGGTGGGTTCGGCTACGATCTGGGATTGGAAAGAAGAAAGTAACGTAATTTTTTTTATTATTTAATTATTTCATAACAATATATATCGTATAATTTCTAATTAGCATATCTTTTGCATACGAGCTCGGATCGATGCGCGGTTTTCTCCATTGCGTTCGTATCAAAATTTCGGACAACATGGAGCTAGTTTAGCTGCATTCCGAGACTGTTCAAATTTGGGCCTTTATTTGGATTTTAAATCGTCGATAAATCAAAGGTGAGTGTTTTAACCACTCACGCTTGACTAAATATGTTATGTTAGTTAATTTGAATTCATTAGTTAATATGAATGTTTCTGGTTGCTAGTTAGTAGTTTAAATTTGATGTTTAGTTGAAATTTAATCGAATTGGATTAAATTGTTATTTAAATTAATGTTGAAATTTAATTATTAGTTAAATACCCATCTATGATAACCTGTTATTTGTTATGACCTGTTGATTGAATGATGAATTATGATGTTGTTGATGGTTGATGTTTGGTACGTTAAAATTGTTATTCTAATTAAATATGACATTCATTGCAGTTAATATCCATTCGATTTAATATTAAATTCCAATTTGCAAGTTTATACCTGTTAATGATAATAAATAGTCTATTGATGTTTATTGATTGATGGTTGAAATGTTTGAATTATTATTTCAGTTAAGTATGACCTTATTTCATTTAATCGTCATTTAATTAGCATGAACTTATAAATTGCCAGTTAATAACCGTTATTGATAATCAATTAAATTATGTTATCTATTGTCTGATTTAGATGATGATGTGATGGATGTTTAACTATTGATATTTGGATATTTGAATGTTGTGATTATTTTATGTTGTTCTAATACTGCAAGTTCCCATAGTGTTTATTTTATTTTATATTTATATTTAATTAAAATGGGATCGGGTTGAAATGATAAATACCCAATTAAACAACTTGGCCTAGGATAGACAATTAAAATAAGAAACCCGATTGGTCAACAAATTGTTTCGAAATTAATTAACAACCTTAATGGATTTAATTTGGAACTTATAAATGATTTTACTCGAGTTTAAATGAAATAAATTAATGGATTTGATTTGAATAAACTAATAAATTTATTTGAATTGTAATGGAATAAATAAATGAATTGATTTGAGTTTATATGGAATTGGATTAAGTAAAATTTAAAGTTAAGTAAAAATTTAAGATCTATAGACTTGGTTTTGATTAAACGGATTTGAGACTTGATAATGAAATTTAATTTAAGATTAAATGGAATTTGGCATAAGTGGAATTTAAACTAAGTAAAGTTTGCGAATTATTAAGTGATAACTTAAATATAAAATGATTTTAAATTGAGTGAATTAGTTTAATTATGATTTTGTAACTTGGTTACGAAGTTAAATTGTTTTGAAACTTGTTGAGAAAAATAAAATTGTATTAATTAATCAATGAACTAAATAAAGTGAAATAAGATTCTTTAATAGAAATTGGATTTGATTTTGTAAACGGGTTAACTAAAACTATTTGATTTAAAGGGGATTTAGTTAATGAAATTGATTTAACCGAATTTATAATTATATTTAATGAAGTAATGAATGTAAACATAAATGTGAATGAATCGAATTTTGTTTAAATGATTTTGAATTAAATTAAGAATCAAATTAAATCCATTGAATATGAAATAAATTTAATTAGTGAAATTGGAATCTTATTAAACTGAAATTGAATACTTGAATTGATTTGCTAAATAAATGTTGAACTAAATTGATTTGGAAATATGATTTAACTATTGAAACGAATTGAATTGTGAAATAATCAATTTTGAAAGTAAGTTTGAAGTTGACTTTTGATTTGATTTGGTTTGAACTTTAAATATTAAATGACCATCAGTGTAATAATACGTAGTTATTAAAGAGACCGAGATCGGATATGGACATACTCTCTGTCGATACCGAAAACCACTTTAATAACTAATATACGCGGAGTGTTGATCCAGAACGAAGTGGATGGTTTTGGTGAACGCGTTGATTGAAGAAAGAGAACGATTTTGGATGACCCTTGATATGACTAAAACCGGATCCCTACCGGACCATTGAGGCTCGCCACCTCTAGCGGACACTCTTCTTCGTTACCATATCTATTACTTTTGTGATTCGATTTGAGTGCACCCCTCGATTATGGGAGTGTTTTTTCGCGGTGTTGGGGTGGTAGCTGCTATGCCCAACATCAGTTCGGATGACGCAACTACTAGTATCCTAGTTGGTATCGCCTCATGTACCTTGTCATACTGATTATCCTATTCGCAACCACTACGATTTTGATTTGTGTTATACCTATGGGGTACCCTCTGATAACCACTAGTTTACGGTGGGGCTTACGGTGCTGTATAGACTATGACATTTATAAACTGTGTTAAGGGTGGAATGGGCCATGGCTTAACGCTAGGAATGATATTTTACTTTATGATAGACATTATTGTATATAGCGTATTCTATTATATAGTAGATAGTTTAACGGATCCTTAGGAGATGGAAATCCCGAACATCTCTTAAGTTAATGCACACGTTAAACACTGGATAGGAGGTGTCTAAAACCCGTAAACATCTCCGACGCTGTCACACTCATATTTACTTATTCGATTTAACTTACATGAGATATTTTAGTCCTGACTCGAGTGTTTTGTCTTTTCATTACGCTCGGGTCAGCCTGAGCATTTCAGATAAGGTTGAAGATCTATTCTGGAGGACGAAGATGGAGTTTGGTATTACATCATTTGTATTCTACTACTGTATTATTTTTCCGCTGCATTGTTGTATTATCTCTGATATGTATGTAACTCTGATTTATGATGTATAATAATAATCAAATTTATTTATTTAACAGCTTCCTGAACTGTTATTTTATTATTATATCTTGTCCCTTTCGCTGCAAGATTCTGAGTTTGTTTCTGTTCTTTCTTTTCTTTTCTTATTTAAACCCAATAACTATCTGTATTTTGGATTGTTTGAGTCGGCATGTGTGTATGTTTTGTCGACTTGAACGGTCAAAAATGTGGGACGTTACATGCTCCGTTGTCTGATTGCATATCTATCTATCATTAAATCCCATGCAGTCTCATTGCACATCAGACCACAGATATGCCCCATCGTCTGATAAGCACGAACACAAAATGCTATCTGACTATAGTATCATTTATAGAATTTCCTATTAGACAACATATAAATATTGATTGATATGATTAATTGTTCACAGAAAGAAATAAAAGTATCGCAATTTTATTTAAATAAATATTTTGTTTAAAATTAAATTCAAATACAATACAACTTTCACTATCACTCTACTTACATTTTCAAATACAATACAACTTTCACTATCACTCTCATATATACAACATTTCTCTACACTCTCATTTATAACATTTTTTACTCACACTCACTCGAGTTTGTTTTCGATGTTGATGTTGATCTTTATTTGCTTATTCCAGCTTGTGTCTAGTCATCTCCTATACCTGTCAAATAACCAACGCGGTAAAATGGAAAAGGAAACAAAGCTAAATTGAAAAAATAAAATTGAATTTGAATTTGAATATTGCCTCAGTTCAAGTTCAAAGCAGCAACCTAGGTCAAGTTTTCACCATCACGACACAAATATCTCAAAACATACATGTACATATATACACATATATCCCAAGCCAGAAATCTCAAAACACATATATCTCAAAACACATGAACTCAAGTAGAACTCAGACATGGTATACACACACACACACACATATATACACATAGAAATGTGTATATATACACGTAAACTCAAGTGTAACTCAAATGGAACTCAGCACTGCCTTGAACTCCATGTATCAAAGCAAGGTCATGAACCAAACATAAGCATCAGGTAATACAATTTCGAAGTCGAGAATACCAGAAAATCGGGCAAAATAATATCAAAGCAAGCTCAAGTGCAGAAATTAGAAAATAAAAAAGGGGCAAAAATAATATCAAAGCAACCAAACCAACAAGTATACTGGTGTTCATGAAATTCTTTGAAATTTAAATCTCATCATATATACGAAAATATAGGAAATTAATTCTTTATAAAGAACCCAATTCATCATTGGCAGGATAATCGAAGTCGAATACAATATAAATCGAAAGGGGCAAAAATCATACCAATATTAATTGAACAACACTCGACAAGGAGTTGCAACCATCAATAGCCAGTGAATCAAAGCACACAATCAACAAGGAGTGAAAAGAGCATGACAATTCGAACGAATTTCAAAGCGGTTGAAACCCTAATTCCATAAACGCACGATTTTTTGTACGGAGTGAAAGAGAAATGAGTAAAAATAGAATAGGAAGAAAGGGGAACAAAACTATACACATGGGAAACAAAATAAAAAGCAGTCACGAAATAATTGAGAGGGAAAAGATCGAGCCAAAACTAAAAATTTTGATTACTTAAATCATATGACAAATAAAATGTTGTCTGAATAACAAGCATGTTCATAGAGATTTCACGGGCTATTCAGACAACTGACCATAGATTTCAGGGGCTTTACAGCTAACATATGGTTTTTTCACGTGTTGTATGAAAAAGTGGGATAATGGAAAATCTACCTTATGATGTGTGATCATTGTTGTCTGATTCACATTGTGGCATAGTTTCTTTGTAATACTCGGGTCAGTCCGATAGACTTATATTGTAGGTACTCAGGGTTGATGGGGCTTAGTACGGGTTATAGGAGGCTAATAGGAGATATTGGATGATACATTCCTTATACATTTTTGTAGCCTCATTATTGTATCTATTATGTAGTAATTGGTGATATATGATGTATTGGGCTAGAGACTTTCTTTTTGCAGCCCATGGACTTGTTGGAATTGGGCCAACCCGCAGCGGAAGAAATGAGTGAATTTCATTTTTTTTACCATTTTGGATCATTAATGAGCCTATGAAGTCTAAATGTACATTAGGTCCAATCTAATAAAACATTAAATAAAGTCTTATTTTATTTAAATTTCGTTAAAAGAAAGTTTAAAATTAATTTAGTTTAAAATTATAGTGCATCAAATACACTCAACAATTGTTTAGAAGAGTTAATTTAGGAAAGGAAACCTTTCATTTCTTTCTCTAAAATAGGTAATTAATTGAGAGTATAATAAACATTATATGAAGAGAGAAACCTTCCATTTTCTCTATCTACAATTAAATTGATTGGGTCATTAAATGATATTAATTGAAAATTTATTCATGGCATAAAATGTAACAATTGTCCAAATGTACATTACTGTAAATTATGTAAGTGCAACAAATCAGATAGTGTATAGAGATGGTATTTCCTACATATGTGTCTTTATTGTCCATAGTATTATTTAAAATACATATACATACATATATTTGCATTTATATGCAATATATATATATATATGAGATAGAATTAAGTGTCACTTTTATAACTCCAAAAGATCAGCAATTTTGAACCTAGTTTCAAAACTGAAAGTTTTTCAGATTAAAAAATTATGGTTTTACATAAAAGTCCATCACATAAATTCAATTCAAATTATATATATATATATATATGTGTGTGTGTGTGTGTATGTATGTATGTATACACACAGACATAAATTTGTGTGTGTATATATACACATACAAAATTCACTATAAATAATGTTTTAAACTTAATACATCTTTATGTTAAAATTTATAATTTAGTATATGTTCCAATATAAAGTAACAACTAAAGCCTAACTTTAATTTTAAAAGGAAATCCAAGGGTTTATGATATTTTGCAATAAAGTCCAGTTATGTTTATAAAGAAAACCTTTTTTTATAACTTTAAACAGAAGTATGCAAAAACCAAAAGATTGAATTTGAAATATTGAACACAAAACATGCATGCAAACATAAATAAATTACATATGTTTTATTTTTGAATCAATAATAGAAATATTTCATTAATTAAGACCTAGATTTTAATCAATTTATTTTACTAACATACTTGGAACAACAACAAAATAGATATGACAAATCAGACACATACGTATATGTTGTAAAGTTCCAGATCTAAAAAATTAAGCAATATGAAAAATAATTAAATATGGGATCATATAATGTAGATCTAATAGCGACAACATGAATTGGCAAACAATCAAAACATATCTTAAAACGGAGATTCAAATTAAAATAACATGGTGAACATATATAATTAATTAAGATGGAGCAAAAAGAGATCTAATCTATTTAATCAAAATAAACAAATACACAGATAAGATGAAATAGGAAATGGATCTAAATTACATAAACAAGTTGAATGATGAATATATAAAATTAGAATAATCACCTTGAGATGCTGCCAAGAGAATGCACCTTGAATGATGAATCAAAAGCTCTTAGATTTCACGAATCAATCTCCGAATTTTGCAAGAATCAAGACATTAGAACCACCTTTTATTATTAGTTTTATTTGATATTTTATTTTGTAAATTTATAGGTTAGAAAGCCATGAAAATTCAAAATTTTCTGATAGAAAAGCAAGAGGGATGATTATGACAGAAAAATAAATCAACTGTATAAGAAAATAAAGGGAGATGTGTTTAAGGAATGATATAAACCTTTCGTATTCCTTCCTTAAAAATTTTCCCTATTAATTCCTTTTTAAATGTTAATCAAATCCTCTCTCTTCTACATGCATGGCTAGCCATAGATGGTTCCACATGGGCCCTCAAAAATTTCCAAAATCTCATTAGCATTAATCTCATTTAAATCCAATTCAAACGTGCACGCGTCTATAACTTTTATATACGCACACCATTAAATGCTAATGTTATTCAAATAAATTAAAATAAAATTTTAATAATAATATTTCACAAATACTAATAAATTTACTTTATTTAAAGCCCTTTTTAGTATTTATCATGTTTAAATCAAATTTAAACACTCTAAAGATGCCATATATCAATATGCACGTTTATAACCCATATATACTCACTTTACTAAATGCTAAAGGCATTAATTAAACAAAAATTTAGTAACTAATATTTCATAAATATTAATCAATTTAATTTATTTACAACAATTATAAATTAATTAAATCATGTGGTTTGTTTAGAGCATTCATCATTTCGGTTGAGCGACTCAAAGGTGTAAATTCAGTCAGCGATTAATATCGAACTACTCGAATATTACCGTTCACACATCACTTAGCAGGTAGTGTGACATTCTGGCTGAATTTATTGCTTACACATCTTTTAGTAAAATCTAATTTACTTATTATAAGCAATACCCGATAGTGACAATTATTTACACCAATTCCCTTCGTCAAAACTATATCACTTTGGATTTATGGAATTTGGTAATGGTCAAAATTCCAATATCATCCACATTCAACTTTACAGTCCAAACACAAAATCCTCGGTTCAATAATAACAATTATTATTAACCGAACTACTCTGGCCAGAGACTTTGACTTTGAGTTGACTCCAGTTGACCATAATACTAACCTTATATAACCGAGGAGACGAATCCTCTCTTGAATAGTGTTTCACTTCCAATGCTTTCACTAGACCCAACTATAGTTGTTCGATGGACATCGTGCCATGATTTAACTATAATCAAACTGGAGCTTCCACATTGAAGATCAACAGTATCCTCAAGTCAAGATAACTATGTAAACGAGTGATACGGCACGCGCTTCGTGCGTGACAATAGTACACGCTTCGCGGGTAAATTGATTTTTTTTACAAATTATATGTATTTAACATATTCAAGAGAAATGATTCTCATAAATATTTAAGCATGTTTTTGCGTTGAAATCATGAGTATATTTTTATTTCTAAGTTGGAACATTTTTTTTGTTAGGCTGAATTTTTTTTCTGTTATCAATTTACAAAGAGCGAAAATGTATAGGAAGTTTAATTTTTGGATCCTATTTTTAAGTGATATTAAATTTGGTAATGTATGTAAGAGAGCGTTTTAAAATTGGGAAAAAAATTAAGGGATTCTATTTTTAAGTGATATTAACATTTGGTAATATCTATAGGGAAACGTTTGAGGAAGTTCATGCTGGTAATAAAAAAGTATTACACTAAAGCTATTATATTTAAGTCATATTGGTGCAGCGGGTGCATTTAAAAAGTACAAACGACATACGTTTCAGAAATGCAAGAATATATATACGTAATAGAAAAATACATGATTTGCAAGTGTAAAGTGACATACAAATGGCATACACGAAAGCGTACTTTTATATATAAAATAATCAATAAAATGAAGATTTATTTCATCACTGATGATTATTATTCTATAAGCTTGTATTATTTTAAAAAAAGAAATAAAAATAAAATTTTCGAATTATGTGTCAAACATTACAAAAAGAAATAACTAATAAAAAAAGATATCGAATTTGTCCATTTGAAGATATTAGAACATCCTTGTACACAACATTTCTTGCGTAGGTTCCGGATTTCCCTTGAACTTCACCGTTTTTACTAAAACTTTGATGTTTTTCATTGAAACTACTCTTGATAATGCAATATAAAGTTGATCATGGCTGAATACATCTTGGGGTAAGTAAATTCCAACATTTGGAATTGTTTGCCCTTGAGCTTTGTTAATAGTTAAAACAAAACTTAGTCTTATAGGGAACTGTTTACGTAATAAAGTAAATGGTAAACGGATATCTTCAGAGGGCTTCATATGTATTCTTGGTAAGAAAACCCGAGTTCCAGCAAAGTGACCAATGATAATCTCCGCATCTATGATGTTTCTGTGAAGTTCGCGACATATAAGCCGCGTACCATTGCATAATCCATTTTTTGGATCGAGGTTCCTTAGTAGCATAATTGGTACTCCTTTTTTCAAGACCAATTTATGTAGGGTAAACCAGTCAAATTTATTGAATTCAAATATTCAAGCCGGTATAGATTTCTGATATCATCTTCCACAGAATCGAAAGAGTAGTAGACATGATGATCACCAGGAAAAAGATTTATAACTTGATCAATTAACATATCCACATTTTCATTGAGTGGGGTGATCAAAGCCCTTGTAATCATATATTTTGTATTGAATGCATTAACGTATAAGTATGGAAAAGTTGAATTTATTAGAGTAGTTATTGATTTTTCATTTTCCCATGGTATAACCATTTCATCCGGGAGTCTTATCATGTTCTCACATATATGCGGCTCATTTCCATCACCAACTCTTAGTAGGAAATCTGCATAGAATGGATCTTCTTTTGCCCTCATATTTTGAGTGGGATGGATCACTTCTACATGTTTCCATAATGACGATTTAACAATGCACGCACCAATAATTTCCGATATTGTACCATTTTGTACAACTGGTAAAACTTGTCTAAAATCCCCTCCGATAATTATAATTTTACTTCCAAATGGCATGTCATTTTCCAGTATGTCTTTTAAAGTTCTATCTAGTGCTTCAAAAGCATATCTGTGGGTCATTGTTGCTTCATCCCAAATAAAAATGGCAGCTAATCTCATAAGTTCAGCCACTTCAGACTATTTAGGTATCGTACACATTGATGTGGTAGTTAGATTGATTGGGATTTTAAACCGCGAATGTGCTATTCGACCACCTGGTAAGATTGTTGCGGCTATCCCCGATGTAGCTGTTGCAAGTGCAATTAAACCATCTTGCCTAAGTTTTGCAAGTATTGCTCGATATAGAAAGGGTTTTCTCATTCTACCAGGGCCATCTTTGAAATAGATTTTGCTCTTCTTATGGTAAACAACATTAGTAATTGCAGTATATGTATATTTTTGACATTCATTCAACTTTTCGTTAAATGCAAAGTGCTTTTTATGTGTTACAATAGAATATTGTTCCTCTATCAATTTGGAAGCGAGGGAATTATCACATATATCATTTCAAATACTTGGAAGATCAAAATCAGATATTAGTTTATAATGGTTCATTAATAGATCATTAAGATCATGTAGTAGACGATTTTCAAGTATAGGCCGAGCCATTGCACTTGAACTTGGATAATCTTCAACCATATTATAGAAAAATTCTTCCCATAATTTTCTCACCCCCATTGGTGTACAATAAATTAGGATCGTTACAAATAATCTTCTTAAAGATGACGGCATTTGTGTGTTTGATGCTTCAATCAAACATGCCCTTATACTTTGGTCTTTTTCAAGTAATCCCATTTTTTCTACTGCTTACCGAAACGTTGGGTATCTAATACCATTGAAGGTTAGAAGATAGTTAAATGATGATGGTCCTTTTACATGATTTAAAAGAATTCGCAAGAAGTAACGTTCTCCTTCTGATGGAGAAACATTGTAAATTCATCCTATGACCTTTTTATGTGATGCTCTTCGTCGTCACTTTTTAATATCTGATATCCAAGTGTATTTCTCTGGGAATTCACGATATAAATAATGCCTTGCTTATGAATCTTGTGAATTTGTGTTGAAGAATTCAATTAACATTGATGTAGAGAGGTTATCATCCAATAAAACATCAGACACAGTTTGGTTAGCATGATAAGTCACTTGTTGCCTGCTTGGAAGGTGTATCTGTAGATGTTGAACTGATGGATATATTGTATGCAAGGAGAATTAAAAAATTCTCCAAAAGGCCTCTTGGGGACATATCCATCTTGCGTCTAAAAACTTTTGAATCTCATCATTTTCATATGTTGGATGAATTTCCACTGTCACACTATCTGGACCTTTGTATACATATTTGTATAAATATTTGACAGATTTGATACTACTACAATCTTCAACATTTATACGACAACCATACTTTTTCAGCAGCCATGGGTTATATGGAACAACCCAACGATTATCCATTATGATATCACCATCATTGTCTAGTGTGATGTTTATACCATTATCCCGCCTTCAATAAATAGGGTATGAATCATTACCTTGAATAGTACATGATGAAAATTGCTTAGGATATTTTTTTTACAATTTCAGTCTTTCATGAATGCAACATTTGGTCGTTGTCTTCCACATGGCCCATGAAGCATCCATTTAATGACAACATTGTACAATTATGGTTCTTCATCAGGATTTGGGATTTCAGCTCTTACAACAGCATCATAATCATTTGGGCTATGTAATTTTTCTTCATTGTCTAGAATAATAAGCATATGAGCATGGGGTAGTCCTCCTTTTTGAAATTCGATGACATGAACATGCGCTGCAACCAATCCAAGAACTTTTTTGTCGTAGATATCATGCTTTAATTCTTCATATTTGGCACGAAAAATTCTAGTAGTAAGATCTGGGCGATCTTGCGAAGTTTGCCCATATGAAAGTTCTGATGTGATTTCATCCCACGTAGGATTGCATGTCATTGTAATAAACAAATCTGGCTTTCCAAACTTTTGTACTAAAGCCATAGTATGTTGATAACGTTGGTACATATTACGTGGACTTCCATTGAACGAAGAGGGTAATATTACTCTTCTTCCTATGTTACCTATGTCAAAAAAATTAATTTGATATAAAATTATATATGTGTGTGTATGTATACGTATATATATATGTGTATATATATATATTGTATAAACAGACCACAGAGAAGGGAAAAGTGTTATACTTGCATTATTTTCTCCAGCATTCAATGCATCTTGAAATCCTACATACAATTATGATCTAATGTGATTTTGTTGTTGACGAAACTATCTCATTCTACCACTTTTATTTTTCACATAATTATCCATGAAATATTGTTGTAATAAACGTCCTCTATGTAAGAAGAGAGAAGTATCTTCACTTCGAATCTAAAGTTTAAGTTGATTAGAAATAGCAAATGGAATATATATATTATATCTATATAATAAGTACTTAAGTTGATTAAAACCGCTAGATCTTGATACCTATTATATTTATGTTTGAGTGCTCGTGTGAATCAAAAGAAGGAAATCGATTATATCATCAACTATGTTTAAATTTATGCCTAATAATTAATCGATTTTTATAATATGATAATGCTAGCTATAAATTTATTATTTTTTGAATGTAAAACTACTTGGTACCTGCAAAATATAAGCATAGTACTCACGACATGTAAGAGGAGTTCCATTTATATTATGGCTGTTAAGGTCCCTACCATAACTTCCATAAGTTAGTAGGAGATGATACTATAGAGGGTCGTAACAACCATGTGTTTCTGGAATTCTCATAAGCTGACCCGTCGTCGTATGTAGAACAATATCCCTGCCATTTATAAGACTTGTCTCATCCTGACCAACTATCATTGTGGAAACTTGTGAAGATGTAGGCAGCACATATTGTTGGTGCAATGGTTTTTCTTTAATTATAAATTTATAATTATGGATGTCGGGAAGTTGTGACACTCGACGAAAGTATTGAGCTAAATCATTATTCTCATCCAATACACGTTGTATCCTTTCCAGTATTCCTCTATTCAAGTCTTCATTTTCAATCATTCGATTTTCAATTTCATGATTAGCATCATATATATATATAGTTGTAGAAATCTGGGTCTATCTCCTTCTTTAGGAAGTAGGCTTCCAATATTGTGATATATACTTCCTTGAGCACAGAAAGTGAAAATTCCAACTCTTTCATTTGTTAGATTTTCATCGACATGCACTCCTATTGAAGTGAAGGAAAATACATGATTATATGATCGAATGTTCCTTTTGAAATGTAAACCATCAACACATGTATCCTTGTAGAGCTCCAAGAGCTCATCTGGTGAATGCACAAAGGGGAGTATGGTTCTTCCATTTGAACAACACAATGATGCACTCTCATATTGAAATAATTTTCCCAAACAATGTTGGCTGTTTCAATAAATGCTTTCGAAATCCAGTATGATCTTTGAATTTTTTTGCAACGTTGTGAGTTCTAACATTTCTTCGCACAGTTTGACATCTTTGTAGTTGATTATTATTTTGTGATGATTATCGCTGCTCTTGGGTATATTGTGACATGTCATTTACAATATGTTCTCTTTCCTCAATAGATGTTGTTTCTGTTTGTTCAATTTGTATTCTTGGATTTCTGTCTTGTTGGTAAATATGAGATTCATTGCTTGTAGGATTTATATTTCTTCCTAAATATGCATTTGGGATCTTTCTCTTCTTTGTCGATACGTTTCACGACACCGAGCTAGATAATTTTCCCTTTGTTTCTGACTCATAGCTCTCCATCGTTCTGTATCTCTCATACGACGCATTTCTATTTGTTCATCACTTAAAATATTTGTTCTTTTATTTTGTCTCCGTTGGCTATTCATATTTGATATACAGCCAGCTGGAAAGCAAATATGGTTAGGTTATTAATTTTTTAATCTCAAATACTTTCTTTCACATAACATTAAACTACAACGGTAAAATTGTTCGAATGAAATTGAATTCGAACACCACATAAAAAATAAGGTAATTATACTATTTGCAAACATTAATATAAATCAGAATTTAATTTCAAAACTGGAAAACATAAAAGTAGAGAATATATAGTGATTTCCTTATTAATAATAAATGCTGCAACATCTAAAAAGTACTACTAATAAATGTTAATTTTTTATCCTACATAGTGACTTTTGGTTCAAATTTATTGCATAATTATTACCATCCATTTTCCTCTATAAATTTTACCTGCAAAAACATAAAAAGAAAACCGATAAGCCAATAAAATTTAATTATATTATTTTTTCAAATTTCTTGATCGATATATCACTTACCACTTCAGAAATAAATTTATGATTCCAAAAAACATCTGTTCAGAGAGACCCTTTATCAGCATTTTTTAGTTGTTCGACATGTGCACTATCCTTCATTGAAGATGCTTTTGAAGATGTATTATAGTTTTGACTCGACCTTTGTTTATCACAGTGTGTAGCATCCATCGTTTGGCTGATAAATTGTGTTGAATTAACATAATATATCGTCAAATAAACCCCATACTTAAAAATCTTTTTCCAATATAACAACCACTTGCTTCTCTTATACTTATCCATTTTCTACTCTACTACTTTTCTCTAGAGGTGGGCATTTAACCGATTTAACCGACATCAACCGAACCGATTTAACCGTTAGAAATGGTTAACCGACGCCATTGGTTAACCGACCGACCATAACCGACCATTTTCGGTTCGGTTAACGGTTAACAAAATTTGATCGCTCGATTAACCGTTAACCAACCAGAAATTAAGTTTTTCCTTTCACAGCCCAACTCACTTATTAGCCCATACCCAAACTTGAAGTAAAATACCTTGGGAAATGTGCGTGTACGTGTTTATTATTTTATGGATGTGCAAGTACATAGCATTTGGCAGTGGAGCATAAATTTGTTAAAATTTATATACGTCCTTGATGTACCTAACATTTCACTTTACGTTTATATAGCTACATCTTATCTATGATATTCTGATATAAATAAATTTAGAGGAAGTTATTGCGTTTATTAATCAAGATCTAGGTAGAAACTTGTAATTAAATTGATATTACTTCCGTTTAATATTATTGAATTTATATATGATGTTATAATAGTTCTAATATATGTAATGTGAGGATATGCCAAAGTATTAGTTGAAATTAATCTCAATGTAATTTGTAGAGTGATGACGCAAAATTTATTAAGTACTATAGTGAAGAGGTTGGGTGATGATCCATACAAAGGCACATTAGTCATAGATCATAAATTATTGAAGAGTATACAAAATTCAGAAAGGTACTTGTCACTCTCTAAATAAGATATTTAAAATGTACATCTATGTTAAGTTAGAGTCTCAAAAATTCAAAAAGGTACTTTGAATCTCAGATACAGCCAGAGATACATTCGAACCAGCAAATTTTGTAGCAAAATATACCATATTTTACCTGAACCAGCAAAATACATCACGTAGTTTGAGATATTATATATCCAGAAATATTTTACCTGAGCAAGAGATATACAATATCTAGAAATATTATATAAGAACCATATTTTTGCCAAAAATATTTTACCAGCAAAATATTTCATTCTTTACTTGAGCCAGAGATACATCACGTAGCAAAATATTTCATGGCTCTTATATATCTCTGGCTATAATATGTGTAGTGGGTTACAATCTGAGACAATGATATATATGAAACTATGGTGCTCAAAGGCTTGCACGCTGAAACCAAACGTACATATTTGAAAATGAATATATATAGGAACCGATACATTTTCAAAAGCTAGAGATGTTTTGTAAATTGAAGTTTAAATACAGGCAAAACTACTTATATATTCGAAGCAATATACCCAAAGGCATATACCAGTAGAAAATTTTGTAGCAAAATATTTCATGCTTTACCTGGACCAGCAAATTGTCTTCCTCGGTGAAGCCAACTACAATATTGAACGGTGAAGAAGAAAGAATAGCGGAGTGGAAGTGATGGAGTGGCAATGAAAGATGGATTAATTGTGAATGACAAAGTGAAGAGCTGAAGAAAAGTTGATATGATATTTATAGGGGTTATAGGATATTCTAGAATTCTATATTTCTATGATAAAGGTTTGAATATGTCATTGCAGCTAGGTCGTATGATCAAGATAAAACACCACATTTAATTTCAGTTTATACTTTTTTGTCTATTGTCCTTGGTCATTTATACATTATAGTTTAATGACCTATATAATATGCATTAATTAGTTCATATGAAGTTTGTTCATCATGCATCTACGATTTACATGGAAAGAAAAAGTGGAGCAACTTGTGCATTCAAATTAATGTAATTATTAGCGGACCTTAACACATAATGGAAATATATTTTGTTTTATTATAAAATGAATGCCTCATAAACATCATTTGCAAAAATGAAGTTTTGCCTTGTGAAAATGTAACGTCTGATCAATAAATTTTTGAACTATAGTTTTTTTTTCAAGCTTATACTTTACACGAACAACATAAGACAAATATATCACATAATTTTCCTTTTGCTACCGTAGCAGACATGTAATTTAAAATTCAACCGTTTCTATTCCTATAAAACGAAGAAAGAATGGTGGACGTGAGGGAGTGGTGGAGAAAGTTAAATGGATTACGAATGGGCATAATGTTTAATATAGGCTATGCAAGCTTCTGTTTGCATTCATCTACTTTCAGTTGTTTGACATGCTAGTTTTCTGTACTCATTTTCTGCGTGTTGCGTGTGTGTGTGTACGTAAAAAGCCTATTAGATGTCGGAGGTGCTCTGAGGGTCATCAAAGCAGTTAGGAACTACAAACAAGTTGAAAATAAGCATTATTATACTGAAGGCAATATATATATATATATATATATATTCATGCAACAAACCTTCACAAAACTAAGCATAAAGACTAACCTGACGCTTTGAAAGTTATATGATGTCGAAGGCCAACAACGGATAGCGAGTAATAGCGAACAACAGAGAGTGGTGTAGAGAGATGGAGTGAATGTGAAAGGATGGAGAGTGATATTTAAAGCGGTCAATAGAGTTTTCTAGAATGCTAAATATGTGGTGCAAAGGTTTTAACATTTCTAGGTTAAGGACCCAATCAATTGCCAGCTCATGCATATAAAATGAGTACTATTCTTTAATATGGCAGCTCCTCACCGCATGCATGTAGAAGTCATAGCTATCTAAATTTTAGGACAGATTATATTTTTTTGAAATAAAGGTTTTTTGGAATTTTTTTAATAAATTTTAGGACAGATCTTATTTTTTTGAAATAAAGGTTTTTTTGAATTTTTTTATAGTCATGTAAATCAAATGAATTTTTTTAAAGAATTATATATAAAGGGCAATTCTGGAACTTCACGGTCGGACCAAAAGTTTGCGCTTTCAAGCCAACTATTAATAAAGATTAGTCACATCGATATTTTCTGTTTAACCTTAGTTATATTAACCAACATAAAACTATCAAGTGAGTCATTCCATAGTTATCCAAGAAGTATCAGTACGTAACCCCTAAGTGCCCCCAACAGTCATGAGTAATACCCTGCCCAACATTTAGAGAGCGTTACGTACTCTAATCTCAACAGATATATCGATATCTAGTCTCGATGCATCTTGACTATGAACATTTAAAATGGTATATTTAATTTTATTGTGATAAATTACTCACAGTTATAACACTTTGTAACTACTATCACAAAATCATACCATTTATAGATTTTCTGTTAAATATATTTTAATTAAACATTTAATTATTTATAACACATTATAACAAATATATAAATGAAAGAAGAAACACCTTCAATTCGAACGAAAATTGATTTCAGAGTTATTTATTTACAATAAACTACAGAATTGCCACTAGGGCATACCCCTAACTCTATCAATCTCCCACTTGCACTTGGGGTCAATTATGGAATCTCAATCCCATTCCTTCAATCAGTTTCTCAAGAACTGACCAAGGCAGGCCTTTAGTGAATGGATCTGCTATGTTGTCCTTGGTATCTACCCTTTGAATCACAACTTCTTTCTTCTCAACGAATTCTCTAATTAGGTGGAACTTTCGAAGAATGTGTCGTGACTTCTTATTTGCTCTTGGTTCCTTTGCGATTTGTATCGCCGCATTGTTGTCACAAAACAATGCCATAGGATTCCTGGTATCGGGAATCACTCCGAGCTCACTCAAAAACTTGCGCTTCCAAATTGCCTTTTTTGCTGCTTCATTGAGGGCGATGTACTCGGCCTCCATCATGGAATCAACAACTGTTTCTTGCTTGGAACTTTTCCAGCTAACAGCTCCACCATTCAGTGTAAATACATAGCCAGACACTGATTTACTACCATCTATATCACTTTGAAAGCTCGAATCCGTATATCCCTTCATAAGGAGGTCTCCATTTCCATATATGAGGAATATGTCCTTAGTATTTCTCAAATACTTAAGTATACCTTTTACAACTGTCCAATGTTTTTCTCCGGGATTAGATTGGTAGCGGCTTACACATCCTAATGCATAAGCCACATCCGGTCCAGTATACAGGATATCATACATTATGTATCCTATGGCTGAAGCATAGGGAATACTCTTCATACGCTCTTTCTCCTCATCGGTATGATGAGCATCCTTTTTAGAAAGGACGATTCCAGATTGCGTTGGAACACTTCCACGCTTAGAATTCTCTATACCAAACCTTTTTAGTATGGTGTCTATGTACAGGGATTGAGACAATCCCAACAGCCTCTTAGATCTATCTCTATAGATCTTTATACCAAGTATATAGGCTGCTTCTCCCAAATCCTTCATAGGGAAGTTTTTGGAAAGCCAAGCTTTCGCTGATTGCAATAATGAAGTGTCATTGCCAATCAATAATAGATCATCAACATAGAGTACTAAGAAAACAATAGCATTGCCATGTTCCTTTCTGTATATGCATGCTTCCTCTGTATTCTGATAAAAACCAAACTGTTTGATTACTTTATCAAAACATTTGTTCCAACTCCTTGAAGCTTGTTTGAGTCCATAAATGGACTTTAACAACTTGCAAGCTTTGCCTTCACTCCCACTGACCACAAAACCCTCTGGCTGCGACATATAAACGGTTTCTTCTAAATCACCATTTAAAAAAGCCGTCTTTACATCCATTTACCATATTTCATAGTCATAGAATGCAACAATGGCTAGCATAATCCTAATTGATTTAAGCATAGCTACGGGTAAAAGGTTTCGTCATAATCAACAGCTTGAATTTGACAAAATCCTTTCGCAGTCTACACTTCCCCATCTGCATTTAGTTTTTTCTTAAAAATCCATTTGCAGCCGATGGGTTTTATCCCTTCGGGTATGTCTGACAAAGTCCAAACTTTGTTTTCATACATGGATCCCATTTCGGATTTCATAGCTTCAAGCCAGAGTATAGAGTCTTTACTCTGCAATGCTTGTTGGAAAGTTAGAGGAGTGTCGTCATCTAAGACACAGTCCTCCTTTTCACCATCAACAAGAAAACCATAGTATCTCTCTAGTGTGCGAGATTCCCTACTAGACCTTCTAATAGGTTGCGTGTTTTCGTATACGGGTGAACTTGTTTCTCCCACTGCTTTGGCCTGAGTGTTAGTTTCTTGGATCTCATCCAAGTCTACAACTTCGCTGTTAATTTCTTTTAACATAAATTCCTTTTCTAAAAAGACAGCGTGTCGAGAAACAATGACCTTTCGTTCCTCGGTATTGTAGAATATATATTCCATTGAGTTTTTAGGACATCCTATAAACTTACACACTACCGATCTTGCCTCTAACTTATTTGGACCAACGTTCTTAACGTATGCCGGAAAACCCCATACTTTCAAATATTTGAGTTGGGGTTTCTTACCAGGCCACATCTCATATGGTGTTTTGGACACAGACTTAGTTGGTAATAAGTTAAACATATGTGCTGTTGTTTCTAGCGCATATCCCCAATAGGACAGAGGTAATTCAGCCTTGCTCATTATGGAACGAACTATATCTACTAGGGTTCGATTCCTTCACTCCGACACACCATTGTGTTGCGGAGTATAGGGTGGAGTAAGCTGAGAGATAATCCCATTATCTTTTAAGTATTGTTGGAAATCATGTCCAACATACTCGCCCCCTCGATCTGATCGAAGAATTTTAATCTTACGGCCCGTTTGATTTTCTACTACATTTTTGTACTCAACAAACTTCTCATAGACGTCGAATTTGTTCTTCATAAGAGATATATATCCTAGTCTTGAGAAATCATCAGTGAAGGTAACAAAGTACACTACACCAAAAGCTGAATTTTACAACAAGCCTTCCGCCTAATTAGCAACGGTTATTTCCCGTTGTTAAAATACAACGGGTTTTAACCGTTGTTATGTATCTAGCAACTTGGAGGGAAATTTCACCTTTGGCGCCATACGTTTTGCCCGTTTCTTTTCTTTTAGCGACGGGATTTAACCGTCGTTTATATTGTGCGAATTTCTGGCGGTATAATTTAGTACCTTTGCGCCATAATGTTTACAACAAACCACGAAACATTTCTCGTCCCAAATTATTTCCCCATTCGACCTAAATTAAACCTAATCGATTTCGCCCCAAAATATCTTCACCACCTCCGCCTCTTCCGAAAGAGCCAGAGCTAAGACCACTTCGAGGAGCAGGTTGCTGCCGAGCGTGCCAATCAAGGAAGGAGCGTGCCAATCAATCGCGGCGTGCCAATCAAGGAAGGAGCGTGCCACCAATCGCGGCGAGTAAGTCGTTTCGCTTACTGAAATTGTGAAATTGCAGTGGGACTGATTAGGGCTTGAGTATTAGGACGAGTTGAATGGCTAGGTCAAAATTTAGGTTACTTAAATTGTTAGGATTGAATGATTTTATTAGCAGTTTTAATTTGCTTACAGAATTTGTATGCATGAATTATTTAATTATCATTAATTAGTACCCAAATTTGATTTTCTGCTTTTTTATTTATTAAGTTTGCTACTCAAATCAATTACTAAATTATGTGTATTTTATATTTTGATGATGCATTAAACGTCTACACATATTCAGATGTACTTAATATCATTCTAAACTATTGCACTTAAATTGATTTCAGCTTCTAAAGTTATCAAAGTGAATTCTATTAGTTAATTTGGTACATCTGAATACGTATTGGTATCAGGTATTAGTTAATTAGGTACATCTAACTGGATTGATCACGTACATTGAATACGTATTGGTACCAATTGTAAACTGCTTCTAAATTATTAATTATGTAATTTGGTGATAAATTTTCGTATCTGAATACGTCTCATTTGGTGATTAATTGCCACTGTCAATCCAAAGGATTACAAGTATTCAGATGTACAAAAAAAAAAGAAATTCATAATCGCCATAATTAATTTGTAAGTACAAATTAGTAACCCAGAATCTGTTTTCAGAATCATGATGTAAAAGCAAACCTAACATGAACTTAATCCCATACATGATACATTCAAGAATTCACCAAGTCAAAGATTTTAATATGACAAAATCTGTTTTCATCATTAGTTTCTCCACCCTCAGTTTCTGTTCTTCCCGTGGTTCTGTTGTTTTTGTTTATTTTAGTGGTTTCTTAGATAAAAGTTTAGTTTACCATTTAATTCCCTTAAATAAAAGTTTTATATCATTTGTCTAATTTATTTATATGTTGTACATGCATGCATGATTACTATTTATTTATATGTTGTACATGCATGCTAGATTATGTGTTACATGTTTTATTTATTTACAGTATTCGATTTTGGTTTTATTTGGCTTCATTTGGTTTTATATCAGAAGAAGCAAAAGATTGATTTGTAGTATGTGGATTCCTTAATTATCAGTCCTTTTATTTTGATATATATGTTGGGTTGAATCATTCACTAGTTGTCACATTCACTAGTTTAGTGCTAGTGTTAAAAATAAGATTGATTGTGAAAAATAATAACCAGTAGGGATATTATTTGATTGGTAGTTGATTGAGTTGATTGTTGTAGGATAATATCAACTAGTGATATTATTCGATTGGTAGTTGATTATTAATCGATGATAAATAATTGTTTAGTAGTAATTGTAGATAACTATTATTGGGTAAATTAAATTTTGTAAATGACGCGAGCCATGTGTTGCGTAAAAGAGGAGTAGCGCATAGACGTTATGCCGGTGCTAAAATTCATGTCGTTGTAATGTCAAATTTTTTTGGAAACAGTTTGGTGCTAATGTTAAAAATAAGAATAACTTTTTTGTTAACTTAGTTAATTTTTATAAAACATAGTTAATTTAGTTAATTATGATATAATTTTGTTAACTTAGTTAATTTTTATAAAACATAGTAAAATAATAAACTTAGTTAATCGTTGTAATGTCAAATTTTTTTGGAAATAGTTTGATACTAAAATAATAAACTTAGTTAATTTATTTAATTATGATAAAATTTTGTTAACTTAGTTAATTTATTTAATTATGATAATTATTTTAGAATTATTATGCATTTTAATCCTCGAAGCCTTTGCATTTAAACATGAAATTATTCACGTACTTAGTAGCTCATTATTTTCTTTCAGTATGTCTTTTAATATAGACAAACAATGGATGAATGAATCTAATCGAAGAAATGAAGAATATGTGCAAGGAGTGATAAATTTCATTAAATTTGTTACTGAAAATGGTGGCAATAAGGAAAAGTTTTCGTGCCCTTGCACGCGGTGCAAAAACGAAGATACATTTGAATTAAAGGAAATTCATTATCATTTGCTTAGATATGGTATTGATCAATCATACACTGTGTGGTATTTTCACGGGGAAAGAATACCGGAGAAGCCAAAACAACAACCGGTTAGTCATGCCACTAATACCGATGAGTCTGCAAAAATTAGGATGGAAGATTTGGTCAATGATGCGGATAGATTCCATCATTTTCAACCTACAAGTCAGTTGCATGATAATGCTAGTATTGGAGAGCAGTCTACGGATAAATCATTTTTCGGTAGTGCAACTGCAACAGAGCCATTGTATCCTTCATGTCCAAAAGGGATTACAAAGTTGTATGCCATTGTTAAACTGAATAGCTTGAAGACCCAATACGGCTTTTCAGACAATGGTGTGACTGCACTACTCGAATTCATAAAGGAGTTACTCCCCGAAGGTAACACGCTACCGTCAAAGTATCCCGACGTGAAGAAGATCATTAGGCAACTTGGGATGGATTACATAACTTATGATGCATGCATTAATGACTGCATCTTGTACTGGAAAGATAATGCAAACAAAGTTTGTTGTCCAAATTGCCCCGAACCAAGATATAAGACAACGCTCGACGAAGAGAGAAAAGCTACCAAAGTACCTCAAAAGACGGTAAGACATTTTCCTTTAATTTCTAGATTGAGGAGGCTGTATACTGTACCATGGATAGCAGAAGCGATGACCTGGCATGGTCGTGCCAAGTCCGGTACAATCGTAATGCGTCATCCGCGTGACACTTCTCAATGGAAAACTTTAGATTCTTTTGATTCTTCGTTTGCTGCCGAACCACGAAATATCACGCTTGGAATAGCAACAGATGGTTTTTGTCCGAATGCTTCTTTAACAAATCCTTATAGCTGTTGGCCAGTGATTGTAGTACCATATAACCTTCCTCCGTCTTTGTGCATGAAAAGAGAGTTCTCAATGTTAACACTGTTGATTTCTGGGCCAAAACAACCAGGGAAGGATATTGATGTTTATTTAGAACCTTTGATAGACGAGTTAAAGCAGTTATGGGAAGGAGTCGTTACATTTGATTCATTTACGAATTCTGAGTTCATAATGAGAGCTAGAGTGTTGTGGGCAATCCATGATCATCCCGCTCTTGGGACTTTATCGGGATGTACAACTCACGGCTACTTTGCATGTCCTATTTGTGGGGAAGAAACTGATTCTTATTATCTCCCTGAAAGTAAGAAAATTTGTTACATGGGACATCGTAGATTTCTTCCGTCCGGACACAAGTTTCGATACGATAAGACAAATTTCAACAACGAGCAAGAACTTAAGCGTCCTCCAAAGCCACTGACTGGTTATCAAGTTGAAAAAAAGGTAGCGAATATAAAAATGAAAGTTGGTAAAGAAAAACGAGAAATTGGTCGAAAACGAAAAAAGATAATCGATGAAGAAGTTCCTGCATGGTATAGGAGGTCGAAATTCTTTGATTTACCATATTGGAAAGCAAATTTGACCCGACATAATATTGATGTTATGCATACAGAGATGAATGTCATGAAACATTTGATTAACACAATTATGGACCATAAAGACATGTCAAAAGATGGCTTCAATGCACGGAAGGTTTGAAAATCATGGGTATAAAACAAAAGTTGTGGGTGATAGAAGATCCTGAAACAAGTAAACTAACCATACCAATTGCGACTTTCACTTTGAGCAAAGAAGAAAAGATAAGGTTTTGCACCATTTTGAAAAATTTGAAAGTGCCGAGCAAATTCTCTTCTAACTTCCGTAACAATGTGAGCATCAACCCTCCTGAACTAAGAAATATGAAGTCGCATGATTACCACGTCATAATGCAACATTTACTTCCGGTATTGCTTCAGCATTGTTTTCCGCAACATAAGGATCTACGGAATGCTATTCACCGCATAAGTCTCTTTTATAACATTTTATGTTCAAAGGTGATCAATAGGGAACATCTTCAAAAAGCAAAGGCTAGTTTGGTAGAAGCAATGTGTGTTCTTGAAAAACATTTTCCGCCTGCATTTTTTGATATCAGTATTCACCTTATGATTCATTTAGCCGATGAAGCATTGATTTCTGGTCCTGTTAGATATAGGTGGATGTACCCATTTAAACGATAAATTACTAATTTCAATTATGTACATCATTATTCGATTTAAATAGCTATTGATGTCTACAATTTACAACTGTTCATCTTCATAGGTTGATGAAAACATATAAAGGATATGTGCGCAACAAAAGATATATTGAAGGGTGTATTGCAGAAGGATATATTATACAAGAAGCTAGTCTTTACTGCATGGAGTATATGCCAAAGGGAGGTGATGGCACTCATAAACATACCCGTTAAGCGTTTTTAGATGAGGATGATGAGTTTGCTGATGAAATAGCACTAGATAATGGTAAAGATATAACGTTAACTCAAGTGCAATTTGAACAAGTGCATAAATGGGTCCTTGATAAATATGACGGATTGGATGAGTGGAAGAAGTAAGTTCATAAATTTGTTCTGAATTTTTATTATTGTAAATCAATTCATCAATTCATATATATAGTAATTATTGTGTGTTTTTCCGTAGGAGGTATAACTCCTATGTTCAAAGCACCAAATCTCGAACTCGAGGCGGGGGTACATCTGGGGAAGCTATTAAGAATTTCACTTTTTGGTTACGTGAGGAGGTATACATATTAGATATTTAACGTATTTTTAAGTTGGTCATACACCTCCTTGACAATGTTTTTTTTACTTATTGTGTTTGTTGTAGTTGTTGAAGACCGTCGATGTTGACTAAACTCTTTGGCGGCTAGTTAACGGGCCGATGTTTGATGCCCGTAGTTATATGAAGTACCAAGTGAATGGGTTTTTATTTTCTCCGAAAAGTTATGAAGAGCGAAAGCTAACACAGGATAGTGGTGTATGCATGAGAGCAATTACACAATTTAGAGCGAGTGGGAAGGATAAAAATTTTAAGGAAGCAGAAACAACCTATTACGGAGTTATTCAACAAATAATTGAGTTAGATTACATTGACTTCAAACAAACAGTTTTTTATTGTGATTGGGTAAAGGTCGAAGATAAGATCAATGGTTGTAAAATAGATCCTGTTTCAAACTTGATCACAGTTAACTTGGGAAAATTGAAGAGTAAAGACAGCGTGAATGATGAGCCATTTATTCTTGCATCGGAAGCGAGTCAAGTGTTCTACTCAAAAGATTTAAAAAATGACGGATGGTTTGTGGTTTTGCATACACCAAAACGGTTGACCATAAATGTGGATGACACTGAGTTTTCCACCGTTTATCAATCAGCTTTTGAAGACAATGAAAAATTAGAAGATCTTATCAAATGCATATGTTAACTTTGTATTTCAGTTATGCTATTGTACCTTAACAAAATATTTATTTAAAATGGTGCAAAATGTAAAATGGTGTGTTATATGATAGTAATAGATGCATTATATTTTTTATTAGTGCCATTATAATATCCTGATATTGTTTTCATGAATAATTTTAGAGAATATATTGGAAGAGTTCATTTTAGAGAATATAGTTAAAGGAACTGCGTCAATGTCATCATCTATGAATACATAAGCATTAGTATTGACAAAAAAGAAAAAGTGACTGTGATTCCAAAGGAAGCGCCTATTAATAGGATAAGGAGTTTACCATCGAGGACTACATAAATGGGTTGACTGCGAGTGTGATCGAAGAGTGGTCCAATTTATCTCCCTGCAATATAAACGAGAGAAAAATTGGACCGCTCTTCGATTACACTCGCGGTCAACCCATTTATGTTGTCCTCGATGGTAAACTCCTTTTTCTATTAATAGGTTCTTCCGTTGAAATCTCAGTCACTTTTTCTTTTTTGTCAATACTAATGCTTATGTATTCATAGATGATGACGAAGACGCAGTTCCTTTAACTATTTTGGATAGGCCTACGCGAAAGAGACACTCAAATTATGATTTTAAGGTAGGTTTTCTATTTGATTTTGGAAGTTATATTTTTATATTGTTTGAGTCATGTTCCTTTTTTTCTGTATTAAAAGATTTTGTGCGATGCCAGTATTTTAGATAATAATAATCAAGTTTGCATATTAATGAAATCAAGTTTTCATTTTGCAGGAAATAATGTCACAATCGTCACAATCATCCACTTTAAACCGGGAGAAAATTGATATAGACAACTACGGTTCTCCAGTCAGAAAAAATGCTTCAAAGGTCGCCTCGAAGATGGGTAAACTAGTAAGAAATCATGTGCCAATCTCCTATCCAAGTTGGAAAAAAGTTCCGTCAAATTACAAGGAAGACGTGTGGAATCAATTGGAGGTATTGTTTTTTCAATTGAAAATAAATTGAAAATGGTAGTTTTCAATTCAAAATCTGTTTTCCAGTAATACTTTGTGCTTATTGAGAAGATATCAAGTCAAACTTTCTTGCTAAGTGCCTATTACATCTAGCCATCTCTGTACCATAATAGAGAATTAATCTTGCACTTGTAATGTTGAATAAAATATCGTTTTAACTTTCGGCCACAATAGCTAAGCAGTAGCTTTCAAGATTAATAACAATAATGAGGGTGTTGACAGGTTGTATCTGATTCATGCAGAATATGGTTTAAACTTAGTTAAGAAATCGAGAAGAGTATAGATTGGACGACTATTCACAAACCTTAGGGCTGTCAATGGACACCCGAAAAATTCAAAATCCACCCACATCTGAAAAACGGATAAATATCCGATTATTTTCAGTTGAATTGTTTCTTTCTAGTTAACTGGAGACTTGAATTGTTCCAAATAAATAATAAGGAAAGAGCATAAAGCTGCTAATACGTCATGCTATTTTCATTTGGAGTATCATATGATACGGTCACACATCATACACTGGAGATTTGATTCAGTGCATTGTATGAGAAGTATAGGCTTATGCTAATTTGATTAATTTCAAGTGTAAAACATCTATAATTAATTCAAGTGTAAAACATCTGTAAAACATCTATAATTAATTCAAGTGTAAAACATGTATATTAGAACACAGTCATACTCCATTAGACATGCATGGTTGTAGCCTATGTCATTTGTTATATTGTATGTGAATTAATCCCTTTATCTTGGTTTGTTATACAGAAATATTTTGAGCTCGATCCTCTATCAAAGGACCTTATGTTCAAAAAGATGTCCGAGATTTTTAGGGGACACAAGAGTGATTTGCGCAAGAATTATTATGATATTTTCAACACTGACGAAGAAAGAATGAAAAATTGTCCGCCGAAAATTGATAAAAATGATTGGGAGGAGTTCATAAGATACGAATCAACACCCGAGGCAAAAGAAAAAAGGAAGAAAGGCAAACAAAATAGATCAAAGCTCGAATATTGTCATCATTCGGGACGTAAGAGTCACGCTAGGATTACTCAAGAAATGGTACGTGTTTTTACTATGTTTTCCTTACATACCGATTCAAGAAATTGAGCTATGCATATAAAGATAACATAATCAGAAATATAAATTGAGTAAGATATTACTCATAGTCAGTTTTGTACAAAATAAAATAGGTATGTAATTCAATTTTTTTTATTGAAGGGTTGTTTTTTGTGTATTAAGATTGATTATTCAGATAGAATTAAAAAGACTCCTATACGACCTAGGTCAAATTTGTTATACTATATATGAATGAATGGGTGTCAGGTGAAGTGGTGCAGTATTATTCAAGTTGTGATACTGTTTTCGAATGTTTTGAGATGTCTTGGGGTATTTCTGATCTACCTTTGTGTGTATGATCATGCTGTTTTGAGGGTTGTCATGGTCAGTGAATATACTGTCGTTTTTCTTTTAAGAATGTCTTGTCATGTAGTGGATGTAGTACAGGGGATAAGTGTGGTAAGAGCGTGGATATAAGTGCTCCAGTTCCCATTGCTTTTTCAAATTTGGTGCTTTGTATTTTGTTAGCTGCAAGGTCTAGGATTTAAAGTATAATACTGGGATTAGTGCACAATGTGACAGTGGTTTATCTAAAAGATAACAGGAATTCACATGCAATATCAACATCAAATTTAGGGAGAAGTTTTATGTACTGCTATTCCCGTGACTGTACTATGTGTATGCTACTGTTTTAGACTTGCAGAAACGAACACTATGCCTGATTTTTGGCACTACAAATGCATAACCGGTATATCGTTGCTTGACCAGAGATTTTTGTACTTTCAATGTATTATCAGGTTTTAGTGAATTTTATTTTCTTTGTTAATTTGCATTAAAAGAAGGATTTGCATTTAAGTTTTGTAGTTTAATCATGTTATAGTAGTTGCATATTATACTGTAGAGTGAGCAAAAAACTTCAAACAAGGGAGTATGCTCACTCTATTTCAAACCCATTCAAACTTCAAAGAAATTGATCTTGGAGCAAAAAACGACAGTGAATGTGTGCAGAAAAAAAACTTCTTATACATGTTTTATTGCTTAAACTCAAATGGCAGCATGTTCCCTTGTTTAGATTTATAACATGACAGCAAAGTATGCAAGTTGAATTGATATAGCAACGCATCGCTCGTTTTACACTATTCCATGCTTTTTGACTAAATAAACTTTGGGAATAACCCAGTCTATACATACTTTGAAAATGCACAATGGATGAAAATGCTGGTAGTTTTTAAGATTTGAAATTTGTATGTTCTTTTCCCATGTTTGCATAGCACATGCAAAGTACAGCTGCTTAAATACCATACTTATATATATATATATATTTGTTTTTATCTGCATTTGATTTCTTGTATGCAGGTCGATACAAGTTCGGGAGCAGAAGTATCACGTCTTCAAGTATGGGAGAAAACACATAAGAAAAAAGATGGCAGCGTGTCTGATGCGTCATCTTCGTTCTTTGTAAGTTAAACAAATAATAACGCCTTTAAATTAATTTTTCATTATTCATTATATATATATATATATATGTATTTACATTTCAGGACAAAATTGGAAAAGAAAAGGAAACGGCGAGTGGTGGTGATGAAGAAGTTTTTATAAAAGTGTTTGGTAATGATGTAAAGGGCAGGAGCCGATGTATTGGGACCAATATATCTCCTAGTCAAGTTAAGGGTGCTGCCATTCCATGCAAACGACTCAAAGAGGCCAAAGGAGAATATGAGCAGCGGCTGCAAGCTGTGGAGCAAAAACTGTTGAAGGTGGATAGCATGGATGATAAACTGGAGCGTATTCTCAAGCTAGCCGAAGGTGGTCAAGTAGGCAGTAGCACCGGTACTTCTCAGAATCTCATTCCGACCAATCCGTCAATCGACCAAAGATGTGAAATCCTGAACTTCGAGGATGAAGTAATTGCAACAGGTACTATTTTATATATCAGTGTATATAATTCGACATATATTTACTCCTGGAATGCTTATTAAATCTGTATGATATTATTAAATCCATATTATACATATACCAATGATATAACAGGTACTATATGCCGAGATTCCACACAATCAATATGTCATGGAAAACCAGTACCACTCGCATATGAAAAAGTTTTGTTAGACAAAATTTTGTTGGAGGATGAGCGAACTGCCAAAATGAATCGACATATGGCCGAGACCTTTAGGGACATTGGAGTCGGAGGTTATGTGTGCCATCAAAAGGGTTTGATACGATATCTTTAGTCGGAGGTATGTCTTTTGTTTTATATTTGTTTAGCAATATACAGCTTGCTTTCCATGGTAATTTGTATTTTTACGTTATTATAACAATACATTAGCATCGGATCTTCAATGTTAGCGATCGCTCTTTGGTTTATAGTGAATTCGTGATAACTATGCAGATGAACATTCACGTTATATTCTGTTGTTTTGAAATGAAGTGCACACATTTTGTTGTGAATTTCAGTCAATTTGAATTAGCCTACTTTGTACCTTTTAAATCAGAAATTATGACTAATTTGATCAAAATGAGTAGTATGCTTATGTTGATTAAACTATTTAGGTTCACTTCGATTGCCTGTACATTGACCAAAATTTGTGGATGTAGCCAATCTTGGTTCATTTCATATATGTAAACATGAAATAATTTATATGTAAACCTGATTTGGATTCAAACCACGTAATGGCTTCGTTGCGTCATTTTTGTTCTATGTCTGCTTTCTCGAATGCAAGTAGTAACAGATATTTAGATTAGTTATTTATATTCGTTTTATGTAAAGCAAATGATATCTTAATTAGAATTACTTGGCTTAAAATTACCCATGTAACAAGAACGTTATGATTAAATTGTTTACTGGTACAATCTAGGTTCCATATTTCCATGTGTACAGGATTTTAAATAGTATACCATACTGAAAATTGTAGCTAAAACAACAATGAACAAACGTCATGTAGGAGTGATTTCTGATGAAAGCACACATCATAGTTGCTGAAACACATGACTGGTCAGTAGTAAATTGATAGAATCAGGAGTTGTGGCAATAGGGTTGATCAGGTGAGTTGGACTATTAAGACTAGATAGACTGCACGAGCAATGTTCTGTTGTAGTTGTACCAATGAGTTGAAGTGTTTGAAGCACCTAAAACCATTGTCTGATATGTAGCATGCTGATGTATGGCCAGTTATTACAAACTGAAATATTTTTGGAGCATGAGTATCAGACTTTTAAGAATTCAGTCTTAATTTGAAAGTGGACTGGAAGTTTGGGGCTTTGTTGTTTCAATTTTAGTATGCACTTTGTTGTTTCATATCAGTCTTAATTTAATCATAACCTGAAACTGATTGATCCTTGGACATCATAGGAAACATGTCTTCTTATGTGCAGTCTAGTAAAATCTCTTAATTTATAACCTTTAAACTATTAATACCATTTTATGTTCTCTTGTATTTCATGTTATATATGATTCAGTAACCAGAATGCATTGGGTTTTAACATTTATATGTATAGGTTAGTTTAATGCTAACTCATGTTTATTCATTTTGCAGCTGCATGGAAGGCCTGGTTACGAGGAAAGCTGTTTGAGCATGTAAATGAACGCTGTATTAAGAACGTATGCTTGTGTGAATTATCTTAGACTGCTCAAGTTAAGTGTTGTTATCATATGTATGGTGAAAATACTGTTATCTTCAAACTTAGGACGATGGATGCTATTATTATATGTTATGTAATAACACTATGATAATACTGTGTCATGACTTATGTAGCTGTTTGTAATTGTATGTCTGGTAGCACTGTATTTGTATGTCAGGTAGCTGTTTGTAATTGTATGTCTGGTAGCTGTTTGTAAATGTATGATAATACTGTGTCATGACTAATGCTTTTAATGCCTATATTTTTTTTTTCAAACGGACAGAATTACAACGGGTAGGAACCGTTGTAATTTAGTACATAACAACGGTTTCTGCCCGTTTCGTTATGAGTAAAGGCCATGGAATTATGGCTCAAATGGAACGGCTAAAACCCGTTGCTATTTACGATAAAACAACGGGCAATACCCGTTGCTTTATAGACACTAAGAAACGGTTTAAAACTGTTGCTTATGATCTAAAAGAAACGGTTAATTACCGTTGCTATTTGTAAATAAACAACGGGCAATAACCGTTGCTTTATGGCCATTAAGCAACGGTTTAAAACCGTTGCTTATGATCAAAAAACAACGGTTAATTACCGTTGCTAAAGTTTACCACTCCGTTATTAGAAACGGTTTTTAACCGTTGGTAATAGTGTAAGCAACGGTTATAAACCGTTTCTAATAGATGATTATGGCGTAGTGGTAAGAACTATTATCTTTGGTAACTATAGGCATTGGGCCACATATATCACTATGTATCAACTCTAAGAGTTCATCAACTCTTTCATTACTTTCACTGAAGGGGTGCTTGGTCATTGAGACACAACTCATAGGTGCCAAATGATTCAGAATCAAGTGACGGAAGAAAACCTTCGGTTTTCAATTTATGAAGTCGTTTCTCACCGATATGACCTAGCCTACAATGCTAAAGATAATTTTCATTTATATTGTTAAAAGATTTATTCACAGAACACACATAATTAGTATTGATCACATAAATGCCATTTTCAAGAACACCAACACATATCTTATTTCCATTCAAACTAATGTTCATAACATTGTTCGCACAATGAAAAACATATCTAGTCTCAGACAATCTAGACACATATACAATTCCACAAATAAAGTCTTTCACAAAATAGCAATTATTTAATATCAATACTAGACCACTAGGCAAAACTAAATGATAATCTCCTACTGCCGTTGCATCTACAATAGATCCTTCAGCAACTTGGAGGCTCATTTCTCCTTTTGCCACGCGGCACCAGTTTCTAAGCCCCTGTAATGAATTACATATATGAGCTCCAGATCTAGTATCTAAAACCTAAGACATTTTATTGATTGCAAAACAATTTTGAACCATAAATGTACCCGATGGAGCTGTAGAACCATTTTGTTTCCTTTCTGTAACAATCTTTAAGTATTCAGGATGGTTCCTTTTCCAGTGACCTTTCTTATGGCAGTTGTGACATTCACCCTTGTCATCGGTCTTCTTACTTTTCCTTTTCTTACCATCCCTTTTCCGCTTCTTCAAACCTTTCGAAGATGACGCATTGCCTTTCACAGCAAGTGCGACACCTTGATCCTTAGATTGCAGACTCAGCCGACCTCAACATATTGAGAAGCTCCACGAGATTCACATTTAATTGGTTCATGTTGTAATTCAATATGAACGGTTCATACTGAGAAGTGAGAGAACCAAAATCAAGTCTACTTGCTTTTCTTTGCTTATTTCTACGTCTAATTGTGCGAGTCTATCAATATAGGCTAATTGTGCAAGTCTATCAATATAGCCTTTCATTATTAGAACTTAATCGTCCACTTTCTATCCTTTGGTCATTTTGGTGTTGAATAGTTTTTTCAAAAGTTCATACCTTGTGGAATGGGACTATTCACAAAAAAGAGCTTTAAAACTATTAAAAATCTCATGGATAGACATGTTTTTGTGTTGCCTTTGCAACGGTTTGTCTAAGGTGGACAACACGAAAATTTGGGCGATCTCTAGGTCTGATTGCCACTTTAAATAAGCAAGTCGTTCTTCGGGGTCTACGTGATTAAAGGGTTCAATTTTGGGTTCACATGTAACAGAAGTCCAAAGGCGCTCGTAAGTTAACGCTATCTTGATTGATCTTAGCCAACCTGTATAGTTAGGTCCAGTGAGCTTGTCGCTTTCAAAAAACAGTTTTGGAGTTGACATTTTGTGCAAGTTTAAGTGGTAGATTATTATGACAAATCATAATGGATGTTCTTATTATATTAGTAGGGTCAAACTTTATGTTTCATTTTACTAATAAGCTCCCATTAGTCTTTTATGTTCACCAAACCCTAAGTTGAAACATAGAAGTCTTTTGACTTCACTAGTAGGTGTTAGGACTCGTCCGTCTTGGAATTATGACCTTGAGTTTGCTCAACAAGTCATAGCTCCACATACGATGGATAACTCTTTATAGGTTGTATCATATACAACTCCTAACTCTTGGTGCCATGTCCTAATTTCACTTCGACCTTGAGTTTTCTCAACAAATCAAAATGAAAATTATTCACTTGTACCTACCATATCGTGATGGCCTAAGTATAGTATATGTACCTTGAGTTTGCTCAACAAATACATTTAGTTATCTTACCTCATCAATTTAATATATTAATAATACTACACATAGCATCCCTAGCTTGAGTTTGCTCAAAAACTAAGGAGTATGCAAGTAATTTATTAATATATATATGGTAGAAGATAATATTAAATTGAGTGATATCGACTTATATGAAATAATATAATTCTTATGAACTACCCTCGTGATTCAAGTGTCAAACATATCTGAAATCACGATATACGTACGATTATGTATATATTTATTTCTTAAGTCTGTTATGGGTTTCTTTTAGGTTCCACCTTTAGTTTATATTAATTAAATCATATTTAATTAATTTTACTGATTAACACTTTAATTAATTTGAATTGATATAACATTTATGTCTATGAATAATTATACTTTATAACTATTATAGTATAACACATGTATCATATACATATGTAATTTAATTAATTAACCTTTTAATTAACTTATTTAATTAAACTATTTTAATTAAATTATATTAATTTCAAACTTCAATTCATACACATACATGTATACTTATGTTATTTTAAACAATTTAAAACAACATAACATATATCTCGATATATAATACATGCACTATTCATTAATTAATTAACTTGTTTAATTAATTTAATTCTATTAATTTTTTTAATAAATTTGAAATTTGAAATTAATATGAATAGTTTTTCAAACATTTTGAAAAATTATGTTATATTATAACTTTTATAATAAACATATTTCATTTTAAATTTAACAATTAAATTAAAAATCCTTAACTTTAATTTTCAAAACGAGTTTGAAAATTGGTCCAAGGCCCAATTCAAGTTGGGCCTTTTCTATTAGGGGCAACCTTTGGGCTCACTTCACCTTTCAGGCCAGGTTGGTAACCAGGTAGGACAGGGTACTTGATTACCCAATTCCAATCCTAGACATTACCTTTCTAGGCACCGTACTAAATGGGCAAGCTTAATTAGTTAGCCCTAATATGACTAAGTTAGACTGCAAAGGCTATTGGGCTCTAATACCGTTGTTGGAACTGGGCCAGCCCGTAGTGGAAGAAATGGATGAATTTCAAAAAAAATTCCATTTTGGATCTTTAATGAGCCTATGAAGTCTAAATGTACATTAGATCCAATCTAATAAAACATTAAATAAAGTCTTATTTTATTTAAAGTTGGTTAAAAGGAAGTTTAAAATTATAGTGCATCAAATACGCTTAATAATTGTTTATAAGAGTTAATTTAGGTAAGGAAACCTTTCCATTCTTTCCTAAAATAGGTAATTAATTGGAGTATAATAAACATTATATGAAGAGAGAAACCTTCCATTTTCTCTCTCTCTAATTAAATTGATTGGGTCATTAAATGATATTAATTGGAAATTTATTCATGGCATAAAATGTAACAATTGTCCAAATGTACATTACTGTAAATTATGTAAGTGCAACAAATCAGATAGTGTATAGAGATGATATTTCCTACATATGTGTCTTTATTGTCCATTGTATTATTTAAAATACATATACATACATATATTTTCATTTATATACAATATACATATACATATAAATGAGATAAAAATTAAGTGTCACTTTTATAACTCCAAAAGGTCAGCAATTTTGAACCTAGTTTCAAAACTGAAAGGTTTTAAGATTAAAAAATTATGGTTTTACATAAAAGTCCATCACATAAGTTCAATTCAAATTATATATATATATATATATATATATATATCTATGTGTGTGTGTGTATGTATGTATGTATACACACACACACATAAATTTGTGTATATATATACACATACAAAAAATTCACTGTAAATAATGTTTTAAACAATACATCTTTATGTTAAAATTTATAATTTGGTATATGTTCCAATATAAAGTAACAACTAAAGCCTAACTTTAATTTTAAAAGGAAATCCAAGGGTTTATGATATTTTGCAATAATGTCTAGTTATGTTTATAAAGAAAACCTTTTTTTATAACTTTAAACAGAAGTATGCAAAAATCAAAAGATTGAATTTGAAATATTGAACCTAAAACATACATGCAAACATAAATAAATTACATATGTTTTCTATTGAATCAATAATAGAAATATTTCATTAATTAAGACTTAGATTTTAACTAAAAAATGTTTTTCTTTAATAACAAACTTAGTACAACAACAAAATAGATAGGACAAATCAAACACATACGTATATGTTGTGAAGGTTCCAGATCTAAACAATTAAACAATATGAAAAATAATTAAATATGGGATCATATAATGTGGATCTAATAGTGACAACATGAATTGGCAAACAATCAAAACATATCTTAAAACTGATTCAAATTAAAATAACATGGTGAACATATATAGTTAATTAAGATGGAGCAAAAGGGATCTAATCTATTTAATCAAAATAAACAAATACACAGATGAGATGAAATAGGAAATGGATCTAAATTACATAAACAAGTTGAATGATGAATATATAAAATTAGAATAATCACCTTGAGATGCTGCCAAGAGAATGCACTTTGAATGATGAATCAAAAGCTCTTAGATTCCACGAATCAATCTTCGAATTTTGCAAGAATTAAGAGATTAGAACCACCTTTTATTATTAGTTTTTTTGTGATATTTTATTTTGGAAATTTAGAGGTTAGGAGGCCATGAAAATTTTAAATTCTCTAATAGAAGAGCAAGAGGGATGATTATGACAGAAAAATAAATAAATCGTATAAGAAAATAAAGGGAGATGTGCTTTAAAGGAATGATAGAAACCTTTCCTATTCCTTCCTTAAAACTTTCCCTTATTAATTCCTTTTTAAATGTTAATCAAATCTTCTCTCTCTCTTCTACATGCATGGCTAGCCATAGATGGTGCCACATGGGCCCTCAAAAATTTCCAAAATCTCATTAGCATCAATCCCATTTAAATCCAATTCAAATGTGCGCGCGTCTATAACTTTTATATACACACACCATTAGATGCTAATGTTATTCAAATAAATTAAAATAAAATTTTAATAATTAATATTTCACAAATACTAATAAATTTAATTTAGTTTAAATCAAATTTAAACACTCTAAAGATATCATATATCAATATGCGCGTTTATAACTCATATATACGCACTTTACTTAATGCTAAGCGCATTCAAACAAATTAAATAAAAATTTAGTAATTAATATTTCATAAATATTAATTAATTTGATTAATTTATAGTAGTTATAAATTAATTAAATCATGTGGTTCATTTAAAGCATTCATCATTTCGGTTGTGTGACTCAAAGGTGTAAATTCATTCAGTGATTAATATCGAACTATTCGAATATTAACGTTCACACATCACTTAGCAGGTGGTGTGACATTTTGGCCGAATTTATTGCTTACACCTCAGTTAGTAAAATCTAATTTACTTACTATAAGCAGTACCCAATAGTGATAATTATTTACACCAATTCGCTTCATCAAAACTATATCACTTTGGATTTATGGAATTTGGTAATGGTTAAAATTCTAATATCATCCACATTCAACTTTATAGCCTAAACACAAAATCCTTGGTTCAATAATAATAATTATTATTAACCGAACTGCTCTGGCCAGAGACTTTGACTTTGAGTTGACTTTTGACCATGATACTAACCTTATATAACCGAGGAGACAAATCCTCTCTTGAATAGTATTTCACTTCCAATGCTTTCACTCAACCCAACTGTAGTCATTTAATAGACATCGTGCCATGATTTAACTATAACCAAAGTGGAGCTTCCACATTGAAGATCAACGGTATCCTCAAGTCAAGATAAATGTGTAAATTAGTCACATCGATATTTTCTGTTTGACCTTAGTTATATTAACCAACAAAAAACTATCAAGTGAGTCGTTCCATGGTTTTCCAATAACTATCAGTACGTAACCCCTAGATGCCCCCAGCAGTCATGAGTAATACACCACCCAACATTTGGAGAGCGTTACATACTCTAATCTCAATGGATACATCAATATCCAGTCTCGATGCATCTTGACTAGGAACATTTCAAATCGTATATTAATTTTATTGTGATAAATTACTCACGGTTACAACACTTTGTAACTACTATCACAAATCATACCATTTATAGATTTTCTGTTAAATATATTTTAATTAAACATTTAATTTTTTATAACACATTATAACAAATATATAAATGAAAGAAGAAACACCTTTAATTCGAACGAAAATTGATTTCAGAGTTATTTATTTACAATAAACTACAGAATTGCCACTAGGGCATACCCCTAACTCTATCAGGACTTATGTATTGTATTAAGAAATATGTGTTATATTTTATCAGCTTTGTTCTGACTATATGCTCTCTAATTGATTTTTTTGATATAAAGGATATGCGGCGCTATGATGCATAGTCGTAGGATGCATAGAAAATAAAATAGTTCGACCAACATGCCTGGTCGGTGGCTATACAAGTTCACCATGTAGTTCAATACGTACATATATTAACCAGGAGCATAGCAAATAATACAGCACATAACCAAAAAACCTACTCAAGAAAAATGCACATATTAATATACAGAACAACCATCGGTCTTGCTGCAAACAACCCACTTCGCCACCTTCTAGCCTCCCTAGTTGGTGCTTCCCACCGAGCCTGGACCCTGAATGAAAAACCAGATGTTCACCGGGGAGCACCTGTCCACGAATTAAATAAGTACAAAGTTTTGTAAGATACCGTCAAATAGCTGTGAGTAATAGAGTTGAAGCAATGGTTATTTCGCTCCATCCAAATTGCCCATATGAATGTTAGGGTGAGTAAGGACTCGGTGGATAAGGGAGAGCAAGTCTGCAAGCACCAAACAACATTGGAGTTAGATAGGGATGTTCGAATTCTTATGTTAGAGGCACAAGTCGCCCAAACCTAAAAAGAGAAATCACAGTCACAGAAGATGTGGTTACATGAATCAGTGTTTGTCAAGAAAAGGAAACAACATCGCGCATAACCTAGGTTTTTTCCTATAAGGAATTCTATTGTGTTAAGCCTGCCTAGTAAAATAGGCCATTCATGAATCTTATATTTAGGAGGGGCCATGATTGCCCAAAGGTTGCAAAAGTTGAGAATCATACCGGAGTGGGCATAAAGGTCATACATTGATTTCACTATGAATTGTCCGGAACAAGGTATAGCCCAAGATAGTTGATCATTTCTATTAGTAATCGTCATGTTAGTTGTGAGATGTAAGAGCGAGCATAGAACGATTAAATTGTCGCCAATGATGTTTTCAGAAAATTCAATGCTGCATCTTCCATCGATGAAAACTGGCAAATCGAAATGCACTTGTCAGTTGCTAACAGGAATAGAGAGAGGGAATTAGATAGGCAGGCGCCATGTTGTCCATCCATTAATCAATCAAGAATGAAATTCAAGTCCTAGCACCCAGAGTGATTGAAGTGCAAATATGCGGCTGGCGACTACACGAAAGAATTCCCTCCAAGAAAGCTGAGGATGTAGCAGGTGGGGCCAATCTTAGGTCCGATAGGCTAAAGACTCCATTGTAGTGGCATTGGGAAATCCTTTGGGCCTAAGGCTTTGGCTACCCGAAAGCAGGTTCCAACTCAATTTTGAAAGGAGAACCCTATTGAAGTGAGTGAGGCTGAGGATGCCTATCCCACCATGGGACTTGGGTCGACTGACTCTGCCCCAAGACACCAAGCAGCTAGCCATAGTAACACTGGCTGAACCCTTCCAAAAGATAGCCCTTCGAAAAGAGTAATTTTTGTTAATGACCCAAGTTGGAGCTTTGTAGAAGAAGAACCGGTATGTGGGAATGCTGCTGAGGATAGAGTTAACAAGAATCAGCCTTCCTGCTCGAGTAAGCGAAGTTCCTTTCCATCTAGCAAGCCTATTAGTCAACCTTTCAAGCAGGATGTTTCATTCTTCATGTTTAGGCTCATGATTCTAATTTTTAGTCCAAGGTAGGTAATGGGGAAGGTTTGAAATTTACAGTTTAGACTGGAAGCAACCAAATTTCCTAGATTGTCATCATGTTGGTCATAGTAATAGAGCTTTTGGAAAAATTTATCATTAGTCCCGAAGCCAATTCAAAGCCATGCAGAAGAAGATTGAGTGAAGCCATAGAAGTTGGGGTTGGCAAGGTTAAGACAATTATGTCATCAGCAAACTGGAAAGTCTCAAAGCGGATGGAGTGATTTCATACCAGGGTAGGCCAGAAGACCAAAGGCACACACTAAGTCAATCATACGGGCAAAAACATCGGCAATTAGGTTGAAGAGCAAGGGGGACAAAGGATCCCCCTATCTCAGCCCCCTTAGGTTAACAAAATGATCTCCCTTTTTATCGTTAATACATACAGTGGAGAAGGAAGTAGTTAGGAGATGTCTTACCCAGTTAATGAACCTATCAGGGAAGTGCCTAGCCTTAAGAGAGTCAGGAAAAAATTCTAGGAGATCGAGTCGAACGCTTTTGAGAAATCTAGGTTGATGATCGCACAGTTGATATTGGTACTCGCACAGTAGTTGATGGCCTCTTGAACCAATGCAACGTTATCTATGAGTGATCTTCCAGGAGTAAAAGCAGATTATCTCAGAGAGATGGGGTCATGAAGGATGGGTTTAAGACCGTTGGCCAAAACCTTGGAGATAAGCTTAAAAATAGTGTTTTGTAGACTGATTAGGTGGAAATCGCTTATGTTTGAGGCTTCCTCAAATTTAGGAATGAGTATGATGTTGGAAATTAAGCCTAGAAATCAAATTTGGTTGAGAATAGAATTTGTCAAAGACCTTAACAATGCTAAATTTAAGAAAGCCCCAATAGTGCTTGAAGAAGGAAGGAGAGAAGCCGTCTGGTCTATGGGCCTTGTCACCAACCATATCGTTGAGCACAGCCCATATCTCCTTAATGTCAAAATCAGATTCAATAAGATCTAGTGGTTTGGGAGGTGAAGGGAAAAGCGGATTCCAGTCGATGATATTGAAAGTTGGATCTGGCCTACAGAGAATGGACTTGAAGTGTTGGGTGAAGGATCTAAGGATCTCATCCTCGTCAGTTATATGGCTGTCGTTGAGGTAGATACTCGTGATTTGGTTGGATCGGCGTCTGCCGTTGGCGACTCTATGGAAGTAGGTCATGTTCAGATCTTCTTCCTTAGGCCATTGGGATCTGGATCTTTACTTCCATGCCAGCTCCTCCCGCCTGAAGATCCTTTCCAGCTTAGTCCCAAGTGACATCAACTCCTCTCTATCTGAAAGGGACAGAGGAGATCTATCTTCCTGAATGTTAAGTCTCAAGATCTTATTTTAAGGGGATCCTTCTTTTTGCACAGAGAGACCTAAAGGCCAACTGACCAACATTTAAGCGCTTTTCGAAGTAGCCGAAGTTTAGTAACCAATATCTTAGTAGCAGAACCTGATACTCTAAAAGAGTGCCACAACCCCTCTACCATATCATTAACCAGGTTCAAGCATCCAGAAGTTTGTGAATTTGTAGGGTGGACAATGGGGATATCAGTCCCCTGAGACAAGGAGAACAGGACAGTGGTCGAAGATAAAGGTCGGAAGACCGGACTGGGAAGAGAGGGGATGCATGTCTTCCCCAGCCAAGTTAGGAAGAATCTGTTAAGAGTTGGAGAAGCACGTTTGCTAGACCACGTAAAGGCACGATTATTTATAAGCAAATCGATGAGGTCACATGAGGAAATAAAGTCGTGGAATCTGTCCATATTATGATCCAAACCCAAGTTATTTCTTTTCGAGTGGAAGCATGTAACATTGAAATCACCCCTAATATCCATGGACCATAGAAATGGGAAGCGAAGTTGGAATAGGTTTTCCAAAGTTTCAAACGAAGAGGTATGGTACGTGGCCCATAGACATTGAAAAAGAGTAGATAATCCCGGTGTGTATGTGCCAAAGAATTACATGTAAGATGATAGAGAACTCGATTGACTGCAAAAGGGTCCATCGAGTCTCAGCCCAAAGAGTAATAATCCCCATGGATCCAATAGCATCCAAGGAGGCCCATCCAGTTTAAAATTCCCCGCATAGAAGTCTAATTTTAGCATAAGTTGGATTACAGAGCTTAGACTCTTGGATAAAAAAGATATCAAGTTTCAAATGCTTAGTAAAATTCTTAATCAAGGCACATTTATCCAAGCACCCAAGTCCATGTGCATTCCATGATCGAATCTTCATTGGGGAACATAAGCTCTACCTTTTTCCATATTTTTGATTACATTAACCAACTTTGGGGACATGCTAATACCAATCTTAGTATCAGCGGATATAATTGTGGAATGATCTAAAGATGACAGAATTCTGGGAATAAAAACATTACCTTTCCAAACTGTGCCCTCAACTCATGGATAGTGGTCGGCCACTCCTTCTGATTGAAGGTGACAGAGACCGTGTAGCTGTAGCAGCAGGCGGGCGAGTAGGAGGGGGGGGGGGTATTGTACATATTGAGGTTGGTGTCCAAGTTCGCTGCTTGGCCCATGAATTGCTTAGAACGTCCAAGATTTCCAGTATAATCGAGGCCTATGTACCAAGTTAAGAAACAATCATGCACTGCAGAAGTTAGTTACTCAGTTTGTAGAGGTAACCAAGTAGAGGGTCAAGGAATATCAACAGCAGGAGCCTCGTCATGTGAAATGACATTGATCTTCTTCCCGGCTGCGACCTCTTCTTTCTTATTCTACAACTTAGCCTCCTTTGACATAACATCATTAGCGAAACTAAGAGGGGGGTAAGGGCATACATGTCCAAGTCTGTAGCCCTTCGTCACTGAACAAGTACACGAGCTTCTCTGCCCAGAGCTTGAGGCCGTCCACTTCACCCATGATGAAATCGGGTTCAATTGGAGGATGGTGGCGAGTCTAGTGGTTAAAGCTGAAAGTGAAATCATGGTCAAAAGCTTTTGCCGTAAGGGAGCCTGGAATAGAGGCGGTTTTGTCTAACCTGATATTAACGAAAGTAAAGTGTTGATCCTTAGAGGCCCAAGAGCATTGGTCTATGGTGATGAATTCGCCTAATAGGTAAAACAATTGTCGAAGCACTTCTTGGCCATGGAGAAGCGGTGGTAGGCCTTTGATATTTAGCCAGGAAGGCTAGAAATACTCTCTGGACAAGCATTCACCTTTTAAGCTCCACAGCTTAGCGAAGACCATCCCACTATCTCTGTGAAAGAATCCTTTCTTGATGGCAATTGAAATAAAGTTGTGATTGGGGAAGCAGACAATAAATGATAGGTTGCTATAGATCGAAATGTGCCAGCCGCTACGGCCGAAATGCACTTCAAGACATCGCTAAAGGTCGATGGCTCTCCAAAGGCCAGTCACCATCGAGAATATTACATGCATCTACGAGTCAAGAAATTTAGCCTTCGACGCATGCATGTTGAAGTAGCCAAGTAGGTGAGGACGAAAGTAGGATTAGGAATATGAAAATCAGGCTTGGAGATAATAATATTCGGGAGGACAGGCTGCAGGCCAAGCTCAGGGTGTAAATTATCAACACGCGACAAAATAGAGGGAGATGCAGGGATTTCCCTCGTGGCTCTTTCTTGAATGTGTATAATTCAACCTAGAGTAACACATGTTTATTGCTTTGTACCGAGACCAGGTACGAATATGGTAAGCATTATTGATATTTAAGATATGTACCGGTGTTGGTCCAAAGGAATATTCACGTGTGTGCCCTATATCACTTCATTCTCTGTATTACTCGACAATATTACTTAGTAATACTCTTGGATAATATGGGTATAGAAGTAGGGGCGTTACAACAACGTTGAAGGTGAAGGCATGGAGAAAGCTTAGGGCAGTCTATCTATTTATCTATTCATGTTATTTTCATATGTACCCATTAGAAATTGTTGTATTTTAAATATGATGTACCATAGATATGTAATGGTTATTATTGGTTTTTGTGTTATGGTTTTTATGACATTTTGAATTTATAATTAAATGGGTAATATTGTTATTATTATATTTTATCCTTCCATAGTGAGATCTAAATATGTAGATAAATAACTTTGTATTGTTCTTTTTACCAACCAATAGCCAGCTTTGGAATGAGTCTAAGTTTTAATGGGCCTTTTCATGGTTGTAATTTAGGTCTGTTTCAGGGCTGGTTGTTACATTTGGTATCAGACCCTAGGTTACCCGATCAATAGGGATAAGTATACATTTGGTATCAGACCCTAGCTTCTCTGAGTTTTGGTCAAACACGAATTGTCGGTCAAGCTTCGATGAGTTGGTTCTAAAGAATGCTCGCATCAAATGCACTATGGCATTTGAATATCATACAACTAAATATTTAAAGTCACACCACACTCTTGTTTTCCTATAAAGAAAGCTCAGTGTCGCTCTAGACAACGGTCCCATTAGCTCTCACTCTACAATAACGAGTAAAATCAGATACACAATTCCATCGTGCAACAGAGCTTGTTTGCTAGTGCGAGTGGGCTATCTACACAAAGTGTTTCGTACATCATGCTTTGAACACAGGATGTACACAGCATAGACTGACACTTCACACTGCCCCGATCAATATCCAGAATCTGATTGGCCAACACACGTCAATATCTATTGGACTCTACACATCGGCTACACGGGTTTTTAATCAAGTAAATTTCAAAGTAAAACATACCGGACCGCGTTCGCTATCAAGCTTTTCATTTCATAATAACTCGACAATCTCCTCGCCTTTTGGTTGGCTCCGACCCTTCAACTCCTCTTGAGGGTGGTTCTTCTACTACCCAAGCCTCCACATCTACTCCACCTGGAACAAGGCATTCAATTATAGTTGAACTTAACAGACAAATTGTTCTAGTTTCTCCCCTTTAAAATTAGCCCCCACCATTGAATGATTAATGTGCCTACTGATCTTGGACAAACCCCTGGACCAGACACTGTCTTTATTAACTGCAGAATAACTCCAAACTATATGCTTCCACCATAGAATCCCGGAGAGCGATGTTTTATTGTTGACGATTGACCGACGAGCATATAATCCACCTCAAGTTTATACTAATTGCAACAAATATATTTTATTTAGTAGAGCCGTTCTTCCCTTCAACAAATTCCTTAAATTCTTCCTGCAAGAGCTTGGGTTGGCTCCGACTCAAATGCATCCCAACAGATACGCTCTACTTAATTCTTTATACATCCTCTTTATAATGAGGTTGAATCGTCCTCCAAACTTTTGGGAGCTTACCTATCTCCTAAGATTCAAAAGGAGAACGGAATCACCTTCCTTAATGATCTTTGAAGCATGGAAGCATTATAGAGTAATCGAGACGCTTTAGAATAAGCGCAACTATTTCAAAAGTGAATACTTCATCGTTCTCTGTTCTTATGGCTTCAACTGCCTTTGGGTTTCTAGACATAAGTCTCTTCTTCTATCATCTTTCCTTTATTTAGATGCTCTTTATCCAAAAGCATGATGTTCACATACCTTCCCAATCAAGATGACAACAATGCAAATGCTAAAAATCTAGCACTCCTGAAGGATTTGCACTACCTTCTTCTTGCTCAATAATGATAGGCTTCGCTAGTATGCCTTTCTACAGCCCAATAAGCATGCTATTCCTTTTCTGCTCCCATCCAAGAAATTTCGAGTGGCTGTTAGGCCTTCTGGCCTCGTCTACAATTCCGACAATGTCAATCATGAGGATGATGAAGACCAAGGTGGCGAAGTGAATATCGATAAAGGAGAGAAGAGGGTAATGGAAGAGAACGTGATAAGGGAAGGAGATGAAGGAAGAAGAAGCAAAGAAGGAAGAGAAAAAGAAGGAGAGGGAGAGGAAGGAAAATAAGGAGAAGAAGATAAAGAAGGAGAGGAAGAGAGAAGGAGAATAAGAGGAGGACATTGGAGATGATGACGATGAAGACTATAGTTTAGGGGAGAACAAATCATACAGGAAAACATCCCTGGATGGCGATACAGTTCACATTCTATCTCGCTCGATGTAATGGGTTATCAAGTCTTCTCAATAGGCTCCTAGTCCAAGTCTAGCTCCAACCAGTGAGGTAACACCACCCGTGGGCTCTTTGGAGAAAATCTTCGGCTTATTAATGTGATATCAGCATTCTCTTGGCCTTTGGTACTAGAGCCACTACCATTAAGGATATTCAGAATGAACACTTTGGTGAATTCACCTTCCCGTATGGGGATATCCTTGCGAAAGAAATGAAACCCCATATATGAAAATCCCCAAACACATTCCATATAATACTTAGGGAAATATCACCATTTCACACACTTCTAGGATCACGTACGCCAACACTATGCATTCTCCCTTAATACAATGCATTTGTTTTGATACTTCTTCTTCTTTTTAGGTATAGTGGAAAGAGATCACATGAACTATCTTCGCTCGGGCATTAGCCAACATCGTTCATCGACTCCTGACCTCTACATACATTACCCCAACTCACACCAGGAGTCAGAAGAGGAAAGAAGGAGAAGGAAGGATAAACAATATCGAGATGAAGAAGAAAGAAAAAGGTGCCAGATAGAAGCAAAGTACGCCATGATTTGGAAAAGAAACTACGTGATTCCCATGACCATTCTAGGTGTATCATTGGTGCTTCTCAACTGCATAATTCATCCTAGATTCCTCAACAACAACCTTTGACAACTCAGCCTCTAATTACCACTGTCTCGAGCTTCAACAAATCCAAAGAAGCTGCAATTCATATTGCTTTGCCTCAACTCCCTCTAGATCTATCCATAGCTATTAATACTAGGATGCATGCAGCTTTGCCTGATTCTTGCCTAACGGGAGTCATGTTCTACTACAACATTAAAGATATTTCTCGCCAAGATACCAGCAACAGGGTTGAAGAAGTCAATGAAATAGTAGATCAATTCTTCAAGTGGAAGAAACTTACCAAAACCTTTTTTGACATTAATAGAATTAACCAAATTACCATCCTACTATTCGAAATTTAGAGGAAAGATCACGACAAGATAGTCAGGGCTACAAAATGGAGTTGGCTAGCCTTACCAAAGAGAGGGACGAAGCTCTAAAATCGCCAAGCATGTGGAAGAGCTAAATGAGGAAATGTCGAGAGTTCATATCCAATCCATTAACATAATGAAAGATTTGATTAAATCGGCCCACCAAGAGAACGCCGAGCTTGTAGCTTAAATCAAGACCAAAGAGGAGAAGTTACATGCCAAGGAGTTAGAGCTGAAGGAACTTTAAGCTAAAGTTAATGGCCTCAAGGCCAGTTTAAAAGTAGAAATAGACTCCATGGCCCTGGTTCAAACTAACCTCTCTATGGTTGAAGCCAAAATCATAGATCTTAAGGCTTAGGATACTACGAATAACGAGGAGACGAATCCTACCCTCCGATGATTTTTCACTAACGTCATCAAAAAAAGAATTGGAAATGGCTGAGGAATAGCTATCTATCCTGTCACATTGGCTTATGCCTGGGAGAAAATACTTCGTCGAGCAGCCATGGTCGGCAAAGGCATAACTGAAGAAGAATTGAAGGAAAAACTCTTGGATGATGAAGATATTGCATTCTTGGAGGAAGACAAAGCCATTCTAGCAGCCCAGGATGTAATTATAGGGAAAGCAACTATTGAGGCTCTTATCGAGTCCACTGAATCGGGCAGAATCGTCCACTCCAAAACCCAATGAGCCTGCAACTGAAACTATAACTTCTACATTGGCCACCTCTAAGGCCGCCCACACTAAAATCCCTGTCTCCACTGCAACAACTACAGATGAAACTTATATTCCTCTTCCTATCGCTCAACCTATTCAGTCACCAGTGAAGAGGGTGAAATCCCAAGTCTCTAACTCAAGGAGCTTTGCCTGACTAAGGTATTTCTATCATCTCCTCAGTGTTTTAAAAGCTTCAGTTCTCAGCTGAGGCAGTCTCTAATCTTTACTTCAATGTCTGTCAACTTATAGGTCATCTGTTGCTTCCTTCTCCACTACCAACAACTCAGGGCTTGGTTCCTAGCATCATCTCTATCACATCGACCTCCATTACTATAGAGCTGATCATCCAAGTTCCTCTTTCCATCTCTGACCCCAGCCCAGATTTATAGAAAATTGTGACTCTAGAAGGACTTAAAGACGTCAATCAGTCCTCGAAGGAAGACATTATTATCACCAGCGCAGAGGACCCTAGCGATCACATTACTATGGCGGAGAGGTTAAAGCTTGATTTCAAGAAAATCAAAGTTAAGAAAGAGCTAGGAATCGAAAAACCCGTTGGCTTAGGAAAACCGTGCCCTACCCTAAAGCTTCCATCACTCAAATTCAAGCCTCTAAAAGGTTATTGTGGTGGTTGTTGTTCACAATTATCTAACTCTACCATTGATAAGCCTGAAGAACCCATCCATTTGACCATTGAAGAAGAAACAACACCATCCAGAGGAAGCACTCCAGAGAAGAGGAAGCCTAAGGATGGAAAGGGTTCAAAGAAGCGCCATATCAAGTCTGATACCAGAAGCAATAAGCGATGGAAAAGAAGCAGGTTCTCAAATTAGGTGTTTGTTAAAGAAAATTCTTTTGCATTTTTAATGTATTTTGCTTCTTTCTATACATAAGCTAATAATGTGCAGGAGCGGCCCTCGCTATGCTTGTATAAAAAGTGAAGGTAAATAAAAGACTGTTTTCTTTACAATCCTTATCATATTTACATTTCTACACTTTTTACTTTATCTGCCTATATAACATTGCTTGCATATGTAATATAATCATCTATGATAATATTCCATTTACATTTATACATGCTTGTGTCTGTGTAATTCCATTACTTATTATAGCCATGTACGTATAATTAAATTTTTGTGATTGCCTAGCAATATTTTATTATTTAGTTATGTTTACGATTGCGAAAGTGTTTCTTTCTTGGTTAAATAAAATTTTACTCATTCGACCAGCTTTGTGGCCGGCCACGCTTATTCTGGGTCATGTTCTATCTGACTATAGACAAGGTTCTGGTTGGAGAAGCACTTAACTTCACGTCGTTTCTTGTTTTTAGGAAACAACATTCCGGGTGTTTTCTATGGACACCGAACTTCAACTCACCTATCTCTAGGTGTTGATAGAATTTGTTCTTTGACCCTCGTCACTTATCATCGGTCGGACATGGTTTGCCAAGGCCATAAGTGTGGTCAAAATTATAGATGGTTGAATTACTCATTGACCCCTATCTTCGAGGATTGATATATCTGATACTTGACTCTGAGCATCGATTTTCGACCTTTCCTATCTTTGGGCATTGATCAAAATTACTTACCGACCATCATCGTTCATCTTCGGTCGCGCATGTCTTATTGGGTCATAAATGTAGTCGTGAAAGTTTCGATTGCAAACCAATTCCTATCTCAGGAAAATGATGTGTTGACTACCTAACTTTGGGCATCCCACATTGACTATGCTTATCTTCGGGAGCTAGTCAAAGATCAGAGGGATAAGGATGAATCATTTGATCGATCCCAATGTTATTGTACACCCATAACCCGAATATGGGTCAAAGGACTTAGTCGGTACCGGCCTTTGAGTACTTGACTCTGCTGCTAATCACGCAACACAAAGTTTAGCTTATAAGAACACGGTTTCATTGGTTTTGAAAGCTAACTTTATTTATAGACAAAGGAATGGCAAGTCTTGCCTTATTGCATTGCCCTAATTTCAATTGGGTGGCCTATTTATAGAAAATAAAATAAATAAATCCAGCTGAAATAACATCGTAGGTGTTGGCTGTCTTGTATTTGAAAATGAAACTATTGGGGATTTCGCCTAAATATATGATTCCCTCCATAATTCTATTTTTCCATGATTTGATATTGAATGTAAAAATAATTCATAATCATCAATAAATCAGGTTAAGGTCGATCTAAACCAACCTATTTTATTATACATATGTATGATATGGCGACAATTAAACAACTTATTAGAAACACAAGACAACTAATACAAAATATCGCGAAATCCCCTGCACTTAGGGGGTCCCTCAACGATGGGGAACATGAACTCGGGTGTATGTGCAACTCGTTTAGATCATGTGTTCAAACAATATAAATATAGCAATTTTTCAAGTACCAATCACCAGTACCAAGGAATAAAGATAGATAGGATGGAAAAACTTACTATCTATAAAGCTAAAGATTCACCATCTACCTATATTTTTGGTGTATTAAATTTTATAGTTTCCATTGGTGCAAATCCAATCACCTCAATTTGAGATGAGAAGTAATTCCCCATTTGTAGCAAATAGTTATCTATTAAGTGAGGAAAGAGTACTATAAAGATCAATGTCACGTTCTATTTCATTTGGCACCTAAATTCGCACTCGAATCGGACCAAATCAAATATTTGTCAAGCTATTGTTCTCTTGTTCCTTTGAATCTATGGAGTAAGACATCAATTTCTCAATAATATAAATTATGTTCATTGCATAATGGGCCCCTTTGAAAAGCATTGGCGCACGTGTAAACACGGTGCTTTACCTAACTGAGTTATAGCCCTTGTCATAGACATCTTAACATATAGAGAATTTCTTGTCAAGATCGGATCCCACATGAGAATTCTTTAATCCGCTTACTGTTAATGGATTGGTATTGCATAGAAAATGTATTCCACCTATAATCCTCGAGGCGATGGGTCGTTTTCTTATGATGATGAATAACCTACTTAACTCAGTGGTTTGAGTATTTCTTTCATACGGCGGAAGTCATTAGTTCAAATCCAATAGTAGGTTGAACTTATTAGATACCATCAACTCTGATAACTAATACGATTCTAGGATTACTTCTTTGGGCAAATACTTTTATGCATACCTCTTTCGGCTTATCTATACCATACCGTATTTTCGTAAGATGATACACACTAGCTAAAAATCCGCTAGGTGCTACATCATAGGCACATTGGGAGCGTAAATAATTGTAACCATATACATATCAAATGACAATGGAGTCCCAATCCTCGGTTTTTTTGTAGACACTCTATTTCTCGGCAATCGAAACCCAAAGATCTATGAATTATTTCATGCTTGACTAGTCAATCAGATAAACGAACCCACATCTTCTTGATTTCTCATATATTTGTATTTATACGAGTATTTAAAATTTCCAATGAAATTTTGAAAGATTGACTTGACCCACTCTTTCTTATTCTGCACAAAGGAATCTTGCCTAATTCACTAATTCATGTGAAAATACTGAATTTTTGGATTTGAAAAATACAATTCCACTCTAGCGGAATTTGGATCCCATCGACAGTTGCAAGCTTGAAAGTTACACCACTAAGTTTATATTCAATCGCATAGAGACCTTCCCAATTCGAACCAAGTGCCCCTGTACCTGGGATGAATCGTTCTAAAATAAGATCCCCTACATCAAAGGTACGGTTCCTGACCTTAACATTGAAATGCCGTGCTACACTTTTTTGGCGAGCAGCTACCCTCAGTTTAGCCTCTTCCCATTTTTCATTGACCAATTTAAGGGACACAAACAAGAGTTTCTCGTTCACCTTGGGATCATAGTGCATTTTCTGGTGGGAAAGGATTTCCAGTTCTATCAGAATCATGGCTTTAGATCTATAGGCCAATGCGAATGAAGTGTGCCCAGTCGCAAACTTTTGTGTCATTCAATAAGCCCATAGTGTTAATGAAAATTCATAGACCTATTGAAAGGCTCCAAGCTTCCTCCCTCTTGGCTTCCAAGATCTAATTGACATCCATTTGGATGATGCTTAAAGTCGATAAAACCCCTACTGGATCAATTCCCATAAGTTGTGTATCTCTAGAGCTGACCAACTTGGCCAACGAATCAGCCTTCTTATTCTTCTCTCTAGGAATGTGCATTTTCATTTAATATTCAATATCATAATTCAACTGTTCCAAAATCTTCATTGGTTAAGGGGAAGCCTTTCTCCCTTAGCCTAAAATTCCTTCTTCACTTAATAGATCACTAATTTAAAGTCATCAAATATATAATGCCTTGACTCGCAATTCTTTCGCTATCTTATGCCCACGATCAGCGCTTCGTGTTTGGCTTCATTATTCGTTGTGAGGAACTCAAGAATTAAGGCATAATAGATCATCCATTCCTCCGAGGTTAATAGGATCAATCCTACCTTGGAGCTATGTTCATTAAATGTTCCGTCTGTATATAATTTCTAGTGAACAATTCAAACACATCTCTTCCACTTCTCCATCTCGGACAGTGAACTTGGAAATGAATCGGCCAATGCCTGTCCTCATATGGCCTCCTGGGATGGTAAGTTATATCATACTGGGTCAGTTCGAAATTCCATTTTAGTAACCTTCCCAAAGTCTTCGGTCGGTGAAACACTTGTCTTGGAGGTTCATCGGTCAACACCTTTATCGGATGAGCCTAGAAGTATAGTTGTAACTTCTTCAAAGCAATCAACAAGCAGTAAGCTAGCTCCTCTAACTTTGGATATCTCTTCTCTCTAGTAACCAATTGCTAATGTAATATACGAGCCTTTGAAGTCTACACTCTTCACGCACCAAAGCTCACTTAGTGTGTGAATAGCCAATGCCGGGTAAACAAACAAATACTCTTTTTCCAAAGGCTTTAATAAGATCTGTGGTCTCTCTATATGGTCAAGTAAGGCCTGTAAAGCTTATGATAATGCTCATCCAAGCAAACTCCCCTTTCTCTTTCTTGAGGGCATCAAAGAATGACACACATTTATATGTCATCCTTGAGATGAATCGACTCAGCGTAGTAACCTTTTCATCCAAGCTCTACATCTCCCTCCTTATATTTTGGGCTTTAACATCTCTTAATGCTTACTCCACTTTGGATTAGCCTCTGTGCCCCTTAAGTTTACTATGAATCCCAAGAATTTACCCGACGCTACTTTGAAAGAAAATTTCAACGGATTAAGCTTCATCTCGTACATCCAAAGCATATCAAACACCTCTGAGAGGTCTCACATATGGTTTATCGATCGCTGTGGCTTCAACAACATATCATCCATGTGGACCTCTATCATTCATCTGATCTGACCTTTGAACATCAAATTTACCAACCATTGCTATGTAGCTCCAGCATTCTTTAGACTACATGGCATCACCTGATAACAATATGGTCTCAAGTCAGTAATGAATCCGATATGCTCTTGATTTGGAACATGCACTGCTATTTAATTATAGCTGGAATACACATCCATAAAGGATAATAATTCATGTCTAGTAGTTGAGTCCACGAGTTGGTCAATCTTCGACAGCGGGAAGCTGCTTTTTTGAGCATGCTTTATTCATATTTGAATAATCGATGCATATCCTCCATTTTTTGTAAGGCTTCTTGACCAGCACTAGATTCGATACCCATTATGGGTATATAGCATCGCGAACAAATCCATTCACCTTCAGCTTATCCACTTCTTCCTTTAATGTAGTGTATTACTCCGGACCGAGGCTATGCCTTTTTTGCTTCATAGGAGGGCATCGTGGGTCCACATTCAATGTATGGCATGCTATCTCTGGTGATAATCCATAAATATTGAAATGTGTCTAGGCAAACACATCCAGATTTGCTTAGAGCTGTGCAGCTAAAGCGCTAGTGGTTTTATAGCAGTGGATGTGCAAAAAGTTATAGCGGGGACAAAGCAGGGATATAGAAGAATATAGTGGAGGTGCAAAAATCTCCATTAGATATAAAACCAAATATTTAAAGTTAATTTATTCTAATTCTCACATTATTTGTATAGAAAATATAAATATTTACACCTCATATAATAAAACGGAAGAATATTATGATTTATGCAGTCCTCGTTTGGTGACTACAATAGATTTCCAACTTATATTGGGCATTTCTACCTTAAAATTAGGTCTTTATCCTAACTTTGTTGATTTGGTTTAAAAGAGAATTAGTCAAATCAATCTTTTAGATTAATCCTACTAAAGCATGTGCTAAAAAGTCTTAATTTAGCTGGTGTAGTGGAAAATAGTAAGGTTTAAAGCGAATCTTTAATTTAATAGCGCTAAATTGAAAAAGCGTAGCGGTCGAAGAATGTTACGCGCTATAGTGCAGATTTTGTAAGGTTTTAGCAGGGCTTTAACTCCATAGGCTCATAAAAATCCTATAGACTCCTTTTTCGTCTTCACGGCAAGTTGAGATCTAATGTTCACGACCAGACTGGGGTTATCCTCAATGATCAGGATGTTAATCACAGTTGGGACTGCCCTCGCATCCTCTAGCTTTTTCCGTAGATCCATAGATCCATATAATTTACTATGATGTCCGAGCCAAGGCTTAGGTGGTGGATGCAATGCATCAGTCGTCTTGATGTAGAGAGTCTTCTCTACAACCTATCCTTACTCACGTCACTTCACCTCTTTAAGCTCCATGATGTAGCATACACGTCCAGTATTCTAATCTCCCTAGATAGCTCCTACCTCATTTTCCATAGGAAATTTCATCATTGAGCAAGACCAGGGCAGCCCTGAAACTGACAAGGGCCGATCGGTCCAAAAAAGCATTATAAGCAAAGAACTCATCAACAATCACGAAGGTCTGCACCTGCAAAGTTGCGGCCACCTTTATCCAACTCCATCGATAGGTCAGTACATCCTATAGGCTCTTTTACCTCTCAAGTAAATTCTTGAATCCGAGATTTATACGACTTTATGTCTTTCGGACTTATGTTCTTCTGGTCAAACATCTTCTTGAATAGAAAACCGAGCTTCCACAGTCAATCATAACTCGATGCACAGTTGCTGGCCCTTCCACTACCGTAATCACCATGGGATCACACATTAGCATTTGTACCCCATCAACACATCTTCTCGAAAAACAATATCATCACTCATCATCTTCTGTTATTTTGTCGAAGCTCTGACTTCAACAGCAAAATAACTCTCTTGTGGCATGTACTTTAATGAAGTCCCATGTCGCTCCATTTCATTCCAGCTCTTCTCCGTCGGATGGAGTCCTCAAGTTATCGTGTTAATTATAGTCCTACCATTCGATCACCTAGGTCCCTCTCTATTGGGCCAAGGTTCAACCCTTTGAGCGATCTAGCCCTAAGGTCAATCTTTCTTCCCACTATCCTATGGGCCTCTCACATATTGCTACAACTTCTTCTTACATATCAAATCTGCAATCACATCTCTTAAGCAATTGCACTCATTGGTATTGTGCCTATGAGTGTCATGGAAGTGACAATACATCCTTGAGCATCGTTCAGCTTCGATCGCCTCCCTCTGTGGTGGCTTCTGGTAATTCTTAGTTCCTTGTGTAGCATGGTATATATTTTCAACCGTATCATTCAACATAGTATCATTGTTCAGCTTTAAGTATCTCGGATGCTTTATTAACAACCAGTCTTTTCGACCATCGAAAGTTGGCACCAAATACAACCACGGTATTCCAATGCCGAACATCAAATCGTCGAAAAGGAAGATTGTTAGGATAAAAGAAAAAGAAATAGAACAGGAGAAACATGATCTCACAGTGGAACAATCACATATAATATAACAAAGATAATAAAAGTTGTCACTTTAACATACATAGTATATCAGAGTTAAGAACAAAGCTCATCAACCTGGATAGTTATAACTTCCTACCTTACAATTACTGATGGGTATACATAATAATATAGTAGAAAATAAAAAATACTACATCATGTAAACATCCAGCTCTACTTCATGAGCTTCATATCCCACCAACAACAACCTGGAAAAACTCGGTCTGACTTGAGGATTATAATAAAATAAAACCCGGATCAATCTAGAAATACCAATATATAATAACTCTATGAGACCACGCCACTAATCACATAACAGTTTTACCTCACAAGAACAACTTTCACATATGAATGAATGAAAACACATTAAAACAAAACCCAAACTTGAAAGAATGGGCATAAACAAGACAAAAATCCAAACTTAAAGAATGGCATAAATAAATATATACATCGAGAAGAGCTCCAGTCACTTCTTGATGCAATTAAGAAAACAATTCAAAGATTTGAATCAACAAAAAGGAAAAGGAAGTTTTCGAACAATGACTAGGAGGATGCACCCCTTTCATTGAAAGTATACCTCTAGACAGATACTTGAGAACTACGATGGCTCTCGGAAACCACCAAGCCTGACCCTGCCAACCTTACCGAGAATCCGAGTATTTCACATCTCCATGCGCATACCACTGAAACCAATCTATAATAGATGTGAAAATACCCTAATTGGAGCAACCTCACATAGCTTGGCCCCCACTCACACTTTGGTTTTAGCCATTTCCGACAAAGGACATCAATGCTCAATGAGCAATAAATCGTCTTAAATTGACGATACACAAAGAAGAAAACTGAATCAATACTTAATAAATCAACTATCGGGAAAAATCAAAATGATTGTGTATGGAAATTAAATCTCATACCCTTACCAGTACTTGTCGATTTCAAATTTGTGCTATTCCTCGGTTGAACATGAAGTCGGGCGGGTTAAGGTAGTGCTACCTCTAGACATTGCCTTAACAACAATTTTAACCTTTGAGATAGAAACAAGTTTTCATACCTCGATGTTTAGTACTAAGAGTATGACTAAATCCTTTCCATATAAGCGATATTATTTACGAAAATTAATTTTTTATGTAACCAAATCAAACTTTTTAAACTTTTAAAACCAAACTTATGCTTGGTTTTTACATCGCAAATATTTGTAAAACACTTTAAAAACACTCTTTAAAATATTCTTTTTAAAGAGCAAATTATATTTTTAAGTGTATTAAAAAGAAGGGTAAAAAACTAATGTCATTAAAACATTGTTTACTATAAACCCAAAGCAATTTACACTTAACTATATTTAAAAAAACAATTCCTTTTAAAAGATCTTCTTATTTATAAACTACCATTTATAAATTTCAAACAACATTTATTATCTCGGAAGATAATAAATCAATTAAAATGCTTGTATAAATTAAAACAATGTTAATCATTTGGAAAGATAATTGATATAATTCTTTTACAATTTTTAAACCACATTAATTATCCCAATCGACAATTAATCAAACTTATAACTCCTTTAATAAACCAATTAATTAACTTTAACCACCTTTATTAAATTAGTTAATTAACTTTAATCACTTTTGTTAAATCATTAATTAATCTTTAACACACTTTTATTAAATTCGATAATTAATTTTAAACAACTTTATTTAAACCAATTAATTAACTTTAAATATCATTTATTATAATGATTAACAAATCTTAAACATCATTATCAAAAATGATTAATTAATTTTAAATCATCATTATTAAAATGATTAACTAACCTTAAACATGATCAATAAATTTATTAATTAACTTTATTATAGTTAAATAATAATTAAGAATAATTTAAACCTCTAGTTCTTTTCAAAAACTTATACAGTTCTTACCAACCCATTTGAAAAGAATTTTAAAATATTTAAGGTAATTAACCTTTATAAATTTAAATGACTTTAATTATCCCAAAAGATTATTAAATCCAATTTATAATCATTTATAAATTTAGAACAACATTAATTATCTCGAAAGATAATTCATCAAATTTTATAATCTATTTATAAATTTAAAACAGTGATAATTATTCCGAAGATAAGTGATTAGATTTATAACTCCTTTTATAAATTTTTAATCAAAACTTATCTTTTATTTTCAAAATTCTCAAAATACTTGAAAGTACAGTTTAAACAATTTTCAAAGTGCAAAAACACGAATAAACATTTATTTTGTAAAAATACAAGCTCAAGTTCAACACACAAGGGTTTAAGGGGATGATATTTCATAAGTGACGGTGCAGCGATAATTGCTGTAACAACGCTTAAACAATCAACAGGAGGTCACAATTATTTCAACCAAACATCAACATAACAACATAAAAATATTAGTAAATAAATATTGGTGAGAAACCTCTTAGGGTCTCTCTACAAAAGTCCCATGTAAATCACATATATGAATGTGTATTTCGAAGTATTCCATAGCAATCTATTCGCTACGTACACTCCGACTTCCCTTTTATTTTTGTTCTCTACAACACAATGGTTATTTATGTCATCCGCTTTTTTAACCAGGAATTTAAACAACCAAACAGTAACATAAACTATTATCCAAGCATTCAGTGATAATTTATACTAACATAGATATCATATAATTTATTTACAGGTGAGTAAACTCATAGAAATTCCAGTTGACGCTTTCACATTCTGGTTTGGTCTAAAATCGAAAGACGCCCAAAATTCAACTAGCTCCAAATCTAACGAAATCTTCCAGTCCATAGCTAACGTTCCTATGAGTCCAATGCAACTTACTGCGTCCAAATCCAACCTCATACGAGCACGATGTTAATTTTATAAAATTTCGATTAAATTAAAATAATTAAAACCTTAATCACTTTAATTAACAATTTAATTACCACTAACTTCTTCTTCCCAAATCAAAATTTACTCTTCCCTCCAAACAAACATTACGTGCACACGGAAATACAAAGCCAATCCTTCCACCACCCATATCTTATCCATCACTCAACTAAACGCAACGCCGACTTCGCCAAACAACTCCACTCTAAGAATACTCCACTCAAGTCACCACCTCGTCTAGCTCACTGCCCTAAACCAAAATGCGACAGTTCTTGCCCTAAATGAGCTCACAGGTCATGATTTTCCATGGGTCACCGCTCTCTCCCAAATCACCGCAGATCGGTGCTCCTTCCCATAGGCAACCCAAATCCATCATTGTTATGTCTACATCTCCGACTAGGCAAAACCCTAGTTTACTGCCCTAATTCCAACCTTGATCAAATCATGATTGGTCGCAACAAAATGAATATAGTTTCATAGATCTAGCTAAAACGATTTCAAAGATCTATGTTTTGATTTTTTCTATTGATCGAATGATTTGATTTTGAATTTTATAGATGTGGCCATTTTTTCTTTCATTGGTTTTGAAATAAAAGAGGGAAGACAGAGTGAAAATGGAAATGTTGAAGTGGAATTGTTTGATTTATAACAAAATCCTATACTTTTCTTCACATCACAAATCAAACACTATTCATAGATTAGCCAAGATTCCTAAGTCAACATCACATCATCAAAAAGTATATTTGAAATTTTGGACTTTGATTTTTAAATAAATTTGAAAAGAAATATTTACACTACTCCTTTACACAATATTCTGCTCGCGTATGGACTGCGAACGACAGAAATAAAATACGATCGTGCACCAAAAAGCGACACGATCTCTAAACAACGATAAAATGATTAGTTTATTATGTGAAATTTCAAAAAGATACAGTCATTTGCCATAAAATACATCAAACGATAATTTAAATATTTTCCAAATTAAAAATTATGGAAAAATCCAATAAATTCATTTAAAGATATGTTATTAAAAATCAAGTCGTTTTATTAACAATTTGATTTTTCTTGTTATCTGTTCGAACTATTTATTATTGTAAATATATTTACAAAATGAATTCTCTATTACTATTTATTTATTAAAAGGAGATAAATAATACTATTAAATCCATTTAATTAATATTTAATTCAAAATTCAAATGTTTAATTTACCATTCAAATATTTAATTCACAATTGAAATATTTAAATAACCCATATATTTGAATATAATTTATTTATATACTTTTTAAAATAAATTATTTGTATATTTAAACTTAATTAAATATTCAAAAATTAAAACAGTAAATTTCCGGGATGTTACAGTTTTTGGATAATGTCTTTTACCTCCAACATCTTGATTTTCCCTTTTTTGGTTATTGTTATTATTTCCTACATTCACTACAACATTACAGGGGCTCTCACTGGTTTGCTTAATAGTAACGTTGCATTGCACAACTTTGTTTGACGATCTGCCACCAGTCTCTCCAATGGTCGAGTCCACCTCTTCCAAGCGTAGATACTAGGATACCTTACGATAGAACTCTTCCATAGTAGGTGGCTATTTTTTATTTAACCATCCACCGAATTCCATTTCCAATTGTATCCCCTAAAGTAACGCAGTCAAAACAATATCATCCTTTAGGGTTTCTCCGGCACTTTGATGAATACTCGATAAGGACATCTTATCCTTTGGTTAAGCGGTGTGGAGCCTAAACTACTCCATAAACTTTCTCGCCAATTGATCTAATGTAAATATGGATTTTGGCACGAGCTGAGTAAACCGCATCGTAGCCACCCCATCTAGGAATATTGGGAAACATTTACACGTTACTACGTTGACATCTCTGGCACCAACCATGTGCTACTCATATTTCAGTAGATGTCGTCAAGGGTATGTTGTCCTATTATACAATGAAATCGTTAGAATAACGAACTTTCTAGGGTAATTCTCTTTTAAGATATCATTAGTGAATGGAGTTCTGCTAGGTGCTGAGCCCAATTCCTCATTCTTTCTCCACTAATTTACATTCAGTGATCTTCTTTCTATATTAGCAATATAATCTTGACTGGCTTGATTATCTGGGCGAAGACCATAAGTAATAGTCCCGAATGTTTGACTCTACAAATACTCTCAGTTTATTTGATGACGTATAGGATCTCTTGTTTCTAGGAGAGCCATTTGCCCAGACCATCTGTGAGGCCTGCTTGGTTCCATGGTGTTCATTTGAGCACCAACATTTTGCATATCAGGATTTTGCCCAACATCATTGCCAATATTCTATAAATTACCATCACTGTTAGATAAATCAACTACCTTATGTAGTTGCGCTCCGGAACTACCCAAGATATGCTCGATACCGACCTAATTTGGGTCGGTACTAACCACATTAGTCGTGGTCGAAATTTAGCCATCCTCTGTGCTCTTCTTTGATGTCCCAACAGCGTTTTCCTCTATCTTTTGCCCGTGCTCTCTTATTCTTACCTGATGAAGACGGGCTATCTTCTTTAGAACCTAAAGGCGATAAATTCCAACGTCATTTCATACGCTATTGTGTCTGCTAGTCTAGCAAAGCAAAACCTTCTTCCATCTTATCATGGAGAGATTTCTAACTGTCTAACATCCTTTGGTTCATCTCAGCCATCATCCTATCAAATTCAGCTTTTGACACCATCTTATGTAGGGTGGATGGTCCAAGCAAAGCATTCACTGACTGAGTAGTTTCACCATTGTGGTGAGAAGCTTCATCTTCTCCACCGGTGGCTCTAGATCTCATAGAAGGTTTCCTAGTGGCCATTTTATCAGATCTATAGTAATTATCCTTCAAATCTAACTTCTAGACGCTTGCAATCAATAATACTAAGCTAGATCTACTCTTGAGAAGCTCTATTTTTAGTGAAAGCACCAAAATAATTGGACCAAAAAGTGGCACAACACTCTCAATCAATCAAAACTGAGATAGGTCTAAATAATATGAGCAAAAATAGTTAGAACACAGAGAATTTTAAAGTTGTTCGGCAAATTCTATGGCCTACGTCCACTTTAATGTCATTAGAGTCGGATTTGTCATAAATACAAGGCCTTTTCAAGTGATTTCAAATCTAAACAACAAGGCACTACACCATAATAGCAATTTCGCAACACCCTAGTGCGGCAAATTAACAACGGACTTAGACCGTTGCAATATTCAAACGGCTTTTAACCGTTGCGAACACTTTGGCAACGGCTTTGAGCCGTTGCTACATTAGAACGGGTTAGGGTTTACGCACTCCCTCAAAACAACGCCCTCGTACCCTTCAATTTTTTTCTCTCCCGCACCTCCTTCCTTATTTCTTCTGGCAACAGCGATTTCCCCAAATCCCATGGCTCTTCCTAATTTCTTCGAATAATATAGCCGCGTCTCCACGTTCTCCACTACTCTTCGTCGCTACGTTCTTTCAGGTAATTCCTCTCCAACCTGAAATCTCTATTCTAGTTTGTTTTTTCTCTAATTGATGGTATTGTTAATATTTCCAAATCAAATACTCTTTTATGATTTTTAATTGGGTTGTTGCATTACTGCATTATTGGGTCGATTGCGATTTGTAGTCGCGATTTCAATGGTTTCGAGGTCAGTTCAGGGTGATGTAGGGGTCGATTCCGATTTGTAGTCACGATTGCAGTGGTTTCGCTTAGGGACTAAATAAGATTTTGTTATTATGTTGTTTACCTCTTTAATTTACGTTTTTCAGTTACACCCAAAGTGATTTATTTAAACTGTATATATTTATGTTCAACAACTTTTTATATGTACTTATTCCCTAACAGTATTGATAAATTTTGATGCAAGAAAATAGTGTAACATAGCTAAGGAGAGAGGCGAGGAGTTACCATACGGGGAGAGATTTTCTGAATAACATGGCAGATTAAATGTGTAGAAATTAAATTTACTCTCTGTGTAAACTTTAAAGTTGGTGTAATTTCAATGGGGATGAAAGCTAAGACTGATGGTACTTGGGAAACGAGAAGGGCATTAGATCGTGTGACATCCCGGAAATTTTGGCAATATCCATTTAATAATCTGCGGAAGAAATTAAATTGATATGATAATAACTGTTAATAAAATTCGAGTTTGATTTAATAATCTTCTTCTGAAAAGATGTTTAACTGATAATTTATATTTTTAAAGGCTAATAAATTGTTTTCTGTTTATAATCTATATATAAATCTGTATATACTGTAAACAGATAGGATTCTGTTTTGAAAGTTAATAAATGAAGATATATTTTCTTATTTTGATATTTTGGTAATTTTGGTTTGATTTAATATATATATCTTTTTAAAAGTTATTAAATAAATAGTTAGTTGATTTTGATATATATACAGGATAAGTTAAATTGTTTAAAATTGATTTTTACTTAAATTTAATTTTAGCGAAGGTTGTTTTGTCTTTTTAAAATATAATTGATATAATAAGTAATTTATTTATATAGTGATAATTTCTTTTATAAATCATTTAATCTGATAATGAGTTTTATTTATAATATAATATAATATCTTTATGAATGGATTTTTAATAAATAGAAATTGTTATATATATGTATATAATTGGAAGAGCTATGGTTTAAAGTTTAAAATAAATTCTTTCAAAATGTTTAAAATTTAAAATAAACCTTGTAATTGTTTATATAGTGTAAAATAATAATAGTAAATGCATATGATATTGGATAGTTAAGCTTTAAAATAAACTTTATAAATATTTAACTTAAATGTAAATCTAATATACGGTATTAACGCGAGTATGAAATAAAGTAAATAACAAATAAATTGAGTGTTAAATTTGTTTAAATATTAAAGCGACAACCCTTTTTATAAAACAACATATTAAAACAATATCCATTTACATTTCATTGTCAAACAAGTTAACAATACAAAAATACAAGTATGCAAGCTAAAGTAAAACTTAAACAAATGGAAAGCTGAAACAAGGCAAATAACAAAAGCAAACAGACCAACACTTAGAAAATATGATATGCAGGCAAACTAAAATATTCAAAGCAAAGTATAAAAACAAGTGTCGAATAGGTTTATGATATAGACCTGATAGCAAAGTAGAAAGATAACATGATATGGCTTGTAAAACAAGGCTCAAAGATAAAAAAAATCTATGACATAAATATAAAATAATCAAAATGGAGACACAAGTACTAATGACATTTAATGCTCCATTCTCAATAGCATACCAAAGTCTACTCGAACTGGCTTCTAAATCACTTCAGCCTCCATCCTTACAAAATATCCCTGAACACTTAAAAGAAAGAAGAAAAGAAATATAAACCATATAGCCTACTTCAGTCTTCAGCCTGTACACCATTCTTTCCATCACCTTTCCATTTTCATTCGAGATAAGTAATAGTGAGATAAAACTTCATTTTAAAATCTAAACAAGCATGCAACAATATTCAACAACTACTACAAAACAGTGGGCAGAATGATCAAAATGGGAAGCATGTTTCCAGTTTCAAATTCAAGACAGGTTTCAAAAATAACAGTGCTCTGTTCTTCTTCTTCTATGCAAGCTTTTGGTGAGTAACATTAAATTTAAAAATTTACTTAAGTGTGATTGCAATGTTCTTATGTTTGAAAAGAAAAATATGTTTGCATGAACATATTTATGAAATTCTTTATATGTGTTGATACCTGTCTGGTTTTATAGTCTGAAAAACATCTCTGTGATAAAAACTTGAAGCTCAGGTTCAAACAAAATCAACTTGCTAAATCTATTGATTATTTGTACATTGTATTTAAAACAAAACGTATCTGTTTGATCACAAAACAAATTTTTAAAAATTGGAATTCGAGTTCACCAGGTAGGGTTGCTCTGTAAAACTTGAAGAACAGGAAATAATCATTATAAGAAAATTCTCAAACATTTTAAATTATCAATTCAAGCTTATAACTTGAATTCTTGCCTGAAGTTAGGATTTTTAAAGCTATGATCACATTTTTGTGATTGGTATTTAAAGTGCTTTCCTGTATTTAGTGTTTTGGAGTTTTAGGAGATCTCGGGTGATCCCAGTATTTTGGAAGGCCGGATTTGTGGTTGGAGATAGTGGAGTGAATAGGGCGTCCAGCAAAATTGGGTGGTGGATGATCAGAAAACGGTGGGGGCGGTGGTCGTGAATTTTAGTTGTTAAACCTAATTTTGGAAAGCTCTGAAATTTTGATCGACTCGGCTTCTCTCGTTAATCGAGTGTGGTAGAACTTTGGGTGATGGAAGTTGGAGAGCTATCGAAGCTATGGCCGGAGTTGCGACCGTTCTGGTGGTCGGAAGTTGGAGTACGACGCGAGTTTCCAGGAGGGAGATGAGGGTGTTCTGGTTCCAGTTTTTCGAATTCATACTCGAATTCGAATATGAGTCAGATCGAGTTGCTGGGGATCGGAGGTGGGGTCGTATGGAGATTTTCGACTTGCCTCGATGATCGGCAGGTGGCAGGAGGTGGTGACGGCACTGTGCACGTGCACGCGAAAAATTGGTGATGGCTGTCGATTTTCCTTGAGTGCTCGAGATATTTGCGTGAATGACTCGGGAGGAACTCGAGTTATTCGAGAAATTTACCCGAAGCGTTTCGCTAGCGTGGAAATGTTTTGAGTGCTTCAGTTCAAAATGTTAAGTGTTTGTATAAAATGCTCTCGGGGAAACTTGAATAATTCGCGTGCGAGGCTCGAAGCAAAGGGGTTCAGGATGCGGAGCAGGCTGAGTTGAGTTTTGAACAGAGAAATGTTTCCAGTTTAATAACTTAATCTTCCAGGTTTAAAGTTTGAGTTCAAAAATTTAGGACAGGATTTTAACAGTAGTTTAAAATCCAAATCTGAAATTTAAATTTATTTTTAATTTGAATGTTTAAAGTAAATATAGTTTAAATAAACAGTTTTATTAAAAGTAAATTTGTTTAAACAAATGTTAACGGAATTTGAGAAATTCTTTTTGAATGGAAGAAATGAAATTGCGAGTTAAAAAAAATATGTTTTTAAAAGAATTGATTGTTCATAATAATTTAAATTTAAAAGCTCTTTTCTTTATATAAATTTTATTTTAAGTAATAAATGATATGTACATTTATTTAAAGAAATTTTAAAGTGAATTTACACTAGATTAATGTTTAAATCATTAATCACTTTAAATCTTAAATTTAGAAAGGAATTGGAATTTAAATGTGGAATGTTAATTAAGTCATTTATTAAGGAATTAATTATCTTAGAAATGAATTAAATATTGAAGTAATTAATAAGATAATTAGAAAATGACTTATTTATATTAAGTAATAATCAATTAAAATTAAAGAGGAAATTACAAAGGAAGAAATCAAGCAATTGTTAGTTAATAAATCAGTTAACTAAGGATTTTAAATTGATTTATAAATGTGATAAATATTGATAATAATTAGATGAATTAATAATTCATTGAAGCTGTTAAATGAATATTTAACAAAAGTAATTGAAGGGTTATTATCTATTGGAACTAAATTGGATGATATGATCAAATGAATGAATCTATTTAACTTAATCAAATTTATAAATCATTTAATAATCCGATGAGTGGAATTACTCGGTGTAATTAATGGAGCAGAGTTACTTAGAGAAGTAATTAGAGGATAATCACCGGATGTGATTAATACAAGTTAATGAGTAGATAAAGTAATATGGGAAATTACTTTTGAAATTAATCAAGGGATTAATAAATGAAGATAATTAATTATGGGATAATTAATTTATTTAGGAGAGTTAATTACTGATGTTATTAATCCAGGATGATTAATAATTGTTCAATTTAAAGATTAAACTACTTAAAGTAATAAAGTAGTTTAATTTACAATAAATTAGAGGTCATTAATTTATATAGTTAATGATATAATTATGAATTGTTAAAATAAGTAATAATTAATAATGAGGCGATTAATTTATGTAATTAATTAAGAATAAATGAAGTTAATTATATTTAATTAATAAATGAAGTAATTAAATATTAATTACTATAAATGATTTACATTAATTAATCTGTGGAATTAAATTAAGACTAATTACTTATTGTAATTAGAAAATGGTTGTATAAGCAGGATTTATAGATAAGTAATTAATTTAATTTACTTTAAATTAATCAGAGAAAGAAGTAATTAATTTAATTCATTTTAAATTAATTATAGTTGTGAATAATAAATCATTTCTTATGAATGATATTGATATCCCATTGATTGATTGTGATCTCAGTTATGAGACGAGTGATATCTGTTGTGATTTGGATGTTTGTTTGAGATGATATTGATTATCTATTATGATGATGTTGTGATATCCATTGTTATATTGAGATTTATCTATCTGTGTATATAGATAATTGAATTGAATTGTTTTAAACTTTAAAACAACTTGGCCTTAAAAGACACGGTTTGGATTTCGATGAGACCGGGATCGGGTTTCCGTATACCGGGATTCCAGGTCTGGAGACCCGAAAACCACATCGATCCAAAATAACGTTAGGTCGTGAATTTCAAATGGAGCAAGTGAAGACTCGAGGTATAAGAACTATTCGTCAGTATAACTCTGTGGGTGATTCCGTAATGAGTTTGACGAAGATAGTACTTATAGATTCGAGATGGTGATTCAGAATGCAAGGGTTATTGTCGTTAACTCTGAGGGTGATTCCAATACGAGTGTAACGAGATAATGCCTTCGGTTTCGTTCGAACCCGGAACGAACTTGTATGGATTGAATGCTTTCAGCACATCGTCAGGTGGACGATGAGCATTCTAAGTGATGAGTTCTGATAAAGGTAATCGTGACCTCAAGCCTCATCAACCGGGAATGGCTAAAACAGGGGAGGTGCAGCAAGGCTTCGTGGGTAGCCCTCACTTGAGAGCGAGATTTTCCCCTGTCTAGATGTCCCTTTTTATTTCGGTGTGTGGGCAGTTGTTGACGTCCTACTGCCGGGGTTGTCTCGTTTGGAACTGTTCAGTAAGGAACGGGTCCGGCTTTGTGTTGCAGGGGAGCGGGCGTACTCCTGGGTACGGTGATCTAGGCCACGTACTGTGACGGGCGGTACCCCAGTAGCCCAGCCATTGTATGGAATCCAATCTTCAATAAGCGCCGTATGTTTTGATTGTGCCCAACTATGTTGAAATGTGAGATGTAAGCATTTCAGCTATTTTCTAGCTTTACTTGGAAACCCTAGACACTATTATAATATCACTGGATTTCCTATCAAATGTTTTGGTTAGCGTAAGGTAAAAACTTTTCCATGTTTATGTGTGGGAAGTCTTACGTGATACCTTTGTTTCAAATGATTTTCAAAGTTAAACAACTTTAACCTGTTACTCATACCAGACCCATGTCTGACCCGAAGTTTATTTCTGTTTTTCATAAACTCTCGGGTACCCAAATTTTTATGGGTAGTCAAGGGATTCAGGTTAGATTTGACGAATTCTGGAGGAGCAATGGAGCAGGAGGCTTCAGCGTATAGATATATATTGGTTCCGCTGTGTTAGAGTTTATTCTATATTCCGCTGTGTTGTATCTCTGTGATGTGTGAGTTGTATTAACTAGACAGGTGTTTATAACTGTCTAGTATGTGATGTATTATCTGTGTACTCTGATGTATATGATTCTATGTAATATTTATGTGATATATTATATTTTATTCGTTCCGCTGTTGAGATTCTGTTGTTGTTTCTTCTTCTTTTCTATCTTTTCTATTTTCTCACCTCTTTCTTTTCTTCAAAACGATACGATTTCCTGGGCATAGGAAGTCGGGTCGTGACAGTTGGTATCAGAGCATTAGGTTGAGCGAATACCTAGGCTCCTGAGTGATTTCTTTCTTGAGAGAGCGTATTTGTATTTTTTATATATATATTTATATTTATTTCTACCTATCGGTTGGGTTACCTGTTCAGGTTATCCAATATAAGTATAAAGGTGGATAGGGTAGTGATCTGTGTAACACGATCACTGATGGTTGAATTTGTTGAGATTGGAAATGTGTATGTCAGGATTGTAGGCCCAATTTCCTTCTCGAGTTAGTTTTGTTGTGATGAAGGTTTTCATTGATCTTGGAAGGATATCTGTTAAAGTTTGGAGTTTATCTTTGGAGTGTAAGTTGGATGAACTAGAGTTGAGATCTATCGGATGGACAGAAGTTGGTGATGGTACCTTGATATTTCAGGATATAGTAGCTGTGTGATGAGACGCAGTGACTAGGGATGTTTCCGAAGATATTTCTTTGGAACAAGCTAAAGAAGTGTGTCTGCTTAGATATTGCGGCTGTGTTCAGCAGGATGTTTCTGTTGGTTTGTGGTCCGAGTTTCTTGAGGAGATTCTAGATTAGCAGTTTGTGGGCATTTGGGTCAGCAGAGTGACTCAGGGTGTTCTGTGTGTTGGCAAGGAAGCTTTTAGCATAGCAGTAGATTTCAGGACCAGCAGGGTGAATCCATTTCTTCGATGGATTGGCTATAGAAGCGTATGCTGTTCTGATTTGTGAAGAGAGAGCAGTTTTCTTTGGGATTAAGCTGGATGGATCGCAAAAGCGACTTGCGATAGCTTGAGTATTCTCTTGTGTTTAGAGATTCTTCTTTTGCTGGGTGTCTTCTGGAAGTCAGAATTTTGTCGGCATCTGGAGTTTGAGTTGGTATTGACTGTATTTCAGAAGTGATACCGATAGTTTAGCTTAGTAGTAGGATGATTTTTGAGTTTGGTGAAGCAGCTCAGTTTGGAGAAAACTTCTGGATTTTATGTTGGATCTATTGAGCCATATTTTCCGAATAATTGAGAAGCCTACCAGTTGTGATTGCTGACTGATGGTTGCAAAGCCTAGGTTCGTCAAATTGGTATCAGTGGAAGTTTGTGCTCGTGTGCATCATCTGTGTTTTCATCTACCTATATCAGAGTAGCGCAGTGGAAGCATGGTGGCAGCAATTTTAGTTGGAAGCAAATGGAAGTTGTAGTGTTTGGATTAGAGAAATTTTTACAGGAAATTTTTCAGGATCTGAGGCCAGATTGGAGTGCATCTGTTTATCTCTTCCAGATGTGAGAAGTGAGATCTGTCTTTTGATTTTGGAGTAGAGTTTGTGTTCTGAGTTTGGTTGATCTTGGAAAGATCATTTTGTTTGATTGTTTTGGTTCAGTTTGTTTCGAGAGGTATCAGCAAGGGTTGAGCTGATCAGTAAGGATGTAGGAGACCCAGGATCGTCCGAAGAATTTTGTGGATTAGAGATGGAGGAAATTTGGAATTCGAAGTTGAAGACTCCGTTGTTGTTGAAGTTTTCTCTGATTCAGGGAGCTATAAGTTGGGTAAGATGTGGAAAGCCAACTCTGAGATATTTTGGATCTTTTCTGTTGTTCTTCTGAGGATAAGTGTTGAGTCTTCGGATTTGAATTGTCAGTTGGGATGATTGGGATTCGGTGTATTTCACGTATCTTTGAGGAAATACGTGTGAGATCTATCTCTGGTTATAGAACCTGCAGTTCAGGAGTTTTGATTGTTGAGTCGGACTTGTCTACAGTCTGATATCTTGTCTAGTTGAGTAGATCTAGATGAGTAGGAGCTCCGTAGTTTAGTAGCATTGATGGTTTGGATTTTATAGAGCGAGTAACCCGATATTTGTACTCAGGGAAACTCGAGAGAATTCTAACCAGAATTTATAGGGATAGATAGATTTGTTTGATTGGATGCTGTGATTGTTAACATATGATTGATATATGTTTGTATTTTAAAATTATATCTTTAATAGATTATTAAATTACCTTTGTTTTAAATTTCGGGGACGAAATTCTTTTAAGGGGGGAGGAATGTGACATCCCGGAAATTTTGGCAATATCCATTTAATAATCTGCGGAAGAAATTAAATTGATATGATAATAACTGTTAATAAAATTCGAGTTTGATTTAATAATCTTCTTCTGAAAAGATGTTTAACTGATAATTTATATTTTTAAAGGCTAATAAATTGTTTTCTGTTTATAATCTATATATAAATCTGTATATACTGTAAACAGATAGGATCTGTTTTGAAAGTTAATAAATGAAGATATATTTTCTTATTTTGATATTTTGGTAATTTTGGTTTGATTTAATATATATATCTTTTTAAAAGTTATTAAATAAATAGTTAGTTGATTTTGATATATATACAGGATAAGTTAAATTGTTTAAAATTGATTTTTACTTAAATTTAATTTTAGCGAAGGTTGTTTTGTCTTTTTAAAATATAATTGATATAATAAGTAATTTATTTATATAGTGATAATTTCTTTTGTAAATCATTTAATCTGATAATGAGTTTTATTTATAATATAATATAATATCTTTATGAATGGATTTTTAATAAATAGAAATTGTTATATATATGTATATAATTGGAAGAGCTATGGTTTAAAGTTTAAAATAAATTCTTTCAAAATGTTTAAAATTTAAAATAAACCTTGTAATTGTTTATATAGTGTAAAATAATAATAGTAAATGCATATGATATTGGATAGTTAAGCTTTAAAATAAACTTTATAAATATTTAACTTAAATGTAAATCTAATATACGGTATTAACGCGAGTATGAAATAAAGTAAATAACAAATAAATTGAGTGTTAAATTTGTTTAAATATTAAAGCGACAACCCTTTTTATAAAACAACATATTAAAACAATATCCATTTACATTTCATTGTCAAACAAGTTAACAATACAAAAATACAAGTATGCAAGCTAAAGTAAAACTTAAACAAATGGAAAGCTGAAACAAGGCAAATAACAAAAGCAAACAGACCAACACTTAGAAAATATGATATGCAGGCAAACTAAAATATTCAAAGCAAAGTATAAAAACAAGTGTCGAATAGGTTTATGATATAGACCTGATAGCAAAGTAGAAAGATAACATGATATGGCTTGTAAAACAAGGCTCAAAGATAAAAAAAATCTATGACATAAATATAAAATAATCAAAATGGAGACACAAGTACTAATGACATTTAATGCTCCATTCTCAATAGCATACCAAAGTCTACTCGAACTGGCTTCTAAATCACTTCAGCCTCCATCCTTACAAAATATCCCTGAACACTTAAAAGAAAGAAGAAAAGAAATATAAACCATATAGCCTACTTCAGTCTTCAGCCTGTACACCATTCTTTCCATCACCTTTCCATTTTCATTCGAGATAAGTAATAGTGAGATAAAACTTCATTTTAAAATCTAAACAAGCATGCAACAATATTCAACAACTACTACAAAACAGTGGGCAGAATGATCAAAATGGGAAGCATGTTTCCAGTTTCAAATTCAAGACAGGTTTCAAAAATAACAGTGCTCTGTTCTTCTTCTTCTATGCAAGCTTTTGGTGAGTAACATTAAATTTAAAAATTTACTTAAGTGTGATTGCAATGTTCTTATGTTTGAAAAGAAAAATATGTTTGCATGAACATATTTATGAAATTCTTTATATGTGTTGATACCTGTCTGGTTTTATAGTCTGAAAAACATCTCTGTGATAAAAACTTGAAGCTCAGGTTCAAACAAAATCAACTTGCTAAATCTATTGATTATTTGTACATTGTATTTAAAACAAAATGTATCTGTTTGATCACAAAACAAATTTTTAAAAATTGGAATTCGAGTTCACCAGGTAGGGTTGCTCTGTAAAACTTGAAGAACAGGAAATAATCATTATAAGCAAATTCTCAAACATTTTAAATTATCAATTCAAGCTTATAACTTGAATTCTTGCCTGAAGTTAGGATTTTTAAAGCTATGATCACATTTTTGTGATTGGTATTTAAAGTGCTTTCCTGTATTTAGTGTTTTGGAGTTTTAGGAGATCTCGGGTGATCCCAGTATTTTGGAAGGCCGGATTTGTGGTTGGAGATAGTGGAGTGAATAGGGCGTCCAGCAAAATTGGGTGGTGGATGATCAGAAAACGGTGGGGGCGGTGGTCGTGAATTTTAGTTGTTAAACCTAATTTTGGAAAGCTCTGAAATTTTGATCGACTCGGCTTCTCTCGTTAATCGAGTGTGGTAGAACTTTGGGTGATGGAAGTTGGAGAGCTATCGAAGCTATGGCCGGAGTTGCGACCGTTCTGGTGGTCGGAAGTTGGAGTACGACGCGAGTTTCCAGGAGGGAGATGAGGGTGTTCTGGTTCCAGTTTTTCGAATTCATACTCGAATTCGAATATGAGTCAGATCGAGTTGCTGGGGATCGGAGGTGGGGTCGTATGGAGATTTTCGACTTGCCTCGATGATCGGCAGGTGGCAGGAGGTGGTGACGGCACTGTGCACGTGCACGCGAAAAATTGGTGATGGCTGTCGATTTTCCTTGAGTGCTCGAGATATTTGCGTGAATGACTCGGGAGGAACTCGAGTTATTCGAGAAATTTACCCGAAGCGTTTCGCTAGCGTGGAAATGTTTTGAGTGCTTCAGTTCAAAATGTTAAGTGTTTGTATAAAATGCTCTCGGGGAAACTTGAATAATTCGCGTGCGAGGCTCGAAGCAAAGGGGTTCAGGATGCGGAGCAGGCTGAGTTGAGTTTTGAACAGAGAAATGTTTCCAGTTTAATAACTTAATCTTCCAGGTTTAAAGTTTTAGTTCAAAAATTTAGGACAGGATTTTAACAGTAGTTTAAAATCCAAATCTGAAATTTAAATTTATTTTTAATTTGAATGTTTAAAGTAAATATAGTTTAAATAAACAGTTTTATTAAAAGTAAATTTGTTTAAACAAATGTTAACGGAATTTGAGAAATTCTTTTTGAATGGAAGAAATGAAATTGCGAGTTAAAAAAAATATGTTTTTAAAAGAATTGATTGTTCATAATAATTTAAATTTAAAAGCTCTTTTCTTTATATAAATTTTATTTTAAGTAATAAATGATATGTACATTTATTTAAAGAAATTTTAAAGTGAATTTACACTAGATTAATGTTTAAATCATTAATCACTTTAAATCTTAAATTTAGAAAGGAATTGGAATTTAAATGTGGAATGTTAATTAAGTCATTTATTAAGGAATTAATTATCTTAGAAATGAATTAAATATTGAAGTAATTAATAAGATAATTAGAAAATGACTTATTTATATTAAGTAATAATCAATTAAAATTAAAGAGGAAATTACAAAGGAAGAAATCAAGCAATTGTTAGTTAATAAATCAGTTAACTAAGGATTTTAAATTGATTTATAAATGTGATAAATATTGATAATAATTAGATGAATTAATAATTCATTGAAGCTGTTAAATGAATATTTAACAAAAGTAATTGAAGGGTTATTATCTATTGGAACTAAATTGGATGATATGATCAAATGAATGAATCTATTTAACTTAATCAAATTTATAAATCATTTAATAATCCGATGAGTGGAATTACTCGGTGTAATTAATGGAGCAGAGTTACTTAGAGAAGTAATTAGAGGATAATCACCGGATGTGATTAATACAAGTTAATGAGTAGATAAAGTAATATGGGAAATTACTTTTGAAATTAATCAAGGGATTAATAAATGAAGATAATTAATTATGGGATAATTAATTTATTTAGGAGAGTTAATTACTGATGTTATTAATCCAGGATGATTAATAATTGTTCAATTTAAAGATTAAACTACTTAAAGTAATAAAGTAGTTTAATTTACAATAAATTAGAGGTCATTAATTTATATAGTTAATGATATAATTATGAATTGTTAAAATAAGTAATAATTAATAATGAGGCGATTAATTTATGTAATTAATTAAGAATAAATGAAGTTAATTATATTTAATTAATAAATGAAGTAATTAAATATTAATTACTATAAATGATTTACATTAATTAATCTGTGGAATTAAATTAAGACTAATTACTTATTGTAATTAGAAAATGGTTGTATAAGCAGGATTTATAGATAAGTAATTAATTTAATTTACTTTAAATTAATCAGAGAAAGAAGTAATTAATTTAATTCATTTTAAATTAATTATAGTTGTGAATAATAAATCATTTCTTATGAATGATATTGATATCCCATTGATTGATTGTGATCTCAGTTATGAGACGAGTGATATCTGTTGTGATTTGGATGTTTGTTTGAGATGATATTGATTATCTATTATGATGATGTTGTGATATCCATTGTTATATTGAGATTTATCTATCTGTGTATATAGATAATTGAATTGAATTGTTTTAAACTTTAAAACAACTTGGCCTTAAAAGACACGGTTTGGATTTCGATGAGACCGGGATCGGGTTTCCGTATACCGGGATTCCAGGTCTGGAGACCCGAAAACCACATCGATCCAAAATAACGTTAGGTCGTGAATTTCAAATGGAGCAAGTGAAGACTCGAGGTATAAGAACTATTCGTCAGTATAACTCTGTGGGTGATTCCGTAATGAGTTTGACGAAGATAGTACTTATAGATTCGAGATGGTGATTTAGAATGCAAGGGTTATTGTCGTTAACTCTGAGGGTGATTCCAATACGAGTGTAACGAGATAATGCCTTCGGTTTCGTTCGAACCCGGAACGAACTTGTATGGATTGAATGCTTTCAGCACATCGTCAGGTGGACGATGAGCATTCTAAGTGATGAGTTCTGATAAAGGTAATCGTGACCTCAAGCCTCATCAACCGGGAATGGCTAAAACAGGGGAGGTGCAGCAAGGCTTCGTGGGTAGCCCCCACTTGAGAGCGAGATTTTCCCCTGTCTAGATGTCCCTTTTTATTTCGGTGTGTGGGCAGTTGTTGACGTCCTACTGCCGGGGTTGTCTCGTTTGGAACTGTTCAGTAAGGAACGGGTCCGGCTTTGTGTTGCAGGGGAGCGGGCGTACTCCTGGGTACGGTGATCTAGGCCACGTACTGTGACGGGCGGTACCCCAGTAGCCCAGCCATTGTATGGAATCCAATCTTCAATAAGCGCCGTACGTTTTGATTGTGCCCAACTATGTTGAAATGTGAGATGTAAGCATTTCAGCTATTTTCTAGCTTTACTTGGAAACCCTAGACACTATTATAATATCACTGGATTTCCTATCAAATGTTTTGGTTAGCGTAAGGTAAAAACTTTTCCATGTTTATGTGTGGGAAGTCTTACGTGATACCTTTGTTTCAAATGATTTTCAAAGTTAAACAACTTTAACCTGTTACTCATACCAGACCCATGTCTGACCCGAAGTTTATTTCTGTTTTTCATAAACTCTCGGGTACCCAAATTTTTACGGGTAGTCAAGGGATTCAGGTTAGATTTGACGAATTCTGGAGGAGCAATGGAGCAGGAGGCTTCAGCGTATAGATATATATTGGTTCCGCTGTGTTAGAGTTTATTCTATATTCCGCTGTGTTGTATCTCTGTGATGTGTGAGTTGTATTAACTAGACAGGTGTTTATAACTGTCTAGTATGTGATGTATTATCTGTGTACTCTGATGTATATGATTCTATGTAATATTTATGTGATATATTATATTTTATTCGTTCCGCTGTTGAGATTCTGTTGTTGTTTCTTCTTCTTTTCTATCTTTTCTATTTTCTCACCTCTTTCTTTTCTTCAAAACGATACGATTTCCTGGGCATAGGAAGTCGGGTCGTGACAGATTGCTTATTAGGATTTCGTTAGTTTCACACTGCTAATTTATTTTGTCTGCCATGTGTGACGATTGCTATATTACGTATTAGCGGATTATAAATTTTTTTTTTTATAGCTAAACTGAGTTCAAATTTACAGAACGCTCGGTATTATTAATAACATATTAATTGGTCTAAAAAACTATTTTGATAGTTTTGGCTATAAAAATCTTATAAGACCTATTGGTAGATGTTAACAAGTGAGGTTCGCTGTTTGATTTTTGGGGTTACTGTGAAATGATGGTAGCAGGTTGGATTGAGTATGGTAGATGAAATACTACTGAGGAAGTTAAACTGCTGTTGGGTGAAATGAAGTGTGTTGTAGTAAATGGCGACAGTAGTATTGTGGGCAATGGAATGTTGTTTGTAAGTGGTGTTGTGTGGCTTTTGTGCTGAATAGATTGGATCAACACACATTGGGTAAAGACCGGATGCTGACCCAAGATTGATAATTACTCCAGGCTTCTTAGTTTTCCGCATTGTTTGGATCTGCAAAACAGTAACTAAAATTAGCGTGAAATTCAGCAAAATTGTTTATCTTGTAGTAGTTGCTAAACTTTGTCCGTATTATTGACTGAAATAATTATTTTTACCGCAATTCTAGTGCAATCAATAACAACAACAAAGTTTATACTGATGATATGTCTCCATGTATTAATGCCATCAGATACATCTTCATCAAAGCGTTTTACTGTAGTACCAACTCCTGCACTGTTTACACATATGTCTAGACCTCCATATATCTCTACATGCTTCTCAAATGCAGCAGATACTTCACCTGCGCAAAATGGATCCGAAGTTACTTGTCATATGTAACAGTGAAATCTTATATATATAGTACAATGTTAAGTTACATGTCACATGTATATGGTTATATACCAGTATTAGTAACATCACATTTGATGAACATTGCAGAAGGATGATATATGTCAGGATGGAACTTTTTGTTCTCTTTTTCTAACAAGGAAGTAGTTTCAGTTCCTCTCTCTTTGGAAAAATCAACAACAGTTACAAAGAGACCATTTTTCGCAAGAGCCAGGCCGATAGCTTTGCCTGAAACAGAAGTAAAAGTCAAGTAAGTATCTGTATTGTAGTATGTTTTAAATTATGCATAAGTTTTTAGCATATATATATTTACTTGAGGCAACTATGCATACAATGGATTGAATTATTGTGTTAGTATCTGTTACCTATTCCATTAGCACCTCCAGTGACTAGAGCAGACATACCAGGAGTTAGTTCCATTTTTCTTGCTAAGTTATAATTAGGGATTATTAGAGAGGATTAGTTAGCAATTTGGATATTAAGTAAGATTTGAATGATATGGGAGAGGCATGCATATTATGTAGTATCTGTTACATATGTGGAGTTTGAGTTTATATTCAGTTTGGAAAAACAACTTACTTTGTTTTAGTTGTTTCTAAGTACAACAAAAATTCTGCCATAAGGCGCATACTCTGTATTGTGTTGAATATTCCAGCTCTTCATTATGGTAACGCCAGCTTGCAGTGTTTGCTTTAGATTTGGATTGGTCTCACAAACACCCATAATATGTACATTGTTGGCAAGGATAAAATTTCTAATTTCAGCAAGCTTTGAGGGGAGATGAGCCCCTCGAATATTCCATATTGCAATATTGTGCAATGTCATTTAAAAAGGGGATCTGCTAGAGGTTGAGCAAGAAGTCTACCGTGTCTTCTAGGTAGAGAGGTAGTTGCATGGAAGAGATTTGGAGGAGGTAAGGGGCTGGATTTGATTAGAGGAAAAGGTCATCCCTATATCAAAGTCGTCATTAGAGTTAGAAGTAGAAGAGGTCTTCTTTTTGGAACTACTTCTTAACTTGCTAGCATTAGAAGCAGAAGGAGATATTATGGAGGATAAGGAGAAATCTGTAGAAATTTGGAGGGATGGAGGCGGTGGTAGAATAAGATCATGAGGTGGGGAAATGTTAGCATATGGAGATTTAATTAGAGAGCCAGCTAGTTCATGGTGATGCTTGAAGTATGATTAGCCTGGAAGTCAGTACATGTTGTCGTTTGGGGAGGATGGGAAGGAGATACTTCTTGAATAACGTGGAGAATAATATGGACACTGGTGCCTAAAGCATTATGTTAGAGATAAGGATTTCTGGCAACTTGAACTAAAGCCCAACGCAAGTTGGGTATGGAAAAGTTTGTTTAGGCTAAAGGAAGATCCCAAGCAGCACTGCCAACTAGCTTTATCTGTTGACTCTACAACTTCCTTCCGGTACTCTGCTTGGGTGGGCAGAGGGATGGTTCTTAGGGAGAAGGTAAGCTACATGGAGCTTATGCAATCTGGAGTCCCCTTGAATGCAAAGGCTACTGATTATATAGTAGAAAATAAGGTTATGTGGCCCTACTGTAGTAGCACAAGGGTTAGAGAGATATGGCAACATGTCACGGCTTCCAGATTTATAACTCAGGAATATGATGATCTAGTTTAAGGATGTAAACAGAAACAATGATTCTAACTTGCACTTGTTTTTGCTGTCTTTTACGCAACCTGTCTAATGATTCTAACTTGCACTTGTTTTTTAATTGCACCATCTCCTATGAAATATGGAAGGAAGTTTTTCTATTGAGCATGATGTGTATTAATGAAAATCCCAGCTGTGATGATTGGTACATCATTTTCTTTGCCACTTGATGAAGAGATTACAAGGCTAGGGTGTTGCTTTTATCCCTCAAAGTATGCATGATAGAAATATGTAGAGAACAAGAGATTGTTTGATAACGTGGAGAAAACACTAGGCTTATAATTTTGTCAGCATTCGCTATCCAGACTGTAAATATATCTACAGATGGTTTATGTGAACTGAGTGATGCATCACCCATAAAGAATACATATGTACTTCTAAAGAATACATATTAACCCAGCTAATATTTATTTATCTAAGTTGTTGGACAATTACGTATAGATATTCTTTTTTAAGTTGTTGGACAACTATTTATCCAAATTCATTAAATAACAGTCTTACATTAAATACTGTTCCCAAGTGGAATACTAATAAGAGTCTCGTATATATTTTAAGTTGTTTGACAATTTATGTGTTTTATGTCAGGTTTAAGGTTTTTTTAGTAAAATGTTGTATATATTTTTGATGGCAGATCAATATGTCTTCAAGTATAGATAAAGAGTGGATGAAAGAAGCCGATCAAAGAACCCCACGATATATAGAAGGAGTGCAGAAGTTTATTGATTTTGTTGTAGAAAATGGTGGCAATAAGGAAATTTATTCTTGCCCTTGCACATAGTGCAAAAATATGAAAATGAAAATTAAATTAGATGAAATTCATTTTCATCCGCTTAGATGGGGAATTGTCCAATCATATACTATTTGGCATTTTCATGGGGAAGAGTCAGCAATGAACCAAAAACAAGCTGTCAGTTAAGCCATAAGTACCGATGACTCTGAACATCCTAGGATGGAAGATCTAGTCAATGATGCCGATAGATTTCATCAATTGCAACCTACAAGTTTGTTGTCGGATAATATTGGGGATTCGCCTACGGTTGATGTTAATTGGCAGGCCAATCAAAGCAAGAAGTATAAATCACTTTTTGATAATGCAAAAGAGCCATTGTATCCTTCATGTCCAAAATGGATAACAAAATTGTATTTCGTCGTCAAGCTGAATAATTTGAAAACCCAGTATGGCTTTTCCGACAATGGTGTGACTGCACTCCTAGAATTCATAAAGGAATTACTTCCTGAAGGTAACACACTACCAACAAAGTATCACGAGATGAAGAAGATGATTAAGCAAGTTGGTATGGATTACAAAACTTATGATGCGTGCATTAATGATTGCATTTTGTATTGGAAGGATGATGCAAATAGAGTTTTTTGTCCAGTTTGCAAACAATCAAGATATAAAACAACATTCAACGAAGAGAAAAGAGCTGCAAAAGTACCTCAGAAGACGTTGAGACATTTCCCTCTAATTCCTAGGTTGAGGAGGTTGTATACTATACCATGGATAGAAGATGCTATGACTTGGCATGGTCGTGCCAAGTCTAATTCAGACGTAATGCGTCACCCATGTGATACTTCTCAATGGCGAGCTGCAGATGCTTTTGACAAAACATTTGCTGTTGAATCACGAAATGTCACGCTTGGATTAGCAACGGATGGTTTCAATCCACATACATCTCTAAGTAACCGTTATAGTTGTTGGCCAGTAGTTATAGTACCGTATAATCTTCCTCCATCCATGTGCATGAAAAGAGAGTTTTCAATGTTGACATTGTTGATTTCTGGACCAAAACAACCAGGAAAGGATATTGATGTTTATTTGCAACCGTTAATAGACGAGTTACAACTGTTATGGAAAGGAGTCACTGCATTTGACTCATTTAATAATTCTGAGTTTACATTGAGAGCGAGGTTGTTGTGGGCAATTCATGATCATCCTGCACTTGGGACTTTATCGGGATGCACAACTCATGGCTATTTTGCATGTCCTACATGTGGGGAAGACACTTGTTCTTACTATCTTCGTGCAAGTAAGAAGATGTGTTATATGGGACATCGAAGATTTCTTCCTTTCAAACATAAGTTTCGAGACGAAAAAACAAACTTTGATAACAAACAAGAATATCGTCGTCCTCCACGGCCATTGACTGGTTATCAAGTTGAAGAGAAGGTAGCTAATATCAAGATGAAAGTTGGTAAAGACAAATTAGAAATCGGTCGAAAACGAAAAAAGAAAACCGATGAAGACAAAGTTGAGAATGTTCCTGCGTGGTATAGAAGGTCGATCCTCTTTGATTTGCCATATTGGAAAGCAAATTTGGTCCGACATAATATTGATGTTATGCATACAGAGAAGAATGTCAGTGAGCATCTCATTAGCACAATTATGGGTCATAAAGACAAGTCAAAGGACGGCATCAATGCACGTAAGGATTTGAAAAACATGGGTATAAAACAAAAATTGTGGGTGAGTGAAGATCCTGAAAGAAATAAAGTAATCATACCAGATGCAACTTTCACCTTGAGCAAAGACGAAAGGCTACGATTTTGCACCATTTTGAAAAGCCTAAAAGTGCCTAGCAAATTCTCTTCCAATTTCAATAACAATGTGAACATCAATCCTCCTGAACTAACAAATATGAAGTCTCATGATTACCACGTCATAATGCAACAATTACTTCCGGTATTGCTTCAGCATTCTTATCCACAACATAAGGATCTACGTAATGCTATACATCGTATAAGTCTATTTTTTAACATTTTATGCTCAAAGGTGATTAACAGAGAACATCTTTTAAAAGCAAAGACTAGTTTAGTAGAAGCAATTTGTATGTTTGAAAAATATTTTCCACCTGCATTTTTTGACATCAGCATCCACCTTATGGTTCATTTAGCCGATGAAGCATTGAAATGTGGTCCTGTTAGATATAGGTGGATGTATCCTTTTGAACGGTAATTTACTAATCTCAGTTTTGTTCATCATCATTCGATTTAATTTGGTACTAGTTATTTGTAATCGATTTATATTCATAGGTTGATGAAAACATATAAAGAATATGTCCGCAACAAAAGATATATTGAAGGATGTATTGCAGAAGGATATATCGTACATGAAGCTAGTCTTTACTGCATGGAGTATATGTCAAAAGGAGGCGATGGCACACATAAACATACTCGTGAGGCTTTCTTAGACGAGGATGATGAGTTTGCTGGTGAGATGCCTCTAGATAATGGTAAAGACATAACCTTAACCTCGGTGCAGTTTGAACAAGTTCGTAGATGGGTCCTCAATAAGTATGATGGGTTGGATGAATGAGAGAAGTAAGTTCACAAATAACTCCTGAATCTCCACCATTGTAAGTTTATAAATGTTTTGAAATGTATTTTTTGCAGGAGGTATAACATCTATGTGAAAAGTACTAAATCTAAATCTCGAAATGGGGTTTCATCCATGGAAGATTGTCAAAGTTTTACTCTATGGTTACGTGGCGAGGTATATATTAAAGCTTATTTAATATTTCACGTGTACTTAAAGGTATCATACACCTTATTAATCAAAATTTTCACATATTTTATTTTTTTAGTTGGTAAAAACAAACGATGTTGATTCAACTCTTTGGCGCCTTGTGAATGGGCCGAAGTTCAAGGCGCGCAGTTATATGAAGTACCAAGTAAATGGGTTTACATTTTCCCCGAAAAAATACGAAGAGCGGATGGTAACACAAGACAGCGGTGTATGTATGAGAGCAATCACAAAATTTAGAGCCAGTGGGAAAGATAAAAATTATGCAGAAGCTGAAACACTATATTATGGAGTTATTCAGGAGATAATTGAGTTGGATTATATAGACTTCAAACAAACGGTTTTTTATTGTGATTGGGTAAAAGTCGAAGACAAGGTCAATGGTTGCAAGATTGATCCTGTTTCAAGCTTGATTACAGTTAATTTAGGGAAATTGAAGACCAAAGATAGGATGAACGATGAGCCATTTATTCTTGCGTCAGAAGCGAGTCAAGTGTTCTACTCAAAAGATTTAAAAAATAGCGGATGGTTTGTGGTTTTACACACACCTAAGCGGTTGACTACAATCGTGGATGATCTTGAGTTTCCTACCGTCTATCAATCAGCCTTTGAAGATAACAAAAAATTAGAAGATCTTACCAAATGCATATGTTAATATAAGATGTATTTCTTAATTTAATTGAGTTGAATTTCAAATGTGGATGAATTTAGAATTTTCAAGTAATAATGAGCATGTGTCATATTTATTAAATGCCTAAACTACATTTGTTGTTGATCAGTAGTTACTTTTGTTGCTTCAGTTACACTTATATTCTTTATTCGTAATCGTATAAATTTTTAATTGATAACAATCAAATATCCTTGCTTGCTTTTATCAAATATGTTTATTTCTAAATACTTGCAGCAACAATGTCAGAAGCCGCAGAAACGTCGATTCATTCAGTCGCGAATTCGTCATCTTCACAATCCGAGAAAGTTGAGACAAATGCATATGGTGTTCCAGTTTCTGATAATGCTGGGAAAATAAGCAGTAGACTTGGTAAATTGGTACGAATGCATGTGCCGATATCATATGAAAGTTGGGATAAAGTACCAAACAAATGTAAAGATGACGTTTGGGCTGAATTGCGGGTAAGTCATTTTTTTTTGCACTGTTAACCTGTTGAAAAGCACAAAAGGCACAAATGGCACAAATGGTTTGGGTATTTGCCATATTTTGATTTCCCCTTTTAAGTTATCTTTAATTTCTACACGAAGGATACAATTTGATTTTTTATCTTCAATGTATACAGACATTTTATGAGCTAGAGTCGGATACAAAAGAGTTGTATTTTAAAAAAATGTGTGAATCATTTAGAAGATACAAAAGTGAATTGAGGACAGGGTACTACGACAAATTTGATAATGATGAAGCTAGAAGGAAAAACTGTCCGCCAAAAGTTAGCGTAGAAGATTGGGATGGATTCTTGAAAAATGAAGCAAAACCCGGCGCACGCGAAAGAAGAGAGCTAGGCAAAAAAAATAGATCACAATACAGTTATACCCATCATAGTGGTCGTACAAGTCACGCCATAGTAGAACATAAAATGGTACAGTTTTAATTTTTTGTTATTTCGTTGCATTTTACCATTTCGTTGAATGAGATTGTATCGGTAGGAAATAAACTCTTCGAATAAGAATCGGTTGGTTTTATAATCGATGTTTTGGTTGCAGGCAATTGAAAATCCAGGAAAAGAAATCATACGCCGGGAAGTGTGGGAGAAAACTCATACAAAAAAGGATGGCACCATATCGGATTCAAATTCTTCGTACTTTGTAAGTTAAACAATATATTGTTTTAGCTGATAAATTAAAAATCATCTACTGTTATGACATATATGTTTACATGGTTTATCGGTGTATAACTTATATGCACGAAATTAAATATCTTAAGTATTATCATATTTTAGGATAAAATTGCAAAAGCAAGGGAAACAATCAATGATGACGAGGAACAAGATATGCCATTGGATGAAGATATCTTGTCACAAACGTTCGGCAAAGATAAAAGGGGCCGGACTCGAAGTGTTGGAACTATAATACCAAAGACACAAGTTAAAGCATCTATTATTCCACGTAAACAACTCAGAAGGAGTAAACAAGACTCAGATAGATTGGAAACAAGGATGGAGAAGGTGGAGGGTTCTTTGGAGAATGTGAAGGGGACATTGAACACATTGGTCGACATATTAAAAGGATATGTGAAACAGATGCCAGACATTGCTTCCAACGAAGGAGGAAGTGGTGGGACACATCATGAAAGTGTTGGAAGAACGTCGAACAATGACGATGCTGCTAACCCGCTTATTTCGCATGTTCAGGAAAATCAAAAATGTGAAGTGTTGAACTTTGATCTAGAATTCATTGCAACAGGTTTTGTATGCAGAGATTCGACGGCATCCATAATACATGGAAAACCTATACCTCCTACACATGAGAAATTGATTGTGGACAATATACTATTACCAGATGAGCCCACAGCCAAACAAAATCATCCTCTTGCTATGACCTTTGATGATGTTGGAATCGGTGGTTATGTGTGTCATCCAAAGAGTTAAATTCGATATCTTTAGACACAGGAGCAGGTATACATTATTATTATTCAATAAATTCAATCTAAATGGAAACCTATATATGTTCTCTGATCTGTTCTTAATATCAAAACTGAAAATTCTACAAAATCGGATAATTCTCTGATCTGTTCTTTGTTTCAGGTTTTTAACATTTGTTTCAGGTTGAAGATGCTTTCTCTGTGTACCTTTCTGATTTAGAAAAGCTTGATCCGTGAGGTAACATTTTTTCAGGTTGAAAATTTTATTGATTGCAAAAATCCAGATGTAAAACGCAAAAAAATGCTCTTATATAATATGCGTTACAGTGTTATATAATATAATATGTCAGAGTTTGCATGTGTTATATAATATAATTTTATTGATTTCAAAATTGAGTTTCATTCAAAGAAAACATCTAAAAAATCACCATAAATCGTTTGGCGCATTATAATATAATAGTATAATAAAAGAATGGGATACATATATATAGAACATCGTTTGGCGCATTATGTTTTGACTTCAATAAGTTTGGTCTATAATGAGCTACGTGTTTTGTACTTATACGGAGAAAGAAAAATTAAAATTTCTAAGTTATTTGTTTGCTATGGGTTGCAAATGCAATTTGCATAGGATGTGTTTGACCAACATAAATCCAAGGGGATCTAAAAATAAAACAAATGAAAGTTGCGATGTAGTTTAGTTTTCAGTTTTGGAGGTTACAAGTTTGATCTCAGTCAGTAGTGTTTTCTCGATGTATATTTATCATGTGTTGCTATTTGTAAACTGGGGGTGCGGGAAAGAAAATGCATAGTTATTGCATGGAAATTTGACTAGTAAACAATAGCAATTGTCTAAAACGGTTAAATTTTGAGAATTTTCTATTAAATTGCCTGCGAACTATACAATTTTGTGATTGGAATTCTCTGCATTGTAATTGCTTTTATGCTTATTATATATATTTCTAGGAAATATCTGACATGATTTTACCAAGTTATTATTTATGAATGCTTTGAGTATTTCGATTTTTGTTCATATTTTACTTGGTTAATAATAGTCGAGGAATTCACCCTAACATCTACAATTTAAATTGACTTGTTTTGGGTTTAATCTTGACTATGCTGCCTGGGCTGAGCTGAAAAACAGGTTACAATGTAATCAAATTGAGCAACCTCTATAGCATATGCTTGGAGAGAAAAATGCATCTGACTATTATAAAATTATAACATATGCATATGCCTAGCAAGATACTTCCAAGTTACTATGACCACTGGCATATATTAGTATAATATATTTATCGTTCACTGTAGGAAGGAATTCATTAATTTTCTTACTGATAATTCACTTAAAAATTCTACCTTGAACCTGGGAGAGGAAGTTGTCAGCTCATGTACTCTATTTTTCTAACTTCAGTTTACATATTTAAGGTTATTTTTTCTTATGTTCAAGTCATACGTTGAATAGCGGAAGACTGGCATGTGAAGACTCTATTCTCAGTTTAAGGCAATTTTAGTTACTTCTATTTTTATTGCGATGATACTGTTAGTGTTTACAGTAAAATGATTACTCTTCCACTTTTGTCCATATACACTATCATCCTTTCAACTATGTTTGATTTTGGAATCAATTTTTGTATGTTGTTTTAAGGTTGTTGGTTTAATCTTATACCTGTAGAGTAATATCTCAAAAATGTTACTGTCAAACCATCTTTTGTTTCTGTCAAACCATACGCGCGTCCCATGCAAAAGACATAACCAACCTGTCAACTTTTAGTAGGCAAACTGTAATCATACAATATATAAGCGTATTGTAGAACTCAACCATTATTATCTATTAATGTTTTAGTTTTTCATATCTCAGGGTAGTGTGATATAAAAGCATCTGTATAATAAAATTTTGGCAAACAGTTACACTGGAAAATATCACAATATACTTCATGTCCTTGTTAAAGTTATTATGTACCTTGTACTCGAAGCACTTAATGACCATAATTTATCACAGAGTACATATCTTCATCTAACAGATAACATGATAATTTGTTGTGCACTGTTTAGTATAATGACAGAATAATTTCAGCTAAAGAAACGAAAATTCACTAATTATGTATAGGTTACATCACGCTCGTTTGCTACAATATTGTTGCATTTGTTTGTTATCATTTTATACACCTTAGTTTTTATATTTTGCACAAATCTATACAAATACCAGCTACAGCTCAACAATACACAACCATGTGAACCTGCATCTGCTCAGTTTAATTGTGTGAAGTGCATCTGCTCACTTTAATTATGTGAACTGCATCTGCTCGCTTTAATTGTGTGAACTTATTCTAATAAATTTTCATATCCAAATTTCTATATGCTAGTTGATATTCTAATACATTATTTGATTTTGTGTTTGCAGGATATACTGCTGCTAGATATACCAGTGTTTGCAGGATATTCTAAATAAGTATTTTATGTCAATATTCTAGTCTCCAATAAGCGTTAGACGATTGGAGGAAGACTTTATGTACCGTATGTTGTAGTATTATGTAATGATGCCGTTGTTGTACTATGTATGTTATGTATACTTATTGAACTATATTGTGGTATGTGTTGATGTTGAAAATTATAATTCAAACGTTTGTTATGTTTGGTTTTTGTGTTTAATCTATGAAAAATATTTGGTTTACTAATCTTTCTTCTATGATACCGTTAAATTTGCAATTTGTTGTATTAATTATGATAATGAAATGACTGTCGCTGGTGCAGAGAAAAATTTCAAATATGTTTTTTTAAAAATAAAATATTAATTAGCAACGGATTAAAGCCGTTGCTAGTATTAAAAACATCAGTTATACATCTACATTTAGCAACGGTTTCAAGCCGTTGCAAAATAAAATCAGGAACGGCTATGAGCCGTTGCTAAGTTATATTGTGCAACGGCCCTTAGCCGTTGCAAAATGTACATTTTGCAACGGATTAGAGCCGTTGCAAAATTTTTACCACTGCTCATTTCGCAACGGCTCAAAGCCGTTGCAAAATTATTTTGCAACGGCTTTAAGCCGTTGCGAAATGAGGATTCTGGTGTAGTGAGGGTTTAACTCTTAGGGACAAAGATTAGGTAGAGAATAGGAGATGAAAACGATAGAGATCCAAAAATCCTCTCTAAGGTGCTATAATGCTTCTATTTATAGCGGGAATCGCCCACCAAAGTCGCCAGATCATGAAAGAACAAGTAAAACTTTAGATCCGAGAAAGTAAGGAGGAAGAATAAGTCTTTCCGAGGACATAAATCATGTTAGTACTGACCACAATTATGGTCAGTGCCGACCACTATGGTCATCTCATTGTTATGATGGAATTCATATTCCTTCAAGTCTCACACCCAAAATCCATAGGTGGACCCCGATATTATGGCCTTACTACCTATTCTTTGATCCCTAATACTAGTCTCCAGGTCTCCCCCTAAAAATCATGTTGGTACCAACCACCATTGTGGTTGGTACTGATCAAATTACTTAGCCAATTTTCACTTCAAACTCCTTGAGCCAACTTCCATAATTGTTCCAAGCTTGCCCTGAAGTCCTTGAATCATTTCGTCTTCATCTTGACTCTAGATTCATTTAGAAGTTGCTCGATTCAAAAGTTGGATAACATATAAAATATCTTTAAACACTGAAAATAAATAATCAGTCTGGATATATGAGAAAATATCAAATAAATAGTAGATAGCTAATAGATAAATAAATACATGTCTCCGTCGCACCATCATGCCTCTAAGCCACCACCAATCCTCTCTATCACCCTATCAAAGTAAAATTAAAAAGAAGACAATGATAGAGGGGGTCGTACATACATCTGGTGGGTGAAACGCATTATATAAGTGTATTATACTCAGTGTTTTAAATCTCGGATTTTGGCCAATATCTCGGGAAAATATCTCGGCTATCTCGGGCGATATTTAAAACACTTATAACTAAATAGGCTGCCAAATCTCGGATTTTGGCTGATATCTCGGATTTTTCATCTCGGCCATCTCGGGGAGATTTAAAAGCCTGATTATACTAATAAGCTAGTAAACAACACTTTTGCTCGAAAATTATACCTTAACCTGTATAACCTAACACCTTACAAGTTAGCTAAACACAATATAATACTATAGTAACATCATATGCTAAGGTCTCACTAAAATCTATCCTATGCCTAATCATATGCACATGATTGAGCCCAAAGTCCCAACTCGCATATAAAAAATGTATGCGACTCTCTACCAAGGAACTATATGTCTCGACCCACTATTGCCAAATCGTACACCGAGGACTCGGCTCCTTTGAATGTTCTGTATCATTAAATCTTATGCAACTTGCTATTGAAGAACTACATGTCTCTACCTGCTATCACCAAATTGTACGTGACTCGCTACTGAAAAACTACATGTCTCGGCATGCTATTGCCAAATTGTATGCATGAAGAACTACATGTCTTTGTCCACTATCGCTAAATCATATGTGACTCGCTACTGAAGAACTATATATCTTAACCCACTATCGCCAAATCATACATCAAGTACTCGACTCCTTTGAATATACCATACCCATCACGCATTACGAACAACATACAAAGAATCAAGAAAAATAAGGCACTTTTATAAAGTGTATCAAAATACAACAAACGACATATCAAAATGTTCCTCATCTCACCACGATCCGAGTGCCACAAACTACGCATGAAACAAATATCGTGCATGGGAGATATAAGTTTTTAAAGTTCAGAGGCATTATCGTAATTTTATTAAATAATTTAAATATTATAATTTTATATTTATTTATTAGTATTATTCCTCCCTTTTCCACATTGCTACTGATAGAGTTAGGGGTATGCTCTAGGGACAATTATGCGATTTATTACATATATCTACCTCTGTGACCGATCTAGTTCATAATAAAAGGTGTTTATATTTTTATTTCGTGCTTTTTATATTACGATATGTTAATTAATTATTTAATTTAGGTATATTGAATAGAAAATCCCTAAACGGCATGTTATGTGACAGTAATTGCAATATGTTATAATAATGATAAATTTATCACATTAAAATAACATATTATTTTAAATATTCCTAATCAAGATGTTTCAAGATGGGATGTCGGTACATCCATTGAGAATAGAGTATGTAACGCTTTCCAAATATTGGGCAGTGTAGTACTCATGGCTGTAAGAGACACCAAGGAATTACTTGGTGATAGTTATTGGATAACTATGGAATGACTCACTTAAGAGTTTTCTGTTGGTTAATGTAACAACCTGTAAAATAAACTATAATTTATTAAAAAGAATGGATAAATAATTCGTAAGGCTTAAAAATGGAAGTTGAGAAAACGTTGGAATTTGGCAATAGCGGGCTAAGACATGTAGTTATCCAATAACGAGTTGCATACGATTTAACAATACTGTACATTCAGAGGAGTTGAGTCCTCGATGTACGTTTCAATGATAGTGGGTTGAGACATATGGTTCCTCAATAGTGAGTCGCATACATTTTTAACATGTGAATTGGGACTTTAGGCTCAATCATATGCATATGGTCAGGCATAGGACAGATTTTAGTGAGACCTTAGCATATTATGTTACTATAGTAGTATATTGTTTTAAGTTGACTTATTAGGTGCAAGTGACATATGTCAAGGTATGTGCATAAGTATTATTTTACTAGCTTAGTTGTGTTATACACTTATATGATGTGTTTCACTAACCAAACATATGTCTTACCCCCTCTATCAATTTTTATTTTTAATGGTACTCTAATAGGTCGATAAAGAGGACTGATGTGGCTTGGAGGCATGATGGTGTGACGGAGACGTGCATTTATTTATCTATTAGCTCTCTACTATTTATTTGATATTTTCCTAGATATTTAAACTCTTTACTTATTTTCAGTGTTTAGAGATATTGTGTAACTGAAGACTATTAGTTACAGTTTATTTTATTTTTCTAGAATTATGATATTTTCAGTATTATATTTTATTCCTTTCGGTGTGAGTTTCGAAACACGTGGAATATTGTAGATAGCTCTGTGATATGTTTTATATTTCATCTAAAAATGATCCTCCGTCTTCGAGGTATGCGATGTCTGCATCATTTATGTGTGAATTGGGGTGCCGTAGATGGTGGAGGGTTGTTAAATGTGGTATCAGAGCAGGTCGCATGTAGTTGCATCGTGATAGGGGGTTCTTTGATTGTGAACTGTAGCGAAGCTTTGTCACTTATCCCTACACATCTCAACAATGTGGTTGGCAAGGCAGTTGAAAGATTAGCCTAGGCAGCTGAGAGGCTAGCCGTAAAACCCGTAGTTGAGGTTATCATCTGCAGCTACCATCATTTAGTGTGACTTTTACACAAATCCTCACCCCGTATATTGGCTTCAAGGTATATGTGGATTGACTAGGTGATCCTTTAATGCTTGGAAAGAAGCTTTACGATCTTCTATCCTTTCGAAGTTTTGGCCTTTCTTGATTTGATCAAAAAACGTTACGTACATGTCAATTGCCTTTGAAACAAATCTGCTTAAAGAAGTCACTTTCCCATTCAAGCTCATTACATCTTTGGGCTTTTCTGGAATCCTCTTTTCTCTGATAGCATAAATTTTCTCAAGGTTTTCTTCTATTCTTCTTGCTCTTACTATGTATCCCATGAACTTCCCTGGTTGGATTATGAAGGTGCACTTTAAAGGATTTAATTTCATGTCATACTGCCTTAATGTGGCGAAGGTCTCTTTTAGATCTTGCACATGGCTGGAGGCCACCGTTGACTTTACAAGCATATCATCGATGTATACTTTGAATTTTTTTGCCAAACTGATTTAAAAACATCATATTGACTAACCCCTGAGACGTTGCTCCAACATTCTTAACCTGAATGGCATGACCTTTTAAGAGTACAGACCTTTGTTTGTAATGAAACTTGTGTGCTCCTAATCTGGTCTAAACATTTTGGGAATATATTTCTTGGTTGAATCCATTCTCTTTCAGTTTTTTGAATTCTTTATGCAAGGCATTGCATCTTTCTTGATCCAAAGTGCACCGCTTTTATCTTACGGATGTGCATCTAGATCAGTGTTAAGAGCATATTACATCAGAAGATATCTTCAAGAAACTTATTGATTCTGAACGTAGCTCGTTACTTCCATTCTTTCCAATCTTCACAACTTCCTAGGGTCTAAGGGGTATAGTTGAACATCTTCTAAATCATCTACTAGTTTTAGGTCTTTTTTCTTCGTTCCTAGTTTAAGATCCACCTCATCCTCTATTTCACTTTGTTTAAACGAAGTCGTACTTCCCTCGCATTGAGCAGTATCGAAAAATACCGTGCATATGTTGAATCATATTCATCTATCCGTATCATAAGCAAGCGGTACTTCCCTTGCATTAAGTAATAGTCTCTCTTTTTTTCTTTCTTGCAAATACTATGGTCGTAGGTTGAACTATTTTAGCATCTACCATGGTACAAGTACTGGTGCAGTTCTTTGAACTGGCTTGTTATTCATTATATTTTCGTTATTACAAGAATTAAAGGAGACAAAAATATAGTTCTAAACAACTTTATTGCTAGAGTTTAGAGTTACATTGTATAACTCCCTAGCTAATAATTGTTCTCTCCTTCTACTACCAACCCTTGCTGGGGTTTGGTACTTCTTAAGCAAATCTTTTTAAGAGATAACAGCTCCCGAATTTATCAACGTAGGTCTCCTCATAAAAGCATTGAATGGAGATTGTTGGTCTATTATCAGGAAGCTTGCATAAAAGGACTTTTGCATTGCAGTAGCTTTTGCTGTGACAAGAAGTCTTGCCATCCCTATAGGTATGGTTGTAGTGTGTTTTTAAAACCATAGATTGGTTCTGGGCCAGACTTTAACACTTTAGTTGGAAGCTTCATCTTGTCATATGCCAATTTAAAGATGACATTTGTTAAGCTTCCCGAGTCTACAAAAATTTCTTCATAGTGTACTTTAAGATTTGCACAGTTGTTAAAATAGGGTCTTGATGTGGGAAAGTGACACCAATTGAGTCAAAAGTAAATGTAATCTCCGAAGTGGGTTTCTGCTTACTGTGATAAATAGTTACGTGCTCAGTTCAGTCTTCTTGGACATATCTTTCATGGTCTATCTTGCTCTTCCCTACAAGGTGAGGTCCTCTATGGATAGAAGCAATGAGGGTAATGGGATTTTTCGCTAAATCTGCATGTGAATTCGATGATTGGCTATGCACAAGGATTACTGTACAATCTTTTTGGAAGGCACCCAAGTAACCTTTTTGGATTAGCCTTTTAATCACATTTTTCAGCTGAAGACATTTACCGATGTGATGGTCTTTTACCTTATAAAACCGACAGTAAGCACCACCTTTGTTCTATTTTGACTTCTTCCCCATGTACGAGACATTATATGCCTGCTCGCTTCTGGTTATCTCACAGATCTACCCAGGGGTGTGTGAGGGGGTTTCTTGGTGAAATTAAATTCGCTTTGTCTCTTAGCTGGATGGTTATGATTGTCCATCGCTCACATTTTATCATTATTAGTTAAAGTTGCTCTCTCTAGTGAGATGGCTCCAACTTCTCTGGCCTCCTCCATTAGGATATATCCACTAGCTCTCTCATAGAAGACTTTCATGCTCCTATAAGGTTTCCTTCAGGTTTTGTCCTACTCCGGTGTTACTTTTAATCCCAGCATAAGCCACCATGAGCAAAGCCTCTTCACTCTTTCTAATATCCTCATGGCTTTTTACATGAAGCGTTTGATAAAGCTTCGCATGCTTCCATTGTCTCTTTGCTTAATGCAAAACAAAGTACTTAGATTTGGCGAGATTCCCTCCTTGAGTTGAAGTGCTTGTGGAAGTCGGATGAATTTTGTGCCTAAGAGTGGATTTCACTAGGTGTGTATCTCATGAGCCATATAGAAGTTTCTCCAACAAGATACACTGAAAAGAACTTACATCGAGCTAGTCTTCCTACTTTCAATATATTCATATAGTATTTGTTATACCGCCTTTTGGCCAAGGCATTATATAATGGATTTGGCTAAATGGATTTTGTGATCATCAAGGGAGGAAGCCTGGAGAGATGACTATTCGGCTCAGAGATCAAGCACAGACAATGGTATGAAGCAACGATCAAGCGAGACCAAGAGATAGACTCTTTAGAATATTCTAAGTATGGATTAGTACCTCCCCTAAACAAAAGATCAATGCACATCCCTTCCCCTAGGGGATCGATACCTATACTCAATTTTTGTCCCAAACTAGGTGAGATCGATATGGAGTAACAAGCAAGGTTCCATGAGGTTACATTTTAAATTTCAAGTCATTTGGAGTTTGTATGCTCAAGTTATGGGCAAATTACTTCCCTTAGGCAAGGGATCAGATCATAATTCCTTCACCTAGAAAAGGGATCGGATCGTATCAAGGGATCAGACCGTATCAGCCCAATAATTCAACTCAACGATAATCAGTCAATATCTCATAAATGCAAAGTCATCTATATGCGAAACTTTGGAAACATGAAGTTGAGAAGTATGGGGACCCACATATGGGATTGCTGGTCCCCACCATGCATGGAAGAGGGATCGGCCCCTATCCCTCTTAGGGTGTGCGATCGGTCCAATATTTTTTGGGCTGGGTCGTTTGGTTCTGGAGATTCTAGATTCAAATTTTGAGTGAGATACTTGCACGTCTTCTCCTATAAATACGACAGGCTTGGCATTCATTCATAGATCTTCTTTTTGGCTCTCTTCATCTTCTACCTAGGCTATACTCCGTCATATTTATTCTTGATTTTCATAGATTATAATTTTAAACAATAGTATAAATCAACAAAAGGCAAAATTTTGGAGTGGACGTAGGCCGGAGTCAGCCGAACCACTATAAATTCTCTTGTTCATTTACTTTCTTACTATTATAATTTGATTTCTTCATATTTATTTCTCTACTATATTCTATTTGTAATTGGATATTGGATCTTTGGTGCTTTCATATACTATTTGGGTATTGGTGGCTATTTTGCCATTAACATTTTGGTGCTTTCACTGAGAACACTTGCACCCGCTAATTTGAAAAAGATTTGGAGCTTGGATTTGGAATAATGGTTAGGAAATCTTCAAAGAGAGCACTAGTGGAAAAGAGTCACCATAAAGGAAGTCAAGAGGCATCCTCAATAGCTGGAGCAAACCAGACCTCCGCCTACATCATAAGGAGGAGATGGAAACAATGGTGAACACTATGTTGGAATAGATGATGAAGAGGCAAGAGGAGATGATGCAGAATTTCCTCAAGCAGATTGGATAGCAGTAGGAGCTGCTGGAGTGCATAACCAAGGATTCAGAGCTAATGGCAATTTGGACCAAGGAGTTGGAGTAGCAAGAGCTATGGGAAATCAGAACCGGAATCATGGAAATGGAGCAAATAAGCAGGAGAATAGAGTGGAGCGGCCGGGGGAAGTCCTCGGCCAACATGGAGGGTTCAGCACTGATCCGTCCAAAGGGGTTGATACCAATCCCCAAAGTCTCAGGGGCATGCTCCCGGGTCTGGTCGGTCAGGATGCTGGTGGGCCTACGGTCAATCCTATGGAGTTTGGTTCGAATCGGAATTTAGATGCTCATCTAGAAGAGTATAATTCAGGAATATCTTAGGGGCTTGGGGGCAGGCTGTAATGGATGTTGGAATGGCTAGAGATTAGAATCCAGGATTTGGAGTAGAAACTAATAGGCTTGGACATGGATTGGAGCAATTGGGGGGAAACCCCCGCCAAGGAAGATGGATCGGCATCGATTCCTTCATAGGGATCGGTATCACTCCCCAAGGAACTGGGGGCCCAACTTTGGTTGGCTTTGGAAGGAATCGAACCGTGGTGATGGAACAGGAGCAGCCATCATCCGCCACAAATTGGAGCGAGCCCGACTTAAGGGCATAGGTCATCATCTCTTGATCGGGATGACATGAACTAAAATAATAAACTCCATAATAAAACGGCTAAGTCACTTACACATGTACGAGATAGAAGTTGGTCCCTTTGCATGCTCTGAGATGGTAATGAACCGCTATAATAAATGGATCTTAATACACTTAAAACTACGTTAATGCGAGGAACAAAACAGGTCATGGTTATTGTCTCGACTTAAGAGACGAGGCAATACTACAAGGTGGAGTCCCTTCGCCAGAGAGCAATAGGATAAACTCGTACATGGATTAAGCCCTTGACCGGAGAGTCGAGGCTGGAGAAAAGAATTCGATACGGAATTGATCGCTTTATGCCCCTAATCGGAGAGTCAGGGAACGGAGTGCAAGAAGTGAGTCACTTCGTCGGAGAGCGACAGGATCGACTCACTTATTGTCGTTCCCCCTTTGACCGAAGAGCGACTGGATAGGGTCCGATAAGAGCCTAGAGAGGCTATAATCAGCCTAGGAAGGCCAAGACATTGCTTAATGTTCAGGGACACTAAACCAGAATGCAGGAATTAACGCCGCTTCGTCGAAGATCGACAAGATCAGCTTACTTGTTGTTGTTTCCGCTTCATCGAAGAGTGTGGGATGGGGTCCATCAAGAGCCTGAAGAGGCTATGATCGATCCAAGAGGATCATGGCATCTCTATATGCCCTAGAAGGGCCGGAGTGCAAGGAGTGAGTTGCTTCGTCGAAGAGCGATATCATCGGCTTATTCGTTGTTAAGTTTGGATTGAGCTTAGCAAGGGTCCGGAGTGACCGTCGATCGGTCCGGAGAGACCATGAGCTCAGATAACGATCAAGAGAGATCACGGACTAGCTTACCGACTTCTATGATTCCGAATGGTTACGAATTTGGATAATGACCCGGAGAGGTTGCGAACTTGGATATTGACCCGGAGAGGTCACAGACTTGGATATCGGTCCGGAGAGGCCATGGGTTTGGCTAACGATTTGGAGAGATCGGTGACTTGGGTTGATGATCCAGTGTGATCAAGGCTTTGAACTTGGCGAATGATTTGGCAAGGTCGTGAATTTGGTTAACGGCTTTGGATGGATGTGGATTCGACTAAGGATTTGAAATGGATTCGAAATAGGCTATCGACTTGAAACAGTCGCAGATTTCTTTAACTGATTCCTAAGCGGACACGGGACGGCTCACGGCAATTTGGCTTGGCAATGGATCGAATTTTGAATTAGAAAATATGGCTATCAATGGATTCTGGACTTTGGACTTATGGTGATTCAAAACAAGCCTTCCTACCATAAGGCTTGATTTGGGGGGCAAATGTTATACCTCCTTTTGGCCAAGGCAGTATATCATGGATTTGGCTAAATGGATTTCGTGATCATCAAGGGAGGAAGACTGTAGAAATGATTATTAGTCTCAAAGATCAAGCACAAACAATGTTATGAAGCAACGACCAAGCGAGACTAAGAGATAGAATCTTTATAATATTCTAAGTATGGATTAGTGCCTCCCCTAGACATGAGATCGGTGCCTATCCCTTCCCCCAGGGGATCGGTGCTTATCCTCAATTTTTTCCCAAACTAGGTGAGATCGATATGGAGTGACAAGGAAGCCCCATGAGAATACATTTCAAATTTCAAGTCGTTTGGAGTTCGTATGCTCAAGTTATGGGCAAAGCACTTCCCCTAGGCTAGGGATTGGATCGTAATTCCTCCACCTAGGAAAGGGATCAGATCGTATTAGCCCAACAATTCAACTCAACGATTATCGGTCAACATCTCACAAACGTGAAGTCGCCTATGTGTGAAACTTTAGAAGCATGAAGTTGAGAAGTAAGGGGATCCATACAAGTGATCGCTGGGTCCCACCATGCATGGAAGAAGGAACGGCCCCTATCCCTCTTAGTGGTGTGCGATTGGTCTAATATTTTTTGGGTCGGGTTGTTTGGATCTGGGTTTGGTTCTACAAATTCCAGATCCAAATTTTGAGCAAGGTATTTACACGTCTTCTCTTATAAATACAGTAGGCTTGGTATTCATTCAGTGATCTTTTTTCTGGCTCTCTTCATCTTCTACCTAGGCTATACTCTACCATATTTACTCTTGATTTTCATGGATTGTAACTGTAAACAATAGTATAAATCAATAAAAGGCAAATTTTTGGAGTGGACGTAGGCCGGAGTCACCCGAACCACTATAATTCCTCTTGTTTATTTACTTTCTTACTGTTTTAATTTGATTTCTTCATATTTATTTCTTTACTATATTCTATTTGTAATTGGATATTGGATCTTTGGTACTTTCACATACTGTTTGGGTGTTGGTGGCTATTTTTTCCCTCAACAATACTCAAATGTGCAAAGGTGATCATCGGGTTAGATGGTCTGCTGTATTTCTTGATTGTAGGAGCCTTGAAGCTATTGGGAAAGTCCGACTCAACTGTTGCTTCAGTAATTGTAGAAGAACTTTCCTCCCTTCTCCCCTTTGTCATAATGCTAACAGAACCATGCTAGCTCTTCTATACGTGTCTTTAGCTCTCGTGTCTCCTCGTCCTTGGCATTTATTCATGAAGAGCCACCCTTATAAACAAAAGTGGCCTTGTCATTGTTCTGTGCAAGTTAATTACTACATTTTTCCAATAGTAGCGGGTTGATATTTGCTGGTTTGGTTTTCATGTTAGGGTTAGTCTGCGCTTTGTTTTTTATATTATCCCAAGTCCATAAAGCCTGCTTCAATGTTCTCATTAATGATATTTTTATGTTTGTTTGCTGCCTTATAGTTTGCATAGCAGGTGAACATTGGTGGTAAGATGTGAGACTATTGGAGTTGGCTGGCTTAGTTAGGGAATGAGATATCGGCTTTTCAATCCTAATCATTTTTTCATTGATTTGGGCTACGAACGTGTTGAGGGCTTCAAGTATGGGATCAATACTAATTTTCAATAGTGGGCCCATTAACTTGAATAAAAAAGTAAGTTGTTTGTTATTGGTTTTAGTAGTTAAATGATCAGCTTCTACTAAGGAAGGGGTAGAGGAATTTGTAGGTGTAATTTTTTTAGAATAGAAGTGTGGTGTTTTTAGGTACAAAGAAGTTTTATGGAAAAGGTATTTTGTGAGGGATTCAACCTTCCTTCTAGCCCCAAAATGTTAGTGCGATTTATCATTCTCAGAACACTAACTTAGATATGAAGTAATTATTGTTTGCACCAAAATTGGTCACAAACCCCAGAAGTAATGAAAGCACTAGTGTTCACACAAAGATCCACAATATCCAAACACAAATCTCAGATCTAGATAAATAGAGAACAAAAATGAAGAAATAGCAAAATTAAAATGTAACAAAGCAAGAAAGAACACAAGATTTATAGTGGTTCGGCTATCTTCGGCCTACGTCCACTTTGAATCAATCCTTTTATTCCTTTTGTATTGAAATTACAATTACAAGCCTTTGAACATTAACAAACAAAATAGCAGAGTTTCAGCATCAAGAGCAGAGGAAGATCCCCCTTTTAGTTGCCATAGGACCGCTATTTATAGGTGTAGATCCGAAAATATCCGCCCCAAAACCTAGAATACCTTTTCTCATTCGCAGGTGGGCCCACCAGATCGATCCAGAGTGATCTGGGATTGATCCAAGTATAATTCGTATCGATCCAAATTGGCTCCAATCGAGTTGAGATCAATCATGGAGGTTCCTGAGTGCATAAGCAAGCTTCTGTGAAAATTTCATAGTATTTGGAGTTGTAGAATGGGAGTTATGATCGATCCAAGTTCGCATTTGCGAGTAGGCTGGAACCTTTGTATCCATCAAACAATGCGTCTTCGCCTTCATCAATTCGTATCCAGCGCCATGCTGTTCGTATCCATCATATTCCCCTTCTTCGTATCGATCCAATGCCGCCCGGGGAAACACATTCCTTTGTATCCATCAAGTCCATATCTATCCTTTGTATCGATCCGAGTTTTGCTTCTTCGTACCCATCGGCTGCTCCCTTGTTCGTATCGATCCCAAGCGTAGCATTTCGTATCGATCAGGAAATTGATCGATACGCACTATGATCGATCCAAAGCAAAGTTCCAAGTGCATTTCCCTTATCCATGCCCATATCGATCGATACGAAACCATCGATCCATATTGAACTGATGAGTCCATCCCTCATCGATACAAACTACGACACGAAAAGCATTGATACGAGACCATCCCTCTCCAGTGTTGATCCATCCATATCTTGAGCAGCGAAATCCGATTAACCTGAAATTTGAAATGTAGCTTCTCTAAGCCTTGTTCATCATTCCCAATCGATCCCACCTTGATTGGAGCTTGGTCCAATTTTGACGGTATCGATCATAGCCTTGTTTCCGATCGATCTCCAATCCTGATATCCATCCTTTTTTAGCCAATTTGATGATATCCCGGCCTTGTCCAAAAGGCGGGGTAACATTTGCCTCCCAAAACATGCCTTTCGATAGGAAGGCATGTTTTGAATAGCTTCCAGTCCAACATCCAAAGTCCATATTCCATCCGTAGCCATATCATCCAATCCATTACTAAGCCATCCTATCAAGTGCCATAGCCATATCCTTATCCAAATCCACGACTGCTCCGAATCGATGTTTGATTCCAAATCCAGTAACCAAATCCTTAGCCGATTCAATAGCCATCTGAACCCGTCAACCGAGTTTTAATCCATCCATATCCAATAACGAATAACCAAATCCATGATCTCTCCGGGTCGATATCCAAATCCGGGATCACTCCGGGCCCTTAGCCAAATCCGGGACCACTCCGGGTACTCGCCTAAATACTTAGCTGTTCATAGCCAATATCTGAATCCATAACCCTCTCTGGGTTCTTGCCAAGCGCACTCCACACTTGATGACCTGTGTTAACTAATGGCATGGTATTCCTGGTTCAGTGTCCCTGAACACTGAGTAATGTCATGGCTTAAGTCCTAGGCCGAATCCTGGTCGCTCCGGACCCCTGCCGAGCATAGTCCATACCCGACGACCTGAAATAGTAACCGATAGATAATATGAGGCCTAAGTCCTAGGCCGAATCCTGGTCTCTTCGGACCCTTGCCGAGCATAGTCCATACTCGAAGACCTTTTACCAAAAACCAAACAAAAGTCCAATCAAAATCCAATCCAAAAACAAGAAAATCCAGACATCCATATCAAAATCCCAAATCAACGTCCAAACCAAAAGACAAGTGTCCAAGCCAATATCCAGACCAGAAAACAAACAAAACCAGGAGTTCAAACCAAACCTCAAAACCAAATCAGAAAAAAGAAAGTGTTCAAATCAGAAAGAAAAAGCAGATTTCACAAACTGGGGTATCGCGGTTTGTCATCATCCCAAAGCATGCCTAGGGGCTATCTCTGTCCTCGTACAAAAGTAAGTGATTTAGCCGTCTGCCAGAGTCTGCTACTTATTTCATACCATCCTAATTAGTCGATAACCAATCGACTATCATTCCCGAGCCTTGCGCCGTCGTTGTCTGAGGTAGACGGTGGCTGCTCCTATTCCACCACCGCATTCCGGGTCCCAACATACTGCCGCAACTGACCATTCCTCACATGCTCCTCAACTATATCCTTTAGATGCCTATAGCTGTTGGTATCATGCCCGTCCAGGTCATGAAAGAGACAGTGCCTTCCTGATGCCCTCTCACGTTCCGATGGTTCTCACTTTGCGGGCCCTTGGTAGGGAAGGAGATCCCGAGTTTCCATTTATATCCGCTCTAACGTTTCATTCAATCCTGTGCAAGTGGAGAATTTTAGTTCTCCCCAGCATTTCGTTGCCCTGCCAGAGTTGTCATCCAACTTCATCTTCCCTTTATCCTTATCCTTACCCAAGCTTTCACCGAATGGTTCTCCATCCTTAACCACGTTTACTTCATTTAGCTTCAAATCCAGACTCGCATCCTCCTATCGAAGAAATCTTTGGGCTCGTGAAAGAATCACCCGAGATCCATTGGTGGATCCTGTATCAATGATATTTTGAAATCCGAGTTGTCCCTGACTCCTGACACTGCCACCATTAAAACCATCGATGGATCCGACCGATCCACCAAAGCAACCGCTGCATTGAACCAAGTTAAGAAAGTCCTGAGCAATTCCCTTGTCCTTTGTTTTACCGATGTCAGTGTCATCACATTTTTCGGCCTCTTTATATGAACCCAAAACTGCTTCAAAAATCTGTCCACCAATTATTTCCATGTCTTAATAGATCCATCTTCCAACTGCCTGAACCACATAGCAGTTATATCCATCAAGTACAGAGGGAAACACCGGGCCAGAACTTCCTCCGATGCCCCCCAGCACTTCCATATGTCTCGTGTACCTCATCAAATGATCGGTAGGATCAGCCCTGCTGTTGTACGCCTCTAGAGTAGGTAGCTTGAACTCTGGTGGATTCCTAGCTATTCTGATATCACAGGTAAATGCACTCCTGTTTACTCCTTCCAGATCTCCGTTTGCTAAACCTCCACGCATAGTTCGCCTGATAATCTCAGCTAATCTGGTGTTGTCCAACAAGGGTTGCCCCTCGGGTCCCCAATGGAATTCGGGTACATACTCTTCATCACGTACTCTTATGCTCCTGTCGCCATCCTATTGTGTGGTGTCACCTGGAATCCCTCCATGAATTGGTCTATCATTGCGTGGTGGTGTGCCCTCGTCTGGATCCATCCAAATTGGTAAATGTGTGCTGATTGGGGACTACGCCCTATTGAGCTGCTCCATCCAATTGCCTGTTGAGTCCTTCTGTTTCAGCTCCGTGGATCTGAACTTCAGCAGCTCCAGCTGTTCCTGCCTGTCCAAATTGTCTGAGAAGGTTCTGCATCATTTCCTCCTGCCTTTTCAACAATTCTTCCTGCATAGCTCTCATCATCATCTCCATCTCATCTCTGGTGATGAAAACTGAGGCCTGATTTGCTTCTAAGGAAGCCTCATGACTCCCTTCATGCTGACTCATTTCCGCTCTTTGTCTCCTTGTTGATTGCTTTGTCATGGTTCCTTTTAGATCTAATCCTTTAGCTTTCCAATTCTGAACTCCAAGTCAGGTGTAGCGGGTGCTAGTCCCTTCCCAGTGAAAGCACCAAAGTGTTTGCGCAAAAAATGGTCACAAACCCCAGAAGTAATGAAAGCACCAGTGTTCGCACACAGATCCACAATATCCAAACACAGATCTCAGATCTAGATAAAGTAGAGAATAAAAATGAAGAAATAGCAAAATTAAAATGTAACAAAGCAAGAAAGAACAAAAGATTTATAGTGGTTCGGCTATCTCCGGCCTACGTCCACTTTGAATAATTCCTTTTATTCCTTTTGTATTGAGATTACAATTACAAGCCTTTGAACATCAACAAACAAAATAACAGAGTTTCTGCGTCAAGAGCAGAGGAAGATCACCCTTTTAGTTGCCATACGACCGCTATTTATAGGTGTAGATCCAAAAATATCCGCCCAAAACCTGGAATACCTTTTCTCATGCGTATGTGGGCCCACCAGATCGATCCAGAGTGATTTGGTATTGATCCATGTATAATTCGTATCGATCCAAATTGGCTCCAATCGAGTTGAGATCGATCATGGAGGTTCCTGAGTGCATAAGCAAGCTTCTGTGAAAATTTCATAGTATTTAGAGTTGTAGAATGGGAGTTATGATCGATCCAAGTTCGCATTTGCGAGTAGGCTGGAACCTTCGTATCCATCAAGCAGTGTGTATCCATCGCCTCCATCAATTCGTATCCAGCGCCATGCTGTTCGTATCCATCATATTCCCCTTCTTCATATCGATCCGATGCCGCTCTAGGAAACACGTTCCTTCGTATCCATCAAGTCCATATCTATCCTTCGTATCGATCCGAGCTTTGCTTCTTCGTACGCATCGGCTGCTCCCTTGTTCGTATCGATCCCAAGCGTAGCATTTCGTATCGATCAGGAAAATGATCGATACACACTGTGACCAATCCAAAGAAAAGTTCTAAGTACATTTCCCTTATCCATACCTGTATCGATCGATATGAAACCATCGATCCAAATTGAACTACTGAGTCCATCCCTGGTCGATACGAACTACACCGACACGAAAAGCATCGATATGAGACCATCCCTCTCCAACGTTGATCCATCCATATCTTGAGCATGCGAACTCCGATTGACCTGAAATTTGAAATGTAGCTTCTCTAAGCCTTGTTCATCATTCCCAATCGATACCACCTTGATTGGAGTATGGTCCAATTTTGACGGTATCGATCATAGCCTTGTCTCCGATCGATCTCCAATCTTGATATCCATCCCTTTTTAGCCAATTTGATGATATCTCGGCCTTGTCCAAAAGGCGGGGTAACAATTACAATGCTGAATACTTTCATAATTAAGAATTAGCAAATTTAAGTAGTATTAAAGTTGCCTAAAAGAAGTAATTATGTTGCTAAAGCTTTTACAATTAGGTAGATTGACTTTAACTATTAGTTAAAATATCAAGTTTAATTTAATAATAAGTCTAGTCAAGTTAAACAGAATCAAACACTAAAAACAAGGTAATAAATGCATAAAAGTAAAAGGAACAACAGTTTTATGTGGTTTGGGTATTAAAGAATCATACATCCACAGTTCAATCACTTTATTCTTAATCTCTTTTCTAGTACAAGTTTATTTTGGATTTTAGCGCTAGAGAGTACGAATTTTTACAGCATCAAAATAAGAGATAATAGATTGTGATCCCTTTTTTCCTACTACAGTGCCTTTATCTTTATAGCAAGTTTGATGTCATGCAAATTGCTGACGTCATAACTTTATTTCCTTTCTCCACTATTAGATCTTGCCTCGTGTCGCCTATCTATAAACTTGATTAATGTTACATGGATTGATGATGTGGATATAGTAGGAGAATTCACTTTAAATGAAAGAATTTCGATCTAGACAAGAGAATTTGGCTTTGGGCAGCAACTTTGAATTTTAAAATGTCATTCTCATGGATGGGGTTGTAAGTTGTTCTTTATGTGCATGAACCCAGTATGTGGGCACTGTGATTAACCTTATTTGTGCACCTTTATTCTTTATAGGAACACAGTAATCAGCTTTATCCCTAAACTGGCATTTGAGAAATGTTGACGTTGCTCGCTTTAATTGTATCGGCATAGTTCGTGTATAACCATATAGTTAGCATAGGATGTGGCGGCCTTGATCTGACAAGCACATTTCCCTCAGAGTAGTGTTGGTGCAGCTTGTCCTATTGTTGGTGTTGAGCAAGTCCCTTTCAAACCAGGTTAATTTTCCTTTATGAGTTTTGACTTGTTCTAGTTTGTTGCATGTTGAATTTGCAGCTAAGGTGTTTTGTGAAGATGTGGTGGAGTACTTCACACAGCCGTTGCTTTGGCTATGGTGGCACAGTTTGTACATTGAAGGTAGTGACGAAGTTCATTTTAAGGATGGTGGTGCAGATTGCCTTAACCATGGAGGTGCAACTTTGCTTATGAGTGTTGACGCAACTCAGAAGAATTTGTTCCTATATATTTGAGTAATGTCGATCTTTCGTTGATAATGATATAGTTTTTCTAATTAGGCCATTTTATCCTTTGTTGTACTTTCATTATGTGCATGATATTATGCTTATTTTTGTGCATGAACTTGTAAGCTATAGTTTTTGGGTGAGAGTTGTTGTTGGTCATACGCAATTCCTTTTTAGTGTAAAGTGGTGCCTGTTTTGCTTCCTTACTGCCTTGTGTGGTTCGTTGATACCATTCACTGGCATTTGTGCTGAGCATATCACAAGAGAATCATAGGGCGTACTACAAGTCAAAGTACAATCTGGAGTGTCTAGGTCACTAGCATCGATAGTACCAACATCATATGACATTCATAGCGCACACACAATGAACATAGCAACCATTAAGCCATCTCACATTAATCATCATGTAGTTGGATATTTGATAACTTGTACGATTACATCGGACGGTAATAGATTATTCAACATCTCGGTTTCATAAAGGCTCGAATTCATGCCTCTTCGATAGTTAGGAAACTAGACCTACATCGACGAGTCTAGCATACACTATTCTCATCGACGATACAAGATACCATCAAAAGGCTAAGTGAGCATCCTCACATACCCCCTCTTTACAAGCATACATTAAAACCTTTGAGTTATTAATGACCCCTAAGCACATGTCTAGTAGAACACATAGTACATCCTACTCCATAAGTTTGCATCGTCAAACTTGTCTCCTTGGACCATCTTCACTACCTACATTATCGAGCTAGCATTATTTAGAACTTCGTAGGACTATCATCGAAAGTCACAGAATTCCATTGTGTCGGTCCTGAAGTAATTTCTCTACTTCCCCACATTGATCCTGAAGTAGATCTAGAGTTCCCCTATCTGAAACTTAATTACTTCACTTTCTTCGTCGGCCATATGCATCGAATTAGGTGTCTAGAACATCCTAAATAGCTCCTCAAAATGTGTTTGGCACTGACTACTCCTAAAATGATCGATACGATCACATTTGACCAACACTTAGCTAATATGGCTAAGTGTCAAAACCTCTCAAAATCGATCATTATCACTTGTAGTCTTAATGCTCCTTCATCTCTATCCCGAAATAGCTTGGTCGTGTCCCAAAGTCAAATGAAATATGCACCAAAAATAGATTGGTGGTAGTTTCCACCAATTTTCCTAAGTCTAGTCCGAAGTTCACCATCATCTTGCCCGAAGTAATCACTGTCGTGCTCCAAAGTAGATGCCTCCAACCTCAACCATTCCTACGTATGCATTTAGGTGCACTCAAGATGGTTCAGTGCTGACTCCCTTTTTACTTAGCTAATTCTTGGCTAAGTTTGCTTCCCCACTCTCCTACATCAATCGTTCATCTTCCATTAGCTCTTTTACATGTTCAAACGTCCAAAACTGAAGCGTTCATTGTTCTTCGATCTTTGGCATACTGATTCTAGATCTCACTCTACCGACATGAATCTCCATCATTTTGTGCATCCAACATCAATGGTCTAACATCTTGACTATCATAATGTACAATATCGATCATAACCAAACTAATTTATAACAACGTTATTGCATATCAAAATTGTCACATGACTAACAATATAATATACACACACACATAATAAAATATTATACTAATAATTATAATTTATAATCTGATAAAAACCATATCTTAATTCCAAAGCCTTGAAATACACCCTAAAAAGATAAACTCTCCCCTTTGAAACCTTTTTCGATTTAGTAGATTGCTAGTCCTTGAACCGTTGACCTTCAGCTATCAAATAGTGATCATATTTAACTTGATTTGAGTTTGTATAGATGGAGAGGTTAGGATATATTTTGGCTAGCAAGAAGGAAATGGGTGGAAGCAAAATGTCATATCTCATTAGGGTTAGGGTTGCTTATGGTGGATAAGAAGAAGAGAAAAATGGATCTAATCTCGTACTCTTTTTCCTTCAATTCGAGCCATCCAAAATCAAGAACCCTTCTACCTAAATTTTGGCCACCTATACCCATGTGTGCTTCTAAAATAACAAGCCATATGATGGGCCTTAAACCAATTTAATCCCATATAAAATATTACACAATTAGATCTGATTTAATCGCTTATCGATATCGTATATCGATTGATATATTTGCAACTATTATAAATATATATGGTAGTATTTATTTCTCAAATTATAATCAAATTTTATAATTAATTTTCAACAATATTAATTGACTAGATTAATTTAATAATTATAAACCAATTAAATCATTTGGTCAAAGGAAAATTCATCATTTCGGTTGTGTGACTCGTTAGGTGTAAATTTGGTCAGCGATTAATATCAAACTATTCAAATATTAAAGTTCAAACATCACTTAGCAGGTCGTGTGACATTTTGGCCAAATTTATCATATACCTAGTTTCGGTAAAATTCAATTTCACTTTGTTAAGCGTTACCTGGTTGGGACTTTTATTTACACCAATTCTCTTCATCCAAACTATATCACTTTAGACTTACGGAATTTGGTAATGGTCAAAATTCTAGTATCATCCATATTGAACTCATAGTCTAAACACAAAGTCCTTAGTTTAATAATAACAATTATTATTCACCGAAATGCTCTAGCTAGAGACTTTGACTATGAGTTGACTTTAGTTAACCGTGATACTAACCCTATGTAACTGAGGAGACGAATCCTTTCTTAAATAGTGTTTCACTTCAATTCTTCCATTCAATCCAACTATAGTCACTTGATGGATTCCATGTCATGATTTGACTATAATCAAAGTAGAGCTTTCATATTGAAGGTCGACGATATTCTCAAGTTGAAAGAACCATGTAAATCAGTCACATCAATATTTTCTGTTTGACCTTAGTTATATTAACTAATAGAAAATTATTGAGTGAGCCATTCATAGTTATCCAATAACTATCAGTATGTAACCTCTCGGTTCCCCCAGCAGTTGTGAGTAATACACCGTCCAACATTTGGAGAGCATCACAAACTCTAGTCTCAACTAATATATCGATATCCAATCTCGATACATCTTGACTAGGAATATTATATTTATTTTCATTATGATAAATTACCCACAGTTACAATACTTTGCAACTACTATCACAAAACATACCATTTATGGATATTCCATTAAATATACATTTAATTAAATTAATTAATTAACATAACACATTACATCAAGTATATAATAGAAAGAAAACACCTTTTATTTCGAACAAGATTGGTTATCGAGTTAGATATATGTGACAAATTACATAATTACCCCTTGGGCATACCCCTAACTCTATTATGATGGAGGCCTAGTACCTTGCCCACAATAAAGAAGCTAAAAAATGGGCTGGATGAGCAAAACTTTGGCTGAGCTATGGTGATTCCAAAAGTTGAGGATCTTATGACATTGTTCTACGATAACAATGTAGCGATGCAGATCGTGAAAGGACCAAGAGCTCACAAGAAGTCGGGGTACATTCTTTGAGAGTTCCAGTTGATAGTTGAGTACATCAGTAACAAAGAAGTGGTCATTGAAAGAGTAGATACTAACAATAACATAGCCGATCCTTTCATGAAGGATTAACTTGATCGGTTCTGAAAAAACTGATCGAAGGGGTGGGATTGAGATTCCAAAATTGGTCTCACGTGCAAGTGGGAGATTGAGAGAGTTAGGGGGTGTGGCTTAAGAGCTATTCTGTAATTTATTATAAATTATTAATCCTGTAATAAAATATGATTCGAAATAAATGGTGTTTGTTTTCTACTATATATTTCTTATATTGTGATATATTAATTAAATAATTAATTTAAGTATATTTAATAGAAAATTATTAAATAGTATGTTATGTGATAATAAATACAAGGATTTGTAGTGGTGGTAAAATTATCATAATACTAAATAACATATTATTTTAACTATTCCTGGTCAATTATGTTTTGAGATAGGATATCGACACATCTGTTGAGACTAGAGCACATAACACTCTTCAAATGTTAGGCAGTGCATTACTCATGGTTGCTGGGAAACCAAGGGGTTACATACCGATAGTTGTTGGATAACCATGATATAAATCATTTGAGAGTTTCCTACCGGTTAATAACAACTAAAGTCAAACAAGAAAGTAAGAGTGACAATATTACATAGTTCTCTCAACTTGAGAATGCTGTTGAACTTCAACGTGGACGCTCTACTTTGATTATAGTTAAATAATGGTGTAGTGATCATCGGGCGACTATAATTAGGTCTGAGTTGAAGCATTTGAAGTGAAACACTATTCAATAGAAAATTCATCTCCTCGATTTTATGAAATTAGTATCACGGTCAACCGTAGTCAACTTGGCCAAAGTAGTACAGTTAATAAATAAAGTTATTATAGAACCATGTACTTTGTTTATGGACTAACCAAGATGAATGTGGATGGTGTTATAATTTTAACTAAATAAATTCTATATATCTTAAAGTGATATAGTGTTGATGAAGATAATGTGTGAAATAAGCACTACTAAAAGGTACCGCTTAAAATGTAAAATTGGATTTATCAATGAGATTTGTAAGCGACGAGTTCAACCATATTGTAACACTGTAGCGACTTGGAATTTTAAACACTTGATATTTGAGTATCTAAATTATTTAAATATTTGAATCTTGGTTAAATGTGATAAAATTGATTTTATAATCATGTTAACCCCTTTTAATTAATAACACGTGAAGGTAAACTTGTTTTTCAAATATATTTACAAAAAATAAATAGTCCGAAGAAATATCGCTAACGTAGCCGAAAACCGTTTTATCGATAAATGGCTTTTTACTTGATAAATATTGTTCGAACTTTTTTGGCATGTCTAATATATTAATGTGTCATTAATTAACAATTAAAAACATTTGTGATTTATGGTTAATTAATTATGATAAGTAAGGTTATGGATAGTGTCATGTAGGGGTAGATATTTAGGTGTAAAGGAGAATTTTGGAATGAAGACACGTGTGGGGGAGGTTGCTTTTGGTGGCCAGCCGAGGAGGTTTTGGAGGTGGTATGGACCTCTTGCTAACGCTATTAATACACTCTAATAGCCTACAAATTCATTTGCCTAAGTAATGAACAAAAAACATAGTCTTCATGCTTCCTTTCTCTTTACTTTATCATTCCATAACCATAGCAAATGAACTCCAATCTTCACGAAACTTTGGGAAAGGGTCTAAGTCAACCTAAAGGCAAGGGATAGTAACTCAAAGGTGGAAGGAAAGGATCACAACACCTTCATCCAATTCTAGTTGAGAGAAAATAGGAGGAGGGAAGCATTACCGAGAGCAATATGAAGCAAATGTGGAGTTTTTAGCTTGTTTGGTTGGGTAGGAAGTGGTCATGTGTTCTAGTGGCTTGTAGTTGATGTTAGCAAGGATTTGGGTGAGTTAACTCACCATTGAATAGTATATATTTTGTGTATATATGTGTTTGAATATAAAGTAATGGTATGAACTAATGAAAGTAATAACTTTGGGCCCTCTTGTTTTAGAAATCAAATGATAACTTTATATGTAATATATTCACTTCTATTACCCTCTATAACTTGTGGTATAGCCTAGACTTTGTCTATATGATTGGTGTAGTTGTGCATGATGTGGAAGTGTTTGTGAACTTGTTTCAAGCGAAAGAGTCGCCATAAGTGCACTTTGAAATCCCCTTGTGTTTAACTTCTTTAAAATGGTTGTATGTAAATATATTATGAAAGAATATATTTTAATTGTGCTCTACATTTATAACAGTGTATATAATAGCAAGGAAAAGTTTTGGAAAATTAAAGACATATGGAACAAAGTTGCAAAAGTTAGAAGCAAGAAAGGTCGCTATATGAGCACTTTGAAAGGCCTTGTTTTTGGGAATTTTTAATATGATTTGAAAAGAATGCTTAGGATTTTCTTTGCAAGGTTTTAAGTACTCTAAGTATAGTACCTACTGTAAAAAAAATTAGAGTTCAAAATATTTGTTTAAGTTGAGAAAACCGGTCGAACTTTCAAGCATTTTCAATCGATCTTTAATAGTATCTTTAACAACATTTAACTACATCACTTTTTTGACCTACGATGGCATTTATTGGTTTTTATAGCATTGGTTGTGTTCAATGTTTGATTTTGGAAAATTTAGTGAATTAAATGTGTTTCAAAATAACTAGTTAAATTTATTAATTTTGTGAGATATTTCTAGGGATGTTTTATAACAAGTTTAAGAGAATTTTAAAAATAGTTTCAAGTTTAAATATATTTTTATTAATTATATATGAATTTTTAAAGTAAAGGGTTTTCTTTGTAACATTTATTTGTTTTCATAGTAATTTCTAAATTAGTTATTTTTACATAATATTTTATATGGATATTTATAACATATTTATATGTATTTTAAAAGTGTATGTGTGTGTGTGTATAAGTTTGGAAAAGTGAGTTAAGTATTTTATAGAAGAATAAAGTAAGATTTGGGATTACACTTATTTATAATAAACTATTTTGAGAAGTGATTTAAAAATATATTAGCTTGTTAAATAAGTGTAAATTTGCTTTGATCTTTAAAAGGAATATTTTAAAGGCAACGATAAGTATATGGTTTGGATTTATAATAAAAATATTTTAGTAACATTTTTTTAACCCCTTTGATTATACTTATAAATATAATTAGATCTTTAAAAAGAGTATTTTAAAGATAATGACAAGTATAAAATGGTTTGGGTTTGTAGTAACAATGTTAAAGTAATATTTGTTTTTAACCCTTTCGAAATATAATTAGCTCCTTAAAATTGTATTTTAAAGATAATGTTAAGTATAAAATGTTTTGGAAAAGGGATAGTAAAGGTTTAATTTATAAAAGAGAGAAGGGGTTTATAGTAACAATGTTTAAGTAACATATTTTTAACCTCTTTGATTATATTTTAAAGTGATAAATCTTGTTAAGTGATTTGTGAATATTCTTATACCTTTGAGATAAGTATATGAATACATTCTAATGAACTAAAGGAGTAGAAATGAATAGTAAAGTAGTAGAATACATGTATATATCTTTTATAAAGGGATCTGAAATATTTATACAAGTATTGACAAATAAGTATTATTTGATAAAAGGGGGTTATAAGTCGCTTGTGATTTTATCGTGTTTGTGTGTTTATTCGTCTATGGAAAGTATGTACTCTTGTACTTAGCACTAAAAGTCGAAAAAGTAGACTTGTTCTATCTATGAGAGTCAAGAATGAAGTGTCAAGGTAGCGCTTTGATGCAACCGGTGCTCTAACCTACCTGGCTTCACTCTTGACCAAGGGATAGCGTAAGTTAAGAAGGTCGGAAAGGGTGATAAGTATACGAGACTTGATTTCCATGTGCGGTAGTTTTATTGCTATTGAGTTTGACTAAAATTTACTTAGGAAATATTTAGAAGACACACGAGATTTGTATGTTACCTCGATGATGATATACCTTATGGAAAAACTCGTCTTGCTCTTTTAGGACAATAGATAAGGATATATGTCTGGACAAGAGGTGATACTAGAGTTAAGTTAAGCGAGAATTCACCGATTTAGTTTTGAAGAGTGCAGTATCGAAGAGTGTACTTATATGAGATGACTCAATAACCAAAACTACTTCAAAACTGATATATGAGTTCAATGTTTTGGAAGGGATTATGAAGCGTAATGTTATTGAGTTGCACTGTCTATCCCGAGGGTAACTCGAAGGGAGAGGTCTGCGTTAACACTTAGAACAACGCTATCGTGTGGTATTATCTATCTTTAGGATGATTCCAAGAGAGAAGGCATCGTTAGCATTTGTCAAATGACTTATGATGGAATCCATGGAGAGATTCGTGAACTGTTTGAGTGATGATGGCTCATGTGTTCAGATGTTTGAATCCATGAAGAGATTTAAGATTCGTTTGAGTAATGAAAACTTATGTGATGAGATGTTGAACATGACGTTACCATCATTAATGACATTAAATAGAGTAGGGGCATAGCTAATGGATTTAGCTAACCCAAGGGTACATCAACTCCATATCTAGAGATGCTTGTTATTGATGGTGCACCGGAGAGTTGATAGTATTCAGTATCATGTGTTAAGACATGGACCAGTTATGTTTTCCTTTATGGTATATTCTATCTAGAGATATTCGTGGCTCGGAAGGTAGTTTCTAACCCTTGTCAGGAGGCCCACCTCATTTTACTAGAGGCACCTTCAATGGAAATCCATATGAAAATGCAATCATTAGCAATTTTAATTATATACTTGGTATTGTTGTGATGTGAGAAGTAAGAAGCATGGTTATTTTTTTGATTTATATTGTACACCCTAGACACTCTCTACTATATTACCTTGTGTACTTATTAGATGGTATTGGTTCTTTTGAGGGGAATACCTTTCCAGTGAGTTGGTTGGTCTCGAAAGATATTATTATGTAGATACACGTTTCGTGATTTTTTCACACAGACCTATGTCTAAATCACGGTTTCATTTTTTCCCTTATATCATCGGGTGCTCTTTCGAGCAGTTTGAGAAAGGTAGCTTATCATTGGATATTCTTTAGAGCTTCAAAGGGCAGGTTGGATATTCTCGCCTACCATTGTATTTTTATTTCCGCTGCACTACTAGTATGTATATAACAGCATTTATGAGGACAGACAGTTATAACTGTACAGGCTGATGATAGTACTTAGGATAAGAACCTAGAAATGCTATGTATCTTAGAGTAGCCCTTTGTACTATTATCTTTGCATTGTGAGATTCAGATGTGATGTTCTTTCTTTCTTGTTCTTGTTCTTTCTGGTTTTTCTTTTTACCCTAACATTCTATCTTTCCAATGCTTTGGTGTTCGACACGTGAATACAATTGATATGTTAGTGTAGACATTTGGGAGTCGAAAAGTCGGATCATTACATTTGATATCAGAGCTTAAGATTAAGCAAGAATCTTGGATTTGGTTGGGTATAACTCATTGGAGATAGGGTCAGCGATGCCCCAGAATGAGTTGAATGTATTATATTATAAGAGCATATTTGTATTTATTATAAATATATGCCTTAAAGGTATTCCACTTTGAAAATTAAAAAGATCTTATATATAGGTAATTTATATAAGTATGATTTGTAAGTGTAGTTTGATTAATGTAGGAATTAATTATATTCATTTATTATCCCTCATTGATTAGTTTAGTCTCGCTCGACCAGTTTATAAGCATTGTTACCATTTATAGACTGATTAGTCATGATGGGCTAGTTTACGAGCATTTGTTATTATTTGTTGACGACTGATTTATGCTCAACCAATTTATGAGTAGTTTACCTTATTACTACATAGATTGGGTAGATAGTATTTGTGGGTGCATTGAAACAAGCACCTTGTGAGTTAAATTTCATATATTGACTATAAGGTGTTCGGTGATAGTATGGGTTAAGAAATTTATTATGGTAAATGATATTTATTATAATTTAAAGGAAAGTTATAATATTTTAGGAATTTATTTGTTAAATAATTTTATATAGAAAGTGATTTTATATAAGTATAGTTTATAAACGGAGAGGATTTAAACTGATATTTTGAGGATTTAAATCCCGATGTCTTTGAAAATGGTTTCCAAGATTTTGGAGGAAATAATAAGAGTATTATTTGAAGTATTTGTGAATGTTAATGTTTTGAAAAGAGTTTAAGATTTGTTTGAGTTCAAAATTGCTTTCGGAATCAGCGTGTTAATTCTGGAACAAAGTGTTTTCATATTATATAGTATGAGTGGCTCGAAAATGACTAAAAATAGGCAAGAAATGTGTTCGTTTGGTAAACACTTCCCTTGAATATCACCCTTCGTAGTAAGGGAATATATTATATGATTTTGTAGGCCCCATTTCTACGGTATCATTTTGGTGTTACTCAATATATATATATATATATATATATATATTTCTATGGATTGTAACGCAAATATATGGAAAATTGCTCTATAAATTAAGACTAAGATAATTGGTATGATTTTACAAATTATTTGATATAGCTTTGAAAATGAGATTGATTAAATCCCAAAAGTTTGATCTGATATATAGAAGATTTATGTATATATTATTATTTCAAATGATTTGAGAAAAAACCTGGGTGTTTAGTTCTAAAGTTTTCTTTAAAGAAATTTTGATAGAAAATTTAAAGTAGTTGGATGCATAGTACTTTTGGTAATATAGATTTTGAGATGAGCTTCTGTAGAAAAGATTTGTAAGTATTCTATGTGGGGATTCAAGTGGTAGTGGCATATCCTAGATAATTATGAAACATTTTCTTGTTTTCCCTCTTTAGTAAACTGTGTCTGATAAATAAGTGAAACTTTGATGAGTTATTTTACTGATGCATGTATCATATGCATTAGGATAGTGTGGCATGTTCATCATGTTATGATGTTTTTTTGTTTTCATTTGTTTGAATGAAATGGTTTCATGACTATTTCTGATAGTCTAAAACTTCCGAATCGTTATTTGATTTGAGGCTAAGTATTTTTAAAAATTTTAAGATGAGTTTATATAACTCTTGAATTAAGAAGGAAATAAGTCGACAAAACTTTTAAATTGGGTTGAACATCTTCGTTGTGTGAGCTATTGGATGTTATTGGGACAACTAATAAATGTCTTTACCTTAGGGGTGCCTAAGGAAAGTGGACACTAGTTTTAAGTTTGGACACCAAAGTCCTATTATTCTTAGCTACTTGCCTAACCTGATGGATAGAGAAATCCAAAAGGTTGACTCAATTATAAGACCCAAATTTATTTTGGGTCTCTATCGGAATTTTAGAAAGTAGAGAGAATTCAATGTTCTGTATATACTCCTAGGAGGTAGTAGAGTACTACATCAGTATAAACTTGAAGTATGTTTTTATGAAATGTTTTATGAATAAAGTTGTCTTTATAAAATCTCTTATAAATTGAGTTATGTCTTTATGAAATGTTTTATAACGTGAGTTATGTCTTCATGAAATGTTCTATAGATAAAAGTGATGTTTTTGTGCAATGCTTCATAACTGGTTTTATTATTAAATAAGATATACAATTTGTGTAAATGAATGTGATCTACACCGCTCCAAACATGGATTTTTCACTCAATTCTGAATGAAGAATACTTGAAATAAATTCTTGATATGATCCTGAAGTTTTCTATCATAATATATGGCTATGCAAGGGAACCAGAGGTTTCTAATCAAGGAACCTAATTGGAGTCCACACTAGAGAAGTCATGTGATCTGCACTTGTTTTGAAGTGAAATTTATACGGTTGAACAAGTTATAAGATCAGATATCACATATGGATGATCCATATGCATCATATGGCTAAAATATATGTATATTATGTTTTGTTGCTATTTGCATGAAAAGTGATCAAACACCACTAATCTCTTTACCGTAGAGATGTGAATATGGGGTGTATAACACAACTTTTATATTTATATTATGATTGGTTTTTAGTGAGCAGATCACATATAAGTTATGCAGAAATCAAACTGCAATAAAGTAAAGAACACAAAGATTTATAGTGGTTCTGCCATAATGTGCTTGCATCCACTATCCATTTTCATTATCCCTTATATAAATTTTTTGTACAATGCTTGGGGTACAAAATATGATGATCCATCATTCAATAGAAAATAAGATATAGACCCAAAGAAGTTTGTTCGGCTATTCCCGTTCGGCATTCCTATTCATCTTTTTATTCCTACCTATTTATGTTTGGATATTCCTGTTAGTCTATCCCTATTTGGCTATCCCTGTTAAACTGTTCATGCTAGGAAATTCTCGTCAGACTATTCCTATGAGAAGTTCATGTTAGACTATTGCTGTCAGGCAATTCCCATTAGACAATTCCCGTTAGGCAGTTCCTACAAGGCGGTTCCTATTAGACTATTCCTTTTAGACAGTTCATGTTATGTTGTTTCTAGCTTTCTCTAACTTTTCCACCATTATTATTGTAAGCTTGGCTCTCTAGAATGTCCCCCATTGTTGTTGGAAGTTTCGGCGTTTATAGGAGTGAAGGTATAGGGAGGTCAGGCTGATAAGATAGATAGTTTCCCTATATTACATGCTCGGTTCGGTTATTTCCATATATAAAAGATACGCTTCATAATTTCCATATATTCAAGATTGCCTTTCCATATATCTTTGTTCGGTCCGTTGGTAGTTGGCTCGGAGGTAGCTTAGTTCATTGGTCATTCATGGTTTTTCCATGCCTGGGTTCAGCAGTAGGCTACTGAACATGAATCTATGTTTGGTAGGTGGTGTTTGGCGATGCTTGGTTTGGCAGTGCCTCAGTTTAGTGAGTGGTTGGTTCGGCATATGTTTGTCTTTGAGTTTGGTTGGAGGACTGGTGGTCAGCACCATTTAGTTCGGTAGCCATTTACTGAACAAGAATTCCTGTCCGGTAGCTCCACTATCGGACAAGGATTCTTGTTCAGTGTATATACTACCGAAGAGTGATTCCTATTCGGTAGTGATATTACCAGACAAGGATTCTTGTCTGGTATATATACTACCCAATAGTGATTCATGTTCAGTAGAAAACGATTCTTGTTTGGTAGTGGACTACCGGAAAGGAATCTCTATCCGTTAGTTTCTTTATCGGACAAAGGAGGATTCTGCAATGCTCCTTGTTTTCTCCTTCCGCTTGTACTCTCCTTACTTTAGGGGCTTCTTGCCTCTTCATTTGGTGTACATAGACAAGGTGATTAGATAAGGGTGAGATATCTCCTTACTGTTCATAAGTGCTCTAATGATTCGGCTTGGTAAGATTCTATTAGGTAGGGATTTGGTTAGGCAGTCTCTAAAGCTCCAGGTATGTCTGCCATTATTGCTCATCCCTTCACCTCCCCATAGTTGTGCTCATCCATGAGGTATTTATAGGTGTGAGGTTGGATAAAGATCGATTAGGTAGAAACTGTTAGGTTCCCCACCAGACCATTTCTCCACTTCCACAAAAATAATGTGCTTCCCTACCGGAACATTTCTCCAGATCTACACATGTTTTATGCCAAGTCAGAACTGAATGAAACCTAGACCAATAGATTTGTATCATTGAGTAGAGTATTCCGGTGCCTTTAAATGTTCCATTTTATTGATGTAGGTAGTAGCTCTCTAAGATGGGACCTGAGCCGGTTAGCTGGTGGAATTTTTTAAGATGATCATATGTTCCAATCCGTCATTCGGATTGAGATGCGGTTTAGATCTAGGCGCATGTCCTGACCTTAGGAACATTTTACAAGTTCTTTGAGTATATTTTTAGACTATGCCAAATTTGGCCCTAACACTTCATCTTGCTCTTGTTATTACATGATGGCACCTTTATTGTGTCCCTTCTAGTAGTTTCTATGCTCCTTGGCGTCTTTTCGTATTCACCATGTTGTGAGCGAAAATGCCCATAGCACTTTCCCCCCAAAGCATACTTTCGTAGAATATGAAGTACGCTTTGTTTCATCCAAAATCATCTTTCTTTCTGATGTGATCATTATCTTGAACCTCGAATATCTATATCCTTACTCCCATCCTTTCTGTAAGTTTCCCGCTGCTAGTATGTTGCGAATCGCCTTATTCATTGAGGGGAAAGTTGTTGACCATTCTAAGACATCCTTTATCAGTATGACATTTGTAGCTCGTGCTTTTTTGGTAGTATAGTAATCTAGTATGACTTCGCGTTTTCTTGGTAGTATAGTCATCTAGTATGATTTCCCAATGGTTCATATCTCTGTTCGGTGGGGAGTTTCTCTCTCTAGTTTAAACTCCTTGCCCCCGAGTCCTGAGGGCCCTGCATTGTCTTATGAATATTTTGTGAATATTAAGATGCTCTAGGGAAAGGAATATACTATGGCTCCATAGTATGTGAATTCAATGATGCAAATTTTATTGTGTTGACTCTGGTTTGGCTGATTAAGGTTAGTAGTCATGATGTATTTTTCCTACATGATCGCCAAGTTATTTCACTAGTGACTCCTTCGCCACTACCATGCAAACTCGTATAGATCAATCACCAAAAATTTTGGCTAGGTAAGTGGTCTCTGCTAAAGTTTTGGTCATGGATTGATCCTGCGCCTATGCTATGAAGCTAATCCTCTTTTGATATTTATACATTGCCGCGTCTGATATTTATTCGTGTCCATATTCCCTTTTTTCTAGCTAGTAATCGTGATATGTTTGTTCCACAAGATTTCTAGGTTTGCTTGTTCCGTTAGCAACCTTTCTTGCCGCTTTCATGTATATATTTATGGGATAAATCACCAATAGTTTCGGTAGGTTAAGTAGTTTATGTGACTGATGCTTCCTTGGCCCAGCAGTTTCTTTGATTGATGCTTCCCTTGGCCCATACATTATATTTCCTGTATGAACACTTACACAAGTACATATGTATCTTACATAAATTTTAAATGAAATTATCATACCTAATCAGGATTAGTTGTTTCATTTATGTTGGTATAGTATCCTTGCTTAGCCATTAGCTTGTTAGCAAGGTTGGATCGATTGATCCTATAAGTTTAGGCTGAATTATTCGATTGTCCCTAAAAGAATTGGGTTGAATTATATGATCCACCTGAAAGATTGGGTCGAATTATCTAATCGACCCTAAAAGGATTGGGTTGAATTATCCGATCATCCCTAAAAGATTGGGACGAATTATCCGATTGACCCAAGAAGGATACAGCTGAATTATCTGATCAGCCTGAAAGATAGAGTCGAATCATCAAATCGAGCCTAAAAAGGATGGGGCTAAATTATCCGATCAGTCTGGAAGATTGGGTCAAATTATTCGACTAACTCGGAAATGGTTGGGCTAAATTATTCGATCGGCCTAGAAGATAGGGTCGAATAATCCAATCAACGCCAAAAAGGATGGGGTTGAATTATCCGATCAGCCCAGAAGATAGGGTCGAATTATCTGATCGACCCTAAAAAGGATAGGGCTAAATTATCCCATCAGTATGGAAGATCGGGTTTAATCATCCAATTGACCCTAAAAGGATTAGGCTAAATTATCTAATCTGCCCGGAAGATTGGGTTGAATTATCCAATTGACTTAAAGTCACATTCCCCAGCCATGATCCTAGGCCTAAGGAGATTGTGTTAAAACGATGGGGTCAAATTATTCAATCGACCCCTGAGTGCATACTCCCCATCCATCATCCGAGGCTAGAGAAGAGTGTTCCCGATCATACTGCTAATCGCGCAGTATGGGAACCTGGCATTCAGGAAAATAGTTCCATTGGTTCAAGAAATTGACTTTATTTATGAATGAGAAACTCGGTAGGTCCAACCTTATTGCTAGCCCCATGGTCCTTGGGTGGCTTATTTGTGAAAACAAATTGAAAGGAGCTAGGTATAGCAGCACCGTAGTAAATCATTATTCCATGCATGCAGGATCGGGATTCCGTCAGTATTCGCTAGCTTGAATGTTTCATCTCTAAGCTTTTGATCAATACCTTTCCAGTTCAGACCAAGTGCTCCCCCACTCGAGATAACTCCTTTCAAAACAAGATCCCCTTCCTCGAAGGTACGGTTTCGAACCTTAGCATTAAAGTGTCATGCTACGCTTTTCTACGATCATGTCCTGATCATGGGTAAATCAAATTCACTCTTGCAGGCCAAGGGTTTGTCCAAGCTTTCCATGAAGCACTAGAGTTGGGTGCCCCCTAGTATGTAGTGGCCTTGCCATATAGTCCCAGAAATCGAGGACTTTATTTGATATGCGATGGTTGTTTTTGTGGTGGTTTAGTAGCATTGATCATCTATCATGCATACCCTGTCAATGGGGTTCGGTAAAACTATGACAATTGACCATACACCAATCCATAACCCATATAGTCACAATAGTCGATGGGCAAAAGGAACTAGAGGTTTTGAGCATTCCATATTTTCCCGGATACTGCTTTGTCCACGACGATGAGAATGTAGGCTCCATTCCCTAGATTCCTGGAAATAAAATATAGTACTTCCCAATCGTGTCAAGTAACCCCGGCCAAGGAGAAATTTGCCCAAGGACCAGGTTTTCTTCTTTGAACAGGCGATGCCTTATCCTAGAGTTGCATTACTTTGTCGTTTTCTGCCAGGGTGCCGTAGTTTTCAAAGCAGCCTCATCCCGCTTTTCCTAAATTAGATATAAGGACATGTTTAGCAGTTCCTTATTCTCCTCGAGTTATAGTGGATTTTCCAATGATATAAGACTATAGATTTGATGGGATGCATAACCAATAAATCATAGGCCAAAGCAAAAGGAGTATATCTCATTGTAGTTTTATGGAAAGTGCGATACGCATAAAGTCCAATGGCAGCTCATCCATCCCAGCTCCCTTATCATTTTCCAAACGATCCTGTATAAGCGTCTTGAGAACCTTGTTGACTTCCTTAACCTATCCATTGGCCTATGGATGAGACACTATTGAAAAGTTTTTCTTGATTCTGTGTTGCCGATAGAAGTTGGCAAATACCTAAACATCAAACTGTCATTGTTTAAGATCATCTAGAGTGGAACTCCATGCTCGATAAAGTACTCCGTAGCCACTATTGCATACTCAACTCAAGCCATAGCCATTAGAAATTCTCCGGTTAGATCGATGCCCTTGAGATTTCCTTTTCCGACGTCTGCCCTCTAGTGTGGTCTCCTTGACTTCCTTAATGTACATTATCCAATATTTTTTTAACCTCTCTTATAGCCATGCACCTTAGCAGTGAGTTAGTGAAAACTCTTCTATATAGGATGCCATCCTATACGGTGTACTAAGTCGCCTTGCACATCACTTTCCTTGCTTCGTTCTGTTTTAGGGATAAAGATTTTACTAGGACAAACCGAAAAAGTGATCCATTTCCTAAGCTAGCCATTTTTTCCAAATTTTCCGCATCTTGATTTTCTTCCCATAGGATGTGCTTAACCACATAGCATTCTTGCACATTAAGCAAAACCTTAGCCTTTTTTCTTTTTAAGTAGGATGCCAACCATTCTCCTTTGATTTGCAACTCCCAAAGTTCTTGATTCAGTATCATTTACGAGTCGAAATGGGTACATAATGTCATGATTTTTAGTTTCTTTGTTATCCCTAACCTAGCTATTAGCATATTATACTCTATCATTCGGTCTAACCTGCAAGGTAAGAGGTCTATTCGACCCATAGGGGTCAAGAACATCCATTCATGCCTGGTCATTAGGATTTCTCTCACTTTAGTGGGTGTCGCATAATCATGTGGCATGGCGTTACTATGCCTCTAGTATTTCTATCAAATACCAATTGAAATTCATTCATAAAAATAAGTCATACCTTTTCATTGTTGTCTCCACATTCTCTAAGGGTATTCGGTCATTGGAGGAACTTACTTTGTATTTAAATAAAGTTAATTCTGTCTTAAGGGCTTTTTGGAAAATATCTCTAGCGATGTCCGGTCACGCCTCTGGAACGGGTCGACATTACATTCCATCATCTCTGGAGGAGTCAAACCTTGTCTCTGGGACAAGGAAGTTTATGCTCCACTGTCTGATTACTCCGTTCTTCACAACTTTCAGGCGCATCTATCTCTGGATATCTAGTAGGAGGACATGCTCTGATGTTCATGGGAGGATGTAACACTGTGCCCCTGGGCATGGTTTATACTCTTTGTAACAACCCGCACTGAAGTAGGCCTAAATTCCCACCTAGAAAAGGCCCATCGAAGAACCATCTCAAAGCTGGCTATTGGTTGGTAAAAGAAAAAATACAGAACTATCTATTACACATTCAGAATCTCACAGCGGAATGATAAATTATAATAATAACAGCAGTAGCCATTTTATTCAAATTTCAAATTGTCATTTAAAACCATAACAAAATATCCATAATGTCAAAATCCAACAATAACCGTACATATCCACAGTATTCCAAAATTACAACATTGTTTATATTTCATGGGACATAAAAAAATAGAAAACAACAAGTAAATGGATAGTCTACTGCCACAAGTCTCATCAATGTTTCTGCCTTCAGCATCACCTTTCTAACCTGTGTTGTAACGAGAAGAGAGTCGGAACAGCACATGATTGGTGAATAAAAATGTCGAGCCTTACAATATTAGTATGTGGGCAGTATAATTCAAATAGGAATATGTCTTACGTCTCTACCTACAACATAAGTCTTTTCAAATGTAAGCCAAAGGCTCTTCTCAAACTTAAATAAAAGGCTTTCTAAATGTAAGCCCATAGCTAACTTGCTATCAACCCAGTAACCCATATCGATGGTTCATAATGTCCTAACAATGTAAGAGATAGTAATCAAGTCACTTAATACCTTTTAATGGGAATTAGGTAGACTCCGATCATTTAATACCTTATTTAAGGTAGGTCCACATAATTACTACCTATAATCCCAAGGTGGACCCCTCTTTAGTAACTATCTAGCTGACATTGCACGAAATCCCATCAGCCATTTAATACTTCCTAGTGAAGTGAGTCGTTTCCCGAGATATCCTTTACCGTGCCTAACCCATAACCCATACCATTTACTACTTCCTACATAGAGAAGAGGCATGCCTTCACACAACCACTTAATACCTTCAACCTCTGATGCAGATCCTTTGTATTATGACTCATACCCCATGATGACGTCTCATATTAGCCCGACTATTAGTAGGTACTGATAGCAAGATTAGCTAGGCAGATTTTCCCTACATAATTTGGGACTAACCTCGCGTCATCTTACTTATTGTAGGTGATGTCTTACATCAGCTCTAAAGTCACAATGTTGGTGCTAGATTAGCTGAGCAAACTTCCATGTGCTTTTGACCGACCTCGCATTCCTATAACTTAGTCATAATCTTTATCACACTCTAGATATATTATCACACACCTCACTGCTTCCATTATCAAGGCCTTATAAGAAATCTTTCTTATTTTTCCTTTAACATTGATTACCTTCCTAAGGGGAACTCCATAGAATTAATAACCTATTTAACTACGCAATAAATTACCTTATAAGATTTCCACTCACATTATATCCTTAGCTTTGCCTCCTTTGATTTGACATGCCTTTGATGATCTCTTATCAGATCTCTTCTTTTTTATCCATATATACAGCAAGATATTTGTATATACATTAGATTCAGAAAATTAAAGGTTTGGAGAAGAAGAAGTTGAGAAAATAAATAATAAATAAAGATAGATCTATAGGATTTCTTACCTGAAACCCTAATAAGATATTCTAAATCTTCGAAGAGACGAACTGACAGAGCTTCGCTAATGTTCCCAAAATATTATGTGAATAAAAGTAAGGGGTCCAGGGTCTTATTTATAGTGGTGAGAAAGCAGCTGAACCATCGGATTAATTAATTAAATCTGGAATGTTCAAAATGTCAAAACCTAGCCGCCACTGTCAATAAGTGGTCGACTGCCCCTCTACCATCAGTCGGTCGCTAGGTCGACCGATCAAGGTTAAGAGGTCGACTGGCCTATTTATTTTGGAAACATTGATTTTCAACCATTGTTTAATTTATTATATTCCTCAGTTAATATTTAAGGTTAACGTTGATTTTAACATTTACTTAACCCCAAGTCTAATTAATATTAACTTTTAAATTTCAAATTTAAGCATTATTTGAATTTGAATTCTATTTAAATTATTTTGAATCTAAAAACTTCAAATGTCCATAACTTTTCCATTTGAGCTCTGTTTTCAACATACTATATGGAAATTGATCAGAATTTCACCATGAACGTAACAGCATAACTTTCATGATCAAATTCTAACTTTTGCAAAATTTTCATTTTTATCCCTATTTTATTTAATTTAATCTATCCAATTTATTTATGGTTGATTTTACGAGGTGTTGCTTTCTTCCCTTCTTAAAAGGATTTCAACCTCGAAATCTTTCCAAAGGGCGAACAGCGTAATGCACAATAAACATCCATGTTATACAGCCAAGTTATCTACACAACCATATACTCAACAAAAAGTTCAATATGATTTTGTGTGTAGACATACTATAAGTGATCTCAATCCTAGTGTGAGTGTATGATCTTGACATATAAGTATGTATGTAAACACCCTAGACATGCCAAAAGTGTTCTATGTGAGTGAAAAAGTGATAGTATCGGTGTAGTTCCTACCATCCAATCTAGCAACCGCAATGCAACCAAAACCTAATTTTGGAGAGGAAAGTTTGCCACTGAAAAGATTAGGATGTGTTTGCACAAAAATGGGCAAACACCTCCAAGTCGTATGATTTAGTCGATTTTCTGTTGTTATTAGTGATTTGGATACTTTATGCAAATATGTAAAAAGCAGGGCCTAAACTGTAAAAGACACACAGGTTTATAGTGGTTCGACCAGAACATGCCTACGTTCACTTTATATTTTATTCTCCTTTATTGTTCAGATTATAAGTATAAAGCTTTGATTACGAGTGTATGAAAGTTGTTCGAAAGTTCTGTTCGTTCTTGAGCTCTCCAACTTGTCCCTCATTTTTGTACCCTTGCCCCTCTATTTATAGAGTGAGGTTGGGAGTAGGGGTCTTGGATGTATGTAGCTGCTGGCGGGCCTGGGCTGATGCAATCAGGCCTGGCAATGTTGGTTCGGCAATGCCTTGATCCGGTGGTGTCTTGATCAACGCCTTCTCCATCTTGGTTCGGCTAGGCCCTGGTCCGGTGGGTTGGTTCGGCTAGGCCCTGGAAGTGGGTTGGTTCGGCAATGCCTTGGGAGTGGGTTGGTTCGGCGATGCCTTGGGAGTGGGTTGGTTCGGTGATGCCCTGGGAGTGGGTTGGTTCGGCAACGCCTTTGCTGTTTCGATTCGGCGGTATTGGTCCGGTGGCCCTGGTTCGGTGGAAACACCCCCAACATTTGCCCCCCAAAGTGGGGCATATGCCTACATATGTCGCGCTTTGTTTTCCTAAGTTTGGACACTTTTGTTCGGCCCAAGTGCCGATCCAGTTGGTCCGGTTACCCCATGTTTGCCAATAAGTATGGGCCTCACGCTTCCGTCATTCCTCACCGTTTGAGATAGCCGAACCAAACACTTGCCTGCCGGATCGACCTTGTCTCCGATCAGATTTGACTGCCGAACCAGGTGAGGCTTTCTTCTGCCGAATGAATTTTATGCTTGGACTACCGAATGAGATCCGAACTTGGACTACCAAATGAACTGAGGGAGTATGAGTGCCGAACGGACTTTTAGACTCGAACTACCGAATGAAACTTTTATGTTTATGAATGAGATTCCCGACTGTAGATATCTGTTTGTTTATATCTCTACATTGCTTGCTCTAATGATATGTTTCCTCGCGTTGCAGACAATGTCTCATAAAGTAGAAACTCGTTCTGACAAGAAGAAATCTAAGGATAAAGGAGAGTCCTTCATTGCGCCCCCAGTCCAGGCAGAACCGGAACGACATGGACCTACCCCGAGATCGTTAGTGGACGGGTACGGTCCATAAGAGCTCTTGAACTCACCGCCCGACTGCTTTCCCAGTTCCCTCAAAGATGAGCAGCTTGACGCTATATCTAGATCTTTTGGGATTGACAGAGCGCAGATGAGGTTGCCGGGGAACGGAGTGATGCCGTATAACCCCCCAGAAGGGTATTTTGCTTACAGCAAGTATCATTGCATGTGCGGTGCCATCCCTCCGATTAACGCCTGGATAGTCAGCTTCGTCACATACTTGAAGGTGGCTCCTTTCCAGCTTCAGCCTAATTCCTATGCTATCTTAGTGAGTCTGTTTATTATCTTCCAGAGGAGATACGGGCGTCCTCCTTCCAACCGGGAAATCCGGTACTTGTACAAATTGAGAGGCTACAAGAAGGGGTCTCCGTATATTAGCTTAGAGTCGGCTGTGTCCTTCAAGCCAGTCCTGGATTTATATTCGAAATTCAGCATGTTCAAGAAGGAATGGTTTTTTGTCAAAGATGACTCTGTTTCTTTCCGCCGCTTCACCTCTGGCTGTAAGTTGAATCTCATTTATAATTTTTGTTCTGACTGCAATACTCCTCCTTACGTGCTTTATTTCTTGCTAGTGGTAGGTGGCTTTGCGGTTGTAGAGAACGATCGTCTGGTTCGGATGGCTGAGGAGATAGAAGCCATTCCGGAAGGGGAAAGGGCGGCTTCTTATTTGATCAGAAACGCTACTCTTCTTGGGCTCAACCTGATTCTGCCACGTCAGTCTGTGGTCAAGCAGAGAGACACAGCTGAGGAGAGGGCCGCCAAAGCTAAAGGAGTGGCTACGGCGAAGAGCAGTAAAAGAAAACCCTTCTTAAAGCATCCAACTGCCGGGGGGAAGAAACTTAAGAAATCCGATGGTCCCTCCCCCAACACATGTCCAGACGTTCCGGAGGAGGAAGATGAGGAGGAGGAAAGAGGCGAGGGTGAAGGAGGTGAGGCGGAGAGTGGAAGTGGTGGAGAGGGTGATGGACAGAGTGGTGATGATGGTGGCGACGGGCAGAGTGGTGATGGTGCTGGGGCTTTGTCTTCTAAGCAAGCGGGTGTGATCCAGGAGTGGACGGACGATGCTTTCCGCCTAGCTTTCGAAGGGCTGGAGGAAGAACCGGCTCTAGTAGAGAAGTCTAAGAAAGCTGACAAGGCCGGAGCCGGCACCGATTCATCTTCCAAAAGTGTTCTAGTTGAGGAAGCCCCCGCGAATCAAGGTGAATTTTTGACTTCTGCAGACTCCATTTATGATAAGGACTTAGGAATATTTTACGGTCAGCTCCCGTCCTGGAATGAGATCCAGGACTTATTGTAGTATCCCACTCCTCCCCAGGGTTTGTATAACAAAAGTGTCTCCTTACTTTTCCCAACTTGACATATTTCTTGAATTATAGTTTAACGTCCGCTTGTAACACTTGGTTTTTTGTCCCAGGATCGGATGAAGTGGCCAAGACATCGGGTGTTCGGCATCGTCTTGAACAATATAAACTTCTAAGGGCTTCCACTAAGCCAAAGCCTCCGACTAACCGCCCTGGAGACGTAGTCGGCTACCGTCCTCTTCTCAGAGTTATCGAAGAGGATATCCAAAAGAAGAAGAGGAGTCGCTCCTTGTTGGAATCTCACCTGATCCTCAGCCCCCGACTCAGCCTCTTCAGGATACCACAGAGGAGAATACTGAGCTTATTCTTTCCCCACACCCGTCTGAGAATCCTACCGTTACCCCGATAGACCATCCTAGCTTGGCTCGTAATCCGTTTGCGGGTCATCCGGATCTGGATCCGGGTTCTCACGATATTTCCTTTGATGAGGCTACTGGTGAGCACCTTCTCCCTCGTAATCCCATGGTAAGGGTGCTTGATGAGGCCAAGTCCCTGGACCTTGATTTGCTTACCACTCGGGTTGTAACCTTGGGGGACGAAGCTAAGGAAAACATTGACCGGGTTGCTGAGGAAACCAGGAAGCTGATGGGGCATCATTCTCGACTGGTTAAGGCTGGAGAAGAAATCGGCAGTGCTAACATTCGACTGTGTTTAATGGTTTTCGACCAGGCCAAACAACTCGCTGATCAAACCATCCAGATCTCTCAACATGAGACCGCATCTAGGTAACTAAAGAAAACCATGGAAGAGGCCAGCAGGGCAGAGATGCGAAAAATGGAGGCCGTTTGTAAGGAACGGATTGATATGGCTATTGCAACGGTGGATGAGGTTCGGAAAGCGGATCTCGAGCGGGTACAGGAGATGTCCGGGAAACTCGATGCTGCGGAGCTTGCTCAAACCAAGTTGAAGGAGGAGATGGAGGCGATGAGAAAAACCTTTCAGGCTGACAGCTCGCGATACCAATCGGAGAGGGACGCCACCATTGCAAAGCTGTCGGCTTCTAAGGACCGAATAAGGGAGTTTGAGGAGAATGAGGGGATAATGGATGAGATGCTTCAAGATATATACTTTCGCACTTGGAAACAGGGAAACTTATCTGTGATGGATGATTACCCCCGAGTCATGGCCAGGATTTATCTCACGGCCTTGGAGGATGCTAAGTCCGATGCAGATAAGGAGGGTGGCGTGGCCTTTAGCATGGATGTGGTTACGGCTCAATTCACCAAGGAGGAGAAGGTGGCGGTGAAAGAGGGTATGCGGCTGCTTACTACTGAGGAGGTCGGTGTGCAGCTGGAGGATGATGATCAAGGAGCAGAGGCTGGTAAGTCTTCTCTTTTAGCGTTTTGTAACCTGACCGCTTATCGCTTATCTAATGGATTCTTCTTCTGGATTGGACAGGTGAGACCTCCGAGGTACCGACTACCTCTGGCCAGCATGCTGAGAGTTCTGACCCCGTGGCTAAGTAGGCCTTGGAGGGCCGGCAGGATAAAGATGAAGCTCTGATGCAGCTGACTCCCTGACTTGACCTGGATGTCTATTTGGTTTGTTTGACATTGCTGTCTACGCTAGCTCTAAAACATTAGTGTAACTTTTAGGCTGTAATTATGTTATTGGTAACAAACGAATTTATTCTTAGCCTGTAATTTTTTAACCTAAGCTGATTCTGTCATATTTGACTGCCTTAGTTATTTTGATGTGTTGCATAAGAAATACAGCTGTGCACACGCCTGTGATTCCATCGTGTCTGATGCTAGTTTCTTGCTTAAGATATAATTTCATACCTTGCTAAGTTAATGTGATGTGCGAATAAATTATAGCTACGTATTTATTTACAAGAGAAGAAAGTACCGCCCTTCATGTCTCAGTTGTAGATGGTAGCTTTGAATGTCTTATACGACTAAGTATGGAACGTAGTTGATTGACCTGTCATCCCATTGTGAGTCCTTATCCCCATTGGTGATCGTCTCCTACTTTGTGTCCTATACTCTGGGGATCGTTATAGAGGGTAGGAGGAAAGTTTTTAAATAAGATAGAAATACAATAAAAAGTAAAACTTCCAATCACGGAAGGCCTGCGATGTGCTTAAGTTCGAGGCAAATGGGTTTTGTAGTCACTTTCCCTAGCTGTGGGTCTTGGAGACATTTGCCACCCATCTTACGCCTCCGCGGGGAGTTTATCTTTTTTACCACAGCCGTACTTAAGACACTCGCAGCCGAGATCGCACACAGTAACTACCCGGGCCATTATGGCCCATAATCGTGGGTATTATTCGATTTACCGTGGCCGGCTAGCGTGGGTGCCGATCATCAATCGTGAACTGCCCCTGGCTGGCCACACCTTATGTTGGGGCTTAAAGTAGGTTCACGGTTGCCGGCGATCCGAACACCGTAATGAGCTGCCTAGGCTATGGTCGGCCTACTCGGTGGCTTATAATCGGCTTATTACAGTTGGCTTTAAGGGCCGATCGCGAGCAATGAGTTAACCCGCAGCAGAGGGATGCCAGAGCAAAAGTGTCTCATTGGCGAGGGCATAGATTCGCATAGTACCTGTTAGGGCTGGTCCAGGTGAAGTCGCACCGTGATGTATCTTGAATGGAAATGTCATTACACAGGATTTCGTTCAACAGAAAGGGATAAGGTTAACAAGCAGCCAAGATATAAAGGAACAAGTTAAAAAGAGACAAGTTTTTAAAGTGGTTCGGCATGAAAATGCCTACGTCCACTGATTCTCTTTATTAATTCACTTCATATGGGCAGTACAAGTTAAGAAAAGTATCGACGAAGGTGTTGGATGTTCCATGCCCTCTGGAACAACTCTCTGTCCACTGTTGACAAAATATAAGCTCCGTTGTGGAGATCTTTGTGAATTACATATGGTCCGTCCCAGATTGGATCTTGGCTCCGGGGCGCGGGAAGATTCGCTTGAGGACAAGGTCTCCTTTTTGTAAGCTATGATGATTAACTTTGGAGTTGTATTACGTTGCCACTTTTTGCTTGTGAGCTGCTGCTTTGAGGGCTGTATCATTTCTTCTTTCCTCAATTAGATCCAAAGACATGTGGAGGAGCTCTTCGTTCTCTTCTAGGTTATAGTGGATCCTACGGTGGGAAGGCATTATAGTTTCAACTGGGAGCATAGCCTCCGATCCATATGCCAAAGAGAAAGGAGTATGCCCCGTTGATGTTCTGAAAGATGTGCGATAGGCCCACAGTGCCGTAGGAAGTTCATCCACCCACGCGCCTTTTGACTTTTCGAGTTTCTTTTTGATTAGAGTTTTGAGAATTTTGTTGACGGCTTTGACTTGTCTGTCCTGGGGATAAGCTACAGATGAGAAGCTTTTGTGAATTCCATGCTCTTGGCACCAGTTGGCGAACTCCTCGCTGTCAAACTGAAGTCCATTGTCCGATATGATTTTAAGTGGGACTCCGTACCTGCATAGAACATTTTTGATCAAGAAGTTAATAACTTTTGCAGAAGATACTTTATTTAGGGGTTCTGCTTCCACCCATTTGGTGAAATAGTCGACTGCCACTATAGCATATTTGGCTCCGCCTCGGCCCATTGGCAGTTCGCCAATTAAGTCAATTCCCCATACTGCAAAGGGCCAAGGGCTGGTCATTTGAGTAATCTCAGTTGTTGGTAGCCACGGAATCTTAGCAAATTTCTGACATCTGTCACATTTTTTGACGAAGTCTAAGGCGTCTTTGTTTAAGGTGGGCCAGAAATATCCATATCGGAGTATCTTCTTTGCCAGAGTTTGCCCTCCAGTGTGATCTCCGCAGCTTCCTTGATGGATGTTGGATAAGGTTTCCTTTGCTTCCCTTCCGGCGACACACCTCAATAAGGGGTTAGAGAAGCCGCGCCGATAAAGGGTGCCTTCTTGTATTGTGTAGCGGGAAGCTCTCATCATGATTTTCTTGACTTCGTTACGCTTGTCGGGCAGTGTGCCGTCTTGTAAGTATTTTTGGATGGGAGTCATCCAAGTTTCCTCTCTGATTGCAGCTATCAGATTCACCTGTTCGAAACTCGGGGTCAGTTGCTTTGAGATGGCCACTGCTCTAGAAATAGTGCCGTCTCTCATGCTAGCTTGCTTTGCCAATCCGTCGGCCTCTTGTTTTTCTTCCCGAGGGATGTGTTTGATTAGATAGTGATCCAATTGATCGAGAAGCAGCTTGGTCTTCTTTAGATATGCTGTGAGTCATTCTTCTCGAGCCTGAAATCCTCCTAGTATTTGATTTACAATAAGTTGAGAATCACTATGAAGACATAAAGAATTGGCTCCAATCTCTAAGGCAAGTCCTAATCCAGCTATCACCGCTTCATACTCTGCATCGTTGTTGGTGGCAGCGAATTCCAACTTTAGAGCATAGTGTAGCTTATTTCTCCTGGGAGTGATTATTACCACACCTGCCCCCGAGCCTTGTTCGTTTGACGCTCCATCCAAAAAGAGATTCCACTTGATGTCTTTCGCTATTTCCGATTGCTCCTTACCTTCGTTGGTAGTGAATTCGGCGATGAAATCGGCCATGGCTTGTCCCTTGATGGCAGTGCGAGGATGGTAGGTGATATCATATTGACTTAGTTCAATGCACCATTTAAGTAGTCGCCCAAAAGTGTTGGGACGATGGAGTACCTGCCTTAACGGTTGATCGGTCAGAACTTTGATGGAATGAGATTGGAAATAGTGACGCAGTTTCCGTGATGTGATTAGTAAACAGTATGCTAGTTTCTCCAGTTTAGGATATCTGGCTTCCGCCCCTGTAAACCTCTTGCTTAAAAAGTATACTGGTCGCTGCGTGCGTTTGTCTTCTCTCAACAAGGCGGCGCTTAGAGCATGAGATGACACGGCAAGGTATAGGTATAGCTCTTCGCCTTTGTTCGGAGTTGAGAGTACTGGTGGTCTCTGGAGGTGTTCGATTAAGTTAAGGAAAGCTGTTAGGCATTCATCAGTCCATTCGAACTTTCCTTTGTCTTTCTTTAGAGCCTCGAAGAAGGGGATGCATTTGTCAGTTGCTTTAGAGATGAATCTGCTCAGGGTGGCCACCTTCCCATTTAGGCTTTGCATTTCTTTCCGGGTAGAAGGTATCCTGATATCTTTCAGAGCTCGGACTTGTTCAGGGTTTGCTTCAATTCCTCTGGCATGGACGATGAATCCCAGGAACTTTCCTGATGATTCTTCGAAGGAGCACTTTAGAGGATTCAGCTTCATTCCATATTGGCGAAGTACTTGAAACATCTCGCCCAGGTGGCTTACGTGATCGTCGGCTTTACTTGACTTTACCAGCATGTCGTCCACATAAACTTCCATAGTTTGTCTTATTAGCCCCGCAAACATCTTGTTGACGAGGCGCTGATAGGTGGCTCCTGCGTTTTTAAGTCCAAAAGGCATTACTTTGTAGCAATGCAATCCCCGGTCAGTGATGAAACTAGTGTGGTCTTGGTCGGGAGTATGCATAGGAATTTGGTTATATCCTGAGTATGCGTCCATAAAAGATAAGAGTTCGTGCCCGGCTGTGCTGTCCACAAGCTGATCTATTCGGGGAAGTGGGAAGCAATCCTTCGGGCAGGCGTCATTTAAGTTGGAGAAGTCAATGCATGTTCACCACTTCCCATTAGCCTTCTTTACTAGTACCGGGTTAGCGATCCACTCTGGGTAGATGACTTCTCGTATGAAGTCATTGGCAAGTAGGTTCTTTACTTCTTCGTCGAGGGCCGCTGATCGTTCTGCCCCCATACTTCTCTTTTTCTGTTTTACTGGCGCCTTGGTAGGATCGATGTTTAGTGCGTGGCATGCTATGTCTAGGGAGACTCCAGTCATATCGGCGTGCATCCATGCAAATACATCCAAGTTGTGGCGGAGAAAATCAATGAGTTGTTCCTTCAATTCTGCTTTTAGTTGGGACCCGACTTTCAATAGTCTACTCGTGTCGTGTCTGTCCACAGATACAAATTCCATAGCCTCTGCAGGCTCGGCGGTAGCCTCCTCCTCTTTTTCCCTGGGGTCTAATTCATTGAAAGGGTCACTGGTATATCGAAGAGGAGAGGCTTTCTTTAGTTGCTATGCTTCCAAACTTTTTGTGCAGAGGGCAATCTTTGCACTCTTCCCTTTATCCTTCCTGTGGTTATTGTGAAGTTCAGTTACATAGCAATCTCGAGCAATGTCCTCGTCTCCCTCTACTTCCCCTATTCCATTGTCCGTTGGAAATTTCATCTTCAGGCACCATGGGGCCAGGAAAATTTGGAAGTCAGACAAGGCTGGTCTTCCTAAGAAGGCGTTGTAGGCCGAGTGGTTTTCTATCAGCACAAATGTTTGTTTCCGCACAACGGAGCGGGGATGACTTCCAATTTCAACAAAGAGGTCCAGTCGCCCGAGGGGCATCTTCGCATTTCCTATGAAACCGTGTAGTGGTTTATTGCAGGGAAGAATATCCTTTAATGACAGCTTCATTTTGTCAAAGGCATGCTTGAATAGGATATTCACTGAGCTTCCAGTGTCTACTAGAATTCGGAAAACTTCGGCTGGACCGAGCCGGGCAGAGATAACCATGGGATCCGTGTGAGGGTACTGCCTTCCCTCCAGGTCACGCCTACTGAATGTGATGTCACCATTCTCTATCCGCTTCGGGTGGCATTCTTCTATAATAGAATTGACGCATTCTTCATTGTTTCTAAGCGACTTTCCATACCTTTCCATCTCTGTCCAGCTTCCGTCGGCGATGTGTGGCCCTCCCGAGATGGTATGGACCACTATCTTCTCTTGACTGGAGCCGCTGGTGTTGCGATTTCCTCTGCCTATTTCTAGGGAGGGTAGCCTTGGGTTCTCATTGGCAAGAGCTGGAGTCCTTTTCTGACCTTTTACATAGCGTTCCAGTCTCTTCCTTCTGATGTGTTCTTCAATCAAGTCCCGGAGATGATGGCATTCATTGGTATCATGCCCATGAGATTCGTGGAAGCGGCAGAACTTTCCAGATTTAAGTGTGTTATCTGATTCCTTGTATGGTGGGCGTTTGTATCTAACTTCGTCTTGGGTGGCAAGGAAGATGTTTTTGATGGTTTCATTCAAAGGAGTGTAAGTGTCGAATCTCGGTCCTGGCCGATATAGGCGCTTTTCTCCCTTCTTGCCCCCAGCATTGTCTCTAGAGTCATTTCTTCGAACGTCCTTTGCTACAGCGGGCGTGTTGCCGTGAGCTGCCTTATTTTGTTGCCCTGACTGCCCCTCAGTGGCAGCGTCTTCAAGTCTCATATATTTCCCAGCCTCATGGAAGAAATCGGGTAAAGTAGCTGGTTTTTCTTTTGTCAATCTTCTAGCAAATTTAGTATTCGGATGCACACCACTACAGAGGGCCATTAAGATAAGCTTCTCATCGGCATCTTGGACTGCGGCCGCTGCGGCATTGAATCGGGTTAGATATTGCTGCACTTTTTCTCCAGGTTTCTGTTTGATACTGAATAAGGAATAAGCGTCCTTGGGTTGCTCCACATGAATGCGGAACTGGCTGATGAACTTTTCTTTCAACATCTCCCATGAGCTGAAGGATCCTTGGGGTAGATGGCAGAACCAGGAGGTAGCTAGATCTGCTAAGAATAGTGGAAAGCATTTGCACAGTACTCCCTCTGTTGCTCCGCTCATGAGCATATGCTGTGTGTATCTCTGTAAGTGTACAACGGGGTAAGAGGTTCCTTTGTAAGGTTCCATTGTTGGCATTTTCCATTCTCGGGGGGTGATGGCAATCTCGATATTGCGGGCGAAAGGGCTGGTTACCCTAGTGCCTATCCCTCGATCTCTTTGATCCCGTTGGACGCACTCTCTGAACAAGCGTGCCATCCTTTCATCAGAATTTGGAGCAAATAGAAATGAGTTCGGTTCTTCTATGTGGGATTGATTCCGTCCAGATGACCTGTAGGGATGGTATCGTCTATCATTCCTAATATTTTCTAGTGGCCGTCTTTGGTCTTCTGGGAGCATGCTAGGGTCAACCACAGCTGGCCCTTGCCTTGATCTTCCCCTGCTGGGTTCTGATCTAAGCACTTCCTCGGGTCCAACTTCGGGCTGAACTCTAGCTCGGCCCCGTTCATTGGCGTTTCCGTGGTTAGGCAGCATGACAGGCTCAGCTACGGTTGACCTTCGCATGGTACCTCCCCCGTTGGGTTCGGTTCTAAGCGTTTCCTCGGGTCGGCGTTCGGACTGAGTTCGGTCTCGGCTCCTACCATGGCCGCTTCTGTCGTTAGCTTCTTCGAAGAAGGAAGATCTTTGTTGCCTCCGAGATCCTCCAAACTGGGACTCACCCCATGATTCAGTGTTGCGGTTGGACTCTTCAGCATCCCTTAAGCGTGACATGAGTTGGTGCACCAAGGCTTCCTGTTGGGATGTGAAGCGGTTAGTCACTTCAGCCACAACCCTGTCTAGATCTGCCCTAGTAATTGCTGCCGGCTGTCCCGTGGCAGGGGTTGTCGGATTTGCCTGACCTCCATTTGGTACTGCTGTTGGAATGGGATGATTTACTTGATCTGTGACCACTGGTTCTGGAATACTGCTGGTTGCGATGTTTTTTCCTTTGTTAACATCTTTCTTCTGCTTGGGAGGCATGTCTTCTAAGCAATGAGCGATGCTGTTAGGAAGAAAGTTAAGTAGGAGAAGCTGAAGTCCTGAGTTCAGCCGTTCTCAGTGAAAGCACAAAAAATGTTTGCACAAAAAATGGGCAAACACCTCCAAGTCGTATGATTTAGTCGATTTTCTGTTGTTCTTAGTGATTTGGATACTTTATGAAAATATGTAAAAAGCAGGGACTAAACTATAAAAGACACACAGGTTTATAGTGGTTTGGCCAGAACGTGCCTACGTCCACTTTATATTTTATTCTCCTTTATTGTTCAGATTACAAGTACAAAGCTTTGATTATGAGTGTATGAAAGTTGTTCGAAAGTTCTGTTCGTTCTTGAGCTCTCCAACTTGTCCCCCATTGTTGTACCCTTGCCCCTCTATTTATAGAGTGAGGTTGGGAGTAGGGGTCTTGGATGTATGTAGCTGCTGGCGGGCCTGGGCTGATGCAATCAGGCCTGGCAATGTTGGTTCGGCAACGCCTTGATCCGGTGGTGTCTTGATCAACGCCTTCTCCATCTTGGTTCGGCTACGCCCTGGTCCGGTGGGTTGGTTCGGCTAGGCCCTAGAAGTGGGTTGGTTCGGCAATGCCTTGGGAGTGGGTTGGTTCGGCGATGCCTTGGGAGTGGGTTGGTTCGGCAATGCCTTGGGAGTGGGTTGGTTCGGCGATGCCCTGGGAGTGGGTTGGTTCGGCAACGCCTTTGTTGTTTCGATTCGGCGGTATCGGTCCGGTGGCCCTGGTTTGGTGGAAACACCCCCAACAGGATGAGAAGTCCTTATGTTTTTCATCGGATTTCCCCGCCATTATACTCGAACCGATCTAATTTCTTTGTTACGGTGCTTCCTAGTTCTGTGCTCCACAATGCTTGTGGTGGCACGGGATGTTATTGGCTCTATCTCGGTATCTTCCAATATATCAGGCTCTACCACAGTAGCTATTCCCTAAAGGCGTTTCCTTAAATGTGAAAAATGTCATGGACTCCTGCCAACTTATCCGGTAACTCCATAAGCTTTCCTATTTTTCCCAAAATTAAGAAAGCCCAACAAACCTTGGTGCCAATTTTCGCCGAATTTCCAAATCTCACGACCTATCTAAGGGAGAAAACTTTGATAAACACCATATCCGCTGCTTCTAATTCTATTTCTTTTCATTTTGGCATGTCAAATGCTTAGTGGTAAATTCTGCCACCTTCTTCTTCATCCTTATCCAATAAAAAATTTCTTCATATCCGTATACATCTTATCTCCTTCGGGTGAATGGTCATCCTTGAATGGTGTCTCTCAGTTTGTGCAGTTAAAGCGCTTAGCAGTTTCATAGCGGTGGAGGGGTAAAAGGTTATAGCGGAGATAAAGTGGGGATATAGCAGAAAATAACAAAGGTGTAAAAAGCTTGATATAAAACCAAGTATTTAAAGTTAATTTATTCCCATTTTCGCATCATTTGTGTAGGAAAAAGAAATATTATTTAATCTTATATAACAAAAGCAAAGAATATCATCATTTATGCAGTCCGGATTTGGTGTGCACTATAGATTTCTAACTTATATTGAGCACTTTTACCTTAAAATTAGGTCTTTATCCTAACTTTGTTGATTTGGTTTAAAAGCGAACTAGTTAAATCAATCTTTTTATAATAATTTACTAAAGAGGATGCTAAAAGAGCTTGATTTAGCGGGTGTAGCGGAAAATAGCGGGGCTTAATGCGGACATACTATTCACTAGCGCTATATTGAAAAAGCATAGTGGTCGAAGAGCGCCACGCACCATAGCGAGGATTTTGCGGGGCTTTAGCGAGGCTTTAACTACACAACTCTTAGTAAGCTAAAATTTAATTTTTCCAAAATCCTAAAATTTTTCGGATTGAAGCATTCTTTTATTTCCGCTTACTAACCTAATTTCCTCATTAACTTACATCCTTACCTACAATTTATCACTAGCTAAGTGTCCTTATGAAATTTCCTTATCTACATTGTTCCTCCATATATATGTTTATCTGGTGGTCTAATCCTATCTATAAAATTGGCCCAAAAATAAAATAGGAACATATCTTCCGCCATAACATACGCTTTTCCAATAGCTTAAGGGAGACAACTAGTGATAAAAATCAAAAACTCCAAAAGAAAATTTTGATAAAAGTTGTCATTTATCATTAACTAGTGCTAATGATGTTGGGGCCTAAAACCCCTTACTAAATTAAGATGAACACCCTTAGTATGTTATTCCACTTAATTCTCCATCTTCTATAATCTCCTTCTTGGTTTCTAATAAATGCAGTCCATCCGTTACTTAAGTTAATATATCCACAGTAATTGATCATTAACGTCAAAGTTGGATCATCTCTATTCAATCCTCATTTAAATTCTTTTAAACTTGTTACCGGTTTCAAAATCCATTTATTATGCCGATCCAGTTCCTTCATCATATTAAATTCCTTAATCAGTCCCTATTTAATTCTTTTTAATTCTCTATTAATTACAAATTTATTGCTTCTTAAATCTATAATTAATATCCATAAAACCCACTCCTATAATAACTAATACAAACATCGTTGTAAATTACGCTATTTATATATTTTTGTTGTTTTATACGTTAAGAGCAGTTATACGTGTGTCTATATATTAAATTTCAAACTAGAACATTCCTTTCTACATTTTAATTTATCAAAGTTATCCTTCTAAAAAGGATCACCATTATAATTTTCCATAAATTAACCAAAGTGAGATTTTTGCTTCGTTTGAAATTACAAGGAATTATTTCTTTTTCTTTTATTGAAATAGAGAGTGTAAACTATGGAAAAGAATGTCCATATCTTACACATCTCTTTCCCTCTTTGGTGTATTCCTTATTAATTTAAACAAACCACACTTTTATACATATTTTAGAATTGGAAAATTTATGGAAATTACATGATGACCAATCCGAATAAATCAAAACATAGAAATTTACATTCCAAATCAACTAGGGCAACCTAACTTACAATCCAATTATAAATCTGGAATATCTTTACAACTTTTTCAATGTTCTACAATTAAATATTTGAGACCAATTTCAAATTTCCAAATCAGGTTGTACATAATATTCCTATTTTATTCATATCTTAAGACCGTTACACTGCCTTACCTAGGTTGTGATCCCTATCTACTCTATAAAAAAATTTGGTTTAGTTCTTAACATTCTTAAAACTAAAATTTCACAATTATAAAGTACCTTATCCAAAACCTTTATTTTTAAAAATATAAACTTGGAAACCCTTTTTGCCAATTTTCAAAAATTGCATAGTTCCCAAAATGAGCTATGAAAATTTTCCAACTATTCCTTTTTAAGGACTTTCTACAATAAAGATTTATTTCTTTAATAGTTGGCCTTTTAGTTCAAAATATTAAAAACTGAATTATTAAACCAAACTATTATGAAATCAAAAATTCAAAAATTTCTTAATTCCATAAAGGAGCAAAATAATTTCCCTTCTCAAAAACCTTCTTCGACATACAAAACAAATTTCAATAAATATTTTCATACAAATAAAATTATTACATTAAATTTGAAATCAGGACTTACTACTCCATGAAATTATGACTTATACTTATGAAAAGTTTATTGACCCCCATTATTTTTCAAATTTAACCCCTTTTAAACCTATTACAAAGGTAGCATTCCAAAATAATAGATTTCCTTTATTGGTCATTTATTTATTTCAAAGATATTTCTAGTTACAAGACAAGTAGACTTCAAATCATAATCTATTCATATGCATGCCAACTTCCTATTTTCAAGTTATAATCAACATCTATTGCTTTACTACTCAAAATATACTATCCTGTGACTAAATACTTTTTATAACTTTAAACAATGAAAAGTGGAGTAGACAAGGATAACTTCTATCCTATTAATTGTTGAGTCACAGATTCTATGAAGTTTTGATTTCTGACAAAGAAATAAAGGCGATCGACAAAACGAAGACATCATGGCTATAAAGATTCCCAAAAGAGCTCATATGGTACTATAGATTATAGATTGATTATTTGATGTTGTAATAGTATTATACTTGTTAAAATCTATCCTCAAATAATCATGCATCTCAATATAATCGATGTATATACGTTATAATATGCATTGCACATTCATTGTGCAAGTTATCAGTGACCGGTCGACCGGTAAGTTTTTGGGCGGTCGACCGTTCCTATCTAAGTTGCACAATAAACGTGCACACATGCACATAACGTCTATATATTTGAAATCCTGTCTACCGGCCATTTTTGACCTGTCGACCGTTTTTAAACAGAGAGAAACCTTTCCTAAAAGACACTTCTTTCTCCAATGGTTGCATCTCTTACCTTTCATCAATGATCATATCTATTAATGGCTACTCTTCACAAAGAGTTACAACCATTTATTCTCTATATAAACACGTCTAAATCATTGATTCAAGGTAGAGATTCTAACAAGAGATTCAACCAAGAATTCATGCTCTAATTTCTGATCTTACTTTCTAAATATTCTTGCATTCTAAAAGCTCTCAAATATTTAAATTGCTTATTGAATCATTGAAATTATTTCATATCTTTTGATTCAATAAGTAATATACTTCTTTCAATCTTCACAAACATCATTCACATATTTTGAGGATAAGGTTATAGGAAGGGTGTACTACAAGTGACAAATCCGTGTTATCAAGAGCACAAGTTGTCAACAGCAATTGTATTTGTTTTTTTGTTGAAGTCCTCGGTGTTGTAAGAGGCACGAAATCCCGTTCGGCTGTTCGGGTGTTGTAAACCTGTTCCTCCGGGTGAAGCGAGGTAGTTGGTAGTGAAAATCCAGATAGAAGTCTGGGACTGGACGTAGGACGGGAGGTCCGAACCAGTATAAAAATCCCTGGTGTGATTTTTACAGTTTACTGCATTTACTATTCTATATCTGTGAATTGTTATAGTTAGTTTATTACATATTTACTTGTATAGAACATTCTGCATATATTGTCAGTCCATATTATACGATCCATAATTAGTGTGCACAAGCATACACACTTTCATTTGGTATCAGAGCACGGTCATCATATAACCGTAACACCGTTATTTGATATATTCTTGTAATATGGCAAATAACGCAAGCACTAGCACTAACACTTACACGGAAGGTCAATCAACACAAAGACCTCCATTCTTTAATGGTCTCAACTATAGCTATTGGGCAACACATATGTCATTTTTTATGCAATCAAATAGCTATGATGCTTGGAATGCTACCCAAAAAGAAATAGTAAATCCAACAACTGAATATTCAGAATGGACAACGGCTGAGAAAACGACAGCAGCCGTAAATGCAAAGGCAATAAATATGTTGTTTTGTGCATTAGATCAAAATGAATATAACCGTGTTAGTATCTGCACTATTGCATATCAAATTTGGCAAACGCTGAAAACCACTCATGAAGGTACTAACAAGGTTAAACAAGCCAAAATAGCCATGCTGAAGAGTCAGTTTCAAAATTTCAAAATGAAACCAAATGAGACAATCAATGATATGTATTCAAGGTTTCAAACTATTCATCATGCACTTATCGGATTAGGGCAAAAATATTCAGATTTTGATGTTGTTTCAACAGTCCTACATTCTCCGACTAGTGAATGGGAAGGAAAAGTATTAGCAATTGAAGAAGCTAATGACCTTTCCATCATGAAGCCAGATGAATTGATAGGAAATTTAATGTCCTATGAAGCAAATTTGCAGGCTAGAAAAGAACAGAAAGAAGAAAAGAAAAATGTAGCATTTCATGCTGAGAAAGATGAAAATGAATCAGATTCTGAAGATGAAGATTTGGCATTCATTGCAAAAGGATTCAAAAAATTCCTAAAATATCGAAAAGCCAGTCGTTACAACAAAAGGAAACCTGGATCAAATAAACCATCTTCATCCGCTATAGAATGTTTCAACTGCCACAAAAAGGGGCACACGCAGAAGGATTGTCCAGAACAAAAGAAGAAGTCAGAAAATGACAAATTCAAATATAAGAAGGACAAGTCAAAGAAACGAGCCTTCTCAGTAACATGGGATGATTCAGACTCATCTTCATCAGAAAGTGAAAGTGATTCGGAGAATGAACAAGCTAATGTTTGTTTTATGGCAACAGAAGATGAGGTACAAATTCCTACATTTGATGAATTACTTGATATTAATTCTGAATTGATAGTCAAATATAAAGACATAAAACATCAATTAAAAGTAGCCAAAGCAGATTTGAGTAGAGCAGAGTTTGAACGAGATATGTTAAAAGATGAGAAGAAAATATTAGAAGAACTTGAAAAATCTCAAGAATCACCATCTAATATTGACTCTCAACTATCTCTTTTGAGTCAAGAAATAGAAGCTCAAAAAGAGAAAAATAATGCTCTCACCACTGAAAATCATGAGCTTAAGGCAAAAGTCAATATTCTAGACCTAGAAAAAGCTAGTTTACAAACAAAGTTTGATGACATTACTCAAAATGTTTCTAACTTTAACAAAGGTCGAGAAAATTTGACAAAAATCATTGAAAGTTCACAATCTACATCAAATAAACAAGGTTTGGGATATAAGAAACAAGAAATCAAGAAACATCTTGATAATAAAAGAAAAAAGAAAGTACAAAAGACTGAAGTTAAGAAAAATCTTAGTTTATTATATTCCAAACCAAAGCCAGTTGTGAAATTTCAAAAGAAAAATACAAAGACTATCAAAATATGGGTTCCTAAAACAAATAACAATTTGATTAGGAACAAATACATTCAGCAATTCATGAATACTGTGCATTATAATTCTAATTATGTATATAAAGGGGATACCGGACCCGTATGGGTTTGGATTCCTAAGATCTAACTCTTAGGACCCCATAAAAAGTGGGTACCATGGTCTTAATTATTTTTTTGCAGGTCCCACTTAAGAAAAGAGGAGACAACATCTGACTCATCCTAGATTCTGTTTTCTATCTCTATATTTTGGTTTAGTACTTCAAACATCATTCAACACTTGTACTAAATAGTGTCGTTACTTTTATTCGTATGATTTTATGGTGTGTATGATACTTTGGTTTGCTTGGATATGTTATGTTTTGCTATGCATGAATATTCCGGTTGATACATTCCTATATTATTCCATTATCTATTACTCCTTTTTGTCGATGACAAAGGGGGAGAAAGTGCTAACAATTATTTGCAGGAATATATAATATAGACAAAATCTCAGGGGGAGATCACATATTCAGGGGGAGATTCAGAACTTCAGATATATGTTGTCATCAATCAAAAAGGGGGAGAATGTTGAGTCACAGATTCTATGAAGTTTTGATTTCTGACAAAGAAATAAAGGCGATCGACAAAACGAAGACATCATGGCTATAAAGATTCCCAAAAGAGCTCATATGGTACTATAGATTATAGATTGATTATTTGATGTTGTAATAGTATTATACTTGTTAAAATCTATCCTCAAATAATCATGCATCTCAATATAATCGATGTATATACGTTATAATATGCATTGCACATTCATTGTGCAAGTTATCAGTGACCGGTCGACCGGTAAGTTTTTGGGCGGTCGACCGTTCCTGTCTAAGTTGCACAATAAACGTGCACACATGCACATAACGTCTATATATTTGAAATCCTGTCTACCGGCCATTTTTGACCTGTCGACCGTTTTTAAACAGAGAGCAACCTTTCCTAAAAGACACTTCTTTCTCCAATGGTTGCATCTCTTACCTTTCATCAATGATCATATCTATTAATGGCTACTCTTCACAAAGAGTTACAACCATTTATTCTCTATATAAACACGTCTAAATCATTGATTCAAGGTAGAGATTCTAACAAGAGATTCAACCAAGAATTCATGCTCTAATTTCTGATCTTACTTTCTAAATATTCTTGCATTCTAAAAGCTCTCAAATATTTAAATTGCTTATTGAATCATTGAAATTATTTCATATCTTTTGATTCAATAAGTAATATACTTCCTTCAATCTTCACAAACATCATTCACATATTTTGAGGATAAGGTTATAGGAAGGGTGTACTACAAGTGACAAATCCGTGTTATCAAGAGCACAAGTTGTCAACAGCAATTGTATTTGTTTTTTTGTTGAAGTCCTCGGTGTTGTAAGAGGCACGAAATCCCGTTCGGCTGTTCGGGTGTTGTAAACCTGTTCCTCCGGGTGAAGCGAGGTAGTTGGTAGTGAAAATCCAGATAGAAGTCTGGGACTGGACGTAGGACGGGAGGTCCGAACCAGTATAAAAATCCCTGGTGTGATTTTTACAGTTTACTGCATTTACTATTCTATATCTGTGAATTGTTATAGTTAGTTTATTAAATATTTACTTGTATAGAACATTCTGCATATATTGTCAGTCCATATTATACGATCCATAATTAGTGTGCACAAGCATACACACTTTCATTTGGTATCAGAGCACGGTCATCATATAACCGTAACACCGTTATTTGATATATTCTTGTAATATGGCAAATAACGCAAGCACTAGCACTAACACTTACATGGAAGGTCAATCAACACAAAGACCTCCATTCTTTAATGGTCTCAACTATAGCTATTGGGTAACACATATGTCATTTTTTATGCAATCAAATAGCTATGATGCTTGGAATGCTACCCAAAAAGAAATAGTAAATCCAACAACTGAATATTCAGAATGGACAACGGCTGAGAAAACGGCAGCAGCCGTAAATGCAAAGGCAATAAATATGTTGTTTTGTGCATTAGATCAAAATGAATATAACCGTGTTAGTATCTGCACTATTGCATATCAAATTTGGCAAACGCTGAAAACCACTCATGAAGGTACTAACAAGGTTAAACAAGCCAAAATAGCCATGCTGAAGAGTCAGTTTCAAAATTTCAAAATGAAACCAAATGAGACAATCAATGATATGTATTCAAGGTTTCAAACTATTCATCATGCACTTATCGGATTAGGGCAAAAATATTCAGATTTTGATGTTGTTTCAACAGTCCTACATTCTCCGACTAGTGAATGAGAAGGAAAAGTATTAACAATTGAAGAAGCTAATGACCTTTCCATCATGAAGCCAGATGAATTGATAGGAAATTTAATGTCCTATGAAGCAAATTTGCAGGCTAGAAAAGAACAGAAAGAAGAAAAGAAAAATGTAGCATTTCATGCTGAGAAAGATGAAAATGAATCAGATTCTGAAGATGAAGATTTGGCATTCATTGCAAAAGGATTCAAAAAATTCCTAAAATATCGAAAAGCCAGTCGTTACAACAAAAGGAAACCTGGATCAAATAAACCATCTTCATCCGCTATAGAATGTTTCAACTGCCACAAAAAGGGGCACATGCAGAAGGATTGTCCAGAACAAAAGAAGAAGTCAGAAAATGACAAATTCAAATATAAGAAGGACAAGTCAAAGAAACGAGCCTTCTCAGTAACATGGGATGATTCAGACTCATCTTCATCAGAAAGTGAAAGTGATTCGGAGAATGAACAAGCTAATGTTTGTTTTATGGAAACAGAAGATGAGGTACAAATTCCTACATTTGATGAATTACTTGATATTAATTCTGAATTGATAGTCAAATATAAAGACATAAAACGTCAATTAAAAGTAGCCAAAGCAGATTTGAGTAGAGCAGAGTTTGAACGAGATATGTTAAAAGATGAGAAGAAAATATTAGAAGAAGAACTTGAAAAATCTCAAGAATCACCATCTAATATTGACTCTCAACTATCTCTTTTGAGTCAAGAAATAGAAGCTCAAAAAGAGAAAAATAATGCTCTCACCACTGAAAATCATGAGCTTAAGGCAAAAGTCAATATTCTAGACCTAGAAAAAGCTAGTTTACAAACAAAGTTTGATGACATTACTCAAAATGTTTCTAACTTTAACAAAGGTCGAGAAAATTTGACAAAAATCATTGAAAGTTCACAATCTACATCAAATAAACAAGGTTTGGGATATAAGAAACAAGAAATCAAGAAACATCTTGATAATAAAAGAAAAAAGAAAGTACAAAAGACTGAAGTTAAGAAAAATCTTAGTTTATTATATTCCAAACCAAAGCCAGTTGTGAAATTTCAAAAGAAAAATACAAAGACTATCAAAATATGGGTTCCTAAAACAAATAACAATTTGATTAGGAACAAATACATTCAGCAATTCATGAATACTGTGCATTATAATTCTAATTATGTATATAAAGGGGATACCGGACCCGTATGGGTTTGGATTCCTAAGATCTAACTCTTAGGACCCCATAAAAAGTGGGTACCATGGTCTTAATTATTTTTTTGCAGGTCCCACTTAAGAAAAGAGGAGACAACATCTGACTCATCCTAGATTCTGTTTTCTATCTCTATATTTTGGTTTAGTACTTCAAACATCATTCAACACTTGTACTAAATAGTGTCGTTACTTTTATTCGTATGATTTTATGGTGTGTATGATACTTTGGTTTGCTTGGATATGTTATGTTTTGCTATGCATGAATATTCCAGTTGATACATTCCTATATTATTCCATTATCTATTACTCCTTTTTGTCGATGACAAAGGGGGAGAAAGTGCTAACAATTATTTGCAGGAATATATAATATAGACAAAATCTCAGGGGGAGATCACATATTCAGGGGGAGATTCAGAACTTCAGATATATGTTGTCATCAATCAAAAAGGGGGAGAATGTTGAGTCACAGATTCTATGAAGTTTTGATTTCTGACAAAGAAATAAAGGCGATCGACAAAACGAAGACATCATGGCTACAAAGATTCCTAAAAGAGCTCATATGGTACTATAGATTATAGATTGATTATTTGATGTTGTAATAGTATTATACTTGTTAAAATCTATCCTCAAATAATCATGCATCTCAATATAATCGATGTATATACGTTATAATATGCATTGCACATTCATTGTGCAAGTTATCAGTGACCGGTCGACCGGTAAGTTTTTGGGCGGTCGACCGTTCCTGTCTAAGTTGCACAATAAACGTGCACACATGCACATAACGTCTATATATTTGAAATCCTGTCTACCGGCCATTTTTGACCTGTCGACCGTTTTTAAACAGAGAGCAACCTTTCCTAAAAGACACTTCTTTCTCCAATGGTTGCATCTCTTACCTTTCATCAATGATCATATCTATTAATGGCTACTCTTCACAAAGAGTTACAACCATTTATTCTCTATATAAACACGTCTAAATCATTGATTCAAGGTAGAGATTCTAACAAGAGATTCAACCAAGAATTCATGCTCTAATTTCTGATCTTACTTTCTAAATATTCTTGCATTCTAAAAGCTCTCAAATATTTAAATTGCTTATTGAATCATTGAAATTATTTCATATCTTTTGATTCAATAAGTAATATACTTCCTTCAATCTTCACAAACATCATTCACATATTTTGAGGATAAGGTTATAGGAAGGGTGTACTACAAGTGACAAATCCGTGTTATCAAGAGCACAAGTTGTCAACAGCAATTGTATTTGTTTTTTTGTTGAAGTCCTCGGTGTTGTAAGAGGCACGAAATCCCGTTCGGCTGTTCGGGTGTTGTAAACCTGTTCCTCCGGGTGAAGCGAGGTAGTTGGTAGTGAAAATCCAGATAGAAGTCTGGGACTGGACGTAGGACGGGAGGTCCGAACCAGTATAAAAATCCCTGGTGTGATTTTTACAGTTTACTGCATTTACTATTCTATATCTGTGAATTGTTATAGTTAGTTTATTAAATATTTACTTGTATAGAACATTCTGCATATATTGTCAGTCCATATTATACGATCCATAATTAGTGTGCACAAGCATACACACTTTCATTTGGTATCAGAGCACGGTCATCATATAACCGTAACACCGTTATTTGATATATTCTTGTAATATGGCAAATAACGCAAGCACTAGCACTAACACTTACACGGAAGGTCAATCAACACAAAGACCTCCATTCTTTAATGGTCTCAACTATAGCTATTGGGCAACACATATGTCATTTTTTATGCAATCAAATAGCTATGATGCTTGGAATGCTACCCAAAAAGAAATAGTAAATCCAACAACTGAATATTCAGAATGGACAACGGCTGAGAAAATGGCAGCAGCCGTAAATGCAAAGGCAATAAATATGTTATTTTGTGCATTAGATCAAAATGAATATAACTGTGTTAGTATCTGCACTATTGCATATCAAATTTGGCAAACGCTGAAAACCACTCATGAAGGTACTAACAAGGTTAAACAAGCCAAAATAGCCATGCTGAAGAGTCAGTTTCAAAATTTCAAAATGAAACCAAATGAGACAATCAATGATATGTATTCAAGGTTTCAAACTATTCATCATGCACTTATCGGATTAGGGCAAAAATATTCAGATTTTGATGTTGTTTCAACAGTCCTACATTCTCTGACTAGTGAATGGGAAGGAAAAGTATTAGCAATTGAAGAAGCTAATGACCTTTCCATCATGAAGCCAGATGAATTGATAGGAAATTTAATGTCCTATGAAGCAAATTTGCAGGCTAGAAAAGAACAGAAAGAAGAAAAGAAAAATGTAGCATTTCATGCTGAGAAAGATGAAAATGAATCAGATTCTGAAGATGAAGATTTGGCATTCATTGCAAAAGGATTCAAAAACATTTCAAGGAATTTTCCCAAAATCTTTTATCAAATTTTTTTCCATGGGGTTGAATTTAGAAATTGACTTTAATTATCCTTCCTATTGAACTTTCCTTCTTCCCTACTCGATCTTCATAAAAATCCAATTATCTCCTTGTGGTGATTAATGTACACCTTCTTGTGGGAACTTGCTCCACTCCTTCTTCACATCTTGCTCTATTCCTTACTTTCAGTTGTTTACAACACATCGATTCTTATCTCCCATCTATTTTTAATGTATTGGACTAGGCCCACTAACCTTTGTCTGTATGACTAAAGCTATATAATTAACCCTAACGACAATTAAACTTCCTTATAATATTTTATTACTATCAGATGTTTGTTTGCTATTTATATAAATGTCAATTGTCTGTAATAAATGATTATTATTCCAACGGACAATTTTTAAAGATGTTTATTTATTCATTTAAATTTTACCTATTATGCCTTCTTTATCTCTCCATAATTACCTAAATAATCCCTTTAATTGATCTATTTATATCATTATTAAATTCTTGTAACTCCCTATTTATTGCACATTTATTACCTTATTAACTTTGGAGTTACAATCTTTCCCTCTACATTTCCTAACATAGTATTATATGCTGAAGTAAATATTTGCCTAGTGTTTTTGTGTACGTTTTTATATATAGTAGGATTTTTGAAAAATACTTTCAGAAATAACAAATACGCCACTCATACATATATTTATCCCCATTGATTGGGCAACCTAAGCTCTGATACCAAACGCAACAACCCGCTTTGAGATAAGCCTAAATTCCGACCCAGAAAAGGCCCATCAAAACTTAGAACCATCTCTAAGCTGGCTGTTGGTAGGTAAAAAGAACAATATAGAGCTATCTATTCACACATTCAAAATCTCACAACAGAAGGATAAAATATAATAATAACAACAGTACTCATTTTATTCAAATTGTTATTTAAAAAACACAACAAAATATCCATAATGTCGAATCCAAACAATAACCGTACATATCTGCAATATTCCAAAATTACAACATTGTTTTAATTTCATGGGTACATCAAAAACAATAGAAATAACAAGTAAACATATAGTCTACTGCCACAAGTGTAATCAACGTCACCGCCTTCAGCATCGCCCTTCCTAACCTGTGTTGTAATGAGGAGGGAGTCAGAACAATTTGTGAATAAAAATCTCGAGCCTTGCTATATTAGTACTTGAGCAGTATAATTCAAACATGAATATGTCGTACGTTTCTACCTACAACACAAGTCTTTTCAAATGCAAGCCCAAAGGCTCTTCTTAAACTTAAATAAAAGGCTTTCCAAATATGAGCCGATAGCTAACTTGCTATCAACCCAATAACCCACATCTATCGCTCATAATGTCTTATCAATGTAAGAGATAGTACTCGAGTCACTTAATACCTTTTAATGGGAATGAGGCAGACTCCGATCATTTAATACCTTATTTAAGGAAGGTCCACGTCATTTACCATATATAATCCCATGGCGGACTCCTTACTAGTAACTATCTAGCTGATATTGCACGTAATCTCTTCAGCCACTTAATACTTCCTATTAAAGCGGACCCTTTCCCGAGATATTCTCTACCATGCCAAACCCATAACCCTGACCATTTACTATTTCCTACATAGAGAAGAGGCAGGCCTCACACAACCACTTAATACCTTCAATCTCTAGAGTAGGTCCTTTGTATTATGACTCATATCCCACGATGATGTCTCATGTTAGCCCGACTATTCATGGGTACTGGTAGCCAGATTAACTAGGCAGATTTACCCTACAGAATTTGGGACTAGCCTCGCATCATCTTAGTTACTTATTATAGGTGATTCTCACATCAGCCGTAAAGTTACACTGCTAGTAGCCAGATTAACTGGGTAGACTTCCATGTTCTTTTGAATGACCTCACATCCTTATAACTTAGTCATAATCTATATCACACTCAACATATCTTATCACATGCCTCATCGCTTCCATAATCAAGGCCTTATAAGAAATCTTTCTTATTTTGCCTTTAATATTAATTACCTTCCTAAGGAGGATTTAATAGAATTAATAACCCATTTAACTACACAATTATACATTATAATTATACATTAATTACGCTAATATATGTATATAAAAACACGCCTAGTAATTTCTAAGTGTGCGGAATATAAGCCTTAAACTAACATTTAAATGTCAACTCTTTAAACAATTATACAAGTCTCATTCCATATTATCAATAATACTAAAATTCTAATATGCATATCCAAAGATTTCCATCAATAGACTTATATACAATAAAAATTTAAACTCAACTTATTGCATAAAAATAATAGAATATATTGATAATAGAAACTTATAATACCAATTTTACGCTCTATTCAACTCCATTTTTACATAAAAATAAACAAAGGAATTTCTATTTAATTCATTGGAATAAGCGGTGAAAACTACGAATAAATTCATACCTTACACACTATTCCTTAATCAAAACTCTTTAATCAAATTCAAAGAAAAAGAATAAGGAGTGGAATAGAAGGTAAAATTATCAAAACTGCAAATCTACACAAGTTTCATTATTTTGACATAAACAATTGAGATTCCAACCTAGAATTGATATTTCGCATTGAAGGAATTTTAGGCGTTTATAATATGATGTTTTCACAAACCAAAACTCCCCAAGTCCTATTTAAACCCAAACTATACTAATCAAATACTAAAATAGAAAAGCTAAGATTTCCACTCACTGTATATTCTTAGCTTTGCCTCCTTTGATTTGACACGTCTTTGACAATCTCTTATCAGATCTCTTCTTTTTAATACATATATACATCAAGGGATTTATATATATATTTTATTCAAAAAACTAAAGGTTTGGAGGAGAAGAAGCTGAGAAAATAAATAGTAAACAAAGATAGATCTATAGGATTTCTTATCTGAAACCCTAATGGAGTTTTCTGAATCTTTGAATAGACTAACTGACAAAGCTTTGATAAGTTCCTAAAATATTATGTGAATAAAAGTGAGGGGTCTAGGGACTTATTTATAGTGGTGAGAAAGTAGCAGATCTGTTGGATTTAAATAATTAAATCCAGAACGTTCAAAATGCCAAAACCATAGCCGCTACTGTCAATAAGCGGTCAATCGCCCCTCTACCACCAGTCGACCGTTATAGGTCGACCGGTCATGGTTAAGGGGTCGACCAGCCTATTTATTTTGGGAACATTAATTTTCAACCGTTGTTTAAATTATTATATTACTTAATTAATATTTAACGTTAACATTGATTTTAACGTTTACTTAAACCCCAAATCTAATTAGTGTTAACTTTCGAATTTCAAATTTAAGAATTATTTAATTATTTGAATTTGAATTCTATTTAGATTATTTTGAATTCAAAAACTTCAAATGTCCATAAATTTTCCATTTGAGCTCCATTTTAAAGATATTATATATGGAAATTGATCGGAATTTTTCCATGAATGCAACGACATAATTTTCAGTGTCAAATTCCAACTTTTGCATAATTTCCAATTTTACTCCTGTCTTAATTAATTTAATTTATCCAGTTTACTTATGGTTGATTTTACGGGGTGTTATAGTCTTCCTCTATAATGACTCAATTCTGTCAAGGGATTACGGTCTAGAGTTTGTGGCACTCTTATTGAAGTTACCTTCCATTTTAGCCTAGAGTATACTTGGGAGATTTATCTACATTCATTGGTTTTATGACCACCAATCTCATGAAATGTGTGAGATTTATTGATTCCTATCTTTATGGTTGTTGACTCTTTGATCCTTGATTTACCGCAACCCTTGGCTTCTCTAGTAGGGAGATAGATTTCTTATAGAGTTTTCTTAAGCAGTGAACATGGAAACTTGACTTATCTTCTGAAGTGTTTCCTTTATCCAGTCCTATTATCCATCTTTCACATGCCTCCGTCCTAAGGCTTTTCGTCTTCAACCTAGTTGACATTTGTTAGTCTTGCCTCGATATCAGAATCTTTCAAGCGCATAAACTTGTCGGCTCAATAGTTAAAGTCTTCCAAGTTAGTAGTTGGATTTTTCTTTAGTTTTCTATAAAGCTCCGTTTTCCTATTAATTCCTGAAACAACAACTACAAGGACATTCCATTCATTAAGTTTTCGCATAGCGGCTGCTATAGCGCTGAACCATGCAAGATTGTTTTGTATGTTTTCTCCATCCTTTTGCCTCCTTCGTACCTCCAACTGCTTCCATATGTTGAATGTAGCGCCTCAAATGTTTTTAAAGGTTGGTTTTTCCATCGTATTACTCTATGACTAGTGTCTTAAAATTTGAGGGCTGGCTGCATATCTGATGTTCGGAGTGAACTTACTATGATTCATCTAGCCAAGCTCCGGTCTCCTGCTCTACTTTCCTAACAATCGATGCATTAGCCTAGGGTCTCGCCCCTCCCCTATTATAGTGCTTCCTTAGGTTGCTTGATGGGCCACGTTGTCTCCATGCTATGGATCAACCACCTACGCACTAATCAGTATGAACTCAGGCGATCCTATTTCGACATCTAAGTGTGTGGTTCCAACATTTGCATTGACTTCTGGTGAGACATCCTCTCTTGGTCTGGCATGGGCTATGGCATTGGTTTAGTACTAATTAGTTCTACATCGGTCTGCTTTGGTTCGAGCCGTTGCCGATTTAGTTTATGGAAGTCCAGATCCATGGCTCTTTTTTGCCTTACTTGCTCCTTTGCGTCCATTCTTGTTAAGTAGCAAATAGAATTCCATACTTGGTCTCTCTTGACCTGCATTGGTGCTGCTTGCTCCACGAGTCTAAGGAATGCTCCATTTTTTCCATCATCATTTGTAGTCACTGCTAAACTCTTCTCTAATAGCTATACCAAGCTATCTTTCTGATGCATCACATCCCAACCTCATATACTTTGCTGCCTCATAGATGAACTCCACCAATGTGGCTGGTTTTCCATTGTTGATCTCTTAGCAAACTTTATTCTAGGGTGCACTCCACTATACAAGGTCATCAAGGAAAACCATTCATTCGTGGTTTGAATTCCAGCTGCTGCGATATTAAATCGAGATAAGTACTACCATAATGACTCATCTTCCCTTTGCTCCTTATTAGATAATGAGTACCCATATTTTTTTATACCTAGAATCGACTAATAAACTTCTCCTTCAACGTTGCATAGGTGTGAATTTATCCCGGGGAAGATGACAAAACCACAAGGTGGCTAAGTCTATTAAGAATAGAGGAAAGCATTTGAACCAAACTTCCTCTATAGCTTCACTCGTCAGCATGCGCTAGGTATACCATTATTAATGTAGCATGGGGTCAGTTGGTCCTTTATATGGCTCCATAGCAGGCATCCTAAAATCTATGAGGTTTCTGGTAGTTCTATCCCTAGGGAGAAGGTACTGCTAAACCTAACTCCAATTCCCCACCCTACTTGTTCTCATCAAGCACATTATCCAATGATTCGATCTATCCTATCCTCCAATCCAGGTGATTGGCAATGATAGCTCGTCCTCTCCCTTCGAGGGGAATAATTTCCTTCATCCTACATATGATAACTTAATCTTTGATTTCAAGCATGGTTATGGCTCCTACATCGATCCCAACAATCATTTTATCCTCCATTGGCCACAATTTCAATAAGGGAAAGAGAAGCATTTGCTACTGCTATCCCTAGTTTGGCATCGTCCCTGTTTGGTTTGGCACTGAACCGCTTCCCTGTCTAACTCCAAGTTAAACTCTTGCTTTTTCATCTCTCTAGCATTCCTTCTTCTAACCCTTTGACTTTCTTGATAGGATTCCTTTTTAGAGTGCGGCCCACTTTTCCTTCTAGATCTCCTAGGCTAGGGTCGCTCTTGTGCTTCAATGTTGTGACCAATAGTTTGCAACTGCCCTGAGCGTGTCATAAGTTATTCTACCATTGCTTGTTGTTGGGCAACGAAACGTTCATTTTAGCTTGGCCACAACTCTATCCAAGTTGCCTCTAGTAATAACCATTAAGACCTCAGATATTTATTTTGATGAAATATAACCATATAAATATAGATACCGATGTTTTGTCAAGTTCTATAGTATATATTGCAAAATATTACACATGTACAAAATGATTAAACTTGAAGACTGATCAGTATAAAGACTAAGAATGAAGATTTAGAGATGATGATCAAGACTTATGAGCTTAGGGACAAAAGACTTGAAGAGCTCAAGTCTTTAGTATGAGTATTAGAACAAATTGTTAAAGCCCCTAATAGCAGATTCTAATTTTTATTACAAATTTCCGATCTTTGATATTTTAGTCAAAATAAATTATTTTAAATTAAAAGTATATTTTAACAAATATTTTATAAAAAAATTTATGTGTTCAAAGTATTTAAAAATTTTGTTAAAATTATTTTACAAAAATATAGAAGTTTGAAAACAATTTAAAAGAAAAATCATATTTCAAAATTAACAAGGGTATGTCAACATAGCCCTCCTAGATATGTCGACATAGTGACGTTGGTTGCTTTCTTAATTTTTGAAAAGAAGTTCCTTTTGAACGCACCTCTTCATAAATGGATACTTCTTTTCATTCATTACATAAAGAGGAGTGCAAATGAATTTTACAGCTAATTTTCTTACTTTCTTCTTTCTCCTTATTCTCTTGAAATATTCCATGAAAAATACTTTCTATATTCTTCAAAATCCAAATAGAATCAATCCATACTCTACTAGATTTTTTCTCTGTAAACTTTTTACAATTTTGGAAGTTATTTCTCTACAAACTCAAAGATCAAACTGCTATCAGAACGGCTATAGGATATATTATATCCCAAGTAAACCGTTTGTATTTGGAAATCAACAACTATACTCTTATTTGTTTGGGTGTACTTGTTGCCCGTTCAAATCAAGTAGATATGCCTGTTGCTAGTTCAAATCAAGTGGGTGATCTTGTTGCCCAATAAATCAAGGGAGTTTGCCCCAGACTGGTAAGACAGAAGGGTGTGTCTCGTAGCCTTGAAATCAAGATTGTATTCTGGTTTACTTGCTACCTAGTTAAAGTAAGCGATTGAAAAGAAACATATACAATATTGTATGGAACTGGATGTAGGATTGGTTAATCTGAACCAATATAAAAATTCTTGGTGTCATCTCTCTTACTTTATTTTTATTATTTCTTTTATACTTATTTGTGATTGCAACGGTGACTGCTTGATTAGTATAAATTTGTGTTGATAATCTGTAATTTGATTTAAAACTTGAAACAAAGTTAAAAAATTCATAAAAGTTATAAAACACTAGTCCCCCTCTCTAGTGTTAAAATAGCCTTAAGATCAATTACACTGTAATCCACATTTGGTATCAGAGCATTTAGTTTTCAAAAGATTCGTAATTTGATTTTTGAAAAGTACAAATAGCTAGTAATATTGTTAGTACACTTATTCACACTTTTGTAAAAGGACAATCAACTGCTAGACCCTCACTATTTAATGATAGTAGTTACACTTATTGGTCATATTGGATGAAGATCTATTTACAGTCTGATTGTTTAGATATTTGGAGTATTACACAAAATGAGTACATTGAAGCTCAAACTGAATACTCCACATGGACACCACACAAAAGACGCAAGCACTTAATAATTCTAAGGTCATGAATATTTTATTATGTTCATTAGATAAAAATGAATTCAATCTAGTTTCTATTTGCAAGTCTGCATATGAAATCTGAAGAACACTAGAAGTTACACATGAGGGCACTAGTAGAGTCAAATAGATAAAAATTTCCATGCTAACTAATTAGTTTCAATTGTTTAAAATGAAACCAAAAGAGTCTAATTCTGATATGTATTCCAGATTTTAAGACATAGTTCACTCATTAGAATCATTCGGTAAACATTTTTTTGAAGAAGATCAAGTTAGAAAAATTCTTAATTCACTATCTTCGAAATGGGATCAAAAGACATTAGCAATAAAAGAGGCTAATGACATTAGTACTTTAAAAATAAAGAGTTAATTGGCAATCTAATGTCCTATGAAGCACAGTAGCAGGGCAGGAAGGAAAGCAAGACAACCGAAAAGAAATCATTTGCATTTAATGCTACAACTGACGATCAGGATTCAGATGATGACGATAATGATAAGGAGTTTTCTTTTATGACTCGAAATTTAAAAAAATGCCTTAAGTACAGAAAGATGAACAACTTTCATAAAACTAAAAACAAAAATTCCAGAAACGGAAATGTGATTAAGTGTTATGGTTATGGAGAATCTGGTCATCTATGAAGAGACTACTCGTGGTAGAATAAAACACCAAACACCGATTCATTCAAAAATAGGAAATGAGTTTACGATACTTCATCAAGTGACAACGAACCAGATGCAGAAAATATCAACATATGTTTCACGGTGACAGAAGATTAATCGGAAGAGACAAAGGAAATGCCAAAATTGGTACATTTTATATTTAATATTTGTTTCATTTTGAATTATTGAAATTAGGAATAAATATAGATTAATAATAATATTAAGTTTATTTAAGTATATATTTATATAAATATATATATAGGAAAATATTGCCATTATTTAAATTTGAAATTTTTGGCCGATATGTCGACATATGTCACATAGGTATGTCGACATATGTCACATTGGTATGTCGACATATGTCACATTGGTATGTCGACATACTTGGTAGAAAACTAAAGAACCTTTACAAATTCAAATTTTGAATTTCCCACTTTTTTACATTAATTTCAAAAACTAAAAAGTCATCTTTTCAAATGGAAAATGTCAGTTCACCTTCTATTAAATCATCTCATTCCTATCCCTTCATCCACTCACACTTTATTTCAAAATTCAAATTCATTCTTCACCCTCCTGCCTTCAAAACTACACAACAATGTCTTCCTCAAGCCAATCCTCTTCATCCAAATCCATTAAGCTTACCAAAAAGATCAAAATTCAATTTTTCAATGATCAAGAGTCCATTGAAACTTATGTTGAGTATGCTACTTATGGAAACGTATTTTCAGGAAGGTTTGTAAATTTTAATGAATTTTCTTCTTATAGTTTACAAGATCTTACTTTTGAAAATGATATTTTTTGTTTAACCGATTTATCTCAAAATGATTTTGATTACTATCCCGAATTGGTTAAAATGTTTTATGCTAATTTGAATGGAAAATTTTTTCTTCAAGGAGAAGAAGATCAAATTTAGAGTAGTGTAAAGATATTACTATTGTTTGCAAAATTCTTGGTCAAATTTTTGGTTGTAAAAGTAGTTGAACGACCTCTCTACTTTTGAAATTGATTATGGTAATAGAGAAGTTATGCACGATTTATTTTCTAGTGATGAAGAGTATGGTTTTAAAGGCAAGAATCTTGGGCTTAAAGCAAGACCAATGAGTCATATTTTACAACAAAGTACTACACCGAGGATGGAGAATTACAATAACCCGACTCAAAAAGTTTTCAAAGCTTCTTTTGCTATTTTTGGAAAATTTGATATAAATTGGGCTCAAATGATTTTGTATAACTTTATTGATAATAAAATGTCTAAGCATGAGAATACAATTTACCATGGTGCATTTATTACTAGAATTTTTAATTATTTTGATTACAATCAGTGAACGGGACACAACTTTTGATGAAATCCCGTAAATATCTGAATGTTTCCATGCAAACATGTCTTTTTTGGCCTGGAATTACCCAACAAATTCCTTCTTTGTCCTAAAGCTGGGTTGAGATCTAATTTTGACAAAGTTCACCAAATCATCTTCATCTACATGAATCTTGTCCATCGACTCCACCGGCCCGCCCTTGCCTCACCTCACTCTTTTCATCGGTCTATAGCTTTGTACGGATCGCTAGCGGACACAGGCCGAGATGTGAACAATAGATGTTATGCATTCGTGGATTTGATGCCGAGTGCCTTCTCTATATTCTTCCCCTTCTCCTTTCTCCATGACTCCCAAATCTTTATGATGTAGCACTCCTGACCTATGCTCTAGTCTCCTTGAATTTCCCCTATTTTATTATCTGGGGAAATTTCATCATCAAACAACATGAGGTGAGTGCAATGCTAAAGTCGTCTGTGGTTGGTTGGCCCAAGAATGCATTGTAGGAGGAGAATCTACCCATTACAACAATTTGATTTGACAAAGAATCACTAAATTAGACAGGCAATTTAATGCAAATAATCGAAGCTACCACCTCCTCGGTAAATCCCTGAATTCAGGACTATGAGAAAACAGATCCTTTTCATTAAGTTAAACCTTATTGAATGTTTGACAAAAAAGATGTTTAACAAGCTTTACTATCTACTAGCACTTGGCGAACTGTAGCTAGGCCGATAATGGTCGTTATCACCATCGAGTCGAGTGTCGATTCCTTAACTCTGTTAGCATCCCTATTATGGAAGATGATATCATCATTGATTCTCATCACCCTCCTCTCATCAAAACAGCCATCATCCCTACTTCACAAAACAACCTGAGTTCCGCCAGTCAAACTCCACCATCAAGTTTAACAACCAACAACAACTCCCCTACTGCACAGTGCCACTTTAACTACACCTAATAGCCTCTGCAAAGCGATTGCTTCCTCTACTTGAACCACTTTCCCCTTGACACAGTCAAGTCCACTTCATTCAATCCATCTCCTAACCACACTTCTCTGCCACTTCTTTTTCCAATCTTTATAATAAAAAGTAGTACAATTTCTGATGTTATGCCTAAATACATTATAGTTGTCACATGGTATTAGTTTGTACTCATAAGATACTTGAATGTATAACTCCTCTCGATTATAGTCTATGCCATGTACTGTTTGGGGATATCCAAAGTTAACATTAATTTCAAGTAGAATTCTTGCAAAATTTAGGCAGGTCTCCTTTGCTGTGTTTGTATCCATTCAAATAGGCTTGCTAAGTATAGACGCAATTCTGGTTATTGCATCTTTGTTCCACATCTCTAAACTTAAATCATGTAGTTTAATCCAAATTGAAAAGGAAGAAAAGTAATCCATAATGAACTTCATTCTGTTGGCATAGATTATGTAATTCTGTTGGCTTTATTTCCAGTTGTTTATCCCATTAGCAAAGCGAGTTCATTCAATCCACCATCCTTTTTACAGATAGTTGAAAGAGTCCGAGTGTGGGGGTAAGCTTGGTGATCTGGATGCATATGAGATTGAAGGAGGCAAAACAAAATCTGAAATACTTCAAAATCTTGCAAAGTTCCAGTTTTCTTGTGTATGCAACATGGAAGTTCATATTATATTTATTGTTGCTGAGAAAGTGCTGTTGTATAATACTTCAAAATCTTGCAGAGTTCCAGTTGTCTTGTTGTATATTATAACATATATGAGCAACATCTTTTCCAGTTATTTTGTATAATACTGCTATTGTGTAATATTGACCATATTTTGTATAATACTGCTTCTATTGTAATCCAACTATTGCCGTATCTATTACTGCTTCTATTGTATAATACAGCATCTATGCTGTTGTAATTCACGGCTATGAGCTATGTCAATTAGATACTGCTTTTATTGTATTATACTGCATCTACGGTATTGCAATTTATGGTCATGAGCTTTGTGAATTAGATACGGCTTATTGCTGTATCTATTATATCAATTAGATACGGTCAAAAGCCGTATCTAATTCATGTGCTCAGTATACGAATTAGATACGGCTACGGGTCGTATCTAATTGGAGAAATAGATACGGCCAGAGGCCGTATCTATTTGGAAAATTAGATACAGCCCGAGGCCGTATCTAAACGGAGATGTAGATACGGCCTGTGGACGTATCTATTTCTCCAATTAGAAACGGCCCTTGACCGTATCTAAATATCTAGTTAGATACGGCCAATGCCCGTATCTATTTCTCCAATTAGATACGGCCCATGGCCGTATCTACTTCTATAATTAGCTACGGTCCTTGGCCGTATCTAACTGGAGATTTAGATACGGTCTGTGGTCGTATCTAATTATTAAACACGCTTTATTTTGATACGGCTTAAGGCCGTGCCTAATGGTATTCGATACGGCCCTAAGCACTGCCTAATTAGCCTTTGTGGTGTAGTGCCATTATTGTTTGGTAGGAGCTCCTTCCTCAATTGCATAACACATCTCCTAAGGAGAGTGCCTCAATGAGCTCCGATATCTTTCCATCTCATTCCAACTTTTCTCCACGGGATACGAACCTCCAGAAATCATGTTTATCACCAAGTTACTACTTGGTGACCTTGGACCCTCTCTACTAGTCCCTTCTTCGTTACTCGAAGGAGGCTACCTCTGAGGTTATGCATTTCCTTACCCACCTCCATGCAAGTTTCAAACATACTACTGGAGTTGCTTCTTCCTGTTTGCACAAAAATTGGGCAAACACCTCCAAGTCGTATGATTTAGTTGATTTTATGTTGTTTTTAGTGATCTAGGTGATTTATGCAAATATATAAAAAGCAGGGACTAAACTGCAAAAGACACACAGATTTATAGTGGTTCGGCCAGAATGTGCCTACGTCCACTTTATATGTTATTCTCCTTTATTGTTCAGATTACAAGTACAAAGCTTTGATACAAGTATATGAAAGTTGTTTGAAAGTTCTATCCGTGCTTGAGCTCTCCAACTTGTCCCATTGTTGTACCCCTGCCCCTCTATTTATAGAGTGAGGCTAGGGACAGGGGTCTTGGATGTATATAGCTGCTGGCGGGCCTGGGCTGATGCGATCTGGCCTGGCAGCGTCGGTTCGGTTTGGCCTTGATTCGGCAGTAAATGGATGGTCCGGTTCGGTGAGACTTTGGATCGGTGGTAATGCATTCCTCACTTGATTCGGTGGTAAGGGGATGGCCTGGTTCGGTGAGAGTTTGGATCGGTGGTAATGCATTCCCCACTTGATTCGGTGGTAAGGGGATGGCCTGGTTCGGTGAGAGTTTGGATCGGTGGTAATGCATTCCCCACTTGATTCGGTGGTAAGGGGATCTGGCTCGGTAGGTGTTGGAGAGGGTTTGGTTCGGCTGGGAAGTGGTCCGGTGGTGCCATTTTTTTCTTTTGGTTCGGTGGGGGTGGAGACGCACCCAACATTTGCCCCCCAAAGCGGGGCATATGCCGGCATATGTCGCGCTTTGTTTTCTTCAGATTGAATAGTCGTACTCGGTTCTAAGTGCCGAACCGTTTGGTCCGGTCTTCCTGCGCTCTTCTATAAGTATGGGACATATGCTTCCGTGATTTCTTACCAAATGAGATAGCCGAACCAGATTGCCGAATCAATTGTTGAATCCTGCCGAATCAATCATTTGCCGAATCACCCTCGTCTACCGAACCAGGTGATCGCCGAATGACCTTTGTGTGTCGAATCACCGAATGAATCCAGGGTTTCTGAGTGCTGAATGGACCTTCGATCCTTGTACTATCGAATGAGTTTGAGAAGTACGAGGCCTAATGGACTTTAGTCTTACGCTACTGATCGGTCTTTTATGCGTTGAATTGCGAATAAGATTCCAGGCTGCATGTACTTGTTAGGTTATATCCCAATACTCCTTGTTTTAACAGTATGTTTTTCCGGTGTTGCAGATAATGTCTCACAAAGTGGAAACCCGATCAGAAAAGAAGAAATCCCAGGACAGAGAAGATCCTTCTGTAGTGCCCCCAGCTCAGTCAGGACCGGGTCGTCATGGGCCCACCTCGAGGTCACTAGTAGATGGGTACGACCCTTAGGAGCTTCTGAACTTGCCTCCCGACTTTTCCCTAGCTCTCTCAAAGGCGAGCAGCTTGATGTTATTTCTCGCTCCTTTGGGATTGACAGAGCACGCATGCTATTGCCGGGGGAGGGAGTGATGCCATATAATCCCCACGAAGGATATTTTGCCTATAGTAGGTACCATTGTATGTGTGGGGCCATTCCCCCGATCAACGCTTGGATACTCAGCTTCATCACTTACTTGAAGGTGGCTCCATTCCAGCTTCAGCCTAACTCCTACGCCATCTTGGTGAGCTTGTTTTTTTATCTTCCGGAGGAGATACGGGCGCCCTCCTTCCAACCGGGAAATACGGTATCTGTACAACTTAAGAGGTTATAAGAAGGGGTCTCCGTATATTAGCTTGGAGTCGGCCGTGTCCTTCAAGCCAGTCCTGGATTTATATTCGAAGTTCAGCATGTTCAAAAAGGAGTGGTTTTTCATCAAGGATGGCTCTGTTTCCATCCGTCGCTTCACCTCTGGCTGTAAGTTGAAGCTTATTTACGATTTCCGTTCTGACTGCAATGCTTCTTCTTATGTGCTTTTATTTCTTGCTAGCGACAGGTGGTTTTGCGATTGTGGAAAACGATCGCCTGGTTCAGATGGCTGCGGAAAAATAGAAGCCATTACGGGAAGGGATAGGTCGGCTTCTTACCTGATTAGGAACGCTACACTTCTGGGGCACAACCTTATTCTACCACATCAGTCCGTGGTCAAGCAGAGAGACACGGCGGAGGAGAGGGCTGCCAAAGCTACAGGAGGGGTCACGGCGAAGAGCAGCAAAAGGAGACCCTTCTCGATACATCCAGTCGTCGGGGGGAAGAAACTCAAGAAGTCCGATGGACCCTCTCCCAGCACACATCCAGATGTTCAGGAGGAGGAAAATGTGGAGGGGGAAAAAGGCAAGGTTGAAGGAGGCGAGGCAGAGAGTGGAAGTGGTAGAGAAGGTGACGGTGATCGTCATGGCAATGATGGTGGCGAAGGACAGGGCGGCGACGGCATCGGGGCTTTGCCTCCTGGGCAGGCAGGCGTGATTCAAGAGTGGACAGATGACGCTCTCCGCCAAGCCTTCGAAGAGTTGGAGGAAGGACCGGCTTTGGCGGAGAAGCCCAAGAAAGCTGATAAGGCCGAGACCGGCGCCGATTTATCTTCCGGGAGTGCTTCTACTGAGGCAACTTCTGCGGTTCAAGGTGAATTTCTCTTTATTCTTTTTAATTCTTGAATGATGGCTCAATGCATGCTGGTGACACTTGGTTTTCATTCAAGGAGCGGGCAAAACGGCCAAGACCTCAGATCTTTGGCACAGGCTTGAACAATACAGACTCCTCAAAGCTTCTGCCAAACCGAAGCCTCCTACTAACCGACCTAGAGACGTAGTCGGCTATCGTCCTCTTCTTGGAGTTATTGAAGAAGATATACAAAAGAGGAAGAGGAGTCGATCTTCGTTTGAATCTCTTCCTGGCCCTCCGGCCCCACTCCAGCCTATTCACGATATTACGGAGGAGGATACTGAGTTTATGCCTTCCCCACATCCATCTGAGAATCCAACCGTCACGGCGATAGATCACCCTGGCTTGGTTCATAATCCGTTTGCGGGTCATCCAGACCTGGACCCGGCCTCTCATGACATCTCCTTCGATGAGGCTACTGGTGAGCACCTTCTCCCTTGCAATCCTATGGTACGGGTGCTTGACGAAGCTAAGTCCCTGGACCTTGATTTGCTTACCACCCGGGTTGTAACTCTGGGGGATGAAGCTAAGGAGAACATCGACCGGGTTGCCGAGGAGACCAGGAAATTGATGGGGCACCATGCCCGACTAGTCAAGGCCGGGGAGGAAATTGGGAGTGCCAACATTCGACCACGGTTAATGGTTTCCGACCAGGCTAAGCAACTCGCCGATCAAGCCATTCAAATTTCTCAGCACGAGACCGCATCCAGGCAACTGAAGAAGACTATGGAAGAGGCCAGCAGGGCAGAGTTGCGAAAAATGGAGGCCGCCTGCAAGGAGCGGATTGACATGACCATTGCGATGGTGGATGAGGTTCGACAAGTGGACCTCGAGCGGGCACAGGAATTATCGAGGAGACTTGAGGCCGCGGAGCTTGCTCAGTCCAGGTTGAAGGAGGAGATGGAGGCGATGAGGATATCCTTTCAGGCCGACCGCTCACAATATCGATCGGAGAGGAATGCTGCCGTTGCAAAGCTGCGTGCTTCTGAGGCCTGAATGAGGAAGCTTGAGGAAAACGAGGGGATGATGGATGAGATGCTCTAGGATATGTATTTACGCACTTGGAAATAGGGTGACTTATCCTGGATGGATGATTACCCTCGAGTCATGGCCAGGATTTATCTCAGGGCTCTGGAGGAGGCTAGGGCTGATGCGGATAAAGAGGGTGGCACGGTCTTCAGAATGGATGTGGTCACTGCCCAGTTTACCAAGGAGGAGAAGGTGGCGGTGAAGGAGGGTATGCGGCTGCTTGTTGCTGAGGAGGCAGGTGTGCAAGTAGAGGATGATGATCAGGATGGTCAGGAAGCGGGCACTGGTAAGTTTTCCCTTCTAGTCTTTCCGTTAACTTGGTTGCTTATCACTAATGAATTCTTTCTTTGACCAGACAGGTGGGCAACAAGACAAGGGTAAAGCTCCGACGTAGCCGGCTCCTTGATTTGACCTGGATACCTTTTTGTGGACTTGACATTGTTGTATATGTTAGTCTCAAAATAGTAACGTAACTTTTAGGTTGTAATTATGTTACTTGTAATAAACAACATTATTCTTGTCGTGTAACTTTTTAACTTTAGCTGATTCTGTCGTATTTGAATGCTTTTGTTATTTTGACGTGTTGTATGAGAAATATAGCTATGCATATGCTTGTAATTCAGTTGTGTTTGATGTCAAGTTCTTGCTTAAAACATAATTTCATGTCTTGCAATGTTAGTGTGGTGTGTGAATAAATTATAGCCACGTATTTATACACGGATGAAGAAAATACCGCCCTTCATATTTTACTTGTAGATAGCAGCTTTGAATGTCTTGTGTGACTGAGTATGGAATGCGGCCTAGTGTCCTGTTGTGAGTTCCCACTCCCATCAGCGAATGTCTCCTATTCTGTGTCCTGTACTTTAGGGATCGTTATAGAGGATAGGAGGAAAGTTTTTTAAATAAAATTGAAATATGGGAAATAGTAAAACTTCCAATCATGGAAGGCCTTCGATGTGCTTAAGTTCGTGGAAAACGGGCTTTGTAGTCACTTTCCCTAGCTGTGGGTCTTGGAGACATTTGTCACCCATCTTACGCCTCCGTGGGGAGTTAATCTTTTTAACCACAGCCGTACTTAAGACACATCGGAGCCGAGATCGCGCACAGTAACTACCCGGGCCATTATGGCCCATAATCGTGGGTATTATTCGATTTACTGTGGCCGGCTAGCGTGGGTGCCGATCGTCAACCGTGAACTACCCCTGGCTGGCCACACCTTATGTTGGGGCTTAAAGTAGGTTCACAGTTGCCGGCAAGCCGAACGCCGTAATGAGCTGCCTTGGCTATAGTCGGCCTTCTCGGTGGCTTATAATCGGCCCATTACAGTTGGCTTTGAGGGCCGTCGTGAGCAATGAGTTAACCCGCAGCAGAGGGATGCCGGAGCAAAAGTGTCTCATTGGCGAGGGCATAGATTCGTATAGTACTTGTTAGGTCTCGTCCAGGAGAAGTCACGCTGTGGAGCGCCTTGAATGAAAATGCTATTTGCATAGGATTTTGTTCAACAGAAAAGGATAAAGTTAACAAGCAACCAAGATATAAAGGAACAAATTAAAAAAGAGGCAAGGTTTTTAAAGTGGTTCGGCACGAAAATGCCAACGTCCACTGATTCTCTTTGTTAATTCACTTCATATGGGCAGTACAAGTATCGACGAAGGTGTTGGATGTTCCATGCCCTTTGGAACACCTCCCCGTCTACTGTTGACAAAATATAAGCTCCATTGTGGAGATCTTTATGAATTACATATGGTCCGTCCCAGATTGGATCTAGTGCTCCGGGGCGCGGGAAGATTCGCTTGAGGACAAGATCTCCCTCCTGTAAGCTACGATGCTTGACTTTGGAGTTGTATTGCGCTGCCACTTTTTGCTTGTGAGATGATGTTTTGAGTGCTGCATCGTTTCTTCTCTCTTCAATTAGATCCAAAGACATGTGGAGGAGTTCTTCGTTTTCTTCTGGGTTATAGTGGATCCTACGGTGGGAAGGCACTATAGTTTCAACTGGGAGCATAGCCTCCGATCCGTATGCCAAAGAGAAAGGAGTATGCCCCGTTGATGTTCTGAAAGATGTGCGATAGGCCCACAGTGCTGTAGGAAGTTCATCCACCCAAGCACCTTTTGACTTTTCGAGTTTCTTTTTGATTAGAGTTTTGAGAATTTTGTTGACGGCTTGGACTTGTCCGTTTGCCTGAGGATAAGCTACGGATGAGAAGCTTTTGTGAATTTTGTGCTCTTGGCACCAATTGGCGAACTCCTCGCTGTCAAACTGAAGTCCATTGTCCGATATGATTTTGAATGGGACTCTGTACCTGCATAGAACATTTTTGATCAAGAAGTTAATAACTTTTGCTGAAGATACTTTATTTAGGGGTTCTGCTTCCACCCATTTGGTGAAATAGTCGACTGCCACTACAGCATATTTGGCCCCGCCTCGGCCCATTGGCAGTTCGCCAATCAAGTCAATTCCCCATACTGCAAAGGGCCAAGGGCTGGTCATTTGAGTAATCTCAGTTGTTGGTAGCCGCGGAATCTTAGCAAACTTCTGACATCTGTCACATTTTCTGACGAAATCTAAGGCGTCCTTGCTTAAGGTGGGCCAGAAATATCCATATCGGAGTATCTTTTTTGCCAAAGTCTGCCCTCCAGTGTGATCTCCGCAGCTTCCTTGATGGATGTGGGATAAGATTTCCTTGGCTTCCCTTCCAGCGACACACCTTAATAAGGGGTTAGAGAAGCCGCACCGATAGAGGATGCCTTCTTGTATTGTGTAGCGGGAAGCTTTCCTCAAGATTTTCTTGACTTCGTTACGCCCGTTGGGTAGTGTGCCGCTTTGTAAGTAGTCTCGGATGGGAGTCATCCAAGTTGCTTCTTCGGTTGTAGCTATCAGATTCACTTCCTCAAAACTTGGGGTCAGTTGCTTTGAGATGGCTACTGCTCCAGAAATAGTGCCGTCTCTCATGCTAGCTTGCTTCGCCAGTTTGTCGGCCTCTTGGTTCTCTTCCCGAGGGATGTGTTTGATTAAATAGCGATCCAATCGATTGAGAAGCAACTTGGTCTTCTTTAAATATGCCTTGAGTCGTTCTTCTCGAGCCTGGAATTCTCCTAGTATTTGATAATAAGTTGAGAATCGCTATGAAGACACAAAGAATTGGCTCTGATTTCTAAGGCAAGTTCTAATCCAGCTATCACTGCTTCATACTCTGCATCATTGTTGGTGGCAGCGAATTCCAACCTTATAGCATAGTGTAGCTTATTTCCCCTGGGAGTGATTATTACCACACCTGCCCCCGAGCCTTGTTCGTTTGACGCACCATCCACAAAGAGATTCCACTTGATGTCTTCTGCTATTTCCGATTGCTCCTTACCTTCGTTGGTAGTGAATTCGGCAATGAAATCGGCCATGGCTTGTCCCTTGATGGCGGTGCGAGGATGGTAGGTGATATCATATTGACTTAGTTCAATGCACCATTTAAGTAGTCGCCCAGAAGTGTCGGGACGATGGAGTACCTGCCTCAGTGGTTGATCGGTCAGAACTCTGATGGAATGGGACTGGAAGTAGTGACGCAGTTTCCGTGATGTGATTAGCAAAAAGTACGCTAGTTTCTCAAGTTTAGGATATCTGGCTCCCGCCCCTGTAAACCTCTTGCTTACGAAGTATACTGACCGCTGCGTGCGTTCGTCTTCTCTAACCAATGCGGCGCTTAGAGCATGAGATGACACAGCAAGGTATAGGTATAGCTCTTCGCCTTTGTTCGGAGTTGAGAGTACTGGTGGTCTTTGGAGGTGTTCGATTAAGTTAAGGAAAGCTGTTAAGCATTCGTCAGTCCATTTGAATTTTCCTTTCTCTTTCTTTAGAGCTTCGAAGAAGGGGATGCATTTGTCGGTCGCTTTGGAGATGAATCTGCTCAGGGCGGCCACCTTCCCATTTAGGCTCTGCATTTCCTTTCGGGTAGAAGGTATCCTGATATCTTTCAGAGCTCGGACTTGTTCAGGGTTTGCTTCAATCCCTCTGGCATGGACGATGAATCCTAGAAACTTTCCTGATGATACTCCGAAGGAGCACTTTAGGGGATTCAGCTTCATTCCATATTAGCGAAGTACTTGAAACATTTCATCCAGGTGGCTTACGTGATCGTCGGCTCCCCTTGACTTTACCAGCATATCATCCACATAAACTTCCATAGTTTGTCCTATTAGCCCAGCAAACATCTTGTTGACGAGGCGCTGATAGGTGGCCCCTGCGTTTTTAAGTCCGAAAGGCATTACCTTGTAGCGGTACAATCCCCGATCAGTGATGAAACTAGTGTGGTCTTGATCGGGAGCATGCATAGGAATTTGGTTATATCCTGAGTATGCGTCCATAAAAGATAAGAGTTCGTGCCCGGCTGTGCTATCCACAAGATGATCGATTCAGGGAAGTGGGAAGCAATCCTTCGGGCAGGCGTCATTTAAGTTGGAGAAGTCAATTCATGTTCGCCACTTCCCATTAGCCTTCTTTACCAGCACCGGGTTGGCGATCCATTCTGGGTAGATGGCTTCTCGTATGAAGTCATTGGCAAGTAGGTTCTTTACTTCTTCATCGAGGGCTGCTGATCGTTCTGCCCCCATACTTCTCTTTTTCTGTTTTACTGGCGCCCTGGTAGGATCAATGTTCAGTACGTGGCATGCTATGTCAAGGGAGATTCCGGTCATGTCAGCGTGTGACCATGCAAATACATCCAAGTTGTGGCGGAGAAAATCAATGAGTTGTTCCTTCAATTCTGCTTTTAGTTGGGACCCAACTTTCAATAGTCTACTCGAGTCATGTCAGTCCATAGATACAAATTCCATAGCCTCTGCAGGCTCGGCGGTGCCCTCCTCCTCTTTGTCCCTGGGGTTTAATTCATTGAAAGGGTCGCTGGTATATCGAAGAGGAGGGGCTTTCTTTAGTTGCTATGCTTCCAAACTTTTTGTGCAGAGGGCAATCTCTACACTCTTCCCTTTATCCTTCCTGTGGTTGTTGCGAAGTTCAGTTACATAGCAGTCTCGAGCAATGTCCTGGTCTCCCTCTACTTCCCCTACTCCATCGTTCGTTGGAAATTTCTTCTTTAGGCACCATGGGGCCAAGAAAATTTGGAAGTCAGACAAGGCTGGCCTTCCTAAGAAGGCGTTGTAGGTCGAGTGGTTTTCTATCAGCACAAATGTCTGTTTCCGCACAACGGAGCGGGGATGACTTCCAATTTCAACAAAGAGGTCCAGTTGACCGAGGGGCATCTTCGCATCTCTAGTGAAACTGTGTAGTGGTTTATTGCAGGGAGAAACATCCTTTATTGACAGTTTCATTTTATCGAATGCATGCTCGAATAGGATATTTACTGAGCTTCCAGTGTCTACTAGAATTCGGAAAACTTCGGCTGGACCGAGCCGGGCAGAGATAACCATGGGATCCATGTGAGGGTACTGCCTCCCCTCTAGGTCACGCCTACTGAATGTGATGTCATCACTCTCTTTCCGCTTCGGGTGGCGTTCTTCTATAACAGAGTTAACGTAGTCTTCATTGTTTCTAAGTGACTTTCCATATCTTTCCATCTCTGCCCAACTTCTGTCGGCGATGTGTGGTCCTCCCGAGATGGTATGGACCACTATCTTCTCTTGACTGGAGCCGCTAGTGTTGCGGTTTCCTCTGCCTATCTCTGGGGAGGGTAGCCTTGGGTTCTCATTGGCAAGAGCTGGAGTCCTGTTCTAACCTTTTACATAGCGTTCCAGTCTCTTCCTTCTGATGTGTTCTTCAATCAAGTCCCGGAGATGATGGCATTCATTGGTATCATGCCCATGAGATTCGTGGAAGCGGCAGAACTTTCCAGATTTAAGTGCGTTATCTGATTCCTTCTTGTATGGTGGGCGTTTGTATCTAACTTCATCTTGGGTGGCAAGGAAGATGTTTTCGATGGTTTCATTCAAAGGAGTGTAAGTGTCGAATCTCGGTCCTGGCCGATATAGGCGCTTTTCTCCCTTCTTGCCCCCAGCATTGTCTCTAGAATCATTTCTTCGAACGTCCTTTGCTACAGCGGGCGTGTTGCCGTGAGCTGCCTTATTTTGTTGCCCTGACTACCCCTCAGTGGCAGCGTCTTCAAGCCTCATATATTTCCCGGCTTCATGGAAGAAATCGGGTAAAGTAGCTGGTTTTTCTTTTGTTAATCTTCTAGCAAATTTAGTATCCGGATGCACACCACTACAGAGGGCCATTAAGATAAGCTTCTCATCAGCATCTTGGACTGCGGCCGCTGCGGCATTGAATCGGGTTAGGTATTGCTGCAGCTTCTCTCCAGGTTTCTGTTTGATACTGGATAAGGAATAAGCGTCCTTGGGTTTTTCCACATGAATGCGGAACTGGCTGATAAACTTTTCTTTCAGCATCTCCCACGAGCTGATGGATCCTTGGGGTAGATGACTGAACCAGGAGGTAGCTAGATCTGCTAAGAATAGTGGAAAGCATTTGCATAGTACTCCCTCTGTTGCTCCACTCATGAGCATATGCTGTGTGTATCTCTGTAAGTGTACAACGGGGTCGGAGGTTCCTTTGTAAGGTTCCATTGTTGGCATTTTCCATTCTCGGGGGGTGATGGCAATTTCGATATTGCGGGCGAAGGGGCTGGTTACCCTAGCGCCTATCCCTCGATCTCTTTGATCCCATTGGACGCACTCTCTGAACAAGCGTGCCATCCTTTCATCAGAATTTGGAGCAGATAGAAATGAGTTTGGTTCTGCTCTGTGGGACTGATTCCGTCCAGATGACCTGTAGGGATGGTATCTTCTATCATTCCTGTTATTTTCCAGTGGCTGTCTTTGGTCTTCTGGGAGCATGCTAGGGTCAGCTACAGTTGGCCCTTGCCTTGATCTTCCCCTGCTGGATTCTGATCTAAGCACTTCCTCGGGTCCAACTTCGGGTTGGACTCTAGCTCGGCCCCGTTCACTGGTTTTCCATGATTAGGAAGTACGACAAGCTCGGCTACAGTTGACCTCCGCCCGGTACCTCCCCCGTTGGGTTCGGTTCCAAGCGTTTCCTCAGGTCTAACTTCGGGCTGAGCTCGGTCTCGACTCCTACCGTGGCCGTTTCTGTCATTAGCTCCTTCGAAGAAGGAAGATCTTTGTTGTCTCTGAGATCCTCCAGACTGGGACTCACCCCATGATTCAGTGTTGCAGTTGGAATCTTCAGCATCCCTTAAGCGTGACATGAGTTGGTCCACCAAGGCTTCATGCTGAGATGTGAAGCGGTTAGTCACTTCAGCCACAACCCTGTCTAGATCTGCCCTAGTAATTGCTGCCGGCTATTCTGTGGCAGGGGTTGTCGGATTTGCCTGACCTTCATTTGGTACTGCTGCTGGAAGGGGACGATTTACTTGATCTGTGACCACTGGATCTGGAAGACTGCTGGTTGCGATGTTTTTTCCTTTGTTAACATCTTTCTTCTGCTTGGGAGGCATGTCTTCCAAGTAATGTGCGATGCTGATAGGAAGAAAGTTAAGTGGGAGAAGCTGAAGTCCGGGGTTCAGCGTTCTCAGTGAAAGCACCAAAAATGTTTGCACAAAAATTGGGCAAACACCTCCAAGTCATATGATTTAGTTGATTTTATGTTGTTTTTAGTGATCTGGGTGATTTATGCAAATATATAAAAAGCAGGGACTAAACTGCAAAAGACACACAGATTTATAGTGGTTCGACCAGAATGTGCCTACGTCCACTTTATATGTTATTCTCCTTTACTGTTCAGATTACAAGTACAAAGCTTTGATACAAGTATATGAAAGTTGTTTGAAAGTTCTATCCGTGCTTGAGCTCTCCAACTTGTCCCATTGTTGTACCCCTGCCCCTCTATTTATAGAGTGAGGCTAGGGATAGGGGTCTTGGATGTATATAGCTGCTGGTGGGCCTGGGCTGATGCGATCTGGCCTGGCAGCGTCGGTTCGGTTTGGCCTTGATTCGGCAGTAAATGGATGGTCTGGTTCGGTGAGACTTTGGATCGGTGGTAATGCATTCCTCACTTGATTCGGTGGTAAGGGGATGGCCCTGTTCGGTGAGAGTTTGGATCGGTGGTAATGCATTCCCCACTTGATTTGGTGGTAAGGGGATGGCCCGGTTCGGTGAGAGTTTGGATCGTTGGTAATGCATTCCCCACTTGATTCGGTGGTAAGGGGATCTGGCTCGGTAGGTGTTGGAGAGGGTTTGGTTCGGCAGGGAAGTGGTCCGGTGGTGCCATTTTTTTCTTTTGGTTCGGTGGGGGTGGAGACGCACCCAACAATTCCATATTAGCTCCTTTACCATGTCCTTGAGATGTATACACTGATTTGTGTTATATCCATAAGTCTTATGGAAACTACCATACTTTCTTGAGTGCTTCTCTTCATCAGTAGCCTCACTTGGGACAGGCTTCTTGTACCTTACCATACCTTGCATCACAAGGTAGATATTCTCAACATAGTCAGCCAACTTTATGTACTTCCTATCGCGGTTGAACCTAATATGCTTCCTTAGGCCTTGCTTCTTACCGCTAGCATTATTTTTCTTTGCTTGTTATTTTCATGTCCAAAACCTCCATTATTACTGGCACATCCTACTTGAAGGGTACAGTGCTTTTCATAATGTTACTCGGTATGATCCCCAATGCCCACAACTTCCTCCAGATCCACCTCTTCCAAGAGTAGAAACTGGTTAGCTTTCTTATAAAAGTCCTTTAACATGGTTGGTTTCTTCATCTTCAGCCACTATCAAAATTTAATCCTTTTTTCACTCTAACTATAAGCGCCATCAAAACAATTTCACCCTTGGGGTTCTTCAGCTCTATCACAGTGACTTTGAACCTCTTTAATAAGATTTTCAAGCTTTCGCCGGACCATTAATATAGATTAGCTAAGCATATCGCATCCTTAGGTTGTACCAATTGAACCTAGAACTAATTCATAAGCTTGTTTGATAACTCCTCATAAGATGATGTGGATCCAAGTTCCAACCATGAAACCATATCATCACCAAACCCTCTAGAAAGAGGGGGAAACATCTACACTTAACATCATCATTTGCTCTGGCACCGTCCATATGTCAGTCATACTTCATCAAATACTCCATTGGGTCAGTCAACCCATTATATCCCAACATTGTTAGCATGACAAATTTCTATGGGTATCAAACCCCCCTTAATCTTCTCACTAAAGGTGTTTCAACTAATGACGGTTTCCCAACTATCGTCTTGCTACTGATTCTGTAGGAGTAATCTTTGGACTTTTCAGTTATCATCTTATCATTTCCATCCCTTGCTGGACGATGACCATCATGTACATTATTGTGTGTTCAACTTTATGAACAACCATGGGTGTCACAAAATGCCTAGCTCTCCCTACCTTCAGGAATTCCATTCATTCAAATCTCTTTTGACACCTTATCAGACAGTGTCCTCTCTGAGTATACCCAGTTGTATTTCCTTTAGCATCTCCAACTTAAGGACCAACACCTTGTACATCATCATCACTAATAGCATAATCTGAGTCATCTTCTAAATCTACTTGAGCATCGATGGATCGGTTCCGACCCGTGATAGGTCGGTACCAACCAGGCCTTGAGATGGAGCTCCTGCTCTAGCTTGTTTAATTTGACTCCTTAAACTTCCTACACCCCTTCTCGTGCTTTCTGCTTCTCGTCTCCATGTCAATTCGTTGAACTCCCTTCACTCGACTCATATAACGAATCCCTCTTATCATTGTGATATCTACGGGATCCTCCTTCTTGAAGGGGTTGCATCATCAAAGGTAATTCCTTCTTTATTTATTAGATGATGTAAAGTTGAGACATTTGCATCTTCTGACTCGTATCTGCCATCATCATATCTAGCTCTTACTTTGTCATAACTTTTGGTTGAGACAAAGTTCCTTCCTCGTTTCTTGCATTTACTTGATGCTCTGAACCTTTCGGCACTTCCATAATCACTTGTTTACTTAAACACTTTCTCAAAGATATTCCCTTTAGATCTGATTGGAAATTTTATTCAAATCCAAGTAGCAATCATAGATCCGTTCCTAACCATCTTTCTTAGTGAAATCACAAAAAAAGGTTTGCCAAAAATGGAAAAACTACCTTAATTGAATATAAAATGAAATTAAGGTAGAAAAAATGCAGTAAAAAAAGAGCACACGCAAGATTTTTTATAGTGGTTCAGCAAATTCTATGGCTTACATCCACTTTATAGCCTTTTATTGATAGGTTTTGCTATTACAGCTAAATTATAATGCAATTAAGACAGTATAATTGATTAATTTTGAATGTGGCAGAGTTTCCTTATAGAATCCATCAAAGGAACATTTTCCATATGTTGGATTTTGCTATTTGTAGATGAATACATATTCTAGAATTGTTAGATTTCATTTTGAATCGCTCAAATAGTCCCATTTGAGAAGTCGGGAGGAAGAACAAGTAAAAGTGGCACAAAATCCAAGATTCGATGGATCGACACCAACCATCCATGGATCAGTATTGATCCATGCTTTTACTAATTATCATCTTCTTTCTTCAAACTTGCTTAAATTTTCAAGCTTTGGATCTTCAAAAAAGGGTTGTAATTTTGTTGGATCGATACTGATCCATCAACCATATGCTAAACTTGTATGTTTCCTCAAAATTGTAACCATTTGTCTTTCTTACTACTAAATACGACACTTAATACATTCTTGGTATTCATATGTCGATCATTTAGTCGTCCGAAAGACAGTTCATAAACGGTGAAAGAAAGAAAAAATATAGAATAGAATCTCACACAACATGGCGAATAATATATAATATAAAATCAAGTCTTTATAAAAAGAAAGAACTTTAATTTACATACACACATCAGAGTGCAACACTAACCTATCAACAGCCTTGGACAGTTATAACAACCTGTCCTTACAATTATCGAAGGATACAACAATAATACAACCGAAATAAAAAGAATATACGAGAGATACGTCTTGGCCTCCAGCTCGTCTCCTGAGCTCTAATGCATCCAAAGCTAATTTGGAAAATATGCTCGGTCTAATGCAAGCATTATAAGAAAATAACCCCAGGATCATTTTGGTAAAACCAGCGTGAGAAACTTAAATCACAAGGAATTTTATTATAACTTATAAAATCCTTTAAAATCAAAGGTATCTCATAAGACCACGCCACACATAAACATGGATTGGCTTTTACGTTACGATAACCAAACCATTTTTATACAAAAATCCAGTGATATTATCATAATGTCTAAGGTTTAAAATATTTAATAACCAAGTAGCTATGATGCATATATATGACAGCAATAATAGGTATACAATTAAAAACCAAAGGCACTTATTGGAGAATGGTTTTCCAATGATGACAAGGTAAGGGACAACCTTCCGAGAGATACACCTTTAGATAAAATGTACCTAAGGGCCTCACCAGGACCCTCTGCTAGCAAGACCGGCCTACCCCTGATTGGATAGTATCGAATATTATCATCCCTTAGTTGTGATCAACAACCACAAATGGGCCCTGAAGCATACATATAGATATCGACTCTAGATAAGGCGATGACCATACCGTATTGGGGGCGACCCACATAGCCTTGCGGCATACTTTGTTTTAGTCACTTCCGAGATGTGAGGCCTAAGAGGCCACAATTACCTTTTTCCTCATAGCATACCATTTTGAATCAAGTTGTTCCGGAATCGAACAAACATTTGACATTTACTATCTTCCATTTTGAATCACCCTCAGGAAGAATAGTATAGCTTCATAGCATACTTCATAACGATCCATCACGACATTATTAGTTTAGAGTGGTTCGGATAAATCATACTTATCCAAAACCGGTGTCTTCAAAATTAAGCATTAATTTCCGACTAACTCAATTATGGTTCTATAGAAGTATGCAACAAGTATTTGAGTCCTCACCGGGGAACTCGAATATACACAACATACTTTCTGAGTTAAAACAAGTCAAGATTTGATAGTCAGTTATTTAACTATCAAATACATAAACAAACAATTATCCATAGATGTAATTTTCTCATAGTAACCACTAAGCCTCAAAATAAGTTTTCATTTATTTAAATCTCTTTTTAGAATATTCATCAAAATATTTATATATTTATCATACTGGAATAAGTATATTCACAAAATATTATGAAAGATTTCTCATTTCAAAATCATATTAAAAGGATCAAACAATTATTGAACCATTTTTATATGAAAATCCAGTGATATTATCATAATATCTGAGGTTTAAAATATTTAATAACCAAGTAGCTGCGATGCATGTACATGATAGCAATAATAGGTATACAATGAAAAACGGAAGGCACTTATTGGAGAATGGTTTTCCAACATGCAAGGTAAGGACTACCTTCTAAAAGATACACCTATAGATAAAATGTACCTCAGGGCCTCGCCGGGACCCTCAGCAGCAAGACCGACCTACCCCTGACTGGATAGTACCGAATATGATAACCTCTTAGTTGTGATCAACAACCATAAATGGGACCCGAAGCATACATAAAGATATCGACTCTAAATAAGGCGATGATCATACCTTAATGGGAGCGACCCACATAGCCTTGCGGCATACTCTATTTTAGCCACTTCCGGGATGTTAGGCCTGAGAAGCCATGATTACCTTTTTCCTCATAGCATACCATCTTGGAATGCTAACACCGCCCTCAAAGAAAAATGCAATGCCAGCATTCATCTATAGAAGTTGTTTCGGAATCGAACAAACATTTGACATTTGCTATCTTCCATTTTGGAGTCGCCCTCAAGAGGAGTAGTATAGCTCCATTACATACTTCATAATGATCCATTACGACGTTATTAGTTTAGAGTGGTTCGAATAAATCATACTGGAATATACACAACATACTTTCCGAGTTATTAATTTTCGACTAACTTAATTATGGTTCTTTAGAAGTATGCAACAAGTATTCGAGTCCTCACCAGGGAACTCGAATATACACAACATACTTTCTGAGTTAAAACAAGTCAAGATTTGATAGTCGGTTATATAACTATCAAATACATAATCAAACAATAATCCATAGATTTAATTTTCTCATAGCAACCACTAAGCCTCAAAATAAGTTTTCATTTATTTAAATCTCTTTTTAGAATATTCATCAAAATATTCATATATTTATCATACTGGAATAAGTATATTCACAAAATATTGTGAAAGATCTCTCATTTCAAAATCATATTAAAAGGATCAAACAATTGTTATTTAAATTAGAGATAAGGATAACTCCAAATACTATTCCTTTGCTGTTAAGCATGGAATAATTTTCCGCACCACCATAACTAAGAAGGTCGTTAAGGGAAATCCCATCTCCAGTTCTTTTATAAATTTCTTCAATAAAATCATTTATGAAATCTCCTTTGCTTAAATTCTAAATCCATTTATAAAACTCTTTTATAAATATCCAAAAATCATTTATAAATGTAACGACCTGCCTTTTTGGACGCTTTAAGCAGACACACGCGTCAAACTCAAACCATTCAAAAGGGCAGATTGTTATGGGGTAAATAAGAAAAAGAGAAAGAAATAAAAGCAAATACAAAATCTCGCAACGGAATGACAAAATATAATAATCAAAATAATAGTTCATGAAGCTGTTTACAAAACATTGATTATACTTATACAACACAGAATCAGAGTTACACATATCAGAGATAAATAAATGACAATGCAGCAGAACAGTATGATGCAGTGGAATAATATAATAAATAATAATACAATCTTCGTCTTCATCCTCCAGAAACAAGTCTTCAAATCCTGAAATGCTCAGGCTGACCCAAGCGAATTGACAAGAAAAAACACTCGAGTCATAACTAAAAGATCTTATGTAAATGAAATCAACGGTAAATAAATATGAGTGGAACGGCGTTGGAGATGTTTACAGGGTTTGACATCTCCTATCCAGTACCGTAACACATTTTTGTATATTCCCATAGTCTATATAGTACCGTAACTTCCCGTAAACTAGGCTTATCAAAGGCCACTCCATAGGTATGGTACAAAACGAACTCGTAGAAGGCGTGCTAGGGCATGTGAACACGGCACAACTAGGCAATGCTAGGGTAGATATACCAATTACACTTCCGGACTGGTGGTAATGCATAGCAGCTACTATCGCCCACCTCGGAACACACTCCAAATCAAAATCAAGGGTGGCCACCAAAATCACAAAGTCAGAATATAGTATCGAAGGAATGTGCCCGATCGGAGGAATGAGCTCACTTGGCCCGTCGATTGGTCCTGTTTTAGTCACATCTAAGCTGACTCACGGGAGTCAGGGTCACGTCATACCTCCTACAGAAATCGTCGCCATCATCCTACTTCATTCTGGAATCTCCACCGCGTACACAGTTGTTAAAATGGATTTCGGTATTAGCTGAGAGTATGACAATATCTGATCCCGGTCTCTTTAACAACCAATCGCTTATTACACACCAGATGGTTCTTTTACATTTCAAAGGTCAATTCACAATTTATACAAAAATATCACATTCTCAAAACCATATACTTTTGAAATCATATTCACTTTGAAATCATATCGTTTCCAAATCATTATTTTCCAAAATAGGTTAAATCCTTACTTTAAAATCATCATATTCAATTAAATACAACATTTCAATCCCAACTGAGGTTATAATATCATTTAACCATATTCACTTAAAATCGAGGATTTCAAATATAAACACCTCTACCTTATTTAGTTTGAATTAGAAAGATAGTTTTAGATAGTTGTAATTAGTTATAAATGGTTATAAATAGTAAAAGTACTCTAAAATAATTTAATAATAGATTAAATTTAGTTTAACTTGATTTAAGATAGTTGAATAGATTTAATTGGGTTTTAAATATAATTAAAATAGATTAAATAGCTTTAAAATGGATTAATTAGATTTAAATTAAATTAAATGGTTAAATTAGTTTAAAATAAATTAACTTGGTTCAAAAATAGGTTAAAATAATTTATATAAATTAAAATAATTTATATAGTTAATAAATAAGTATTTTAAAATAATATATTTTTAAACAGTTTATACTAAATATGAACTTTGGAATTCATATAAATTTAACTATTTATTTTATCTCAACATATCTGGACAATTTCACATTTCCAAATCACAAAACCCCATTTCAATACATTTCAAAGTTATATTTCAAACAAATTTAACAACTCAATTCCGGTAAATTTCAATTTATACTTCAAAAATCAACTTTAAAATTTCAATTAAATTTCTTTAAACAACTCCTTTAAACCAATTCCAATAATAATTCCATTTATGTAAATCAAATTCTTATTTCAAAATATCATTCAATTAATTTCAAAAATTAAGGATTCAAAGGTCATTTAATTTAACCAATCCAGTGTCCGTATATAATTCTCTACCCTAGGGTCAAGTGATACGGATATTTATCATTTCAATCCGCAATTTATAATTTTATGGTTATATATCACAAACTGCAATCCCGAATTTAATAATAAAATCCATAAAATCGCTCGAGTCTATCATTTCAACCCATAACGATTTTTCCCTAATCTATAGATCATTCGGGTATGTATCATTTCAACCCATAGTGAACTTGCAGTTTATAACGATATAAAATACAACATCCATTGATCCAATATCAAAAATCAAGCATCCACCACAATCATCATCCAAATCAACCAAATAAATATTAGCAATTAACAAATTTACAATAACAGGTATTTAAGTGGAAATTTAATTTCAAGAAAATAAATGAAATAATGATTTAATTCAAATAAATTCAAATTAACTGAGATGACGATATAAAATATACCAAACAGTCATTAATAAATTTCCAATCACATCATAAAATTTATTTAACAAACATAAGAAATTTTAGAAGTTGTGAGTGGGTCAAAACACTCACCTTTTTGAATTTAAATCGAATTTAAATCCAATTTAAACCCTAAATTCAAACAGTCTCAGAATTCGTCCAAACTAGCGTCAAAATGTCCGAAATCTTGATACGAACCAATCGGAACAAACCGCGCGTGAAACGGACCTTGTATGCAGAAGTTATTGATATTAGAACATAACGATTTTAAAATACGAATTAATAAATAAAAAAGAAAGCAGCCAACAGAAACCTGCCACCTCATCGTTCTTCACGTTGAAACCCTAGCTGGCCCCCTACCCAGTTCGAACGCCATGACGCTGAGCCGCCATCGCCAACCACGATCGAGCCACGGCCTACCACGGCCGCGACCATGCCTGAGAGCTGCCACCTCTCCCCATGACGCCAGCGACTCAGTCGCGTTCACCTCAGGCCGAGGAAAAGACGCAGCCGCCACCAAATTTTCACCAAACCTAATCAATTTTAACCGACGATCCAGCCGTTAACAACTCGAACGAACACCACAGATGAACAGCGCACGGTCCTCTCCACCATACTGTATCAACGAATCGACGATCCGTTGCAGTTGATCACGACGAAATGAACGGCCGAGATTTGTTCTTCAATTTGTGGATAAACAGTGGTTTAAATTGGAAAACGAATTACAGATACGAGATGCGCTCGTCGAGAGCTTCAAATCGATATATAATTCGATATAGTTTGAGGAGTTTGATTTTCAATTTGATTTTTGATTTGGATTTGCAATTTGGGAATTAGGGTTTGCAACCATTGGGAAGAGAGAAGCAAACTGGGATTGTACGTACAAACAAACTGAGTTGAGAAACACTAGGGTTTATAACAGGTTATTTATATGTAGATCAGAAATAGAAAAGAATGGACCAGATTGGTTTGAAAGTTGAACTATAAACGACCCGAAAAACCCGTTCTGTCTTCGGAACGAAAATGGGTCGTCCCAATATCAAAATAAATGTTTTCAATATTTTTAAACTCAATGGAACAGGTTTCAAGTCCTAATTCCATTGTATGAAGAAGTTATGTTAAAATCAGCTTATTCCAAATTGATTTCAATTGATTTCAATTAAATTGATTTCTAGGCGTTTCGAGTCCGTACGATCAAATGACAAGTCTGATCGTTACGAAATCTGAAATCCTATAATAATTCACCGTTACGGATCCGATGAAACTGGGTTCATCGAAATCCGAGTCAGTGGCTAAAATGACTATTTTCACATTAATTAAATTAATTAATAATTAAATCAGTTAAATCTCATTTTTATTTCAAAGTTACAAACTAACAATTTTCATCATTTTTGATTGCTTAGACATTCACAATAAAATAAAACAAGTTTACATAAAATTCAGGGTTCAATATTTCATAAATTACAGTGTTCAATTTCAACTGTAATTAGATCCAATTAATTTTAATTTAATTTCAATAAATTGTTTAAATTTTATTTCAGACTTTTATAGTCAATCAATTATTACTCAAATAACATGGTCAATATTTGTTGATACCTTATTTCACTAATAGGCTACATTTCCATCTTTTATTTGTATTAACTACTATAATTCAATTATATTGAAATTTTGTCAATTTTACACATTAATTATAATTTAAAATCCCAATAAATTTATCTTGGTTTCATTCTTTTTATTAAATCAATTATTACCTTATAAAAAAAATTAACATTTCCATTCACTTTATTACATTCACAAATTTCAGTTATTGTCTTAATTCTCATTAATGAACATTAAATTTTCATTTATTGGTAATTAATTTCCAATTTAATTTCACAGACTACGTAAATTTGTAACATATAATAGTTTGTCACCATTTACTTTTAGTCGCATTAATAAGTCATTATTTACAACCAAATATAACAATTACTTACCTAACACTGATTTTATTCAATTAACATTAATTATATACTATCTCATTAATTAATTCATATTTACATTTGTTTTCTTATATTAAATTTATAACCAAGTTATAACATCTAAATCATTTCAACCAATTTGAATTTCATTAACTTGTTAATAATTAACTTAATTAACCTTGTTCTAATTCTAGTTATTATTTCATTAATAATTTTCAAATTTTTATTTCTTCCAATATTAAATCATAGAATTTAATTAAATTAACTATTTCTAATTATCGAAAATTAAGGGTCATTACAATAAAACTCTTTTATAAATATCCAAAGTCATTTATAAAACTTCTTTTATAAATATCCAAAATCATTTATTAAACTTCTTCTGTAAATCTTTCTTTATAAATTCCCTTTTAAAAAAAAATATCATTTACAAATATCATTCATAAATCTCCTTTATAAATAAATCCTTTATAAATATTATTTACAAAATATCATTTGTAAATATCTTTATTAAAATAATTAGACATCTTACAAAATCATGTACAAACACTTAACCTCAAATTGGTAAACTATAATTTATAAATTTGAAAGGAGGCTTCGTGACAACAATGGTACTAAATCAAGTTACCATTTTAATTAAATTTGACTTCCACGTCACGTAATAGTTATTTACAAAAACCAATATGTATGTAAATACAATTCATAACCAAATCAGAGAATAACATGTCACTATAAACCAACTGGCAGATACATATCCAGACAACATAATAGCAGGATGGTGATTTGTCCTGCTAAATAGATGTCCAAACAATATGTTAAGTTTAATATAGCAGAACGGGGATTTATTCTGCTAAAATATGTCCAAACAATCTACTTAATTAAGGTATAGAAGAACGAAAATTTATTCTGCTAACAAATGTTAAAGTTTAGTATAATCTATTCACATTTGTATGGTTACTTAATGATATTGAAAATCGAATCCCTTGTGCTCAGATTATTCTTTGGAAGGAAAGTTTCAGTTAAACAAATTGATCTTTGGAAAACAAAGTAATCAAAAACTTAAACCCCTTTAAAAAACATTAATTACAAGTTAAACCCTTAATTAAATCAAAATTATACCTTAATTAAGTCTTAACTTAACTTAATTATTAATTAAGAAATAATTAACCTATAATAAATAATTTATTTATAAATTAAGAGTCTAAGACCCTTAATTAATTTATAATTAGACTAATTAAACACTTGCTTAATAATTAATTAATAATTAACCCTATACTTAATTAATAATTAATTAAAAATAAATCATATAATTAATTCATAATTAATTAAAAATTAATCTTACTTAATCAAAGATTAATTAAAATTAATCTCACTTTTAAAGGATAATTAATTAGTAATTAATCTTTATAATTAATAAATCTTACTTAGTACTTAATAAATTATTGATTACCAAGCTTAATTAATTATTAAGCACATAAATAAGTACTTAATTAACTATTTTAAAACATATTATTAAGTTTAGAAAACGTTTCTAAAGTTTACTTAAGTTTAAAAACACTATTTTGTAAAAAGTTGAATTTCTACCGAAACTACATCTATAGCGACTATCGCTATGGATACCATAATTTGAAATTGTTTTTCTAAGTTTTCTTTTGAAATCTTACCCTTTGGAAAACTTACTTACTTTTACAAACGTAAGGTAAGAGTTTTTTAGAAGTAAAACAAGTTTTAAACTTGAAAACAATTTGATTTTTAAAACTAATAACTATTATTTACACACAAGGGTTTCAAGTTGTCAAACCTTACAAAGGTGCTAACTTTCCTTAGCAAACTCTTACATACACTTATCCATAAAACATATAACATAACAACAACCACAAATGCACACAAAGATCCAAACTTCATCACATTCATAATGCAACTTAATCATCAAATCTAAGACAATTTTCAAGTACAACACACACACACACAAATCATGTAAATAACCATTAACCAAGCAATACCACATAGCAACCTCAATATAAACAAAAGATATAATTTTTACAAAAAGGATATGAGTTTTACTTACCAAACTTTAATCAAATTTCTTTAAAACTTGAATTTAGCCCAACCAAAACTTGATTTTTAGCTAAGAGAAGGCCAAGTAGGCTCGGCCAAAGGCCTTTAGGCTCAGTTAAAGGGTACTTTAGGCATGGCCTAGGGCGGTGGAGGTGGATGCAGGCTTGATTTTGAAGGAGGAAGGTGTAAGAAGAAGAAAGGAGTGGTTTTTAAGCATTTAAAATAAGAAAAGGAGAGATTTTTTTAATAGAAAATATTTAGAAGCCATTAAAGAGGTACGAAGCTTAAGGAAGAAGAAGAAAGATTTTGAAAAAGATAAGAAATGAAAATGAAGAAGAAAAAAAGAAGTGGATTTGTTTTTATGATAAATTAGTTAAGAAGATTACTAAAATACCCCTTAAGTACATACCCTCCATCCAAATGAAGACACATCATCACTTCCCTTCCTTCCTTACTCCATTACACACGTTACCTCCCCTCCACCACACATTTTTCAGCACTCCATCACTTCCTTAGTACAAATATGGGTTGTAAATGTCTAACCCAAACCATTCAAAAAGGAGGATTGTCAATGGGTTTTTGTAACGACCCCGAATTTTTATTAAATTTAAATTGATTTTTGAATAAAATTTGTGAAATAAAACGGTAGATAGATTGCGAGTTTCCCCGAGACGAATAAATTTGTGTTAAATCAATTAAATTTAAATATTATATAAATATTATATATGTGTGAATATATATGTATTTGGGCATATATGAGTAAATTTGAAATTTATATATATATATATACACGTTGGTTTGGATTTAAATTGTAAATAAATGGTTTGAAAATAATATAAAAACATAGACATACAAGATAAAGAATATTTAAGTTAAAAATAAGTATAAAAGTTAGAATTATAAATAAATCCATATAAGATAAATTATATTGTTATAAATAAAAGCAAACAACATATTGATGAATTTTGTAAAATAGCAAGTAAAACAAATGAAAGAAAGTATGCCTATACAATTCAAATAGAATTGTATGTACACTTAAAAAGGGAAACAAAAGAAAATAAAATACATTCAAGAAAGTAAGCAAATGTACAAACTAAAGTGGATCAGTAAAACAAAATGCAAAGAAGAGATAACAAATAAATAAGATACAAAGTAATAAAACAAATAAACATATCTTTAGCCTCCACAACAAATCTCTCAGCCGAAATGCAAAGCTTGTCAATGAAGCCAAGCAAGTATATAAAAGAAAATATAAGATATGTACAAAATGAAGACATAAGTATACAACATTAAATGCCTTCAATCCTTGCAGCCAACAAATCTATACGATTGTATACAAATTCCTTTCAGCCTCCAAAAATAAGAAAATATCTTGTACTTCTATATTCATCAGCCTGTACACAATTTTGATTCATATCAACTTCCATATTCTGGTTCGTTCAAAACACAACATAGTAAAACTGAGAGGAAGAAAAAATATAAGTATCACCATATTCAAAAGTTAAGATCATAAAAACAAATCAAACCAGAGAAGATTCTAGCAATAATTCAAAGGCTGTTCCAAATTTAAAACAAATCATCATCAACAAACATGAAGATCAAAACTGCATTTCCTTTTCAAACAGAAGTGTTCTCTGTTTACTTTGGAAACAAAGGTGAGCAACTCCTATTTTTTTTCGAAGCTTAACTGTTTTGATATCTTGATGATTGTGAGTAAACAAGTTTCTCTTATACTTAAGAATATTTCATCCATGTACAAGCTGTTTTTGAAATATTGTACATGTTTAATTTTACTGCTGGGAGCTCGAGCTCTGTTAAATATGTATTCCTTCTGCGTTCTTTTGCATTCAGTATGAAAACGAATAGAAATAATTCCATTCCTCAATCTCTTTTATCACTATCAAGCTTGGATCTCAAAACAAGAGAGGTGTATTTAAGTAAGAACTAAAACTTAAAGATAATTCAAAAAGAAAAAATTTAGATATACAGTATGGAAAAAGTTGTTTTACAGTGAAAATCCCAATTTGGTAAAAATTCGACCCTAGCGAATTGAAGATTAAATTTTATATTTGGAATCCTTACTTGGAATTAGGAATTTAGAGATTAGTTTTGTGATTTTTAACATCATGGTTTAAGAGCAGTTTGGGATGAACGGAAAATGAAATTTTATCAATTCCCGACGATTGTTTGAACTGGGGAAGGTGGGCTGGCTCGTGGAGGTGGAGGAGCTTACGTAGGTGTTGGGAAAAATAGTCGGTGGTGTCAATGACTTCGGTGGCGACGGCGACGTTAGTTTCCTTTCCGTAAACCTAATTTTTCTTGGCACTTGAACTCTTGCTCACCGCGACCTCCACAATACATCGAGTTGCGTGACATTGGAGGAGGAGGAAGCTAGGTGGATGTTGGAGCTGTGGTCAAAAGCGCTGAGCCTCTGGTGGTCGGAGTGATGATTGCGAAGACTTTTGGGGTCGAGAGTTTTGTTCCAGATTTTGGGTGTTGGGTTCGATTTTGATATCGAGGTGATATCGTCGAACTGGGTTGGCGATAGGGGTGTCGAGGCTAGGGATGACTGGTCGATGATCAGAGGCGAGGTCGGAGTGGCGTCGAACTGACGTGCACGTGCACGTGTGCACGTTTAGGTGGCTGTGTTGTTTGATTTGGGGAAGACGAGCTGCTCGTGGTTTTGCTCGAGAGTCTGGGGAGTTTCGCTCGGGGTTTTGGGGTTTCGACTCGATTTTGTGCTCGAGTGTTTGGGAAATAATAGTTTCAGTTTTTAAACTGTAAAATCTATTTAAGTTTTAAAAGGAAAAGGGGTAACTCGGGGGTTTTGAAGTTTAACTCGAAGAGGGTCTCGGGTACAATGGCATCTGGCTCGGGTCTGGAAAAATTTGATGTAAAAAAACAGTTTTTAACCTTTAAAACAAAATCAAGTTTATTTGAAACAATTTTGTTAAACCCAGTTTTTTGTAAATAGTGAATGTTCAAATGGAACTTAATAATGTTAAATTTAGCGAGTGTTTAAGATAATGTGATTAATTAAAATTAAATAAATATGAGTAATTAAAGGATAGTTAATTACTTAATTAAGGATTTATTACTTGATGTAATGAATTAAAGGATAATTAATTGATTTAAAAGTTAGTTAATTAAAGTGATTAATTAATTATCTAAGAGTAATTTATTAAAAGTCAATTAATTGATTAAGGGTTAATTAATGATTAATTAAAGGATAATTATTAAATGTTTTGTAATTAATTGATTATTAATTCACCATGACTAGTAATTTATTCATAACTAATTAATCTGATTTAAGTTAGTCAGATAATTAATTGACCTTACTTATGATGTTTGGATTTCATTGGATGCTGCATATTGGATTTATATCTCTGTTTTGTGATTATGATGTTATGAATTGCTTTATGCTGAACTGTGATACCTGTGATGAATATATTACTATGTGAATATGAAACCCTTGACCCGTAAAACGGCACTTGGATTTCGATGCGACAGGGAGTCGGATTCCAGTTGGTTATCTGAAACCCACATCGAATTGTAATAGTGAATCTTTGTGACCGATAAATTTACTTTATTTATGAATCTGTGAATGAAGATAAGCGTTGTGGATTATACCGCTTATCGATATTGATATATCTGTGATGATTGATGATGTTGCACTATTGTGTGAAACCCCTGGACTACACTCTTACACACAAAAATGGATTTCACGAGGAAATCGGTTAAATCACAGATGATTTAAATTTAATGTTTTTGAAATTGAAATTTTAATTTCAATTGATTTTGAAATTGGTAATTTGGGTTTAAAGTGAAAAGCTTTTGAAATAGAATATTCAAAGATAAAAGTTATTTTGAATAACTTAAACGAGTTTTGAAATTTAAATAATTTGATTTAAATTTGAATTCAAGTTTGAAATTGAATTCTATGATTTGAAGCTAAGGATTAAGATGCTGTACAAGTTATATATGGGTTAAACCATTTTAAATGTATTGATTTGGGAATTTGAATTTAATTCAAGGGTTTTAACTCGTGTAAATATAACTGGATTTTTCTGAAATGAAACTATTTGTTTTTCGAATAGTAAAAGCTTTCACAAAAGTAATGGATTTCCAAATTGTGTTGAACGGTTTCAAGTTTGAAATAGAATTGAAATGTTTTGAAAACTATGAAATGAGTCTTTGATTCAGAGACCGGACGAGTTAATCTAACTTGAAATAGAATTGTTTTGAAAGGCTATGAATGAATCTTTGGAAACGAGTTTTGAAAGCTATAAGTTAAATCTTGACTTAAAGATTTAACGAGTTAATTCAATTGAAATGGAAATCGACTTGAAAATATATGAATGAATCTTTGTGAACGGGGTAAACTTTGTGAATTAAATCTTTTGTTTAAAAGATTAAAAGTGTGGAAATTGTTTAAACCATTGAAGGTTTTTGAATTGAATCTTTTGTTTAAAAAGATCGGAAATGGTAATTTGTTTTAACCATTCGAATGAAAAGTTTTGGGCTTTAAGCTGTGATTTAACAGAGACTCCAGTATCCATATGATTTTTTAATTGCGCTCGTTATTCGGTTTAGCCGGGAGAGGACCTTTGTGTCGTATAACCCATTCCGAATAATGATACGACGTATATGGATCGCATTTGAAGACCGGTGGTGAAGACCGGATATTTTTGAAAACGGAAGGATTACCGTCGAGTTACTCTGCATCGGCTGATCCCCGATATAGAGGTTTTATCACCCTTAGTGACGGGAAGTCCGGACGTGATTGGAAATTATCCGGATTTGCAAGGGCTTCGTGAGAAGTGCCTTCGGTTCTGTTCGAACCCGGAACAGACTTGTATGGATGTGTGTCTGACATTACACTTTGAGATGTAAAGCTGGTTTCTATCAAATACATTTCTGTTGGTGGCGGAGAATTTATTCTCTTAGCTTAACACCCTTCTCTGAGACGTACGAGCTCAGAGGTTATGTAGTTGATGGTTACTAGTGATCAAGGTTTTAAATCTCCCCGAGATCAGCCGAGATGAAAATCCGAGATATTAGCCAAAATCCGAGATTTGGCAGCTTGGTTAGTTATAAGTCTTTTAAATATCGCCCGAGACAGCCGAGATATTTGCCCGAGATATTGGCCAAAATCCGAGATTTGAAACCTTGCTAGTGATACATTCCCAATTTGGTAATGTGGCATACGAAGTGCTGCTGATCATTTGTTGATCAAAGCGTGGCTTTGTGAAAAAGCGTGGCTTTGTGAAAAAGCGTGGCTTTGTGAAAAAGCGTGGCTTTGTGGACGAGACTTCATCGAGCCTCACAACCCGGTAATGGTCGAAACAGGAATGTGGCGACAAAGGTTTGTAGGGGTAGCGCCCCTAGGGTATGTCATTTCCTTCTGGATAAAGGGTGGTATCATGGTATGGAGCCCAGATACTTAACTCGTGTGGACACTATACATTTATCACTTTGTGATGTTGCTTTGTTGGTTGAGGGGCCCCTCGGATAAAGGTCGGTAACGACCGGGGGATGACATGACTCGTGTGTTAGTTACCTAGTTACAGCTCGGTTAGAGCGTGAGGTAGCGTCGGCCTTTTGTTTGCGGAGATCCGGTTAGGATCCGGGGCGTCTTTCCAGAGGCGTTTCTATTTCGGTAAGGAAGTTCCTTAGCCTGATCATTTGTTGGAAATCCAAAGAAACAATACGAACCCTGTACGGTTTTTAGTTGTATTACCTGCTATGGAATGTGGCGGTAACTTGCTATTGAACGTAGTAGCTATAGTAGGCATACAATAATGTTGTATGCTGGCTAAGATTAATATTATATTTTCGAAATGGTTTTCGACACTATGCACTAATGATAATAATATCGAGTGATTTTGCGTAGTAAGCATGTTTGACTATCATAAGAAGAAATCTCCTCCATGTAATATCCCGGAAATTTTAATAATATCAATTTAATAATCTGTTAAATAATTAAATTGTTATGGATGGTCTTTGATAATGAAATCTGAATTTAATTTAATAATCTGATTAAATTAGTATTAATTGATGATTTTATCTTTTAAAAGTTAATAAGATATTTTCTATTTGAATATATATATATATATTTATTTATATATATTGTAAATAGAAAGCTTTGGAAAAATTGGGAATTTAGATTTAATTTAATATGACTTTTCAAAGTTATTTAAATTAATAATTTTATAGTTTTAAATATACTCTAAGTAAATATTTTTGTTTAAGAGATATTTTAACTTAAGTTTAAATAAATAAGATTTAACAAAAAAAAAAAGCTTGTTTTATTTCTTTTTAAAATATTACTTGATAATATAATCTCTTAGATAAATTATTTTAAGTATCAAATATGTTAATTTCAAATAGTAAGTATAATATATTATTTTTATAAATATGAATAGATTTTAAAGACTATGGAATTGTTATTTTTAAATTGATAAGTAGTTGTGTATATATATATATATAACTTGACTTTTTAAGTTGAATCTTAGAATTTAATTTGATTTGAATTTGAGTTTAAAGTTTAAAATTCAAAAGAATAAATATTTAAATTGTTTTGGATTCTAGAATGTTTGTATAACTTTTATTTATAAATGTAATTAGCTTTTGTTTCTCTTTAATATATATAGATAAGTATTTTAATAAATAAGAAAAGACTTTTATATATTTTTAAACTAAATAAAAATAAGATAAATTACTTATAAGACATGTGTCTTTATCTAAAGCCTTGTTTTAACAAGTGTAATTAAATGATGAACTCAAATGACAAGTGTCTTTATTTTTCATTTTTCTTTTATTTTTATAAAATCATAAATTTACTTACATATATAAACATATGCATTCCCTTTACTTGATTCTTTCTATTTCTTTCTTTTCAAAAACAAGATAAACTCAGATTTATCTCTAATTCAAATCTGAATCAAGTCAGTAATCTATTGCCTCAAACTAAAATTCAAACCCTTCTCAAACCAATTCTCTAATCTAAAATCTATAATCAGTAATTAAACACCTCAAACCAAATCAAAAAAATCTGTAACCATTCCTCAAACCAGAGATTATCAAAATCAAATCTCTGTAAACCATTTTCCAAAACCTGGAATCAAGTTTAAAAGCCTGCTGCAATTCTTTTCATCTCTGGAATCAAGTTCAAAGCAAAAAGGAGATGCTCTGCATCATCTTCAAAAATCAGTCTGCATTCATCTCTTCAACCTGGAAAACAAGCATGCATGTAGTTTAATCAATCTAAAACTCCAGCAACTCCAGTTATTAAAATCAAGTGAGGCATTCCAGTTTAAAGTTCAAAACAGTCTCAGGTTTTTCAAAATATAAGGCTCTGTCTCTGTTTTGCCTGGTGAGTAACATTTTTAAAAATAAACTTAAGTTGATTCTGAAATTCATGTTAAGTATTAAATGAAAGATGGTTGCATGTGAATCTATATAAGTAGTTCTGCATATATATGTATTGATGTATGAATATACAAGTGCATTTTCCTGTTTGTATAGATGGATGTATTGTGTGCATGTATGACAGTGTACTCTGTTATTGTTTTGTCTGCCCAGGCTAAAATTTTTGTTTGAAATTTCTCAACACTTGATCTTGATTTTGTTAGGACTTGATTTACAAACCAGGAGTGTTTAAATAGTGTAGATTAAGTTTAAAAACTTAAAATTTGTTAAATCAAATCTGGTATTGCTGTAAAGCCAGGATATCAAAATATGTTGAATAATATGAAAACTTCAAATTAAGAAATAGATAGATTCAGTATGAGGAATTAAAAACTAAAATCAAAACATGATTTTTAGAACAAAAATTTGGATTTTTAGTTAAGAGGGTATGGTGCAGTTCTGTGTTGAACAGAAAATGGAAATAAGGGATTTTTGGGTGATCTCGGAAATTTGAAGTGTCGAGTTTCTTCTGGTAGGTGGAGGAATAGTCAGTATTGCCGAGAAAAATATTGGGTGGCGTTGCAGTTCATCGTGGTGGCTGCGGTGAGGAGATTTTGCCAGTAGCCCTAGTTTAAACTAGGCCTCTTGTTTGAGTCAGAACTACCTGTAGGAATGATCGAGTGATGTGAGGTTTGGGTAGAGGGAAGTATGGCCATTGACGAGATGATGGTCGGAGTCGCTGCTATCCTGGTGGACGGAGGGCCGTGAATGTGGCGTTGACAGGTTAGAGATTGAAGAGGGGAAACTGTTCCAGTTTTGGTCTTTGGGTTCGATTTTGAATTCGACTTAGTTTCGTTGACCGAGTGATGGGATTCTGGCATAGGAAGGATCGTCGAGATGGTGGAGTCGTCGTAGATGATCGGAGTGACGCTGGTGATCGTGCACGTGCACACGGTCGTGAGTATGTTTGGGAAAGCCTGGGTTTTAACAGGGGAAGGTCTCGTGATTTTTGAGTGTTTGTGCGGGGAAGACTCGGGTAATTTTGGGTTACGACTCGAAGTGATTTAGAAGTGGGCTCGAGAGTTTAATGTTGACAGGTTTTATACTTGACTGTTTGAAATTTAAATTTAAATTAAATTTTGAAGTAATATTAAACAGTAAATCAAAGTTTGATTTATAAAGACAAGTTTAGTTTAAAACTTTAATATTAGATAATTAGTTTATGAAATTAAATGTTTAAATAGGTTAAGTGTAGATATGTTTAAATGTTAAATCTAAGAAGAAATTTGATTTAAGTTCTTTTAAAAACTTCTTAGAAAATATAAGATTTTTAATAAGTAAAAGTTTTTAAATTGGTTAAAAACTTAGTTAAAAATAAATTGGTATTCATTTTAAATACAACATTTAAAATGAAATTTTAAGAATAGATTTGAAATGAATATTTCAAATATAAATTATAAATGATAACTTGTTTATCAATAAGAATAAAGTTTATCTTAAATAATTAAAGACTTGTGTTTATTTAATTTATTAGGAGATTTAATAGATAATTAATTTAATTTGATTAATTAATCATTTGGATTAATTAAATAGGTAATTAAAGGTTTAAACTAATTTATTTATGATTAAGATTTATTAATTAGGGATAATTAATTTGTAATTAAGGATTATGAATTAGGATATTAATTAATGGTTAAGAATTAATTAATAGAGTAATTAAATATTAATTAAGTAGGGTTAATACTTAATCAATTAAATAATTAATGTTTAATAAATTGGTTATTAAGATTTATTAATTTGAAATTAATAATAATTAATCTAAGTTAATTACTTAAGAAAAGTAATTAAAGGGTTGTTAATAGTTAATGAAGTCATTAACTATGGATTATTGAATAATAAATTAATAAGATTAATTTTAATAGTTAATTAGATTAATTAATTTAAAGATAATCAATTATAGAATTTGTTTAAATGTAATTACTTATTGGAAGTAATTAAGAATTAATTACTTATTGTAATTAATTAAAGTTAATTTGATTTAGTTAAATTAATTAATTAAGTTTAATTAATTTAGAATAATCAAGAGATGATTTGATAATAATTACTTAATGTAATTATTAAGGTAAGATTATTTAGGGAAGTAAATAATAAGATAATTACTGGAAGTAATTAGTTGAATAAATGATTTTATTAATAGAAGTAATTTGAGTTAATTACTTTGAATAATTAATCAAGGGATTAATTAAGAAATTAATTAAGGAGTAATTAATTTAGTTAATAAAAGTAATTAAGGGGAGTTAATTACTAGATGAGATTAATCAAAAGTGATTAATAAATATTGTTTAATTAAAGGTTAATTACTTAATGTAATTAATTTAATTTGGTAATTAATAATTAAGTTGTAATTAAGGATCATTAATTAATATAATTAATGATGTAATTAAGATTGGTTAATTAAGTAATAATTAATAAATGAAGTAATTAATCAGTGTAATTAATTAAGGATTAATGTAATTAATTATAGTTGATTAACTTAATTAATTTTAGTTAATTAATTAATGATGTAATTAAAGGTTAATTACTATAAGTGGTTAAGGATAATTAATTTAAGTAATTAATTGAGAATAAATTACTTGAATATAATCAAAAGATAATTAATCAAGATGATTAATTGAAATGAATTATTAGAGGATAATTAATTAATTGATTGTAATTAATTAATGGTTAAGTAAGAAGGATTTATAAAATGAAGTAATTAATTTAATTCAATTTAAATTAAGATGATATAAATCATTACTTATGAATGGGTGTTAGTATTGGATACTTGACTTTGATTGATATCTCTGATGAGATATATGCTGTGTGATATGGATGTTAGTTGAATTGTATGGATTATCTGATAATGTTGATTATCTGTTGTGAATTATCTTTCTATGTGTATAAAGATAATAAATTGGATTGTTTTAACCTTTAAAACAACTTGGCCTTAAAAGATACGCTTTGGATTTCGATGAGACCGGGATCGGGTTTCCGTATACCGGATTTCCAGGTCTGGAGACCCGAATACCACATCGATCCAAATTAACGATAGGTCGTGAATCAAGTGAAGATGAAGATTCAGAGTGCAAGGGTTATTGTCGTTAACTCTGAGGGTGATTCCAAAACGAGTGTAACGAGATAATGCCTTCGGTTTCGTTCGAACCCGGAACGAATTTGTATGGATTGAATGCTTTCAGCACATCGTCAGGTGGACGATGAGCATTCTAAGTGATGTGTTCTTTTTAAAGGTAATCGTGACCTCAAGCCTCACAAACCGGGAATGGCTAAAACAGGGGAGGTGCAGCAAGGTTAGTGGGTAGCACCCAAGTAGGACAAGATTACCTCTGTCTAGAAGTCCCTTCTTATTTCGGCTTAGTGTGTGCGGTTGCTGATCCCAACCGTGAGGTATCTTGTGCGGGAATTATCCAGTAAGGGATGTTCCGGCCTTGTGTTGCAGGGGATTGGGAGTGATCCTCGGTACGGTGATCTAGGCCACGTACTGTGACGGGCGGTACCCCGGTAGCCCTGCCATTGTATGGAATCCAAAATCCAATAAGTGCCAACGGACTTGATTGTATAACCCACTTTGTGGCTAGTATGCTGGAATTTAATAATGTAACAATTTCATCTATTTCATATTTATTTGAAAACCCTAGACCCTATTATAATACAATCGAATTTCCTATCAAATGTTTTGGTTAGCGTAAGGTAAAAACTTACCCATGTTTATGTGTGGGAAGTCTTACGTGATACCTTTTCTTTCAAAAGGTTTTGAAGTTAAGCAAGTTTAACCTGTTACTCACACCAGACCCATGTCTGACCCAAGTTGTTTATTTCTGTTTTATAAACTCTTGGGTACTCAAATTTTTACGAGTAGCCAAGGGATTCAGGTTAGCCTTGACGAATTGTGGAGGAGCAATGGAGCAGGAGGCTTCAGCGTTGTAGATATAGATAGTAGTTTCCGCTGTGTTGATCTTGTTTAGATCTTTGTTTTGTATTGAGTTGTAATAACTAGACAGATGTTTATAACTGTCTAGTATATGATGTGTAATCTGTGTAACTCTGATAGATGTATATGATACTATGTAATAGTTATATGATATATTATATTTTGTTCCGTTTCCGCTGTGAGTATTTGTGTTGTTTTCTTTCTCTTTCTCTTCTTTTCTATTTCTCACCCCTTTCTTTCTTATTAACGATGCGACTTTCTGTGGAGAGAAAGTCATGGTCGTTACAGTGGTATCAGAGCATAGGTTGAGCGAATGCCTAAGCTTTTGGTTAATTGAATATCAGAGCACTAGGTTGAGTGAATACCTAGGTTCAGAAGGATTGTTCATTAGAGATAGGATCTGTAGCAACCTATTTGAGTCTGTGTATATATATATATATGAGAGCGCGTATTTGTTAGTTATATAAAATGGTTTTATATTGTGTTAATTGATCGGTTGAGTGGTATATGGATTCTGGTCAATACGAGTAGCTAACGTTATTGATAGGGATCTCTAAACACTTAAACCAGGCCAACGGACACAATATTGTTTTAAACAGGTAAATGAAATAATTTTACCCAGAAATAATTTCTATATAAAAAAAAATATATATCATTTTAAATATATATATTTATGTATTTCTACCTATTTATTGGGTTACCTGTTCGGGTTTTCCAATATAAGTTATAAAGGTAGATAAGGTGGTAGTGTGTGTAACACAATTACCAATAGTTGGAGTTTGAATGTTTGAGGTTGGAAGTATATATCGAGACTGTAAACCGAATACCGTCTCGAGTAAGCTTTGCTGTGGTGAAGGATTTCATCGATCTCCGAAGGAAACTGTAATGGTTTGGAGTTTATCTTTGAAGTGTGGATGAGTAGAGTTGATGAGGCAGAAGTGAGTGATGGTACCTTGATACCTCAGGTAATAGTAGCTGTATGATGAGATGCAGTGACTATGGATGTTCCCGAAGATGTTTTCTTTGGAACAAGATTAAGGAAGTGTGAATGTTTCGGTGTTGTGGCTGAGTTCAGCACGGTGTTTCTGTTTGGTTTGGAGTTCGAGTTTCTCGAAGATCTTTGGAATAGGAAGTCCTTGGCATCAGTGTCAGCTGTGCAGCTCGGAGTGTTCTGTGATGGCAAGAAGTTTTCTAGCTGAGCAGTTTTTCTGGAAGTGAAGTTTAGAAGCAGCAGAGTGGATCCATTTCTTCGATAAATTAGATAAATAAGTGTAAGCTGTTCTGATTGGTAAAGAGAGAACAGTCTGTTTGGAATTAGGCTGGGTTGATCGCAAAAGTGACTTGCGATTGTCTGAGTGTTCTCTTGGGTTGTCAGAATTTTCTGGATGTCTTCAGAGAAGTCAGAAGTTTGTCCGCATCTGAAGGTTGAGTTTTCTTATCGACTTGGATTCCAGGAGTGATACCGGTGGTTCAGTCTAGTGGAAGGATGTTTCCTAGAGATGGAGTTGGTGAAGCAGCTCAAGTTTTGCTGGAGTATCTAAGTTTTCTTTATGGATCAGTGAACCTTATTTCTGGAATGAGTTGTCCAGTCTGTGCTTGTGTTCTACCTCAGATCAGAGTTGAGCAGCGAAAGCAGTTTGGAGTGTATCTCTGGATGGGAGAAGTAAGTTTGGAATCTACTGATGTTGTGAAGTAGAGTTATGTTTGGATCTCGTCTGTGTTCTGATTTGGATAAGTATTTGGTCTTCTGAATTGAATTGTCAGTTTGGATAACTGGAATTCATTGTGTTTTACGTATCTCTGAGGGAGTACGTATTTGATCTATCTTTGGTTTTGGAATCTGCAGTTCTGGAGGTTTGATTGTTGAGTCAGACTCGTCTGTAGTCTGATATTCTGTTTAGTTTTGTAGATCTAGATGAGTAAGGAGATCTATAGCTTAGTTGTTTAGATTGTTTGTAGAGCGAGTATTCCGGTATATATATATATATACTTGGGGAAACTCGAGGAATTTTATCTAGAATTTAGTCTAGATAGTTAGAATTGTTTGTTTGGATGATTGTTTGCTATGGTTGAAAATATATGATTGTGTTTTAAATTTAAATCTTTAATAAGATTATTAAATTACCTTTGTTTAAATTTCGGGGACGAAATTATTTTAAGGGGGGAGGAATGTAATATCCCGGAAATTTTAATAATATCAATTTAATAATCTGTTAAATAATTAAATTGATATGGATGGTCTTTGATAATGAAATCTGAATTTAATTTAATAATCTGATTAAATTAGTATTAATTGATGATTTTATCTTTTAAAAGTTAATAAGATATTTTCTATTTGAATATATATATATTTATTTATATATATTGTAAATAGAAAGCTTTGGAAAAATTGGGAATTTAGATTTAATTTAATATGACTTTTCAAAGTTATTTAAATTAATAATTTTATAGTTTTAAATATACTCTAAGTAAATATTTTTGTTTAAGAGATATTTTAACTTAAGTTTAAATAAATAAGATTTAACAAAAAAAAAAAGCTTGTTTTATTTCTTTTTAAAATATTACTTGATAATATAATCTCTTAGATAAATTATTTTAAGTATCAAATATGTTAATTTCAAATAGTAAGTATAATATATTATTTTTATAAATATGAATAGATTTTAAAGACTATGGAATTGTTATTTTTAAATTGATAAGTAGTTGTGTATATATATATATATAACTTGACTTTTTAAGTTGAATCTTAGAATTTAATTTGATTTGAATTTGAGTTTAAAGTTTAAAATTCAAAAGAATAAATATTTAAATTGTTTTGGATTCTAGAATGTTTGTATAACTTTTATTTATAAATGTAATTAGCTTTTGTTTCTCTTTAATATATATAGATAAGTATTTTAATAAATAAGAAAAGACTTTTATATATTTTTAAACTAAATAAAAATAAGATAAATTACTTATAATACATGTGTCTTTATCTAAAGCCTTGTTTTAACAAGTGTAATTAAATGATGAACTCAAATGACAAGTGTCTTTATTTTTCATTTTTCTTTTATTTTTATAAAATCATAAATTTACTTACATATATAAACATATGCATTCCCTTTACTTGATTCTTTCTATTTCTTTCTTTTCAAAAACAAGATAAACTCAGATTTATCTCTAATTCAAATCTGAATCAAGTCAGTAATCTATTGCCTCAAACTAAAATTCATACCCTTCTCAAACCAATTCTCTAATCTAAAATCTATAATCAGTAATTAAACACCTCAAACCAAATCAAAAAAATCTGTAACCATTCCTCAAACCAGAGATTATCAAAATCAAATCTCTGTAAACCATTTTCCAAAACCTGGAATCAAGTTTAAAAGCCTGCTGCAATTCTTTTCATCTCTGGAATCAAGTTCAAAGCAAAAAGGAGATGCTCTGCATCATCTTCAAAAATCAGTCTGCATTCATCTCTTCAACCTGGAAAACAAGCATGCATGTAGTTTAATCAATCTAAAACTCCAGCAACTCCAGTTATTAAAATCAAGTGAGGCATTCCAGTTTAAAGTTCAAAACAGTCTCAGGTTTTTCAAAATATAAGGCTCTGTCTCTGTTTTGCCTGGTGAGTAACATTTTTAAAAATAAACTTAAGTTGATTCTGAAATTCATGTTAAGTATTAAATGAAAGATGGTTGCATGTGAATCTATATAAGTAGTTCTGCATATATATGTATTGATGTATGAATATACAAGTGCATTTTCCTGTTTGTATAGATGGATGTATTGTGTGCATGTATGACAGTGTACTCTGTTATTGTTTTGTCTGCCCAGGCTAAAATTTTTGTTTGAAATTTCTCAACACTTGATCTTGATTTTGTTAGGACTTGATTTACAAACCAGGAGTGTTTAAATAGTGTAGATTAAGTTTAAAAACTTAAAATTTGTTAAATCAAATCTGGTATTGCTGTAAAGCCAGGATATCAAAATATGTTGAATAATATGAAAACTTCAAATTAAGAAATAGATAGATTCAGTATGAGGAATTAAAAACTAAAATCAAAACATGATTTTTAGAACAAAAATTTGGATTTTTAGTTAAGAGGGTATGGTGCAGTTCTGTGTTGAACAGAAAATGGAAATAAGGGATTTTTGGGTGATCTCGGAAATTTGAAGTGTCGAGTTTCTTCTGGTAGGTGGAGGAATAGTCAGTATTGCCGAGAAAAATATTGGGTGGCGTTGCAGTTCATCGTGGTGGCTGCGGTGAGGAGATTTTGCCAGTAGCCCTAGTTTAAACTAGGCCTCTTGTTTGAGTCAGAACTACCTGTAGGAATGATCGAGTGATGTGAGGTTTGGGTAGAGGGAAGTATGGCCATTGACGAGATGATGGTCGGAGTCGCTGCTATCCTGGTGGACGGAGGGCCGTGAATGTGGCGTTGACAGGTTAGAGATTGAAGAGGGGAAACTGTTCCAGTTTTGGTCTTTGGGTTCGATTTTGAATTCGACTTAGTTTCGTTGACCGAGTGATGGGATTCTGGCATAGGAAGGATCGTCGAGATGGTGGAGTCGTCGTAGATGATCGGAGTGACGCTGGTGATCGTGCACGTGCACACGGTCGTGAGTATGTTTGGGAAAGCCTGGGTTTTAACAGGGGAAGGTCTCGTGATTTTTGAGTGTTTGTGCGGGGAAGACTCGGGTAATTTTGGGTTACGACTCGAAGTGATTTAGAAGTGGGCTCGAGAGTTTAATGTTGACAGGTTTTATACTTGACTGTTTGAAATTTAAATTTAAATTAAATTTTGAAGTAATATTAAACAGTAAATCAAAGTTTGATTTATAAAGACAAGTTTAGTTTAAAACTTTAATATTAGATAATTAGTTTATGAAATTAAATGTTTAAATAGGTTAAGTGTAGATATGTTTAAATGTTAAATCTAAGAAGAAATTTGATTTAAGTTCTTTTAAAAACTTCTTAGAAAATATAAGATTTTTAATAAGTAAAAGTTTTTAAATTGGTTAAAAACTTAGTTAAAAATAAATTGGTATTCATTTTAAATACAACATTTAAAATGAAATTTTAAGAATAGATTTGAAATGAATATTTCAAATATAAATTATAAATGATAACTTGTTTATCAATAAGAATAAAGTTTATCTTAAATAATTAAAGACTTGTGTTTATTTAATTTATTAGGAGATTTAATAGATAATTAATTTAATTTGATTAATTAATCATTTGGATTAATTAAATAGGTAATTAAAGGTTTAAACTAATTTATTTATGATTAAGATTTATTAATTAGGGATAATTAATTTGTAATTAAGGATTATGAATTAGGATATTAATTAATGGTTAAGAATTAATTAATAGAGTAATTAAATATTAATTAAGTAGGGTTAATACTTAATCAATTAAATAATTAATGTTTAATAAATTGGTTATTAAGATTTATTAATTTGAAATTAATAATAATTAATCTAAGTTAATTACTTAAGAAAAGTAATTAAAGGGTTGTTAATAGTTAATGAAGTCATTAACTATGGATTATTGAATAATAAATTAATAAGATTAATTTTAATAGTTAATTAGATTAATTAATTTAAAGATAATCAATTATAGAATTTGTTTAAATGTAATTACTTATTGGAAGTAATTAAGAATTAATTACTTATTGTAATTAATTAAAGTTAATTTGATTTAGTTAAATTAATTAATTAAGTTTAATTAATTTAGAATAATCAAGAGATGATTTGATAATAATTACTTAATGTAATTATTAAGGTAAGATTATTTAGGGAAGTAAATAATAAGATAATTACTGGAAGTAATTAGTTGAATAAATGATTTTATTAATAGAAGTAATTTGAGTTAATTACTTTGAATAATTAATCAAGGGATTAATTAAGAAATTAATTAAGGAGTAATTAATTTAGTTAATAAAAGTAATTAAGGGGAGTTAATTACTAGATGAGATTAATCAAAAGTGATTAATAAATATTGTTTAATTAAAGGTTAATTACTTAATGTAATTAATTTAATTTGGTAATTAATAATTAAGTTGTAATTAAGGATCATTAATTAATATAATTAATGATGTAATTAAGATTGGTTAATTAAGTAATAATTAATAAATGAAGTAATTAATCAGTGTAATTAATTAAGGATTAATGTAATTAATTATAGTTGATTAACTTAATTAATTTTAGTTAATTAATTAATGATGTAATTAAAGGTTAATTACTATAAGTGGTTAAGGATAATTAATTTAAGTAATTAATTGAGAATAAATTACTTGAATATAATCAAAAGATAATTAATCAAGATGATTAATTGAAATGAATTATTAGAGGATAATTAATTAATTGATTGTAATTAATTAATGGTTAAGTAAGAAGGATTTATAAAATGAAGTAATTAATTTAATTCAATTTAAATTAAGATGATATAAATCATTACTTATGAATGGGTGTTAGTATTGGATACTTGACTTTGATTGATATCTCTGATGAGATATATGCTGTGTGATATGGATGTTAGTTGAATTGTATGGAATATCTGATAATGTTGATTATCTGTTGTGAATTATCTTTCTATGTGTATAAAGATAATAAATTGGATTGTTTTAACCTTTAAAACAACTTGGCCTTAAAAGATACGCTTTGGATTTCGATGAGACCGGGATCGGGTTTCCGTATACCGGATTTCCAGGTCTGGAGACCCGAATACCACATCGATCCAAATTAACGATAGGTCGTGAATCAAGTGAAGATGAAGATTCAGAGTGCAAGGGTTATTGTCGTTAACTCTGAGGGTGATTCCAAAACGAGTGTAACGAGATAATGCCTTCGGTTTCGTTCGAACCCGGAACGAATTTGTATGGATTGAATGCTTTCAGCACATCATCAGGTGGACGATGAGCATTCTAAGTGATGTGTTCTTTTTAAAGGTAATCGTGACCTCAAGCCTCACAAATCGGGAATGGCTAAAACAGGGGAGGTGCAGCAAGGTTAGTGGGTAGCACCCAAGTAGGACAAGATTACCTCTGTCTAGAAGTCCCTTCTTATTTCGGCTTAGTGTGTGCGGTTGCTGATCCCAACCGTGAGGTATCTTGTGCGGGAATTATCCAGTAAGGGATGTTCCGGCCTTGTGTTGCAGGGGATTGGGAGTGATCCTCGGTACGGTGATCTAGGCCACGTACTGTGACGGGCGGTACCCCGGTAGCCCTGCCATTGTATGGAATCCAAAATCCAATAAGTGCCAACGGACTTGATTGTATAACCCACTTTGTGGCTAGTATGCTGGAATTTAATAATGTAACAATTTCAGCTATTTCATATTTATTTGAAAACCCTAGACCCTATTATAATACAATCGAATTTCCTATCAAATGTTTTGGTTAGCGTAAGGTAAAAACTTACCCATGTTTATGTGTGGGAAGTCTTACGTGATACCTTTTCTTTCAAAAGGTTTTAAAGTTAAGCAAGTTTAACCTGTTACTCACACCAGACCCATGTCTGACCCAAGTTGTTTATTTCTGTTTTATAAACTCTTGGGTACTCAAATTTTTACGAGTAGCCAAGGGATTCAGGTTAGCCTTGACGAATTGTGGAGGAGCAATGGAGCAGGAGGCTTCAGCGTTGTAGATATAGATAGTAGTTTCCGCTGTGTTGATCTTGTTTAGATCTTTGTTTTGTATTGAGTTGTAATAACTAGACAGATGTTTATAACTGTCTAGTATATGATGTGTAATCTGTGTAACTCTAATAGATGTATATGATACTATGTAATAGTTATATGATATATTATATTTTGTTCCGTTTCCGCTGTGAGTATTTGTGTTGTTTTCTTTCTCTTTCTCTTCTTTTCTATTTCTCACCCCTTTCTTTCTTATTAACGATGCGACTTTCTGTGGAGAGAAAGTCGTGGTCGTTACACTCCAATTCTGCGTTTGCATTGTGTGTGTGGCGGGAGGTCTTATGGTAGTTTCATTTTCCAAAAGCATTGCGGATTTCAATGTTTAAAAGCCTTTCGTGTTTGTTTAAAGATAAACTGTTTTTGTTGCTCACACCAGTCCCATGACTGATCCGGAGTTTATTGTTCCCTTCCTAAACTCTGGGTGCTCATAATTTTCCACACGAGCAGTCTAGAGTTTGGTTTTTCAGATATTCAGGTTTAGTAGATTATCTGGAGCTAGTTCATTCATCGGAGTTGCTTATCTTGGAGTTGTGGATTCATTCTTGTCTGAAGATCATTTTGGGGTTATCACTTCTATTGATATTGTTCCGCTGCTGATGTTATCTTTTCTTTTCCGTTGCTATTTGTTGTATCATATCTCTGATGTATATAGATATTCATTGTATCATCATTGTATCTGGATATTGTATCAGATGTTGTATATCTATATTGTTTTCTTTCTTCCGCTGTGTTGTTTACTTAATTGTGTTATAGCTCCGGCGAATCGGATTTGAACGGTCGAATCTGCGGCATTCTAGTACAATGTGAAGTACGGATGTTGATTTTCGAGCGCGAAAATCCGGATCGTTACAAGTGGTATCAGAGCTAAGGTTGAACTTTAGCTCAGGAGTATAACACATTAAGTAGCTCATTAGAGATAGGGTGAAGTATACCCTAGAATGAGTAATTCTCAGATATCCGTTCGAATGTCTCAGTAAATTCTCTTACTATCCACTGATAGTGAGTATGAGTGCAAGAAGAGGACGAGATAGAGGACAGGGGAATATGACTATAAATGGTCGATACTCTGAAACAACAAGAAAACAATCCTTTCTCTATCAATCTATTTTATTCGTCATCTTTTCTCAATTCTTCGGTATTTTCTGGTTGATCCAGGAAGGAGATTCGATATATTAAAATGGGACATAAACTCCAGAAGGGCCAAATTGTTTGTATGGATGAATTGGTTGCTTTGATTGCTATGGTTGATAGGTATACTTTAGTTCTAAACTGAAAATTTTGAAATTGTATCCATATATCTATCTATTTTTTTGGGTCCCAGTATATTCTACGAATGGTTAGTTATCCCTTTCGAACTAACCGATGCCACTGCATATTTCGTAAATCTGGATAACCCGAGTATCTTGTGAAGTGTTAAGACAGATTCGTTCTTGTATCTGTTATTGATATTCTGATTTGGTAAGCCGAATGCAGAATAGATATTCAGTTTGAGTTGATGAAATATTCTTCATCTATCTTTGTGTCTTCCTTGGTAATTTCGAGGACGAAATTCTTTTAAGGGGGGAAGTCTGTAACGACCCCGAATTTTTATTAAATTTAAATTGATTTTTGAATAAAATTTGTGAAATAAAATGGTAGATAGATTACGAGTTTCCCCGAGACGAATAAATTTGTGTTAAATCAATTAAATTTAAATATTATATAAATATTATATATGTGTGAATATATATGTATTTGGGCATATATGAGTAAATTTGAAATTTATATATATATATATACACGTTGGTTTGGATTTAAATTGTAAATAAATGGTTTGAAAATAATATAAAAACATAGACATACAAGATAAAGAATATTTAAGTTAAAAATAAGTATAAAAGTTAGAATTATAAATAAATCCATATATGATAAATTATATTGTTATAAATAAAAGCAAACAACATATTGATGAATTTTGTAAAATAGCAAGTAAAACAAATGAAAGAAAGTATGCCTATACAATTCAAATAGAATTGTATGTACACTTAAAAAGGGAAACAAAAGAAAATAAAATACATTCAAGAAAGTAAGCAAATGTACAAACTAAAGTGGATCAGTAAAACAAAATGCAAAGAAGAGATAACAAATAAATAAGATACAAAGTAATAAAACAAATAAACATATCTTTAGCCTCCACAACAAATCTCTCAGCCGAAATGCAAAGCTTGTCAATGAAGCCAAGCAAGTATATAAAAGAAAATATAAGATATGTACAAAATGAAGACATAAGTACACAACATTAAATGCCTTCAATCCTTGCAGCCAACAAATCTATACGATTGTATACAAATTCCTTTCAGCCTCCAAAAATAAGAAAATATCTTGTACTTCTATATTCATCAGCCTGTACACAATTTTGATTCATATCAACTTCCATATTCTGGTTCGTTCAAAACACAACATAGTAAAACTGAGAGGAAGAAAAAATATAAGTATCACCATATTCAAAAGTCAAGATCATAAAAACAAATCAAACCAGAGAAGATTCTAGCAATAATTCAAAGGCTGTTCCAAATTTAAAACAAATCATCATCAACAAACATGAAGATCAAAACTGCATTTCCTTTTCAAACAGAAGTGTTCTCTGTTTACTTTGGAAACAAAGGTGAGCAACTCCTATTTTTTTTCGAAGCTTAACTGTTTTGATATCTTGATGATTGTGAGTAAACAAGTTTCTCTTATACTTAAGAATATTTCATCCATGTACAAGCTGTTTTTGAAATATTGTACATGTTTAATTTTACTGCTGGGAGCTCGAGCTCTGTTAAATATGTATTCCTTCTGCGTTCTTTTGCGTTCAGTATGAAAACGAATAGAAATAATTCCATTCCTCAATCTCTTTTATCACTATCAAGCTTGGATCTCAAAACAAGAGAGGTGTATTTAAGTAAGAACTGAAACTTAAAGATAATTCAAAAAGAAAAAATTTAGATATACAGTATGGAAAAAGTTGTTTTACAGTGAAAATCCCAATTTGGTAAAAATTCGACCCTAGCGAATTGAAGATTAAATTTTATATTTGGAATCCTTACTTGGAATTAGGAATTTAGAGATTAGTTTTGTGATTTTTAACATCATGGTTTAAGAGCAGTTTGGGATGAACGGAAAATGAAATTTTATCAATTCCCGACGATTGTTTGAACTGGGGAAGGTGGGCTGGCTCGTGGAGGTGGAGGAGCTTACGTAGGTGTTGGGAAAAATAGTCGGTGGTGTCAATGACTTCGGTGGCGACGGCGACGTTAGTTTCCTTTCCGTAAACCTAATTTTTCTTGGCACTTGAACTCTTGCTCACCGCGACCTCCACAATACATCGAGTTGCGTGACATTGGAGGAGGAGGAAGCTAGGTGGATGTCGGAGCTGTGGTCAAAAGCGCTGAGCCTCTGGTGGTCGGAGTGATGATTGCGAAGACTTTTGGGGTCGAGAGTTTTGTTCCAGATTTTGGGTGTTGGGTTCGATTTTGATATCGAGGTGATATCGTCGAACTGGGTTGGCGATAGGGGTGTCGAGGCTAGGGATGACTGGTCGATGATCAGAGGCGAGGTCGGAGTGGCGTCGAACTGACGTGCACGTGCACGTGTGCACGTTTGGGTGGCTGTGTTGTTTGATTTGGGGAAGACGAGCTGCTCGTGGTTTTGCTCGAGAGTCTGGGGAGTTTCGCTCGGGGTTTTGGGGTTTCGACTCGATTTTGTGCTCGAGTGTTTGGGAAATAATAGTTTCAGTTTTTAAACTGTAAAATCTATTTAAGTTTTAAAAGGAAAAGGGGTAACTCGGGGGTTTTGAAGTTTAACTCGAAGAGGGTCTCGGGTACAATGGCATCTGGCTCGGGTCTGGAAAAATTTGATGTAAAAAAACAGTTTTTAACCTTTAAAACAAAATCAAGTTTATTTGAAACAATTTTGTTAAACCCAGTTTTTTGTAAATAGTGAATGTTCAAATGGAACTTAATAATGTTAAATTTAGCGAGTGTTTAAGATAATGTGATTAATTAAAATTAAATAAATATGAGTAATTAAAGGATAGTTAATTACTTAATTAAGGATTTATTACTTGATGTAATGAATTAAAGGATAATTAATTGATTTAAAAGTTAGTTAATTAAAGTGATTAATTAATTATCTAAGAGTAATTTATTAAAAGTCAATTAATTGATTAAGGGTTAATTAATGATTAATTAAAGGATAATTATTAAATGTTTTGTAATTAATTGATTATTAATTCACCATGACTAGTAATTTATTCATAACTAATTAATCTGATTTAAGTTAGTCAGATAATTAATTGACCTTACTTATGATGTTTGGATTTCATTGGATGCTGCATATTGGATTTATATCTCTGTTTTGTGATTATGATGTTATGAATTGCTTTATGCTGAACTGTGATACCTGTGATGAATATATTACTATGTGAATATGAAACCCTTGACCCGTAAAACGGCACTTGGATTTCGATGCGACAGGGAGTCGGATTCCAGTTGGTTATCCGAAACCCACATTGAATTGTAATAGTGAATCTTTGTGACCGATAAATTTACTTTATTTATGAATCTGTGAATGAAGATAAGCGTTGTGGATTATACCGCTTATCGATATTGATATATCTGTGATGATTGATGATGTTGCACTATTGTGTGAAACCCCTGGACTACACTCTTACACACAAAAATGGATTTCACGAGGAAATCGGTTAAATCACAGATGATTTAAATTTAATGTTTTTGAAATTGAAATTTTAATTTCAATTGATTTTGAAATTGGTAATTTGGGTTTAAAGTGAAAAGCTTTTGAAATAGAATATTCAAAGATAAAAGTTATTTTGAATAACTTAAACGAGTTTTGAAATTTAAATAATTTGATTTAAATTTGAATTCAAGTTTGAAATTGAATTCTATGATTTGAAGCTAAGGATTAAGATGCTGTACAAGTTATATATGGGTTAAACCATTTTAAATGTATTGATTTGGGAATTTGAATTTAATTCAAGGGTTTTAACTCGTGTAAATATAACTGGATTTTTCTGAAATGAAACTATTTGTTTTTCGAATAGTAAAAGCTTTCACAAAAGTAATGGATTTCCAAATTGTGTTGAACGGTTTCAAGTTTGAAATAGAATTGAAATGTTTTGAAAACTATGAAATGAGTCTTTGATTCAGAGACCGGACGAGTTAATCTAACTTGAAATAGAATTGTTTTGAAAGGCTATGAATGAATCTTTGGAAACGAGTTTTGAAAGCTATAAGTTAAATCTTGACTTAAAGATTTAACGAGTTAATTCAATTGAAATGGAAATCGACTTGAAAATATATGAATGAATCTTTGTGAACGGGGTAAACTTTGTGAATTAAATCTTTTGTTTAAAAGATTAAAAGTGTGGAAATTGTTTAAACCATTGAAGGTTTTTGAATTGAATCTTTTGTTTAAAAAGATCGGAAATGGTAATTTGTTTTAACCATTCGAATGAAAAGTTTTGGGCTTTAAGCTGTGATTTAACTGAGACTCTAGTATCCATATGATTTTTTAATTGCGCTCGTTATTCGGTTTAGCCGGGAGAGGACCTTTGTGTCGTATAACCCATTCCGAATAATGATACGACGTAATGGATCGCATTTGAAGACCGGTGGTGAAGACCGGATATTTTTGAAAACGGAAGGATTACCGTCGAGTTACTCTGCATCGGCTGATCCCCGATATAGAGGTTTTATCACCCTTAGTGACGGGAAGTCCGGACGTGCACGCGTGAAATTCGTGTATCTGGGTTCGAACATTTTTGGGGAAGAAGAAGTTGGCCTGGGAAATTTCTAATGAAACTCGAAGTCGTACTCGGGGAAACGAGAGTTCTTCTCGAAGTAGGTGGGACCGTGATTTTACCCGGGGAGTAGCTCGGGTAGAACGAGATTTGACTCGGGTTTTGTCCCGGGTAGGTATAATAACAGTTTTCAAACTTTAAACAAAATTCAAGTTTTAACATTTTTAACTTATTCTTTTAAATAATTGTTTTTATTTAAGTATGAGATTAGTTAAAGATTTTGATAAAAATTACTTAATAATTAATGAAGGTGATTAAGGATAATTAAGTAATATAAGTAATTGAGAGTGATTAATTACTTAAAGATGATTACCTAATGGAAGTAATTAAAAGAAATTAATTATTGATTTAAGGTTGATAAATCAAGTGATTGAACAATAATTAATTAAAGGATAATTAATTAATGTGATAAATTAATTAAGGTGATTAATTTGAGAATAATTAATTAAAGGTTAATTAACCAAAATAATTTGTACTTAATCAGTAATTAACCAGGATTAGTGACTAATCTGATTTAAGTTAGTCAGATGATTAATTGACCTTACTTATGATGTTTGGATTTCATTGAATGCTGCATATTGGATTGATATCTCTGTTATGTGATTATGATGCTATGAATTGCTTTATGCTGAACTGTGATACCTGTGATGAATATATTGCTATGTGAATATGAAACCTTTGACCTGTAAATGACACTTGAATTTCGATGCGACAGGGAGTCGGATTCCAGTTGGTTATCCGAAACCCACATCGAATTGTAATGATGAATCTTTGTGACTGATAAATTTATTTTATCTATGAATCTGTGAATGAAGATAAGCGTTATCGATTATACCGCTTATCGATATATCTGTGATGATTGATGTGCACTATTATGTAAAACCCCTGGACTACACCATACACACACAAATATGGATTTCATGTGGAAATCGGTTAAATCACAGATGATTTGAATTCAATGTTTTTGAAATTGAAATTTTAATTTCAATTGATTTTGAAATTGGAAATTGGGGTTTAATATGAAAAGCTTTTGAAATGGGATTTCAAAGATAAAAGTTATTTCGAATAACTTAATCGAGTTTTGGAAATTTAAATAATTTGATTTAAATTTGAATTCAAGTTTGAAATTGAATTCTATGATTTGAAACTAGGGATTAAAAATGCTGTACAAGTTATATATGGGTTAAACCATTTTTTTTGGGTATTGATTTGAGAATTTGAATTTAATTCAAGAGTTTTAACTCGTGTAAATATAACTGGATTTTTCTGAAAACGAAACTATTTGTTTTCAAATAGTAAAAGCTTTCACAAAAGTAATGAACTTCCAAATTGTGTTGAAAGAATTTCAAGTTTGAAATGGAATTGAAATGTTTTGAAAGTTATGAAATGAGTCTTTGATTTCAAAGACCGGATGAGTTAATCTAACTTGAAATGGAATTGTTTTGAAAGACTATGAATGAATCTTTGAAAACGAGTTTTGAAAGCTATAAGTTAAATCTTGATTTAAAGATTTAACGAGTTAATCAAATTGAAATGGAAATCGATTTGAAAATCTATGAATGAATCTTTGTGAATGGGGTTAACTTTGTGAATTAAATCTTTTGTCTAAAAGATTAAGGTGTGGAAATTGTTTAAACCATTGAGGGTTTTTGGAAATGAATCTTTTTGTTAAAAGATTGGAAATGGTAATTTGTTTTACCATTCGAATGAAAAGTTTTGGGCTTTAAGCTGTGATTTAAGTGAGACCCCAGTATCCATATGATTTTTTAATTGCGCTCGTTATTCGGTTTAGCCGGGAGAGGACCTTTGTGTCATATAACCCATTCCGAATAGTGATACGACGATATGGATAGCATTTGAAGACCGGTGGTGAAGACCGGGTATTTGCGAGAGCGATAGGATGACCTATCGATTGTCTCTGCACCGAGTAGCGCCCGGTATAGAGATTTTCTAAGTGATGGGAAGTCCGATTGGGATTGTGAATACCCGGATTGCAAGGGCTTCTTTGGAAGTGCCTTCGGTTCTGTTCGAACCCGGAACAGACTTGTATGGATGTGTGTCTGACGTTACACTTTGAGATGTAAAGCTGGTTTCTATCAAATACATTTCTGTTGGTGGCGGAGAATTTATTCTCTTAGCTTAACACCCTTCTCTGAGACGTACGAGCTCAGAGGTTATGTAGTTGATGGTTACTAGTGATACATTCCCAATTTGGTAATGTGGCATACGAAGTGCTGCTGATCATTTGTTGATCGAAGCGTGGCTTTGTGAAAAAGCGTGGCTTTGTGAAAAAGCGTGGCTTTGTGAAAAAGCGTGGCTTTGTGGACGAGACTTCATCGAGCCTCACAACCCGGTAATGGTCGAAACAGGAATGTGGCGACAAAGGTTTGTAGGGGTAGCGCCCCTAGGGTATGTCATTTCCTTCTGGATAAAGGGTGGTATCATGGTATGGAGCCCAGATACTTAACTCGTGTGGACACTATACATTTATCACTTTGTGATGTTGCTTTGTTGGTTGAGGGGCCCCTCGGATAAAGGTCGGTAACGACCGGGGGATGACATGACTCGTGTGTTAGTTACCTAGTTACAGCTCGGTTAGAGCGTGAGGTAGCATCGGCCTTTTGTTTGCGGAGATCCGGTTAGGATCCGGGGCGTCTTTCCAGAGGCGTTTCTATTTCGGTAAGGAAGTTCCTTAGCCTGATCATTTGTTGGAAATCCAAAGAAATAATACGAACCCTGTACGGTTTTTAGTTGTATTACCTGCTATGGAATGTGGCGGTAACCTGCTATTGAACGTAGTAGCTATAGTAGGCATACAATAATGTTGTATGCTGGCTAAGATTAATATTATATTTTCGAAATGGTTTTCGACACTATGCACTAATGATAATAATATCGAGTGATTTTGCGTAGTAAGCATGTTTGACTATCATAAGAAGAAATCTCCTCCAATTCTGCGTTTGCATTGTGTGTGTGGCGGGAGGTCTTATGGTAGTTTCATTTTCCAAAAGCATTGCGGATTTCAATGTTTAAAAGCCTTTCGTGTTTGTTTAAAGATAAACTGTTTTTGTTGCTCACACCAGTCCCATGACTGATCCGGAGTTTATTGTTCCCTTCCTAAACTCTGGGTGCTCATAATTTTCCACACGAGCAGTCTAGAGTTTGGTTTTTCAGATATTCAGGTTTAGTAGATTATCTGGAGCTAGTTCATTCATCGGAGTTGCTTATCTTGGAGTTGTGGATTCATTCTTGTCTGAAGATCATTTTGGGGTTATCACTTCTATTGATATTGTTCCGCTGCTGATGTTATCTTTTCTTTTCCGCTGCTATTCGTTGTATCATATCTCCGATGTATATAGATATTCATTGTATCATCATTGTATCTGGATATTGTATCAGATGTTGTATATCTATATTGTTTTCTTTCTTCCGCTGTGTTGTTTACTTAATTGTGTTATAACTCCGGCGAATCGGATTTGAACGGTCGAATCTGCGGCATTCTAGTACAATGTGAAGTACGGATGTTGATTTTCAAGCGCGAAAATCCGGATCGTTACAGTTTTAATAAGAAAATAAGAGAAAAGAAGGAAAGCAAAACACAGAATCTCACAGCGAAATGACAAAATATCATAATCAAATAAATAGTTCATGACGCTGTTATACAATATACATTTGATTACGCAATTTTTATAACAAAATCATAGTACAATCAACATACCAAAATAATGTAGCGGAATAATAATAATAAATACGATCTAGCAAACTCCATCTCCATCTCCATCTTTAAGAAATAATGTCTTCAAACACTAAAATACTCAGGCTGACCTGAGCGTAATGAAAAGACAAAACACTCGAGTCAAAACTAAACGTTCTTATGTAAGTTAAACTAATAACAAATAAATATGAGTGTAATAGCTTCAGAGATGCTTACGGGATTTTCCATCTCCTATCAAGTGTACAACGTGAGTGTAATAACTTAAGAGATGTTACAGTATTTTCCATCTCCTAAGGATCCGTCAAACTATCTATATGTAGTAAGATACGCTATATATGTAGTGTCTACCAGTAAAGTATTAAAATAGCGTTAAGGCTTTACATTGATCCCCCTTAACACATTTTTAAGCATTGTCCTACAGTTTGCCTTAGTAGCATCACCAGTAACATCAGTAACTAGGGTAGCGTCGTGACAAGACAACACTAAAACAAAGTTGTAGTGGTCGCGTATAAGGATAAAGGTATGACAAGGCACGTGTGACAATGCCCAAGGTAGTATTCTACCATTTTACTCTTTCTGGCTAGTTGTAACCCCTAACGGTCGACCGAGTCCACCACCCCCAAATCAAATCAATGTGCACTGATCAAGTCAAAAATAAATATAATATGAAGGGGTGATGGCACCTAAACGTAGCTAACCCCTTGGCCAGACATAGGATCCTGTTTTAGTCATTTCAAATTGACACAAGTGTCGGGGTCATCCATCATCATTCTCTTTCTTCATTCCAGTAAACATCGCCAATTCAACCTCTACATTCTGGATAACATCCACCGCATACACAGTTGTTAAAGTGGTCCCGGTATTGACAGAGAGTATGCCAATATTAGGCCCCGGTTTCTTTAACAACCAAGCGTCATTTTTCACACCAGTTGGTTCTTTTAAATTTTAAGAACAAGTCATATTTCATATCAAAATATCAGGTTCACTTCAAAAATCATTTCGAATTCAAACAGGTTATACCTTCATATCAAAACAATCATATTTAAATCTAAATAGTTCCTCCTTTAAAACAGTTTGAATATTGAAAATAGGTTTGAATAATTAAAATAGTTTTAATATTGAAAATAGTTTGGATAATAAATATAGTTTTAATATTGGAAAATAGTTGGAATAATTAAAATAGTTTTAAAGATTGAATGAATATAACATAGTTTAAATATTGAAAATAGTTTAGATAATTAAAATAGTTTTAATATTGAAAAATAGTTTTGAATATAAATAGTTTTTAATATTGAAAATAGTTTGGATGAAAATAGTTTATATATTAAAATAATTTGGTTATTAAAATAATTTATATATTAAAATAGTTTATATTAAAACTGTTTCTTTCTTTCACAACAATTTGAACTCGTGTTCCAAATCACGACGAAATCAATTCTTCGACTTCCAAATCAAGTTACTTCATATTCAAATTTCAGTTTAAATCAGCCTCAATTCAAAACAATTTCAAACTTTACTTCAGATTCAATTTAAACGGTTCTATTCAAATGGCTGAAAATTTCAATTCAAATTCTCGTTACAAACAATTTAGTTTAAAACCATTTCACATTCCAAAATTTGATATACCAATTTAAACCATTTTAATTAAACTAAATTCAAAGTTTTACATTAAAATATAAATCTTCGTAATTATTCATTTCCAATAAATTCAAATCATATTCCAATACCCACTTTAAGATTTCAAATTAAATCCTTAAACAATTTCATTTAACAGTTTAAATTTTCAACATTTCAAATCTCGAATTAGAAAATAATTCAATTTATATAAATCCAATTTTTTATTTTCTTTAAAACAATATCATTTAAACCAATTTAAATTCAGGACTTTGAAACCATTTAATTTAACCAATCCGGTGTCCGTATATAATTTTATATCCTATGGCCAAGTGATCAGTTAATTCAATTTTACTTACATAGATGGATATATATCATTTCAACCTATAATTAAATGTCATAGGTATATATCATTTCAACTTATTTTTTAGTTCATTTCAAATAGTCCAAATGATAATACAAACGATGTCAATAAATAAATAGGTAATAACATGTATAAGTCAAATAAATAAACAACCATACACACATCATCAATCAATAGGCATACAATAACAATTAACATCCAAATCAACCAGTATATCACAACAGTTACTGATTATCAATTATCGGTGTTTAACTAGCAATTTAATTCAATATTAATTTAAATGTCAATTTAAACTACCAAACAGGAATCAATAAAATTTTATCACTTCATAATTTCAATCTAACTAACCATAAGAAATTTTAGTATTGCGTGAGTGGGTTAAATCACTCACATTTGATTTATAGCCGATTAAAAATCCAATAAAAGCCCAAAATCTCAATAGTCTCCAAATTCAACCAAACCAGATTCATATTGTCCGGAATTTCGATACAAACCCAAAGTAAGAAACCGCGCGTTAATCGGAGCTCGTTTGAAAAAGTTATGCAAGTTAGAACATATAAATTTAAAATTTTAATTAAAATAGATCAGGGGCAAAAATGTAATTATCTTATCTCCTTCCCATACCCTAGTAGCAAACATCGAATCACAACAGTGTACAGCCGCCGTCGACTTCTACCAACCGCCACCTCTACGCGCCTTAGAACCCAGATCCAAAATCACAATCGAAAAGCCCAGGCCTGGCCGCACCTCCGCCCCAGATGCTGCCACCTTCGGTCATGCTACGTTCCTCCATCGCCGCCGCCATAAGTTCGCCAGTTCTGTAGATTTCGAGTTGACACGATTGGACACCACAGACGCACTCTATTTCGTCTCCTCTACAAGCTGCAACTTTTCGATCGTCGAATGGTCGACGATCCACCGTCGAAACGAAACCCTACAACGGACGACCGAGAATGTTTCGCACAATTCAGGACAAACAGAGTCTCCAATCGAAAAACAAATTTCAGACTCTGATTCCATTCGTCAAGAGCTTCGTGATGATATATAATTTGATAGGGTTTGAGCAATTTGAATTTTTGGAGTTGATTTGAAATTGTAATTAGGGTTTTGGCTAATCTCCATTGAGAAGAAGCAGATAAGAAATAAAATTGTACATACAGAAAATAGAATAGAAAGCTGCTAGGATTTATAACTATATATATAGACAAAAATTGAATAGAAATGGATGGAACAGATCGATTAGGTCGAAGCGATAACAAAGACCCGAAAAGCCCGTTTCATTCCCGAAACGAAAGTAGGTCATCCTATATATCGAAATATAGGTTTTCAATATTTTTAAATTCAATGTAACTAATTTCAAACTCTAATTCTATTGTATATAGAAGTTAGCTTTAAAATCAAATTATATTTATTTTTGTACGTTAATTAACCAATTATTATTTAACTAATTTAATCACTTTTAAAATTTTAAATTGAAAGTTTCTTATCATCATTCTTGATTAAACATGAATTAATAATCTTTTAAAATTAAATTTTCCATGTTAAATCCAATATTTAAATATTAAATTAATGTAACAAGCCGAGTTCTAGTGGGTCCGAATTTTTCGCAAAAATGCTAAAATTCAAGCCCACTGAAGCCTGAGTTGGGTATCTGGTATCCTGCAAATAGGCAAAGATAAATATATCAGTGCTGAAATAAATATCTCACAGCGGAACTGACTAAAATATAATAGTAAGTAAATACTCTCCAAGGTAATAGCACTTCCTAAACAAGTGTCACAAAGCTGAATAATCTCCGCCTTCTATCTAACCTGTGGGATGTTATGAGGAGCGGTCAGAACTAAAGTTCTAGTGAATGGACAAATTATACACTTCTAAGCATAATTCTACATATACCATTCTATTTCCATTTTCTGTTATATTAGGTTTATTGGGTTTATAATACTCTCGCCTCTGTGCGTGAATCGTACTCATCTACTCCCTAGTAGATTAAGACCTAATAACCAATATATGTATGTAGCTACATGCCCACTGACCGTATAGGTCCTAGGTACTACCCATGGTACCTTCGGTATCCTCCTCGAAAAGGACTCCATCGTCTTGCTCCTAGAGTGTTCTGTAACTACATCTGTAAAGGACAGGTTCGTGAGGCCTACAATACAGATGTTCCGTCGTCTGCTATGAAAACATAAACCGCGTCTGCACTAGCCTATACTAATGCTCGGACATCCACAATGTACCACCCAGTGCATACCTTGAGGACTATACGTAATCGTTCTGTCTACTCCCTGAATCCTGCCAACAAGGTCTACCTTGTACGAAACTCAGTCGGGAATTTTCTATATCTGTAAAGGACAGCTTCCTTAGGCTACAATATAGATATTCTACTTGGTCTGTCTCTTTTCTCATCATGGCTATGACCCCACGCAGCCTCCCCTCAACTAATCGAAAGACCTTTAAAGAGCTAAGTGGTTGTGCCCTACTGCAAACAATCTAAACATCCAATTGGCTGCGCCCCTCATCCAATGTTTCAATAGTGAAAGATTCATTGGCCTGTTGGTTTAACTCTAGTCTTTCCCGAACTCGTTCTTGGTTGATGATGGCTTGATCTCCGCATGCAACTATCCTTTTGGGTCCTTCCCAATAAAACCTGCTCGCAAGTCAGAGTACGGTGTCATAAGAATATCCTTCTCCATTCATCAACCTTTTGACTGCCTACAAAGGTTCGCTTCGTTAGGTCTGCAATGCAAAAGCAGTAAAGGCCTACTCTCTTGATGGAACACCTACAGACCTACCTCCGGGGGTGCAGCTTCGTTAGGCCTACCTCAGAGGGCCATCCTAGAGTACCCTCACGTCCCGTTGAAGTCTCGTACTTCCTTCTAGCCCAAATTAACTAAGTTGGACGTGCTATTTCTGTGCGAAAAATCTGTGATGAACTGCTTCGTTAGGATCTTCATCCTTTGGGCTGCTCCAAACGCATCTTACCATTTTATTAGACCCTACGTCTAATCTTTTATTATGCGTTTAGTTTACTTTTCTATTTCTGCTGGCTACTTATTTTGCCTAATCAGCATAAGCGTGTCCCAACCTCACCTAACTATTGTGAGACCATCAGTTCCTGACTGAAAGGGAATGCTGTTGGTATGTGCCTTTCTTCTATGTTTGCTTATTAACTTAGTGTAAGTTTTAAAATAAGACTTTTCTGTTATCTCTAATTATAACCTATGTTATAATTATACTTGCAATTGTTACTTCTATATTCTTTTATAATCTACATGTTATAAATATAATTGCAAGTGTCTCTTTTCTATTCTAGTTTGTCTTCTTTTATTATGATATTGAATTCTCTTTAGTTCTCTTATATTATATGACATGGCTTGGGACTACGTCCGACTGTCACAAATTTACTTATCATAATAACTGCTTTTCTTTTATTCTACTATCAATGCAGTAAATGCAGATCTATGCATATATCTGTTTATTGTTTCTAGTCTTGTCAAATAATTAACTTGATTTTTTCTTTAATTTCTTTAACTCTTCACTTTATTTTCTTTTATTCTAGGAAGTAGTTCTATCTATTTGGTTGGTTACAAAAACTATGCTAAAAATCCATTTCCATATTTTAATACTAAATAATGCTATAAACAATAACTCGTAATTGCAAGACATTTCTTTTATTGTCTCTTTAATTATTGGATAATGCAAAATACAGAAATGTCTCTATTTTACACTAATTCTCTTTTTCTTTCTTTTATTCTTGCAATTACGTTTATCGTTATTCTAACAATATTAAACTATGAAAATGTATTCTCTTTTCTAAACCAACCAACTAATTTATCACTAACTTCCAAATCAAGTTATTAAATTTCCCCCTTTTTAATTTATTTCTCCTATTTTAGCATAATTTACTGTAAATTTCTTACTTTTAGGCTTATGCCTTTCTCTATAACTGTTAAGCCTAATATTATTCATATTTAATTGGATTCCTATCTTTCTTTTCCATATAAATAATAATTAAATATAAGCTCTCTTATAGAATTTACAATTTCAACATAACTAATTAGCAGAACTAATTACTGAAATAAATGCCGAATTAAAATATTTTATGGGAATCTAATAATAATATATCATAAACGTAAAAGATATATAATTTAAATCCACTAACATATCGTCCTTAGCTTTGCTCCATGGTCTTAGCTCTGCTCCATGGCCTTCCTGGATCTCCTTTTAAGGTGTCTAATATTTTTATTAAGAAGATCTTCTCCCTAGAAATTTTTTCTATTTAGGGTCCATCCTTAGGCAATGAACCCAATTGGGAGAAAATCCGATTATGAGAAAATAGCTAGGCCTAGAGTCCTATTTATAGTGTAACTTGGGGATCTCAGACCGTTAGATTTTTGGATTGAATCTGGTGCAACCACGTCACATACTCGCTGCGAGTCGTTGGATCCGGAAAACGACGCTCCAGATCGCGCAAAAATTGAATTTGAGGTCTTCGGCACGTCCCTAGATGATTTTACGTCCTGGGCTTCACGTGGGTCGACCTATAGGTCGAACTATGTGCATTAGGATCGACCTTAGGGTCGACCCTTGTGCCCTGTGGGTCGACCTATGGGTCGACCCATAGGCCTTAATATATTTTTTCTTTTCGTTCTCCTGATTTTAGTTTCTCTCGTAACTTCTTCGTATTAACTCGGATTTCGATAAGTTATATATGGAAATTGATCAGATAATCGCCACGAACACAATGGTATAAGTTTCAAGGCCATATTCCAACAATTCCAAAAATGTTTATTTTCATTGTTCATCGTTATTTGGTTATTTAATTATCTAAAAATGCAGGGTGTTACATTCTCCCACCCTTTAGGAAATTTCGTCCTTGAAATTCGACAAGGGTAAAATTATGTAATTCCTCGCATCAATCATATCCATTTTGTGTACATCCAATTTTGTGATCATCCATGTCCTTGTGCAAAGTGTCATTCAACACAAAATATATGCATGTACATGAATTTCTAAGCGGTACCTCCTATATGAATGCTTTTCTTCTTTAAAATTTTATTTTAAAACACGATGCACACACCTTAAATATACTTGCAATTTCTATATGAATGCAATCTTTTGAAAACTCAAAACGTTTTTCATCCAATTTTTCCCACATTCCTACCGAATAGGGGTGTAGTTCAACGAATTTTACATCCAAATCCTACCACACAACTTTTAATATTCGAATTTCAGAAAAAATCTAATTTTCCGAACTCGATTTCTTATGTCAGAAAGACTGTAGAAAACGAAAAACCTTACGTTTACCGTTTTACTTATGTCCACCTCTTTCCCCGTACTTGGAACTTATGCCGCTATTCTATAAAAATCTCTATTTTCTTTCCCAAGCACGGTTTACATAAGAAAAACTTTCCTTTTCAAACTTTTTCCCAAACTTAATTTATGGGAAAAATGTATTTTCCTTTTTTCTCATTTATTTCTATTGATGTTTCTGTCGCTTGCTTTAGATCTTACTATTTTTCTTTTAGTTACTTTTATCTGCTTTTACTTTTCTTTAATATAGCAGCTAAACACAGCTATCTTCTAGGGCTAGGAGGCCTAGGACCATTGTAACGACCCGTATTTTTAACACTTTAAAAATATGAATTAAAATAAAAAAATTGGATAAAAATCCGAAGGAAATAAAATTTTGTGTTGTTAAATGTGAATTACAAGTTAAAATACAAAACTGAATTCTGAAATAACTTATTTGTAAATTAAATATGGATGTTAACTTGTATTGAATGTAAATAATGAATTGAATTTGATTGTAAACCAAATTGATTATGATTGGAAACAAAGAATAAATAAAATGGTAGATTTAATAGTGGAAGTTTATGTTATTGAAACTAATATAAATAAATGTAACTTAATATTACAGTTGATTGAAATCAGATAATAACTGAAAATGTAATTTGATAAAGATGTTAACTTGTAATTGAACGTAAGTAAAGATTTAAATTTGAGTGTAACAATTAATTGAAACGAATTGAATTTGATTGTAAACAGCGAAATAAATGAAATGTTATATTTAATATTGAAGTTATAATATTGAAATCAACGTAAATGAATGTAATTTAATATTACTGTGAATTTAAATAAGATGATAACTGAAGAAATGAAAGTAAATGAATTATAAACTATTGATAATAATGTATAAGTAAATAGTTGATTCAATAATGAAAGTGTAAATCGAAATAAAAGAATTCAATTGGAATTAAATAACTTGAATTTGAATTATAATATAATTGAACGCTGAATCTAATGTAATCTTTTATACTGGATTTATAATGGAAAACTACATTGTAAAAGATTGTTAATTATTGTGAATTTAAAAATGAAATTTGTGAACACTTGAAATTTGATTTAAAAGTTAATAATTTAAAATTGGGAATTTTATATTGTAGTTAAATAGTAGAAATAGCCATTTTTACAACTGTCTTGGATTTCGACAAAACTAGTTTCATCGGATCCGTAACAGTGAATTATTGTAAGGTTTCAATTTTCGTAGCAATCGGACTTGTCGTTTGGCCGTGCGAGCTTGAAACGCGTAGAAATTTAACGTCGAGTTTGATTAAAATAATCGACTTCAAAAGCTATCTTCCGCATACGATTGAATTAGGCCTTGGGACTAGTTCCATTGCGTTCGGAATATGGGTAAAACCTTATAAACGCCTGGCGGCACGTCTCGTTTGGAGTTCGGACGATTTTGGACCTACCTTTATAAATACGCTTGCAAACCGAGACAGTTTTATCATTATCTCATTTCAGAAACCCTAATTTCAAACCATGGCCGCCACCTATTCCATGATTGAAATTGCTCGAACTTCTTTCCCCTTTATCTCTCAATCCGTTCAACGAAATTGAAAATTCCATAAGCAAAGTTGTAGATCTCGACGAGCTCTTCAAATCCATACGGTTGATTTGTGCTAATTCGTCACGGATTGGTCCAGATCTGGCTTTGAATGTCGCGCGTATTTTCTTGGTTTGCGTGCAAACGGTGGCGAATGGGGTGGCAAAACTTGGCGCGGAGGTGGAGCAAGGAGAGGCACACGCGATGGCATCCCCTGATCAATGTCCGGTCGCTCCTAGTTGCGTGCGTATGGAAGAAAGTGGCGCGGTGTTGGGTTCGTTCGTTCAACCCTAGAACGTGTGGAGGAAGAAGACTTCGGCCCAGATTCTCCAACCCTGAAGTCAACGGCTCTGATTTAACAAAGGTTAAATAAAATAAAAAGGTGTATAAATTATATTATCTAAAAATCGTGTAATCTCCTAAAATGCAATAACTTTGTCATACGAGGTCGGAATCGGACGAAACAAGAAGCAGCGGAATCGCAGCGACGAGTGCTGCGCTGCAAATCAAATCCGAAGACATTTGGAGCTCGTTAAATTTTAGGTTAAATCGAACGTCGTTCGATTTGATTTAAAAGTGTAGATTCAAGATGAGTGTTTATACGCTCACAATTGACTAAAATAATTTTATGTTAGTAAATTTATATTCTGAAATGATATGAAATTTATTGGCTGTTGTTTGGTAGGTTTAATTATCATCTGTCTTGATATATGAATTAATTGATAGAATTTAAATTGACCGTTAAAATAAATTTAAATTTAAATTGGCAGTATATTACCCGATATTGATAATTATAAAATTGTTGTGAATGTTATTGGCTTTATGGTTGATTGGTTGTGATGGATGCTATTGGTCGATATTGGTTGTTTATTTATTTTGATATAGCATGCTATCATCATGTATATTATTTATTGCATATAAACTGTAAACTGAATCATTTCGAATAAATTAAGAAATAGGTTGAAATGATATACATATGACATCTATTTGGATTGAAATGATATATATCCATCCTTGAAATTAAAATTGAAATAATTATCCACTTGGCCATAGGTTAGAAAATTATATACGGACACCGGGTGGGTTAAATTAAATGATTTTAAAAGTTGTTATGAAATTATTTAAATGAATTGATTTTAAGAATAAAATCCAATTTATGGAAATTGAATTATTTTGAATTGAAGATCGAGATGTTGGAATTTAAACTTGGTATATGAATTTGTTTAATTATTCAAAGTTTAGATTTTGAAGAAAAAGTTGAAATACGGCATGAATTTTCGAAAGTTGATTTGTTTTAAAAGATTGGACTTTTAATCGAACTCTGAATATTTCTAAGAGAATTTATATGAAATGATATTTCAAGTTTGAGTTTGGAATTGAAAATTAATTTGAAATTGAGATTTAATTAATTTGAAATTTAATTGAAATTCAATGAAATTTGTGAATTGGACTAAATAGAAACTATTGAATTAAATTTGAAGATAAAATTGATTTGAATAGGATTTGAACTGAAATCGATTTGGAATGTAATACTTAAATGAATTCTTGAAATCTGAATGTTAATCTAAGTTTATTGAATTGGAATTGTTCCAGAGATTAAGTAAACTACTTAATACGGATGTTTAATTTGAAGTATATTCTAATTTGAATACGAAATGGTTTTAAAGCGAATCTTATATTCTTATATAAATATATGAACTGTTTTGAAATGTGAAATATTTAAAGTTTCGAAATATATTGGAAGTGAAATTGTTTATTTTGTGGTTCAAATATGTATTTGAAATTGATAATTTGAAATGGTTTATTGAGAAGCTGAATCGAGTTGAAATTGATGATTTGAAATTTGATTAAATTTTAAATTTTGGAATCCGAGTTTATGTGAATCGTTTTGTGGAATTTGAGGCAAAAAATGATTTTGAAATCGAAATGAGATTTTGAGGCGAAAAATGATTTTGAAATCGAAATGAGATATTGAGGCGAAAAATGATTTTGAAATCGAAATGAGATATTGAGGCGAAAAATGATTTTGAAATCGAAATGAGATATTGAGGCGAAAAATGATTTTGAAACGGAATCTTACATCTTGAATATATATGATGATATTTGAAATGGATTTGATTTTGAAGCGAATATGATATTTTGATATCAATTATGAATCGATTTGAAATGTAAAAGATCCATCGGTGTAAAAATACGTAATTATTAAAGAGACCGGGATCGGATATGGACATACTCTCTGTCGATACCGAAAACCACTTTAATAACTAGTATACGCGGAGTGTTGATCCAGAACGAAGTGGATGGTTTGGTGAACGCGTTGACTGAAGAAAGAGAACGATATTGGATGACCCCTGACATGACTAAAACAGGAGCCGCGCCGGGCCATTGAGGTTCGCCACCTCTAGCGGACACACTTCTTCGTTACCATGTCTATTGCTTTTGTGATTCGATTTGGATGCACCCCTCGATTTGGGAGTGTTGTTTTGCGGTGTTGGGGTAGTAGCTGTTATGCCCAACATCAGTCCGGATCACGCAACTACTAGTATCCTAGTTGGTATTGCCTCATGTACCTTGTCATACTGATTATCCTATTCGCGACCACTACGATTTTGGTTTGTACCTTTAGTATATGGATTGCCCTCTGGTGACTTCCGGTTTTGGGGAAACTACGGTCTTGTATATGCTATTGGGAATAAAACTGTGTTAAGGGTGGAATGGGCCATGGCTTAACGCTAGTTTGATATTTTACTTTATGATAGACATTATTGTATATAGCGTATTCTATTATATAGTAGATAGTTTAACGGATCCTTAGGAGATGGAAATCCCGAACATCTCTTAAGTTAATGCACGCACGTTAAACACTGGATAGGAGGTGTCTAAAACCCGTAAACATCTCCGACGCCGTCACACTCATATTTACTTATTCGATTTAACTTACATGAGATATTTTAGTCTTGACTCGAGTGTTTTGTCTTTTCATTACGCTCGGGTCAGCCTGAGCATTTCAGATAAGGTTGAAGATCTATTCTGGAGGATGAAGATGGAGTTTGGAATTACATCATTTGTATTCTACTACTGTATTATTTTTCCGCTGCATTGTTGTATTATCTCTGATATGTATGCAACTCTGATTTATGATGTATAATAATAATCAAATTTATTTATTTAACAGCTTCATGAACTGTTATTTTATTATTATATCTTGTTCCTTCCGCTGCGAGATTCTGAGTTTGTTTCTGTTCTTTCTTTTCTTTTCTTATTTAACCCCAATAACTATCTGTATTTTGGATTGGTTGAGTCGGCATGTGTGTATGTTTTGTCGACTTGAACGGTCAAAAAAATGCGGGCCGTTGCAGTTGGTATCAGAGCTTTGGTTTAGATTACCTTGGCTCTAGTGGGGAATAACTCATTGAAATAGGGTTAAACTTATGAATGAGTTTGAGTGTATATGAGGGAGCGTATTTGTAATTTTGATATAAAAATGATTTTATATTGTGTTAATTTGTTCCGTTGAGTATTTATGAATTCTGGTTGGTACTTGGGACGCCAAGGCATCGATAGGAATTTCTAAACACTCGAATAGGACAGAGTGACATAATATTGTTTTGGATTATATTTTATATATAAAAGAATTATCTTGAAAATTTATAAATTTTGATTGTATTGGTTGTTAGGAGATGATAATATTAGATTACCATCGTTTATTGTTGATTAGTCAATATTTCTAACTATTGATTATTGGATGATTTTAAGAAATGGAACTTGTAAATATGATTGACAATGAATATAAATGGTAAATAAAATAAAATAAAAATGAATTTAAGTTAAGATGGAGAATTTAAATTTCGGTGATTTGAAAATTTATTAACAAAAATTTGAAATGTATAATATAAGTATTATATGATAGTATATTCGATTAGAAATTGTTTTCAAAGGATTTTCAAATGAAGTGTTATACTCCCCTCTTGACACTAGAGAATGATTTCGGTGATGAGTGCATGCATCATCGACGTTTATTTTCGAGAGTCCAAGTGGGGGAGATCACTTAATAGCTTTTTCTAAACCCTGTTTTGATTAAAAATTGAGTTTTATTTAGGTATTCTCTATAGTATGATTTGATATATAGTAATATAAGTATATATTATTTCAAACTTGATTTGAAATGAAACCGGAGTTGAAATTCTTAAGTTCTTTAAAATTTAATGACTTTAAACTATTGAAATAAACAGATACTTGAATCATTAAGGAACTTCTGAATTGAAAAATAAGGGATGAACCTAAGTGTCAAGTAAAAATAGATTGAAGTAGGAAACCCTTAGAATAAAGGAGTATAAATTTGAAATAAACTAGAAACTGTACTCTTTTGGATTAAATAGAAATTGAATTGAAATTTTCTAAAGTATGTAATGAAAATAAGTATATATATATTTCAATGCTGATTAAAATTCTTCTAAAAAGTATGATTTGAGATATAAAGATATTAGTATATATGTAGATATATATATTTTGTTTAAAAAAAATGGTTTAAATCGAATCCGAAGTTGAAATTCTTAAGTTCTCTAATAAGGAATGATTTTAATTATTAAACTAAAGTAAATCTTGAATTGTTAGAAACTTATGAATTGAAAAGGTGGAATTGAATTTAAGTGAAAAAAAATTAAAATTGTAGGAGTAACCCTTAATTTGGAAAATAATAAATTGGAAATTTATTTAATAGGTATAACACTCAAATTGAATGAAAAGAAGTTGTATATTGTTTAACTACATTCTATTTGCATAGTCATAACTTACCAAATACTTAAAAAGTTTAAAATGCTAATAAGGATAAGTAAATGAATAATATATAAGTGTGATTGCGAATAATAAAATGTGAAGATCTATTGATAGTTGTAAATATAAAGAAAATTTAAGTTGTAAAATGAATTAAATATAAAATTAGTAAATGGAAACTGATTAAATTTGAATAAAATTAAATGTCAATAAACTTGGAAGTGTATGAAATTAAAATTTTGACTTGGAAATTTATAATTGATTTAGTGTAGATTTTGGATAGATGTTAATGTTTGATATGTATTGGTTGCTAGATGGATGGTAATTGATAAAATAGAATTCATTAGTGTAAATGGAATTGAATAAATGGAATAAAAATTTTAAATAATTAAATTCAAATTTGAAGCAAAGTGAAATTAAATATAATTGAATTCAAATTAAATTGAAGCAAATTGACTTGAATTTAAATTATGAATGAAACAAACTTGAATAAATCGGAAACAAATCAAAGGTAAACTTATTTCATGAATAAAGAAGAAAATAAACGACTTTGTGTTTATGATTGTTTCTTTAGAAAATTTGAAGTTTGATGGTTTGTACTTTGAAATAATAAAAGCAAATTTTGAAAAATCCAAAATTGTCCAATATATGCTGAAACGAAAACAACCATAACTTTTAAATTGCTAGACGAAATTCAACGATCTTAGACTTTTCGGAAAGCTTAGAAACTGTAGCACCACTTTGGTTTAGAGTGTCTTGAGAAATTCCTTCGTTTACTTAGTTAAAAAATTGAATCTTCTCGCTGGCCTGTGTAAAAAGGAAGCAAAATTAGTAGCATACACCCTTAGTATTTTCACCATAACTTTTTACTGGTGTATCGGATTTTGACGATCTTGCACTTTCTGAAAAGCTAAGAACTTAAGTTAAAACTTTTGCTTTAAGTGTTTTGTGTTTTGCTGTCATTTAGATGGTCGAAAAGGGGAGTGAACGTCGCTGACCTGCGCAATTCATTGCCCAGGCCGAGGCGTATCCATTTAGAAAAACGGCCGTAACTTTTGAACGGATGGTCCGAATTTGATGATTTTGGACATTCCGGAAAGCCTGAAACGAATGCAACAACTTTTATTTAGATTCCATTTTAAAATTTTATCGTTTAGGTGACCAAAAACTGGGGTTTGTTCGCTGTCCTGAGACATAAATTTTGGTTTTGAAGATAAAATGAGTTATATATATGTTGTATATACTAAGCATATCGATCTATTTTCATATGCATGATTCTCACTTGGTTGTTGAGTATATTAGTAGGTAGCAAAGGGTTGCGCTTCGCTTGTGGAGCTCGCTTCTGCGCTAAATGCAAAATGTAAGTTAAAATGCTAATAAACGCTTAATAAAAGGTACGTTCTCGGATTACGGTTTATGTTGTGGTATATTATTGTGTTCCCCATGTTTTGGGATGCCTCATTCTTGTAATGAGATGTATATCATGCAATTATTACCACTGTGAAATTTTTCGGTCCTAGCCGCGCAAAGGAGGTGCTGCCGAAATTTTTCAAAAATCCGGGAGTTAGAAAATTTTGAGATTTTAAAAATCCTATAACTAAATTTTGCAAATAAGTCGAATATTTTGAATGAATTATATCTAAATGATGGTTTCCCCTTCTCCGTTTCTTTTTGAGGACGAAAAGTTTTAAGTGGGGGAGAATGTAACGACCCGTATTTTTAACACTTTAAAAATACGAATTAAAATAAAAAAAATTGGATAAAAATCTGAAGGAAATAAAATTTTGTGTTGTTAAATGTGAATTACAAGTTAAAATACAAAACTGAATTCTGAAATAACTTATTTGTAAATTAAATATGGATGTTAACTTGTATTGAATGTAAATAATGAATTGAATTTGATTGTAAACCAAATTGGTTATGATTGTAAACAAAGAATAAATAAAATGGTAGATTTAATAGTGGAAGTTTATGTTATTGAAACTAATATAAATAAATGTAACTTAATATTACAGTTGATTGAAATCAGATAATAACTGAAACTGTAATTTGATAAAGATGTTAACTTGTAATTGAACATAAGTAAAGATTTAAATTTGAGTGTAACAAGTAATTGAAACGAATTGAATTTGATTGTAAACAGCGAAATAAATGAAATGTTATATTTAATATTGAAGTTATAATATTGAAATCAACGTAAATGAATGTAATTTAATATTACCGTGAATTTAAATAAGATGATAACTGAAGAAATGAAAGTAAATGAATTATAAACTATTGATAATAATGTATAAGTAAATGGTTGATTTAATAATGAAAGTGTAAATCGAAATAAAAGAATTCAATTGGAATTAAATAACTTGAATTTGAATTATAATATAATTGAACGCTGAATCTAATGTAATCTTTTATACTGGATTTATAATGGAAAACTACATTGTAAAAGATTGTTAATTATTGTGAATTTAAAATGAAATTTGTGAACACTTGAAATTTGATTTAAAAGTTAATAATTTAAAATTGGGAATTTTATATTGTAGTTAAATAGTAGAAATAGCCATTTTTACAACTGTCTCGGAATTCGACGAAACCAGTTTCATCGGATCCGTAACAGTGAATTATTGTAAGGTTTCAATTTTCGTAGCAATTGGACTTGTCGTTTGGCCGTGCGAGCTTGAAACGCGTAGAAATTTAACGTCGAGTTTGATTAAAATAATCGACTTCAAAAGCTATCTTCCGCATACGATTGAATTAGGCCTTGGGACTAGTTCCATTGCGTTCGGAATATGGGTAAAACCTTATAAACGCCTGGTGGCACGTCTCGTTTGGAGTTCGGACGATTTTGGACCTACCTTTATAAATACGCTTGCAAACCGAGACAGTTTTATCATTATCTCATTTCAGAAACCCTAATTTCAAACCATGGCCGCCACCTATTCCATGGCTGAAATTGCTCGAACTTCTTTCCTCTTTATCTCTCAATCCATTCAACGAAATCGAAAAATTCCATAAGCAAAGTTGTAGATCTCGACGAGCTCTTCAAATCCATACGGTTGATTTGTGCTAATTCGTCACGGATTGGTCCAGATCTGGCTTTGAATGTCGCGTGTATTTTCTTGGTTTGCATGCAAACGGTGGCGAATGGGGTGGCGAAACTTGGGGCGGAGGTGGAGCAAGGAGAGGCGCACGCGATGGCATCCCCTGATCAACGTCCGGTTGCTCCTAGTTGCGTGCGTACGGAAGAAAGTGGCGCGGTGTTGGGTTCGTTCGTTCAACCCTAGAACGTGTGGAGGAAGAAGATAACTTCGGCCCAGATTCTCCAACCCTGAAGTCAACGGCTCTGATTTAACAAAGGTTAAATAAAATAAAAAGGTGTATAAATTATATTATCTAAAAATCGTGTAATCTCCTAAAATGCAATAACTTTGTCATACGAGGTCGGAATCAGACGAAACAAGAAGCAGCGGAATCGCAGCGACGAGTGCTGCGCTGCAGTGCAGATCCAAAGACATTTGGAGCTCGTTAAAATTTTAGGTTAAATCGAACGTCATTCGATTTGATTTAAAACCGTAGATTCAAGGTGAGTGTTTATACGCTCACAATTGACTAAAATAATTTTATGTTAGTAAATTTATATTCTGAAGTGATATGAAATTTATTGGCTGTTGCTTGGTAGGTTTAATTATCATCTGTCTTGATATATGAATTAATCGATAGAATTTAAATTGACCGTTAAAATAAATTTAAATTTAAATTGGCAGTATATTACCCGATATTGATAATTATAAAATTGTTGTGAATGTTATTGGCTTTATGGTTGATTGGTTGTGATGGATGCTATTGGTCGATATTGGTTGTTTATTTATTTTGATATACCATGCTATCATCATGTATATTGTTTATTGCATATAAAATGTAAACTGAATCATTTCGAATAAATTAAGAAATATGTTGAAATGATATACCTATGACATCTATTTGGATTGAAATGATATATATCCATCCTTGAAATTAAAATTGAAATAATTATCCACTTGGCCATAGGTTAGAAAATTATATACGGACAATGGGTGGGTTAAATTAAATGATTTTAAAAGTTGTTTTGAAATTATTTAAATGAATTGATTTTAAGAATAAAATCCAATTTATGGAAATTGAATTATTTTGAATTGAAGATCGAGATGTTGGAATTTAAACTTGGTAAATGAATTTGTTTATTTATTCGAAGTTTAGATTTTGAAGAAAAAGTTGAAATACGGCGTGAATTTTCGAAAGTTGATTTGTTTTAAAAGATTGGACTTTTAATCGAACTCTGAATATTTCTAAGAGAATTTATATGAAATGATATTTCAAGTTTGAGTTTGGAATTGAAAATTAATTTGAAATTGAGATTTAATTAATTTGGAATTTAATTGAAATTCAAAGAAATTTGTTAATTGGACTAAATCGAAACTATTGAATTAAATTTGAAGATAAAATTGATTTGAATAGGATTTGAACTGAAATCGATTTGGAATGTAATACTTAAATGAATTCTTGAAATCTGAATGTTAATCTAAGTTTATTGAATTGGAATTGTTCCAGAGATTAAGTAAACTACTTAATACGGATGTTTAATTTGAAGTATATTCTAATTTGAATACGAAATGGTTTTAAAGCGAATCTTATATTCTTATATAAATATATGAACTGTTTTGAAATGTGAAATATTTAAAGTTTCGAAATATATTGGAAGTGAAATTGTTTATTTTGTGGTTCAAATATGTATTTGAAATTGATAATTTGAAATGGTTTATTGAGAAGCTGAATCGAGTTGAAATTGATGATTTGAAATTTGATTAAATTTTAAATTTTGGAATTCGAGTTTATGTGAATCGTTTTGTGGAATTTGAGGCGAAAAATGATTTTGAAATCGAAATGAGATTTTGAGGCGAAAAATGATTTTGAAATCGAAATGAGATATTGAGGCGAAAAATGATTTTGAAATCGAAATGAGATATTGAGGCGAAAAATGATTTTGAAATCGAAATGAGATATTGAGGCGAAAAATGATTTTGAAACGGAATCTTACATCTTGAATATATATGATGATATTTGAAATGGATTTGATTTTGAAGCGAATATGATATTTTGATATCAATAATGAATCGATTTGAAATGTAAAAGAGCCATCGGTGTAAAAATACGTAGTTATTAAAGAGACCGGGATCGGATATGGACATACTCTCTGTCGATACCGAAAACCACTTTAATAACTAGTATACGCGGAGTGTTGATCCAGAACGAAGTGGATGGTTTGGTGAACGCGTTGACTGAAGAAAGAGAACGATATTGGATGACCCCTGACATGACTAAAACAGGAGCCGCGCCGGGCCATTGAGGTTCGCCACCTCTAGTGGACACACTTTTCGTTACCATGTCTATTGCTTTTGTGATTCGATTTGGATGCAGCCCTCGATTTGGGAGTGTTGTTTCGCGGTGTTGGGGTAGTAGCTGCTATGCCCAACATCAGTCCGGATCACGCAACTACTAGTATCCTAGTTGGTATTGCCTCATGTACCTTGTCATACTGATTATCCTATTCGCGACCACTACGATTTTGGTTTGTACCTTTAGTATAAGGATTGCCCTCTGGTGACTTCCGGTTTTGGGGAAACTACGGTCTTGTATATGCTATTGGGAATAAAACTGTGTTAAGGGTGGAATGGGCCATGGCTTAACGCTAGTTTGATATTTTACTTTATGATAGACATTATTGTATATAGCATATTCTATTATATAGTAGATAGTTTAACGGATCCTTAGGAGATGGAAATCCCGAACATCTCTTAAGTTAATGCACGCACGTTAAACACTGGATAGGAGGTGTCTAAAACCCGTAAACATCTCCGACGCCGTCACACTCATATTTACTTATTCGATTTAACTTACATGAGATATTTTAGTCTTGACTCGAGTGTTTTGTCTTTTCATTACGCTCGGGTCAGCCTGAGCATTTCAGATAAGGTTGAAGATCTATTCTGGAGGACGAAGACGGAGTTTGGTATTACATCATTTGTATTCTACTACTGTATTATTTTTCCGCTGCATTGTTGTATTATCTCTGATATGTATGCAACTCTGATTTATGATGTATAATAATAATCAAATTTATTTATTTAACAGCTTCATGAACTGTTATTTTATTATTATATCTTGTTCCTTCCGCTGCGAGATTCAGAGTTTGTTTCTGTTCTTTCTTTTCTTTTCTTATTTAACCCCAATAACTATCTGTATTTTGGATTGGTTAAGTCGGCATGTGTGTATGTTTTGTCGACTTGAACGGTCAAAAAAATGCGGGTCGTTACAACCATGTCCACTCTGACATAGAAAGGTCCTACTCTAGGAATCCAAGTAACTCATATACTCCTCATGCCGCCTATTACTTTTTACTAACTTATGTTGTATTACTCACTATGAATAAGATCTATTCATCTCTTCCTTTCCATACTCAAAATAAAATAACCAAGTCTCATTTACTGCAATGAATAAGGATTTTAATCTATGCAGTCTTTATCTAAAAAGGCAAATAAGCTTGAGGAAATTTTCTCTTTACCTTTACTTTTCATTTTTCCCCAACAAAGGTCTATTTATCCCAATCACGTGTGTCTTACTATCTTGCTAATATCACTTTACTATTCTTCTATAGTCTACACACATGAAACAACATTCCTAGGTTCTCACTAGTGTCCTGTACACTTTATGGGAACTTTTATTATTACTACTAAAAGTAATCACTACTATCTCCTACACAGCCTTACACTTTTCTCGCCACACCTAGGAAATGATTCCTATCTACTCCATATATAAAAGTTTGGTTTGGTATTTATCATTTCATTTTAAAAATTAAAGCTCATCAAATCCCAAAATTCTTGCCTTTAAAAGTGTTACTTTGAAGTTTCTATTAAATTCAAAGGTACTTGGTTACTTAACATTTTATCTTTCTAGCCTTGCATCTTTACAGCTCTTTGAATTCAAATTATTCCCCAAGGCTAGAGGAGAAAACTTAAAAATTCTAAGTTCAAAACTTATTCCTCCTTTTTTTTAAAGACTTTTACAGCTTTCCTTAAATATATTTTGGACTTTTTAAATTTAACTGTTTACTAAGTTTTTCTCTTCCAAAAACTTATTTACTTTTCACCAAACCATTTTTCTTTAAAACATGCTTGCTTGTTCTTAAAACATTTTTCTTTTTTCTTGACTTCCAAAAATGTCGTCACATGTTTTCAAAACATCTTCTTTTCATAGATTTTCAAATTTACTAAAACTGGAGTAGATAAGAACAATTATTTTATAAAAAATCCCTTAACTTTCCTACTCTTTCAATTACCTAACCTTGGAAGAGTTTCTAACTTACTACAAATGGGGACTTTCTACAAAGGCAAGCAAACAATGCGCATAATCAATGGAAAAATATGAAATTTCCATTGCTTAGCTTTCCTACTAAGGCTCTCTATAATATCCCTTTTAACTAACACTGTCTCTAATTATTACACTTCTTATTACACCTAATGGCTTTATATCTTAATGTATTGGAACTACTTTCTCTTATGAGAAACCATTAACGCTAAAACCTTCTATAAATCCTTTAAAAGAGGATTTCATGTTTATGTGAAATTACAAGGAACTTATTTTATATTTTATCGAAATAGGCTATACAAAATATGGTGCTTTCCATACCTTGTACATCTCTTTCACGTATTCCTTATAACTTGCACAAAACATCTTTATTTGTGTTTTGGTTTCATAGAAAATTATATCATTATTCATTTCATTCCAATAGATTAAAGTATGTTTAATATATATTCACTTATAATAGACATTCCCTATGAAATTTATTAATTTCCTAATATTTAACTTGCATCTTTTTTCTCAAAAGAACTCATTTTCAAAACTGTTTTTAATATTTTCATAACTAGAAAACATTTTCATATACTTATTTAAATAATAAGTGTACTTACAAACAACTTTATTTCTATACTTAAATACTAGTATATGGATTCAATACTGGTATATGGATTCAATTAAAATAAATATTAATAAATCTCATATGTTATGTAAAAACATTTTCTTTGGGAGTCACCTACTATAACAATAATGTCATAGTCTATGCTTCCTTTATTTTTCACGAAAACATCTATTACAACAATAAATGTTGTAACCTACGTTCTCGATACTTAACACACTCCAGGTTTTTATATTTAAAATCTTTGTTTACCTACAAACACTACAACAAAAATACCCTATTACAACGCCCTTTTTACAACGGGCATTGGCTGCCTGTTGTAATAGAAGGCTATTACAACGGTCCATTCAGGCCCGTTGTAATAGATGCCCTATACAAGGCCCTTTCACAACGAGCAATGACTGCCCGTTGTAATAGATCGCTATTACAACGGTCCTTTCATGCCCGTTGTAATAGATGCCAATTTTACAACGTTCGCGAAATGCCCGTTGTAATAGATGCCAATTTTACAACGGTCACAAAATGCCCGTTGTAATAGGTGCCAATTTTACAATGGGCTGAAAATGTCCGTTGTAATAGGTGCCAATTTTACAACGGTTATAAAATGCCCGTTTTAACCGATGCCAATTTTACAACGATCATAAAATGCCCGTTGTAATAAATGTCTGTTGCCAATTTTCGACAATCAATAATTAATAATTACAATGCTTTCTTAAAATTAAAATTTATTATTTATTAATATTAAATAATTAATCATTAATAATATTATATTAATCATTTGTTACTAATTACTAATTATAATACTATATTACTAATTACTAATTACTAATTACTAATCATTAATAATATTATATTTTTTATTAATATTTAATAATTAATCATTAATAATATTATATTAATCATTTATAACTAATAATAATTAATGATTATTAATAAGCAATCACTAATTACTAATTATTATATACAATCAGTATTCCAACAGGCTTAATTTTACTTTCCAGTTGTTAGTAAATAATATCGAGTAATTAATATTAAATATATAACAATTTATAATTAATACTAAATATTAATAATTTATGATTAATAATTACTATTAAAAATTAAAAATTAATATTAAAAATTAATAATATATACATATTAATTATTAGTATTCGATAAATATAGTTAATAATTAATCATTAATAATTATTAGTGTATAATTAATATTAAAAAATAACTATTAAATAATTAGTAATTAATATTTAATATTTAATATTTAATCATTAATATTTAATAATTTATTGTAGTTAAATATTTAATAATTTAAATTACTTAATAATTAATTTACTATTTAATTTTTGATAATTAATGATTAATAAACAATACTTAATAAGTAAGAAATAATATTTGTTAGCTAGTATTTAATATTTCAATTTTTTAAAATTATAATAATTTGAAAATAAATTTAAAAATATTCAGAAAATATAAAAATAAAAGTTCATTTTAAGTTTTTCTTTGGCTTCAAACAAAAGTTCATAAAACCTAATAATTTCAAGTTGTTTTTGGCTCCAACCGAAATTTTTTGGCTCCACCCGAAATTTTTTTTGCTCCACACCAATGTTATTTGAGTTTTTAAACCCAAATTCATTTCGAATCCTTTCTTTTCTTCGACTTCCCCCAATCCAAATTTCTTTTCAGTCTCTACTTCATAAATCTCAATGATGTTCTCCCTAAATCAAACTTTTAATATCCCATATTCCTCTCTACTTCAACACCTCTGCTCGGCGCAAATTGCGATAAACATCCTCGGCCTGCCCTTCTACTCCGCTGTCTTCATCGACGAATCTAAAGAGTTGCGGTTGGATCTGGCCACCGCCTTCGAGTCGGTCCTTCGCTTCGAGCATCTTATCGCTCGAATGATTCTTTGAATCCAGCTTATGTTTAAACTAACGTTCGAGGATTTCTCATTCAGGAAATCAATTGTTTCACCTATGCTTGTCTTACTAGATGTTAAGAAGGTACAATCTTTATTTGTATTTTGATTATATTTTTAATCCTCTTTTAGCAATGTAATAATTTGCGACCACATTTATTACAACCATTTGTTTAATGGGTGGAAAGGAAAGAACGGGAGGAGAAGTTGTTGGAGGATAAAAGACTACCGTTGCCATCGATTGATTTGATGTGGGAGCTGTCACTATCGGTTGGAGCAAGCAGGGATCATAAGTACTGTAATCAGGTACGTATGGTGGATGGAAGAATAAAGCTTTTACCTAAAAATATGGTGAAGGGATTCAAAGGTGATATGCTTTATTATAAGCATAAGATGTTTGTGGAAATGCTGCATACTATCCCAATTCAGAATGAAATGGCACTTCAGGTTTGAAATCCAACTGCATTAATAACAAATGATATGTATCTACCAAATGATAGTAAGCACTTCAGGTTTGAATCACTAACTACTTTGCCATTCAGATATTTTGCAAAAGACGGGTCTGTTGATTTGAAAAGAAACGCAATCCTCAAGTCAAAGTGAGGAGGATGGACTACTTGCTCTTTTGTTGTTGGTAATTATTTTAATATATTTTTATAACCTTGAATATGTATGTATGTGTGTGAAGTATCTAAGCATAATAATTTCATAGTGCATTTCATAGTATTGGATGTAGGTATTCTATCATGATTGGCCATGAATATTCAAGTAGATAAAATAACAGCTACTTCACATGCATTAACTTATAGAATCAAGTAGTAAGTACAGGTTGGTTAGGTGAGTTCCGAGTTGTGTTTTCTTAGCATACATAAATACAGGAAACCACATCAACTTACTTTTGATTTTTCTCATAACTTAGCGCATCATCATTTACACATCCCAGTCTATTACTAGGATTAAGATAGTTTCCTTGCATGTAATTTTCACACTGCAACCATGTTATTGCCTACTGATATCAAACGGTTATAAAATTGTCTTTTATTAAGCTTTTATATTTCTAAGTTGCATTGATTGTATTTTCTCTCAGTAACTTTTATTTCTGGTGTTTTACTCATTTTTCGTGGTTCCTTGACGTGGGATATGTTACTTAAAGAACAAATTATTGCACTTTTGTACATAGTTATCATAACCGTACATCTTGAGACAACTGTTGATAACGCGAATAGAAGCAATAAAAAGAATAAGAAGAAGACTTGCATACACAGTATTTTGTCAATATTGGTATTCTTTTGGTTACTTCTGTATCCCATGTGCCAGGAGATGCATGACTCTGGTTGGTAGCTTCATCGTTGCCTTCAAAGTTTGATCCAGAAATCATTCAGAATGTACTCGATGAACTGACTGCGGATAATATTAGGTGCTATGAATTATTTATTACCTTATTGCAACGATTTGTCAACGCTTGTGCTCATATAGACATTTTTTTCTGCATTCTGTGTTCTTTTTTTGGGGCGCACATATGTATTGCTTACTGAAAATATAGAGGTACCATAAAGAAATGTTATGCAGGAAGCATAATGACAAGGGTTTTACTACATAATTGATCAGTTTTGATTTCATGTAGATTATCATTTTTATCTATAAGGTAGATGAAATAGTATTGCAAATTTATGTAAAATACACATATCACTGCTGTGATGCTTCTGATGGAGTTCTCCAGAAATTTCACTGATTTTCACATGTTAAGATAGTTTGAATTTTGCCAATAAGCAAATACACCTATGTTAAATTAATTTACCATATGGACACATGGGGAGAGAGGAATTTACATCTTTTCGATCCACTAATTGCATTAGAGATTATGTACAAATTCCATGCAGCTATGCGACATATTTGGGATGTTCTTTGAACATTCAATTTAGTAGTTTGTTCTTACTTTTTTATTTTTTATTTTTTTTAATTCAGAGTGTTTTGGGAATTAAAAAAGTTCGAAGGTTGTACTGACCTTGTTGAGCCATGGTATGGAACTGCATATTCCGTTGATAAAATCACTGCTTCTACCATCCAGGTACAATTATTACTATCTACAGGGAATCTCAATTGTGAATATGGTGTATCTTCCTAACTGTTTTTCTTATAGGAAATTGTTAAAGGGACTCCATATTTGGTTAAGATAATTTTTTTTACATGGGGGTCACAAAATAAATTGATAAACTAATATATTAAATTTAACCGGTACAATTAACTAATATATTAAATTAAAGGGTTTTGAATGTTGGTCCTTAATATTAGCCATAATAGACAAAAGATGGTCATAATGGACAAAACAACCTTCAACATTATATAATTGCATGAATGAACATTGTCCATTTACATGTTCTATACTGCTACAGACTTCAATTTTAATTTACCTTCACTTATAATATTGCATGAATGAACACTGTCCATTTTATAACTTTTGTATGTAATTTACGTTATCTTTGTATGTATTGCAGGACATGGCAGAAGTAAAGGAATTTTTGAAGAAAAAAGGTGTTATGTGGGTTTTGATTAACTAAAAAATTACGGTTCAAGGTTTGCTTCAATGTATTTCGGTCTAAATTTTAAATCTTGTGTTATTATTTGTATGTACTACGTGTTATAATAGTTTAGGGTTGTATTCAATGTTTTTAACTATGTAAAATTTTATGAATGATGTGAATAGATAAATCTTTTTGTTATTTTGAAATATGAATTTCTTTTGCTATTTTTAGTAAATATGAATAAATATGGTTGTCATTTGTATAATAATTTTTTTTCAATTCAAATTAGTTTAAAATTCACACATGCATTGTAGTAGTTTTATTTTAATTTTTTTAACAACGGGTAAAAACAGTTGCAAAAGATCTTTTGCAACGGGCAAAAACAGTTGTAAAAGGATTAACTGCAACGGGCAAAAATAGTTGTAAAAGATCATTTTGCAACGGGCAAAAACCGTTGTAAAAGACCCCTATTGCAACGGGCAATAACCGTTGTAAAATTCATTCACTCTATTACAACATCGCATAATACAACGGGCCTAGGCCTGTTGCGAAACCCCTATTACAACAGGCATTGCTCGTTGTAAAATGGGTATTTTGTTGTAGTGAAAGAAACCAGCGAGCTATACATGCCCTATAATTCTTCAAAAAGAATCTCCTTTTTAACAAAATTTACATCCTGTTAAAACCAATTTAAATTTCATACCACTTTTTTTCTTTCAAAAACCCAATATTTACTTCCTCAAATATATTAACAATTATATTTTTCAACTTTTCAATTCCAAAAGTTTCATTTTATTGGGCTAGACATAAAGTGGATTTTCTTCTTACTACCCTAGGAATACCCTTCCTAAACCTTGGAAATCTCATTTCCTTACTAAAATCTCTTATTCCTTCAAAAATAAAAATACTCTCCCTATTATCCCTAGGGAACTTTCCCACTTCCTATAAAATATGGATACCAATCTTCTCTCAAAACATAGCTTATTGTACACTATAAATTGATAATAACTTACGGCTCAACGCTCTTGGGTCATCCCAAACCCAACTAGGAAACTATGCACTACTTCTAAAAACTTTCCATATGTAAAAATCTACAATTGGGGACTATTTGGATTTTAGTACATAATATTTTTATATTTTATTCAAAAATACAAACACGTTCACTCACTATCTACCTAGGAACCCTAAACCTAGGCTTTGATATCAAATGTAACAACCCGAGTTCTAGTGGGTCCGAATTATTCGTAAAAAATGCTAAAATCCAAGTCCACTGAAGCTCGAGTTGGGTATCTGGTATTCTGCAAATAGGCAAAGATAAATATTTCAGAGCTTAAATAAATATCTCACAATGGAACTAACTAAAATATAATTCTACATATACCGTTCTATTTCCATTTTCTGTTATATTAGGTTTATTGGGTTTATAATACTCTCGCCTCTGTGCGTGAATCGTACCATCTACTCCCTAGTAGACTAAGATCTAATAACCAATATATATATGTATGTATGTAGCTACATGCCCAGTGATCGTATCGATCCTAGGTACTACCCATGGTACCTTCTATATCCTCCTCGAAAAGGACTCCATCGTCTTTCTCCTAGAGCGTTCTATAACTACATCTGTAAAAGACAGCTTCGTGAGGCCTACAATACAGATGTTCCGTCATCTACTATGAAAACGTAAACTGCATCCGCATTAGCCTATACTAATGCTCGGACATCCATAATGTACCACCCGGTGCGTACCTTGAGGACTATACGTAATCGTTCTGTCTACTCCCTAAATCCCACCAACAAGGTCTACCTTGTACGGAACTCAGTCGGGGATTTTCTATATCTGTAAAGGACAGCTTCGTTAGGCTTACGATACAGATATTCTACTTAGTCTGTCTCTTTTCTCATCGTGGCTATGGCCCTACGCAGCCACCCCTCAACTAATCGAATGACCTCTAAAGAGTTAAGTGGATGTTCCCTACTGCAAACAATCTAAACATCCAATTGGTTGTGCCCTACTGAATTCTCTTTAGTTCTTGTAACAACCCGAATTCTAGTGGTCCGGATTTTTCGCAAAAATGCTAAAAACCAAGCCCATTGAAGCCCGAGTTGGGTATCTGGTATTCTGCAAATAGGCAAAGACAAATATATCAGAGCTCAATAATTTATCTCACAGCGGGATTGAATAAAATATAATAGTAAGTAAATACTCACCAATATAATAACACTCTCTAAACAAGTGTCTTACAGCTGGGAAGTCTCTGCCATCTACTTAACCTGTAGGGTGTTATGAGGAGGGGGTCAGAACTAAAGTTCTGGTGAATGGATAAATTATACACTTTTAAGCTTAATTCTACATATACCGTTTTATTTCCATTTACTGTTATATTAGGTTTATTAGGTTTACAATACTCTAGCCTCTATTTGTGCACCGTGCCCATCTACTCCATAGTAGATAAAAACCTAATAACTAATGTATACATATATGTAGCTATATGCCCAATGACCATATTGATCCTAGGTACCACCCATGGTACCTTCTGTACCTCCTTGAAAAGGGCTCCATCGTCTTGCTCCGTAGCTATATCTGTAAAGGACTGCTTCGAAAGGCCTACAATACAGATACTCCATCGTCTTGCTCCGCGAGCGTACCGTAGCTACATCTGTAAAGGACTGCTTCGTAAGGCCTACAATAAAGATGCTCCACTACTTACTATAAAAACATAAATCGCATCTGCACTAGTCTATGCCAGTTCTCGGACATCCACAGTGTACCACCCAGTGCATACATTGAGGATAATGTAATCGTTCTGTCTACTATCTGAATCCGCCAATAAGGTCTACCTTGTATGGAATTCAGTCGGGGATTTTCTATATCTGTAAAGGACTATTTTGTTAGGTCTACAATACAGATATTCTAGTTGGGCTATCTCTTTCTCGTCGTGCCTATGGCCCCACGCAGCCACCCCTCAACTAAATCGAAAGACCTCTAAAGAGTTAAGTGGTCGTGCTCTACTGCAAACAATCTAACATCCAATTGGCGGTGCCCCCCATCTAATGTCTCGATAGTGAAAGAACCATTGGCATGTTGGTTTAACTCTAGTCTTTCCCGAAATCGCTCTTGGTCTTGATGCTGACCGATATCTGCATGCGACTATCCTTAAACTTACTTGCAAGAACTAGACATATGAATACCCTATTCCGAACACCAAGCCCTTCTGCTTCGTTAGGCCTACAATGCAAATGCAGTCAAGGCATACTCTCTTGATGGAACACCTATAGACATGCCTCCGTGGGTGCAGCTTCGTTAGGCCTATCCAGAGGGCCATCCTAGAGTATTCTCATGTCCCGTTGAAGTCTCGTACTTCCTTGAAGCCCAAAAATACTAAGTTGGACGTGCTTCTCCATTTTTGGAATCCGTGATGAACTGCTTCGTTAGGTGCTTCATGCTTTGGGCTGCTCCAAACGCATCTCAATTCTTTTATTAGACCCTAAGTCTAATCTTTTAATTTGCGTTTACTTTTCTTATTCTGTTGGCTACTTATTTACCTTAATTAGCATATTATTCCACTCTTCTGGCTATTGTGAGACCACCATTGATCTAACAGGGAATGCTATTGGTATTGCCACTTCTTTCTTATTAACTTAATTTAGTCTTAAGTTTATTAAATACGCATCTTTTGATCTATTTGCTTATTAATTTAATAGAAATCTAAAATAAGCTTTTACTATTTATCTTTGCTATCATTGCTTATTTATTCTAACTTCCCAAATAAGCCTTTCTATTCTTTTACTTAATCATAACTTATGTTATAATTATACTTGTAATTGTTACTATTATTTCTTTTAAAATATGTATATAATCACAAGTGTTTCTTTTCTGTTCTAGTCTGTCTTCTTTTATTATGATATAGAATTCTTTTTAATTCTCTTTTATTATATAACTAACTTATCGTAATAAATGTCTTTTTATATAGTCTGTGCGGTAAATGCAGACCTAGGTTCGTTTATTGTTCACAGCCTTAATTTCTCATCTAATAATTTATTTGAGTCATTTCATACTCTACTTTATTTTCTTTTATTCTAGGAAGTAATTCTATTTTATTTGGTTGGTTGTGAAAGATATACTAAAATCTATTTCCATAATTTAATAATAAATAATACTATAAGCAATAATTCGTAACTGCAAGATTTTTGTTTTATTATTTTGGGCTAGTATAAAATACAGTGGTCCCTCTATTTTACACCAGTTTCCTTTTTCTTTCCTTTTATTCTTACAGTTACATTTATCGTTATCTTTTAATTATTAAACTATAGAAATGTATTCTAGTTTCTAAACCAACCAATTAATCTATTACTTACTCCCCAAATTAAATTATTAGATAAATTTATTGTTTCTGTTCAGCATAATTTATTGCAGAATTCCACTTTTCTAATTTTATTCCAATTTTCCAATTTTCTTATTTTATATCTACTTCTATAAAGTCTAGTATTTTAATCCATAACCACGAATTCTTTTTCTAACTATATTATTCACGTAAAAAGGGAATAAAAGGAACCAGTATTAAGGCTAAATTATGACTTTTAAAATAGATGTAAATTTCTTGCTTTTAGGCCTACGCCTTTTCTAACTGTTAAGCCTAATTAAATATAAATAAAATCAGTGTTTGCATAACTAATAGATTAATTACTGGAATAAATTACTAACGATAATATATATTATAAATGTAAAAGAATATAATTAAATCCACTCATATGTCGTCCTTAGCTTCAATCTCTATCCCTTTTAATTTGCTACGCTTTTCTCCGCTTTTCCCTCATTTTAATTCGCTGTAAATTCCCTGATTTGTTTGCGCAATTCTCTGATTTGCTTGTATGTATATCCTTGCTTAATTTTATTTTTTATTTGAGGAAAGATTTGATTGATAGAGGAGAAAGGAAGAGGGAGAAGAGAAGAGGAGTTTGCCTTAAATGACAGCAGCTGATTCAGAGAAAATAGTGTGGGCTTGGGTTAAGTTGCGTTCAATTTATAGGTGTAGTGAACAACTATGAACCATCCGATTAACCCTAAAAACAATCCTAACCATCATTTATTGATTTGTTTACGTTAGCTTATAACATATAATTCTCCAATGTTATTCATTTATTCCTTTGTTATACGACCCTATTAATACACGTTTCCTTCTAAATAAGATTCTCCCATTAATTACCCAATTAATTAGATCATACATACATGCATATACATATACATATACATATATATATATGTATATATGTAACGACCCACCTTTTTGGACAGTTTAAATTGACAATCAACCACTCTTGTCAACTCAAACCATTCAAAAGGGAGGATTGTTAATGGGGTAAATAAGAAAAGAAGAGAAAAGAAACAAGAAACAATCACAGAATCTCGCAGCGGAAAGATAAAATATAATAATCAAATAAACAGTTCATGAAGCTGTTTAATATACCTTTGATCATCATTTATACAACATTTATCAGAGTTATACATATACAACAGAACAAATAAAATAATGCAGCAGACAGCATGATGCATGTATAATAATAGTAATAGTATACCAAATCTTCGTCTTCGTCCTCCAGAATAAATCTTCAATAAGCTGAAAAACTCAGGACTGACCCGAGCGTAATGAAAAACAAAAAACTCGAGTCAAGACTAAAATATCCTTATGTAAGTTAAATCAATCGTAAATAAAGATGAGTGTAATGGCGTCAGAGATGTTTACGGGGTTTGACATCTCCTATCCAGTGTCGACGTGTGTGCAATAACTCAAGAGATGTTACGGGATTTTCCATCACTTAAGGATCCGTTAAACTATCTACTATGTAGTACAATACGCTATTATAATATGTCTACAGTAAAGTAAAAGTATTAAAATAGCGTTAAGGCGTTACCCATATCCCCCTTAACACATTTTTATATATTCCCATAGTCTATACAGTACCGTAATTCCTCCGTAAACTAGAGGGCTATCAGAGGGCACTCCATAGGTATGGTACAAAACAAACTCGTAGAAGGCGCTCTAGGGCATGTGAACACGGCACACGAGGAAATGCCAGAGTAGATATACCATTTGCGGATCCGGACTGGTGGTGACGCATAGCAGCTACTACCGCCCACCTCGGACACACTCCCAACAATCGAGGGGTGGCCACCAAAACAATCACAAAAGCAATAGAATGGTATCGAAGAAATATGCCCGATAAGAGGAATGACCTCACATTGGCCCGGCGTGGCTCCTGATTTTAGTCACATCTAAGCTGACTCACGGGAGTCAGGGTCACGTCATACCATATAGAATCGTCACCAAACCATCCTACTTCATTTCTGGAATCTCCACCACGTACACAGTTGTTAAAGTGGTTTTCGGTATCGACAGAGAGTATGCCCATATCCGATCCCGGTCTCTTTAACAACCGAACCCTTATTACACACCGGATGGTTCTTTTACATTTTCAAAATCAATTCATAATTGATATCAAAATATCAAGTTCGCTTCAAAAATCAAATCCATTTCAAAAATCATCGTATCTACGCAAAATATACGATTTCATTTCAAAAATCATTTCGCCCAATATCTCACTTCAATTTAAAAATCATTTCACATTTCCATTTAGGTTGTAACTTCATTTAGCCCAATTCGTATTTAAATCCAAGATTTAAATATAAATATTTCACCTTATTGACCAGTTGGAAATTTTGGAAAAATAGTTTTGAATAGTTTAAAGTAGCTTAAATAATTGAAAATAGTTAAAATACTCTAAATATTAAAGATAGATTTCAAAATAGTTTTAAATTGATTTAATATAGTTAAATAGATTTAAAATAGATTTAATATAATTAAATAGGTTAAATAGCTTTAAAAAAAATAGATTAAATATAATTAAAAATAAATTAAATAGGTTAATTATTTTAAAATAAATTAAATTGGGTTAAGTAGATTTAAAAATAGATTAAAATAAGTTAATATGTTTGAAATAAGTTAAAATAATTTAATATAGTTAATATAGGTTAAAATAGTCTACTATAAAATAGTTTAACTATTTAAAATGGTTTATATAGCAGAATAACTTCAGAAAACCAAATTTGAAATAGCTTCAAAGTCAACCATTTAATTTCCAACTTACCAATTCTGAATCAAATTCAAATTTCCATTCAGTCGATTCAAATCTAAATTTTCAGTTCAAATCAATTTCGATTTCAAATTAATTCAATTCTATCCCAAATCCAATTTCCTCAAATTTCAAAATGTTGTCTTTATCACACTTTTACTTAATAATATTCAAAATCCGAATAAAAGTTGAATCCTTTAAAAATCAAATCAATTTACGAAAGTCAATTATCACAATTTTAATTTCAAAGTCTTAACTTCAATTATTAACCAATTTGTTTAACAAAAATTTATTTCAACATCTCAACCTCAAATTCGCGATAAATTCAATTTCTATAAAAATTGATTTTTAAATTCCTTTAAATCAAACCATTTAAAATAATTCCAAATCAAAGATTTTACAAATTATTTAATTTAACCAATCCGGCGTCCATATATAATTTTCTATCCTATGGCCAAGTGATCAGTTATTTCAATTAAATTTCAGGAATAGATATATATCATTTCAATTCAAATCATAGTGTCATAGGTATATATCATTTCAACCTATTTCTCAATTTATTCAAAATGAATCAATTTACAGCTGTAATTTATAAAAAGGGTGATGACAGGATATTGACAACCAAATAAACATCCAAACATTTCAAACATCAATCAATAGCATCCATCGCAACCAATCATCCAAACAGACAATATAAATCACGAAAATTTCATAGTTATAAATGTTCGGTAATTTAATTGCGATCAAATTTCAATTCTAATATGACTGTCAATTTCAATTCTAATTTGACTGTCGATTTCAATTTCTAACATTAAATTCGATGACAATTTAGATGACAGTTAAATTTTTCAACAACGACTAATAAAAATCATATCACTTCACAATATTAAATTTAACTAGCATCAGAATATTCTAGTACCTTGTGAGCGTTATAAAACACTCACCTTGAGTTTACGTTGCCAATCGTTCAAATTTTTTAATTAAATCGAGCGCGTTCGATTTAACCAAAAATTTTAACGAACTTGAAACAGTCCCGGATCTGCACTGCAACGTAGCTCTCGTCGCTGCGATTCCAACGTCGTCAGTTTTGTCCGATTCTGATAACGTACGACGAAGATATGAATGTTTAAAGTATATACACAAATTTATATAAATTAAATTACAATCTCCTTTTTTTTTCATCAGAGCCGTACATTTTGAGATGAAGAAAATCTGGCCACAAACTCCTTCTTCCCAACGCGTTTACCAGGTTATCACGCACCCATCAACGTCGAACTAGGGTTCGCTGCCGCTCTCACTACGTCGAGTACTGCGATGATCAGACTTCGTCAAACGACGCGCCTCCGTGAGCTCCACCACCGCCCTGAGCATGGACGAGCTCGGTCCTCCCACGATCTCGATTTTCGAGCAAGAACGCTGCACGTTCAAACTGAGATTGCCATCGATCCATTCAACTAAACTCGATCACGACCGTTGAAAACCTAGATCTCACTGCCCTCTACGAATTACTAGTTGGAAGATTTTGCTATTAATCGATGGATAAGGAGAAAATTGAGGGAGAAGGGAATCACCATCAGCCATTGAACGAATAAGAAACGGCGGCCACGAGATAAGCTAGGGTTTCACAGAGCAAACGTGTATATACGCGTATAACAAATATTATTTAATATTATTATCCACAAATAACATAATTTTCGAACGAACTCCAAATTAGACGTGCCGACAGGCGTTTGTAAGGTTTTACCTGCCTTCCGAACACAATGGAACGTGTTTCGGAAGCCAATTTGATCGTATGCGGAAGATAGCTTTTTGAATCGAATTAAAATATTAAATTTTCGATATTAATTTCAACGCGTTTCTAACCCGTACGACCAAACGATAACTCCAAATGTTACGAAATTTTAAATCCGATAATAATACTCTATTACGGATCCAATGGAACTGGTTTCGTCAAATGTGACGACCGCCCATGACCCCTGCACCGAATCTAAAGATAGTGCGCTGTAAAGTGTGCCAGGCGACCATGGACGATTGTCAAGGTAAGATTAAAACAACAGAATCTATCGTATTACTCACAGCGCATGGACAAAATACAATAGAACATATGTATAGTGAAGCTTTACAGAACAAAATGACATCTTATAAAACTCCATAATAGTTGAATACAAGCATTCATATAGTCAATACATCCAGCCTCACTACAAATCTCTCAGAGGAAACAAAACAGCGGAATATCCAGTACATATAATAAGAAGATAATATGCAACCCTCCAGCTCGTCTTCGATATCAGCATCGTGAGGAGAGAACAGCACCTGTCACCTGCTACCTAGTCTGCCCGTCCCAAAATGGACGAACAGCCCAAGGCAATAAGAATTAAAACATAAAGCCTTGAGTCAGACAACAGTCTTAGTGAGCAGTAAATTAACTAACAACATACCAAAAGAGCATAAAGGAAAAGGAATAGGAATACAACCCTCCCACTCCAACCTCATTCTACAGTGATAGCCCCCAGACACACACTAAGCAGAAGCAAACATAGCAGAGCATACAATTTAAAGTAAAACTACTATCACTCGAGTCAAGGGCGATGTTTTCCAAGTACCAAGGCCTAAATCAGATAAGCACCCAGAAAATACCGCTCTTGAGTCCGAATGACGATACAACCAAACATCCATGACTCTGGCTATCACTGTTATCATTGCTTCGATATCACCGTTAATTGAATGACCGGCACATTCTTTCAGCCGTCCGTCAAGGGCTAATGGAAACCCCGGTTCTAGACATAACTCCTGCACGTCGTCGCAGCCCGTGCCTAGGACTATCGAATCTGCCCAGAGTACTCGACCATCAACAGTTGGCCGTTGGGACTATCGAATCTGCCCAAACGTACTCTTGCTTAGAGCATGCTAGAACCTTCAACAACGATGCTATCCAGGCCTCCTAGTCATCCTCCTCGACGACTATTCTCATATCCATTCATTATCTTCAACTCGAATCATATCACCGAGTTATCAACATGCTTGGAATGATCCCGTCTGGATTAGACCAAGTCTTCATCATATGATTGCCTCGCTTCATTACATCCTCGCAAAGCCTCATCTCATCATCACATCATCGAATCTATGCATAAGAGCTTCATCATCCCGCTACATATGCCACGAGCAGCTTTCCCAATTCAAGAGCCTTTCCCTTAGCTTTTGAATCGTCTTCGGTCTAAATCTAATCATCAATCATCTAGTTCATAACAATCAATCAAATCAAACATCAATCCAAGCAATCAAGCATTCAAAAATGATCTAAGTAGACAATTATAACAATAATGGCATTTTCGTAATTAAAGAGTTGAAAGTCCAATAAGCATGAAAACATGGATTATATCTCTACAAACTTGATGAATGAACTTGCATAGGTTAACATATGATAAAATGGATGCAACATCATCATGAACAATGGATCTATATGGATCTACACATAGGATGAAGAAAATGCATGGAAATCACTAATTTAACACCAAATCGAGCCAACAATCCGATCTACTCCTTTGGATCCGTGTGAGAGATAATCACCACTCACCAAATCACCTAAACAATCCAAAAGATAACAACTTCAGATCTGGACAGCGAAGAACTAAGCTAGATCCGACAAGATCTCACTTCAAACGAAGAAATCTCTCTTGAAAAGATGAAGATCTTCAATCTAAGCTCTTGAATCTTCAATCTTGATCTTCGATTTGGATGGATGGAAGCACTAGATTAGAGTGGAGAAAAGAAGTGAAGAAGTGTAGAAGTCGAGCTCTCAAAATGGCAGCACTTCGTCGCTTCAAAATCCGGATCCCAAAAAGTGAGAACAACCCCTCCTATTTATAGCTGAAAACTGCCTGAGTCGTAACTCGGCTATCTCCTTAAGTCGTTGCCGACCTAACATATGCCGACCTACGACCTAAAAACCCCCACGACTTAACAGAGCCTCCGACCTAACCCTTAGCCAACAACTCCGACCTAACAGATACGCGCGCCTCAACTCCTACGATCTAACACTTCTGCGCATACGACCTAACTATTAAGTCGACCTACGACTTAACAGGTTACGACCTAACACTTAGACGAAACCCAGCGACCTACGACTTAACAGGTTACGACCTAACACTTAGACGAAACCCAGCGACCTACGACTTAACAGGTTACGACCTAATTCCTTAAGCCTCCACGCGACCTAACATAAGTCGCGAACAACTGGGATGCGACCTAACCCTACCCAGACTTACGACTTAACTCCTTAAGTCGCTCACTACTACTTAGGTCGTTGCCGACCTAACTACACTGACACGCTAACCCTCTTAAGTCGCTCAACCCTATAGGTCGCTAACTCCTATAGGTTGCTAACTTCTATAGGTCGTCCCAACCGACCTAACAACTTAATTACTAAGTCGCTAACCCGGAACCACTAGGTCTGCCTACCCTTGAGTCGCCATATCCTTAAGTCGGTCAGTCTTTAGGTCGTTAACTCACCCTGCCGACCTAATTACTTAACTAAATCCTAGGTTACACAATTTTATAGGTCGCTCCAACTAACTCACGACCTAACACTAACTCGCCGAATTCCTTAACTCGGTCACGACTTAGCTCTTAGGTCGTCCATGACCTAGGACTTAGACAAATTTCCCCAAAAATCTGAAATGACTTAAAAATGCAAAAAAATTCCAGATTTTGATGAACTTGTCGATCCGTAAAAATACGGGTCGTTACATTCTCTCCCCCTTAGGAATTTCGCCCCCGAAATTCCAAGCAATCAAAAACTATTCTGTACGCCTACCATCCATAGCAATCAACAAACCATGCATCCAATTCTAACTTAGCGTACAGAATTCTAAAATTAGAACAAGTTACAATATCGTGAGATGACACGACACCTTAGGGCCATACCTTGAAGAGTTCAGGATGAGCTGCTTTCATCCTCTCTTCCACCTCCCACGTACAGTCGTTATCATCATCACTCCATTGTATCTTGAGCAACTTAACTACCTTCCTCCTAAGCTGTTTCGTGTCGGTTTCCACAACACGAAGTGGCTTACGAGGTCTTCTATCAACTGGATCAACTTCAAAATCTTCATAGCTATCAGCAGAAACCACTGCATTCGAGTCATGCACATACTTCCGTAGATACGATACGTGAAAAACATTGTGCACACCCGACATCCTCTCCGGTAACTCCAATCTATAAGCGAGCTTTCCAATTCGCTCGATGATCGGGAATGGTCCAACAAATCTCGGAGTCAATTTTCCTTTCTTCCCGAATCTAATAACATTCTTCAGTGGAGAAATCTTCACAAAAACCATATCCCCTACGTCGAATTCCAAATCCTTTCGACGCTTATCGGCATAACTCTTCTGACGGTCTTGGGCTGCCTTCATTCGTTGCCGAATGATCTCTATGCAATCTGAGGTCTGACGAATCATCTCTGGCCCAAGTATCAGCTTTTCTCCAGTTTCCAACCAACATGTCGGAGAGTTACACGGTCTTCCATACAACGCCTCATACGGTGCCATACCAATGCTTGACTGGTAACTATTGTTGTACGCAAACTCCACCAAATGAAGGTGATCTTCCCATGATCCTCCGAAATCCAAAACACAAGCTCTGAGGAGATCTTCCAAAACTCGGTTGACTCTCTCGGTCTGACCATCTGTTTGGGGATGATAAGCTGTACTCAAACACAACTCGGTTCCCAAAACTTCCTGGAAGCTCTTCCAAAATCCACTAGTGAACAATGGGTCTCGATCGCTCACTATACTCTTCGGAATACCATGGAAACGAACTATCCACTTAACATACAACTCAGCCAACTTTGATGCAGTCCTAGTCGATCGAACCGGAATGAATCTTGCACTCTTGGTCAAACGATCCACAATGACCCAAATCCCTTCATTTCCCATTCTGGTTCTAGGCAATCCATCGATAAAATCCATCGACACTTGTTCCCACTTCCATGTAGGAACTTCTAAGGGCTGAAGCAATCCACTTGGCTTCTTCTGTTCAGCCTTTACCAACTGACAGTTCATACACTTGGAAATGAAATCTCCAACATCCTTCTTCATGCCTTCCTAGTAGTAGGTTCTCTTCATATCCCGATACATCTTATTTCCACCTGGATGAATTGTCAGCTTCGAGTGATGACTTTCCTTCAGAACTTCACTCCTCAATTCATCTATATTGGGAACAACTAGTCGTCCTTGCTTCCGAAGCCAACCTTCTCTATCGACCTCGAATCCTTAATCCTTTCCTGGTTCCAATCCAGATTCCAATTCACGGATAATCTTGACAAGCTTATCATCTCGCTTTTGGCCCTCGCCAATCCTTTCCACAAGAGTGGGTCTTATCGATAAGTTTGCCAACATCTCAGGTTCCAATTCACATCTAGGCCTGAAGTCAAATCCAGCTAAATACTCGAGACTCTTCCATTCTGAAAACATGGCTCCCAATCCTGCATGTCTTCGACTTAACGCATCTGCCACTGCGTTACCTTTTCCCGGAGTATAAGCTATACCAAAATCATATGATGCTAAAAACTCTAGCCAACGCTGCTGCCGAAGATTCAAATCCTTTTGGGAGAAAAGATACTTCAACGACTTGTGATCCGTAAACAACTCGAATCGAACTCCCAACAGATAATGCCTCCACATCTTCAGAGCAAATACAATCGCCGCTAACTCCAAATCATGAGTTGGGTAATTCCTTTCATGTGGCTTTAGTTGTCGACTGGCATATGCAACAACTTTATCCTTCTGCATCAGTACTGCTCCAAGTCCAGTACCACATGCGTCGGTGTAAACCACCATCTCATCATTCCCACTAGGAATAGTCAAAACAGGAGCACTCGTCAATCTCTCTTTCAGGATTCCGAAAGCTTGCTCACACTTAGCATCCCAACTGAACACTTTGTTCTTCTTCGTCAATCCTGTTAACGGTGCAGCTATCTTGGAGAAGTCTTTGATAAACCGTCGATAATATCCTGCTAATCCAAGAAAACTTCTCACATCAGATGCATTCTTAGGTCTAACCCAATCCTGGATTGCTGCCACCTTAGCGGGATCAACCGCTATTCCACTTCCAGAAATCACATGGCCTAAGAACCTCACTTCACTCTTCCAGAAGTGACACTTCGAAAACTTAGCCTTCAGCTGATGTTTCCGTAAGATCTCCAAAACAATACGCAAGTGCGTCTTGTGCTCTTCTTCCGTTCTGGAATAAATCAGAATATCATCCACGAACACAAGTACGAACTTGTTCAACTGATCTCTGAACACTCTATTCATAAGATCCACAAAATATGCTGGCGCGTTAGTCAATCCAAACGGCATTACCAGCCACTCAAAGAAACCGGATGGTGTCCTAAAAGCAGTCTTCGGCACACTATCCTTAGCTACTCTCAACTGGTGAAATCCCGTTGCCAAATCCATCTGAGAAAACACCTTAGCCTCGTGAAGCTGATCAAACAAGTCATCTATTCTCGGCAATGGATACTTGTTCTTCTTTGTCACCTTATTCAGCTCACGATAATCCACACACAATCTCAATGACCCATCTGCCTTGGTTGCAAACACAACTGGTGCACCCCACTCGGACACACTACGCCGAATGAATCCTTTCTGTAAAAGGTCATCAACTTGCACTCTCAACTCTTGCTGTTCCCTAGGCGCCATCCGCCTAAGAGGCATCACAACAGGTCTGGCTCCTTCAACTAGATCTATACGAAACTCGATCTCTCTATGCGGCGGCAACCCTTTGACTTCGTCAAAGACATCCTCGAATCCATTAGCGATTGGCACTGATGACAGTCCATCCCGTGGAACAACTAGCGAATACATGAAGCTCATGAAGACGCCTTCTTCATGCTTACATCGTATCACAATCTTTCGCCCCTCCACATTCTCGACTGTCACTTCCAACCTTTCGCAATCAACCTTAGCCGCATACTTCCTAAGCCAGTCCATACCCAAGATAATTCCGAACCCCGCAAAGTTCAGAACAAAGCAATCACAAACAAAAGAGCAACCATGACTCGACACAACTAGACCACGGCATAACATACACAAACAAGACGAACCCCCAACTGGATTAGTCACAACCAATGGCCTATCAACAATATCCGGCTTCAAATCTAACCGGCCCACTAGTTCATTACAAACAAATGAATGCGACGCTCCAGTATCAAACAGAACTCTAACTGGAACACCACATAGAAAAAGAGTACCTTGAACCACCACACTCTTTCCCTTCTCTTCAGCAGTAGGAGCTTTCGAAGACGACGGAACAGCTCCTAAAGCATAGGCTTGCACAATCTGCCTGTCCTTCCTCGGTTCTGGACAATTCTTCCTGAAATGCCCCGGCTTGTCACAGTTGTGACACTTCATCGGTGCCTTCGGATTCTTACAATCCTTAGAGAAATGGCCCTTCTGTTGACAATTGTAGCAAGTCACCTCGCCTTTCGGCTTCTTCTAGCCATCCTTACCTTTCTGCTGCTGCTGCTTCCTCTTCTGGTTTCCACCCTGCTGTGGTTTAGATTCTCCCTTGGTAACAGCAACAACAGGTCCTTCCTTAGGAAACAGACTCTCATGCCTAAGAGCTTTCTCCACAAGCTTCTCAAATGAATCGTCCAAATGATCCACCAACTGTCTCCCAAGATAACTATCCAAGCCGGTCACAAACTTCTCATTCTTCTGATAAGCAGATTCAATATATGACCGAGCATACTTGGACAAAGCTTCGAACTCAGAAACGTACTCAAGAACAGATCTTCCACCCTGCTTGAGCTCTACAAACTTCTTGAACAGAACAGACTTCTGAGCTGTAGAAATGAACTTAGCTTCAAATCTGACTTGGAATTGCTCCCAAGTAATCTCTTCTTCCGGAGTAGTGATAGTAATAGAGTTCCACCAATCAGAAGCTCTCCCTTGAAGCTGCCTCGATGCCAACTTCCTCTTAGTTGCATCATCAATTCCCAAATCACCAAAGATCCTTCTACAAGCATCTATCCACCTCTGGACTTCAATGGTAGATTCTGTTCCCAAGAAAACCTTCCCTCCAAGAGCAGTATAATCCTTGCACAGCTTAGCAAAATCCACTGGTTTCGGAGTTTGGACTTGAACTCCAACATCAACTGCTGCCCCCGGAACTGGTATCCTTCTCATGATCGAAGTCATCATAGCTTCGAACATGGCTGCATAATCAGCAGTCTCTTCAGTAGCACGGCCTTCCCTAGCAGCTGGTCTCCCTCTTCGACTCATTCTCAATATCTATAAAAGGAATGATTAGAACATCTAGAGAAACAACTGCATAAAGGACTCAAACTCTACTAAGCTACTATATTATATATAGTATTCATCCATCAAAATACAATTACGTCTCTCATACGTAGTTACGACAGCGAGCGTTGGGTAAAATCGATTAACCAATGCTCTGATACCAAATGTGACGACCGCCCATGACCCCTGCACCGAATCTAAAGATAGTGCGCTGTAAAGTGTGCCAGGCGACCATGGACGATTGTCAAGGTAAGATTAAAACAACAGAATCTATCGTATTACTCACAGCGCATGGACAAAATACAATAGAACATATGTATAGTGAAGCTTTACAGAACAAAATGACATCTTATAAAACTCCATAATAGTTGAATACAAGCATTCATATAGTCAATACATCCAGCCTCACTACAAATCTCTCAGAGGAAACAAAACAGCGGAATATCCAGTACATATAATAAGAAGATAATATGCAACCCTCCAGCTCGTCTTCGATATCAGCATCGTGAGGAGAGAACAGCACCTGTCACCTGCTACCTAGTCTGCCCGTCCCAAAATGGACGAACAGCCCAAGGCAATAAGAATTAAAACATAAAGCCTTGAGTCAGACAACAGTCTTAGTGAGCAGTAAATTAACTAACAACATACCAAAAGAGCATAAAGGAAAAGGAATAGGAATACAACCCTCCCACTCCAACCTCATTCTACAGTGATAGCCCCCAGACACACACTAAGCAGAAGCAAACATAGCAGAGCATACAATTTAAAGTAAAACTACTATCACTCGAGTCAAGGGCGATGTTTTCCAAGTACCAAGGCCTAAATCAGATAAGCACCCAGAAAATACCGCTCTTGAGTCCGAATGACGATACAACCAAACATCCATGACTCTGGCTATCACTGTTATCATTGCTTCGATATCACCGTTAATTGAATGACCGGCACATTCTTTCAGCCGTCCGTCAAGGGCTAATGGAAACCCCGGTTCTAGACATAACTCCTGCACGTCGTCGCAGCCCGTGCCTAGGACTATCGAATCTGCCCAGAGTACTCGACCATCAACAGTTGGCCGTTGGGACTATCGAATCTGCCCAAACGTACTCTTGCTTAGAGCATGCTAGAACCTTCAACAACGATGCTATCCAGGCCTCCTAGTCATCCTCCTCGACGACTATTCTCATATCCATTCATTATCTTCAACTCGAATCATATCACCGAGTTATCAACATGCTTGGAATGATCCCGTCTGGATTAGACCAAGTCTTCATCATATGATTGCCTCGCTTCATTACATCCTCGCAAAGCCTCATCTCATCATCACATCATCGAATCTATGCATAAGAGCTTCATCATCCCGCTACATATGCCACGAGCAGCTTTCCCAATTCAAGAGCCTTTCCCTTAGCTTTTGAATCGTCTTCGGTCTAAATCTAATCATCAATCATCTAGTTCATAACAATCAATCAAATCAAACATCAATCCAAGCAATCAAGCATTCAAAAATGATCTAAGTAGACAATTATAACAATAATGGCATTTTCGTAATTAAAGAGTTGAAAGTCCAATAAGCATGAAAACATGGATTATATCTCTACAAACTTGATGAATGAACTTGCATAGGTTAACATATGATAAAATGGATGCAACATCATCATGAACAATGGATCTATATGGATCTACACATAGGATGAAGAAAATGCATGGAAATCACTAATTTAACACCAAATCGAGCCAACAATCCGATCTACTCCTTTGGATCCGTGTGAGAGATAATCACCACTCACCAAATCACCTAAACAATCCAAAAGATAACAACTTCAGATCTGGACAGCGAAGAACTAAGCTAGATCCGACAAGATCTCACTTCAAACGAAGAAATCTCTCTTGAAAAGATGAAGATCTTCAATCTAAGCTCTTGAATCTTCAATCTTGATCTTCGATTTGGATGGATGGAAGCACTAGATTAGAGTGGAGAAAAGAAGTGAAGAAGTGTAGAAGTCGAGCTCTCAAAATGGCAGCACTTCGTCGCTTCAAAATCCGGATCCCAAAAAGTGAGAACAACCCCTCCTATTTATAGCTGAAAACTGCCTGAGTCGTAACTCGGCTATCTCCTTAAGTCGTTGCCGACCTAACATATGCCGACCTACGACCTAAAAACCCCCACGACTTAACAGAGCCTCCGACCTAACCCTTAGCCAACAACTCCGACCTAACAGATACGCGCGCCTCAACTCCTACGATCTAACACTTCTGCGCATACGACCTAACTATTAAGTCGACCTACGACTTAACAGGTTACGACCTAACACTTAGACGAAACCCAGCGACCTACGACTTAACAGGTTACGACCTAACACTTAGACGAAACCCAGCGACCTACGACTTAACAGGTTACGACCTAATTCCTTAAGCCTCCACGCGACCTAACATAAGTCGCGAACAACTGGGATGCGACCTAACCCTACCCAGACTTACGACTTAACTCCTTAAGTCGCTCACTACTACTTAGGTCGTTGCCGACCTAACTACACTGACACGCTAACCCTCTTAAGTCGCTCAACCCTATAGGTCGCTAACTCCTATAGGTTGCTAACTTCTATAGGTCGTCCCAACCGACCTAACAACTTAATTACTAAGTCGCTAACCCGGAACCACTAGGTCTGCCTACCCTTGAGTCGCCATATCCTTAAGTCGGTCAGTCTTTAGGTCGTTAACTCACCCTGCCGACCTAATTACTTAACTAAATCCTAGGTTACACAATTTTATAGGTCGCTCCAACTAACTCACGACCTAACACTAACTCGCCGAATTCCTTAACTCGGTCACGACTTAGCTCTTAGGTCGTCCACGTCCTAGGACTTAGACAAATTTCCCCAAAAATCTGAAATGACTTAAAAATGCAAAAAAATTCCAGATTTTGATGAACTTGTCGATCCGTAAAAATACGGGTCGTTACATCAAATTCCGAGACTGTGCCTCGGAAGGCTATTTTTACTCGTCGATTAAATCGACGACTTTTCAAAATTTACAGAATTTCTTACAAATCCAATTTTAATTGTTAACAAATTCATTGTTGTTTAAATAAAATTTTATATCAATCTTCGATATCATTTTCAATCATATTATATACAAAATTCAGTTATTCAAATATTTGCAAATTTAAATTTTAAACAATTTAGATTATCCGAAATTCATTATCTTGAAATATTTGAAAATGAACTTATAAAATTTAACTTTAAAACGAATTCAAATTATGGAACAATGATTTCCGTTATACAGTTATTCAATTCTCGTTATTCGATCTATTCAATTATTCAATTTATTTCCAATATCAAATTTAAACAATTTAATTGATCCATATTCAACACATTTCAATATTAGATTTTAAATGAATGCTCATTACTAATCAATTACTTTATTTACATCTAATGAATTCAACATTTATTTAACCAACTATTGATCGTAAACTCATTCAATAAGTAGCATTTATATTTCAGTATTGGATTTTTAAATAAATTTCCGTTATTAGTCAATTACCTTATTCACATCCAGTGCATCCAACATTTGTTATTCAACTTCAGTTATTGATTGTAAACCCAGTTAATATATAAAATTCCATTTCATTTACAATTGGTTTCTAAATTCGATTCGACTGACAAATAAACAAGTAACTTATAATAATTATCACCATTTACTTTTAATCACACTTATAAGTTTATTATTTACTAACAACTGTCACAAATTTCCTATATAAGACAAATTAGATTTCATTACCATTGACTACATCTTATTTCATTAGTTAACCTAATATTTACATTTGTTTTTCTTATATTCCCTTATAACCAAGTTATAATGTTTAAGTCATTTCAATTGATTGAAATATCATTTAATTCATTAATAATTAACTTAGATAAATATTGTTGCAATTCATTCTCGTTATTATTATCATAAATAAATTACAAAATTTTTAATTCTTCCAACATTAAGCCATGAAATCTTATTAAATTAACTATTTTAATTATCGAAAATCTACGGGTCGTTACACTCTCCCCTACTCAAAACTTTTCGTCCTCGAAAAGGAAAAAGAAGGGAAAAGGAACTAAGTCAAGAGTTCAACATTTGAGATATATTTTATTCAAAATTTATCAATTTATAAAACAATGAAATTTCATTTATAAAGAAGTTACTACACTTCCACTACGCTACTCCAGTAAGCTTACGAAATTTCAAGTTGGTTATCCAAATGAGTTATAAAATTTTAAGACTCAAAAATTTTCTAACACCCAGATTTACGGAAAATTTCGGCAGCGTCTCCTTTGCACGGCTCGATCGGTACAGCTACAAAATGCCTCTACGGGCCCCAAACCAGTAAAAGAAAACAAAAGCCAAGTGGCTCCAATCAAAAATCACCAAACCCAATGATAAAATAAACACGTACCTATTTGTCGGGCAATCCAAATTCCTTGATTTAAATACCTGCATCTTATTTATCAATGATATCAAATCATATAATTTTAAAACAATTTATAATTTGCATTATCAATTTTCAATATTAGCTTCACCTAAACCTGTACGAAGTACATATATCATCCGTACGCAATATCAAGTCTGATCGCTCATTTGATCACAAAATTTCACTTCCAAACTAGTATCGTCCACCTGACTCTCTAGTGCGGACTTAGATTTGGTTCCTTGATCGGAAACTGTTATTCTCCTTGCACAGCCATATACTATGATAGAGAATTCCAGAATCAAATCAAAAATCTATATCCAGGGTTCGCCGTTAAGAATCGAGTGAAAAATCCTAACTTGGATCGATATAAATTATCTCGAAATTCTGTGCTCGAATTCAGATCAAATTGTTATGCGAATAAAACAATATACGTACAACTTACATATTAACTTTCAATAGATTTCTATACACTTTATCTATACTAAATTATTTTACCTACCTTTATTTCATTCACAATTTATTTTTCATAATGCATTATTCATATCCCTTATTTACTTGGTATCTCCATTTCTTTACATAGCATGTTCTTTTATACTATTATTTCTTATTCATCATTTCATACAATTTGCTTAGTTAAGTTCATTTTAAACACTCCATGTAATTTAATTAAATTAAATTTCATTCTTCAATTGATTCTTAGCTATATCAAATTCATTTGTTAATTTTTACTTCATTTTTATAATTTCAGTTAATAATGTACTTCATTTTCATAATTTCAGTTAATAACAAATTTATAGGTGGAACATTTTATCAATCATCACTTTAGTTTATTAATCATCCTATAAAAGTCGTATATAAGAAGTTGGACTTTATCTAAGTTTATAATTATCTCCAAAGCTACAAACTTCAATTTCACAATTTCTTTGCAAATTTATATTCAATTCTGTAACAAATTTACAAAGATATTATTTGGTTCATTTGTCGGTTTTCTTAAGTTCACTTACTTATTCCATTTAGCCATTCATCATTTCATATTATACATAAGTATATAACATTTTTCTTTATCACAACCAAATTTCCATTTATACACATTTTAATTACTTTTAAGTTTTGCTTGCTTGTATATTTCAATTTCTTTTAGGTTTTGCTTACTTGTATATATCCCATTACATATCCAAATCATTCCTTTAACTTTTAAACATTTGGTAAGTCATATTATATGCTATTAGAATGCAATTTGATACAATACAAATTTTATAGGATTCATTTTACTAAATTAGGATGTTCACAATTTTTAACTTATTTATATTTTCTTTATCTTTCAATACCTTTCCCTTTTAAGAGTTACACTTTCACTCTAAAGTTTCTCAAAACATTTAGCTTAGAGTTTTTAATCCTTTTATTACATAAGTTCTGGTTATTCACATTTAATTCAGATAACTTGAAAAATATCAATTAACAGAACTTTAAAATTTTAAATGCCCGGTTTATTTCAAATCATTTTAAATAAATATATACATTTATATCCTATATATATCAAATCATACCTTTGGAGTTTAACCCAAAATGCATTTTTCAAAACAGTTTCGAAGCAAAGCAAAGCTTCGCAGAAGTCTCCTCCACGTTGAGACTCGAAAATGAACGTCGATGATGCTGCGCAGTCATCACCGAAATTATTTTCCAGCGACATAAGAGAGGAGTACTGAATTTATTCCTTCTTAAAAATCCTTTCAAAATATTTCCATAAATATTTTTCAACTCATATCACTACATATTTTCTTCAAAGTTTTGAAAACCATTTTCAAAATCCTCGGGTCTTAAATTCAATATTTCACAATTTAAATCTATCTTGATTTATAAGTCACATTTATAAATTATTCTTACAAAATTTTTTACCTTCTTAAAACATTCCACAAGTTGTTTTATCATTGTTTATTTTGTAATAAACCTTATTTATTAAAACACAATATCCAATTTACGATAACTATACATATTATCATTTCTAACAACCAAACAAACTGGATGTATCATAATAATTTATAAAAAAATTATATCTTTATATACAAAATATAATTGGAGCAAAATTATTTCATTTACCCAATTTCAAAACAATACTATGTCGAATTGTTCTGTTCAAGTGTTTAGAGATCCCTATCAATGACGTTAATTACTCGTATTGACCAGAATCCATATGCCACTCAACAAATCAACCAACACAATATAAAACAATTTTATACCACTAACAAATACGCTCTCTCATATATATACACTCAACGACTCATCATAGGGTATTACTACCCTATTTAAAGAGTCAGACCCCACAAAGCTAAGGTTATCGCTAAACCAAAGCTCTGATACCAACTGTAACGACCCACCTTTTTGGACAGTTTAAATTGACAATCAACCACTCTTGTCAACTCAAACCATTCAAAAGGGAGGATTGTTAATGGGGTAAATAAGAAAAGAAGAGAAAAGAAACAAGAAACAATCACAGAATCTCGCAGCGGAAAGATCAAATATAATAATCAAATAAACAGTTCATGAAGCTGTTTAATATACCTTTGATCATCATTTATACAACATTTATCAGAGTTATACATATACAACAGAACAAATAAAATAATGCAGCAGACAGCATGATGCATGTATAATAATAGTAATAGTATACCAAATCTTCGTCTTCGTCCTCCAGAATAAATCTTCAATAAGCTGAAAAACTCAGGACTGACCCGAGCGTAATGAAAAACAAAACACTCGAGTCAGGACTAAAATATCCTTATGTAAGTTAAATCAATCGTAAATAAAGATGAGTGTAACGGCGTCTAAGATGTTTATGGGGTTTGACATCTCCTATCCAGTGTCGACGTGTGTGCAATAACTCAAGAGATGTTACGGGATTTTCCATCACTTAAGGATCCGTTAAACTATCTACTATGTAGTACAATACGCTATTATAATATGTCTACAGTAAAGTAAAAGTATTAAAATAGTGTAACGACCCAGAATTTTGAACAAATTTAATTGAGAATATTTAATTAATTTTAAATATTTGAACGATGATTTAATTTGAATCCCCAAATTAACTTTGAAATTGGCGATTAAATTTTAAAAATTTAATCTATTAAATGCTGAATAAAAATTTAAATCTTCAATTTAAAGTTGAAGAAAAATATTTCAAACGCTTGTAAAATTTATATTGATAACACTGAAGACAACAGCAGCTTCAGAATTGAAATTTAAACTGTTTTGCTCAGTTTTGAATTTAATTGTTCGTATCGATATTTTAAAATAGCCGTCCGAGGCGCAGTCTCGGAATTCGTCGAAACCAGTTCCATTGGGTCCGTAATATTGTATTATTACCGGATTTTCAATTTCGTATTTTTCAGAGTCGTTATGTGTGCACACGATAGATTAACACATTGAAGTTTTAAAACGAATTCGATTTAAATTTGAATTTGTATTTGGTCAACATCAGCACTTTTGGCCTCAACTCAAAACACTGTAGACTGTTAACTTCAGCACGTAAATGTCTCCTCTCGTACAAAACACCATCATCTCGTTCCCTGGAATCACGTCTTCTTCTGTTTCGATTCAGAGAAAAATTTCAAACAAATTATTTTCGTTCGTTCGTTCGAGAATTAAAAATGGCGAACGATACAGTTTTAAAAATCAAACCCGCTTCTTTCGTCCACTTTAAAGCAGAGTCGAATTTAAATTAAATGGTGGTTGCCTTCGTTCCCTAACCCAATTCAAATCGCCGTTCGAAAAGATTATAAACCCAAAAATCGAATTGAGGCCGAGTTTCCCCTTTGTCTTCATCAAATCGCGTGGCCAGTTTTCATGCAAGCTGAAGGTTCGTCGAAGGCAATAGCGATTTAGGGCATCGCAGCATCGCGATTAGAGTTTCGAGCTCGCGAATTCGAGGTCGCGTGGCGGCGCGTGGTGCTAGGATTTGGGAGGCGCGCGTGGGGTTCAGGAGTCGATGGGTTGTCGTGGTCGCGACCGCGTACGCAAGGGGAGGAGTCGACTGCTAGGGTTGGCGTTCGTTCGCGTGGTCAGTGGCTCGACTGGATGGTCGCGATGGATGCGACAGTTAGGTGGTGGAGCAGCTCGATGTCGAGCGTGGTGGAGTTGAGTGTGGCGATGGTACGGCAAGTCGAAGGCAGCTAGGGTTTTGATTGGGTCGGCATCGCAACTGGGTTTCGATTAACAGGAAGGTACAATTCATTTTATTTTATTTTATTCAATGTATATATATATATAACATATAGTAGAAAATAAAATTTTAGTTGCAGTGAAATGAAAAGATGAAGTGAATTTTTATAAAAATAATATGCAGTGAAAATTAAAAATATTTGTTGAAAATAAAATCGTCGACTGATTAAAATTGATTTAAATTATTTAAAGGAAATTTGATTTTTAACTAATTTATTAAGTCATTAGTTTGAAATTAAAAATGATGGATTTGGTAGAAAAAGAAAAAAAATGTGTAACTAGCTTATCCAAATTATTTTAGATATTAAAGAGATATTGATTTAAAGATATTAGTTTACAGTAAAATAATTAGTCAAATAAATTTATTTAAAGGAGAATTGGTTTAAGTAAAACTATCAGTTAATTCGACTATTAAACGGTAATTGACTTATTCGACTGTTCGAATATTAATAAATTGTATAAATTTATTTATACAAGGTTAAATGAAGAAATCAAGTTGGAATGGAAAATGGATTGCAAAATAAAAGCTAAGGTGAGATCTTCTCACTCAAAAATATAATGGGATTTTGCAGTTATTGTTTGTTTGACTGATTGATTGCTGTTTATATTAGATATAGTAGGATATATCTATTATATATATATAGCAATATATACATATTGGAATATGTATATATTGGATTGATGATTTCCCGCCTCGTATAGCGGATGAGACCCTATTGCGCCGTTAGTAAGCGGATTTTTATAAAACCCATATACCGCGATAATTCCGTACTGGAGCGGAATTGGTATTGTGCTAACATCTTTGGATGCAGGGAAACAGGTTGGAGGGATCCAACTGGACCCCTCACATTGATTGAATTTATTTCTATTGTGATATGAATCTGTGAATGATTATAGTGATGCTATTAATCATATTGATATCTGGAAATTGTTTGAAAGCTAAAATTTAGCTGAATGGATGTTTTGACATCATTGGATTCTAAAGTAAACGAAATTGAATTTTTGAAATTCAAGTAGAAAATTTCTAAGTGAATCAATTTTTGAAATTGAAGAAATTTTGAAGAAAGGAATTTTTAAAGTATAAAAAGTAAATTTTTATAATCGTATTGAATAAATTCCAGAATAAAGTGAAAATGCTAAATAAATGGATTTCATAAAACAGTGATTATAAATTGAAGAATTTAATTTAAGAATTTGGATTTTTAAATAGATTGAAAGAAACGATTGAAATTTATTTCCTTAAAAAAGGAATTTATTTAAAAGGAGATAAGTTGGAAATCCAATTAGAAATTTAATTGGTAAATTGAAATGATTTGGGAAATCAATGTAAAATGAGTTCAATTTAAAGAATACATTTAAAAAAACAGGATATTGAATGATTTGAAGGAAAATAAGGAATTTATTTTAGTAGAGATAAATAAAATTAGAAATCAATCTGTAATTGATTTAATATTTGGAAAAGAACTTTTGAGAAATCAGTATGGAATCTTTTATTTAAAGTTGAAAATAAATTCAGAAATCAATATTGAAATTGAATTGATATTGAAGTTTTTATAAATAGAATTGAAATTTATAAAAGTTGTTTAAAAATCCGGAATCACTTATTTTGATAAGTAAAATATAGAAGTTAATAAAAAGAAGATTTATAAGTTGAAGTTGTTATTAAAACAGAAATAGAATTTATAAACGTTGTTTTATAAATTCAAAATCAATTGAATTTGATAAATTGAATATAGAAGATTATTAAAAAAGATATATTCACGATTTTGGACAGTGAATGTATTATTGAATAAAATGGATTCATTTTTGAAAAAGTGATATTAAAAATGAAGTTAAACATTTCAAAGATGTTTTAAAATGTATTATGAATCGAAAACATGGATTTCAACATTTTTATTGTTGAAATAGACGTTTTTGAAAAATAAGGAAATGGCGGACTATAACACACCGTTGTTATAGTAAATGATTCCCGAAAGAAATGTTTTTATGTAGTATTGGGATTTATATATCTATCTTAATTCCGAATCCCTATACTATTGATTTCGAGTCGTCGTAACGATGTTTTACGCAACATTCGTTTTGACTCAAATAGATGTTAAAATTTATGATTTCCTTAAAGAACGAAATATATACTTAATATTGATGTAAGTATATTGAATATTTTCAAATGTTGAAAATAAATAGATTTGTGAATTACTTATTAAATAAGTATGGAAATACTTTTCCAATATGAAATGAACTGTTTTGAGATTTTATCTTCTTAAAGATAAATTGAAAATGAATATTGGAATCGATTTGAAAATCGTATATCAGTAGATATTTTTGAAATATAAATTCACTATGGAATTTATAAAAGAAAGGGAAGTTGTTTAAAAATAAATAACGATTTATTTTTGGAGTGTGGAAATTTTATATCTAGTAAAAGATATTTTTGAAGATGAAATAATTTGGTAAAATTATTTGGAATCTGGTGATGTTGCGCATCTTTATTGATAGTTAAATAACCGACTATCAATAATTACCTTTAGATAGGTATTTGTTGTGAATTGGATGAATTTGAATGCCACACTTATTTTGAATAATCGCTCACTATTCGGGTTAGCCGGGAAAGCGCTGTCACGTACCAAAATTTTCGACTTTCGAAAATTCGACATCGATACTCACTTTATCGACTGCCGAGCAATCGAGTGCCGGAAACTCCAATAGTGAGGGTTTTAAGAAAAGAAAAAGTAGAAGAAGAAGAAGATAGAATAGAAGAAGAAAATAGAGAAGAACAACAGAACAACATCAGAACAGAAAACAATATCAGAATCTCACATATCGCAGCGGAACAATATACAATAGATAATTACTAGTCTTTTAAAACAAAGAACTATCAGTTTATAAATACATCAATCAGAGTCAATATACAACAATGGACAGTTATATAACTTGTCCTCATACAGAATACACAACGGAATAAATACTATCAGATACAAATACTACGTCTCGTCATCCAGCTTATCTCCAAAGCTCCAGAATATCCTGATAACATAACTCTAGGCTGCCCGTGTGGAAAAATTTGTGGGCACCCAGAGTTTAGAAGGGAACAATAAACTCCGAGTCAGTCATGGTGACTGGTGTGAGATCGTAAAACAGTTATTCTTTAAAATAATCAACAGAAAATTTTTAAAGTAAATTGGCAATGCTTTTTGGAAAATGAGACTACCATAAGACCTCCCACCACACACACAATGCAAACGCAGACTTGGAGGAGATTTCTTCTTATGATAGTCAAAGATGCTTGATACGCAAAATCAAATCATTTTTGATATTATTATTAGTGCATAGTGTAGAAAACATTTCGAAAGTATAATATTAATCTTAGCCAGCATAGGCATTCCGCACTTATGCCTACTATAGCTACCATCCAAACAGTGGTGACCACCATAAGTGAATGATAGGTTCTACAACTAAAACCGTACAAGATCGTATTGTTTCTTTGGATTTCCAACAAATGGCCAGGCTAAGGAACTTCCTATCCACGATGGGTACGTCCCTGGAATAGACGACCCGAGAACCTAACCGGATCTCTGCCAACACAAGGCCGGGTTACCTTTGCAAAAATAGGTAACTACTGACACGCGTATGCCATCCCCCGATCGTCACCGATCTTCCCGAGGATCCCCGATTTCCAACAAACCACATAGAAAAAATAATGCAGTAACCACATAGGTTAAGTATCTGGGCTCCATACCATGATACCACCTTTATCCAGAAGGAATGACATACACTAAGGGGCGCTACTCCCTAGAACCTTGCCGCATTCTTCCTGTTTCGACCATTTCCGGGGTGTGAGGCTCGATGAAGTCTCGTCCACAAAGCAACGCTTTCTACAAAGCCCTGCTTTGGGTCCAACAAAAATGACCAACCTATGATCACAAAGATATAAGATCAAACAAATGATCATATCGCAAATGATCAAACACTGATCATTTCACAGCAACACTCAGTATGCCACGTTACCAAATTGGGACATATCGCTGATAAATTTCAACTACATAACCTCTAAGCTCGACGTCTCAGAGAAGGGTGTTAAGCTAAGAGAATAAATTCTCCGCCACCAACAGAAATGTATTTGAAAGAAATCAGCTTTATATCTCAAATTGTAACGTCAGACACACAATCCATACAAGTCTGTTCCGAGATCGAACAGAACCGAAGGCACTTCTCACGAAGCCCTTGCACATCCGGATAATTTTCAATCACGTCAGGACTTCCCGTCACTAAGGGTGATAAAACCTCTAAATCGGAGATCAGCCGATGTAGAGTAACTCGACGGTAATCCTTCCGTTTTCAAAAATATCCGGTCTTCAACACCGGTCTTCAAATGCAATTCATAACGACGTATCACATATTCGGAATGGGTTATACGACCCCATGGTCCTTTCCCGGTTAACCCGAATAGTGAGCGTTTATTTAAAAACAAGTGTGGCATTCAAATTCATCCAGTTCACAATAAATACCTATTCAGGGCAATTATTGATAGTCGGTTATTTAACTATCAATAAAGATGCGCAACATCATCAGATTCCAAATAATTAATTTTCCAAATTATTTCTTTTCAAAAATATCTTTACTAGATATAGAATTTCCACACTTAACTGTTTGAAAACAATTTCAAATCAATTCCCACATTTCTTTTTATCTTTGAAGATAAAATCTCAAAACAGTTCATTTCATATTGGAAAAGCATTTCCACACTTATTTAAAAATAAGTGTTTCACAAATCATTTATTTTCAACATTTGAAAATATTCGATATACTTAAATCAAAATTAAGTATAAATCCATTCTTTAAGGAAATCATTTACTTTAACAACATCTATTAGAGTCAAAATGAATGTTACGTAAAACATCGTTACGACGACTCAAAATCACTAGTATAGGGATTCGAATTTTTAAGATAGATATCTAAATCCCAATACTAAAAACATTTCCTTTCGAAAATCATTTTCTATAACAACAGTGTTATAGTCCACCATTTCCTTAAATTTCTCGAAAACGTCTATTTCAACAACAAGTGTTGAAATCTATGCTTTCGATTCATAATACATTTTAAAACATCTTTAAAATGTTTAACTTCATTTTAAAGTATTACTTCTTCAAAAATAAATCCATTTTATTCAATAATATATTCACTGTCCAAAATCGTGAATATAATTCACTTAACCCAATTTCAATCATTTCTACACATTTTTGTTTCAATAAAAATTCGCTATCCAAAGTTGCGAATATATCTTCTTTAATAATCTTCTATATTTAATTTATCAAATTCAATCTATTTCGAATTTATAAAACGATGTTTATAAATTCTATTTCTGTTTTAATAACAACTTCAACTTATAAATCTTCTTTTTATTAACTTCTATATCTTACTTATCAAAATAAGTGATTTCAGATTTATAAACAACTTTTATAAATTTCAATTCTATTTGTAGAAACTTCAATACCAAATCAATTTCAATATTGATTTCTAGATTTATTTCAACCTTAAATAAAATTTCCATACTGATTTCTCAAAAATTCATTCCCAAATATTAAATCAATTAGAGATTGATTTCTAATTTTATTTATCACTACTAAATAAATTCCTTATTTTCCTTCAAATCATTCAATATCCTGGTTTTTTTAAATGGATTATTTAAATTGAACTCATTTTACATTGATTTCCCAAATCATTTCAATTTACCAATTGAATTCCTAAAGGGATTTCCAACTTATCTTCTTAAATTAAATTCTTCAATTTATAATCACTGTTTTATGAAATCCATTTATTTAGCATTTTCACTTTATTCTAGAATTTATTCAATACGATTATAAAAATTTACTTTTTATACTTTAAAAATTCCTTTCTTCAAAATTTCTTCAATTTCAAAAATTGATTCACTTAGAAATTTTCTACTTGAATTTCAAAAATTCAATTTCGATTATCTTTGGAATCCAATGATGTCAAAACATCCATTCAGCTAAATTTTAGCTTTCAAACAATTTCCAGATATCAATATGATTTATAGCATCACTATAATCATTCACAGATTCATATCACAATAGAAATAAATTCAATCAATGTGAGGGGTCCAGTTGGATCCCTCCAACCTGTTTCCCTGCATCCAAAGATGTTAGCACAATACCAATTCCGCTCCAGTACGGAATTATCGCGGTATATGGGTTTTATAAAAATCCGCTTGCTAACGGCGCAATAGGGTCTCATCCGCTATACGAGGCGGGAAATCAATCAATCCAATATATACATATGCCAATATGTATATATTGTTATATATATATATATAGATATATCATACTATATCTAATATCACATCCAATATAGCAATCAAATCAAGCAATAAATAACTGAAAATTCCACTTTCATTTTTGAGTGAGAAAAATCTCACCTTAGCTTTTTAATTTGCAGTCCATTTCCAATCTCGACCCAATTATCTTGATTTACACCTTGTATACACAATTTTGCAATTTATTAATATTCGAATTTAAATCGAATTATTCAATTACTAATTTGAATTTTAATTACACAATGATATAAATTTTAAACCAATTTAATTATCGATGATTTATTTTAACTTCCAAATATAAATTTAAAATGATCCCTTTTAACATAAATCTATTTAACTACGATAAAATCCAAAACTAAATTTCCTTTTTAAATAAATTGATTTAACCAAAATTTAAATTTGAAACTATATTTCCTTTTATTCACCAGAGATTTTATTTTAAACCAAATTTCTTTTAATAAATTTATCTAACTAAAATTTAGGTAAAAACTATTTTTTTTTATTTTAAATAAACCTTCACTGTAACAAATTATTTTTCCTATTTATCTTTATAAGTATATATATACATTTAGTCTAAAAATCGAAAAAAAGAAAAATTACCTTACTGGAAACCTCCAAATTATCGTCGCCGCCGTTCGCGACATGCCATCCACTACCTCGTGCCCCATTCGATCGCGCTCCCCTCACCGCGAAGCCCTCCATCACCATCGCCATCTGCCTTCCTTCCCCACATCAATCGCCGACCTCGACTTCGCTAATCCCCAACTTCCTCGTGCTCGCGACTTCGAAAACACGGCCCCAGACCTCGCGAACCTCTCAGCATCGCGACATCACCCACGCTCGCGCCGCCGCTACCAATTCCCATCCACTCGCGAATTTCGCGATCATGATTTCCAAGCGCTCGCGCGCCTCTCTGATGATGGCGAAACCCCTTTTTCCCTTGAACGAACTCGTGATTTATATTTTAAAAGGGAATTCGATTTCGAATCTGAGAATTATTGTGGCCATTTATATTTTGTGACGCCCCACCTTTATACCCATGCTAGCCAAGAACACTACGGTGTAGTGCTGTCAACTAGCACGGAGAATAAGGCTGTTGAGGAGCGACCATCTATGTAATTGCTTTGTGCGAGCACCGATATGTCAGATAATAAAACATTGCATTTCATCTTTAGAGGAAATCCGACATACCGATACAAACTCAAAGCTACTACACAGTGGCTATAATAGTTTAGGACAATAGATATAAAAATAACACAGATAACATAAATGCGGAATAAAAATGGAACGAAAAGTCTCATATATACAATAACTGATATCAGTTACAATACATTTGACACAATACAAATGATACAACTACAATTGTCGACTCAAGAAGTTATATATACAAGTACATTATCGGCTAATATACATGAATACATTATCATCTTAAAACAGACACACTGGCTACTACAACAAGACGAAGACCACTTCAAATGATATAAAAAGTCTTCATAGCTCTAGCAGCAACCCAAAGCTAAAAATCTACAACCTGTAAATACTCGGTCTGACCCGAGTATTACATTCAAAAGAAAATAATACTCGGATCAGTCTAATTCAAAATCAGTTATTAGAGCATAGGAGCAATAATAATCAATCTCAATATAGATGACAGTCATAGAAATCTCGTATATCCAACTCTCGATACGAGAATTGGATAACGGCAGATATAACACTAAACAGTGTTAATCCACCAAAACAGAAATCTAAAGTAGTTTAAGCAATTGAAATGTCAATTTAAAAATATCAATGCTAATTGGCTGCAGTACACGCTAACGTGTACTGCCTCGCCAATACAGCCTACGAATTACGCAACAGGTCGATGAATTAAGGATAAAAGAAATATCGATTAAAATCTGTCAATTCTAGGAGGCTGCAGTGCACGCACGCGCGCACTGCCTCGCCACCACCGAATATAAAGTCACCACCACAATGAATCTGCAGTGGCAAACAGGTATAAGGACAAAGGCAGGCTGCAACTAAACTGCAGAAAAGTCATCAACAGTTCAAGCATATACAGCAATAGAGACGAATTCGAGTACATCATGAAGCAGAACCAAGTGCAGTTCAACTGAGATGGACAACTCGAGAATAACCATGTACAAACTGTATCAGTAATCAATTGCCAACAAGAACAGATGAACATCAGTGCAGACAAGTATGAATTCGAACATGAAATGAAGAACATTGTTGCAAGAGCAACATGTAGAAGATGATGCAGTGAAGCATGTACAAGGGCAGTACATATGAACATCATAATACAAGTCTCAATATCAATGCTACTGCTTCAGCAGACAAATATCAAATAAACATGAATCAAGACAGGGACTGAAGGCAATGCAAAATGTCAACACTACAGGTAACACGTGAAACAGGTCATGTATGAAGTTGAGTGAAACTGCTACATATATGCACAGGTACAAGAGTCATATGCAAATGGCATTAGATCAGATCAATATGCAATGAAGACTTCATGAAATACAACACTGCTTCGCAAAGTGAAGACTGCAAAGGACTAACCATTGCAGCTGTAAGCGACTAACTCGAAATGAATGAAGACTATATGTCAAAAGTCAGAGGCAACATCACATAATCAATCTGCAACAATGCACAGAAATGACCAAATGTACGAGACTATCAGAATGCAGACAACAAATTAATGGAATACTATACAACAGTGAAACACAACTTAGTGATGAATGCAAACTGAATGACTCAAGGGGCAAAGGTGATATGCACCACGCACAGAGAAGCTCAAGTATATAACTCGAAGCAATGCGCCAAGTTCACCCTGAAAGCCCAGATTCATCACATAAACAACAACATAAATCGAAGCTAGGTGAAGGCGAACAATTGTTGTCAGGGGCAGTAAACTATATGGCCAAAGTCAAACATAATCACTTTCGAAGAGCACCGAGACGAAGTCAGGAACAATACAAATGCAACCTCAAGTGATACTAGAAGCGATTATACATACGCAGTGCAAACATGATATTCAAACTGCAGATCAAAGAAATGACCGAAGTCAAATGTAATAGCAGTTTTGAACAAAGACAGAAGCAGTAGTTTCAAAATAAACAATTCGAACAAATCCAATTCAAAGCCAGTGCTACCAAAAGTCACATATTATCACAACATTAAAATGACCGAAGTCAGGTGATGTTAAATGATCAAGTCGATAAAGTTTCAAAGTAATGATATACAGACAAGTTTCAAAATGATCGAAGCCGTGTGTCGAACAAGCTAGAGATATCAATGTCACTGACTCAAGTGCACAGCAACCAACCCATATACAGGATTCAAAGCAATACCACTACAACATGACCCAATCTAGTGCAAATAATACAACTTCGAACATACAGATATATATCTACATCGATTGAAATAGGATAACAATCAATCGTGTGTATATATATACATGAATGGATTTATAAATGAAGCAAGAATATCGAACAGAACAAAATTGAAGCCGTGAATCAAAAGGGATTACCAAAAATATCGAAATCTGACTTAATTATAAACCCAGAAATCATCATAAACTGCGGGGTGGACAACAGAGCAAAGCAAGAACTATCGAGTTCAAGCATGAATCAAAGGAAAAGCAACAGAACACTAATCAGAGAAACCCCAAAATCACGAAAATCGAATAGAGCTTCGAACTCTAATAACTCAAAGCATGAATTAGATGTGAGCAAAGTACTCACCTTATTAATCGGTCGAGACTATCGCAGAGGCGAGCTCCTCTACGTGGATATCGAGTTGAATTCGAGCCTTCCTGAACAGTTTCGATGCAGGCGAACGAACCGCTCAATGTCGAAGTTGTGATTCGAACAGTCTGAAGCCACCAAGCAAGCTCGAAGAAACATTGATCGATAGAGGCGCGACTTCGAACGATTTCTCAAAAGCCCTAAGTTTTGTCGCCATTATTTTGTTGATCTCGAATTTGGGCCTAGGGTTCACGGATGGAGGAAAGGGAGGGGGTTGGGTGCTGAATACTATCACGGCTTCAAATCAAGCATGGGCCAAGATTTTAAAATTTATAAAGCCCGAATTCTTTTAACCATGTTTATTAAACACCTTGGTGATATTTAAAATACGATTTGAATCCATTAGAACAACGGATTCGAACACGATAAAAATTCATATTTAGGATTTTCAATACGAATAGACGATGCCATATTTGAACAAAATATTTAAATATATTATCGTATAAATGCGGGTTGTTACAGACTTCCCTCCTTAAAGAAATTGCGTCCTCGCAATCATAAGGAATAAATGGATAAAAGGTAACAACCATAAGAGCATGGCAATGTCGAATGCATACGCGAAGCAAAGGTCAACAGGGGAAGCATTAGAATTATGGAAGTATCAGATATAGAATCAAAAGGTTCGACTGAAAGAATCAACATCGTGGGGATCAAGGAATCAAAGTCAGACGACTATCAAAAGCAAGAGTCAATCGAGTTCTAGCAATTGAAAGAAAAGGAATCAGAGCAGAAATCACGTACTGCACGAATTGAATGTGAGTAAATCAAATTACTCACCTGAATCGTCAGAGAAAAAGACGAAGCTCGAATCTCAAAATCGCAAATATTCAATCATCTAAAATGATAATCGAATTTTCACAAATATCTGATTATCAAAAACGATAAGCAGAAATCACAAAGATTCGATTATCAAATCGAAAAATATTTAATTATCTCAAACGATAATCAAATTTCACAAATATCTGATTATCAAAAACGATAATCAGAAACACAAATATTCGATTAATCAAATCGAAAAATATTTAATTATCTCAAATGATAATCAAATTTCACAAATACCTGATTATCAAAAACGATAATCAGAAACACAAATATTCGATTAATCAAATCGAAAAATATTTAATTATCTTAAACGATAATCAAATTTCACAAACATCTGATTATCAAAAACGATAATCAGAAACACAAATATTCGATTAATCAAATCGAAAAATATTTAATTATCTCAAACGATAATCAAATTTCACAAATATCCGATTATCAAAAACGATAATCAGAAACACAAATATTCGATTAATCAAATCGAAAAATATTTAATTATCTCAAACGATAATCAAATTTCACAAATATCTGATTATCAAAAACGATAATCAGAAACACAAATATTCGATTAATCAAATCGAAAAATATTTAATTATCTTAAACGATAATCAAATTTCACAAATATCTGATTATCAAAAACGATAATCAGAAACACAAATATTCGATTAATCAAATCGAAAAATATTTAATTATCTCAAACGATAATCAAATTTCACAAATATCTGATTATCAAAAACGATAATCAGAAACACAAATATTCGATTAATCAAATCGAAAAATATTTAATTATCTCAAATGATAATCAAATTTCACAAATATCTGATTATCAAAAACGATAATCAGAAACACAAATATTCGATTAATCAAATCGAAAAATATTTAATTATCTTAAATGATAATCAAATTTCACAAATATCTGATTATCAAAAACGATAATCAGAAACACAAATATTCGATTAATCAAATCGAAAAATATTTAATTATCTTAAACGATAATCAAATTTCACAAATATCTGATTATCAAAAACGATAATCAGAAACACAAACATCTAATTATCAAAAACGATAATCAGAAGTCATAAATATTCAATTAACGAGTCCGGAATTAACCGAAGTAGTAAAAGTATGGTTCCATACTCCTTACTTTTGCTAAATCGTTTAAATCTCTTTATCGTTTTCTTGAAAGTGCAGAATTGTGTGTTTTAAAAATAACATTTCACATTCTCAAACGGACAAGTCCGGAATTAAGCGAATCAGTAAAAGGAAGGGGTCATAGTCCTCGATTTTTCTGAAAGGTTTAAATCGCTTCCTCGTTCTTTTGAAAATGTAAGCTGTAAAAATTTTGAAAACAATTTTAATTTATATTTTTGAAACAACTTTTAAAAATAAAGAATTTTGAAAACACGTGATTAAATTAGCAATTTCAGTATTGCGGGAGGACCGCTTGTAAATCCATTTCAAAATTGACGAGTACTGAAGTTAACACGTCAAAATCTCATCAAAATAATTGGCATCAAAATATAATGCCAAATGAATTTTCATTCATCAAAAATGTCACAAGAATCTTCTCAAAGATAGAAAGGGATTTCATACCCTAAACTTGTATTCATAACAAGTTAATAACACATGAATTCACCAATACACAAAAATTGACGAAACTTGTCAATAGAAATCACGAAAATTGGTGAAGCACAAATTCTAGAAATCATCACAAGAAATCCAGAAAACACATGAAGGGGGGAAGGCCTAGCATAAAAATGGGAGTATGAAAACTCCAAAACACCGGTATCACATGAACGAGACGCTATCTCTTGGTGGCTAACCAATAAAGTTTCACACAGGAATGGTCCGAAGACCGTAGGGCGCTACCCTACAACAAAGCGGGGTCTAGTCTCCCTCGCAGACAAAGAGACATCGCATAATCGCTAGCCTAAATCATAAAAAAGAAAAGGGGAAAGGCCTATCACAAAAATGGGAGTATGAAAACTCACCGACCGGTATCACATGACGAGACGCTATCTCATGGAAGCCATCCATTAAATTTTCACACAGGAATGGCCCGAAGACCGTAGGGCGCTACCCTACAACAAAGCGGGGTCTAGTCTCCCTCGCAGACAAAGAGACATCGCACAGTTGCTAGTCTAAATCATAAAAATCACACAAAGAGTATCCAGACAACCCTCAAAGCCCAAGAGATATGTGTGAGACGAAATCACACCGATGAGGCCTAGTCTAACCGTGCAATATGTGTGAGACGAAATCACACACTGGTGTCTAGACAATCCTCAAAGCCCAAGAGATATGTGTGAGACGAAATCACACCGATGAGGTCCAGTCTAAATCATAAAAATGATCGTCATGATCATAAAGAAGTGTCAATCACACCAAGCTAGTAAATATATGAGTTTAGCTTCATGTCCCATAACCACTTGCTTAACTTAAATATTTACGAACAAGCTGTAAATCTTCACTAGGAAATTGTCACGAAAAGGGTTCAATCGAACAAGTCCAGGAGTTAACCGACGAAGTAACGCAAGCGTTTCATACCACTTGTTTTACTAGGCCGTTTAATTCAATTTCTCATACGAGTGAAATAAAGGCTTGTATATATTAATAGATTGGAAAACGATTTAGGAAAAGAGCTTTGTAGTAAAATAATTTTTGAAATCGTTTGGAGAAAAGGATTTTAATATTTACTACTAGTATAGAAAACCTTTATATTTTTAAAGTGACAAATCACAAAAATGATTGTAGAAACAATCAATCACAAGAATTCACATACGAAGATGTGAATGGAATCCAAAGAAATCGATACTGAATTTATTAAAATAGGAACACCCAAAAATTCCAGAAAATAGAAGTTATCAAAATCAATAAAGGTGATAACAACTAATTAGGAAAGAAGAATCGATATCAACTGGAAAAACAAAGCAAAACGAGTAGAAATGCATAATTGACTTCAACAAAAGTAAGAATCAAGTCAATGTCGAAGTCAACAATTAATAGCCGCAGTCGAGTACAAAATGAATCAATCATCATTATCAAAGAAACCAACGGCAAACAAAATCAGAGTCTTAAAAAAAATCAAGAAATTAGCAATTTCTCAAAAACAAAGTGACCGAAGTCGAATGGAATTCAAGATGAGGAAACCACAAAATATCGAGTTCAAACTCGCTGAGATTCAAACTAGATGTGAATGAGAAATCAAAATCACTCAATTTGCAACTGGTCCAGCTATTTTTCATCACAGTGTAACAGGTACACAATGACACTCATAGCATAGAACAAAAGTGGAACAAAGTCCAAAAGTCAAAATGGCTTTAATTTGCCAAATTAAAACAAAATCAACATCGGCTAAATCAATTCAAAGCCGAAAACACAAGAATAAGCGTTAGGAATTCATACCTAACAGTCAAAAATAATCATATGTAAAGATGAGAGATAAAACATCGACAAATAGTTGTAACACATGCTCCATCTAAGTTATGTTTTATAATTGTCCTAAACCCCAGGCTCTGATACCAAGCTGTGACGCCCCACCTTTATACCCATGCTAGCCAAGAACACTACGGTGTAGTGCTGTCAACTAGCACGGAGAATAAGGCTGTTGAGGAGCGACCATCTATGTAATTGCTTTGTGCAAGCACCGATATGTCAGATAATAAAACATTGCATTTCATCTTTAGAGGAAATCCGACATACCGATACAAACTCAAAGCTACTACACAGTGGCTATAATAGTTTAGGACAATAGATATAAAAATAACACAGATAACATAAATGCGGAATAAAGATGGAACGAAAAGTCTCATATATACAATAACTGATATCAGTTACAATACATTTGACACAATACAAATGATACAACTACAATTGTCGACTCAAGAAGTTATATATACAAGTACATTATCGGCTAATATACATGAATACATTATCATCTTAAAACAGACACACTGGCTACTACAACAAGACGAAGACCACTTCAAATGATATAAAAAGTCTTCATAGCTCTAGCAGCAACCCAAAGCTAAAAATCTACAACCTGTAAATACTCGGTCTGACCCGAGTATTACATTCAAAAGAAAATAATACTCGGATCAGTCTAATTCAAAATCAGTTATTAGAGCATAGGAGCAATAATAATCAATCTCAATATAGATGACAGTCACAGAAATCTCGTATATCCAACTCTCGATACGAGAATTGGATAACGGCAGATATAACACTAAACAGTGTTAATCCACCAAAACAGAAATCTAAAGCAGTTTAAGCAATTGAAATGTCAATTTAAAAATATCAATGCTAATTGGCTGCAGTACACGCTAACGTGTACTGCCTCGCCAATACAGCCTACGAATTACGCAACAGGTCGATGAATTAAGGATAAAAGAAATATCGATTAAAATCTGTCAATTCTAGGAGGCTGCAGTGCACGCACGCGCGCACTGCCTCGCCACCACCGAATATAAAGTCACCACCACAATGAATCTGCAGTGGCAAACAGGTATAAGGACAAAGGCAGGCTGCAACTAAACTGCAGAAAAGTCATCAACAGTTCAAGCATATACAGCAATAGAGACGAATTCGAGTACATCATGAAGCAGAACCAAGTGCAGTTCAACTGAGATGGACAACTCGAGAATAACCATGTACAAACTGTATCAGTAATCAATTGCCAACAAGAACAGATGAACATCAGTGCAGACAAGTATGAATTCGAACATGAAATGAAGAACATTGTTGCAAGAGCAACATGTAGAAGATGATGCAGTGAAGCATGTACAAGGGCAGTACATATGAACATCATAATACAAGTCTCAATATCAATGCTACTGCTTCAGCAGACAAATATCAAATAAACATGAATCAAGACAGGGACTGAAGGCAATGCAAAATGTCAACACTACAGGTAACACGTGAAACAGGTCATGTATGAAGTTGAGTGAAACTGCTACATATATGCACAGGTACAAGAGTCATATGCAAATGGCATTAGATCAGATCAATATGCAATGAAGACTTCATGAAATACAACACTGCTTCGCAAAGTGAAGACTGCAAAGGACTAACCATTGCAGCTGTAAGCGACTAACTCGAAATGAATGAAGACTATATGTCAAAAGTCAGAGGCAACATCACATAATCAATCTGCAACAATGCACAGAAATGACCAAATGTACGAGACTATCAGAATGCAGACAACAAATTAATGGAATACTATACAACAGTGAAACACAACTTAGTGATGAATGCAAACTGAATGACTCAAGGGGCAAAGGTGATATGCACCACGCACAGAGAAGCTCAAGTATATAACTCGAAGCAATGCGCCAAGTTCACCCTGAAAGCCCAGATTCATCACATAAACAACAACATAAATCGAAGCTAGGTGAAGGCGAACAATTGTTGTCAGGGGCAGTAAACTATATGGCCAAAGTCAAACATAATCACTTTCGAAGAGCACCGAGACGAAGTCAGGAACAATACAAATGCAACCTCAAGTGATACTAGAAGCGATTATACATACGCAGTGCAAACATGATATTCAAACTGCAGATCAAAGAAATGACCGAAGTCAAATGTAATAGCAGTTTTGAACAAAGACAGAAGCAGTAGTTTCAAAATAAACAATTCGAACAAATCCAATTCAAAGCCAGTGCTACCAAAAGTCACATATTATCACAACATTAAAATGACCGAAGTCAGGTGATGTTAAATGATCAAGTCGATAAAGTTTCAAAGTAATGATATACAGACAAGTTTCAAAATGATCGAAGCCGTGTGTCGAACAAGCTAGAGATATCAATGTCACTGACTCAAGTGCACAGCAACCAACCCATATACAGGATTCAAAGCAATACCACTACAACATGACCCAATCTAGTGCAAATAATACAACTTCGAACATACAGATATATATCTACATCGATTGAAATAGGATAACAATCAATCGTGTGTATATATATACATGAATGGATTTATAAATGAAGCAAGAATATCGAACAGAACAAAATTGAAGCCGTGAATCAAAAGGGATTACCAAAAATATCGAAATCTGACTTAATTATAAACCCAGAAATCATCATAAACTGCGGGGTGGACAACAGAGCAAAGCAAGAACTATCGAGTTCAAGCATGAATCAAAGGAAAAGCAACAGAACACTAATCAGAGAAACCCCAAAATCACGAAAATCGAATAGAGCTTCGAACTCTAATAACTCAAAGCATGAATTAGATGTGAGCAAAGTACTCACCTTATTAATCGGTCGAGACTATCGCAGAGGCGAGCTCCTCTACGTGGATATCGAGTTGAATTCGAGCCTTCCTGAACAGTTTCGATGCAGGCGAACGAACCGCTCAATGTCGAAGTTGTGATTCGAACAGTCTGAAGCCACCAAGCAAGCTCGAAGAAACATTGATCGATAGAGGCGCGACTTCGAACGATTTCTCAAAAGCCCTAAGTTTTGTCGCCATTATTTTGTTGATCTCGAATTTGGGCCTAGGGTTCACGGATGGAGGAAAGGGAGGGGGTTGGGTGCTGAATACTATCACGGCTTCAAATCAAGCATGGGCCAAGATTTTAAAATTTATAAAGCCCGAATTCTTTTAACCATGTTTATTAAACACCTTGGTGATATTTAAAATACGATTTGAATCCATTAGAACAACGGATTCGAACACGATAAAAATTCATATTTAGGATTTTCAATACGAATAGACGATGCCATATTTGAACAAAATATTTAAATATATTATCGTATAAATGCGGATTGTTACATATTTCGTTTGTGAAGGAAGGGGAACGAACGAATTTGAATTACAGTGGGAAGATGTCGGCCATTTATTTTGTTCTGAACGAGAAATTATCTGCTTTAAATTTGAACGAAAGAGGAGAGGGTTATTTAAAATTGTGGAAGGAATGGTTTGCGTGATGGGCTGCACGATTTTATTGCGTGATACTAGGCGTGTTTCTCGGCGTGTTCAAAGGAAACAATCGTGGTGATGTTAACTGATATAAATACCAATTTTAAATTGAATTCGATTTAAAAATTTCCAACGCGTTTATCTATCGTGTGCTCACATATAAACACCGAAAAATACGAAAATTGAAATCTGGTAATAACAAACTATTACGGACCCAATGAAACTGGTTTCGTCGAATTCCGAGACTGTGCCCCGAAACGCTGTATTTTAAATATCGACTGAAACGATAAAATTTTCAAAACTGATCAAATCAATTTCAAACTAAATTCTGAATCTTCGATTATCTTCAATATTATCAATATGAATTTTAAAAGTTTTTGAAATATTTTTCTTCAACTGTAAATTGAAGATTTAAATTCTTATTCAACTTTCAATCGATTAAATTTTAAAGTTTAATCGCAGATTTCAAAATTATATCGGGGATTCAAATTAAATCATCATTCAAATATTTAAAATTAATTAAATATTCTCAATTTAACTTGTTCAAAATTCTGGGTCGTTACAGACTTCCCTCCTTAAAAGAATTTCGCCCCCGAAATTACAAGTTAGGAAAAAAAAGTCCTTAACTCGTCTACTATTTTGCACACTCCAATAGTTTTATCAAATTTTCAAAACAAATCTTTCTATTAAAGATTCGTTATCATTCAACTAAATTTCTAAACCTTTCATAGTTTTCAAACATCATTGTTTTCTTAACAATTCAAATTTAAATTCAAATTCCAATTTTAACTTTCAAAATTTTCTCAAAAATTTTCTAACACTCGAAATTTTCGAAAAATTTCGCCAGCGTCTCCTTTGCGCGGCTAATACGGCACGACTACAAAACGTCCCTACGGACTCTCAGATTTCAAAAAGAAAAAGAAAAAGCCAAGCGGCGGACAAGAAATCAGCAAAAACTCATATTATAATTCAAATACTTACCTTTAGTCGAGCAATTCAAATTTATCTTTGAGATCAAATCCAATTCCTTTTTACCTGTATAACCTACTAGCCATAATATCTAGTTACAGCATTCAAACATTTTGCAAATTTGATTACAAAATTTCAATATAAACTGCTTATACATTTTTACTTCACTGTTGAAGTTATATATCCTTTTTCATTCAATTTTACATTTCCCATTCATTTGTATTTAGTTTACCATTTCAACTAAATTTTGATTCAATTTACTTTCAATTCTGAAATATTGAATTTTATCAATTATCTGTCATTTACAACTGCACTATCTTAAATTAGTTCCAATTACTAATTCATTCATCTTCAATTTGAATTTTATTCCAATCAGATTTCAAATATTCTATAAGTTATCAACTTATTTACATCTTGATTTATACGATCATTTATACATTCACATTCACAATTCCATTTCATTAAAGGAATTTTATTTTCAATTATCTTCTTGGAATTCTATTTTCAATTTAATTTGATTCTACTTACATTTAAACTGGATTTCAAATTCCATATGAATTTTAATTCATCTTTCATTTACAATTATTCAATTCAATTCATTTGCTTACAAATTCGAAATGAGTTTCAACCTTTAATTTCACTTTCATTAAATTGATTCGCTTGTATTTACATTCATTTAACTTCATTCTTTAAGCTTTACTTACTAATTTTAGTTTAACTTCACAAATCAAATTCAATTCCAGTTATATTCACTTATACTTACCTTGATTTAACTTCATTCTTTTAAGTTAAAATTATTCTATCAAAAATCAACTTGTATAAGTTATCAACTTGATAATATTTCATAAATATGGTATTCCAGAGTCTACCAACATTTCAAAGCCATTTTGAAAACAATTCAAATTATCCTGGAATTTCCAAACAAAACCCAAATTTTTCAAACAACTTTCATTTAAAACAATTTGGCAGCAATTCCTCTTCTGGAAACCCAAAAATGAACACCGGTGATGTCGCGATCATCATCGGAATTATTTTCCAGCGACCGAAAAGAGTTTAGAGCCTTTCATTCCTTCAAAATACTTTTCAAAACCTTCGAAATCCATTTTCAACTCCAAAAAGATTTAAACTTTCCAAATCTCCAAAATTTTCAAATTCTTTTCAAAACATTTCCAAATACTTCTCTGGAATTCCGTTTTAAATTACAAATCACATTTATAATTTACATTCTTTAATTTCATTTGTATATGAATTTTATTTTCTTATATTCTTAATTTACATTTATAATTTCCATTTGTCAAATGGATTTATCTCCAAATCTTTGGTTATTATTTTAATTTCTCATTCAATCTCATATAACAATGATAATATTTCAATGTTATCATTCCTAACAACCAAACATCCATTGTAATTCATAGAAAAACATTTCTTTTCTATACAAAATAGTTTTGGGCAAAATTATCTCATTTACCCTATTCAAAACAATACTGTGCCGAATTGTTCTATTCGAGTGTTTAGAAACCCCTTCGATCCAGTTGCGCAGACTGTGCCGACGAAGGTTCATATACCACTCAATAAACCAATCATCATAATATAAAACAATTTTATATTCAATAACAAATACGCGCTCATATCTATTATTACACTCAACTCATTCTAGAGTACTACTGACTCTATCTCTAATGAGTAACACCCAACAGAGCAGGGTTGTCGCTTAACCATATGCTCTGATACCACGCTGTCACGTACCGAAATTTTCGACTTTCGAAAATTCGACATCGATACTCACTTTATCGACTGCCGAGCAATCGAGTGCCGGAAACTCCAATAGTGAGGGTTTTAAGAAAAGAAAAAGTAGAAGAAGAAGAAGATAGAATAGAAGAAGAAAATAGAGAAGAACAACAGAACAACATCAGAACAGAAAACAATATCAGAATCTCACATATCGCAGCGGAACAATATACAATAGATAATTACTAGTCTTTTAAAACAAAGAACTATCAGTTTATACATACATCAATCAGAGTCAATATACAACAATGGACAGTTATATAACTTGTCCTCATACAGAATACACAGCGGAATAAATACTATCAGATACAAATACTACGTCTCGTCATCCAGCTTATCTCCAAAGCTCCAGAATATCCTGATAACATAACTCTAGGCTGCCTGTAATATCCCGGAAATTTTAACAATATCAATTTAATAATCTGTTAAATAATTAAATTGATATGGATAATCTTTGATAATAAGATTTGAATTTAATTTAATAATCTGATTAAATTAGTATTAATTGATGATTTTATCTTTTAAAAGTTAATAAGATATTTTCTATTTGAATATATATATTTATTTGTATATATTGTAAATAGAAAGCTTTGGTAAATTGGAAATTTGGATTTAATTTAATTTGAATTTGAATTTAAAGTTTTGAAATTCAAAAGAATAATTATTTAAATTATTTTGGATTTTAAAATATTTGTATAAGCTTTTATTTATAAATATAATTAGTTTTTGTTTCTCTTTAAAAAGGTAATTTATATATAGATAAGTATTTAATAAATAAGAAAAAGGCATTTTATTTACTTTTAAAATAAATAAAAATATGTAAAATTACTTAAAAGACATGTGTCATTATCCTAAAGCCTTGTTTTAACAAGTGTAAATAAAAGATGAACTCTAATGACAAGTGTCCTTAATTATTTTCTTTTTTATTTTTATTTTTTTTTATAAATTACAAATTCACTTATATAAACATTTTCATATCTTCACTTCATTCCTTTCTATTTTCTTTTTCAAAACAAGAGAAACCCAAACTTTTTTCTCTAATACAAATCTGAAAACAAATTCTCTAATCTAAAATCTGAAATCAGTAACCATTTCTCAAACCAAAAATCAAATTCAACAACTTATAATTCATCTTCCAAATCAAAAGACCAACCTGTAACCAAATTTCCTAATCAAAGAAACCAGTCTGCATTCTTTTCAATCTGGAACCAACTCAAAGACTGTCTGCATTCATTCTTCAAATCTGGAAGCCTGCAGTTGTTCTTCAAGACTGTCTGTAACCAAGCTTCAGTAGCATGCAAAGCTTCTGGGGATTTAAAGCATTTCAGTTTCAAGTTTTAAAAGATCAAATCATTTTCCAGTAATTAAAGTTTAGAGTTCCAAGCTATTTCAAAGCTTAAGTCTGCCTCTGTTTCATCTTTAATCAAGTGAGTAACAACTTTTATCTTAACTAACTTAAGTAAATATAGTTGTTTGATTTTCTTGTGATAATCATGTTTGGAATGTTGGATTCTCTATAATATGTATGGTTTTAAATGCATGTATGGTTTGATATGTTATTGCATGTACTTCTCTGTTTTGTTTTCCTGTGAATAACATTTTGTATGCATGGTTGATATTTGTAATTCCCCTGTTCACAGTTTCAAGCTCTAGTTTTGATTCAAAATTTATTTTCTCCTTCTCTAATCTCTATTAGAACTTAGGCTTTGAACAAAATTTATTTGTTTCATTTTAAAACTAAAGTTTAAGGGTGATGTAGTTTAAAATGAATATGAAATTTCTCTGGAAAAAAAAAACAAATCAGTATATATATATAAGTGGAAATTCAAACTAGGTAATTCATAAATCCAGATTTATAAATGGAAAACATAAATGAAAATATGATTTTTAGTATTAATATCATAGTTTTTAGTTTAGTATTATAGGTGCAGTTCTGACTTAAGTTAAAAATGAGTTTTTGGTAATTTTGATTATCTCAGTGAAATTGGGATGTTGTATTCTTCAATAAGGGTAGTGGGATGATCAAGGATATAGAGAAAATTATTAGAAATCGAATTAAAGCATAGAGGAAGAAATGAATTGGAATATAAAATTTTAACCCTAGTTTTATTGGGTCACTGTTTTTGCTCTAGTATGGTCTCCTCGGTTGATCGAGTTCAACCATCTTTTGCGTACTGGTAGGTGGTAGTTTGAGGAAGCTTTCGCCGGAGTATGGAAGATGATGGTGGTCGGAGTTTTTAGGGGAAACGATGTTGCTAGGTTTGGAGAACTGGGTAGTTCCTGTTCCAGGTTTTTGATTTAGGCTCGATTTTGAATTCGTCTTCATTTCGTTGCTCGAGTGATTTGATTCTAGTAGGTAGATGAACGTCGACTGGTGGGGGAAGTCATCGATGATCGGAGTTCTGGCAATGGGGTGTGCACGTGCACGCGATCGAATATCTGGGTAAGTCTGGGTTAACAGAGGAGTGGAGCTCGCGTTTCTCGGGTTGTTTCGAGTGATGTTCGAGGATTTTGGCTGTGCGACTCGAAGCTAATTTGTTTGGTCTCGAGTAATTTTTAGTGTTGCCAGGTTTTTAAGAAACCCGTCAGTTTCAATTTTAAACTAAAGTTAAATTTGTTAAGTAATATCTAAACAGGATTTTAAATCAAAGATTTAATTTAGATTCAAGTTAGTTTGAATTTTAGATTAGATATAAATATGTTATAAATTTATATGTTTTAAATAAGTTTAAATGGTAGTCATATTTAAATGGTTTGAAATTTAAAAGAAATTTGATTTAAGTTCTTTTAAAAACTTCTTAGAAAATATAAGAATTTTAATAAGTAAAAGTTTTTAATTTGGTTTTAAAAACTTAGTTAAAAATAAATTGGTATTCATTTTAAATACAGAATTTAAAATGAAATTTAAAAGTAGATTTGAAATGGATGTTTCAAATATGAATGGTAAATGATAACTTGTTTATCAATAAGAATAAAGTTTATCTTAAAATAATTAAAGACTTGTGTTTATTTAATTTATAAGGAAATTTAATAGATAATTAATTTAATTTGATTAATTAATCATTTGGATTAATTAAATAGGTAATTAAAGGTTTAAACTAATTTATTTATGATTAAGATTAATTAATTAGGGATGATTAATTTGTAGTTAGGGATTATAAATTAGAGTATTAATTAATGGTTAGGAATTAATTAATAAGTAATTAAATATTAATTAAGTTATGGTTAACACTTAATTAATTTAGTAATTAGAGATTAATAAATTGGTTATTAAGATTTATTAATTTAGAATTAATAATAATTAATATAAGTTAATTACTTAAGGAAAGTAATTAAATAATAGTTGATGAAGTCATTAACTATGGGTTATTAAATAATTAATTAATAGGATTAATTTTAATAGTTAATTAGATTAATTAATTTAAAGATAATCAATTATAGAATTTGTTTAAATGTAATTACTTATTGGAAGTAATTAAGAATTAATTACTTATTGTAATTAATTGAAGTTAATTTGATTTAGTTAAATTAATTAATTAAGTTTAATTAATTTAGAATAATCAAGAGATGATTTGATAATAATTACTTTATGTAATTATTAAGGTATGATTATTTAGGGAAGTTAATAATAAATAATTACTGGATGTAATTAGTTGAATAAATGATTTTATTAATAGAAGTAATTTGAGTTAATTACTTTGAATAATTAATCAAGGGATTAATTAAAGAATTAATTAAGGAGTAATTAATTTAGTTAATGAAGTAATTAAGGGTAGTTAATTACTGATTGAAGATTAATCAAAAGTGATTAATAAATGTTGTTTAATTAAAGGTTAATTACTTAATGTAATTAATTTAATTAAGTAATTAATAATTAAGTTGTAATTAAGGATCATTAATTAATATAATTAATGATGTAAATTAAGATTGGTTAATTAAGTAATAATTAATAAAATGAAGTAATTAATCAATGTAATTAATTAAGGATTAATGTAATTAATTATAGTTGATTAAGTTAATTAATTTTAGTAAATTAATTAATGAAGTAATTAAAGGTTAATTACAATAAGTGGTTAAGGATAATTAATTTAAGTAATTAATTGAGAATAAATTACTTGAATGTAATCAAAAGATAATTAATCAAGATGATTAATTGAAATGAATTATTAGAGGATAATTAATTAATTGATTGTAATTAATTAATGGTTAAGTAAGAAGGATTTATAAAATGAAGTAATTAATTTAATTCAATTTAAATTAAGATGATATAAATCATTACTTATGAATGGGTGTTAGTATTGGATACTTGACTTTGATTGATATCTCTGATGAGATATATGCTGTATGATATGGATGTTAGTTGAATTGTATGGATTATCTGATAATGTTGATTATCTGTTGAATTATCTTTCTTTGTGTATAAAGATAATGAATTAAATTGTTTTAACCTTTAAAACAACTTGGCCTTAAAAGATACGCTTTGGATTTCGATGAGACCGGGATCGGGTTTCCGTATACCGGATTTCCAGGTCTGGAGACTCGAATACCACATCGATCCAAATTTACGATAGGTCGTGAATCAAGTGAAGATGAAGATTCAAAGTGCAAGGGTTATTGTCGTTAACTCTGAGGGTGATTCCAAAACGAGTGTAACGAGATAATGCCTTCGGTTTCGTTCGAACCCGGAACGAACTTGTATGGATTGAATGCTTTCAGCACATCGTCAGGTGGACGATGAGCATTCTAAGATAGATGTGTTCTTTTTAAAGGTAATCGTGACCTCAAGCCTCACAAACCGGGAATGGCTAAAACAGGGGAGGTGCAGCAAGGTTAGTGGGTAGCACCCAAGTAGGACAAGGTTACCTCTGTCTAGATGTCCCTTTCTATTTTCGACTTAGTGGTGCGGTTGCTGATCCCAACCGTGAGGTATCTTGTGCGGGAATTATCCAGTAAGGGATGTTCCGACCTTGTGTTGCAGGGGATTGGGAGTGATCCTCGGTACGGTGATCTAGGCCACGTACTGTGATGGGCGGTACCCCAGTAGCCCTGCCATTGTATGGAAACCCATTCTTCCTACGTGCCCTTACGGTTTTGATTGTATATGTGAAGACCCAAAAGTTGGCCTTCGAAAATCGGCACCCGTACTCCACTTGTACTCAAAATGCCGTAGATTCAAATGCCAAATCTGGTTCTCCGGAGCTTATAACAACATTAAGTAAATAACACAGCGGAAAAAAAAAGAATATAGATATACAACATCTGATACAATATCCAGATACAATGATGATACAATGAATATCTATATACATCAGAGATATGATACAACAAATAGCAGCGGAAAAGAAAAATAGATAACTAATATCAGCAGCGGAACAAATAACTCTAAGATAGTCTTCAAGAGAGAACTCCAGCAGTAGCTTGAACTCCCAATAACGATACACCAAGAATAAGCAAGTGCAGTCCGATCCAAAGACTGAACTAACTCCAGAAAATCTACTAATCTGACTATCTGAAAAACCCAACTCTAGACTGCTCGTGTAGAAAATTATGAGCACCCAGAGTTTAGGAAATGAACAATAAACTCCGAGTCAGTCGTGGGACTGGTGTGAGCAACAAAAACAGTTTATCTTTAAAAACGAACAACAAAAGAATTTAAAGTCAATTCGCAATGCTTTTGGAAAATGAAACTACCATAAGACCTCCCACCACACACACAATGCAAACGCAGAATTGGAGGAGATTTCTTCTTATGATAGTCAAAGATGCTTACTACGCAAAAATCAAATCACTTTGGATATTATTATTAGTGCATAGTGTAGAAAACATTTCGAAAGTAGAATATAAATCTTAGCCAGCATAGACATTCCGAACTATGCCTACTATAGCTAAACAGTGGTGACCACCATAAGTAAATGGCAGGTTCTACAACTAATACCGTACAAGTTCGTATTGGAGTTTGGATTTCCAACAAATGGTCAGGCTAAGGAACTTCCTTTTCCACGATGGGTACGTCCCTGGAATAGACGACCCGAGAAATAACCTAACATTACGGTTAGATCTCTGCCAACACAAGGCCGGGTTACCTCTGCAAAAATAGGTAACTACTGACACGCGTATGCCATCCCCCGATCGTCACCGATCTTCCCGAGGATCCCCGATTCGCAACAAACCACATAGTAAAAATGCAGCAACCACAGAGGTTAAGTATCTGGGCTCCATACCATGATACCACCTTTATCCAGAAGGAATGACATACACTAAGGGGCGCTACTCCCTAGAACCTTGCTGCATCTTTCCTGTTTTGACCATTTCCGGGGTGTGAGGCTCGACGAAGTCTCGTCCACAAAGCTACGCTTTGTTCACAAAGCCATGCTTCGGGTCAAACCAATGATCAACCTATGATCACAAAGATATAAGATCAAACAAATGATCATATCGCAAATGATCAAACACTGATCATTTCACAGCAACACTCAGCATGTCACATTACCAAATTGGGATATATCGCTGATAAATTTCAACTACATAACCTCTGAGCTCGTACGTCTCAGAGAAGGGTGTTAAGCTAAGAGAATAAATTCTCCGCCACCAACAGAAATGTATTTGAAAGAAATCGGCTTTATATCTCAAAGTGTAATGTCAGACATGTAACCATACAAGTCTGTTCCGGGTTCGAACAGAACCGAAGGCACTTCTTACGAAGCCCTTGCAATTCCGGGTATTCACAATCCCGTCCGGACTTCCCATCACAAAGGGTGATAAAATCTCTATACCGGGGACCAGTCGGTGCAGAGACATTCGACGAGTTGTCCTTTCGTTTTCGTAAATATCCGGTCTTCAACACCGGTCTTCAAATGCTATCCATATACGACGTATCATTATTCGGAATGGGTTATATGACACAAATGTCTTTTCCCGGCTAACCCGAATAACAAGCGCAATCTTTAAAAACATATGGATATTGGTATTTCAATTAAGTCACAACTTAATAATTCAACTTCTTTTCTTCCAAAGTAGTTTAAACCAATCATCATTTCAAATCTTTAAATAAAAAGATTTATTTCACACCGTTCACCTCGTTTCATAAAGATCTATTCATAGGTTTCAAAACACTTTCCAATTTAATTGGATTAACTCGTTAAATCTTTAAATCAAAGATTTAACTTATAGCTTTCAAAACAATTCCATTTCGAATGGTTTAAACAAATCATCATTTTAAATCTGTTTAAAATAAATAGATTCAATTCATAGTTTTCAAAAAGAATTCATTTATAACTTGGAAAACCATCTTTCAATTCATACTTGAAATTCCTTTAAATTGGAATTTCATTTCTTATATATACGAAAGCTTTTATCATTTGAAAACAAACAGTTTTCATTTAAGAACAATCCAATTTTATTTGCATGGGTTAAAGTCCTTGAATTATATTCATATTTCAAAATCAATACTTTTAAAATAATTTAACCCATATATTCCTAGTTTCAAATCTTAAGATTCAATTTCAAACTTGAATTCAAATCCAATTATTTAAATTTTCAAAACTCGATTAAGTTATTCAAAATAACTTTTATCTTTGAAATTCCATTTCAAAAGCTTTTCACTTTAAACCCAAATTTCTAATTTCAAAATCAATTGAAATTAAAATTTCAATTTCAAAAACATCAAATTTAAATTACCTGTGACTTAACCGATTTCCACGTGAAATCCATATTTGTGTGTGTAAAAGTGTAGTCCAGGGGTTTTACACAGTAGTGCAACATCAATCATCATAGATATATCGATAAGCGGTATAATCGATAACGCTTATCTTCATTCACAGATTCATAGATAAAATAAATTTATCAGTCACAAAGATTCACAATTACAATTCGATGTGGGTTTCGGATAACCAACTGGAATCCGACTCCCTGTCGCATCGAAATTCAAGTGCCGTTTTACGGCAAAGGGGTTTCATATTCATATAACAATATATCACAAAATAGAATCAAGACGTATCACAAAGCATCATATATCAGGGATATCAAACAATTCATATCATTCAACAGAATCCAAACATTTATAAGTAAGATCAATGAATTATCTGATTTATTGAAATCAGATTTATTACTTATGAATAAATTACTAATCCTGGTTAATTAACATTAATAAATTACAGATCATTTTGATTAATTATTCTTTAATCATTTATTAACTAACCATCAATAATTAATAAATTATCCTTACATTAATTATCTTTCCTTAATCACCTTCGTTAATCTATAATTCCTTAATTAATTATCTTAATTAATTAATCCTTAATTAGAAATCATCCCTTAATTTCTTCTACCGATTAATTAACCATCAATTTCTATTTTAATTAAGCTTTTATTAAAGATTTAATTAACTTTAAGTCATTCTTTAATCACATAAATACTTTAAAAGATAAATAATTTACCTTAATTAATCACTCGATTATCATTAAAATCTTAAGTTTATAAGCTTCATAATTAATCATAGTTAACACATAAGTTAGTTCCAAAGTTAAGGTTAATTAAAAACAACATTCCATTTTAAATTAACTTTTTAATCACATTATACTTTATGAATTTATTTATAAATGATGATCACCAAATTAAATCACTTAAATTTCTTTTCAAATAAATTTATTTAAACCTTTGCTATTTTATTTTATAAAACTGTTTTTATCCTAACCTTCCAGACCCAAGTATTTTCAATGTTTCCCCGAGCTCGACCCGGAGCAACTCACTCCCTCATTTCCTTCGAGTCAACCCTCGGTTTCCTCGAGTACGTCCCCGAGTCCCCATTTCTCCTTCAAGCCTCCATTTCCCAGTGCACACGAAAATACTCGTGCACGTGCACCGGAGTTCCGACCATCACTGGTCGTCGCCGAAACTTCGAGCAAGTCACAAACCATCCCCAGCTTCGGTCGCAACCACCCACTCCTCCAGTTCAACCCGAACGCGACTTCGAGTGTAATTACGATACCTGGAACACAACACCTCATCCAACCCAAACCTGGAAAGAAAATCACCTACCCAACCTCGACCATCATGTCGACTGCGACTGCGGCCCTGAACTCGACATTGTCCAGCCTACCACCACCCGAGACTCCACGGCACTCGATCGACCCTCCGCGTCGAACGAAACAAAAACCCCAGCACCTCGAAAACTAGGTTTAAAAATTTTAAACCATAACCGCCGCTTCCATGGTCATTGGTTGACCATCGCAACATTTTTCCCTTGACCACCGATCACCCCCGCACTTCCAGACCACGTCTCGTCTTCCCCGATCATCGAGATTACCGGAAATTGGTCGAAAAGTCATTTCCGTTCAATCAAGAATTTCTCTTGACTCCCACTTCGAAAAATCATGATTCTTGCCTTAAAATTCAAGTTACAGCATGAGAATTTAGTTTGCTTACCTGAATCTAAAATTTAAGAGGTTCGAAATTTTGATAAAAAACAAAATTTACTCAGTTCTTGATGTTCCAGAGATATTGATATATTGTTTTAACCTAAATTTATTTTTAGAACTTAGTTTAGGATCAAACAAACATTATTCATTTTAATCTTAAGTCCTAACATTGCGTAGATTCTGCAGAAATGATTTTTAAACCAAAACATGTCATTGGAAGAAAAAAAATCAAGCAGAGAGTTTATAATGTAAACAGCCTGCACTTAAAATATCACCATTCACAGCACATTCATGTAGAAAGGTATAACACACTTATTCACATACACATGCATCATAATTATATGTTAAAATTGTTATTAAGTGATGTTACTCACCAGTATAGATGAACAGAGCAATTCAAAGCATATATCCAGATAAAATCAATCATGCAAACATATCAAACAACTTCATTTCAGGCATCATCAAAATATAACAGATTCAAGCCTTTATGTTTAGGAGTTTGCTCACCTGAAATTAAACAGAGAGGAATGGAGCTTCCTTGTTTTGTTGAAGTTGAAATTGTTGTTGAGTCCTGTGTAACTTGCTTAGTTTTCTTTGAAGAAATGTTTTAAGTTGCCTTTGCCTTTTTTTTTCTTTTCTTCCTGCTTAGCTTTAATTTTCAAACTTGAAAATGTTTTCTGGTTTTTAGTTTTTTGAAGGGACGAGCTGATGATGAATATGATAAATATATAGAAGAAGCTTACAGTATATATTATAAATTTGTACAATACAAAGACATTTCTTAGTATGGTGGCTTGAGATGTTCCCCTGTTTTCGGCTAAGATGTTTTAGAGGTATGGCTTGCATTTATTACTTTGTACAATATATTTTATTTTCTTTGCTTTGTTTTGGTGGCTGCATTTATTACTCAGTCTGGTTTTGTAAATATAAAATGTTGCCTTCGTTTCCATTATCATACTCATCTTTGTACATTTGTTCAAACTTGTCTTTGGTAATATTACTTCCCTAGTTACAGCCTACATACTTATGCTTTGATTTTATTTTGTTTGTTACTTTGTATTTGTTTTGCTTTTATATTTTCCCTTCCTTTAGTTGTATCATTTTGGTTTACATCTTATACTTGTTGTCTTGTTTCCTTTGTTTGTTTTACAAGCTAATAGATATTTACATATCTTTGTTGTAGTGATGCTGCATTTATTAACTTGGTGGCTGCAGCCTTGTGTTTACATACTTTTGTCTTGCTTTTATACATTTGTTCTACTTATCCACTTTAGTTTGTACATTGCTTAATTACTTAGGGATATATACTTTGTTTTGTTTCTATACTTACTTTGTTGTTAAGTTTGTAACAATGGTATTTACTCTAAAATGTTGTTTTAGTTATTTGTATTAGTTTATACTTATCTTATCTTTTGTCTTGGCTTTGAAATTAAAGTGAAGTCCTAGTTAAATCAATTTATTTATTTATTTCTATTTATAACTCAATTATTAAATTTACTTTAATATTTATTATCTTATATTTAATTTATAAATTCAAATTATTATTAACCATAAATTTTATATATGTATTATTATAATTATTATTAAACCATTTAAATTTAGATTTAAACTCGGATTCAATATACATATATATATCCACATATATAAAATAATTACTTTATTTATAAAAATAAATGATTTATACAGAATTTATTCAAGACTCGGGGAAACTCGCTATCAATTTATCAATTGATTTTACTATTATTATTCAAAAATTTATTTATTACTCAATTTAATTCAAAAATTCATTTAATTATTAATTTAGATAAATTTAAATTTCGGGGTCGTTACAAACTTCCCCCCTTAAAAGAATTTCGTCCTCGAAATTCGTAGGCACGAAACAACACAGAGATAGATAGATTCGATCTTCTATAATTCCTCAAACTTACGATATGAGTTCCAAACTCAAATCGGAATATCTCAGAATACATACCAATTTGTCCCTCTTCGGACTTTGGTATTCACAAGAAATTTGAATAAAATTTCAAATTTGGGTTTCAAACGAAATCGTTTTATTGATTCAATTCAATTTAGCCTTCATATCCTATTAATCAATTTAATTCAATTTAAAATTTCCAATTTCAAATTCATTAAGGTTTAAATCAAAAAGCTGATAAGAACTGATGAAGATACGAAGTAAAAATTTTCTACAACGATTCGTAGAGCCATCATCACACCGAAACTTCTTCTTGTAACTGATACGAAGAAATCAAAAGAATTTGGAATCGAATCAAAGAAAAATTGATAGAGAAAGTTGTTTCCACTGTTACAGGGTATTGACCATTCATAGTCGTATTCCCTTGTCCCCTATCTCGTCCTCTTCTTGTACTCATACTCACTATCAGTGGATAGCAAGAGAATTTACTGAGACGTTCAGACGGATATCTTAAGGATACTCATTCTAGAGTTTACTTCACTCTATCTCTAATGAGCTACTTAACGTGTTATACTCCTGAGCTAAAGTTCAACCTTAGCTCTGATACCAAATGTGAAGACCCAAAAGTTGGCCTTCGAAAATCGGCACCCGTACTCCACTTGTACTCAAAATGCCATAGATTCAAATGCCAAATCTGGTTCTCCGGAGCTTATAACAACATTAAGTAAATAACACAGCGGAAAAAAAAAGAATATAGATATACAACATCTGATACAATATCCAGATACAATGATGATACAATGAATATCTATATACATCAGAGATATGATACAACAAATAGCAGCGGAAAAGAAAAATAGATAACTAATATCAGCAGCGGAACAAATAACTCTAAGATAGTCTTCAAGAGAGAACTCCAGCAGTAGCTCGAACTCCCAATAACGATACACCAAGAATAAGCAAGTGCAGTCCGATCCAAAGACTGAACTAACTCCAGAAAATCTACTAATCTGACTATCTGAAAAACCCAACTCTAGACTGCTCGTGTAGAAAATTATGAGCACCCAGAGTTTAGGAAATGAACAATAAACTCCGAGTCAGTCGTGGGACTGGTGTGAGCAACAAAAACAGTTTATCTTTAAAAACGAACAACAAAAGAATTTAAAGTCAATTCGCAATGCTTTTGGAAAATGAAACTACCATAAGACCTCCCACCACACACACAATGCAAACGCAGAATTGGAGGAGATTTCTTCTTATGATAGTCAAAGATGCTTACTACGCAAAAATCAAATCACTTTGGATATTATTATTAGTGCATAGTGTAGAAAACATTTCGAAAGTAGAATATAAATCTTAGCCAGCATAGACATTCCGAACTATGCCTACTATAGCTACCATCTAAACAGTGGTGACCACCATAAGTAAATGGCAGGTTCTACAACTAATACCGTACAAGTTCGTATTGGAGTTTGGATTTCCAACAAATGGTCAGGCTAAGGAACTTCCTTTTCCACGATGGGTACGTCCCTGGAATAGACGACCCAAGAAATAACCTAACATTACGGTTAGATCTCTGCCAACACAAGGCCGGGTTACCTCTGCAAAAATAGGTAACTACTGACACGCGTATGCCATCCCCCCATCGTCACCGATCTTCCCGAGGATCCCCGATTCGCAACAAACCACATAGTAAAAATGCAGCAACCACAGAGGTTAAGTATCTGGGCTCCATACCATGATACCACCTTTATCCAGAAGGAATGACATACACTAAGGGGCGCTACTCCCTAGAACCTTGCTGCATCTTTCCTGTTTTGACCATTTCCGGGGTGTGAGGCTCGACGAAGTCTCGTCCACAAAGCTACGCTTTGTTCACAAAGCCATGCTTCGGGTCAAACCAATGATCAACCTATGATCACAAAGATATAAGATCAAACAAATGATCATATCGCAAATGATCAAACACTGATCATTTCACAGCAACACTCAGCATGTCACATTACCAAATTGGGATATATCGCTGATAAATTTCAACTACATAACCTCTGAGCTCGTACGTCTCAGAGAAGGGTGTTAAGCTAAGAGAATAAATTCTCCGCCACCAACAGAAATGTATTTGAAAGAAATCGGCTTTATATCTCAAAGTGTAATGTCAGACATGTAACCATACAAGTCTGTTCCGGGTTCGAATAGAACCGAAGGCACTTCTTACGAAGCCCTTGCAATTCCGGGTATTCACAATCCCGTCCGGACTTCCCATCACAAAGGGTGATAAAATCTCTATACCGGGGACCAGTCGGTGCAGAGACATTCGACGAGTTGTCCTTTCGTTTTCGTAAATATCCGGTCTTCAACACCGGTCTTCAAATGCTATCCATATACGACGTATCATTATTCGGAATGGGTTATATGACACAAATGTCTTTTCCCGGCTAACCCGAATAACAAGCGCAATCTTTAAAAACATATGGATATTGGTATTTCAATTAAGTCACAACTTAATAATTCAACTTCTTTTCTTCCAAAGTAGTTTAAACCAATCATCATTTCAAATCTTTAAATAAAAAGATTTATTTCACACCGTTCACCTCGTTTCATAAAGATCTATTCATAGCTTTCAAAACACTTTCCAATTTAATTGGATTAACTCGTTAAATCTTTAAATCAAAGATTTAACTTATAGCTTTCAAAACAATTCCATTTCGAATGGTTTAAACAAATCATCATTTTAAATCTGTTTAAAATAAATAGATTCAATTCATAGTTTTCAAAAAGAATTCATTTATAACTTGGAAAACCATCTTTCAATTCATACTTGAAATTCCTTTAAATTGGAATTTCATTTCTTATATATACGAAAGCTTTTATCATTTGAAAACAAACAGTTTTCATTTAAGAACAATCCAATTTTATTTGCATGGGTTAAAGTCCTTGAATTATATTCATATTTCAAAATCAATACTTTTAAAATAATTTAACCCATATATTCCTAGTTTCAAATCTTAAGATTCAATTTCAAACTTGAATTCAAATCCAATTATTTAAATTTTCAAAACTCGATTAAGTTATTCAAAATAACTTTTATCTTTGAAATTCCATTTCAAAAGCTTTTCACTTTAAACCCAAATTTCTAATTTCAAAATCAATTGAAATTAAAATTTCAATTTCAAAAACATCAAATTTAAATTACCTGTGACTTAACCGATTTCCACGTGAAATCCATATTTGTGTGTGTAAAAGTGTAGTCCAGGGGTTTTACACAGTAGTGCAACATCAATCATCACAGATATATCGATAAGCGGTATAATCGATAACGCTTATCTTCATTCACAGATTCATAGATAAAATAAATTTATCAGTCACAAAGATTCACAATTACAATTCGATGTGGGTTTCGGATAACCAACTGGAATCCGACTCCCTGTCGCATCGAAATTCAAGTGCCGTTTTACGGCAAAGGGGTTTCATATTCATATAACAATATATCACAAAATAGAATCAAGACGTATCACAAAGCATCATATATCAGGGATATCAAACAATTCATATCATTCAACAGAATCCAAACATTTATAAGTAAGATCAATGAATTATCTGATTTATTGAAATCAGATTTATTACTTATGAATAAATTACTAATCCTGGTTAATTAACATTAATAAATTACAGATCATTTTGATTAATTATTCTTTAATCATTTATTAACTAACCATCAATAATTAATAAATTATCCTTACATTAATTATCTTTCCTTAATCACCTTCGTTAATCTATAATTCCTTAATTAATTATCTTAATTAATTAATCCTTAATTAGAAATCATCCCTTAATTTCTTCTACCGATTAATTAACCATCAATTTCTATTTTAATTAAGCTTTTATTAAAGATTTAATTAACTTTAAGTCATTCTTTAATCACATAAATACTTTAAAAGATAAATAATTTACCTTAATTAATCACTCGATTATCATTAAAATCTTAAGTTTATAAGCTTCATAATTAATCATAGTTAACACATAAGTTAGTTCCAAAGTTAAGGTTAATTAAAAACAACATTCCATTTTAAATTAACTTTTTAATCACATTATACTTTATGAATTTATTTATAAATGATGATCACCAAATTAAATCACTTAAATTTCTTTTCAAATAAATTTATTTAAACCTTTGCTATTTTATTTTATAAAACTGTTTTTATCCTAACCTTCCAGACCCAAGTATTTTCAATGTTTCCCCGAGCTCGACCCGGAGCAACTCACTCCCTCATTTCCTTCGAGTCAACCCTCGGTTTCCTCGAGTACGTCCCCGAGTCCCCATTTCTCCTTCAAGCCTCCATTTCCCAGTGCACACGAAAATACTCGTGCACGTGCACCGGAGTTCCGACCATCACTGGTCGTCGCCGAAACTTCGAGCAAGTCACAAACCATCCCCAGCTTCGGTCGCAACCACCCACTCCTCCAGTTCAACCCGAACGCGACTTCGAGTGTAATTACGATACCTGGAACACAACACCTCATCCAACCCAAACCTGGAAAGCAAATCACCTACCCAACCTCGACCATCATGTCGACTGCGACTGCGGCCCTGAACTCGACATTGTCCAGCCTACCACCACCCGAGACTCCACGGCACTCGATCGACCCTCCGCGTCGAACGAAACAAAAACCCCAGCACCTCGAAAACTAGGTTTAAAAATTTTAAACCATAACCGCCGCTTCCATGGTCATTGGTTGACCATCGCAACATTTTTCCCTTGACCACCGATCACCCCCGCACTTCCAGACCACGTCTCGTCTTCCCCGATCATCGAGATTACCGGAAATTGGTCGAAAAGTCATTTCCGTTCAATCAAGAATTTCTCTTGACTCCCACTTCGAAAAATCATGATTCTTGCCTTAAAATTCAAGTTACAGCATGAGAATTTAGTTTGCTTACCTGAATCTAAAATTTAAGAGGTTCGAAATTTTGATAAAAAACAAAATTTACTCAGTTCTTGATGTTCCAGAGATATTGATATATTGTTTTAACCTAAATTTATTTTTAGAACTTAGTTTAGGATCAAACAAACATTATTCATTTTAATCTTAAGTCCTAACATTGCGTAGATTCTGCAGAAATGATTTTTAAACCAAAACATGTCATTGGAAGAAAAAAAATCAAGCAGAGAGTTTATAATGTAAACAGCCTGCACTTAAAATATCACCATTCACAGCACATTCATGTAGAAAGGTATAACACACTTATTCACATACACATGCATCATAATTATATGTTAAAATTGTTATTAAGTGATGTTACTCACCAGTATAGATGAACAGAGCAATTCAAAGCATATATCCAGATAAAATCAATCATGCAAACATATCAAACAACTTCATTTCAGGCATCATCAAAATATAACAGATTCAAGCCTTTATGTTTAGGAGTTTGCTCACCTGAAATTAAACAGAGAGGAATGGAGCTTCCTTGTTTTGTTGAAGTTGAAATTTTTGTTGAGTCCTGTGTAACTTGCTTAGTTTTCTTTGAAGAAATGTTTTAAGTTGCCTTTGCCTTTTTTTTCTTTTCTTCCTGCTTAGCTTTAATTTTCAAACTTGAAAATGTTTTCTGGTTTCTAGTTTTTTGAAGGGACGAGCTGATGATGAATATGATAAATATATAGAAGAAGCTTACAGTATATATTATAAATTTGTACAATACAAAGACATTTCTTAGTATGGTGGCTTGAGATGTTCCCCTGTTTTCGGCTAAGATGTTTTAGAGGTATGGCTTGCATTTATTACTTTGTACAATATATTTTATTTTCTTTGCTTTGTTTTGGTGGCTGCATTTATTACTCAGTCTGGTTTTGTAAATATAAAATGTTGCCTTCGTTTCCATTATCATACTCATCTTTGTACATTTGTTCAAACTTGTCTTTGGTAATATTACTTCCCTAGTTACAGCCTACATACTTATGCTTTGATTTTATTTTGTTTGTTACTTTGTATTTGTTTTGCTTTTATATTTTCCCTTCCTTTAGTTGTATCATTTTGGTTTACAGCTTATACTTGTTGTCTTGTTTCCTTTGTTTGTTTTACAAGCTAATAGATATTTACATATCTTTGTTGTAGTGATGCTGCATTTATTAACTTGGTGGCTGCAGCCTTGTGTTTACATACTTTTGTCTTGCTTTTATACATTTGTTCTACTTATCCACTTTAGTTTGTACATTGCTTAATTACTTAGGGATATATACTTTGTTTTGTTTCTATACTTACTTTGTTGTTAAGTTTGTAACAATGGTATTTACTCTAAAATGTTGTTTTAGTTATTTGTATTAGTTTATACTTATCTTATCTTTTGTCTTGGCTTTGAAATTAAAGTGAAGTCCTAGTTAAATCAATTTATTTATTTATTTCTATTTATAACTCAATTATTAAATTTACTTTAATATTTATTATCTTATATTTAATTTATAAATTCAAATTATTATTAACCATAAATTTTATATATGTATTATTATAATTATTATTAAACCATTTAAATTTAGATTTAAACTCGGATTCAATATACATATATATATATATATCCACATATATAAAATAATTACTTTATTTATAAAAATAAATGATTTATACAGAATTTATTCAAGACTCGGGGAAACTCGCTATCAATTTATCAATTGATTTTACTATTATTATTCAAAAATTTATTTATTACTCAATTTAATTCAAAAATTCATTTAATTATTAATTTAGATAAATTTAAATTTCGGGGTCGTTACAGTATAACCCACTTTGTGGCTAGTATGCTGGAATTTAATAATGTAACAATTTCAGCTATTTCATATTTATTTGAAAACCCTAGACCCTATTATAATATAACTGGATTTCCTATCAAATGTTTTGGTTAGCGTAAGGTAAAAACTTACCCATGTTTATTTGTGGGGAGTCTTACGTGATACCTTTTCTTTCTAAAGGTTTTGAAGTTAAGCAAGTTTAACCTGTTACTCACACCAGACCCATGTCTGACCCAAGTGTTTATTTCTGTTTTATAAACTCTTGGGTACTCAAATTTTTACGAGTAGCCAAGGGATTCAGGTTTAGCTTTGACGAATATTCTGGAGGAGCAATGGAGCAGGAGGCTTCGGCGTTCGTAGATATAGTATTCCGCTGTGTTGATATCTGTGATAGTGTCTTGTCTTGTATTTGAGTTGTAATGTCTAGACAGATGTTTATAACTGTCTAGTAAGTGATGTATATGCTGTGTAACTCTGTAAATTGTTGTATACTATGTAATAGTTTATGTTATTAATATAATTTATTCGTTCCGCTGTGAGATCGTTGTTGTTGTTTCTTTCTTTCTTCTCTTCTTTTCTATTTTCTACCCCTTTCTTTCTTCATAACGATGCGTCATTCTGTGGAATGAGTGGCGGGTCGTTACAGTGGTATCAGAGCAGTAGGTTGAGTGAATACCTAGGCTCTGAAGTGGTGTCTATCTTGAGAGCGCGTAATTGTTAGTTATATAAAAATGATTTTATATTGTGTTAATTGATCGGTTGAGTGGTATATGGATTCTGGTCAATACGAGTAGCTAACGTTATTGATAGGGATCTCTAAACACTTGAACCAGGCCAACGGACACAATATTGTTTTAAAGAGGTAAATGAAATAATTTTACCCAGAAATAATTTCTATATAAAAAGTATCATTTTAAATATATATATCTATTCTACCTATTTGTTGGGTTACCCGTACAGGTTTTCCAATATAGGATATAAAGGTAGATAGGGTAGTGGTGTGTGTAACACGACTATTACCTATAATTAGAGTTTGAGTGTTGAGGTTGGAAGTGTATTGGTCGAGACTGTAGACCCAATACCGTCTCGAGTAAGCTTTGCTGTGGTGAAGGATTTCATCGATCTCCGAAGGAAACTGTAATGGTTCGGAGTTTATCTCTGAAGTTTGGATGAGTAGAGTTGGATCTGTCGGTTGAACAGAAGTGAGTGATGGTACCTTGATACCTAAGGTAATAGTAGCTGTATGATGAGATACAGTGACGATGGATGTTCCTGAAGATGTTTTCTTTGGAACAAGATTAAGGAAGTGTGAATGCTTCGGTGTTGTGGCTGAGTTCAGCATGAAGTTTCTGCTTTGGTTTGGAGTCCGAGTTTCTCGAAGAGCTTTGGATAAGAGCATCAGTGTCAGCAGTGCAGCTCGGAGTATTCTGTAATGGCAGGAAGTTTTCTGGATGAGCAGTTTTTCTGGAAATGAAGATCAGAAGCAGCAGAGTGGATCCATTTCTTCGATAAATTGGATAAATAAGTGTAAGCTGTTCTGATTGGTAAAGAGAGAACGGTCTGTTTGGAATTAGGATGGGTTGATCGCAAAAGTGACTTGCGATTGTTTGAGTGTTCTCTTGGATTGTCAAAATTTTTCTAGATGTCTTTAGAAAAGTCAGAAGTTTGTCCGCATCTGAAGGTTGAGTTTTCTTATCGACTGGATTCCAGGAGTGATACCGGTGGTTCAGTCTAGTGGAAGGATGTTTCCTAGAGATGGAGTTGGTGAAGCAGCTCAAGTTTTGCTGGAGTATCTGAGTTTTCTTTATGGATCAGTAAACCTTATTTCTGGAATAAGTTGTCCAGTCTGTGCTTGTGTTCTACCTCAGATCAGAGTTGAGCAGCGAAAGCAGTTTGGAGTGTATCTCTGGATAGGAGAAGTAAGTTTGGAATCTATTGATGTTGTGAAGTAGAGTTATGTTTGGATCTCGTCTGTGTTCTGATTTGGATAAGTAATTGGTCTACTTGGTTAAATTGTCAGTTTGGATAACTGGAATTCATTGAGTTTTACGTATCTCTGAGGGAATACGTATTTGATCTATCTCTGGTTTTAGAATCTGCAGTTTTGGGAAGTTTGGTTATTGAGTCAGACTCGTCTGTAGTCTGATATTCTGTTTAGTTCTGTAGATCTAGATGAGTAGGAGATCTATAGCTTAGTTGTTTAGATTGTTTGTAGAGCGAGTATCCCGGTATATATATATACTTGGGGAAACTCGAGGAATTTTATCTAGAATTTAGTCTACATAGTTAGAATTGTTTGATTGGATGATTTGGTTGCTATGGTTGCTAGCATATGGATGATAGTATATGCTTATGTTTTGAATTTAAATCTTTAATAAGATTATTAAATTACCTTTGTTTAAATTTCGGGGACGAAATTATTTTAAGGGGGGAGGAATGTAATATCCCGGAAATTTTAACAATATCAATTTAATAATCTGTTAAATAATTAAATTGATATGGATAATCTTTGATAATAAGATTTGAATTTAATTTAATAATCTGATTAAATTAGTATTAATTGATGATTTTATCTTTTAAAAGTTAATAAGATATTTTCTATTTGAATATATATATTTATTTGTATATATTGTAAATAGAAAGCTTTGGTAAATTGGAAATTTGGATTTAATTTAATTTGAATTTGAATTTAAAGTTTTGAAATTCAAAAGAATAATTATTTAAATTATTTTGGATTTTAAAATATTTGTATAAGCTTTTATTTATAAATATAATTAGTTTTTGTTTCTCTTTAAAAAGGTAATTTATATATAGATAAGTATTTAATAAATAAGAAAAAGGCATTTTATTTACTTTTAAAATAAATAAAAATATGTAAAATTACTTAAAAGACATGTGTCATTATCCTAAAGCCTTGTTTTAACAAGTGTAAATAAAAGATGAACTCTAATGACAAGTGTCCTTAATTATTTTCTTTTTTATTTTTAGTTTTTTTTATAAATTACAAATTCACTTATATAAACATTTTCATATCTTCACTTCATTCCTTTCTATTTTCTTTTTCAAAACAAGAGAAACCCAAACTTCTTTCTCTAATACAAATCTGAAAACAAATTCTCTAATCTAAAATCTGAAATCAGTAACCATTTCTCAAACCAAAAATAAAATTCAACAACTTATAATTCATCTTCCAAATCAAAAGACCAACCTGTAACCAAATTTCCTAATCAAAGAAACCAGTCTGCATTCTTTTCAATCTGGAACCAACTCAAAGACTGTCTGCATTCATTCTTCAAATCTGGAAGCCTGCAGTTGTTCTTCAAGACTGTCTGTAACCAAGCTTCAGTAGCATGCAAAGCTTCTGGGGATTTAAAGCATTTCAGTTTCAAGTTTTAAAAGATCAAATCATTTTCCAGTAATTAAAGTTTAGAGTTCCAAGCTATTTCAAAGCTTAAGTCTGCCTCTGTTTCATCTTTAATCAAGTGAGTAACAACTTTTATCTTAACTAACTTAAGTAAATATAGTTGTTTGATTTTCTTGTGATAATCATGTTTGGAATGTTGGATTCTCTGTAATATGTATGGTTTTAAATGCATGTATGGTTTGATATGTTATTGCCTGTACTTCTCTGTTTTGTTTTCCTGTGAATAACATTTTGTATGCATGGTTGATATTTGTAATTCCCCTGTTCACAGTTTCAAGCTCTAGTTTTGATTCAAAATTTATTTTCTCCTTCTCTAATCTCTATTAGAACTTAGGCTTTGAACAAAATTTATTTGTTTCATTTTAAAACTAAAGTTTAAGGGTGATGTAGTTTAAAATGAATATGAAATTTCTCTGGAAAACAAAAAAAAAACAAATCAGTATATATATATAAGTGGAAATTCAAACTAGGTAATTCATAAATCCAGATTTATAAATGGAAAACATAAATGAAAATATGATTTTTAGTATTAATATCATAGTTTTTAGTTTAGTATTATAGGTGCAGTTCTGACTTAAGTTAAAAATGAGTTTTTGGTAATTTTGATTATCTCAGTGAAATTGGGATGTTGTATTCTTCAATAAGGGTAGTGGGATGATCAAGGATATAGAGAAAATTATTAGAAATCGAATTAAAGCATAGAGGAAGAAATGAATTGGAATATAAAATTTTAACCCTAGTTTTATTGGGTCACTGTTTTTGCTCTAGTATGGTCTCCTCGGTTGATCGAGTTCAACCATCTTTTGCGTACTGTTAGGTGGTAGTTTGAGGAAGCTTTCGCCGGAGTATGGAAGATGATGGTGGTCGGAGTTTTTAGGGGAAACGATGTTGCCAGGTTTGGAGAACTGGGTAGTTCCTGTTTTAGGTTTTTGATTTAGGCTCGATTTTGAATTCGTCTTCATTTCGTTGCTCGAGTGATTTGATTCTGGTAGGTAGATGAACGTCGACTGGTGGGGGAAGTCATCGATGATCGGAGTTCTGGCAATGGGGTGTGCACGTGCACGCGATCGAATATCTGGGTAAGTCTGGGTTAACAGAGGAGTGGAGCTCGCGTTTCTCGGGTTGTTTCGAGTGATGTTCGAGGATTTTGGCTGTGCGACTCGAAGCTAATTTGTTTGGTCTCGAGTAATTTTTAGTGTTGCCAGGTTTTTAAGAAACCTGTCAGTTTCAATTTTAAACTAAAGTTAAATTTGTTAAGTAATATCTAAACAGGATTTTAAATCAAAGATTTAATTTAGATTCAAGTTAGTTTGAATTTTAGATTAGATATAAATAAGTTATAAATTTATATGTTTTAAATAAGTTTAAATGGTAGTCATATTTAAATGGTTTGAAATTTAAAAGAAATTTGATTTAAGTTCTTTTAAAAACTTCTTAGAAAATATAAGAATTTTAATAAGTAAAACTTTTTAATTTGGTTTTAAAAACTTAGTTAAAAATAAATTGGTATTCATTTTAAATACAGAATTTAAAATGAAATTTAAAAGTAGATTTGAAATGGATGTTTCAAATATGAATGGTAAATGATAACTTGTTTATCAATAAGAATAAAGTTTATCTTAAAATAGTTAAAGACTTGTGTTTATTTAATTTATAAGGAAATTTAATAGATAATTAATTTAATTTGATTAATTAATCATTTGGATTAATTAAATAGGTAATTAAAGGTTTAAACTAATTTATTTATGATTAAGATTAATTAATTAGGGATGATTAATTTGTAGTTAGGGATTATAAATTAGAGTATTAATTAATGGTTAGGAATTAATTAATAAGTAATTAAATATTAATTAAGTTATGGTTAACACTTAATTAATTTAGTAATTAGAGATTAATAAATTGGTTATTAAGATTTATTAATTTAGAATTAATAATAATTAATATAAGTTAATTACTTAAGGAAAGTAATTAAATAATAGTTGATGAAGTCATTAACTATGGGTTATTAAATAATTAATTAATAGGATTAATTTTAATAGTTAATTAGATTAATTAATTTAAAGATAATCAATTATAGAATTTGTTTAAATGTAATTACTTATTGGAAGTAATTAAGAATTAATTACTTATTGTAATTAATTGAAGTTAATTTGATTTAGTTAAATTAATTAATTAAGTTTAATTAATTTAGAATAATCAAGAGATGATTTGATAATAATTACTTTATGTAATTATTAAGGTGTGATTATTTAGGGAAGTTAATAATAAATAATTACTGGATGTAATTAGTTGAATAAATGATTTTATTAATAGAAGTAATTTGAGTTAATTACTTTGAATAATTAATCAAGGGATTAATTAAAGAATTAATTAAGGAGTAATTAATTTAGTTAATGAAGTAATTAAGGGTAGTTAATTACTGATTGAAGATTAATCAAAAGTGATTAATAAATGTTGTTTAATTAAAGGTTAATTACTTAATGTAATTAATTTAATTAAGTAATTAATAATTAAGTTGTAATTAAGGATCATTAATTAATATAATTAATGATGTAAATTAAGATTGGTTAATTAAGTAATAATTAATAAAATGAAGTAATTAATCAATGTAATTAATTAAGGATTAATGTAATTAATTATAGTTGATTAAGTTAATTAATTTTAGTAAATTAATTAATGAAGTAATTAAAGGTTAATTACAATAAGTGGTTAAGGATAATTAATTTAAGTAATTAATTGAGAATAAATTACTTGAATGTAATCAAAAGATAATTAATCAAGATGATTAATTGAAATGAATTATTAGAGGATAATTAATTAATTGATTGTAATTAATTAATGGTTAAGTAAGAAGGATTTATAAAATGAAGTAATTAATTTAATTCAATTTAAATTAAGATGATATAAATCATTACTTATGAATGGGTGTTAGTATTGGATACTTGACTTTGATTGATATCTCTGATGAGATATATGCTGTATGATATGGATGTTAGTTGAATTGTATGGATTATCTGATAATGTTGATTATCTGTTGAATTATCTTTCTTTGTGTATAAAGATAATGAATTAAATTGTTTTAACCTTTAAAACAACTTGGCCTTAAAAGATACGCTTTGGATTTCGATGAGACCGGGATCGGGTTTCCGTATACCGGATTTCCAGGTCTGGAGACCCGAATACCACATCGATCCAAATTTACGATAGGTCGTGAATCAAGTGAAGATGAAGATTCAGAGTGCAAGGGTTATTGTCGTTAACTCTGAGGGTGATTCCAAAACGAGTGTAACGAGATAATGCCTTCGGTTTCGTTCGAACCCGGAACGAACTTGTATGGATTGAATGCTTTCAGCACATCGTCAGGTGGACGATGAGCATTCTAAGATAGATGTGTTCTTTTTAAAGGTAATCGTGACCTCAAGCCTCACAAACCGGGAATGGCTAAAACAGGGGAGGTGCAGCAAGGTTAGTGGGTAGCACCCAAGTAGGACAAGGTTACCTCTGTCTAGATGTCCCTTTCTATTTTCGACTTAGTGGTGCGGTTGCTGATCCCAACCGTGAGGTATCTTGTGCGGGAATTATCCAGTAAGGGATGTTCCGACCTTGTGTTGCAGGGGATTGGGAGTGATCCTCGGTACGGTGATCTAGGCCACGTACTGTGACGGGCGGTACCCCAGTAGCCCTGCCATTGTATGGAAACCCATTCTTCCTACGTGCCCTTACGGTTTTGATTGTATAACCCACTTTGTGGCTAGTATGCTGGAATTTAATAATGTAACAATTTCAGCTATTTCATATTTATTTGAAAACCCTAGACCCTATTATAATATAACTGGATTTCCTATCAAATGTTTTGGTTAGCGTAAGGTATAAACTTACCCATGTTTATTTGTGGGGAGTCTTACGTGATACCTTTTCTTTCTAAAGGTTTTGAAGTTAAGCAAGTTTAACCTGTTACTCACACCAGACCCATGTCTGACCCAAGTGTTTATTTCTGTTTTATAAACTCTTGGGTACTCAAATTTTTACGAGTAGCCAAGGGATTCAGGTTTAGCTTTGACGAATATTCTGGAGGAGCAATGGAGCAGGAGGCTTCGGCGTTCGTAGATATAGTATTCCGCTGTGTTGATATCTGTGATAGTGTCTTGTCTTGTATTTGAGTTGTAATGTCTAGATAGATGTTTATAACTGTCTAGTAAGTGATGTATATGCTGTGTAACTCTGTAAATTGTTGTATACTATGTAATAGTTTATGTTATTAATATAATTTATTCGTTCCGCTGTGAGATCGTTGTTGTTGTTTCTTTCTTTCTTCTCTTCTTTTCTATTTTCTACCCCTTTCTTTCTTCATAACGATGCGTCATTCTGTGGAATGAGTGGCGGGTCGTTACACTGCCCGTGTGGAAAAATTTGTGGGCACCCAGAGTTTAGAAGGGAACAATAAACTCCGAGTCAGTCATGGTGACTGGTGTGAGATCGTAAAACAGTTATTCTTTAAAATAATCAACAGAAAAATTTTAAAGTAAATTCGCAATGCTTTTTGGAAAATGAGACTACCATAAGACCTCCCACCACACACACAATGCAAACGCAGACTTGGAGAAGATTTCTTCTTATGATAGTCAAAGATGCTTGATACGCAAAATCAAATCATTTTTGATATTATTATTAGTGCATAGTGTAGAAAACATTTCGAAAGTATAATATTAATCTTAGCCAGCATAGGCATTCCGCACTTATGCCTACTATAGCTACCATCCAAACAGTGGTGACCACCATAAGTGAATGATAGGTTCTACAACTAAAACCGTACAAGATCGTATTGTTTCTTTGGATTTCCAACAAATGGCCAGGCTAAGGAACTTCCTATCCACGATGGGTACGTCCCTGGAATAGACGACCCGAGAACCTAACCGGATCTCTGCCAACACAAGGCCGGGTTACCTCTGCAAAAATAGGTAACTACTGACACGCGTATGCCATCCCCCGATCGTCACCGATCTTCCCGAGGATCCCCGATTTCCAACAAACCACATAGAAAAAATAATGCAGTAACCACAGAGGTTAAGTATCTGGGCTCCATACCATGATACCACCTTTATCCAGAAGGAATGACATACACTAAGGGGCGCTACTCCCTAGAACCTTGCCGCATTCTTCCTGTTTCGACCATTTCCGGGGTGTGAGGCTCGATGAAGTCTCGTCCACAAAGCTACGCTTTCTACAAAGCCCTGCTTTGGGTCCAACAAAAATGACCAACCTATGATCACAAAGATATAAGATCAAACAAATGATCATATCGCAAATGATCAAACACTGATCATTTCACAGCAACACTCAGTATGCCACGTTACCAAATTGGGACATATCGCTGATAAATTTCAACTACATAACCTCTGAGCTCGTACGTCTGAGAGAAGGGTGTTAAGCTAAGAGAATAAATTCTCCGCCACCAACAGAAATGTATTTGAAAGAAATCAGCTTTATATCTCAAATTGTAACGTCAGACACACAATCCATACAAGTCTGTTCCGGGATCGAACAGAACCGAAGGCACTTCTCACGAAGCCCTTGCACATCCGGATAATTTTCAATCACGTCAGGACTTCCCGTCACTAAGGGTGATAAAACCTCTAAATCGGAGATCAGCCGATGTAGAGTAACTCGACGGTAATCCTTCCGTTTTCAAAAATATCCGGTCTTCAACACCGGTCTTCAAATGCAATTCATAACGACGTATCACATATTCGGAATGGGTTATACGACCTTATGGTCCTTTCCCGGTTAACCCGAATAGTGAGCGTTTATTTAAAAACAAGTGTGGCATTCAAATTCATCCAGTTCACAATAAATACCTATTCAGGGCAATTATTGATAGTCGGTTATTTAACTATCAATAAAGATGCGCAACATCATCAGATTCCAAATAATTTTCCAAATTATTTCTTTTCAAAAATATCTTTACTAGATATAGAATTTCCACACTTAACCGTTTGAAAACAATTTCAAATCAATTCCCACATTTCTTTTTATCTTTGAAGATAAAATCTCAAAACAGTTCATTTCATATTGGAAAAGCATTTCCACACTTATTTAAAAATAAGTGTTTCACAAATCATTTATTTTCAACATTTGAAAATATTCGATATACTTAAATCAAAATTAAGTATAAATCCATTCTTTAAGGAAATCATTTAATTTAACAACATCTATTAGAGTCAAAATGAATGTTACGTAAAACATCGTTACGACGACTCAAAATCACTAGTATAGGGATTCGAATTTTTAAGATAGATATGTAAATCCCAATACTAAAAACATTTCCTTTCGAAAATCATTTTCTATAACAACAGTGTTATAGTCCACCATTTCCTTAAATTTCTCGAAAACGTCTATTTCAACAACAAGTGTTGAAATCTATGCTTTCGATTCATAATACATTTTAAAACATCTTTAAAATGTTTAACTTCATTTTAAAGTATTACTTCTTCAAAAATAAATCCATTTTATTCAATAATATATTCACTGTCCAAAATCGTGAATATAATTCACTTAACCCAATTTCAATCATTTCTACACATTTTTGTTTCAATAAAAATTTGCTATCCAAAATTGCGAATATATCTTCTTTAATAATCTTCTATATTTAATTTATCAAATTCAATCTATTTCGAATTTATAAAACGAAGTTTATAAATTCTATTTCTGTTTTAATAATAACTTCAACTTATAAATCTTCTTTTTATTAACTTCTATATCTTACTTATCAAAATAAGTGATTTCAGATTTATAAACAACTTTTATAAATTTCAATTCTATTTGTAGAAACTTCAATACCAAATCAATTTCAATATTGATTTCTAGATTTATTTCAACCTTAAATAAAATTTCCATACTGATTTCTTAAAAATTCATTCCCAAATATTAAATCAATTAGAGATTGATTTCTAATTTTATTTATCACTACTAAATAAATTCCTTATTTTCCTTCAAATCATTCAATATCCTGGTTTTTTAAATGGATTCTTTAAATTGAACTCATTTTACATTGATTTCCCAAATCATTTCAATTTACCAATTGAGTTCCTAAAGGGATTTCCAACTTATCTTCTTAAATTAAATTCTTCAATTTATAATCACTGTTTTATGAAATCCATTTATTTAGCATTTTCACTTTATTCTAGAATTTATTCAATACGATTATAAAATTTTACTTTTTATACTTTAAAAATTCCTTTCTTCAAAATTTCTTCAATTTCAAAAATTGATTCACTTAGAAATTTTCTACTTGAATTTCAAAAATTCAATTTCGATTATCTTTGGAATCCAATGATGTCAAAACATCCATTCAGCTAAATTTTAGCTTTCAAACAATTTCCAGATATCAATATGATTTATAGCATCACTATAATCATTCACAGATTCATATCACAATAGAAATAAATTCAATCAATGTGAGGGGTCCAGTTGGATCCCTCCAACCTGTTTCCCTGCATCCAAAGATGTTAGCACAATACCAATTCCGCTCCAGTACGGAATTATCGCGGTATATGGGTTTTATAAAAATCCGCTTACTAACGGCGCAATAGGGTCTCATCCGCTATACGAGGCGGGAAATCAATCAATCCAATATATACATATGCCAATATGTATATATTGTTATATATATATATAGATATATCCTACTATATCTAATATCACATCCAATATAGCAATCAAATCAAGCAATAAATAACTGAAAATTCCACTTTCATTTTTGAGTGAGAAAAATCTCACCTTAGCTTTTTAATTTGCAGTCCATTTCCAATCTCGACCCAATTATCTTGATTTACACCTTGTATACACAATTTTGCAATTTATTAATATTCGAATTTAAATCGAATTATTCAATTACTAATTTGAATTTTAATTACACAATGATTTAAATTTTAAACCAATTTAATTATCGATGATTTATTTTAACTTCCAAATATAAATTTAAAATGATCCCTTTTAACATAAATCTATTTAACTACGATAAAATCCAAAACTAAATTTCCTTTTTAAATAAATTGATTTAACCAAAATTTAAATTTGAAACTATATTTCCTTTTATTCACCAGAGATTTTATTTTAAACCAAATTTCTTTTAATAAATTTATCTAACTAAAATTTAGGTAAAAACTAATTTTTATTTTATTTTAAATAAACCTTCACTGTAACAAATTATTTTTCCTATTTATCTTTATAAGTATATATATACATTTAGTCTAAAAATCGAAAAAAAGAAAAATTACCTTACTGGAAACCTCCAAATTATCGTCGCCGCCGTTCGCGACATGCCATCCACTACCTCGTGCCCCATTCGATCGCGCTCCCCTCACCGCGAAGCCCTCCATCACCATCGCCATCTGCCTTCCTTCCCCACATCAATCGCCGACCTCGACTTCGCTAATCCCCAACTTCCTCGTGCTCGCGACTTCGAAAACACGGCCCCAGACCTCGCGAACCTCTCAGCATCGCGACATCACCCACGCTCGCGCCGCCACTACCAATTCCCATCCACTCGCGAATCTCGCGATCATGATTTCCAGGTGCTCGCGCGCCTCTCTGATGATGGCGAAACCCCTTTTTCCCTTGAACGAACTCGTGATTTATATTTTAAAAGGGAATTCGATTTCGAATCTGAGAATTATTGTGGCCATTTATATTTCGTTTGTGAAGGAAAGGGAACGAACGAATTTGAATTACAGTGGGAAGATGTCGGCCATTTATTTTGTTCTGAACGAGAAATTATCTGCTTTAAATTTGAACGAAAGAGGAGAGGGTTATTTAAAATTGTGGAAGGAATGGTTTGCGTGATGGGCTGCACGATTTTATTGCATGATACTAGGCGTGTTTCTCGGCGTGTTCAAAGGAAACAATCGTGGTGATGTTAACTGATATAAATACCAATTTTAAATTGAATTCGATTTAAAAATTTCCAACGCGTTTATCTATCGTGTGCTCACATATAAACACCGAAAAATACGAAAATTGAAATCCGGTAATAACAAACTATTACGGACCCAATGAAACTGGTTTCGTCGAATTCCGAGACTGTGCCCCGGAACGCTGTATTTTAAATATCGACTGAAACGATAAAATTTTCAAGACTGATCAAATCAATTTCAAACTAAATTCTGAATCTTCGATTATCTTCAATATTATCAATATGAATTTTAAAAGTTTTTGAAATATTTTTCTTCAACTGTAAATTGAAGATTTAAATTCTTATTCAACTTTCAATCGATTAAATTTTAAAGTTTAATCGCAGATTTCAAAATTATATCGGGGATTCAAATTAAATCATCATTCAAATATTTAAAATTAATTAAATATTCTCAATTTAACTTGTTCAAAATTCTGGGTCGTTACAAGGACCATGGGGTCGTATAACCCATTCCGAATATGTGATACGTCGTTATGAATTGCATTCGAAGACCGGTGTTGAAGACCGGATATTTTTGAAAACGGAAGGATTACCGTCGAGTTACTCTACATCGGCTGATCTCCGATTTAGAGGTTTTATCACCCTTAGTGACGGGAAGTTCGGACGTGATTAGAAATTTATCCGGATATGCAAGGGCTTCGTGAGAAGTGCCTTCGGTTCTGTTCGATCCCGGAACAGACTTGTATGGATTGTGTGTCTGACGTTACAATTTGAGATATAAAGCTGATTTCTTTCAAATACATTTCTGTTGGTGGCGGAGAATTTATTCTCTTAGCTTAACACCCTTCTCTGAGACGTACGAGCTCAGAGGTTATGTAGTTGAAATTTATCAGCGATATATCCCAATTTGGTAACGTGGCATACTGAGTGTTGTTGTGAAATGATCAGTGTTTGATCATTTGTGATATGATCATTTGATTGATCTTATATCTTTATGATCATAGGTTGATCATTTTTGTTTGACCCGAAGCAGGGCTTTGTAGAAAGCGTAGCTTTGTGGACGAGACTTCGTCGAGCCTCACACCCCGGAAATGGTCGAAACAGGAAGGATGCAGCAAGGTTCTAGGGAGTAGCGCCCCTTAGTGTATGTCATTCCTTCTGGATAGAGGTGGTATCATGGTATGGAGCCCAGATACTTAACCTATGTGGTTGCTGCATTATTATCTATGTGGTTTGTTGGAAATCGGGGATCCTCGGGAAGATCGGTTACGATCGGGGGATGGCATACGCGTGTCAGTAGTTACCTATTTTTGCAGAGGTAACCCGGCCTTGTGTTGGCAGAGATCCGGTTAGGTTCTCGGGTCGTCTATTCCAGGGACGTTCCCATCGTGGATAGGAAGTTCCTTAGCCTGACCATTTGTTGGAAATCCAAAGAAACAATACGCGACTTGTACGGTTTTAGTTGTAATACCTGCTATGGAATGTGGCGGTAACCTGCTATTGAACATAGTAGCTATAGTAGGCATAAGTGCGGAATGCCTATGCAGGCTAAGATTTATATTCTACTTTCGAAATGTTTTCTACACTATGCACTAATAATAATATCAAAAATGATTTGATTTTGCGTAGTAAGCATCTTTGACTATCATAAGAAGGAATCTCCTCCAATTCTGCGTTTGCATTGTGTGTGTGGCGGGAGGTCTTATGGTAGTTTCATTTTCCAAAAGCATTGCGAATTGACTTTAAAATTTTCTTGTTGTTGTTTTAAAGAATAACTGTTTTACGATCTCACACCAGTCACCATGACTGACTCGGAGTTTATTGTTCCCTTCTAAACTCTGGGTGCCCACAAATTTTCCACACGGGCAGCCTAGAGTTATGTTATCGGGATATTCTGGAGCTTTGGAGATAAGCTGGATGACGAGACGTAGTATTTGTATCTGATAGTATTTAGTCCGCTGTGTATTCTGTATGAGGACAAGTTATATAACTGTCCATTGTTGTATATTGACTCTGATGATTGATGTATGTATAAACTGATATAGTTCTTTGTTTTAAAAGACTAGTAATTATCTATTATATATTGTTCCGCTGCGATATGTGAGATTCTGATATTGTTTCTGCTTCTGATGTTGTTCTGTTGTTCTTCTTCTTTCTTTCTTCTCCTTTTCTTCTATCTTCTTCTTCTATTTTTTCTTTTTCTTAAAACCCTCACTATTGGAGTTTCCGGCACTCGATTGCTCGGCAGTCGATAAAGTGAGTATCGATGTCGAATTTTCGAAAGTCAAAATTCCAGTACGTGACAGCGTGGTATCAGAGCATATGGTTAAGCGACAACCCTGCTCTGTTGGGTGTTACTCATTAGAGATAGAGTCAGCAGTACTCTAGAATGAGTTGAGTGTAATAATAGATACGAGTGCGTATTTGTTATTGAATATGAAATTGTTTTGTATTGTGTTGACTTATCGGTTGATTGTTTATGGATTCTGGTCGATGCAGTCTAGCTAACTGTATCGATAGGGGTTTCTAAACTCTAAACAAGATAAACTGACACAGTATTGTTTTAATTAGGGTAAATGAAATAATTTTGCCCAAAACTATTTTCGTATATAAAGGAAATAATTTTCTGTAAATTTTTACAATATATGGTTGCATGGATGTTAGGAGGTAATAATAGTGAATTATCATCACTGAAATTGAATAAGAAATTGAAATCATAACTCCAAAGTTAAGAAATAAATTCACATACAAATGAAATTTAAGAATGTAAATTATAAATGTGATTTGTGATTTAAAACGGAATTCCAGAGAAGTTTTTGGAAATGTTTTGAAAAGAATTTGAAAATTTTGGAGATTTGGAAAGTTTAATTTCTTTTTGATTTGAAAATGAATTTCAAAGGTTTTGAAAAATATTTTGGAGAGATGAAAGCTCTAAACTCTTTTCGGTCGCTGGAAAATAACTTCGATGATGACCGCGGCATCATTGGTGTTCATTTTCGGGTTTCCAAAAGAGGAATTGCTGCCAAATTGTTTTAAATGGAAGTTGTTGGGAAAATTTGGGTTTTGTTTTGGAAATTCAAAGGATGATTTGAATTGTTTTCAAAAATGGTTTTGAAAAGATTTAAAAGACTCTGGAATACTATATAAAAATATTTATGAAATATTATTAAGTTGATAACTTATACAAATTGAATCTTGATAGAATAAATTTAACTTAAAGGATGTAGTTAAGTTAATGTAAGTATAAGTGAATCGATTAAATAAAGTGAAATGATTACTTAAGGAAAATTTATTAAGTTGAAAATAAATTTGCAATTGCAAGTGCAAGAAAATGAAATTGAATGTTAAAATTCATTTTGAATTTGTAAGTGAATAAAACTAGAATTGAATTCAAATGAATGTGAAATATAAAATTGAATGAAAATGAATAAAGTGTAACTTCAACAGTGAGGTAAAAATGTATAAGAAGTTTATATTGAAAATTTTGTAATAGAATTTGCAAAATGGGTTGAATGTGTAACTAGATATTATGGCTAGTAGGATATACAGGTTTATAAAGGAATTGGATTTGATTTCGAAGATAAGTTTGAATTGCTCGACAAAAGGTATGTATTTGAATTTCAAATATGAGATTTGCTGATTTCTGGTCTAGCCGCTTGGCTTTTTCTTTTGCTTTTTGAAATCTGAGAGTCCGTAGGGACGTTTTGTAGTCGTGCCGTATTAGCCGTGCAAAGGAGACGCTGGCGAAATTTTTCGGAAATTTAGGGCGTTAGAAAATTTTTGAGAAAAATTTAAAAGTTTAAATTTGAATTTAAATTTAAATTTGAATTTGAAGTAAACAAAGTTGTTTTGAAACTTATAATTGAAATTGGAGAGTTAGTTAAAGTAATAACGAATCTTTAGTAGAAAGATTTGTTTTGAAGAATTTAATAAAACTATTGGATTGTGAAAAATAGTAGACGAGTTGAGGATCATTTTTCCTAACTTGTAATTTTGAGGACGAAATTCTTTTAAGGGGGGAAGTCTGTAACGACCCAGAATTTTGAACAAATTAAATTGAGAATATTTAATTAATTTTAAATATTTGAACGATGATTTAATTTGAATCCCCAAATTAACTTTGAAATTGGCGATTAAATTTTAAAAATTTAATCTATTAAATGCTGAATAAAAATTTAAATCTTCAATTTAAAGTTGAAGAAAAATATTTCAAACGCTTGTAAAATTTATATTGATAACACTGAAGACAACAGCAGCTTCAGAATTGAAATTTAAACTGTTTTGCTCAGTTTTGAATTTAATTGTTCGTATCGATATTTTAAAATAGCCGTCCGAGGCGCAGTCTCGGAATTCGACGAAACCAGTTCCATTGGGTCCGTAATATTGTATTATTACCGGATTTTCAATTTCGTATTTTTCAGAGTCGTTATGTGTGCACACGATAGATTAACGCATTGAAGTTTTAAAACGAATTCGATTTAAATTTGAATTTGTATTTGGTCAACATCAGCACTTTTGGCCTCAACTCAAAACACTGTAGACTGTTAACTTCAGCACGCAAATGTCTCCTCTCGTACAAAACACCATCATCTCGTTCCCTGGAATCACGTCTTCTTCTGTTTCGATTCAGAGAAAAATTTCAAACAAATTATTTTCGTTCGTTCGTTCGAGAATTAAAAATGGCGAACGATACAGTTTTAAAAATCAAACCCGCTTCTTTCGTCCACTTTAAAGCAGAGTCGAATTTAAATTAAATGGTGGTTTCCTTCGTTCCCTAACCCAATTCAAATCGCCGTTCGAAAAGATTATAAACCCAAAAATCGAATTGAGGCCGAGTTTCCCCTTTGTCTTCATCAAATCGCGTGGCCAGTTTTCATGCAAGCTGAAGGTTCGTCGAAGGCAATGGCGATTTAGGGCATCGCAGCATCGCGATTAGAGTTTCGAGCTCGCGAATTCGAGGTCGCGTGGCGGCGCGTGGTGCTAGGATTTGGGAGGCGCGCGTGAGTTCAGGAGTCGATGGGTTGTCGTGGTCGCGACCGCGTACGTAAGGGGAGGAGTCGACTGCTAGGGTTGGCGTTCGTTCGCGTGGTCAGTGGCTCGACTGGATGGTCGCGATGGATGCGACAGTTAGGTGGTGGAGCAGCTCGATGTCGAGCGTGGTGGAGTTGAGTGTGGCGATGGTACGGCAAGTCGAAGGCAGCTAGGGTTTTGATTGGGTCGGCATCGCAACTGGGTTTTGATTAACAGGAAGGTACAATTCATTTTATTTTATTTTATTCAATGTATATATATATATATAACATATAGTAGAAAATAAAATTTTAGTTGCAGTGAAATGAAAAGATGAAGTGAATTTTTATAAAAATAATATGCAGTGAAAATTAAAAATATTTGTTGAAAATAAAATCGTTGACTGATTAAAATTGATTTAAATTATTTAAAGGAAATTTGATTTTTAACTAATTTATTAAGTCATTAGTTTGAAATTAAAAATGATGGATTTGGTAGAAAAAGAAAAAAAATGTGTAACTAGCTTATCCAAATTATTTTAGATATTAAAGAGATATTGATTTAAAGATATTAGTTTACAGTAAAATAATTAGTCAAATAAATTTATTTAAAGGAGAATTGGTTTAAGTAAAACTATCAGTTAATTCGACTATTAAACGGTAATTGACTTATTCGACTGTTCGAATATTAATAAATTGTATAAATTTATTTATACAAGGTTAAATGAAGAAATCAAGTTGGAATGGAAAATGGATTGCAAAATAAAAGCTAAGGTGAGATCTTCTCACTCAAAAATATAATGGGATTTTGCAGTTATTGTTTGTTTGACTGATTGATTGCTGTTTATATTAGATATAGTAGGATATATCTATTATATATATAGCAATATATACATATTGGCATATGTATATATTGGATTGATGATTTCCCGCCTCGTATAGCGGATGAGACCCTATTGCGCCGTTAGTAAGCGGATTTTTATAAAACCCATATACCGCGATAATTCCGTACTGGAGCAGAATTGGTATTGTGCTAACATCTTTGGATGCAGGGAAACAGGTTGGAGGGATCCAACTGGACCCCTCACATTGATTGAATTTATTTCTATTGTGATATGAATCCGTGAATGATTATAGTGATGCTATTAATCATATTGATATCTGGAAATTGTTTGAAAGCTAAAATTTAGCTGAATGGATGTTTTGACATCATTGGATTCTAAAGTAAACGAAATTGAATTTTTGAAATTCAAGTAGAAAATTTCTAAGCGAATCAATTTTTGAAATTGAAGAAATTTTGAAGAAAGGAATTTTTAAAGTATAAAAAGTAAATTTTTATAATCGTATTGAATAAATTCCAGAATAAAGTGAAAATGCTAAATAAATGGATTTCATAAAACAGTGATTATAAATTGAAGAATTTAATTTAAGAATTTGGATTTTTAAATAGATTGAAAGAAACGATTGAAATTTATTTCCTTAAAAAAGGAATTTATTTAAAAGGAGATAAGTTGGAAATCCAATTAGAAATTTAATTGGTAAATTGAAATGATTTGGGAAATCAATGTAAAATGAGTTCAATTTAAAGAATCCATTTAAAAAAACAGGATATTGAATGATTTGAAGGAAAATAAGGAATTTATTTTAGTAGAGATAAATAAAATTAGAAATCAATCTGTAATTGATTTAATATTTGGAAAAGAACTTTTGAGAAATCAGTATGGAATCTTTTATTTAAAGTTGAAAATAAATTCAGAAATCAATATTGAAATTGAATTGATATTGAAGTTTTTATAAATAGAATTGAAATTTATAAAAGTTGTTTAAAAATCCGGAATCACTTATTTTGATAAGTAAAATATAGAAGTTAATAAAAAGAAGATTTATAAGTTGAAGTTGTTATTAAAACAGAAATAGAATTTATAAACGTTGTTTTATAAATTCAAAATCAATTGAATTTGATAAATTGAATATAGAAGATTATTAAAAAAGATATATTCACGATTTTGGACAGTGAATGTATTATTGAATAAAATGGATTCATTTTTGAAAAAGTGATATTAAAAATGAAGTTAAACATTTTAAAGATGTTTTAAAATGTATTATGAATCGAAAACATGGATTTCAACATTTTTATTGTTGAAATAGACGTTTTTGAAAAATAAGGAAATGGCGGACTATAACACACTGTTGTTATAGTAAATGATTCCCGAAAGGAAATGTTTTTATGTAGTATTGGGATTTATATATCTATCTTAATTCCGAATCCCTATACTATTGATTTCGAGTCGTCGTAACGATGTTTTACGCAACATTCGTTTTGACTCAAATAGATGTTAAAATTTATGATTTCCTTAAAGAACGAAATATATACTTAATATTGATGTAAGTATATTGAATATTTTCAAATGTTGAAAATAAATAGATTTGTGAATTACTTATTAAATAAGTATGGAAATACTTTTCCAATATGAAATGAACTGTTTTGAGATTTTATCTTCTTAAAGATAAATTGAAAATGAATATTGGAATCGATTTGAAAATCGTATATCAGTAGATATTTTTGAAATATAAATTCACTATGGAATTTATAAAAGAAAGGGAAGTTGTTTAAAAATAAATATCGATTTATTTTTGGAGTGTGGAAATTTTATATCTAGTAAAAGATATTTTTGAAGATGAAATAATTTGGGAAAATTATTTGGAATCTGGTGATGTTGCGCATCTTTATTGATAGTTAAATAACCGACTATCAATAATTACCTTTAGATAGGTATTTGTTGTGAACTGGATGAATTTGAATGCCACACTTATTTTGAATAATCGCTCACTATTCGGGTTAGCCGGGAAAAGACCATGGGGTCGTATAACCCATTCCGAATATGTGATACGTCGTTATGAATTGCATTCGAAGACCGGTGTTGAAGACCGGATATTTTTGAAAACGGAAGGATTACCGTCGAGTTACTCTACATCGGCTGATCTCCGATTTAGAGGTTTTATCACCCTTAGTGACGGGAAGTCCGGACGTGATTAGAAATTTATCCGGATATGCAAGGGCTTCGTGAGAAGTGCCTTCGGTTCTGTTCGATCCCGGAACAGACTTGTATGTATTGTGTGTCTGACGTTACAATTTGAGATATAAAGCTGATTTCTTTCAAATACATTTCTGTTGGTGGCGGAGAATTTATTCTCTTAGCTTAACACCCTTCTTTGAGACGTATGAGCTCAGAGGTTATGTAGTTGAAATTTATCAGCGATATATCCCAATTTGGTAACGTGGCATACTGAGTGTTGCTGTGAAATGATCAGTGTTTGATCATTTGTGATATGATCATTTGATTGATCTTATATCTTTATGATCATAGGTTGATCATTTTTGTTTGACCCGAAGCCGGGCTTTGTAGAAAGCGTAGCTTTGTGGACGAGACTTCGTCGAGCCTCACACCCCGGAATGGTCGAAACAGGAAGGATGCAGCAAGGTTCTAGGGAGTAGCGCCCCTTAGTGTATGTCATTCCTTCTGGATAGAGGTGGTATCATGGTATGGAGCCCAGATACTTAACCTATGTGGTTGCTGCATTATTATCTATGTGGTTTGTTGGAAATCGGGGATCCTCGGGAAGATCGGTTACGATCGGGGGATGGCATACGCGTGTCAGTAGTTACCTATTTTTGCAGAGGTAACCCGGCCTTGTGTTGGCAGAGATCCGGTTAGGTTCTCGGGTCGTCTATTCCAGGGACGTTCCCATCGTGGATAGGAAGTTCCTTAGCCTGACCATTTGTTGGAAATCCAAAGAAACAATACGCGACTTGTACGGTTTTAGTTGTAATACCTGCTATGGAATGTGGCGGTAACCTGCTATTGAACATAGTAGCTATAGTAGGCATAAGTGCGGAATGCCTATGCAGGCTAAGATTTATATTCTACTTTCGAAATGTTTTCTACACTATGCACTAATAATAATATCAAAAATGATTTGATTTTGCGTAGTAAGCATCTTTGACTATCATAAGAAGGAATCTCCTCCAATTCTGCGTTTGCATTGTGTGTGTGGCGGGAGGTCTTATGGTAGTTTCATTTTCCAAAAGCATTGCGAATTGACTTTAAAATTTTCTTGTTGTTGTTTTAAAGAATAACTGTTTTACGATCTCACACCAGTCACCATGACTGACTCGGAGTTTATTGTTCCCTTCTAAACTCTGGGTGCCCACAAATTTTCCACACGGGCAGCCTAGAGTTATGTTATCGGGATATTCTGGAGCTTTGGAGATAAGCTGGATGACGAGACGTAGTATTTGTATCTGATAGTATTTAGTCCGCTGTGTATTCTGTATGAGGACAAGTTATATAACTGTCCATTGTTGTATATTGACTCTGATGATTGATGTATGTATAAACTGATATAGTTCTTTGTTTTAAAAGACTAGTAATTATCTATTATATATTGTTCCGCTGCGATATGTGAGATTCTGATATTGTTTCTGCTTCTGATGTTGTTCTGTTGTTCTTCTTCTTTCTTTCTTCTCCTTTTCTTCTATCTTCTTCTTCTACTTTTTCTTTTTCTTAAAACCCTCACTATTGGAGTTTCCGGCACTCGATTGCTCGGCAGTCGATAAAGTGAGTATCGATGTCGAATTTTCGAAAGTCAAAATTCCCGTACGTGACAAATAGCGTTAAGGCGTTACCCATATCCCCCTTAACCCATTTTTATATATTCCCATAGTCTATACAGTACCGTAATTCCTCCGTAAACTGGAGGGCTATCAGAGGGCACTCCATAGGTATGGTACAAAACAAACTCGTAGAAGGCGCTCTAGGGCATGTGAACACGGCACACGAGGAAATGCCAGGGTAGATATACCATTTGCGGATCCGGACTGGTGGTGACGCATAGCAGCTACTACCGCCCACCTCGGACACACTCCCAACAATCGAGGGGTGGCCACCAAAACAATCACAAAAGCAATAGAATGGTATCGAAGAAATATGCCCGATAAGAGGAATGACCTCACATTGGCCCGGCGTGGCTCCTGATTTTAGTCACATCTAAGCTGACTCACGGGAGTCAGGGTCACGTCATACCATATAGAATCGTCGCCAAACCATCCTACTTCATTTCTGGAATCTCCACCACGTACACAGTTGTTAAAGTGGTTTTCGGTATCGACAGAGAGTATGCCCATATCCGATCCCGGTCTCTTTAACAACCGAACGCTTATTACACACCGGATGGTTCTTTTACATTTTCAAAATCAATTCATAATTGATATCAAAATATCAAGTTCGCTTCAAAAATCAAATCCATTTCAAAAATCATCGTATCTACGCAAAATATACGATTTCATTTCAAAAATCATTTCGCCCAATATCTCACTTCAATTTAAAAATCATTTCACATTTCCATTTAGGTTGTAACTTCATTTAGCCCAATTCGTATTTAAATCCAAGATTTAAATATAAACATTTCACCTTATTGACCAGTTGGAAATTTTGGAAAAATAGTTTTGAATAGTTTAAAGTAGCTTAAATAATTGAAAATAGTTAAAATACTCTAAATATTAAAGATAGATCTCAAAATAGTTTTAAATTGATTTAATATAGTTAAATAGATTTAAAATAGATTTAATATAATTAAATAGGTTAAATAGCTTTAAAAAAAATAGATTAAATATAATTAAAAATAAATTAAATAGGTTAATTATTTTAAAATAAATTAAATTGGGTTATGTAGATTTAAAAATAGATTAAAATAAGTTAATATGTTTGAAATAAGTTAAAATAATTTAATATAGTTAATATAGGTTAAAATAGTCTACTATAAAATAGTTTAAGTATTTAAAATGGTTTATATAGCAGAATAACTTCAGAAAACCAAATTTGAAATAGCTTCAAAGTCAACCATTTAATTTCCAACTTACCAATTCTGAATCAAATTCAAATTTCCATTCAGTCGATTCAAATCTAAATTTTCAGTTCAAATCAATTTCGATTTCAAATTAATTCAATTCTATCCCAAATCCAATTTCCTCAAATTTCAAAATGTTGTCTTTATCACACTTTTACTTAATAATATTCAAAATCCGAATAAAAGTTGAATCCTTTAAAAATCAAATCAATTTACGAAAGTCAATTATCACAATTTTAATTTCAAAGTCTTAACTTCAATTATTAACCAATTTGTTTAACAAAAATTTATTTCAACATCTCAACCTCAAATTCGCGATAAATTCAATTTCTATAAAAATTGATTTTTAAATTCCTTTAAATCAAACCATTTAAAATAATTCCAAATCAAAGATTTTACAAATTATTTAATTTAACCAATCCGGCGTCCATATATAATTTTCTATCCTATGGCCAAGTGATCAGTTATTTCAATTAAATTTCAGGAATAGATATATATCATTTCAATTCAAATCATAGTGTCATAGGTATATATCATTTCAACCTATTTCTCAATGTATTCAAAATGAATCAATTTACAGCTGTAATTTATAAAAAAGGGTGATGACAGGATATTGACAACCAAATAAACATCCAAACATTTCAAACATCAATCAATAGCATCCATCGCAACCAATCATCCAAACAGACAATATAAATCACGAAAATTTCATAGTTATAAATGTTCGGTAATTTAATTGCGATCAAATTTCAATTCTAATATGACTGTCAATTTCAATTCTAATTTGACTGTCGATTTCAATTTCCAACATTAAATTCGATGACAATTTAGATGACAGTTAAATTTTTCAACAACGACTAATAAAAATCATATCACTTCACAATATTAAATTTAACTAGCATCAGAATATCTAGTACGTTGTGAGCATTATAAAACACTCACCTTGAGTTTACGTTGCCAATCGTTCAATTTTTTTAATTAAATCGAGCGCGTTCGATTTAACCAAAAAATTTAACGAACTCGAAACAGTCCCGGATCTGCACTGCAACGTAGCTCTCGTCGCTGCGATTCCAACGTTGTAACGACCCGAATTTCCAGACCCGGAAAATCAAACCATTTTAGTTAAGAAGAAGAGGTAGAAGAAGAAAAAAATAGGAAACAACATCAGAATCTAACCATCGCAGCGGAATAAAATATAATATATATTAACAGATCTTTACACAAATCAAAACTATATCAGTTTTATATAATATAGCATCAGAGTATACACCAGAGAACACATAACATACAACTGGACAATAACCATATCATGTCCTCAATACAACAGAGTACAACAACCAACACAGCGGAATATATATATATATATAAACAAGTACGGAAGATACGTCTCGCCATCCAACTCATCTCCTGAGCTCCACAGCATCATATCCTGTAACCTATAATACTCGGTCTGACCCGAGCATCATATAAAACAATACCCGAGTCAGTCTGGAATACCAGCGTGAGAAAATCACACTCAATTGATTTTTAAAGTTTCAAAAATCCTTTTGAAAACAAAAGCATCTCGTAAGACCACGCCACAAATAAACATGTCGGGTTTTTACCTTACGATAGCTAAAACACTTTTTATCAAAATCCTCTGATATTATAATAGTGTCTATTCACAAATACTTATTAAAATAGCTGAAATTGTTACATGATTAAATTCCAGCATACTAGCCACAACGTGGGTAATACAAACAAAACTCGTACAAGGCACGTAGGGAGAATGGATTTCCAACGAATGACTAGGCACTGGGGTACCACCTGTCACAGTACGTGGCCTAGATCACAGTACCGAGGAGTACGCCCGCTCCCCTGCAACACAAAGCCGGAATCATCCCTTACTGGATAATTCCAAATAAAATCACCCCACGGTTGGGATCAGCAACCGCAACACTAAGCCGAAATAAAAAGGGACATCTAGACAGGGATGACCTTACTCTCAAGTGGGGGCTACCCACGAAGCCTTGCTGCATAACCCCTGATTTTCAGTCATTCCCGGTTGATGAGGCTTGAGGCTAAACGATACCTTTATAGCACATATCCCTTAGAATGCCCATCGTCCACCTGACGATGTCACGAAAGCATTCGTCCATACAAGTCCGTCCCGGGTTCGAACGAAACCGAAGGCACTATTCCTACTACATCCATTTTGGAAATATCCTCAGGATTAGTAGCGACTAGCCCTTGCACTTCACTGCTCCATCTTCGACTCTGAACACGTTACACGAAACGTACAAACCGAATCGAAGTGGTATTCGAGTCTCCAGACCTAGAATCCCGGTATACGGAAACTCGATCCCGGTCTCTTCGAAACGATCAACGCATTTGGCCAATATTGATAGTCGGTTATTTAACTATCAATTAACATCCATAGCAACCATCACACAATAAATAATTTCCCACATTATTTATTTGCCCAAATATCTTTCCAAGATATATTTCTATTTTCAAACTCCTTTTGAAAACAAATTTCAAACAGTTTCCGCTTACGGAATACATTTCCCAAATAATTATTTCCACTGAATCACCAAGTACAAAATACTTTTAATTTTAAATAATTTAAAAACACTTTATTTTAAATATATTATAACATTGAAATCAAACTAGCTTAATACTTTGTTAAAAATATATACTTTAAAATAAACCACTTTATAATATAAACTAAATTTCTCCTTTTAAAACATAATAGCAAATCACTTTTATATAATTACTACAATAATAGATTTTTGAAAATACTTACTTTGAAAATTAACCTTTAGAAATAATCAATTTCCTAAAACATGCCTTTTTAAACAATTTAGAACTTTTAACTTATATTAAAATTGCTTTGAAAAACGTACTTTGCAATCCAAGGAAATACACTTCTCTTCACATCCTTTAAAAATAAATCAACATTTATTTTTAAACCAATTCGTATTCTTTTATAAATTCCCACCTTGAATTTATATTCTCAAATATCCCCTGATATTTTATTTCACTTTATAAACCCAGTTTATCTCTCCAAAATCTCATTTCTCTTTAAATTTCAAAACCCAAAGTATTTAAATCAATTTATAATTGATTTCCCAATTTATTTTACTTTGAAATAAATTTCCTTACTTAATCCATTTATTTCCAAATTCATTAACTTCCAGATCTTATTTCTCATTATGATTTAAAATCTTTAAACTGAAACACAAGTTTCAGATTTTACCAAATTCCTTCTTTCTTTTTAATTACATTTAAACATTGAATTAAAATAAATTATTTATTCCTTTAAATAATATCACATAAATTTTCTTTAAATTAAATATTTCTCTATTTATTCAAAATTCCTCTTTTCCATATTTATTAGAATTTTGGGAATCACTTTTATTCTTAATCAGATTCATTCTCAAATTTATTCCAAACTCTTTATAATTATTTACTTAAAATTTACTCTTTTATTTCCTTTCAAAATTTCCATACTAGAGATTTTGATAACTCAGCATATCCAAATCGGTCCAACCAAACCATAACATCCAATTATCCATATAATTCATCACATGATATCCACAATCATATCACAGAATATTTAAACAAAATTAAATATTTTGAGGAATCCAGTTGGATCCCTCCAACCTGTTTCCCTGCATCCACAGATGTTAGCACAATACCAATTTCACTTCAAAGTGGAATATCGCGGTATATGGGTTTTAATATAAAATCATCCGCTATTATGCGGCGCATAGGGTCTCATCCGCTATATAATGCGGGAATATCAACAACTCCAATATATACATATGCCAATATGTATATATTGCTATATACTACTATATATATATAGCACATCAATCAAATCAATCAATCCAAACATCCATCAATATTTAAATTTAACCAATTAAATTTAAATTATAATTTAACTGAGTGAGATTAACTCACCTTTGACCTTTAATTTGCAATCCAATCCAATCCGGTCTGTCTTTCCCCGATTCCAGACCTTGTATAAATATTAATACGGTTTATTAATATCTGAAATAATCGAACAATCACTTTCCTTTTTAATAGATTTAATTAACCAACAATTTGTTCTTAACTAAATAATCTTTCCCCTAAAAAAAATCTTTTAATAAATCAAGTTAATCATCTAATACTTTACTTAAAATAACTAGTAAATGAAATATATGTATATATTTGTAAAAATAATTTATATATAGATTTTAAAACCCAATATCTCATTTAAATCCTTATATTTCCAAATCTGTAATAACTCCATCTTATTTGTATATATTCTATAAATCTAAAGAAGATAATTTATTCCATAACCTGCTGTTATAGATACATACATATATTATTATACTTTACTGTATATAGATTTCCTATCTACCTATGTATATACTTCCCTCTTTTACTTTTATTTTACTGTATAAATCTATATATACTTTCTGTCTGTATATATATATTTCTTCCTTTAAGCATATATATGTATATTTTAAAATTAAAAATGTGTATAAACATTTTATTCCTTCAGTAAAAATCAAACAGAAGAATACCTCACAGATAACAAACGAACCCAGACTCGCGATTCGCGATCACCTCGCCTTCGATTCGCTAGACCAACACCTCCATCTTCGGTGCTGCGTGCCCTGCCTCAGGGCTGCCTCCACCTCACGGCAACAATCGCGCCACCACAAACTAGCGGAGCTACATACTCTCCTCTCTGCTCTCAAGACTCGAATTCACAAGCATGATGCAGCTCGACTTCCCATTATCGAACCCTAGAATGCTTTCGTTCAAACGCGAACCTACCTAGACTCGCGACCTCGCTGCGTCGCCCCTCCATGCCGAAACCACCGCGCCCGACACCTAGCGTACGACCCACCAGAAAATCGTGCAACCCACTCGCGATACATCGCGACTACCAACCCAAAACTACGCACGCGAGCAACTCTAACAAGGCGAAAATTCGAAGGCGAAATCGATCTCGATTTGAAGGTGGGTTTTGAAATTTTGGAGAAGAGGAACGAGCGAGGCCAGCGGCCATTTTCGATTTGAAAGAAAAATTATTTTCATCGGCCATTTAAGCAAAATAGGTTCGAGACTTTATCTTCGTTAATCTCAGAGGCAATTTGCATCTTAAAGACGAACGAGGGAACATGAGTTGACGTTTGCGTGCTGAGGAATGGACATAAGATGGCGTATTTCAGAAGGTAAGTTATAGTGATTTTGAAAAGTTACGATGTGAAATAATTACGACTGAAAGTTTGACCAATATAAATATTCGAATTAAATTCAAATTCAAATCGTCACGAATTTGCAACTCAAAATTTCGATATCCTATCGAGGCGTGCCGCTAGGCGTTCGTAATGTTATATGCCTATTCCGAAAGCAATGGAAAAGGTTTCAAGTCCAAACTCGATCGTATGGAGAGGGTAGCTTTTAGGACCAGTTATAATATTGAATTTCCGATTTAGTTTCAACGCGTTTGCTTATCGTACGCTCACATAACAACTCCAAATGCTACGAAAATTTAAATCCGATAATAATACAATATTACGGATCCAATGGAACTGGTTTCGTCGAATTCCAAGACTGTGCCTCGGAAGGCTATTTTTAAATTCAATTTAAACAATAAAATTTCAAAACTGAACAAAACGCTTTGAAATTCAATTTTAAAAGTTTCATCACCTTCAATATTAACAATATAAATTTTCTGAACCTTTAAACTATTTTTAACAGGCTCAAAACTCAGGATTCTCTATTTTACCCTATTTTCTATTGTTTAATTCAATAATCTATCATCCAATAAATACTGTATATTTGAAAATAAAGTTAAAATTTAACCTTCGAATATTTAAAATAAATTAAATATTCCCATTTCAAATATACAAAAATTCCGGGTCGTCACAAACGTCGTCAGTTTCGTCCGATTCTGATAACGTACGACGAAGATATGAATGTTTAAAGTATATACACAAATTTATATAAATTAAATTACAATCTCCTTTTTTTTCATCAGAGCCGTACATTTTGAGATGAAGAAAATCTGGCCACAAACTCCTTCTTCCCAACGCGTTTACCAGGTTATCACGCACCCATCAACGTCGAACTAGGGTTCGCTGCCGCTCTCACTACGTCGAGTACTGCGATGATCAGACTTCGTCAAACGACGCGCCTCCGTGAGCTCCACCACCGCCCTGAGCATGGACGAGCTCGGTCCTCCCACGATCTCGATTTTCGAGCAAGAACGCTGCACGTTCAAACTGAGATTGCCATCGATCCATTCAACTAAACTCGATCACGACCTTTGAAAACCTAGATCTCACTGCCCTCTACGAATTACTAGTTGGAAGATTTTGCTATTAATCGATGGATAAGGAGAAAATTGAGGGAGAAGGGAATCACCATCAGCCATTGAACGAATAAGAAACGGCGGCCACGAGATAAGCTAGGGTTTCACAGAGCAAACGTGTATATACGCGTAAAACAAATATTATTTAATATTATTATCCACAAATAACATAATTTTCGAACGAACTCCAAATTAGATGTGCCGACAGGCGTTTGTAAGGTTTTACCTGCCTTCCGAACACAATGGAACGTGTTTCGGAAGCCAATTTGATCGTATGCGGAAGATAGCTTTTTGAATCGAATTAAAATATTAAATTTTCGATATTAATTTCAACGCGTTTCTAACCCGTACGACCAAACGATAACTCCAAATGTTACGAAATTTTAAATCCGATAATAATACTCTATTACGGATCCAATGGAACTGGTTTCGTCAAATTCCGAGACTGTTCCTCGGAAGGCTATTTTTACTCGTCGATTAAATCGACGACTTTTCAAAATTTACAGAATTTCGTACAAATCCAATTTTAAATGTTAACAAATTCATTGTTGTTTAAATAAAATTTTATATCAATCTTCGATATCATTTTCAATCATATTATATTCAAAATTCAGTTATTCAAATATTTGCAAATTTAAATTTTAAACAATTTAGATTATCCGAAATTCATTATCTTGAAATATTTGAAAATGAACTTATAAAATTTAACTTTAAAACGAATTCAAATTATGGAACAATGATTTCCGTTATACAGTTATTCAATTCCCGTTATTCGATCTATTCAATTATTCAATTTATTTCCAATATCAAATTTAAACAATTTAATTGATCCATATTCAACACATTTCAATATTAGATTTTAAATGAATGCTCATTACTAATCAATTACTTTATTTACATCTAATTAATTCAACATTTATTTAACCAACTATTGATCGTAAACTCATTCAATAATTAGCATTTATATTTCAGTATTGGATTTTTAAATAAATTTCCGTTATTAGTCAATTACCTTATTCACATCCAGTGCATCCAACATTTGTTATTCAACTTCAGTTATTGATTGTAAACCCAGTTAATATATAAAATTCCATTTCATTTACAATTGGTTTCTAAATTCGATTCGACTGACAAATAAACAAGTAACTTATAATAATTATCACCATTTACTTTTAATCACACTTATAAGTTTATTATTTACTAACAACTGTCACAAATTTCCTATATAAGACAAATTAGATTTCATTACCATTGACTACATCTTATTTCATTAGTTAACCTAATATTTACATTTGTTTTTCTTATATTCCCTTATAACCAAGTTATAATGTTTAAGTCATTTCAATTGATTGAAATATCATTTAATTCATTAATAATTAACTTAGATAAATATTGTTGCAATTCATTCTCGTTATTATTATCATAAATAAATTACAAAATTTTTAATTCTTCCAACATTAAGCCATGAAATCTTATTAAATTAACTATTTTAATTATCGAAAATCTACGGGTCGTTACAATATATATATATATATATATATGTATATATGTAACTCCAAAAAATATATGTATATATGTATATCCAATATTAATTGATTCTTATACGTTATAATTTCTTACCTATTTGAACACGTCAATTAATACCTCTATTAATTGATTGTATATAAAAGCTATACCTTTTAATTTATTCTTATTAACTTGCTTTTATCATAAACTTAATTACTCCGTTTGATTTTTGCATGCATTCCAATTCCTTTTTTTTAACTTGGAAACAAATAATCCTATAACTGTCATTTTCTTTTAGCTAATTAATTTACATTATTAGCTATTGTAACAAGGGCGTATTCTTTGATTAATTGACACCCTTTTTAAAATGCTCAACTGATTGCCAATTAATTAATTGGCACACTTTTTAAAACGCTCAACTGATTGCCAATTAATTAATTGACACGTTGTCCCATTTTAATCGATATCCAAATTAATTCCTATGCGTCACTCAATCACACATTTATTAGTTGTATATATTTAAACCGCCAATTCATTACCCAATTAATTGACATATAAGTTTCCCTCTTATATTAATTGACGCTTACTTAATGTCTTTAATTAATTTCTTAATTAATTGATTGCGTTAATTATAAATTAATATATGTATGTTATCATTTAATTTATTCCCCACATACATTTTCCTTTATTTGAAGATCCCTTAATTAATTAATGTTATAAAAGTGACATATTCTCTGACTAATTGACGCCTCTATGTCTCTTAATTAATTCCCCTTTTAATTGATTGATGCGTCAATTAATTACACACTCATTGCTTGCATAAATCTATGTAACCTCTTAATTCTTAAATGCATATATTTGACATTTATATTCTGTTTTGCAATTATGTTAATTCAATTGATTTTATTTAACTATATAAAAATGCGGGGTGTTACATTCTCCCACCCTTTAGGAACTTTCATCCCCGAAATTCGACAAGGGTAAAATTATGTAATTCCTCGCATCAATCACATCCATTTTGTGTACATCCAATTTTTCGACCACCCGTGCTCTTGTGCAAAAGTGTTATTCAATACAAAATATATGCATGTACATGAATTTCTAAGCGGTACCTTCTAGATGAATGCTTTGCTTCTTTAAAAATTTATTTTTAAAACATGATGCACACATCCTAAATATACTTGCAATTTCTATATGAATGCAATCTTTTAAAAATTTAAAACACTTTTCATCCAATTTTTCCCACACTCCTATTGAATAGGGGTGTAGTTCAACGAATTTTGCATCCAAACCCTACCATACAACTTTAAACATTCGAATTTCAGAAAAATCTAATTTTCTGAATTCGATCTCTTATGTCAGAAAGAAGGTAGAAAACGGAAAAACTTCATATTTCTCCGATTTTCCTTTACGCACATCTTCCTCCGTACTTGGGATTTAGGCTACTATTCTAAAAAAAATTATTTATTTCCCAAAGCACAGCTTACATAAGAAGATATCTTTTTTTTTAATTTTCTGTTGACATTTCTGTCGCTTTCTTTAAATTTGTTATTTTCCTTTTAGTTATCTTATTCTGCTTTTACTCTTTTTTTTATACAGCACCTAAACACAGCTATCATCTAGGGCAAGGAGGTCTAGGACCATGTCCACTTTAATACAGAAATGTCCTACTCTAGGAATCCAAGTAACTTGTATGCTCCTCCTACTGCCTATTACTTGTTACCAACATACGCTGTATTACTCATGGCGAATAAGATCTATTCATCTCTTCTATTCCATGCACAAAAAGGAATAATTAAGTCTTATTTACTGCAATGGATAAAGGTTTCAATCTATGCAGTCTCTATCTAAAAAGGCAACTAAGCTTGAGGAAATTTTCTCTTTACTCTTCATTTTTTTCCCAACTAAGGTCTACTTTTCCCACCACGCGTGTCTTACTATCTTACTAATACCACTTCACTATTCTTCTATAGTCTACACATGTGAAGCAACATTTCTAGGTTTTCACTAGTGTCTTATACACCCTACAGGATCTTTTATTATTACTACTAGGAGTAATTACTGTTATAGCCTTGTACTTTTCCCGTTACACCTAGGAGATTCCTATCTTCTCCATATTTAAAAGTCTGGTTTGGTTTGGTATTTATCATTTTACTTCAAAAATCAAAGCTTCTAAATTTTTGAAACGTCAAATCCTAAAATCTTGCCTTTGAACGTGTTATTTTGAAGTTTTCTGTTAAATTCAAAGGTGCTGGGTTACTTAAAATTTTATCTTTTCAAAAAATTGTTTACTTTTCCACCAAACCATCTTTCTCTTTTTTTTTCTTGACTTACAAAAAAATGTCCTCACATGTTTTCAAAATATCCTATTTTTTTCATAGATTTTCAAATTTACTAAAACTGGAGTAGATAAGAAAAATTATTTTATCGAAAATCTCTTAACTTTCCTACTCTTCCAATTACTTAACCTTGAAGGAGTTTCTAACTTACTACACTTAATGGTTTTATACCTTAATTTATGGAATTACTTTCACTTATGAGAAACCCTTAACGCTAAAACCTTCTATGAATTCTTTAGAGGAGGATTTCATGTTTATGAGAAATTATAAGGAATTTGTTTTATATTTTATCGAAATAGGCTATAAAAAATATGGTGCTTTCCATACCTTGTACATCTCTTTCACGTATTCCTTATAACTTGAAAAAAACATCTGTATTTATGATTCATAGAAAATTATATCATTATCCATTTCATTCCAATAAATTAAAGTATGTTGACTCTATATTCACTTAGATAAGATATTTCCTACTAAATTCATTAATTTATCGTACATTATTTTTTTCAAAAGAACTCATTTTCAAAACTGCTTTATAACTAGAAAATATTTTCATATACTTATTTGAAAAATAAGTGTACATACAAACCACTTTAGAAATTATCTCCAAAACTCATTTGGGTCAAAACATATGTTGCGTAAAACACTGTTACTACAACCCAAAAATACTAGTTTATGGATTCAATTAAAATAAATATTAATAAATCTCATATGCTATGTTAAAAACATTTCCTTTGGGAGTCACCTACTATAACAACAGTGTCATAGTCTATGCTTCCTTTATTTTTACCGAAAACATCTATTACAACAATAAATGATGTAACCTATGTTTTCGATACTTAACACACTCTAGGTTTTTATATTTAAAATCTTTGTTCACCTACAAGGAAACTAGAGAGCTATACACGCTCTATAATTCTTAAAAAAAATCACTTTTAACAAAATTTACATCATATAAAAACCAATTCAAATTTCATACCACTTTTTTTTTCAAAAACCCAACATTTACTTCCTCAAATATATTAACAACTATATTTTTCAACTTTTCAATTCCAAAATTTTCATTTTATTGGGCTAGACATAAAGTGGATTTTCTTCTTACTAAAACTACTTATTTCTTTCAAAATAAAAACACTCTCCCTACTATCCCTAGGGAACTTCTCCACTTCCTATAACATATGGATACCAATCTTCTCTCAAAACTAGATTATTTGTATGCTATAAATCGGTAATTAACATAGGGCTCAACATACTTGGGTCATCCCAAACCCAATTATCAAACTATGCACAAATATACTTCTAAAAACTTCCCACATGTTAAATTCTATGGTTGTGGACTATTTAGATTTTAGTACATAATATATTTATATTTTATTTAAAAATACAAATACGTTCACTCACTATCTACCTAGGAACCCTAAACCTAGGCTCTGATACCAAATGTAACAACCCGAATTCCAGTGGTCCGTATTTTTCGCAAAAATGCTAAAAACCAAGCCCATTGAAGCCCGAGTTGGGTATCTGGTATCCTGCAAATAGGCAAAGACAAATATATCAGAGCTCAATAATTTATCTCACAGCGGGATTGAATAAAGTATAATAGTAAGTAAATACTCACCAATATAATAACACTCTCTAAACAAGTTTCTTACAGCTGGGAAATCTCTGCCATCTACTTAACCTGTAGGGTGTTATGAGGAGGGGGTCGGAGCTAAAGTTCCAGTGAATGGATAAATTGTATACTTCTAAGCTTAATTCTACATAAACCATTTTATTTCCAATTACTATTATATTAGGTTTATTAGGTTTACAATACTCTCGCCTCTATTCGTGCACCGTGCCCATCTACTCCATAGTAGATTAAAACCTAATAACTAATGTATACATATATGTAGCTATATGCCCAATGACCATAGTGGTCCTAGGTACCACCCATGATACCTTCCGTATCCTCCTCGAAAAGGGCTCCATCGTCTTGCTCCGTAGCTATATTTTTAAAGGACTGGTTCGTAAGGCCTACAATACAGATACTCCATCGTCTTGCTCCACCAGCGTTTCGTAGCTACATCTGTAAAGGACTGCTTCATAAGGCCTACAATATAGATGCTCCACGACTTACTATGAAAATGTAAATCGCGTCCACACTAGTCTATGCCAGTGGTCGGACATCCACAATGTACCACCCAGTGCGTACATTGAGGACTATGTAATCGTTCTGTCTACTATTTGAATCCCGCCAACAAGGTCTACTGTGTACAGAATTCAGTCGGAGATTTTCTATATCTGTAAAGGACTGTTTCGTTAGGCATACCATACACATATTCTAGTTGGTTTGTCTCTTTTCTCGTCGTGGCTATGGCCCCATGCAACCACCCCTCAACTAAATCGAATGACCACTAAAGAGTTAAGTGGCCGTGCCCTACTGCAAACAGTCTAACATCCAATTGGCGGTGCCCCCATCCAATGTCTCGATAGTGAAAGAATCATTGGCCTGTTGGTTTAACTCTAGTCTTTCCCGAATTCGCTCTTGGTCTTGATGTTGGCCGATATCCGCATACGACTATCCTTAAACTTACTTGCAAGTACTAGACATACGAATACCCTACTCCGAACACCAAGCCCTTCTGACTGCCTACAAAGGTCTGCTTTGTTAGTCCTACAATGCAAATGCATTTAAGGCATACTCTCTTGATGGAACACCTACAGACCTGCCTCTGGGGGTGCAGCTTCGTTAGGCCTACCCAAAGGGCCATCCTAGAGTATCCTCACGTCCCGTTGAAGTATCGTACTTCCTTGAAGCCCAAAAATACTAAGTTGGACGTGCTTCTCCATTTCTGGAATTCGTGATGAATTGCTTCATTAGGCGCTTCATCCTTTGGGCTGCTCCAAACGCATCTCAATTCTTTTATTAGACCCTAAGTCTAATCTTTTAATTTGCATTTAGTTTACTTCTCTTATTCTGTTGGCTACTTATTTACCCTAATTAGCATATTCTTGCCCTCGTCTCGCTTTTGACTATTGTGAGACCATCATTGATCTAATAAGGAATGCTATTGGTATTGCCACTTCTTGCTTATTAACTTAATTTAAGTCTTAAGTTTATTAAATAAGCATCTTTTGATCTATTTGCTTATTAATTTAATAGAAATCTAAAATAAGCTTTTACTATTTATCTTTGCTATCATTGCTTATTTATTCTAAGTTCCCAAATAAGCCTTTCTATTCTTTTACTTAATCATAACTTATGTTATAATTATACTTGTAATTGTTACTATTATTTCTTCTAAAATCTATATATAATCACAAATGTTTCTATTCTAGTCTGTCTTCTTTTATTATGATATAGATTTTTTTTAATTCTCTTTTATTATATAATTAACTTATCAAAATAACTGTCTTTTTATATAGTAAGCGTGGTAAATGCAGACCTAGGTTCGTTTATTGTTTACGGCCTTAATTTCTTATCTAATAATTTATTTGATTCAATTCGTACTCTACTTTATTTTCTTTTATTCTAGGAAGTAGTTCTATTTTATTTAGTTGGTTGTGAAAGCTTTACTAAAATCTATTTCCATAATTTAATACTAAATAATACTATAAACAATAATTCGTAACTCCAAGATATTTCTTTTATTATTTTGGGCTAGTGTACAATACAGTGGTCCCTTATTTTACACCGGTTTCCTTTTTCTTTCCTTTTATTCTTACAGTTACGTTTATCGTTATCTTTTAATTATTAAATTATAGAAATGTATTATAGTTTCTAAACCAACCAATTAATCTATTACTTACTCCCTAAATTAAATTATTAGATAAATTTATTGTTTCCGTTCAGCGTAATTTATTGCAGAGTTCCATGTTTCTAATTTTATTCCAATTTTCCAATTTTCTTATTTTACATCTACTTCAATAAAGTCTAGTATTTTAATCCATAACCGCGAATTCTCTTTCTAACTATATTATTCACGTAAAAAGGGAATAAAAGGAACCAGTATTAAGGCTAAATTATGACTTTTAAAATAGATGTAAATAAATATAAATTTCTTGCTTTTAGGCCTACGCCTTTTCTAACTGTTAAGCCTAATTAAATATAAATAAAATTTACAGTGTTTGCATAACTAATAGAATTAATTACTGGAATAAATTACTAACGGAAATTCAACGATAATATATATTATAAATGTAAAAGAATATAATTAAATCCACTCATACGTCGTCCTTAGCTTCAATCTCTATCCCTTTTAATTTGCTACGCTTTTCTCCGCTTTTCCCCCATTTTAATTCGCTGTAAATTCCCGGATTTGTTTGCGCAATTCTCTGATTTGCTTGTATGTATATCCTTGCTTAATTTTATTTTTTGTTTGAGGAAAGATTTTATTGATAGAGGAGAAAGGAAGAGGGAGAAGAGGAGTTTTGAAATGACCCTCCTATTTCTACCCTAATTTCATAAGGATTTTTTTTTCTTTTTTTTTCCATCAAAGGGAATTTAAATCACGTAGAAATCAAAATGCCATACAAGCTATTGACATAGCCACTTATTTCTTTTCTAAATAGGCAAATTAGGCAAAATCAGCAGTTCAGACGTCTAAATTCTTATGACAGGCGTCTAAACTTAATTACAGACGTGTATCTAATTATGACAAACGGCTCATAGATCAAAAATTGAAACAGAGAGAAAAATACATTTTGAACTGAATTCAGACATCTAATTATTTTGTGACAGACATCTATATTTAACCTTAGACGTCTAAATTATTTAGACTGTCGTCTAAGTTTAATCTCAGACGTCTAAATTATTTAGACTGTCGTCTAAATTCGATTTCTATGTACATGCATATGCACATTCAATTTATATGTGTCTGGATGTCCACCTACATTCATTTACACTTTTAAGTTCGATTTAAACTTCCTTAGAACTATCAGAGATGATATATAGATTGATCATTTATTACAATTATATTTTCCAGGGTCATTTTCTTTTTCCAATAAACCAAAATACATCCGGGATCAAAACAATTAACCAATATAAATATATCGGTACTTTCACAAAGATAAGCACATACATGTGAGGATGTATATGCCTCTCTTGTTTAAATCAGAGTTCTGGAAAACAAGAGGAGATTGGATTGATTGAATTTAATCAATCCACACATAGTACAGTGTTATATGCAATAAAAATTTCATTCATGTTTAATTTTCTTCTTATAAAATCTGTCTGGAATTTAAAATGCATTTGGTTAAAATCTGAATAAAAATTCAGATTCCTATTACAGATACAAAGGAAAAGGGTGTATTAATATTTGCACAAAACATGTTTATGTGCATATATAACTGCAACTATTTGGATCTGGCTTTCAATTCCCTTATTACAGATCCTTCCTTTATTTAAAAATAAGACATGAAACATTTGTATGAAACAAGTTAGATTATGGGAACCTTGCAGTCATAAAACATTCAACCTATGCCTATTATCTTTTGTATACACTTACCATGTTTGAAAGACAAAACCATTTAATTTTTCTGAGAATCAACTATCCAGATTTCCCAAAACTTAAATCCTTTATAAAGACTCAAAATTGACTAATACATTTATAAAATGTAATCATTCAGTCTTCAACATGGTGTTCTTACTAAATCCACTTACAATATTTTGATTAACTTCTTTAATATCATATATTAACCAGATTCATAAATTCCAGATACAAGTCAATCTCTTAATAAAATACTTAACAAAATATCCATCCCATATTCAACCCTTAATATAAGTAACAATTTTAAATCATTAATACATGCGGATTTTATCATTTTGGCTCTTATCTAACTAAGTTTAGCATGCTATAATCCTCTTCTCAAAGCCTTGCTCCTACTCCTACTTAGTTGCTGCAATCCCTGAAAAAGCATTTGAAACTGCCTCATTTTTAAATGAGACACCCCAGATGCCATTAGCACACTAGGGTCAGACACATGTCTGGTATGAGAAAATTCACAAAAGCAACTAGTTAATTAGGTTAAAATCAAATTAAATACATATACATAAAGTTCTGCCCTTTGGAATCAGATCATACTTGTGTGCATGCTCTGTGTCATTGTGCATGTGCACACTTTAATTTTCCTTTCCAGAGACTACATATATCAATATGACATATACATTCAAGCATACAATTCAGACATAATCAAACAATCATTCATACCAAACAGGAAAATAACCAATATGAGTTAAATCATTTATTCAGTCCTCATATTTCAATTCTGGGAAAAACTCTAGTTTTCTCATCATCCCAAATATTATTCCCTTGGTATAATTATCTATCCTGGTCACACCTGCAATATTTATGAATCAATGGACACACTGTAATGAACTAATTCACTCCATTACACAAAGATCTCAGGACTTAAACAAGCCATGTGTCAACTTGTGCTACTCAAGAACACAAGTCATTCCTGCAGTGTTCTTGACCCCAAATTTCCTAATCAGGTTTAAGTTAATAATAACTCTTTTGATTTTTCATGACTAAACCATTCAGTGATCCATTTCACTAACTAAAACATCCATATCATGGCATCTCATATTATTCAAAACCATACAGAGACAAGCAAGCAAACAACCATTGGTGACTAAATAAATAAGGTTCTGTATGCATATGTATACATTCTGGTATTTTAAAAAGGGTGTAGGCAACTAACATTGGCTTATGGCTTTTGAGAGAGTTTTTCCTTTTTGCAAACATTTGTGCTTGAGTTAAACTCAGAATGACCTGGTTTCACTGAATCACAAAATTTTGTTTGCTATGCATATGAACATATATATATTTTCATTGAATCAGGAGCATCAGCACATAGGCGACCCTATTGCACCCCTAATTCCTTTTTGTCTCAAGCCTCAGCACTTATACATGAGTATATTGCAGCTCAACATTATTTACATCTTTCTGGGTTGAGCCAAAACCAATACTACTTGCCTTTTTTCAACATTTTATTTTCTGGGTATTTGTTTATGTTCCTAAACATTAACATATCATAGATCTGGATTTATAAAACATATATGTATACTAACAACACATAAAGCTTTCTTATAATAAAACAAGTGATCAACCAAAGAGAATCAAAACATTTTCAGTTTTAAAATCATAGATAAGCATTCTCATCTGAAAGTATATTTTTAAGAAAATTACTTATAGCTGGCTGCCTACATTAGGACTTATTGCCTTAGATTTTTGAGTGAGTTTTCTCACCTAGCTCTCTTCTTTATGGTGTTTTTTTTTCAAAGTTCTTTTCTGAGAAGGAGAGGAGGCTACTGCATATACATGTATATATACAGGGTCTTCCTTAGGGTTTTGGGTATTGGCTAAAGCCATTTTTGCCCACCAGAAAAAATCATGTTATCTGCATTTTATTTAAACCCAAAGTTCTACCCTTCCCGGCTTAATTTAGGTGAAGAGAAAAGTGGTTACATTCTTTTCAGAATTTTGCTTTTCAGAAAATACTTTTTCCTTTGTCTACAATCATGCCAAAAATGTGACTTGATTTTATTATTTATCAAATACTCTTCCTAATTTTGCCTATAGCAAACATTTCCTTGTTTGTCTTATTTTTCCTATTTTTAGCTTTCATGTAAATGGTATGTACCTTCTTTATTTATTTACAAGAGGACTACTCCTTTTTATATATATTCAGTTTTTCTTTCTTTCTTCCTATATACTAAAATATGTCTGTATATTTTATCTTACTAATTTGAACTCTAGTATTTTATTAACACATATATATATTTATATAAGTCTTACTGAAATAATTAGTACACCTATATATATATATACATCATACTGTATTGACACACACATGCACATGTACACTCAAAATATTCAGTAGCATCCATATATGCATATTTACTTATGCATTCAGCTTTTAAGGATTTAATTTATATATATATATATATATATATATATATATATATATATATATATTTCCATACATATCAATATGTATTTATTCTTAGAGTTCAGGGATTTTAGCTTTTGTTCATGTGCATTTCCTGTGCACACATGTACACACATACTGATACACTATCAAGCTATATCACTCCTCTTTCAAAATTAATTCAAAAATTATTTTGAATTCATTTATATTTTTCAGAATAGATTCCTAAAATCTTGGGTCATTACATACATCCCTCCTTTTAGAAATTGTGTCCCATAATTTTCCTAAGCTTAAAATAAATTTTAAACTTAATTTAGAGAACAAATACACTCTTAACCAAATAAATTTTTAGTTCTATGATAACTAAAAACATATGCATCTAACAAAAGAAAACAATCAAAAATCAGAATTACCTTTAATCTGAAAATAGCTTAGGATAATTTATCCTAACTTTATCTTCTAATTCCCATGTGCAATCACTAGGATCAAGACTCCACTATACCTTCACAAGTTTCAGAGATTTATTTCTCAACTTCTTCACATCTTTTGCCAAAATTCCCACTGGATCCTTTTCATAAATCAAATTAGGATTTATCTGCACTTGGGTTGGGGTCTTAAGAATTTCTGCCTTGTCATGGACCCACCTTCTCAATTGTGATACAAGAAAAACATCATGTATACCTTGCATGTTTTCTGGTAATTCCAACTTATATGCCAAGGGACCAATTTTCTCCAGAATTTTGTATGGTCCAATATATCTTGGGGTTAATTTGCCTTGTTTTCCAAACCTCAGCACATTTTTCATAGGTGAGATTTTGATGAACAAAATTTCCCACTTCATATTCTACCTGCCTTCTTCTCATGTCTGCAAATTTCTTTTGCCTATCTTGAGCTGCTGCCATTCTTCTTCTTATCAATTCAATTTTCTCCTTAGTTTCTTGTATGTACTCAGGTCCTAAAATAGACCTTTCTCCTGCTTCTACCCAACAAACAGGTGACAAACAGGGTTTACCATATAAGGCTTCAAATGGAGCCATTCCTATGGTACTTTGGTAGCTGTTGTTGTATGTAAATTCAACTAGATGAAGATAATCTTCCCAGTTGCCTCCAAAATCCAGTATACATGCCCTCAACATGTCCTCCAAAACTTTGTTTACTACCTCAGTCTGCCCATCTGATTGAGGATGGTAGGCAGTACTTAAACATAGTTCACTTCCCATTGCTTCTTGAAAGCTTCTCCAGAATTTTGAAGTGAAGATGGTATCCCTATCACTCACAATGGTTTTGGGAATGCCATGTAACTTTACCACTTCCTTTATAAAAATTTGAGCTAATTTTGGTGCTGTTCTTTCTGACTTGACTGGGATGAAGTGTGCTACCTTGGTTAGCCTATCAACTATCACCCATATACTTGTATTACCTCTCTTAGATCTAGGCAGTCCATCTATGAAGTCCATAGATATGTCTTCCCACTTCCACTGTGGTACACTAAGAGGCTGCATCAACCCTGATGGCCTTTGGGTTTCAGCCTTGACTTGTTGGCAAGTCATACATTTGGCAATGTATTTAGCTACATCAGATTTCATCCCCTTCCACCAGAAGTCTCTTTTCAAATTTTGGTACATTTTTGTGTTGCCTGGGTGTATGGAGTATTTACTTCTGTGATATTCATTCAATATCACTTTCTTCAATTCTGTGTCCTCTGGTACACACATCCTATTTTGGTATCTCATATAACCATTTTTATCAATATGGTGATTCATCACTTCCTCCCCTCTTGAGAGGAGCACTTTCTTCTCTAACAAGTTGGCATCTTGTTCTTGCATTTTTCCTACCTTCAGAATTAAATCTGGTTGGAGTGTCATTAAGCTTAACTTCCCTTTATATTCTTGTGCACCATGCATCTGCTCATCCATGTGCACACAACCATTCTCCCCAATTTCTAACTCAGTTAGCAAAGACAAATCTTTAAATTCTTCTATCATCATCATAGCCAATTTAGCATGCTGTCTACTTAGAGCATCTGCAACTTTGTTTGCTTTGCCTGGTGTGTAGAGTATGTCAAAGTCATAGGCAGCTAAGAACTCCACCCATCTATGTTGCCTCATGTTCAAATCTTTTTGTGAAAATAAATATTTCAGAGACTTGTGGTCAGTGTACAGTTCAAACTTTGTGCCTAACAAATAATGCCTCCAAAGTTTTAAAGCATAGATCACAGCTGCTAATTCGAGATCATGTGTGGCATACCTTACTTCATGGGGTTTAAGTTGTCTGGATGCATATGCAATGACTTGGCCTCGTTGCATCAACACTGCACCCAAGCCAAATCCACTAGCATCAGTGTATACCACTAGTTCTTCATTTCCATATGGTACCTTTAAAATTGGAGCATTCACCAATGCCTCCTTCAACTGTTCAAAAGACTTCTCACATTTTTCTGACCAAACAAAAGCTTGGTTCTTCCTGGTTAGGTTAGTGAGTGGTGTAGAGATTTTTGAAAAATCTTTTATAAACCTCCTATAATACCCTGCCATCACCATAAATGACCTTACTTCACTCACAGTGCTTGGCCTCTTCCATGCTTGAATGGCCACTACTTTATTGGGGTTCACAGAAATTCCTTGAGCAGATATAACATGGCCAAGGAAATGTACTTCCTCTTTCCAAAATACACATTTTGAAAATTTTGCCTTTATATCTTTTTCCCTTAACCTAGACAAAACCAGGTGCAAATGATGCTTATGTTCTTCCACTGTTTTGGAATAAATCAAAATGTCATCAATAAAAATAAGCACAAACTTGTCTAAATAATCTCTAAAGGTTCTGTTCATTAAATCTACAAAGTATGATGGTGCATTGGTCAAACCAAATGGCATAACCAAAAATTCATACAACCCATACCTAGTGTTAAAGGCAGTGTACTTGATGCTTGATTCTTCCACCTTCATTTGATGAAAACCAGATGCTAAGTCTAGTCTAGAAAATACTTTTGCCCCTGCTAATTGATCAAAAAGATCATCTATTCTTGGCAATGGGTATTTATTTTTAATAGTTACCTTGTTTAATTCTCTATAATCTATACAAGTCTTAAGGAGCCATCTTGTTTCTTAACAAATACCACTGGTGCTCCCTAGCAAGAATTACTTGGTCTTATAAAACCCTTTTCTTCCAGTTCTTCTAATTGTTTCTTTAATTCCTTTAGTTCATTTGGCCCCATTCTAATTGGCTTTTTAATCACTGGGCTTGCTCCTGGAACTGGATTGATCTAGAACTCTACTGGTCTATGGTGTGGAACACCCTTGACCTCACCAAACACATCCAAATATTCATTGACTATGGGAATTTCTTCAATGGTTAGTTCAATATAATTTTTTTCTGAGTCAACTAAGTGATATAGTTTTCCTTCCTTAGCTACTTCACATAAAACTGTGATTCTCTGACCTCTAGAATTTTGCAATGATATGGTGGATGAGTCTAAATTAATTATGGCTTTAAATTGCCTTAACCAGTCTACCCCCAAAATAACACCTATATTTGGGTAATTCAAAACATATAAATTGGAAATAAAAACATTTCCTTCTATGTTTAATTCCACATCCACACAAATCATATTTAAAACACTAGAACTCCCCAGTGGACTTTGTATATGCAATGGGGTTTCAACCAATATGCAATTCAGTTTTAGCATTTTAACTAGTTCATAAGAAATTAAAGAGTGAGTTGCCCCAGTATCATATACTACTGCTATGGGCATGGTACAAATAAGTAATGTACCTTCCACTTGGCTATGGTTTTCAGTGTTACTCTCCACTGTGGCTTTGCCTTTTCCTTCCAAATTTGCCAATTTTCCTTGCTGTTTGTACTCAGGACAATTCCTCTTCATATGCCCCTCTTTCCCACATAGATAGCACTTGAAAGCTCCTCCTTTCAATTCTGGACATCTTGGTTTGATATGTCCTTCTTTTCCACACTGATGGCACACAATTTTCTTCTTGGTTTCCTTAGCTTTGACATCTCCAGTGCCTTTGTTACTGGCCTCTTCCTTCTTCTTATCATAAGGGTGATACCTCCCCTTACTCTTCTTGGTATTATTGCTCTTAAAATTTCTGAACTTCTCCCTTTCCTTGTCATGCTGTTCCAACCTCAAAGCTAAGTCTATCACATGGTCAAAAGTCCTGTCTGCATAGGGTAACAAGGCTCTGCTAAGTCCTGGGTTCAACCCTTTTATGTACCTATCATTTTTGGATGCCTCATCTGCCACAAGCATTGCTCCATATGTGGAAAGCCCCTCAAACTTTTGAGTGTATTCTGTGACAGTCATGGTTCCTTGTCTAAGTCTAATAAATTCTTCTAGCAAGGTAGTCTTTGCTGATGCTGGTACAAACATTGCTTCCAACATCTCTTTGAATTGATTCCAAGTGATTTCATTCTCATTTCTTCCTGCAATAATAACTTCCCACCAGCCTAAAGCTACTCCTTTTAGTTGTCTTGAAGCCACTTGCCTCTTTCTTTGATCATCAAGTTGCATGTCACTGAAAATTCTTTCCAATGTTCTCAACCATGTTTGAATTTCCATGATACTCTCTATCCCTTCAAAGCTTTTGCCTCCTAAATGAGTATATGTCTTAAGTAACTTTGAGAGTTCTTCATAGGGATTTTCTTGCCTTTGTCCTGCCCCATCCCTAATGCTCTCACCAAGTCTTGCAGATTGACCATTGGTGGTGCATGGGAAGATCCTGCTCCCTGATTTGGTGGTCTCCCTACCATAGTTTGCTAATAATAATTTACATAGCTGGTTAGTTTGATTGGTAATTTTATTATTTCAGTGGTTTTTTTTTTCACACTGAAAACATTGATATATATATTTAGTTCCTTTAAATTTTATTTCTATCTAAGAACTTGATCTTTACTTCTAGTATGTTGAATAACATAGCTCTGATACCAACTGAAATGACCCTCCTATTTCTACCCTAATTTAATAAGGATTTTTTTTTCTTTTTTTTCCATCAAAGGGAATTTAAATCACGTAGAAATCAAAATGCCATACAAGCTATTGACATAGCCACTTATTTCTTTTCTAAATAGGCAAATTAGGCAAAATCAGCAGTTCAGACGTCTAAATTCTTATGACAGGCGTCTAAACTTAATTACAGACGTCTATCTAATTATGACAGACGGCTCATAGATCAAAAATTGAAACAGAGAGAAAAAGACATTTTGAACTGAATTCAGACATCTAATTATTTTGTGACAGACGTCTATATTTAACCTTAGACGTCTAAATTATTTAGACTGTCGTCTAAGTTTAATCTCAGACGTCTAAATTATTTAGACTGTCGTCTAAATTCGATTTCTATGTACATGCATATGCACATTCAATTTATATGTGTCTGGATGTCCACCTACATTCATTTACACTTTTAAGTTCGATTTAAACTTCCTTAGAACTATCAGAGATGATATATAGATTGATCATTTATTACAATTATATTTTCCAGGGTCATTTTCTTTTTCCAATAAACCAAAATACATCCAGGATCAAAACAATTAACCAATATAAATATATCGGTACTTTCACAAAGATAAGCACATACATGTGAGGATGTATATGCCTCTCTTGTTTAAATCAGAGTTCTGGAAAACAAGAGGAGATTGGATTGATTGAATTTAATCAATCCACACATAGTACAGTGTTATATGCAATAAAAATTTCATTCATGTTTAATTTTCTTCTTATAAAATCTGTCTGGAATTTAAAATGCATTTGGTTAAAATCTGAATAAAAATTCAGATTCCTATTACAGATACAAAGGAAAAGGGTGTATTAATATTTGCACAAAACATGTTTATGTGCATATATAACTGCAACTATTTGGATCTGGCTTTCAATTCCCTTATTACAGATCCTTCCTTTATTTAAAAATAAGACATGAAACATTTGTATGAAACAAGTTAGATTATGGGAACCTTGCAGTCATAAAACATTCAACCTATGCCTATTATCTTTTGTATACACTTACCATGTTTGAAAGACAAAACCATTTAATTTTTCTGAGAATCAACTATCCAGATTTCCCAAAACTTAAATCCTTTATAAAGACTCAAAATTGACTAATACATTTATAAAATGTAATCATTCAGTCTTCAACATGGTGTTCTTACTAAATCCACTTACAATATTTTGATTAACTTCTTTAATATCAGATATTAACCAGATTCATAAATTCCAGATACAAGTCAATCTCTTAATAAAATACTTAACAAAATATCCATCCCATATTCAACCCTTAATACAAGTAACAATTTTAAATCATTAATACATGCGGATTTTATCATTTTGGCTCTTATCTAACTAAGTTTAGCATGCTATAATCCTCTTCTCAAAGCCTTGCTCCTACTCCTACTTAGTTGCTGCAATCCCTGAAAAAGCATTTGAAACTGCCTCATTTTTAAATGAGACACCCCAGATGCCATTAGCACACTAGGGTCAGACACATGTCTGGTATGAGAAAATTCACAAAAGCAACTAGTTAATTAGGTTAAAATCAAATTAAATACATATACATAAAGTTCTGCCCTTTGGAATCAGATCATACTTGTGTGCATGCTCTGTGTCATTGTGCATGTGCACACTTTAATTTTCCTTTCCAGAGACTACATATATCAATATGACATATACATTCAAGCATACAATTCAGACATAATCAAACAATCATTCATACCAAACAGGAAAATAACCAATATGAGTTAAATCATTTATTCAATCCTCATATTTCAATTCTGGGAAAAACTCTAGTTTTCTCATCATCCCAAATGTTATTTCCTTGGTATAATTATCTATCCTGGTCTCACCTGCAATATTTATGAATCAATGGACACACTGTAATGAACTAATTCACTCCATTACACAAAGATCTCAGGACTTAAACAAGCCATGTGTCAACTTGTGCTACTCAAGAACACAAGTCATTCCTGCAGTGTTCTTGACCCCAAATTTCCTAATCAGGTTTAAGTTAATAATAACTCTTTTGATTTTTCATGACTAAACCATTCAGTGATCCATTTCACTAACTAAAACATCCATATCATGGCATCTCATATTATTCAAAACCATACAGAGACAAGCAAGCAAACAACCATTGGTGACTAAATAAATAAGGTTCTGTATGCATATGTATACATTCTGGTATTTTAAAAAGGGTGTAGGCAACTAACATTGGCTTATGGCTTTTGAGAGAGTTTTTCCTTTTTGCAAACATTTGTGCTTGAGTTAAACTCAGAATGACCTGGTTTCACTGAATCACAAAATTTTGTTTGCTATGCATATGAACATATATATATTTTCATTGAATCAGGAGCATCAGCACATAGGCGACCCTATTGCACCCCTAATTCCTTTTTGTCTCAAGCCTCAGCACTTATACATGAGTATATTGCAGCTCAACATTATTTACATCTTTTTGGGTTGAGCCAAAACCAATACTACTTGCCTATTTTCAACATTTTATTTTCTGGGTATTTGTTTATGTTCCTAAACATTAACATATCATAGATCTGGATTTATAAAACATATATGTATACTAACAACACATAAAGCTTTCTTATAATAAAACAAGTGATCAACCAAAGAGAATCAAAACATTTTCAGTTTTAAAATCACAGATAAGCATTCTCATCTGAAAGTATATTTTTAAGAAAATTACTTATAGCTGGCTGCCTACATTAGGACTTATTGCCTTAGATTTTTGAGTGAGTTTTCTCACCTAGCTCTCTTCTTTGTTTCCTTAATTAATTGATGAACTTCTGCCTTTAGCCTCAAGCTCTCTTCCTTTCCTTACCTTATGATTTCTATGGTGTTGTTTTTTTTTTCAAAGTTCTTTTCTGAGAAGGAGAGGAGGCTACTGCATATACATGTATATATACAGGGTCTTCCTTAGGGTTTTGGGTATTGGCTAAAGCCATTTTTGCCCACCAGAAAAAATCATGTTATCTGCATTTTATTTAAACCCAAAGTTCTACCCTTCCCGGCTTAATTTAGGTGAAGAGAAAAGTGGTTACATTCTTTTCAGAATTTTGCTTTTCAGAAAATACTTTTTCCTTTGTCTACAATCATGCCAAAAATGTGACTTGATTTTATTATTTATCAAATACTCTTCCTAATTTTGCCTATAGCAAACATTTCCTTGTTTGTCTTATTTTTCCTATTTTTAGCTTTCATGTAAATGGTATGTACCTTCTTTATTTATTTACAAGAGGACTACTCCTTTTTATATATATTCAGTTTTTCTTTCTTTCTTCCTATATACTAAAATATGTCTGTATATTTTATCTTACTAATTTGAACTCTAGTATTTTATTAACACATATATATATTTATATAAGTCTTACTGAAATAATTAGTACACCTATATATATATATATTTATACATCATACTGTATTGACACACACATGCACATGTACACTCAAAATATTCAGTAGCATCCATATATGCATATTTACTTATGCATTCAGCTTTTAAGGATTTAATTTTTATATATATATATATATATATATATTTCCATACATATCAATATGTATTTATTCTTAGAGTTCAGGGATTTTAGCTTTTGTTCATGTGCATTTCCTGTGCACACATGTACACACATACTGATACACTATCAAGCTATATCACTCCCCTTTCAAAATTAATTCAAAAATTATTTTGAATTCATTTATATATTTCAGAATAGATTCCTAAAATCTTGGGTCATTACAAGTTTGCCGTAAATGACAGCAGCTAATTCAGAGAAAATAGTGTGGGCTAGGGTTAAGTTACATTCAATTTATAGGTGTAGTGAACAACTACGAACCATCCGATTAACCCTAAAAACAATCCTCACCATCATTTATTAATTTGTTTACGTTATCTTATAACATATAATTATCCAATGTTATTCATTTGTTATACGACCCTATTAATACACGTTTTCTTTTAAATAAGATTCTCCCATTAATTACCCAATTAATTAGATCATACATACATACATACATACATACATATATATATATATGTATGTATGTATATCTAATATTAATTGATTCTTATACGTTATAATTTCTTACCTTTTTTTTGAATAAAAAAGGGTACAAGGCCCATGGCCCATGAAATATATAACCGGGTGAATAACCCGTATATTACAAAACCATTACGCTTAGGGTTTCTGCCGACATATTGCAAGAAACCCTAGAATACACCAAAAGATCAAAAATGGCTGAAGCACACGAGCTTCAGCCTTACTCTTTAGCTCCACTCTTCTCCCCTCTTTCCCAAGAAGACAGAACATCCTTGAATCTGCTTCTCTTCTCTTCTAATCAACTTTCTAAGCTGCTGCTATACAGATCACTGATTTGATAATTAGATCTGAGCTCGCGATGGCCTGCAACTGAAGAATCCTTCCAGTTATTTGATTCCTGAACTTTGCATAGGCGAAAGTTGCCAGCTTTATCAGATTTTCTCTGATGAAGCTCCGACTTATTTGCAATGACTTTCGGGTTATGCAAGTACCACTCCATATGCTTGTTGCCCGCTTCTCTGCTCCAATGTTCGGCTAAAAGGGCATATTTGGTTTGAATTTTAACTTTTTTCTTTGATTTACGAAGCATAATTATGTTGTCCGACTCTATCAGTAGCCATCTTTGCTCTTTAGTAAGTTTTGCTTTGTTGTGATTGCGATTGTTCCTTTCTTTCCATATATGATAGATAGCAGTAGTAAGCAGAATATTTGCAAAGTCTTTCTCTAATGATTTGCCCTTGAAATTAATGTTGATATGTTGCATTGACTGTTTAAGATCCATAAGCCCATTGTTCTAAATTCCTAGTGTTGTTTGAATTTGATTCCAGATATAATAGGCATAACTGCATTCAAAAAATAGATGATTAATACATTCATCCTCACTGTTACATAAGGAACAAAGTGATTTAGCATTTTTATCACACTTCTTTATTCTATCCCAAGTTGGTAATATGTTATTTATAGCAAAATATGAACAGATTGCTATCTTGGGATTGTTTACTTTGTTCCAAATGCAATGATACCAGTCTACTATAGACTGCTTGTTTCTGACCCACTCCCAAGTTTTTTAAAAAGAAAACTTCCCTTTACAACTAGCAGTCCACTCCCAATAATCAGTCTCAGCAGTAGAATCAATGGGAATACTTCTGATAGCATTCTTATTTAGGTTAATAATGGGATGTAGTTGAGGCTGCCATTGATTATCTTTGATAATCATGGAAACAGTTGCATTAGAATTGCCAAAAATAACTAAATTATCCCAGCCAATTCTATTTACAAAGGAATCATGCTGAAACCAGGGGTCAAACCATAAATTAGTTTCATTCCCTGATTTAAACTCTCTAATATAGGTTTACCAATATTTCTACATTTTAAAATCTGTTTCCAAGCATTTGAATGATTATCTTTAGATAAAATGTTCCAAAAATTACCTTTTCTGAGATACTTATCCTTCACCCGTTTAACCATAATGAGTTGGTGCTCAAGAATCTCCAGAACAATTTTAAATGACATGTGATGCTTAAATCATTCAAATTTCTAATACCCATCCCCCCTTCTTTTTTGGGTTTACAAATTTTTTCCCAACTGATTTTATGGTAACCCCCTTTCCAAAGGAAATCAGCACATCTACTTTCTAATTTCTTAATAGATGCAGCTGGGATATGGAATGTTTGAAGCCAGTATAAAATAATGGCATAAATAACAATTTTAATCAATTCCATTCTCCCAGCTATGGAAAGGAGTTTACATGACCATGTCTCCATTCTTTCTTGAATTTTTTCAATAAGCATAGAACAGTCACTATCTTTTATTTGATTAATAGAAAGTGGTAAACCTAAGTATTTAATTGGCAACTTTCCTTCAGTAACATGCAATATGTCTAACATTTCGTTTTTATATTTACTGCATTTACTAAAATATGCTTTACACTTAAGCTCATTCACCTGCAAACCTGCATACTTATGTAAATTCATAAGAATTTGTGAGATAGCATAACCATTCTGTTCATTTGCTTTTGTAAAGATCATTAGATCATCTGCATATATTAGATGAGAAATAGTAGGTTGAACTCTATTTATAGGAGAAATATGACCCTTTAAAAGTTCTATCTCAGTCAGAATGGAGAAATATTCCATGACTATAGTGAAAAGATATGGTGATAGAGGGTCACCTTGTCGAATACCCCTATTGCTTTTGATAAAACCCACTTGTTTACCTTGAATTAGGATAGAAAAACTAGGGGTACTAATAAATTCATATACCAAATCACAAAATTTAATGGGGAAACCAAAACTAATCATCATATGACAGATAAACTGTCTATTGACTTTATCATATGCCTTCTGTAAATCAATTTTAAGGCACATATTATCCCCACTTTTAGTATTGAAATTCCTAACCATCTCATGGGCTAACATAGAGTTTTCATATATCAATCTACCAGGAACAAAATCACTTTGGTTTTCTGAGATTAGAAAGGGCAGAAACACCTTGATTCTATTGCTAAGCACATTAGCAATAATCTTATAAATAACATTACAGCAAGATATAGGTCTATAGTCTCCAGTGCTAGATGGATTTTTATTTTTAGGGATTAAAGTAATAAAAGTATGATTCAAACTTTTCAAAAGTTTACCTTTTTCGAAGAATTCATTAACTACTTCAGTCACCTGTCCTCTTAAGCTATCCCAATGGTTTTTATAAAATTTAGGATTAAAACCATCAGGGCCAGGACTTTTATTATCCCCAGCATTAAAAATAATAGCTTTAATTTCAGTTTCTAACATAGGAGCAAGAAGAATTTCTTCTGCTACACTGTTCAATTTATGTTCGCAAATGATTTTTGGGAAATTATGAATTTGATTTTTAGAAAAATAAAGTTCATTATAAAATTTCAGAGCTTCTTCAACAATAGAGTTATAAGAATTGGTAGAATTACCAAAACTGTCAATAATATTCCCTATATTATTCATATGTTTCCTAGTTGACATTTTAGCATGAAAATATTTGGTGCAGTCATCCCTCAAAGTAAGCCAATCCACTTTAACTTTTTGTTTAGCATTGGCAGAATTGATGTACATTTCCCTAGACAGATTTTGCTGATTCTCAAAAAACATTTTAACAGAATTTAGATCCTCAGAATTTTGATCTGCAAGATCTTGTAAAATTTTCCCTTTCTTCTTATGTTTGTTCAAAATGTTTTTATCCTGAAAATGATTTTTATTCCAATCTTTCAAGTTATGTTTAATATGTTTCATAACATATTAAACTGAAACTGTTTATTACCATCACAGGAAAAATTAAAACATTCTTTAATTAAACCATCATACTTCTCATCACAAATCCAACCATTTTTAAATCTAAAAGGCACATTTTTTATCAAGATTATCCACTTCATTAGAAAGTTTTATGAAAATTGGTGTATGGTCACTTGCATTATGTTCTAGGGTGCTACACTCAAAATTTGGATTTTTTTTATAAAATTCATTATTCACTAGCCTCTATCAAGTTTACAATGAATATTTTTCTCAACACCAGATTTCCAAGTAAATTTATTTCCAGAAACACAAGTTTCATTCAAACCAGTTTCAATCATAAATTTGTTAATCCTGTCTAATTTACTTTGGGGTATATGACATCCTCCAGATTTTTCATAAGAATGAAGAACTGTATTAAAGTCCCCCATTATAATCCAAGGAAAATCAATAACATGATTCATAGCTTTAAGTCTACACCATAACCCATTTCTTTCACTTTCAATATTACTACCATAAACACTAGTGACTTGAATTGAGAATCCACCAACATTTTTGGAACTACTGTCTATATACTGTAAGTCTTTATTAATATTATCAATGGACCAAATTGTAGAATCCCATATTAACATGATTCTACCCTTACAACCACAATCATTATTATTAATATACCGCCACTTTCTATCAAGTTTCATACTGAATTTATCCATACTATCATCATTTATCTTGTTTTCAATAAGAACAATTATAGTAGGATTATAAACCCTAATCATATGAAAAATATCAATCTGCTTGGCTAGGGAATTCATCCCCCTAACATTCCATGCAAATAACTTCATAATAGAATAATTATAATAAAAAGGGTTTTAAATTATACCTGACACATTGGTACTCTTACCTTTCCTCTTTCACTCAGAGCTCTTTGCTTTTAATCTGGTTGACATTTCTGTCCATTCTGGGTTGCTAGAAACATATTTTTGCTTAAAATCAGATTTTTCTTTGTTCTTACCTCTGTTACCTTTCTTTGGAATATGCAGTTGGGCAATATCAAACTGCTCAGATATTTGAGGCAGAACTGAGTTACTGCAACCCATATCCACTAATTCTGGGATTTGTATCAAGGAGATATCGAATTCAGGAAATGTGCGAGGCAAGGCTGAGTCAGAATTTAGAATCTCCTCAGTCTCTGCAGCCTTCTCTGGAGGAGGATCGACCTCTATTGATATAGCATCAGAAATATTGGCATTATGTAGAATTTTATCTTTGTTAGCTTCAACATAATTGTTTGTAATTAAACAAGAATCTGGAACAGGAGGGGTTCGAGAATCTAAGACCATTGCATTTACATCTCCCTCCATCTCTGTTACTTGACTGTCTTTCGTTTTGTTCTTTGTTGATTTCACTATTTGATGAACTCCTTCTACTGTGATCTGATTTTCTTGATCAGTGAGCACCTTTTCTTGGCCGGAGAGGACTCTTCTCAGGATAACCTGCTCTTCATTACTTTTGGATGCACAAATCCCTACATTTTCAATATTTTCATTTCTGATCAACATGGATGTTTCACCCATTTCTTGAAGATTATTATCTCGATATTCTTGATTATTTGCTTTTGGAACCCATGCTTTTTTCAAGTTTCATTGTTATCTGACATATCCAAAACATTTACATGTATTACATTTCGGTGGAATCCACTCATATTCCACCTTTTGAGTTATATTTTCTCCATTGTACATTAATTTCATTTGGGAGTTCATCTTCTGCAGCAACTTCAACTAGAAGATGAGCGTAATTCAATCTCGTTTTCAAAGTAGTTGCCGCATCCATTTTAATGGGTTTACCGATAATACTAGCCATGACACTGAACGCCTCCTTGTCCCACAACCTCAGATTCATATTGGGTAATCTTACCCATATTGGCATTGTTGTTAAGAGATCTCTGTCCAGCTTTAATGATTCAGACCATCTTTTCATGATGATGAGTTTGCCATTGTAGAAATACGGCCCGTTTTTCAAAATTGACTCGCAATCTTTTTGGTTTTCAAATTTGATGAGGAAGAAACCGTTCTCTCTTGTGTACACTTCAAATTGCCCAGTTGGTTTCCATACACGTTGAATGTAAGATTTAAAAAACAAGTAGTATGGTTTGGTACTCACCACATAGACAAAAACCGAACTGCTCCAGCATTCTCTGGTTCTTTTACAAACTGCCTCTTTTATCACGCCATACTTCTTGTTATTAATCATTATTGGAGCTATAGCTTCAAGATTACATTCTTCCTCTAGTGGTTCATCTGACTCAGCCACCACTATGTCTGCCCATGATTTCAGACCTTGTTCTTTATTCAGTGAGAAGGCCACCAGCTTTTGTGGTTCTTGAACATTTTTTAATTGTTGCAGTATTCTTTGTATGTCTTTGCCTCTTGAATTATTAGAATTTGTAGCCGGTGGCAACTCCTGTCTATTCTTGATCTCTCTTCTTCTTTGAGATCTAGATCGAACGGTTTGAAAGCCTTCTTCATCGATATTGACTCCTAATGGCTTTCTGATATGAGATGATAGAGATCCATCAGGTGGTCTACCCGTTAAGGCTGTAACAAAGATCTTAGATGCAGAATTTTGAGGAAATATTGATTTCCCCATGGCTGATTGGGAACCCTAGATTTCTTTTTTTATAATTTCTTACCTATTTGAACACGTCAACTAATACCTCTATTAATTGATTGTATATAAAAGTTATACTTTTTAATTTATTCTTATTAACTTACCTTCATCATAAACTTAATTACTCCATTTGATTTTTGTACGCATTCCAATTCCTTTTTTTAACTTGGAAACAAATAATCCTATAACTGGTGTTTTCTTCTAGCTAATTAATTTATATTATTAGCTATTGTAACAAGGGCATATTCTTTGATTAATTGACAGCCTTTTTAAAACGCTCAATCGATATCCAAATTAATTCCTATGCGTCACTCAATCACACATTTATTAGTTCTATATATTTAAACCACCAATTCATTACCTAATTAATTGACATATAAGTGTTCCTCTTTTATTAATTGACGCTTACTTAATGTCTTTAATTAATTTCTTAATTAATTGATTGCGTCAATTATAAATTATATATGTATGTTATCATTTAATTTATTCCCACATACATTTTCCTTCATTAGAAGATCCCTTAATTAATTAATGTTCTAAAAGTGACATATTCTCTGACTAATTGACGCCTCTATGTCTCTTAATTAATTCCTTTTTTAATTGATTGATGCGTCAATTAATCACACACTCATTGCTTGCATAAATCTATGTAACCTCTTAATTCTTAAATGCATATATTTGACATTTATATTTTTTTTTGCAATTATGTTAATTCAATTGATTTTATTTAATTATATAAAAAAGCAGGGTGTTACAGTTCTCTTATATTATATGACTTGGCTTAGGACTACATCCGACTGTCACAAATTTACTTATCATAATAACTGCTTTGCTTTTATTCTACTATCTGCACAGTAAATGCAGATCTATGCACATTTTTGTTTATTGTTTCTCGTCTTGTCAAATAATTAACTTGATTTCTTCTTTAATTTCTTTAACTCTTCACTTTATTCTTTTATTCTAGGTAGTAGTTCTATTATATTTGGTTGGTTACAAAAACTATGCTAAAAATCCATTTCCATATTTTAATACTAAATAATGCTATAAACAATAACTCGTAATTGCAAGATATTTCTTTTATTGTCTCTTTAATTATTGGATAATGCAAACTACATAAATGTCTCTATTTTACACTAATTCCCCTTTTCTTTCTTTTATTCTTGCAATTACGTTTATCGTTAATCTTACAATATTAAATTATAGAAATGTATTCTCTTTTCTAAACCAACCAACTAATCTATCACTAACTTCCAATTCAAGTTATTAAATTTCTCCTTTTTAATTTATTTCTCCTGTTTTAGCATAATTTACTGTAAATTTCTTACTGTTAAGCTTATGCCTTTCTCTATAACTGTTAAGCCTAATATTATTCATGTTTAATTGGATTCCTATCTTTCTTTTCCATATAAATAATGATTAAATATAAGCTCTCTTATAGAATTTATAGTTTCAACATAACTAATTAGCAAAACTAATTACTGAAATAAATGCTGAATTAAAATATTTAATGGGAATCTAACGATAATATATCATAAACCTAAAAGATATATAATTTAAATCCACTCATATGTCGTACTTATCTTTGCTCCATGGTCTTAGCTCTGCTCTATGGCCTTCCTGGATCCCCTTAAAAGGTGTCTAATATTTTTATTAAGAAGATCTTCTCAAATATTTTCTGTTTATGGTCCAGCCTCAGGCGATGCACCCAATTGGAAGAAAATCTGATTGTGAGAAAATAGCTAGGCCTTGGGTCCTATTTATAGTGTAGCTTGGGGATCTCAGACCATCATATTTTTGGATTAAATCTAGTGCAACTACGTCACAGGATTGCTGCGAGTCGTTGGATCCAGAAAACGATGCTCCAGATCGCGCAAAAATTGAATTTGAGGTCTTTGGCACGTCCCTGGACGATTTTACGTCCAGGGCTTCACGCGGGTCGACCTATAGGTCAACTAGTGTGCATTAGGGGTCGACCCTTGTGCCCTATGGGTCGACCCGTAGGCTATAATATATATATATATATATATATATATATATATATATATATTTGTTCTCCTGATTTTTGTTTCTCTCGTAACTTCTTCGTATTAACTCGGATTTTAACAAGTTATATAAGGAAATTGATCAGAAAATCACCATGAACACAAATGGTATAAGTTTTGAAGCCATATTCTGACAATTCCAAAAATGTTTATTTTCACTGTTCATCGTTATTTGGTTATTTAATTATCTAAAAATGCGGGGTGTTACAATTAATTTCAACATTAGACTACAATAGCAATAAAAATCCGTTCATTATAATTTAAATTCCAAACAAATTCTTTTATTTTGTTTTAAATTCTTATTAGTAAATCAACAAATACCTTATGTATTTAGCAAACATATGTTTTCATTTATTACACTCACTACTCTATAATTAACGTCTTTTCTTATATTAACTGCAATAATTCAATTACATTTAATTTCCTTTGATTACCAAATTAATTTTAAAACGGATTCAATAATAAGATGAGAAATAAAACCGTATTTTCATTTTAAGTAATTTAAACGGATTTATAAATTTATTGTTTACAAACAAAGATTAATAAATTTACGTACTAAATAATTGATTTCATATTCTATATTAAAACTAATTTCAATTAAATAACATACTATTTCACGATTTATTACGTCATTTATTTTATTCCTTTTTAGCTTACAATTATATCCAAATTAAGCTCTACAATTATATTCCAACTTGAAATAACATTTATTTCATTCTTTATAACATTAACATTTGTTATTTAAGAATTTCAACTTATTGAACTTTGTTATTTAAGGATTTTATCTTAGATTGTAACATACATCTAATAACATTTCCATTAATAAATCGTAAAATATTTATTTATAACCATTTTTATCCAATAATTATATTACATTTAATATTTATAAATGGTTGAAAATATGGGTTGTTACAATCTCCCACACTCAAAACTTTTCGTCCCCGAAAAGGAACAAGAAAGAATCCAAGATAGTTGATATATTTTATTTAAAATAGTCAATTTATAAACAATTAAATTTATATACTTAAGTTTAATATAAATTTGAAAATAAATCAACTTCCAAGAAAAATTTCTAAGTCCTAAATTCACGGAAAATTTCGGCAGAGTCCCCTTTGCGTGGATAGGTCTAGAAAAATAACAATATCAATAATTACATTGTATATATCATATTTTAAAAAATATAGCATCCCAAACCATGGGGAAAACAATAAAATATTGTTACAAAAACCGTAATCCGAAAACGTACCTATTTGTCGGGCAAACAAAACTCTATTTATGAAACCAAAAGCAACAGTTATTGCTTCCATAAACCTGTATCTTACTTACATAATCCAAAAAGAGTTAAAATTTTGTAAAAGATCAATATATTAGTTGTTCCAATCAATAACACAAACAACACAACATATATAATAATCATATGCAAACAAAAGCAGTACAACCATTATATGCAACAAAAGAATCAACCACACATCCATAGCAATCAAAAGCCAATGGTTTGTCCAGGTTCAAACTTTTCATCATATAAGGATGATAAATAAACTACCAAGTGTACCTTATGCTCAACAGCCTTAGATAATTACTTAATAGATTATTCATACAACCATAAACAATTTGAAGTGTCATTTCCCAAACATCCCATAAGTCAAACAACATGGAATTTATATATTATATATGTTTGTACGATGTACACATATCATTTATACACAATATCAATTCTAATCACTTGCTTGAATACACACATTTTACTTTCAAACTAGTATTGTTAACTCGACTACTTTAGTGTGGACTCTGATCCGATTTCTTGATTGGAAATCTCCATTTTCCTTGTATAGCTGTAAACTATGTTAGAAAACTTCAAAAATCATATCATAAATCCGTATTAAGCATTCGCCATCAAGAATCGAGCGAAAAATCCAAATTCGGACTGGTGTGAATTTCCACAAATCATGTATTCAAATATGGATCAAAATTGTTATGCAAATAAATGATCTACGCACAACTTCCATATTTTATTCTATTGGTTTCTTTAACGCATCATTTACTTTTCATTATTTTAATTCTCATTCATCCATTACAAGATCATCTTTTATTAATTTATATTCATTTACCTACATAGATTATATCTCATTCAATATTTAAAATCATCAGTGAATGCATTCTTAAATTATTACATATGTTTCTTTGTAGATTAATTCGCATTTATTTACTTATATAACTTGATTTCATTTAATATTAATATTCATTAAGAATCATTTCATACTTAAGTTTTTCTATTTTTAATTCTCATTTATTTGTTCATATATAGTGTCCTTTAATATTAAATGTATTTTCGAATTATTTCAGTATTTTCCTAAGTTTATTATTGTTTACTTAAATTTGTATTCACTTTTTACTATTCAGTTTAATTATTAAGCATTTTAAAGCATTAAATTACGTTTATCACATTTCTTGTAACATCTTAATTCTTTATTTGTAGACATATGTTCATTTTGAACAATTTTGTTTTTTTATATAAACATTTCTTTAAACACAATTTCAATTTGAACATTTTTTATTACTTAAGTTCGTACTTGTATAATATTCTATTACATATTCATATTTAACATTTCAACTTTTTAAACACTTCTGGTAAGTTTTATATATGTTTTTAGAATGTAATCGAGTGTTATACAAATTTATCTTATTCATTTTAGTTAGCAAGAATATTCAATAATTTACAACTATTAAGATTTAACTACTCATATTTCATTTAAACACTTGGCTTAAATTTCTTATTTCTCGTTTTAGAAGTTTCCAACTATTAAAATTTCACTTTATTTCTACAACTAAAAATCATTAATTAACAGAAACTTAAGAGTTCAAATACCGGGTTCATTTCAAATCATTTTGAAATAATATATACACATATCTTTTATATATATCAAATCATATTTAGAAATTTTAAATCAAAATCTGTTTATCGAATCAAATGCATAGAAAAGCTACTAAGTGGCCTCTCCCACTTTCAGACTAGAAAATGAATGTCGATGATGCGGCTATCATCACCGAAATTATTTTCCAGCGACAGAAGAGAGGAGTACAGAACTTACTTCCGTTTTAAAATTCTTTTAAAAACATTTCTTTCAATCTTATTGAAAATATTTCTATCAGAAAATACTTCCAAATAATAATAGTACATTTTTTTCCAAAAATCTTTGAAAACCCATTTCAAAACACCAGAATTTAAGTTCTCAAATTTCCATTTAAATTTATTTTATTTGTGAATCATAATTTATACCATATTTATAAAATTACATTTTCTTATAACATACAATAGTCAATAGTTTTTAAGAACTTTTGACTAATCAACAATAAATGACAATAATCAATATTATCGTTTTCTAACAACCAACACACCAAAACAATATCAATTTATGAAAAATTATTCTTTTTTTTATATATAAAATATAGTTTTAGATAAAACCATTTCATTTACCAATTTCAAAAACAATAAATTGTGTCGTTCTACCCCTATTCAAGTGTTTAGAAATCCCTATCGATGCCATAGCGTCCTATGTACCGATCAGAATTCATAAATACTCAACAGAACAAATTAACACAATACAAAATATTTTTATAGCACTAACAAATATGCTCTCTCATAGATATATATACACTCAAACTCATTTTAGGGTATTACTAACCCTATCTCTAATGAGTTAACCCCAACTGGCTAAGGTATCCCTAAACCTTGCTCCGATACCAACTATGACGGCCCACCTTTTTGTACGGTTAAAGTCGATGATAAACCATACATGTCTAACTCAAACCATTCAAAAGGGAGGATTGTCAATGGGGTTTAATAATAAAATAAGAGAAAAGAAGGAAAGCAAAACACATAATCTCAAAGTGGAATGACAAAATATAATAATCAAATAAACAGTTCATGAAGCTGTTATACAATATACATTTGATTACATAATTTTAAATACAAAATCAGAGTACAATCAACATACCAAAATAATGCAGCAGAATAATAATAATAAATAGGTCTAGCAAAATCCATCTCCATCTTCAAGGAATAATGTCTTCAAACACTGAAATACTCAGGCTGACCCGAGCGTAATGAAAAGACAAAACACTCAAGTCAGAACTAAATGTTCTTATGTAAGTTAAATCAATAACAAGTAAATATGAGTGTAATAGCTTCAGAGATGTTACGAGATTTTCCATCTCCTATCAAGTGTACAACGTGAGTACAATAACTTAAGAGATGTTACGGGATTTTCCATCTCCTAAGGATCAATCAAACTATCTATATGTAGTAAGATATGCTATATATGTAGTGTCTATCGGTAAAGTAAAGTAAGATAAGCTATATATCTAACGACCCGGAATTTTGGTCGTTAGATTTTGAACATTTAATTCATTTTAAATGTTGAATGGGAATTTTAATCTGATTTTGAAACAAGAAAATTTGGTTAAATCATTAGGATTAGTTAAAATTTCAAATATGACAATTCAATTGGGTTTGAATAATAATAATTAAATATTTGAAATTGGGATAAATTGTGAATCTGGATGTAAATGGGTATGAAATGGTTTCTAAAATTTATTTTAAGTCAATTTGGATTTAAATAATGTTGTTGGACTTTTGGATGGAATCAAAAGTCGATAAGTTGAATTTGGAATTTTTATATTAATTTAATAATGGAATTTAATATCGTAATAATATGAATAATCAGATTTTGGTCCAGAATGAATCGGAATGATTTCTAATGTGAATATAAATTCTATTTGATTTATAATAAAGTTAGTAAAATTTTAAAAGTGGAATTTTAAGTGATTTCGACGATTTTGGAAATCGGTCGAATTAATCGACGAGTTAAAATAGTCTTCCGGGGCACAATCTCGGAATTTGACGAAACCAGTTCCATTGGATCCGTAATAGTTAATTATTATCGGATTTCAAATTTCGTAGCATTTGGAATTACCGTTTGTTTGTACAGATGAGAAACGCGTTGAGATTTAAATCGATAATTTAATATTTTAAATCGATTTAAAAAGCTATTTTCCACATACGATCAAATTGGCTTCCGAAACACGTTCCATTGTGTTCGGAATGTGGGTAAAACCTTATAATCGCCTGGCGGCACGTGTAATTTGGAGTTCGTTTTGTAAATGCTCGTTATAATTGAATTTAATATTAAATTAATATGTATATACGTATATAAATACGTTTACGCGTAGTGGAAACCCTAGATCTATTCACGCGGCCGCCAACTAGCATTCAATGGCCGAAGTGTTCTCTCGTTCTTCCTCGATTTTCTTCAAATCCATAGATCTATAGCAAATTCTTCCAACTATGAAGTCGTAGAGCACTCCGAGCTCTACGATATCGATGGTGGTGATCGTGTTTCGAGCGACGAGGAAGGGGAAATCGAAGTTGGAAGCTTCGCCATTCGTTAGCATTTTGCGTGCTAAGGGGATGATCGAGCTTCACCTCGCTCTGACCGTAGGTGGAGTTTTCGATGGGCTTCGGCGTGGAGGCGTTGGATCGTTGCTGAACGCGACGAGGTGGGGAGCGACATCGGTCAACGTTTGATCGTGAATGGGTTCGGTTGCCTGGAAATGAACACGGTGAAGAAGATAGAATTGGCGGCCAAGATTTTCTATTCGATTTTGAATGGCTTGATGGTAAAATAGATTAAAATATATAAAGAAAATTTGTTTTAAAAATTATATACAAACTTAATAAATTCATATCTTTTACATGGATTATCAGATTCTAACGAAACAAGAAGCGCCGAAATCGCAGCGACGCAATCTACGCTGCAGTGCAAGTTTGGAGACGATCGGAGTTAGCGGAAATTTTGGATTAAATCGAACGGACTCGATTTAGTTTAGAATTTAAACGCTCGGCGTTTCGAAATTCAAGGTGAGTTAATCTCACTCACATCTGGATGCCGATTTAATTTTAAATAGTTAATATTTAAATGATTAATTGGTTGATTGGTTGAATATGAATATTAATATCAGTCTGGATTGATATTTGCTGTTGTGCTAACATCTGTGGATGCAGGGAAACAGGTTGGAGGGATCCAATTGGATTCCTCACAAAATAGGAATTATATTTATAATCTGTGATATATTTCATTGATATATTGTGATAGATTGATTTGGAATTTTGATATATTGAGTTATGGTTGGATAATATAACTTGGTATCTTAAATATCAATAAAATGGAATGGGAGTAAAAAGAGAAGTGAAAAGTAATTTTAAGTAATGAATTTAAAGTAATTAAATTCGGGAAGTTGGTTTGAATTTGTAAATGGTTTTGAAACTGTGATTGGAAAGGAAATGGGAAACAGAAATTTATAAATTGGGTTTATAAAATGTAATGGAGTATTTATCGGAGGATAAATTTAAAGGTATAGATTTCCGATGAGATTTTCTATAAGAAGTGCAAATTGTTTTAAAAGAAATAGTAGGATCACTTTTAAGGGTGGAAAGTGTATTTTCTTTCCCTGGAAATGTAGTAAGTTTTCAAAGAAAAGCTTTCGAAGTGTAAAAATAGAAGTTTAAAAATGTGTTTTGGAATGTTTAGACAAATTATTATTTTTAATTATTTGAGAGAAAGGTAAATATTTATTTAAGTAATTTTTGCATTTAAATTTCTTAAGGGTAAATTAGTATTATGTTTCTAAAGGAACTTTAACATAGATATTTGATATAATAACATTATATTAAATGGAGATTTTTGGTTTAAGTTACTCAGGAAACTTTTATAGATTTTCAAAAGTATATTTTGAATAAAGGATCTAGTAACTTATTTTAAAAAATTCAAGTATATATTTTGGAAGTGATTTTCCAGGAATGGAAAATGTGTTAAAAAATAAATAAAGGTGTTTATTTTTAAAGTGTTGGAAGAAATTTACGGGATTTAAACGTAAATTTGAATTGAGATAAATCCAGCGGGATTTATAAAAATAATTCTTTGGTTTATTTTGAAATGGGAGTGTATTTCCCCGAAAAGGCCAAGTACGTTTTAAAGCAAATTTTTGAGCAGAAGTTAGAAGTTTTGAAATTGTTTTTAAAAGAATGTTTTAAGAAATTATTTGAATTGTGAAAATTTTAAAGGTAAATATTTAATAAATTAGTTATAGCAATAATTATTTTAAAGGGGTAATTGGTATTATGTTTTGAAAGAATATTATTAATATTCATATTTTATAAAATGGATTTATTTTATAGTTAGTTTGGTAAAGGTTTTATTTGAAACTTATGTAGAAGTTCGTAACTCTTATTTTAAAATTTAGTTCGACTTGACTTTTATTTTAAAATTAGTTTTATATTTTATAAAAATAGTTTTACCTTAAAAAAATTCTTAAAATATATTTTGGATAAAGTGATTTAAATTATTTTAAATCTTAAGTGTTTGTACTTGGCGATTTCAGTGGAAACAGAAAATGTTTGGGAAATTTATTTCCGTAAAAGGAAGTGGGTTTAAACTGTTTTCAAAGGGGTTGAAAATAGAAATATATCTTGCGAAGATATTTTGAGGAAACATAAATTTGAGGAATTATTTATGTTTGATGGTTGTTTGTGAATGTTAATTGATAGTTAAATAACCGACTATCAATATTGGCCAATGCGCTGATCGTTTCGAAGAGACCGGGATCGAGATTAATATCTCGAAAACCACTTCGATTCGTTTTGAACGTTTTCGTGGAAATACGAATTTGGAATCGAAGATGGAGCAGTGAAGTGCAAGGGCTAGTCGCTACTAATCCTGAGGGTGATTCCAAAATGGATGTAGTAGGAGTAGTGCCTTCGGCTCCGTTCGAACCCGGAACGGACTTGTATGGATGAATGCTTTTGGAACATCGTCAGGTGGACGATGGGAATTCTAAGGGATATGTTCTAAAAAGGTAATGCTTAGCCTCAAGCCTCATCAACCGAGAATGACTGAAAATCAGGGGTTATGCAGCAAGGCTATGTGGGTCGCACCCATTAGGGTGAGGTCATCCCCGTCTAGATGTCCCTTTTTATTCGACTTAGTGGTGCGGTCGCTGATCCCAACTGTGGGGCGATCTTACTCGGAATTATCCAGCAAGGGATAGTTCCGGCCTTATGTTGCAGGGGATCAAGCGTGGTCCTCGGTACGCTGATCTAGACCAGGTACTGTGACAGGTGGTACCCCAGTGCCTAGTCATTAGTTGGAAATCCATTCTCCCTACGTGCCTTTTTCGGTTTTTGTTTGTAGAACCCACTTTATGGCTAGTATGCTGGAATTTAATCATGTAACAATTTCAGCTATTTTAATAAGTATTTGTATATAGACTCTATTATAATATCAGAGGATTTTGATAAAAAGTGTTTTGGCTATCGTAAGGTAAAAACCCGACATGTTTATTTGTGGCGTGGTCTTACGAGATGCTTTTTGATTTCAAAGGGTTTGGAAAACTTTAATAATCCAATTGAGTGTGTTTTCTCATGCTGGTTTTCCAAACTAACTCGGGTGTTATTTTATTATAATGCTCGGGTCAGACCGAGTATTATAGATTACAGGAAAGGATGCTGTGGAGCTCAGGAGACGAGCTGGATGACGAGACGTATCAAACGTATATGATGTATATTCCGCTGTGTTGTGTATGTTGTGTATTCTATGTGGGACAAGTTATTATAACTGTCCTAAATCGTGATGTTGATTGTATTATACTCTGATTCTGTACTCTGATGATGTAATGTATAAACAGATGTATTTTCTTTTGTGTAAAGATCATTTATTATCTATTATATTTTATTCCGCTGCGATGGTTAGATTCTGATGTTATTTCTATTTTCTTATTCTACCTCTTCTTCTTTTACCCTAATGGTTCGGTTTTTCGGGCATCGGAAAATCGGGTCATCACAATATATGTAGTGTCACCAGTAACGTTGGTAGCCAGGGAAGCGCCGTGATAAGACAATACTAAAACAAAGTCGTAGTCGTCGCCTATAAGGATAACAGTATGACAAGGCATGTGAGGTAATGCTCAAGGTAGGATTCTACCAGTTTACCCTTTCTAGCTGGTCATAACCCCTAACGGCCGACCGAGTCCACCACTCCAAATCAAATCAATATGCACCGATCAAGTCAAAAATCAATATAATACGAAGGGGTGATGGCCCCTGTAACGTCCCAGATTTTCGCGTTCGAAAATCGACATCCATACTTTACATCGTACTCGAATGTCGTAGATTCGAGCGTTCAAATCCGAGTCGCTGGAGCTTATAACAACAGTTAAGTAAATATCACAGCGGAATAAAAAGAATACAGATACACAACATCTGATACAATATCCAGATACAATGAATATCTATATACATCAGAGATATGATACAATAAATTGCAGCGGAAAGAAAAATAGATAACATCAGCAGCGGATAATCTCCATCTTCAAAGCACTAATCCAGAAATAGCTTGAACTCCCAATAACGATACACCAAGATAAGCAAGTGCAGTCCGATCCAAAGACTGAACTAGCTCCAGATAACCTACTAATCTGACTATCTAAAAAACCAAACTCTAGACTGCTCGTGTAGAAAAATTTTGAGCATCCAGAGTTTAGGAAAGAAACAATAAACTCCGGATCAGTCATGGGACTGGTGTGAGCAACAAAAACAGTTTATCTTTAAAAACAAATAGCAGAAAATTTTCAAGTCCATTCGCAATGCTTTTGGAAAATGAAACTACCATAAGACCTCCCACCACACACACAATGCAAACGCAGAATTGGAGGAGATTTCTTCTTATGATAGTCAAAGATGCTTACTACGCAAAATCAAATCATTTGATATTATTACTAGTGCATAGTGTAGAAAACATTTCGAAAGTATAATATTAATCTTAGCCAACATACGACCAGTATCGTATGCCTACTATAGCTACCATCTAAACAGTGGTGACCACCGTACGTAAATGGCAGGTTCTACAACTAATACCGTACAAAGTTCGTATTTGGAAGATGGATTTCCAACAAATGGTCAGGCTAAGGAACTTCCTATTCCACGAAAGAAACGCCTCTGGCGGGACGTTCCGAGAACCAACTGTTCTCTGCCAAACAAGGCCGGCAACCCCTTTTCCCAAGGGATAAAAGAAACCTCAGATATGCCACCCCCGGTCCTTTGGGACCTTTAACCGAGCGCTCGATAACCAACATCACACATCATAAAGAAAGTGTATCCACATGAGTAAGTATCTGGGCTCCATACCATGATACTACCCTTTTCCAGAAGGAATGGTCATACCCTAGGGGAGCTACCCCTGAAAACCTTGCCGCACGATTCCTGTTTCGACCATTACCGGGTTGTGAGGCTCGACGAAGTCTCGTCCACAAAGCTACGCTTTTTTCAAAAAGCAACGCTTTGGGTCAACAGATGATCAACCTATGATCACAAAGATAAATGATCAAACAAAAGATCATATCACAAATGATCAAACATTGATCATCACACAGCAACACTCAGCATGCCACATTACCAAATTGGGATATATCGCTGATAAATTTCAACTACATAACCTCTGAGCTCGTACGTCTCAGAGAAGGGTGTTAAGCTAAGAGAATAAATTCTCCGCCACCAACAGAAATGTATTTGAAAGAAATCGGCTTTATATCTCAAAGTGTAATGTCAGACATGTATCCATATAAGTATGTTCCGGGTTCGAACAGAACCGAAGGCACTTCTCACGAAGCCCTTGCAAATCCGGATAATTTCCAATCACGTCCGGACTTCCCGTCACAAAAAGAGTGATATAAATCTCTATACCGGAGCAACTCAGTGCAGAGACATTCGACAGGTTGTCCTTTCATTTTCGAAAATATCCGGTCTTCATCACCGGTCTTCAAATGCCATCCATATACGACGTATCACTATTCGGAATGGGTTATACGACCCAAAGGTCCTTTCCCGGCTAACCCGAATAGTGAGCGCAATATTTAAAAATATATGGATATTGGGATTTCAATTAAGTCACAACTTATTACCCAAAAATCTTTCTTCAAATGGTTTAACAAATTACCATTTTAATCTTTTTAAACAAAAAGATTAAATTCACAAAGTTCACTTAATTTCACAAAGATTCATTTACAGATTTTCCAAATCGATTTCCATTTCAGTTTAATTAATTCGTTAAATCTTTAAATCAAAGATTTAACTAATAGCTTTCAAAACAATTCCATTTCAAATGGTTTAAACAAACATCATTCTAAATCTGTTAAAAATAAACAGATTCAATTCATAGCTTGGAAAAATAATTCCAATTCAATCTTGAAATTCCTTTAATTAAACTGGAATTTCATTTCTTATCTGAAAGCTTTTATTCCTTTTTAAAACAACAGTTTTCATTTTTGGAAATCTGATTCATTAATACGAGTTAAAATCTTTGGATTAAATCCGAATTCTCAAAATTTTACTTTTAAATGGTTTAGATTCATACTAACACATTTATATCTTCTTTAATCCCTAGTTTCAAATCATAGTATTCAATTTCAAACTTGAATTCAAATTTAAATCACATTATTTAAATTTTCAAAACTCGGTTAAGTTATTTAAAATAACTTTTATCTTTGAAATTCTATTTCAAAAACTTTTCACTTTAAACCCAAATTTCTAATTTCGAAATCAATTGAAATTAAAATTTCAATTTCAAGAACATCAAATTTAAATTATCTGTGACTTAACCGATTTCCACGTGAAATCCATATTTGTGTGTGTATGGTGTAGTCCAGGGGTTATACACAGTAGTGCAACATCAATCAATCATCACAGATCAAAATACAGGATATAGTTGATAAACGATATAAACTATATCGCTCATCGTACAGATCATAGATATATATCACAGATAATAAATTACATCACAGATTAAAACACAAATCAGGGTATATCACAAAGCATCATATATCAGGGATATCAAGTAATTCAATCATTCAATAGAATCCAAACATCCGGAAGTAGGATCAATTTAATTATCTGATAAATTTAAATCAGATTAAATTTCTATGAATAATTATTTTCACATTTATTATCAAATAAATTTCAAGTAAATGATCCTCATTAACTATTCATAATTATTAATTAGATTACTTAATTAATTAACTATTAATCATTCATTACTTAATTCATTACTGATTACAAAAAAAAAAATTTATTCTTAGTTATTTTCAGAAAACAATCAATTAATATTGATTTTTCACAAATTTACGTTTCAAAGAAATCTCTTTTAAACTTTGAAATCAATTTATTACAAATTTGAGAATTTTGATGTTAATTAAATTCCAACACTTGTTTTATATTAATTACTTCTTTAAAATATTAATTAGATCCCAAAACTTTGTTAAGTGTTTACTTAATTCGACCGTTGGTAATAAAGCTTGATTTGAAACTTAATTAATATACCTTTGAAACTTATTAATTTTATTTCCAATATCCTTTCAACTAAATTTCATTTTCTAAAATTACAGAAGCGTTTTCTTTTGTTAAAAACAAAAAAAATCTAGATATGGTTTCCATTCTAAATGTCAAAGACAGGTTGACAACACCCATAGACCTGAGCCCAAAATTAAAATACTCGAGTAAATCTGCTTCTTCCCCGAGCCACACTCGCGTAAACCTGCTTCTTCCCCGAGAATTCTTTTTTTTTTCTTTCTTTTTTTTTTCTTTTTTTAAGTTTTAAACTCAAATAGCTGCTCCCAGGCTCGCACGTTTCAAGCTCGAGAACGATTTTCTTCTTCCCCCAACTAGACGATGGTCCAGACTCGAAAAACATCGGAACCAACCCGAAGTATACGAAACACAGGCACCCATCCTTCTTCTTCTTTCCCCAATTTCCTGTAACCCACAGGCACAACGACACGCGTGCACGTGCACCAAACTTCTGATCATCTTCAGGCGACATCGCGACATCGAACCCATCAACGATCCTCCATACTCCAATCCCCAACCATCTGAACTTCGCCACCACCCCAAAAACAAAATCGAGTCAAAATCGCAGACCTGGAAACATCACTGGCCACCATCAAAACTGGAATCCACGTCGTTCTCGACATCCCGGCCACCAAAAAATTCGAAACTTCGGCCAACTATTCGTCGTCATCCATTCTACCATCACCTAACACCTCGTAGCACTCGATCACTTCTAGACAATGAACGAGACAAATTACTTAGCTTCGACAAAATTAGGTCTACAGATTTTACGAGTTCGCCGCCGCCTCCACAACCCTCTGACCACCACCACACTATTTTTCCTTGAATCCCCGATCATCCCTCTATCACCAGTAAAGATCCCGACCTCTACAACGTGGTGGATCACCAGAGATCACCGAATTACTCTCTCCTGGTCAAACCAGAATTACATCCTCAACCTATCACTAAAATTGATAGTTTTAGTTTTAAAAATTAAGTTTTTAGATGAGTCCTCAGATTATCTGATTGAATTAGTGAGTTAACATGTTTGCATTTTCAGTTACCTTAAGCTTACTCTGTTATTTGAGTTTCCAGAGACATTCCAGTTAAGATTTAACTTAATTAAAATTTTAAGACATTAGTCTATGATCTAATAAACAACTTTCATTTATAATCCATGTTCTAATGGCCATTAGTTTAAGAGAATATGAATTTTTTTTTATCAAGTCTTGAACTCGAACTAAGAACAGGGATGATACAGGAGATAGCTGTGCACATATATTCACCCATCATTCATGTACACACAGAGAACATACACATATACAACATATTCACCACAACACTTGCAACAGAATCAAGTTTTAAAATTTCAAATAGAAAAGTTACTCACTTGGTCAAAACAAAGAAGGCTAGAAAAACAAGGTTGCTCACCTGGAGTTGGAAGTAAAGAACTGAAAGCTTGAGACTGGAAAGAAATTTGATCACTGGAAGATGATTTCGATATCTTCGACTAAATGTTTGCTGAGATGATCTTAGGCTTCAAGCTGTATTTTATTTTGAAATTGCCTTAAACTTTCAGATTTTCTTTTGTTGAATGTTGTCTCCATATATATATATTTTTTTCTTTTCTTTTAATCTCAGATTTTAGTTGAGGTACTTTGAATTCTTCTTTTCTGGTTTGTTTGATTTTGCCTTTGAACACATTGGAATCAATACCCATAGATAAAGGAGACGTGTAGGTTTGAAAGCATTTAATGCTCATGTTCTTCCCATACTTGTAGTTGTATGTTTACAGCCTATGCTGTTTGAATTTGTACTTGTTTATTTTTGTTGAGATGTAAGCATTCAATGCTTAAGTCCTTTATGTTTCTTTGCAATCTTTTAAACTATATATATTTTGTTTCATTTGTCCACTGGTTAATTTCGGCTGAGAAGATAGTTGTGGTGGCTTGCATTACTTATATTTGTTTTGTTTTCTATTATATTTTATTTTATTTTTTTCATTTTGTTTACAGCAACCCACTTTTGTACTTCTTTTGTTTGAGTTTGAACTTAGATGAATTCGTTTCATTTGCAGGCTATTTCCTTCATACATAATTACATATATATTTGCTTCATCTCATTTTGCAAGTGTACATAAATGAATTTGTTTCCTTTCCATGGCAGCTTTCATGCTTACATATATACTTACATATATATATATATATATTTACTTTATCTTATTCTTCAAGCTTGTAGATATTTTGTTTTATCATCTTCTTTTAAAATTTGTTATATCGTTTTGGTAATATACATGAGATTTATTTTTAATATGTTGTTAATTTCTAACGATTGTATTTACTTAATATTTTTCTTGTATTTTCCTATATATATATATATTTATTTTTAAAAATCCATTTACTTGAAATTCAAATGACATTCTAAAATAATACGTTGTTATAATTTATTTTATACTTATGTTTTAATATTCATAAGGTTTATCCTATTTCAAACATTTACTTCTATTTTAACTTAAATTATTTATTAAACCATTTATCAAAGATTCAAATCACCTATATATACAAATATATATTATTTCAAATTTACTCACATATACACTATTTACAATATTTTAATCTCAAATGATTTATACAGAATATACTTGGATATCGGGGAAACTCGCCCTCAATTTATCAATTAAATTTACAAATTTTTATCTAAAATTTATTTAATCATAAATTTAACTCAAGAATTCATTTAATTATAAATTTAAATAAATTTAAATTTCAGGGTCGTGACAAATTTCCCCCCTTAAAAGAATTTCGTCCTCGAAATTCGCAGGCACGAAAATAACGCAGAGATAGATAGATCCGATCTCCTATAATTCCTCAAACTAAAGATACGAATTCCAAACTCAAGTAGGAATATCTCAAAACACATACCAATTTGTCCTTCTTCGGACTTTGGTATTCACAGAAATTTTTAATAGAATTTCAAATTTGGTTTCAAACGATATCGTTTTATTGATTTAATTCAAATTTACTTCATATTCTTGTAAATCAAATTAATTCAATTTAAAATTTCCAATTTCAAATTCATTAAGGTTTAAATCAAAAAGCTGATAAGAAGTCGATGAAGATACGAAATAAGAATCTCCTACAACGGTTCGTAGAGCCATCATCACACCGAAACTTCTTGTAGCTGATACGAAGGAATCAAAAGAATTTGGAAACGAATCAAAGAAAATTGATAGAGAAAGTTGTTTCCACTGTTGCAGGGTATTGACCATTTATAGTCGTATTTCCCTGTCCCCTATCTCGTCTTCTTCTTGCACTCACACTCACTATCAGTGGATAGTAAGAGAATTTACTGAGACGTTCAGACGGATATCTGAGAATTACTCATTCTAGAGTTTACTTCACTCTATCTCTAATGAGCTACTTAACGTGTTATACTCCTGAGCTAAAGTTCAACCTTAGCTCTGATACCAAATGTAACGTCCCAGATTTTCGCGTTCGAAAATCGACATCCATACTTTACATCGTACTCGAATGTCGTAGATTCGAGCGTTCAAATCCGAGTCGCCGGAGCTTATAACAACAGTTAAGTAAATATCACAGCGGAATAAAAAGAATACAGATACACAACATCTGATACAATATCCAGATACAATGAATATCTATATACATCAGAGATATGATACAATAAATTGCAGCGGAAAGAAAAATAGATAACATCAGCAGCGGATAATCTCCATCTTCAAAGCACTAATCCAGAAATAGCTTGAACTCCCAATAACGATACACCAAGATAAGCAAGTGCAGTCCGATCCAAAGACTGAACTAGCTCCAGATAACCTACTAATCTGACTATCTAAAAAACCAAACTCTAGACTGCTCGTGTAGAAAAATTTTGAGCATCCAGAGTTTAGGAAAGAAACAATAAACTCCGGATCAGTCATGGGACTGGTGTGAGCAACAAAAACAGTTTATCTTTAAAAACAAATAGCAGAAAATTTTCAAGTCCATTCGCAATGCTTTTGGAAAATGAAACTACCATAAGACCTCCCACCACACACACAATGCAAACGCAGAATTGGAGGAGATTTCTTCTTATGATAGTCAAAGATGCTTACTACGCAAAATCAAATCATTTGATATTATTACTAGTGCATAGTGTAGAAAACATTTCGAAAGTATAATATTAATCTTAGCCAACATACGACCAGTATCGTATGCCTACTATAGCTACCATCTAAACAGTGGTGACCACCGTACGTAAATGGCAGGTTCTACAACTAATACCGTACAAAGTTCGTATTTGGAAGATGGATTTCCAACAAATGGTCAGGCTAAGGAACTTCCTATTCCACGAAAGAAACGCCTCTGGCGGGACGTTCCGAGAACCAACTGTTCTCTGCCAAACAAGGCCGGCAACCCCTTTTCCCAAGGGATAAAAGAAACCTCAGATATGCCACCCCCGGTCCTTTGGGACCTTTAACCGAGCGCTCGATAACCAACATCACACATCATAAAGAAAGTGTATCCACATGAGTAAGTATCTGGGCTCCATACCATGATACTACCCTTTTCCAGAAGGAATGGTCATACCCTAGGGGAGCTACCCCTGAAAACCTTGCCGCACGATTCCTGTTTCGACCATTACCGGGTTGTGAGGCTCGACGAAGTCTCGTCCACAAAGCTACGCTTTTTTCAAAAAGCCACGCTTTGGGTCAACAGATGATCAACCTATGATCACAAAGATAAATGATCAAACAAAAGATCATATCACAAATGATCAAACATTGATCATCACACAGCAACACTCAGCATGCCACATTACCAAATTGGGATATATCGCTGATAAATTTCAACTACATAACCTCTGAGCTCGTACGTCTCAGAGAAGGGTGTTAAGCTAAGAGAATAAATTCTCCGCCACCAACAGAAATGTATTTGAAAGAAATCGGCTTTATATCTCAAAGTGTAATGTCAGACATGTATCCATATAAGTATGTTCCGGGTTCGAACAGAACCGAAGGCACTTCTCACGAAGCCCTTGCAAATCCGGATAATTTCCAATCACGTCCGGACTTCCCGTCACAAAAAGAGTGATATAAATCTCTATACCGGAGCAACTCAGTGCAGAGACATTCGACAGGTTGTCCTTTCATTTTCGAAAATATCCGGTCTTCATCACCGGTCTTCAAATGCCATCCATATACGACGTATCACTATTCGGAATGGGTTATACGACCCAAAGGTCCTTTCCCGGCTAACCCGAATAGTGAGCGCAATATTTAAAAATATATGGATATTGGGATTTCAATTAAGTCACAACTTATTACCCAAAAATCTTTCTTCAAATGGTTTAACAAATTACCATTTTAATCTTTTTAAACAAAAAGATTAAATTCACAAAGTTCACTTAATTTCACAAAGATTCATTTACAGATTTTCCAAATCGATTTCCATTTCAGTTTAATTAATTCGTTAAATCTTTAAATCAAAGATTTAACTAATAGCTTTCAAAACAATTCCATTTCAAATGGTTTAAACAAACATCATTCTAAATCTGTTAAAAATAAACAGATTCAATTCATAGCTTGGAAAAATAATTCCAATTCAATCTTGAAATTCCTTTAATTAAACTGGAATTTCATTTCTTATCTGAAAGCTTTTATTCCTTTTTAAAACAACAGTTTTCATTTTTGGAAATCTGATTCATTAATACGAGTTAAAATCTTTGGATTAAATCCGAATTCTCAAAATTTTACTTTTAAATGGTTTAGATTCATACTAACACATTTATATCTTCTTTAATCCCTAGTTTCAAATCATAGTATTCAATTTCAAACTTGAATTCAAATTTAAATCACATTATTTAAATTTTCAAAACTCGGTTAAGTTATTTAAAATAACTTTTATCTTTGAAATTCTATTTCAAAAACTTTTCACTTTAAACCCAAATTTCTAATTTCAAAATCAATTGAAATTAAAATTTCAATTTCAAGAACATCAAATTTAAATTATCTGTGACTTAACCGATTTCCACGTGAAATCCATATTTGTGTGTGTATGGTGTAGTCCAGGGGTTATACACAGTAGTGCAACATCAATCAATCATCACAGATCAAAATACAGGATATAGTTGATAAACGATATAAACTATATCGCTCATCGTACAGATCATAGATATATATCACAGATAATAAATTACATCACAGATTAAAACACAAATCAGGGTATATCACAAAGCATCATATATCAGGGATATCAAGTAATTCAATCATTCAATAGAATCCAAACATCCGGAAGTAGGATCAATTTAATTATCTGATAAATTTAAATCAGATTAAATTTCTATGAATAATTATTTTCACATTTATTATCAAATAAATTTCAAGTAAATGATCCTCATTAACTATTCATAATTATTAATTAGATTACTTAATTAATTAACTATTAATCATTCATTACTTAATTCATTACTGATTACAAAAAAAAAAATTTATTCTTAGTTATTTTCAGAAAACAATCAATTAATATTGATTTTTCACAAATTTACGTTTCAAAGAAATCTCTTTTAAACTTTGAAATCAATTTATTACAAATTTGAGAATTTTGATGTTAATTAAATTCCAACACTTGTTTTATATTAATTACTTCTTTAAAATATTAATTAGATCCCAAAACTTTGTTAAGTGTTTACTTAATTCGACCGTTGGTAATAAAGCTTGATTTGAAACTTAATTAATATACCTTTGAAACTTATTAATTTTATTTCCAATATCCTTTCAACTAAATTTCATTTTCTAAAATTACAGAAGCGTTTTCTTTTGTTAAAAACAAAAAAAATCTAGATATGGTTTCCATTCTAAATGTCAAAGACAGGTTGACAACACCCATAGACCTGAGCCCAAAATTAAAATACTCGAGTAAATCTGCTTCTTCCCCGAGCCACACTCGCGTAAACCTGCTTCTTCCCCGAGAATTCTTTTTTTTTTTCTTTCTTTTTTTTTCTTTTTTTAAGTTTTAAACTCAAATAGCTGCTCCCAGGCTCGCACGTTTCAAGCTCGAGAACGATTTTCTTCTTCCCCCAACTAGACGATGGTCCAGACTCGAAAAACATCGGAACCAACCCGAAGTATACGAAACACAGGCACCCATCCTTCTTCTTCTTTCCCCAATTTCCTGTAACCCACAGGCACAACGACACGCGTGCACGTGCACCAAACTTCTGATCATCTTCAGGCGACATCGCGACATCGAACCCATCAACGATCCTCCATACTCCAATCCCCAACCATCTGAACTTCGCCACCACCCCAAAAACAAAATCGAGTCAAAATCGCAGACCTGGAAACATCACTGGCCACCATCAAAACTGGAATCCACGTCGTTCTCGACATCCCGGCCACCAAAAAATTCGAAACTTCGGCCAACTATTCGTCGTCATCCATTCTACCATCACCTAACACCTCGTAGCACTCGATCACTTCTAGACAATGAACGAGACAAATTACTTAGCTTCGACAAAATTAGGTCTACAGATTTTACGAGTTCGCCGCCGCCTCCACAACCCTCTGACCACCACCACACTATTTTTCCTTGAATCCCCGATCATCCCTCTATCACCAGTAAAGATCCCGACCTCTACAACGTGGTGGATCACCAGAGATCACCGAATTACTCTCTCCTGGTCAAACCAGAATTACATCCTCAACCTATCACTAAAATTGATAGTTTTAGTTTTAAAAATTAAGTTTTTAGATGAGTCCTCAGATTATCTGATTGAATTAGTGAGTTAACATGTTTGCATTTTCAGTTACCTTAAGCTTACTCTGTTATTTGAGTTTCCAGAGACATTCCAGTTAAGATTTAACTTAATTAAAATTTTAAGACATTAGTCTATGATCTAATAAACAACTTTCATTTATAATCCATGTTCTAATGGCCATTAGTTTAAGAGAATATGAATTTTTTTTTATCAAGTCTTGAACTCGAACTAAGAACAGGGATGATACAGGAGATAGCTGTGCACATATATTCACCCATCATTCATGTACACACAGAGAACATACACATATACAACATATTCACCACAACACTTGCAACAGAATCAAGTTTTAAAATTTCAAATAGAAAAGTTACTCACTTGGTCAAAACAAAGAAGGCTAGAAAAACAAGGTTGCTCACCTGGAGTTGGAAGTAAAGAACTGAAAGCTTGAGACTGGAAAGAAATTTGATCACTGGAAGATGATTTCGATATCTTCGACTAAATGTTTGCTGAGATGATCTTAGGCTTCAAGCTGTATTTTATTTTGAAATTGCCTTAAACTTTCAGATTTTCTTTTGTTGAATGTTGTCTCCATATATATATATTTTTTTCTTTTCTTTTAATCTCAGATTTTAGTTGAGGTACTTTGAATTCTTCTTTTCTGGTTTGTTTGATTTTGCCTTTGAACACATTGGAATCAATACCCATAGATAAAGGAGACGTGCAGGTTTGAAAGCATTTAATGCTCATGTTCTTCCCATACTTGTAGTTGTATGTTTACAGCCTATGCTGTTTGAATTTGTACTTGTTTATTTTTGTTGAGATGTAAGCATTCAATGCTTAAGTCCTTTATGTTTCTTTGCAATCTTTTAAACTATATATATTTTGTTTCATTTGTCCACTGGTTAATTTCGGCTGAGAAGATAGTTGTGGTGGCTTGCATTACTTATATTTGTTTTGTTTTCTATTATATTTTATTTTATTTTTTTCATTTTGTTTACAGCAACCCACTTTTGTACTTCTTTTGTTTGAGTTTGAACTTAGATGAATTCGTTTCATTTGCAGGCTATTTCCTTCATACATAATTACATATATATTTGCTTCATCTCATTTTGCAAGTGTACATAAATGAATTTGTTTCCTTTTCCTGGCAGCTTTCATGCTTACATATATACTTACATATATATATATATATATATATATATATTTACTTTATCTTATTCTTCAAGCTTGTAGATATTTTGTTTTATCATCTTCTTTTAAAATTTGTTATATCGTTTTGGTAATATACATGAGATTTATTTTTAATATGTTGTTAATTTCTAACGATTGTATTTACTTAATATTTTTCTTGTATTTTCCTATATATATATATATATATTTATTTTTAAAAATCCATTTACTTGAAATTCAAATGACATTCTAAAATAATACGTTGTTATAATTTATTTTATACTTATGTTTTAATATTCATAAGGTTTATCCTATTTCAAACATTTACTTCTATTTTAACTTAAATTATTTATTAAACCATTTATCAAAGATTCAAATCACCTATATATACAAATATATATTATTTCAAATTTACTCACATATACACTATTTACAATATTTTAATCTCAAATGATTTATACAGAATATACTTGGATATCGGGGAAACTCGCCCTCAATTTATCAATTAAATTTACAAATTTTTATCTAAAATTTATTTAATCATAAATTTAACTCAAGAATTCATTTAATTATAAATTTAAATAAATTTAAATTTCAGGGTCGTGACAGCCCCTAAAGGGAGCTAACCTCTTAGCCAGACATAGGCTTCTATTTTAGTCATTTCAAATTGACACAAGCGTCGGGGTCATCCATCATTGTTCTCTTTCTTCATTCCAGTAAACGTCTCCAATTCAACCTCTATATTCTGGATAACATCCACCTCGTACACAGTTGTTAAAGTGGTTCTAGTATTGACAGAGAGTATGCCAATATTTGGCCCCGATCTCTTTAACAACCAAGCATCATTTTTCACACCGGTTGGTTCTTTTGAATTTCAAGAACAAGTCATATTTCATATCAAAATATCAGGTTCACTTAAAAAATCATTTTGAATTCAAAAAGGTTATACCTTCATATCAAAACACTCGTATTTAAATCAATGATTTAAATTCAAATAGTTCCCTCTTCAAAATAGTTTGAAGATTGAAAATGGTTCAAACATGTTATACCTTCATATCAAAACACTAGTATTTAAATCAATGATTTAAATCTAAATAAATCCCCCTTCAAAACTGTTTGAATATTGAAAATGTGTTTGAATAATTAAAGTAGTTTTAATATTGAAAATAGTTTGGATAATTAAAAATAGTTTTAATATTGAAAAATAGTTGGAATAATTAAAATAGTTTTAAAGATTGAAAATAGTTGAATATAAAATAGTTTTAATATTGAAAATAGTTTAGATAATTAAAATAGTTTTAATATTGAAAAATAGTTTTGAACATAAATAGGTCTTAATATTGAAAATAGTTTGGATAAAAATAGTTTATATATTAAAATAATTTAGTTATTAAAATAATTTATATATTAAAATAGTTTATATTAAAACTGTTTCTTCCTTTCACAACAATTTGAACTCATGTTCCAAATCACGACGAAATCAATTCTTTGACTTCCAAATCAAGTCACTTCATATTCAAATTTCAATTTAAATCAGCCTCAATTCAAAATAATTTCAAACTTTACTTCAGGTTCAATTTAAACGGTTCTATTCAAATGGTTGAAAATTTCAATTCAAATTCTCGTTACAAACAATTTAGTTTAAAACAATTTCACATTCCAAAATTTGAAATACCAATTTAAACCATTTTAATTAAAATAAATTCAAAGTTTTACGTTTAAATATAAATCTTCATAATTATTCATTTCCAATAAATTCAAATCAAATTCCAATATCCACTTTAAGGTTTCAAATTAAATCCTTAAATAATTTCATTCAACAGTTTCAATTTCAACATTTCAAAGCTCGAATTAGAAAATAATTCAATTTATATAAATCCAATTTTTTTTTTCTTTAAAACAATATCATTTAAACTAATTTAAATTCAAGACTTTGAAACCGTTTAATTTAACTAATCTGTTATCCATATATAAATTTCTACCCTATGGCCAAGTGATCAGTTAATTCAATTTTTCTTACATGGATGGATATATATCATTTCAACCCATAATTAAATGTCATAGGTATATATCATTTCAACCTATTTCTTAGTTCATTTCCAATGGTCCAAATGATAATATGAATAATGTCAATACATAAATAGGTAATAACAGGAATAAGTCAAATAAATAAACAACCATACATCCATCATCAATCAATAGGCATACAATAACAATTAACATCCAAATCAACCAGTATATCACAACAGTTACTGATTATCAATTGTCGGTGTTTAACTAGCAATTTAATTCAGTATTGATTTAAATGTCAATTTAAACTACTAAAAAGCAATCAATAAAAATTTATCACTTCGTAATTTCAATCTAACTAACCATAAGAAAATTTTGTATTGTGTGAGTAGGTTAAATCACTCACATTTGATTTATAGCCGATTAAAAATTCAATAAAAGCCCAAAATCTCAACAGTCTCCAAATTCAACCAAACCAGTTTAAGTATACATACACACACATACACACATATATATCTGGTTGTTGCGATTTATAGCCAATGTATATACATCTAATATACTAATACATATGTATATGAAGTCCTCCATATACTATCAATGCCATATATGTAAATATATATATGCACATATGTTTAAGTATATTAATACAAGTATGCATATGGTCTGTATGCATACATATTAATATCATACTTATATTTTATATACATACATACATACATACATACATATCATTATTAGCTTAACTACTTAAGGTTTGATATAATTTATAGTTTAGGAATCTAACTCATTGTATAATATATAAGCGAATAATTTATTTTGAGAGAAATGTATGATCTTCTAAAGTAGAGGAGAGCAAACATGTGTGTGTGTATATCACTGAAAACAAAGGTACTACCAACATGCCTGGCAGGTAGCTAATCAAAATACAAAAAACAATGTATAGGACTCAGGTACAACCAGTGTTTTAAATCTCGGATTTTGGCCAATATCTCGGGAAAATATCTCGGCTATCTCGGGCGATATTTAAAACACTTATAACTAAATAGGCTGCCAAATCTCGGATTTTGGCTGATATCTCGGATTTTTCATCTCGGCCATCTCGGGGAGATTTAAAAGCATGGGTACAACTAAAATGAGCTCCGGCAAGGCCACCATCCATCACACCTCATTATCGAGCTCCGACAAGATCACCGCTCGTAATGAGGTGTTAGAAGTACCCAAAAACCATGAAGCAACTAAGATAAGCGAATGATTTATTAATTATGTAAATAAGTACATATAACAATTATATCGTAAAATATATACATACTTTAATAGCCTGAAAATATTGCTATTGTTGTATAACATCATAAATTTTGGATTCTAAAAGGACTAAGCATATGTATTGAACAAATGTACTTTGTTAACTTCATTAATATTTTAAATGCTACTAACATAAATGCAATCATTTAAACAATATTACATTGAATGTGTAATCTGAATATGTGTCAATAAACTATGGCCAAAATTAGAAGCAAGGATTACTATTACTTTCCTTTAATTATAATTTTTCAAACAATTCAAACATGTATATGCTAATAATTATTAAAATTATATATTAGTGTTAAATCCAGTAAATATGATTTGTTAAATAAATTCATAAAATTATGTAACAAGCAAACTAACGGGTAAAGCTAAACATGATATCGTATCAGGTGTATTGTAATAAATTAAAACATGAATTTACTTTTTCGATATTCCTACTCATCACCAAGGAGGAGGCTTGTGACGCCCCACCTTTATACCCACGCTAACCAAGAACACTACGGTGTAGTGCTGTCAATTAGCACGGAGGATAAGGCTGTTGAGGAGCGACCATCTATGTAACTTCTTTGCGCGAGCACCGATATGTCAGATAGAATAGAATGCATATCTTTTAAGGAGGAAATCCGACATACCGAAACAAACACAAAGCTATCACACGGTGGCTATATATGATCTTCGGAAACAAATATAGAAATAAACGTAGAACAAATCAGTCACAGACAATTCATATCACAAAGGCGGAATAAGATATGAATATTACACCTAAAAGTGTACATCAGAGTAGTGGTCAAATAAGATCCACAATAACACAAAAGAATAGATACAAGTGCAAGACAATAGAATACGTATACATCAAGGAGTCTCATCCCAAATTCATACAACAAAAACCTACTAAACTAGAGTAGTTAGCCAAAAGTCAGAAGATGGCTCCAGATAAGAAGTCATGATGAAGCACCTGTAAAAACTCAGTCTGACCCGAGTATTATTTAAGAAGAAAATAATAAACGGATCAGTCTAGCTATAATTATCAGATAAAAATGAGATAGAATATGAGATATGATAATAGAACGTATGATAACAAAAAGGTGTCATACTATGAAAAGTATACATTAGAAATCCCATAAAAGTCATACAATATCTCAATAATCTCAAAACAGAGAAAAGAATGTCATATTCTTAATTTAATTCACCAAGCCACAATAAAATGACATACTCATCAATGTCAATGGTAAAAGCTGGTGAAACATAAAATTCCAGAAATCAATCATTAGAAATCCAGAAATCACAAGAAAAGGATGGCCAATCCCAAACAGGAGCATGAAAGCCGGTACATTGACGCAGTGCAAACGGTACGTCCAATGAACCAGAAAGCCAAGACATCGATGTAGTACAAACGGTACATCAGATGAATCAAACATTGACGCAGTGCAAACGGTACGTCCAATGAATCGGAAAGACAGAGACATCGATGTAGTACAAACGGTACATCAGATGAATCGAACATTGACGCAGTGCAAACGGTACGTCCAATGAATCAGAAAGCTAAGACATCGATGTAGTACAAACGGTACATCAGATGAATCAAACATTGACGCAGTGCAAACGGTACGTCCAATGAATCAGAAAGACAGAGACATCGATGTAGTACAAACGGTACATCAGATGAATCGAACATTGACGCAGTGCAAACGGTACGTCCAATGAATCAGAAAGACAGAGACATCGATGTAGTACAAACGGTACATCAGATGAATCGAAACACATTAAAAGTACTTGGGTTGCCAGCCCACAAAGAAATGAGACGAAGCTCAATAAAATGAAGTACAGTCCTTCATATGGACAAAGAGACATCGCACAATTGCTAGTCTAAATCATAAAATGATCATCATGATCAGCGAGAAGTGTCAATCACACCAAGCTAGTAAATATATGAGTTTAGCTTCATGTCCCATAACCACTTGCTTAACTTAAATATTTACGAACAAGCTGTAAATCTTCACTAGGAAATTGTCACAAAAAGGGTTCAATCGAACAAGTCCAAGAGCTAACCGACGAAGTGAACGCAAGCGTTTCATACCACCCGTTTTACTAAGTCGTTTAAGTCGATTTCTCATTCGAGTGAAGTAAAGGCTTGTATATACTAGTAGATTGAAAATCGGTTTGAGGAAACGAACTTTTGATATTTAAAATACTGTTGAAATCGCTTTGATGAAAGAGTTTTGATATTTACTATTAGTATTGAAACCTTCATATATCTTTAAAGTGACAAGTCATAAAACGATTGTAGAAACAAATCAATTCACGTTCGAAGACGTGAGTAAAGTCCAAAGAAGTCAATCCCAAATCCATCAAAGTAGAAATTCTGATAAATGTTTTTCAGAAGAGATTGCCTACGCAGAGTAATACGGGGTTCGACCTGCCCGGTCAGGTCGCGGGGGTCCAGGGGGCAGCGCCCACGGCGGGATGCGGGGCAGCGCCCCGTCACGGTACGACTTAGTGAAGGCAAGCTGGTCCAGTGGTAGCATGACCGAGCTAAGGAATGGTGCAACTCAACCAGATGAACGACTTAAGGAAGGCGAGCGACTTACGACTTAAGGGAGGCATGCCTTGCGACCTAGCAGAAGAACAGGTCGAACGACCTAGGGAAAAACAGGTCAAAACGACCAAGTGCTAACTCGCGAACGAGTTACGACTTAAGAGGGTTCTGCGACCTAAGTGGGATGCTCGACCTAAGAGTTTAAGGGCCTTCGACCTAACGAGTTAAGAAGGTCCAACGACCTAAGAAAAAGTAGTTCATACGACCTATGAGTTCACGCGACCTAACAAGGCTAAGGACAAGGTCGGAGACGACCTAAGACTTAAGGTTTTAAATCGCGAACGACTTAGTACTTGCTTATCTCGCGAACGACTTAAAGTCAATACGACTTAACGACTTAAGCTCAAATACGAGCTACGAGCTAAGGTCTATACGACCTAACGACTTATCTCAGTACGACCTAAGCCAGGACGAGATAGCAGAAGGCAACGACTTAAGTCTTAACTCGGGGACGACCTACGACTTAAGGTCATACGACTTAACAGTTTAAAAGCCAACGACCTAGGACTTAAGATCCATACGAGCTACGACTTATCACTTAACTCGCGAAAGACCTAGCGAAGGCAGAACACCCAGAACGACTCAGGCCTTTAACTCGTGAACGACTCAAGGAGTTAACTCGCGAACGACTCAAGGAGTTAACTCGCGAACGGCTCACGCCAGGCGAACAGAAATGCACGCGCGCGACTTAAGCCCTTAACTCGTGAACGACTCACGACTTAGGCTTAACTCGTGGACGACTCAGCGAAGTCCAGAACGACTTAAGGCCAGAAAAATCACCAAAACGCTGAAAATTGAAGTTTTTCGCCAATCCAATCCAAACCAAATGCAAGTGTTGATGCAAATACAATAGGGGATCATTCCCAACAGTCCAAGATAGATATAGGCAAGATGTGAGATCAAAAATCTCACCTTTTCACGGAATTTGATGAAGATGAAGCTCGGGGCAAAGCAAAGATCAACCACAAGCTTGAATCAATGTCTTCACTTTGAATTTGGAGTTAGATGTTGAATTTGCTAAAGAATTTGAGCTTGGAATTTTAATTTCCTACTCCCTCCACCATTGTTGCTAAAGCTTCAAAGTTGATGAAGTGATGAAGAGAAGGAAGGGGTTGGGCTGAGGTAGAAGAGGTGCAGCCCAAACCAAAAGCTCAACACAAAAAGTGACGAAAATTTCACTATCTCCAAACATATCGAAGTTTACACTCAAAAAGATCGCAAACGTCATTTTGAACTCAATGGGGGTGGTCTCGAGTCCCAATTTGACCGTATGCAAAAAGTAGCTTTTCGGTCTAACATCCGACTAACAATAAAATATTTAAATATAAAATCGATAAATATGCGGGTTGTTACAGACTCCCCTCCTTAAAGAAATTGCGTCCTCGCAATAAGTAAGATGGAAATAAAAGAGTAACAACCATAAAAGCATATCAATACCAAAGAAAATTTGAAATGAGAAGTTCACCAAAAAGAGCATGAAAGAGAAAACCCGGACGAGTTCGCTCGATGAATTCTCTAGATTTCCCAAGAGCAATCCTTGGGATTTGAGAACCATAGAACTTTCACAAGAAGAACATCTTTATTTCGAAGACGCTCAACCTCCGAAGCAATGATGCGAATAAAATGTTGCTCAAAAGTCAAACGGACGAAAATTCAATTTCCACAATAACACCGGGCTCAAGAATAGAATTAGAATCCCTAAGGCATTTCCATAGTTGGAAGACGTGGAAAACGTCATGAATAACAGAAAATTGAGCTGGTGGAACGGCGTAGCACAAAAAGCGATACGCCTAAGAAACTGGAAACCCGAACATCTCCGAACACCGACGTAGTACAAAAACGGTACGTCCAATGAATCAAAGGCCATAAAAGAACATCGGACGCAAGTCCATAAAAGAAATGAGATAAAACTCCATAAAAATGAAGTATGTCAAAACGTCCGATGAACTTGATAAAAAGATTATTCCTTTCGGACATCATCAAAGAATCAACAACTTGTTGCATATGAGTAAACGCATTGGCAACACGATTTCCCTTCTGGGAATAAAAGGAATATCAAAATCATAAGATGCAAGAAACTCAAGCCAATATTAAGTTCCTTATGAGAAAATAAATATTCCAAAGATTTATGATTAAGGTAGAGAACAAATTTCTCACCCAAAAATAGTGATGCCAAATTTTCAAAAGAAAAAACAATAACCGCGAGCACTAGATCATGAGTGGCATACCTAGTCTCGATAGGCTATAACTATTTAGAAGCAAAAGAAAAAGAACGACATCCAAACCAATACAATTAGCATTGGTACAAAAGATAAAGTCTTGGTTCCCATCGGGAATCACAAGAATAAAAGTAGCGGAAAAGAATTCTTTCAAATAATCTTTCTAGAGAAATTTACATTTTACTGTGTCTGATTGTCTCATCAAAGCGTTTAGGAAATTTCTATCGATAACGTTGATCAAGCGCATCGACCAAAATTCTTAAAGCACTCAATGGGCAATACAATCACAAAATCATCTTCAAGATTGTTTCTTAAAAACTCTTAAGAATATTCTTTGTTTGCTTAAAGAATAAAAATCCAATTTTACTTATAAATAAATCTTATGAAAAAGATTTGCAAAATTTTAAATTGCTATTTTCATCCAAAATCAAAGAATGGAGTCATCGAGATCGTAAAATACTCGATTCATAAAATGGATGAAATAAGCTGGATAAACTGAATGACATAACAAGTCATTCATAAGAATCATATTGAGCGCGGAATGCGGTAAAGGGAATGCTAACTCCCGCAACTCGTAGCAAATGAAAATCGAGGGCAAGGTCGAACTAAAAAGACCTTAACATCACTCAAAAGATTTCTTAGGCGATAATCCTAAGACACGCTCAAAAATACCGGAAATTCTCAAACTACAAGAATAAAATGATGCCCTCAAATTGGAATCAAAATCACAGAGGAAAAACAGAAATCTGTTTAACAGATTGAAAATGTCGAAGATGAATATCCCACACGGGACAAAGGATATGGCTTCATAGTAATTAAGCCAGTCCTTACAAAAGTCAATTCCGAAGCATAAGTAGAAATCGGTTCGGAAAGAAAAATCACATAAAATAATTTCGACATCAATAAAAAGAAAATTGAGTGTTGCGGATCCGCCAACCGGATTCGCAATCCTCAAAGAAGTCAACAAGCCCAAAAATGTCTAAAGAAAAGGAATCAACCTGTTCTTTTGTTATAAAATAATGAGACGAAACCCATATCAAAAGAACTCGAATAATAATAATAATAATAATAAAAATGTTCACGAAATAAATGTCATCAAGGATAGAATGGATACCTTGACCATGGGAAGTGTCACTAGGGACTTGAACAACATTTAGCTTTCCCTCTCTCTTGTCCGGAAGTTTGGGGCATGAAGATAAAAGATGTCCCGAACCTTTGCAATAACGACAGAAAAATGGTTTCGGGCACTCATTTACATAGTGGTCCGTAAGGCCACAATTGTAGCATCGTCCACGACTAGAGGTAGGAGTCTTTGCTACCGAAGATTCTTGCTTCCCTTTCTTGTCGGGAATTGGATTAGGGCCTTTGAACTTAGTAGGCCTTTTCATGTTGTTGTTGAAGTTTTGTTTAGCACCCACAACTTCAACATCACACTCTCTATCGGCCTCTTCAAGACGAAGAGCGATATCAATAAGCTGATCAAATGAAACCTCGAGTTTCAGGAGTAATGGCTTCTTTAGATTCTTATTCAAGCCATAGACAAATCTCTGATTTTTCTTCAATGGGGTATTAATGTATTCAACCCCGTATTTAGAAAGAGATTCGAACGATGCGACGTAGTCCGTCACAGAAGATTCACCTTGAACAAGGTCGATAAATCGCCGGGCCAAGGTTACTTTTTCAGCCTCCGGCACAAATTTCAATTCGAATCTCTCCCGGAATTGCTCCCAAGTGAGATCAGCTTCAACGATTTCAGAAATAAGAAGCTCATACCAATCCAATGCCCTTTCTTGGAGCATGCTAGAAGCCACTTGGACTCGGTGGAGATCAATAAGATTCATGCGAGAGAAGATGCGATCGCATGTTTTGAGCCAAGCTTGAATTTCAATAACACTCTCGGATCCCCGGAATGGCCTTCCACCCAAATCGGTATAATCTCTACACAAGCGTGCAAAACCGGATCGAGGATGAGTAGGCTCTGGAATGGGTCCGATAGCTTGAGCATTCTTAACAAGATCTAGTAGCTGCTGGGCAGACATAAATACTCCCTCCTGAGGAGAAGCACTGGATTGACCGACGTTGGCACGGCCAGATCTAACCATTTCTCTTCTTTAAGAAAGAAAGAAGAAGAAAAAGTTATTCTCGGAATGAATATCAAACAATCATGATTGATAAGACAAGGAATCATAAAATGAAAATAGGATAGAACGGTACGAAGACCCGAGTCAAATCCTATGGCACGATTCCTAAGAAAGACTTAGGACAATGATCCTTGCTAGATTATTCTACATTGTTCCGAAGTCTGGCTCTGATACCAAGCTGTGACGCCCCACCTTTATACCCACGCTAACCAAGAACACTACGGTGTAGTGCTGTCAATTAGCACGGAGGATAAGGCTGTTGAGGAGCGACCATCTATGTAACTTCTTTGCGCGAGCACCGATATGTCAGATAGAATAGAATGCATATCTTTTAAGGAGGAAATCCGACATACCGAAACAAACACAAAGCTATCACACGGTGGCTATATATGATCTTCGGAAACAAATATAGAAATAAACGTAGAACAAATCAGTCACAGACAATTCATATCACAAAGGCGGAATAAGATATGAATATTACACCTAAAAGTGTACATCAGAGTAGTGGTCAAATAAGATCCACAATAACACAAAAGAATAGATACAAGTGCAAGACAATAGAATACGTATACATCAAGGAGTCTCATCCCAAATTCATACAACAAAAACCTACTAAACTAGAGTAGTTAGCCAAAAGTCAGAAGATGGCTCCAGATAAGAAGTCATGATGAAGCACCTGTAAAAACTCAGTCTGACCCGAGTATTATTTAAGAAGAAAATAATAAACGGATCAGTCTAGCTATAATTATCAGATAAAAATGAGATAGAATATGAGATATGATAATAGAACGTATGATAACAAAAAGGTGTCATACTATGAAAAGTATACATTAGAAATCCCATAAAAGTCATACAATATCTCAATAATCTCAAAACAGAGAAAAGAATGTCATATTCTTAATTTAATTCACCAAGCCACAATAAAATGACATACTCATCAATGTCAATGGTAAAAGCTGGTGAAACATAAAATTCCAGAAATCAATCATTAGAAATCCAGAAATCACAAGAAAAGGATGGCCAATCCCAAACAGGAGCATGAAAGCCGGTACATTGACGCAGTGCAAACGGTACGTCCAATGAACCAGAAAGCCAAGACATCGATGTAGTACAAACGGTACATCAGATGAATCAAACATTGACGCAGTGCAAACGGTACGTCCAATGAATCGGAAAGACAGAGACATCGATGTAGTACAAACGGTACATCAGATGAATCGAACATTGACGCAGTGCAAACGGTACGTCCAATGAATCAGAAAGCTAAGACATCGATGTAGTACAAACGGTACATCAGATGAATCAAACATTGACGCAGTGCAAACGGTACGTCCAATGAATCAGAAAGACAGAGACATCGATGTAGTACAAACGGTACATCAGATGAATCGAACATTGACGCAGTGCAAACGGTACGTCCAATGAATCAGAAAGACAGAGACATCGATGTAGTACAAACGGTACATCAGATGAATCGAAACACATTAAAAGTACTTGGGTTGCCAGCCCACAAAGAAATGAGACGAAGCTCAATAAAATGAAGTACAGTCCTTCATATGGACAAAGAGACATCGCACAATTGCTAGTCTAAATCATAAAATGATCATCATGATCAGCGAGAAGTGTCAATCACACCAAGCTAGTAAATATATGAGTTTAGCTTCATGTCCCATAACCACTTTCTTAACTTAAATATTTACGAACAAGCTGTAAATCTTCACTAGGAAATTGTCACAAAAAGGGTTCAATCGAACAAGTCCAAGAGCTAACCGACGAAGTGAACGCAAGCGTTTCATACCACCCGTTTTACTAAGTCGTTTAAGTCGATTTCTCATTCGAGTGAAGTAAAGGCTTGTATATACTAGTAGATTGAAAATCGGTTTGAGGAAACGAACTTTTGATATTTAAAATACTGTTGAAATCGCTTTGATGAAAGAGTTTTGATATTTACTATTAGTATTGAAACCTTCATATATCTTTAAAGTGACAAGTCATAAAACGATTGTAGAAACAAATCAATTCACGTTCGAAGACGTGAGTAAAGTCCAAAGAAGTCAATCCCAAATCCATCAAAGTAGAAATTCTGATAAATGTTTTTCAGAAGAGATTGCCTACGCAGAGTAATACGGGGTTCGACCTGCCCGGTCAGGTCGCGGGGGTCCAGGGGGCAGCGCCCACGGCGGGATGCGGGGCAGCGCCCCGTCACAGTACGACTTAGTGAAGGCAAGCTGGTCCAGTGGTAGCATGACCGAGCTAAGTAATGGTGCAACTCAACCAGATGAACGACTTAAGGAAGGCGAGCGACTTACGACTTAAGGGAGGCATGCCTTGCGACCTAGCAGAAGAACAGGTCGAACGACCTAGGGAAAAACAGGTCAAAACGACCAAGTGCTAACTCGCGAACGAGTTACGACTTAAGAGGGTTCTGCGACCTAAGTGGGATGCTCGACCTAAGAGTTTAAGGGCCTTCGACCTAACGAGTTAAGAAGGTCCAACGACCTAAGAAAAAGTAGTTCATACGACCTATGAGTTCACGCGACCTAACAAGGCTAAGGACAAGGTCGGAGACGACCTAAGACTTAAGGTTTTAAATCGCGAACGACTTAGTACTTGCTTATCTCGTGAACGACTTAAAGTCAATACGACTTAACGACTTAAGCTCAAATACGAGCTACGAGCTAAGGTCTATACGACCTAACGACTTATCTCAGTACGACCTAAGCCAGGACGAGATAGCAGAAGGCAACGACTTAAGTCTTAACTCGAGGACGACCTACGACTTAAGGTCATACGACTTAACAGTTTAAAAGCCAACGACCTAGGACTTAAGATCCATACGAGCTACGACTTATCACTTAACTCGCGAAAGACCTAGCGAAGGCAGAACACCCAGAACGACTCAGGCCTTTAACTCGTGAACGACTCAAGGAGTTAACTCGCGAACGACTCAAGGAGTTAACTCGCGAACGGCTCACGCCAGGCGAACAGAAATGCACGCGCGCGACTTAAGCCCTTAACTCGTGAACGACTCACGACTTAGGCTTAACTCGTGGACGACTCAGCGAAGGCCAGAACGACTTAAGGCCAGAAAAATCACCAAAACGCTGAAAATTGAAGTTTTTCGCCAATCCAATCCAAACCAAATGCAAGTGTTGATGCAAATACAATAGGGGATCATTCCCAACAGTCCAAGATAGATATAGGCAAGATGTGAGATCAAAAATCTCACCTTTTCACGGAATTTGATGAAGATGAAGCTCGGGGCAAAGCAAAGATCAACCACAAGCTTGAATCAATGTCTTCACTTTGAATTTGGAGTTAGATGTTGAATTTGCTAAAGAATTTGAGCTTGGAATTTTAATTTCCTACTCCCTCCACCATTGTTGCTAAAGCTTCAAAGTTGATGAAGTGATGAAGAGAAGGAAGGGGTTGGGCTGAGGTAGAAGAGGTGCAGCCCAAACCAAAAGCTCAACACAAAAAGTGACGAAAATTTCACTATCTCCAAACATATCGAAGTTTACACTCAAAAAGATCGCAAACGTCATTTTGAACTCAATGGGGGTGGTCTCGAGTCCCAATTTGACCGTATGCAAAAAGTAGCTTTTCGGTCTAACATCCGACTAACAATAAAATATTTAAATATAAAATCGATAAATATGCGGGTTGTTACAAGGCTTGTAGTTTAGAATTTGGTAGAATTATGGTGGTTAGGTTTAGGGTTTTCAATCAAATGAGAATGAGAGTGGAGGCTAGTATTTATAGAGAAGGAATTGGAAAATAAAAATTTTCAATAAAGCATTTCCTTCCTTTTTCAACATCTCAAAAAACACCTTTTCACCTATGTCATATCACTATATGGCTAACCCCCATATTCATTCCAAAATTTGAACCCCTTATTTAATTCCATATTTAAAAGTTTACTAATATTAAATCTCATTTAATACTAGTATGTTTTGTATCTTAAATAAATGTACATATAACAATTTATATACATATTTAAATAATCACATAAGGACATCCAAAAATTTCTAGAAAGCTATCAAAAATTCTAAAGGCACCACAATTATTACAAGCACTTAGAAGCATTAATATAACCTTTAAAGTAATTAATCTAATTAATTTGTAACACTTTATAAATCAATTAAACCAGGTGGCATTTTAAGAGACTAATCAGATTCGGTTGTGTGACTCGAAGTATGAATTCGGTTAGCAATTAATATCAAGCACTTCAAATATTAAAGTTCACGACGTTACTTTGGCTAGTAGCATGACATTACAGCCAAATTCAGCGCTTATAAATTATTAAGGTAGAACCATATTTTAAATCATTTAAGAAACACTATTAAGCAATGATATATATTATACAAATTCTCTTCATCATCACTATATCACTTTCTGTACATCCATTTTTGGTGTAAACATTTTTGGTGTTTTCATTGAGAATGATTTAGATATGAGGTTGTTGGAGATGAAAAGGCCTACTACAAGATCCTTTGTTGGACCAAGTCAATAGGAGTATAACGACCCATATTTTTGATAATTAAAAATATTAAATTAAATAAGATTTTGAAATTTAGTATTGTTAGAAATTAAAATTTATTATTTATTTGTCAGAAAATTAATTTGAATATGATTTAATAATGTTGTTTGTATGTTATTGACAACTATTTTAATGTAATTTCAATCAATTGAAATAATTGTAAATTTAATTTGGTTATAATTGTAAATAAGGAATAAAATCAATGTTATATATCTAATGGTGAAATATTGTGTTATTCAATTTAATTGCTGTTAGTATAGAATGTGAAATCAATTATTTGTGCGTAATTTAAAATCCTTGTTTGTAAACTATAAGTGGATAAAAGTGAATTATTAATGTATAACAATTGTTTTATTTATTATTTTATTATTTAATCCGTTGAAATAATTTGGAAATCAATGTGAATTTAATATAATTAAATATTGTCGTTAATATGAGTTAAGATGATAACTGTGGAATATGAATTTAATAAAATGTAGACTAATGTTAATTATATTCATAAGGTAATAGTTGATTCAATAATAAGAATGTAAATCGAAATAAAAGAATTTGATTGAAACTAAATATATAATTAACTGAGGCTTATTACAGTTGTATTTGAACGTTGAAACTAGTGCAATATCTAAATCTTGGATTAAATATGGAAAATTGTATTTAAAAGATTATCAATTCTGTGTAATTAAGAATGAGGGAAATTGTTAACTTTTAATTTAGAATTTTAAAAGTGAATAAATTTATTTTAAAATAATAATTTATTTAATTAACATGAAAATTTGTCTTTTTGGGCACTGTCTCGGATTTCGACGAAACCTGTTTCATCGGATCCGTAACAGTGAATTATTATAGGATTTCAAATTCCGTAACGATCGGACTTATTGTTTGATTGTGCGAGCTTGAAACGCGTAGAAATCAATTAAATGAATATAATTTGATTTTGAAAGCTTACTTCTGTATACAATGGAATTAGGGTTTGAAACTAGTTCCATTGAGTTTAAAAATATCGAAAACCTATATTTTGATATATGGGATGACCTACTTTCATTTCGGGAACGAAACGGGCTTTTCAGGTCGTTGTTATCGTTTCGACCTAATTCGATCTGTCCATTAATTCTTATCCATCTCTGTCTATATAAATATATATGTTCTGAAACCCTAGTAGTCTATTCTAATTTCTATACGATGTACGTACTGCTTATGTCTATCTCCTCTTCCTTCCCAATGGCAGAAACCCTAATTTCAATTTCAATCAAACTTCAAAATTCAAACTCCACAAAACCTATTGAATAAGATATTGTTGCGAAGCTCTCGACGAGCACAATCTACATCTACAATCTGTTTTTGCAATTGAGTCTTGATTTGGCCAGAATTTGGCGATCTTTCTCAGCCGTTCGTTGCTAGGGTTTGGATTTAAGGCGAATCGTCGACGAATCGAAGATCGGAGGGCACGGTGTTGTAGAGATCGTCGAGCAGCATTCATCCTTGTGGTTGGTTCATCTCGGAGCTGAAGGAGTTCGCCAGAAAACAGCGATAGATAGGGCGGCAGCGCTGGCTTTTCACGGCGGCTGAGATAGCCGCGAGGGCACCACCAGGTGCGGCCGGAGGTGAGCATGAGCTTGGCGAGGTCAGATGAAGGCACGGCGGTGTGCTTAGGCGTGTGGTGGTGAGGTCTTGATCGGTGGCTAGTGTTTCTAATGACGCATGCTTGTACTGTGAGGGAGAGAAGGTAACATATTTATGTATATGCCCTTTATTTTATTTTTATTTTTATTTTAAATTGTCAATCTTCTAACATTAATAACATTTTGATACGACCCAAATTCGTCGAAACGATACATACCTGATGCAGCGCAGCCCTCATTTGTCGAAGGCATAAGTCGTGACCGAACTGTGCGACCTAACGTAGAAGTTGTAGGTCGTCTACGACCTAAGGAGCCATGTGAGGAGAAAAGGCTACGACCTAACAAAGAGGCTAGCGAGTTAGCAGTGTGTGAGGATTGGCTGGGAGCTGACGTGTTAGGTCGCGAGCGACCTAACGTATTTTTTAGGTCGGAGCTACGACCTACCAGTCTGAAGAAAAAAGAGATACGACTTAACTTGTTTTTAACTCGTGTACGACTTAACGAGTTGGAACTAAGGTCGCATGAAGAGGGTTCAGATGCTATGTTCTTAAGTCGCGAAGTTTTAAGTCGTACAGACTTAGGTCGCGGAGTTAGGCTTCTTAAGTCGCAAAGTCTCATCTTAAGTCGCGAATCCCTGGATGCCGTTGATGTGTCTGCCGAGTTAATCTCTGCCTTTGATTTCCTTAAGACGTTGATTCCTGATGCCGCTTTTGTTTTAGGTTGCAAAGCTCTGGATACCGTTGAATCTTCTAACGAGTTAATCTCTGCCATTGATTTTCTTAAGTCGCGTGAAGATGCTTTGGTCTTAGGTCGTGAAGTCATGTTTCTTAAGTCGCAAGGTCTTATCTTTAAGTCGTTACAGCTGGATGTCGTTGATTCTTAGACCGAGATAATCCCTGCCGCTGATGAAAGCTGAATCTATTGATAAGCCGTGTACGACTTATACTAAGTCGTAGGTCGCAACTGTTATAAGTCGTAAGTCGTCTGTTTTCATATGTCGTCTGTTGTAAGTCAAATGGTCTGTATTTTGTGAGTTGTAAGTCGTGTACGACTTATGTTAAGTCGAAGACGTTGTTAAGTCGGAACCGACTTAGGAGTTGGTGAATTTTTTGTTGTTTTTTGTGTGAGTTGTAAAACGCCTATAAATAGGCCGGGTCTCTCATTTGTAAAAAGGTTGTTGAATATTGAATAAATTCTCTTTTGTTAGCTTTGTGCTTTCAATTTCAATTGGTAGTCGAGTGTATCTCCTATCTCCACTTACGTCATTCAAGTGCGCTCGAATCATCGTTTGTTGAAGCCGATTCACGGTATCTTGTGCGCAAGATCAACGTCGAAGAATCGTAGATCTCTTTCCCGGTATCTTCGGATCAACGAGTCAGAGATAGCTAGAATTCGGTATCTTCGGATCAACGAATTCAGGCATCGCAGTATTCATCAATCCACCGATTACTACTTTCAACGATCTACATCGTTTTGATTAATCCGCTGCATCAGTTTGGTATCAGAGCTTGTTCTAGCCAATCATAGCTAGATCGAGACTTGGTGCCTATTCATTTTGAAGTTGAAGTGAAGATTTGAGTTGTGTTATCACGGCCGAGAACCCGTGGGAGTTGTTCGCATTTGTATTGAAGTTTGAAGATTGGATTTGTGATTTGGAGAAGTTGTGTTCATCGTGTTCATCGTGATTCGCAACAAAGTGGAAGTTGTCGATCCGTTTCATTTTGGATCAAAGTCCGAAAAGTGTTTGAATTTTGAAGTGTTGAAGAGTTTGTGAAGTTTTCAAGTATGCCGCCGAGAAGAGCAAATCGTCACCAAAACGTAGAAGCTTTGAATCGAAGAGAAGAAGCTGATGAGATGGAACAAAGAATCAATGAAAACTTTAGTGAAAAGCTTAATGAAGGAATTGGCCGGTTAGAGAAGATGATGTTAGAGATGAATCAAAATCGGAGAAGGGTTTCACCTGAATCTAACCATGGGGGTAGTAGAGTCTCGCCACATTCCAATCGAGACAGAAGTGTTGAAAATGATCAAGGGCGTGGGAGGAACGTGAATGATCGTGAACGGAGGAATGTAGATAGAAGGGATGATGGTGGTAGACGAGAAGGTAGTAGAGATGTGGGTGGACGAGATAGACAACGATATACATCTGATTTTGAAGAGGAGTATGATGGTGGTAGTGTTCGAGGACAAGGACGAGGACAAGGAAGAAATTACTCTAAGTATGATCACAAGTGGGAGTCGGGGATGAAGACTGAAATTCCTGAGTTCAAAGGTGGTATGCAAGCGGAGGAGTTTCTAGATTGGGTGGCTAATGTTGAAGAGATTTTTGACTTTAAAGAAGTTCCAGAACATCGTAGAGTGAAGTTGGTTGCTACGAGGTTGAGGGGTAGAGCTTTGGCGTGGTGGCAGCAAACCAAACTTACACATGAACGAATGGGAAAGTCAAAAGTTGAATCTTGGGAGAAGATGAAGAAATTGATGAAAGCAACGTTCTTACCTTACAATTATCAGTCTTTGATGTATCAACGTTTGCAGAACTTGAGACAAGGGACGAAATCTGTGAATGACTATGCTGATAAATTCTATCAACTTATTGCAAGGAATGATATTATGGAAACGGAAGAGCAGTTGACATCTAGATTCATTGGGGGATTGAGAATGCAGATTCAGGATATGGTTAACATGTTCGATCCTAGATCTGTAGCGGAAGCACATCAGAAAGCGTTGGCTTGGGAAAAGCAGGGTAGATGAGGAGGAGGTGTATTTACTAATTCCAACAATCAAGTGAAGGGTGTTAGTGGGAGTTCTAATGTTTCTAAACCTATCAGTAGACCAGTGGTGAAGGAGGTTGAGAAGGCAAGGGTTAACAATGGTTTCAAATGTTACAATTGTCAGGAATTGGGTCATAAAAGCAGTGAGTGTCCAAAGCCAAAGAAGAGAACCATGATTGCAGAAGTTGAGGATGAGGATGAAGAAGCTGAATGTTCCAATTCACCACCTGATGAGGAGGAAGAAGAAGTGACGGGAGACGAAGGTTACAATCTAATGATGAAGAGGTCCTGTTTAACACCAAAGCAAGAGGAGGATTGTAGTTGGTTGAGGAGCAATATTTTTCAGTCAACATGTACCATTCTGGGGAAGGTTTGTAAATTTGTTATTGATGCTGGAAGCTGTGATAATATAATTTCGTCAGAAGCTGTGAGGAAGTTGGCATTGAAGACTGAGAAACATCCGAAACCGTACAAGCTAGCTTGGTTGAGGAAAGGCGGGGAGGTGAAGGTTGGACGAAGGGCTCGTGTGAAGTTTTCCATTGGGAAGAAATATAAAGACGAAATCTGGTGCGATGTTGTGGACATGGACGTTTGTCATTTGTTGCTGGGGAGATCGTGGCAGTATGATAGGGCGGTGCAACATGATGGGCGTACCAACAGTTACAGTTTCATGTTTGAAGGCACAAAGATTACTCTAGTTCCAAAGAAGCGACAACAGGAGGAAAACAAGTTGGAGGAGATTGAAGAGCTCAAAACTTTGTTATCGTTGAAGGAGTTTGTGAAGGAAGTAGAGGAGGAACCTGAAGTGTTTTTGTTAATTGGGCGAGGGAGCAGTGAAGAGGTTGAGATTCCAGAAGAAGTTAAACCAGTTTTGAAAGAATTTGACGATGTATTTCCAGAGGAGTTACCAATGGAGTTGCCACCGTTGAGGGATATACAACATCAGATAGATCTTGTTCCAGGTGCTGTGTTGCCACACAGACCACATTATCGAATGAGTCCGAAGGAACATGAAGAGTTGCGGAGGCAAGTGGAAGAATTGCTTGAACAGGGGCGTGTGCAGGAGAGTTTAAGTCCTTGTGCTGTACCAGCTTTATTGGTACCAAAAAAGGATGGAACGTGGAGGATGTGCACTGACAGTCGAGCATTGAATAAGATTACTGTGAGATATAGATTTCCAATGCCGAGGTTGGATGACTTGTTAGATCAAATAAGAGGAGCTACTATCTTTTCGAAGATTGATTTGAAGAGCGGATATCATCAAATTCGTATCAGACCAGGCGATGAGTGGAAAACTGCTTTTAAAACCAGGGAGGGTCTATACGAATGGTTGGTCATGCCATTTGGTTTATCCAATGCACCGAGTACTTTTATGAGGGTGATGAATCAGATTTTTCGACCGTTCATTGGGAAATTTGTGGTGGTGTATTTTGATGATATTCTGATTTACAGTGGGAGTCCAGAGGAACATTTGAATCATCTTAGAGAAGTGCTGATGGTATTGCGACAAGAACAATTCTATGTTGCAACGAAGAAATGCGTGTTCATGACGCATAGTGTTTTATTTCTGGGATATGTTGTATCGGAAGAAGGAATACAGGTTGACCAAAGTAAAGTCGAAGCAATTAGAGATTGGCCGCAGCCCAAGACGATAACGGAAGTTCGTAGTTTTCACGGGTTGGCTTCATTCTATCGAAGGTTTATACCACACTTTAGTAGTGTGATGGCACCTGTTACTGATTGCATGAAGGGTAAACAGTTTGCATGGACGAAGGAAGCCGGGGTTGCTTTTGAGCGAATCAAAGAACTTTTGACGTCTGCACCAATTCTAATATTACCAGATTTTCAGTTAGTGTTTGAACTACATACTGATGCATCCAAGGTTGGAATTGGAGGAGTGTTGAGTCAGAAGGGACGTCCAATTGCATATTTCAGTGAGAAGTTGTCAGGAGCGAAGATGAGGTACAGTACGTATGATGTGGAATTCTATGCTGTTGTACAATCTATTAAACACTGGAGACACTATCTATTTCAGAAGGAGTTTGTTCTGTATACTGATCATGAAGCATTAAAGCATTTGCAAGGGCAAGACAAGATTTCAGCGAGACATGCATCGTGGATTGCATATCTGCAACAATTTACATTTGTTGTGAAACACAAGTCGGGAGTGACGAATCGTGTTGCGGATGCGTTGAGTAGAAGAAATCACTTGTTAACTACATTGAAGGTTGAAGTGACGGGGTTTGAAATATTGCCAGAATTATTTACCGATGATCCTTACTTTGCAAAGTTTGTTGATAAAGTCAAGGAGGGAGAGACGGATGAGTTCGTGATGGTAGATGGTTTTCTTTTTAAAGGAAATCGATTGTGCATACCGGAGGGTAGTCTGAGAATGAAGATTATCAAGGAGTTACACGAAGAGGGACATGTTGGGAGAGACCGTACCTTATAGTTGATTTCACGGTCCTACTTTTGGCCATCAATGAGGAAAGAGGTAGAGAAGTTTGTGGAGCGTTGTCATATTTGTCAGGTTTCGAAAGGAACTGCGACTAATGCTGGGTTATATATGCCGTTACCCGTGCCTGTAAAACCATGGGTGGATATCAGTATGGATTTTGTTTTGGGTTTGCCTAGAACTCAAAGGGGAAATGATTCTATATTCGTTGTGGTGGACAGATTTTTGAAGATGGCACATTTTATTGCTTGTAAGAAGACGGCGGATGCTGTTCATGTTGCTCAGTTGTTTTTCAAGGAGATCCATCGACTTCATGGATTGCCAGAATCTATTGTGTCGGATAGAGATACTCGATTTCTGAGTCACTTTTGGTTGAGTTTGTGGAAAATGGTGGGAACGAGGCTAAAATTTAGTAGTGCTTATCATCCGCAAACGGATGGACAGACCGAGGTTGTGAACAGATCATTGGGGAACTTATTGAGGTGTCTCGTTCAAGATAATCTGAAGAGTTGGGATGTGAAGTTATGCCAGGCAGAATTTGCTCATAATCATGCTGTGAATCGAAGTACTGGGTTCAGTCCATTTCAGATAGTATATTCAAGTTTACCGAAGGGACCATTGGATTTAACGGCAGTACCACAAACAAAGAAAACAGTTAAGAAAGCTACTGATTTTGTTGGGGGATTGACGGAATGTCATAAAATCGTTCAGGAACGATTGAAGGAAGCAAATGAGAAATATAAACGTTCTGCAGATTTGAAACGAAGGAGTGTTGAATTTCAGGAAGGTGATTTGGTTTATGCAGTGTTAACAAAAGATCGTTTTCCAGTGGGCGCGTATAACAAATTGAAAGCCAGAAAAATTGGTCCGGTAGAAGTCGTGAAACGAATTAATGAAAATGCTTATAAATTGAAGCTGCCAAATGATGTGTATACGTCTGACGTGTTCAATGTTAAATATCTCGTATCATATCACGGAGATGAACGAGCTGATGGAGAAGAATTTACAAATTCGAGGTCGAATTTTTCTCAACCTGGGGAGGATGATGCAGCGCAGCCCTCATTTGTCGAAGGCATAAGTCGTGACCGAACTGTGCGACCTAACGTAGAAGTTGTAGGTCGTCTACGACCTAAGGAGCCACGTGAGGAGAAAAGGCTACGACCTAACAAAGAGGCTAGCGAGTTAGCAGTGTGTGAGGATTGGCTGGGAGCTGAAGTGTTAGGTCGCGAGCGACCTAACGTATTTTTTAGGTCGGAGCTACGACCTACCAGTCTGAAGAAAAAAGAGATACGACTTAACTTGTTTTTAACTCGTGTACGACTTAACGAGTTGGAACTAAGGTCGCATGAAGAGGGTTCAGATGCTATGTTCTTAAGTCGCGAAGTTTTAAGTCGTACAGACTTAGGTCGTGGAGTTAGGCTTCTTAAGTCGGAAAGTCTCATCTTAAGTCGCGAATCCCTGGATGTCGTTGATGTGTCTGCCGAGTTAATCTCTGCCTTTGATTTCCTTAAGACGTTGATTCCTGGTGCCGCTTTTGTTTTAGGTTGCAAAGCTCTGGATACCGTTGAATCTTCTAACGAGTTAATCTCTGCCATTGATTTTCTTAAGTCGCGTGAAGATGCTTTGGTCTTAGGTCGCGAAGTCATGTTTCTTAAGTCGCAAGGTCTTATCTTTAAGTCGTTACAGCTGGATGCCGTTGATTCTTAGACCGAGATAATCCCTGCCGCTGATGAAAGCTGAATCTATTGATAAGCCGTGTACGACTTATACTAAGTCGTAGGTCGCAACTGTTATAAGTCGTAAGTCGTCTGTTTTCATATGTCGTCTGTTGTAAGTCAAATGGTCTGTATTTTGTGAGTTGTAAGTCGTGTACGACTTATGTTAAGTCGGAGACGTTGTTAAGTCGGAACCGACTTAGGAGTTGGTGAATTTTTTGTTGTTTTTTGTGTGAGTTGTAAAACGCCTATAAATAGGCCGGGTCTCTCATTTGTAAAAAGGTTGTTGAATATTGAATAAATTCTCTTTTGTTAGCTTTTTGCTTTCAATTTCAATTGGTAGTCGAGTGTATCTCCTATCTCCACTTACGTCATTCGAGTGCGCTCGAATCATCGTTTGTTGAAGCCGATTCACGGTATCTTGTGCGCAAGATCAACGTCGAAGAATCGTAGATCTCTTTCCCGGTATCTTCGGATCAACGAGTCAGAGATAGCTAGAATTTGGTATCTTCGGATCAACGAATTCAGGCATCGCAGTATTCATCAATCCACCGATTACTACTTTCAACGATCTACATCGTTTTGATTAATCCGCTGCATCAATACCCTATCACTTAACCATATGGTAGAAAATTATATATGGGCACCATTGGTTGGTTTTAAATTATTTTCTAAATGGCAAAGTATGTTTGAATCATAAATTTTATTTTTAAATTTAATTTAATGATTTTATTAAAAATAATTTATATTTGGAAAATAATTTATTTTATATGTTTTAAAGTTTCAAATTATAAGTTAATATATGGTTTAAAAAGTAAATTTAAGATTTTTACTTACAATTTTATTTAGTGTTAAAAATATATTTTTAAATGGTTTAAATTTTAATTTAATAAAATATTTAATATAGTTTTAAGAAATTTATATAAAATTTAATTTAATAAAATATTTAATACAGTTTTAAGAAGTTTATTTAAATTCAATTTAATATAATAAATATAGATTTTATAATAACTTTAATAAATAAAAATGTAAGTGATTTTATAAGGAATTTATAAAAGTTTTGTAAGAAATTTTATAATGGGTTTCATAAAAAGATTTTATAAAAGATTTTTATAAAGGATTTTATAATGGTTTTATAAAGGAGTTATAAAGTTTTTAAAGGATTTTATAAAGAGTTCTATAAAAGAACTTGTGTAAATAGATTTGGAAGCGGTTTAAAGGAATTTGCGTAGAGGTTTATGAAAATGGAAAGAGTTATAAATTGTTTTGGAATTTATAAATAGCTTTATAAATGGTTTTAAAGCATATAAATACTTTATAATGGTTTAAGAGAGATTTATAAATGGGGCATTTCACCAGAAGGACAAACTTTGCAGTCCAATTAATTTCTAGGACACACATTCAAAGAAATTACTTTTAAGGCCAAAATCAGCAGAATAATTACTTTCAAGGACAAAGTCAGCAGTCCAATTACTTTCAAGGACATAATTTCATAGGTTTTTAGGCCCTAGAAACTAATTATTTTACGTTTTGTCCTTGAAAGTAATTATTTCAGTTGTGTGTCCTAGAAACTAATTTCACTTGCTAAAGAGGCACTTGTGGCTAATTTCCACTTTATAAATTATTTTCAAAATTGATTGAAAGAAAATCTTCCTCGGTATTTATGAATATATTTATACTTTTAAAATAAGTATATGGATATCTTGATATGAAGGTATAAACTGTTTTCTGGATTTTTTATTAAAAATGTTTTATAAAATGACCACGGTGTGAAATAAGCGTTTGGTTGTTAAAGAGACCGGGGTCAGATATTGTCATACTCTCTGCCAATTCCGGAACCACTTTAACAACTGTGCACATGGTGGAGAATCCAGAACGAAGTAGGACGGTTTGGCAAACGCTACTGGTATGAGGTAAGAACGTAGCCCTAATCTTCGGGACAGCTTGATATGACTAAAACAAGAGCTATACCGGGCCAAGTGAGGTCGCTCCTCCGATCGAACACACTTCTTCGATACCATATATGTTACTTTGTGATTGATTGGTGGCCACCCTCGATTTGATTTTGGGAGTGTGTTTCAAGGTGGATGGTAGTAGCTGCTATGTGTTACCACCAGTCCGGGAGTGTAAAATGGTAGAATCCTACCCTGGGCATTGCCTCGTGTGCCTTGTCATATGCCTTATCGAGCCCACTACGATTTTGGTTTGTGTCGTACCTATGGAGTGCTCACTGATAGCCTACCAGTTTACGGTGGAGTTTATAGTACTGTATAGACTACGACACTTGTATAAAATATGTTAAAGGGGATATGAGTAACGCCTTAATGCTATTTTAATACTTTACTTTATTGATAGACACTACATACATATAGCGTATTCTACTACATATGGATAGTTTAACGAATCCTTAGGAGATGGAAAATCCCAAAACATCTCTTAAGTTATTGCACGCACGTTATACACTGGATAGGAGATTTAAAATCCCGTAAACATCTCTGAAGTCAATACACTCATATTTACTTGTTGTTGATTTAACTTACATAAGATCTTTAGTTCTGACTCTAGTGTTTTGTCTTTTCATTACGTTCAGGTCAGCCTGAGCTTCTCAGTGTTAAAGACTTTATTTTTGAAGGACGAAGACGAAGTTTGGTATATATTATTATTAGTAATTTTCTATGGCATCATTATTGGTATGTCGTTGTTTGTACTTTGATTGTTGTAAAAATTGTGTAATCAAATGTATATTATAAAACAGCTTCATGAACTGTTTATTTGATTATTATATTTTGTCATTCCGCTGTGAGATTCTGTGTTTTGTTTTTCCTTCTTTTCTCTTATTTTCTTATTTACCCCATTGACAATCCTCCCTTTTGAATGGTTTGAGTTAGACATGTGTGGTTTATTGTTGATTTAAACCGTCCATAAAGGTGGGTCGTTACAGTTGGTATCAGAGCTTTGGTTTATGGATACCTTAGCCTGTTCGGGGTTAACTCATTAAAGATAGGGTTATTAATACCCTAGAATGAGTTTGAGAGTATATATATGAGAGAGCATATTTGTTAGTGCTATAAAAATTGTTTTTTATTGCGTTAATTTTTTCTGTTTAGTATTTATAAATTCTGATCGGTACATAAGACGCTATGGCATCGATAGGGATTTCTAAACACTTAATAAGGTAGATAGACACAATATTATTTTTGAAATATAGGTAAATGAAATAATATTATATTTTGTATATAAAAGAATAATTTTTATAAATGGATATAGTTGTATGTGATTTGTTGTTTGTTAGGAAGTGAAATTTTATAAATATTGGTTGCAAAATGGGATTTACAAATAAAGTGAATATGAATTGGAAATTTTAGAACTTAAGTTCCGGAGTTTTGAAATTGATTTTCAAAGATTTTGGAATATAATATTAGTATTATTTGGAAGTATTTTCGGATATAAATATTTTCAATGTGATTTTAAAGAAATTTTTTAAAAGAATTTTAAAAGGAAATAAGTTCTGTACTCCCCTCTTCTGTCGCTGGAAAATAATTTCGATGATGATCGCGACATCATCGACGTTCATTTTCGAGTTTCAAAGTGGAAAGACCACTGTAGTAGCTTTGCTACACATTTTTTTGATAACATTTTAATTTTATTTTCTTAAGTATGATTTGATATATATAAAGATATAAATATATATATATATATTATTTCAAAATGATTTGAAATGAACCCGGTATTTAGTTCTTAAGTTCCTGTTAAATTAATGGTTTTCAACTATAGAAATAATGTGAAATTTTAATAGTTGGAAACTTCTAAAATGAAAAATAAGAAATTAGAAGCTAATTGATTAATGAAGCTGTAAAAAATTGGAGATTGGTCACTTGTAAATTAAATGATAATGAAAATTAAGAAGATGTAAACTATTGAACAATTTTGTTAACTAAAATAAATAAGATAAATTTGTATAACATTCAATTACATTCTAAAAACATATATAAAACTTACCTGAAATGTTTAAAAGTTTAAATGTTAATTTGAATATGTAATAGAATTTTATACAAGTAAAACTTAAGTAATGGAGTTATGTCTACAAATTAGAATTATGATGTACAAGAAATATTATAAGCATAAGTTAATATTTTGAAATGCTGGTAACTAAATTAAATAGTTGAATACTATTTAAGTAAATGTTATAAACTCAAGAAAATGACTGAAATGATTCATTAATGAATATTAATATTTAAATGGAAATCAAGGTTATAAATGAATACTAAATGTGAAATAAACTGCAATGAAATGTGCGTAACACTTTAATAATGGATTCATTGATGATTTCAAATATTGAATGGGAAATAAATGGTATAAGTAATGAAAGAAAAATTAATAAAAGATAATTATTGTATGAATGAATTTAAAACAAATGAAAAGTAAATAATGTGAAAAGAAACCAATCGAATCAACTTAAATAATATTTAAAATTCTTTGTTGTTTGGCTTATGGGATGTTTAGGAAATGATACTCCAATTTGTTTAAGGTTGTAAGAATAATCTATTAAGTAATTATTTAAGGCTGTTACGTAAGGTACATTTGGTAGTTTATTTATCACCCTTGAACGATGAGAAGTTTCTGAACCTGAACAAACCATTTGTTTTGGTTGCTATGGATGTATGATTGATTTCTTTTGTTACATATGATGGTTGTATTTCTTTTTGTTTGCATAAGATTATTATATATGACATGTTGTTTGTGCTATTGATTTGAAACAACTAAAATATTGTTCTTTTTACATAATTTTAACTCTTTTGGATTATGTAAGTGAAATACATGTTTATGGAAGCAATAACTACTGCTTTTGGTTTCATAAATAAAGTTGTTTTCCTGACAAATAGGTACGTTTTCGCATTTCGGTTTTGGAACGATATTTTATTGTTTTTCCCATGGTTGGGATGTCTATTATTGAAGTATGATATATATATTGAAATTATTGATATTATTATTTTTCCGAACCTAGCAACGCAAAGCAGACTCTGCCGAAATTTTTCGTAAATTTTTGAGTGGGGGAGAGTGTAACAACCCGTATTTTTTAAAATTAAAAATATTAAATTAAATAAGGTTTTGGAATTTAATATTGTGAGAAATTAAAATTTATGATTTATTTATGAGAAAAATAATTAGAATATGATTTAATCATGTTGTTTGAATGTTATTGACAACTATTTTAATGTAATTTCAATCAATTGAAATAATTGTAAAGTTAATTTGGTTATAATTGTAAATAAGGAATAAAATCAATGTTGTATATCTAATGGTGAAATATTGTGTTATTCAAATTAATTGGTTTTAGTATAGAATGTGAAATCAATTATTTATACGTAAATTTAAAATCCTTGTTTGTAAACTATAAGTGGATAAAAGTGAATTATTAATGTATAACAGTTGTTTTATTTATTATTTTATTATTATTTAATCCATTGAATTAATTTGGAAATCAATGTGAATTTAATATAATTAAATATTATCGTTAATATGAGTTAAGATGATAACTGTAGAATATGAATGTAATAAAATGCAGACTAATTTTTATTATATTAATAAGGTAATAGTTGATTCAATAATAAGAATGTAAATCGAAATAAAAGAATTTGATTGAAATTAAATATATAATTAACTGGGTTTATTACAGTTGTAATTGAACGCTGAAATTAGTGCAATATCTAAATCTTGGATTTAATATGGAAAATTGTATTTGTAAAAGATTACCAATTCTGCGTAATCAAGAATGATGGAAATTGTTAACTTTTAATTTAAAATTTTAAAAGTGATTAAATTTATTTTAAAATAAGAATTTATTTAATTAACATGAAATTTTTTCTTTTTGGGCACTGTCTCGGATTTCGACGAAACTAGTTTCATCGGATCCGTAACAGTGAATTATTATAGGATTTCAGGTTTCGTAACGATTGGACTTATCATTTGATCGTGCGAGCTTGAAACGCGTAGAAATCAATTAAATGAATATAATTTGATTTTGAAAGCTTACTTCTGTATACAATGGAATTAGGGTTTGAAACTAGTTCCATTGAGTTTAAAAATATCGAAAACCTATATTTTGATATATGGGATGACCTACTTTCATTTGGGGAACGAAACGGGCTTTTCAGGTCGTTGTTATCGTTTCGACCTAATTCGATCTGTCCATTAATTCTTATCCATCTCTGTCTATATAAATAGATATGTTCTGAAACCCTAGTAGTCTATTCTAATTTCTATACGATGTACGTACTGCTTATGTCTATCTCCTCTTCCTTCCCAATGGCAGAAACCCTAATTTCAATTTCAATCAAACTTCAAAATTTAAACTCCACAAAACCTATTGAATAAGATATTGTTGCGAAGCTCTCGACGAGCACAATCTACATCTACAATCTGTTTTTGCAATTGAGTCTTGATTTGGCCAGAATTTGGCGATCTTTCTCAGCCGTCCGTTGCTAGGGTTTGGATTTAAGGCGAATCGTTGACGAATCGACGATCGGAGGGCACGGTGTTGTAGAGATCGTCGAGCAGCATTCATCCTTGTGGTTGGTTCATCTCGGAGCTGAAGGAGTTCGCCAGAAAACAGCGATAGATAGGGCGGCAGCGCTGGCTTTTCACGGCGGCTGAGATAGCCGCGAGGGCACCACCAGGTGCGGCCGGAGGTGAGCATGATCTTGGCGAGGTCAGATGAAGGCACGACGGTGTGCTTAGGCGTGCGGTGGTGAGGTCTTGATCGGTGGCTAGTGTTTCTAATGACGCATGCTTGTACTGTGAGGGAGAGAAGGTAACATATTTATGTATATGCCCTTTATTTTATTTTTATTTTTATTTTAAATTGTCAATCTTCTAACATTAATAACATTTTGATATGAACTCGAATTTGGACGTGGTTTCTTCCGTTGCGATCGTATCGAAATTTCAGATGGCATGAAACTAGTTTGGTTGAATTCTAAGACTGTTAGAATTTTGGGCTTTAGTTGAATTAAGTTTATGATGTGATAAGAAATTTATTGATTGCTGTTTGGTAATTTAAATTGTCATTTAAATTTAATTTGAATTTATATTGAATTAATTTGCATTTAAATTAAGATTGAATTTAAATTGTTGGTTAAATACCTGATAATGATAACCAATTAATTGTTGTGATTTATTAGCTGATTTGGATATTGATTGTGATGGATATTTATTTGTTGACATTTTGGATGATTGGATGTTTATATCCATGTTATCACTATGGATTGAAATGATGCATACCCGAATGATCTTATAGATTAGGGAAAATCATTATGGGTTGAAATGATACGTACCCGAGCGATTTTATTGATTTGGAAATTATTGATTCGGGATACGGGTTGAAATGATATATACCTGGAAAATTTAACTATTTTGGGTTGAAATGATACATACCCTATCACTTGACCATAGGGTAGAAAATTATATACGGACACCATTGGTCGGTTTTAAATTATTTTCTAAATGGTAAAGTATGTTTGATTTTTAAATTTAATTTAATGATTTTATTAAAAAAATTATATTTGGAAAACAATTTATTTTATATGTTTTAAAATTTCAAATTATAAGTTAATATATGGTTTAAAAAGTAAATTTAAGATTTTTACTTATAATTTTATTTAGTTTTAAAAATATATTTTTAATTGGTTTAAATTTTAATTTTATAAAATATTTAATATAGTTTTAAGAGATTTATATAAAATTTAATTTAACAAAATATTTAATATAGTTTTAAGAAGTCTATTTAAATTCAATTTAATATAATAAATATTGATTTTATAATAACTTTAATAAATAAAAATGTAAGTGGTTTTGTAAGGAATTTATAAAAGTTTTTATAATAGATTTTATAAAAGGATTTTATAAAAGATTTTTACAAAGGATTTTATAATGGTTTTATAAAGGAGTTATAAAGTATTTAAAGGATTTTATAAAGGGTTTTATAAAAGAACTTGTGTAAAGAGATTTGGAAGCATTTTAAAGGAATTTGCATAGAGGTTTATGAAAAGGGAAGAGTTGTAAACTGTTTTGGAATTATAAATAGCTTCATAAATGGTTTTAAAGCATATAAATAGTGTATAGATGGTTTAAGAGAGATTTATAAATTATTTTCAAAACTGATTGAAAGAAAATCTTCCTCGGTATTTATGAATATATTTATACTTTTGGAATAAGTATATGGATATCTTGATATGAAGGTATAAACTGTTTTTTGGATTTATTATTAAAAATATTTTATAAAATTACCACGGTGTGAAATAAGCGTTTGGTTGTTAAAGAGACCGGGGCCGGATATTGTCATACTCTCTGCCAATTTCGAAACCACTTTAACAACTGTGCACATGGTGGAGAATCAAGAACGAAGTAGGATGGTTTGGCAAACGCTACTGGTATGAGGTAAGAACGTAGCCCTAACCTTCGGGTCAGCTTGATATGACTAAAACAGGAGCTATACAGGGCCGCGTGAGGTCGCTCCTCCGATCGAACACACTTCTTCGATACCATATCTGTTACTTTGTGATTGATTGGTGACCACCCTCGATTTGATTTTGGGAGTGTGTTTCGAGGTGGGCGATAGTAGCTACTATGCGTTACCACCAGTCCGGGAGTGCAAAGCGGTAGAATCCTATCTTGGGCATTGCCTCGCGTGCCTTGTTGTAACGACCCACTATTTTGGACCATTCAAATCGACAATAAATCCACACATGTCCGACTTGAATAATTCAAAATAATAGATTGTTAATTTAAATTTGGCAAAACTCAGCATATAAAGTAAATAAATAAATCTCAGAATCACAGACATAGAGTAATAAACAATAATGTAGCGGAAACAAATGAATAGTAGTTCAAGAAGCTACTATATATATAACAGAGTTAAATAAGTTACAACAGATCTCGAATACAATAGTCAAATACAAGAATCAGAATACATCATTAGAATCAACTGAATATCTGAAAGCTGGATAGATAGCTGGATCTCCAAGCGAAGCTCCAACTCCAAAGGTGAGTCTCGAATACCGGTACACTCAGTCTGACCCGAGCGTAAAGCAAAACACAAAACACTCGAGCCAGGATTAACATTCTTATATCAATAAATCCAACTCAAGTGAAATAACAACTGAAATACAAGTAACTCAAAGGATGTTTGGGATAACCATCCTCTAAGGATCCGTTAAACAATCTACTATGTAGTAGTGTACGCTAAGTAGATAATGTCTAATCAGTAAAGTACGATATCAAAATAGCGTTAAGTCATGGCCCATTCCACCCTTAACAAATTTTTACCATGTCATAGTCTATACAGCACCGTAAGCCCCACTATAAACTAGTGGTTATCAGAGGGTACCCCATAGGTATAACACAAAACAAATCATAGTGGTCGCGAATAGGATAATCAGTATGATAAGGTACATGAGGCGATACCAACTAGGATACTAGTAGTTGCATGATCCAGACTGATGTTGAGCATAGCAGCTACTACCTCAACACCACGAAACAACACTCCCAAATCAAAGGGTGCACCCAAATCGAATCACATAAGAAATAGATAAGGTATCGAAGAAGTGTGTCCACTAGAGATGGCGAACCTCAATGGCCCGGCGCGGCTCCTATTTTAGTCATGTCAGGGGTCATCCAAAATCGTTCTCTTTCTTTAGTCAACGCATTCATCAAAACCATACACTTCGTTCTGGATCAACACTCCGCGTATATTAGTTATTAAAGTGGTTTTGGTATCGACAGAGAGTATGTCCATATCTAATCCTGGTCTCTTTAATAACTACGTATTATTACACCGATGGTCATTTAATAAAATTTCAAAATAGTTATATTTCAAAACTGACATATCATTGCCATTTCAAAAGCATATCAATACGATATCACTTTCACTTCAAATAAATCCATTTCCAAAATCATATCACTTTCCAAAGTTATATCGCTTTCGAAATCATAAGTCTTTTAAAATCAAAACACTTTGGAAATCAAAACCTTGAAATTCATAACACTTTGAAATCATAGCTTGAAATCATAGCTTGAAATCATAACATTTTGGAATCCTAACACTTTTGTAACGACCTCGAATTTTAATTAAATTTAAATTGATAATTAATTTTATTTTTGAATAAAAATTGTGAATTAATTGGTAATTGATATTAAACATCGGTTAAATTATGAATTACTTTAAAAGGATGTATTTGAATTAAATTTGAATTGGAAATTTAATTTAAATATTTTAGAAAAACAAATTTGTATTTGGATTTTGGATATAATTAAATTTGATGTTAGATAATTAAACTTTAAAAAGAATTAAAATAAGTGTTGATGTTAAACAAATAAATTTATAATTATATAACATATGAAATAATTCTAGAATTTTATAAACTATAAAAATGAATATTATAAAGTAAAGCAAAATTAAAATGGAAATTTATTTTATATTAAAGTGATATTGCAAAAGAAAAGAAAACAAAATAAAAAAAATACATTCAAGTATATTCTAGTGTGAATAAATATACATAGCTATGTATATACACTTGCAAAAGAAAAACTAACATATTCAAGAAAGTAAAAATATGTATAAGTGTGAAAGCTTGTAAAAGAAGCTACATCACAATCATCTCATATATGTACAGCCGAGTTAAAGTGTAACGACCCACTATTTTGGACTATTCAAATCGACAATAAATCCACACATGTCGGACTCGAATACTTCAAAACAGTGGATTGTTAATTTAAATTTGGCAAAATCTCAGCATATACAGTAAATAAATCAATCACAGAATCACAGACACAGAGTAATACAATAATACGCAGCGGAAAAGATAAAATAGTAGTTCATGAAGCTACTATATAAACATCAGAGTGAAAAATAAAATACAACAGAATATCTCAAGTACAATGAAGTCTTCAGTACGAATAGATGACCTCTCCGAACAAATCAACTGGAAAAGCTGAAAGCTGAATCGATAGTTGGATCTCCAAATGAAGCTCCAAACTCCAAAGGTGAGTCTCAAATGCTGTATCTCTCGGTCTGACCCGAGCGTAAAGTAAAACACAAAACACTCGAGTCAGGATTAACATTCTTATATCAATAAATCCAACTCAAGTGAAATATTAACTGAAATACAATTAACTTAGAGGATGTTTGGGATAACCATCCTCTAAGGATCTGTGGAACTATCTACAATGTAGAAATATACACTATAACACCGTGGTCATTCAATTTAATTTATACTTCAAACCCAAATATCATTTCATTTCAAATATATCTATTTTCCAAAATAGTATATATAGGTTAAATAATTTATAAAGTAAAGTATTTATAATTTCCTTAAGTCTCACAAATTGCTTCAAATCAACTCAAAATTCCAAATTCAAATTTATTCAAAGCTCAATTCATCAATTCAATTCAGTTCTGAATAGATCATTTAAATTTTCAATATATTTCAAAGCTTTAATATTCAACATTTTCAAAGTTAAATTTAACAGTTTCATATAGCTCTTGATTTAACTTCATTATTATTTAATCAGGGAATATTCACTTAATAAATTCAATATCATTTAACTAGCCTTAAATTTCATTTTTTTTCTAAATATTTCCTTAAATTTATTTAAACAAGACATATTCATTAAATTACTTAAATCAAACCCAAGTTATAAATCATATCTTAAATCCCAATTTCAATAAGTTTCAAATCGGTTTAATTAAATAAAATTATATTCCCAACCTTAACTTATTCAAATTATTACCGAAATCTATTTTGAAACATATATTTAAATACTTAACCATATTATATGTATTAAATCAATCTTAATTAAAATATATATTATTATTAAATCTATCTATATACCATTACCATTTATATATAATAATTTAAGAATCAACATTTATTGAAACCATATATTTCTTCCCAAATCCATAGAATTTATTTCAAAGTATTTATATATATGGACCAACGGTGTCTGTATATATATCTATCATATGGTTAAGTGATATGGATATTTATCATTTCAATCCGTAATTTAAATATATACGGATAGATATCATTTCAACCCGTAATCCCAATTTCAATTCAAATGAAAATCGCTTGGGTTTATCATTTCAACCCATAACGATTTCCTCCTATTCTAAAGTCTGTTCGGGTATGTATTATTTCAACCCATAGTGAATTCTATACTAACAGGGAACTTGCAGAGTGACAACAGATAATATAAAATACAACAACAGGCATATATCATCAATAACAATATAATATAAACAACAGGATATGGTGTCATATCCCACAGGTGAACAGTTATAGATAATAGCATATATAACAATTTAAATAACTACAGCAGCATATTTCAATTGTCGTTTCAATTGAAATCAAATTTAATAAATATAAGAACGTTAATCGTGAGTGATTGCTCACCTTTCGAGGCTAGAGAGTGCAGAAGATGACACAGATATGCACACCGAAATTGAATTACGAATTCAAGCAAAATTGGCACAAATTCAACGATCAAGGCTGATAATAGGAATCGATGGAATAAATTAGAACGGGATCGATAATGATAATTGGTATAAATGAGATTATATATATAAACACTATATATATACTTTATAATGCATACCCAGAACAAAGAAAATATGCAAACACAGCCTATAGAACTTACAACAAAATATATAGACAGAGCTACATACTATATAACTTTATATATTAAATAGGGCTTTTTATATTTGAAACCAATCTTAAGGATACTTTTATATAACATACCAGACTCTCGGCTATTGTATAAAATATGTCCTGAAAATACTACAACACTTACTATATGTAATCATATAGTAAACAGACGTATGCAGTTTATGTTCATAAACAATTATACAAACATGTTCAGGATGTTCAACTTATGCAGCAACATTTAATTACATATATATTATGTAACAAACATATTTTTATATATTTACACGTAAAAAAAGTACTGGATATAAACACATGGGTTCAAACACATATAACAAAACATTGTATACCTTTTATATAACCAATATATATTTTTCTTATAATTATATAACAGCATTCGAAATATATGCTATAATAAAAAATAAAAATAAAAAATCAAATAAAATATAGTACATTAAAATGTAATATAATATAAAATAATATGATATAATAATATAGTATGTAATTCTGCAAAGAAGGAGGCTCGGCTGTTTACAATATATAAGTGCGAAAATGACTTTTACAATAAACATGTATAGGATACAAAGGCTTAAAATAGGTTGTATACCACTCGTATACATTAATTTATGAAACAGATTGCTATGTACCCATTGAAACTCTATATATATATATAAGCTATAGGAAATGTCAGCACCTCTAAATTTGGAAATAACTTTTAACTGTAAAACATATATACAAACATACGTATATATATACTGTATAACCTCTGTGCCTTTAAATTTTTGCAAAGAAACATAGATCTACCAAATATGCATACATGTGTACTTTTAATACAACATATATTCTAAACCCAACGCATAAAACGCAGTAACATACATTTTAAAATATATATATACTAAAATATAAACCAAGATTATATATAAATGACTTTACAAATCTGTATATACATATATACAGAAACAACAAAACTTTGAAATCACAAAAAAAAATTATTATACAGCCGAACCTACCTTCTTAATATATACACTTTATATGTATATGTACAGATCTCTGATAAAACAAATTAAAAATGTATGCAGACCAAACTCAACTAAAATTATACAACACATATATATCTACGTATGTTGTAATGTAATATAACACTGACATATGTTACAGATAATATATACTTTAATATATATAGCCTGTACAATACAATACTATGACTCATATAAAATATTTACCCACAACATATCAATATAACTTAGGCACTGCACGAAACCACCACAGAGAACATATTTTAAAACATAGAAAAATGTATTTATAAAAACCCTTTATATATATAACAAACAATATTACCTATGTAAAAAAAATGCTGCCAGCCTGGGAAAGAGGGGTTCGGCGACTGGTGACCATGGCCGGGGAGCAAGTGGCGATGGATGGAGAAATGTCAGGTGGTGGTCGGAAAATGGTCGATGAGGCGAGCTAGGCGGCGTGAGCGGTTGCTGAGGTGGAGGGAAGTCGCACGGCCGAGCTGCTGTGTAATGGGAGTGTTGAGGCCGGAGGAGGCATAGTTAATGTGGGGTGTGGGATCTCGAGATGGTCGGCTAAAGAGTGAAGGCCGAAGGCCTCTGGAGACAAGCCATGGTCAGAGAAAAAGTGAATCAGGGGGAAAATGAATAGTTGTTGGAAGATGAATTTATAAAGGGAATGAACAGTTCAAAAAGGGAATGTAACGCACAAATAAATAAACAAAATGTACCCAAATAAATGAAATGGTATGGGATGGCAATGGTCCTCCATAGATTGAGCTGAATAATAAAAGCAACTTAAAGGTTTGATTGGACAGCACGCTTCAAATTTTGAAACCAAAGGAAGAAATAAAGTCACAATTTACGGTACCGTTACAACGAACAGTTTATTGCTTTCGTCGCGTACCGGACCTCAAAATACAAAAATAAATATACCGTGGTGATCAGCGTGACGAGACGATCAAAACGGTATACAGATATCAGTGGTACGATCATCCGATCAAAAGTCGATAATCGGTACCGAAAATGCTGCTATTTTGCTAGAATTAAGATAAACGGAGCAATGGAAGTCCAAATTTGGCAAAACGAAAGATGACGATTTACTTAGAAGAGTATTTAGAAATTTCCTATAGAAAAATATTCAGGTTTTGAAATAAATTTATTATCATCAATTTTAACTGATTTAAATTGAAATGAAATTACATAATAAAATAAACTTTCATATTTTCTGATGAAAATTTACCAATTGCTATGTTTTTAAATACGTATCCAAAATATAACATTTTTATTTCAAAATTCAAATATTTAAAATTTCACAAAATTCAGTTAAATATGTTATTAAAACCAATCAAAATTTATGGGTCGTTACACTCTCCCCCACTCAAAACTTTTCGTCCCCGAAAAGGAAGGAGGTAGGAGATTAGAAACAACCAGACAGAAAAGATAGATTAAAAGACAAGGATAAACATTTAATTTAAATTATATAATCTTTACTTGAAATATTCATTTGAAAACTTCCTTTGCAATTCAATTATCTTTAATTCTTTAATACCTTCGAAAACCCGTTTGTAAAATTTTCTTGCTTCCTTTATAAATACCATTTATATGTTTAAATAACACCTTTATAAAGATATGAAAACTATTTGAAAACAATTATTTACATCATTACTTATATTTATAAAGAAGCTATTTGAAAACATTAAATCTATAATTTATAAAAAAAAATTTCTCAAGATACTTTTCAAATATTATTAATAGATCAATAATCATTTACTTTAAATATGTTTTATTTAATTAATAACTTCTAAAATATTTATAACACTAAAATTTCTATTAAACCATGTAGTATATAAATAAACAATATTTAAAAAGGATATAGTCAACAAGGAAAAGAAGGAGGATTTGGAAAACAGAATATATGTGAATAAATAAAGCTGAGCAGATAAGGTAGATTCAAAAGAATAGTATCGGGCATGAATAATTAATTCAAACCATAAGGGTTTCAATTTCAAATATTAATACAAAATTTCTTTGTTGGAAATACTTTTATAAATAAAATACCTTTATAATAAAATACTTTTATAACTCGATGTTTCAACAAGTTTACCCTCGTTCCTGCAGACTCTGGCAGTGCGTTGACCAGACGCAAAGCTAGAATTCTCCAGGTACTTAGTAGACCTGTTTCAACACCCAGTGAAAATACTGGAAAACTTTTAAAAACAGATATGGAAAGTACAATCCAACAAAAAAACAAATAAAACCTTTGTCTAACCATGGTTCGCAAATACACAATGATTACACCGGGATTCCCCAGGAAACAATCCATATCCGTAAGCTTTCTCAGCCCTGCGAGTTACGCCATGATGACTAGTAGAATGCAGGATACACAATGGTTACGCCTGGATCCCCCAGGAAACAATCTGTACCCCTAGGCTATCTCAGCCAGGCGGTTTCGCTACTAATGCGACCTACATAGATGCAGGATACACAATGGTTTCGCCTGGATCCCCCAGGAAACAATCCGTACCCCTAGGCCATCTCAGCCAGGCAGTTGCGCTATGCATCCGCGCTCGTAAGACCATGGGTAACACCATGGAATTCGATGGAAACTCGAGTATCGTATCCGAAAAACCAAAAATCAGAGAATATCGATAGAATGAATCCACAATGTGGCCACAAAGCGGATATCAAGCAGAAGGCACTTTCCATATCTTTACTTCGAAAATATGTATCATATAGTACCTTTTCAAATCACTTTCAAATATCATACTTATATAAAGTCCATTATATATAAGATTTCATTTTCAAATTGAGTACCTTTTCAAATCCATAGTTTTCGAATCAACATCATACTTATACAAATCAATTTTATATAAGTTCGATAACTTCCAAATCAGGTATTTAGTAAAAAATAAGGTTCTCAAATTTCAATTTGTTTCAATATCAATTCAGTTTCAAAATCATACACAATCCTACCCAATTATTTCTTCTCAATTTAAATATCTTTAGTTTCAAAGTTTCCAACATAATAAATTTAGAAAATAAATCCAAATTTCCAAATCAATATAATTTAAGTCAAACAATTCATTTCCAAAATCATCTTATATTTACATAAGGCCCATCTTATATCAAAATCAAAATTTTAAAAATAAATTTTGCTGCTTGAAGAGCCATATGGGATTGAACATCTTTGCTTACAAAAAGATTTTTTTTTATTTAGAATAGTTTTGTATATAAAACAGTTTGTATGAAAAATAGAATAAAACAGTTTGTTTGAGAAGAATAAAAGAAAAATAATTTTGAAAAATGGTTTTAAATTGATAGTAGTTTTGCATAAAAGAAAAATTCCAATTAAATTACAAAGATATCCCACCCAACAACTTCCAATTTCAGCGTCAAGTATATCAATGATATTAGAATATAAGATGTACATAGGCCATCATTTCGCAAAATCACATTCGATCTCTCGCTCGATCACACAAGTTCGCTTTCGAACTAGTATTGTCCATCTGACTTCCCAAATGCGGATTTCGATATGGTTTCTCGACTAGAAACCATCAGTCTCCTTGCATAGCCATATACTATGATAGAGAATTCTAGAATCAAGCCCAAAATCCGTATCAAATATTCGCCATCAAGAATCGAATGAAAAATCCTAACACGAAATGGTGTAGTTCACCTCGAACTTGTGTACTCAAACTTGGATCAAATTAATTATGCGAATAAAACATCATACGTACAACTTATGTATCTATTCGCACTTGTTAAATATATAGTTTTATAAAGATGTTACCCAGTTAAAACATTTAACTAAATTTTATTCAAAATATATTGAAGACCAAATTCTTTTCAAAACATTTCAAATCTAAATTTCATATTAGAAAAATTCAAAATAGCCTTATTCATTTACTTAACAAAACAGTTTCAACTTATTTAAATCATATTTCTACATACTTTAACATACATACCAAACTTATATACTTTATACTTTTCAAAATTTCTTAGCTTTGAAAAGTTAACCTTGATTTGGAAGTGCTCGAACCTTCAAAATAGTTGAAGAAATCATTTTCAAATTCAAGAGTTGGAAATCAACAACAAATCAGTAAATCAATTTCAAAAGATAGGTTTCAGATCCGAAACTCAAGGACTGAACACCAGCTCATTTTAAATCATTTCAAATATATATACATCTATCTTTCGAAAATCAAATCATACTTCGGAATTTGAAATTAAAATTTGGTTTCACAAAATCACTCGCATAGCAAAGCTATTAGAGTGGCCTCTCCCTCACTATGAAACTCGAAAATCAATGTCGATGATGCGTGCATGTAACGATACGGATTTTTCCCGCTCGAAAATCAACATCCGTACTTCACATTGTACTAGAATGTCGCAGATTCGACCGTTCAAATCCGATTCGCCGGAGCTATAACACAATTAAGTAAATAACACAGTGGAAGAAAAGAATAATACATTGATATACAATATCTGATACAACAAAGTGATACAATGAATATCAATATACATCAGAGATATGATACAAGAAATAGCAGCGGAAAAGAAAAATAGATAACAACAGCAACGGATAGAATATCTCCAGTAGAATGCTCCAATCCATAGCTAGCGAAAAGCAAGGTCAGTCGTCCAAGGACTGACTAGCTCCAGATAATCTACTCAACCTGAATATCTGAAAAGAAACCCAACTCTAGACTGCTCGTGTGGAAAATTATGAGCACCCAGAGTTTAGGAAGGGAACAATAAACTCCGAGTCAGTCATGGGACTGGTGTGAGCAACAAAAACAGTTTATCTTTAAACAATCAACAAAAGAATCTTAAACATTGAAATCCGCAATGCTTTTTAGAAAATGAAACTACCATAAGACCTCCCACCACACACACAATGCAAACGCAGAATTGGAGGAGATTTCTTCTTATGATAGTCAAAGATGCTTACTACGCAAAATCAAATCATTGGATATTATTATTCGTGCATAGTGTAGAAAAATCATTTCGAAAGTATAATATCAATCTTAGCCAGCATAGGCATTCCGCACTTATGCCTACTATAGCTACTATGTTCAATAGCAGGTTACCGCCACATTCCATAGCAGGTAATACAGCTAAAACCGTACAAGTCACGTATTGTTTCTTTGGATTTCCAACAAATGGTCAGGCTAAGGAACTTCCTATCCACGATGGGTACGTCCCTGGAATAGACGACCCGAGAACCTAACCGGATCTCTGCCAACACAAGGCCGGGTTACCTCTGCAAAAATAGGTAACTACTGACACATGTATGCCATCCCCCGATCGTCACCGATCTTCCCGAGGATCCCCGATTTCCAACAAACCACATAATAAAAATGCAGCAACCACATAGGTTAAGTATCTAGGCTCCATACCATGATACCACCTCTATCCAGAAGGAATGACATACACTAAGGGGCGCTACTCCCTAGAACCTTGCCGCATCCTTCCTGTTTCGACCATTTCCGGGGTGTGAGGCTCGACGAAGTCTCGTCCACAAAGCTACGCTTTCTACAAAGCCATGCTTCGGGTCAAACAAATGATCAACCTATGATCACAAAGATATAAGATCAAACAAATGATCATATCACAAATGATCAAACACTGATCATCACACAGCAACACTCAGCATGCCACATTACCAAATTGGGATATATCGCTGATAAATTTCAACTACATAACCTCTGAGCTCGTACGTCTCAGAGAAGAGTGTTAAGCTAAGAGAATAAATTCTCCGCCACCAACAGAGATGTATTTGAAAGAAATCGGCTTTATATCTCAAAGTGTAATGTCAGACATGTATCCATACAAGTCTGTTCCGGGTTCGAACAGAACCGAAGGCACTTCTCACGAAGCCCTTGCAAATCCGGATAATTTCCAATCACGTCCGGACTTCCCGTCACTAAGGGTGATAAAACCTCTATATCGGGGATCAGCCGATGCAGAGTAACTCGACGGTAATCCTTCCGTTTTCAAAAATATCCGGTCTTCAACACCGGTCTTCAAATGCTATCCATATACGTCGTATCACATATTCGGAATGGGTTATACGACCCAAAGGTCCTTTCCCGGCTAACCCGAATAGTGAGCGAAATATTTAAAAACATATGGATATGAGATTTCAATTAAGTCACAACTTAAAAATTCAACTTCTTTTTTAAATGGTTTCCATCGATTACCATTTTTAAATCTTTAAACAAAAAGATTCAACCTTTACGGTTGAAACAGTTTCCACACTTTAATCTTTTAAACAAAAGATTCATTCACAGATTTTCCAAATTAATTTCCATTTCAATTTGATTAACTCGTTAAATCTTTAAGATTTAACTTATAGCTTTCAAAACAATCCCATTTCAAATGATTTAAACCAATCATTATTTTAAATCTGTTAAAAATAAACAGATTCAATTCATAGCTTTTCAAAACAATTTATTCATAACTTGGAAAAACCATTTTTCAATTCGTACTTGAAATTCCTTTAAATTGGAATTTCATTTCTCATATATGTGAAAGCTTTTATCATTTGAAAACAAATAGTTTTCATTTCGGAAAATCTGATTCATTCATACGAGTTAAAGTCTTTGGGTTAAATCCAAATTCTCAAAATTACATTTTTTAAATGGTTTACATTCAAATAAACACATTTATAACATTTTCAATCTCTAGTTTCAAATCATAGGATTCAATTACAAACTTGAATTCAAATTTAAATCAAATTATTTAAATTTTCAAAACTCGATTAAGTTACTCAAAATAACTTTTATCTTTGAAATTCCATTTCAAAAACCTTTTTACTTTAAAACCAAATTTCCAATTTCAAAATCAATTGAAATTAAAATTTCAATTTCAAAAACATCAAATTTAAATTATCTGTGACTTAACCGATTTCCACGTGAAATCCATATTTGTGTGTGTAAAAGTGTAGTCCAGGGGTTTTACACAGTAGTGCAACATCATACAATCATCATATATCAGAATACAGAAACATAGTCGATAAGCGATATAAACTATAACGCTCATCTTTATTCACAGATCACAGATATATATAAATTTCAGATAAATAAACTACAGTAAAGATTACACACAAATCAGAATATATCACAAAGCATCATAGATCAGAATATCAAACAATTCAATCATCCAATCAAATCCAAATATTCATAAGTAAGGTCAGTTAATTATCTAATTTATTCAAATCAAATTAATTTCTTATGAATATCTAATCCGGGTTAATTAATCATTAATTAATTACAAACCAATATAATTAATTATTCTTTAAATCATTTATTAACTAACCATTAATAATTAATAAATTATTCTTAAATTAATCACATTAATAAATTAGCCCTTAATTCATTATCTTCCCTTAATCACCTTCATTAATTTATAATTCCTTAATTAATTAACTTAATTAATTAATCCTTAATGACCCATTAATTATTTAATTAATTCAAGTTTTTTAAATGTAACTTATTAATTTAATGAATCCAAATCATTAAATTCAAACTTAAGGATTTTTAACTAAATTTCTTCTTAAATTTCAAATCATTAAAGTATGCTTTACTCTTACTTATTTACATCATTTAAAGTTATAAACCTTGTTTAATTTCAAAACCTAAGATTCAAATCTCAAATTGAATTTAGATTTAAAATATTAATTTAAACTGGGTTTTAAGTTTGTTTCAGATTTTACACTATACTTTTGAAATCGAGAAGACTGCCAGGCTTTATTTCTCAAAGCCTGGAACCAACATACTCGAATCAAACAAAACCGCTTCGAGTCGTCTCTTCCCCTACTTCGAGTAACCCTCTCGAATAACTCGAGTAATACCCGAGTCAAATTTTCGTCTCCCCCAAAGAAAGACAGAGCCAAGGAAACGTGCACGTGCACGTGTACCGTGCCGCCTCCGCCTCCGGTCCCCTGCCGATCATCGAGGCAAGTCGACAACCCTGCCCACGTCAAACTCCGACCATCGAAATTTCGAACTCCCCTGGAAATCGAAAACGAGCATTCGAGCTCGAACACAACAGCAATGTCGAATTTTGAAAACGCCTAAATCTCAAGAATCCGGCCACCAGAGATTCTGTCCTTCCATCATCTTCTTCGACGAGCAACCCACCATCAATCCCCTCAGTTTGGGTGAACTCGATCACCCCTAGAGCTTGCATCGACCAAAATACTGATCAATTACGAAACTAGGGTTAAATACTTTAATCCCTAATCACCACTGCCTCGGTGTTAAAATTCTTATTCCAATAATTTTCCCTGCCTCTCCTATCTCCTCTCCATCACCAGAGAAGCCGCTGACCACTCCGATCATCTAGAACGACAGTTATACTCCAAAATACCATTTCTGGTTAAACCAGAAATGCTCGATCATTCTTGAACTAAAATTCCTGATTTTAGTTTTAAAATTCAAGTGTTGGTTTAAGTAATCGATTTATACTCTTGAATTAATGAAACTGGATGATCAAATTTTTACTTACATACAGTTGTTCTGTTATTACTGAGTTTCCAGAGACATTACAGTTTTCATTTTATTTTAAATAAAAATTAAAACTTTAACTTATATTACATAAACTATATATTGTTTTGAAATCTTGAATCTTAACAAATGTTTGAGCATAGGATCATGATTTTGATCAGAGATTAATCCTATAATTCTAGAACAGGCAAAACATATCACAATATAAGCATGCTTCAAAAAAACATACTTATTACAGGGAATTTCAACACATACATCCACTTCAAACATGATTATCACAGAAATAAATCAAGTGACTGTAATTACTTAAATTAGCTTAAATAAAAATGTTACTCACTAGCATCAAGGAAAATCAAAACAGATTAGGCTTTTTAAAATATAGGAGTTGCTCACCTTGCTTCAGAAGGAAGAACAGAGTTCCTTGATGTTTGAAAACAGGTTGTAAAACTGGCAACTGTAATCCTTCTTCTTTCATTCTCTTGTTTGAATTGAGTTAAATTGTTGTTTATGTTGAAATTTGTTTAAGTTTTCAAGATGATATTTACTCAGTTTTTACTTAGCTTGATGGATGAAAATGGGGTGAGAAGGCTGGTATAAAAAAAATGAGTTACAGTGTGATAGAAATAATGAGTTTGTACAAATTTCTTTAGCAGGGATATTTTTTTCTTCTTGCTTGCGGCTGAAAGGATTTTAAAACAAATCGAATTGACTTGTTTATGTTAGCATTAAATGCTCCAGTACTTTATGTTCCTAGATGTGTTATATTTTCACATCTTGCCTGCATATATACATGTACTATATGTTCATACATATCTTTTGTTTCATTTCGGCTGAAATGTTTTTGTGAGATATTTGATATGGCTTCACTTTTCTTCTTTTATTTGCATACTTAAATATCTGGTTTTATACTTGCATATATTTTTGTTGTCTTGATGTTTGCATATGTGTCTTGTTTCTACTTATCTTATTTTTCTTGTACATGAATACACATATCTTTGCTTTGGTCACATTGCTTTGCAATACTATTGAATGTATTATTATCTTCATATTTATCGTCTTATATTTATTTTATAAACTCGAATTCAATATACATATATATTAACTTCAAATTTTCTCATATATCGCGTATACAATATTTTAAATTTAAATGATTTATACAGAATATAATTGGATTCGGGGAAACTCGCTCCATTCTATCGATTTATTTTACTATTTTTATTCAAAAATTCAATAAATTATCGATTTAAATAAATTTAAATCTGGGGTCGTTACAAACTTCCCCCTTAAAAGAATTTCGTCCTCGAAATTCACAGGCACGAAAGCAACAAAGATAGATAGATTCGATCTCCTATAACTCCTCAAACTTACGATATAAATTCCAAATTCAAGTCAAACATATCTCAGAACACATACCGATTTGTCCATCTTCGGACTTGGTATTCAAAAGAAATTAAAATAAAATTTCAAATTTGGTTTCAAACCATATCGTTTTATTGATTTAATTCAAATTTATCCTTCATATTCTATTAATCAATTTAACTCAATTTAAAATTTCCAATTTCAAATTCATTAAAGTTTAAATCAAAAAGCTGATAAGAACTGATGAAGATACAATGTAAAGATCTTCGACAATGATTCGTAGAGCCATCATCACACCGAAACTTCTTTCTTATAGTTGATACGAAGCAATCAAAGAATTTGAAAACGAGTCAAAGAAAATTGATAAGAAAGTTATTTCCACTGTTACAGGGTATTGACAATTTATAGTCGTATTCCCTTGTCCCCTATCTCGTCTTCTTCTTGCACTCATACTCACTATCAGTGGATAGTAAGAGAATTTACTGAGACGTTCAGACGGATATCTTAAGGATATACTCATTCTAGAGTTTACTTCACTCTATCTCTAATGAGCTACTTAACGTGTTATACTCCTGAGCTAAAGTTCAACCTTAGCTCTGATACCACATGTGACGACTCGGATTTTGCCCGCTCGAAAATCAACATCCGTACTTCACATTGTACTAGAATGTCGCAGATTCGACCGTTCAAATCCGATTCGCCGGAGCTATAACACAATTAAGTAAATAACACAGCGGAAGAAAAGAATAATACATTGATATACAATATTTGATACAACAAAGTGATACAATGAATATCAATATACATCAGAGATATGATACAAGAAATAGCAGCGGAAAAGAAAAATAGATAACAACAGCAACGGATAGAATATCTCCAGTAGAATGCTCCAATCCATAGCTAGCGAAAAGCAAGGTCAGTCGTCCAAGGACTGACTAGCTCCAGATAATCTACTCAACCTGAATATCTGAAAAGAAACCCAACTCTAGACTGCTCGTGTGGAAAATTATGAGCACCCAGAGTTTAGGAAGGGAACAATAAACTCTGAGTCAGTCATGGGACTGGTGTGAGCAACAAAAACAGTTTATCTTTAAACAATCAACAAAAGAATCTTAAACATTGAAATCCGCAATGCTTTTTAGAAAATGAAACTACCATAAGACCTCCCACCACACACACAATGCAAACGCAGAATTGGAGGAGATTTCTTCTTATGATAGTCAAAGATGCTTACTACGCAAAATCAAATCATTGGATATTATTATTCGTGCATAGTGTAGAAAAATCATTTTGAAAGTATAATATCAATCTTAGCCAGCATAGGCATTCCGCACTTATGCCTACAATAGCTACTATGTTCAATAGCAGGTTACCGCCACATTCCATAGCAGGTAATACAACTAAAACCGTACAAGTCACGTATTGTTTCTTTGGATTTCCAACAAATGGTCAGGCTAAGGAACTTCCTATCCACGATGGGTACGTCCCTGGAATAGACGACCCGAGAACCTAACCGGATCTCTGCCAACACAAGGCCGGGTTACCTCTGCAAAAATAGGTAACTACTGACACGCGTATGCCATCCCCCGATTGTCACCGATCTTCTCGAGGATCCCCGATTTCCAACAAACCACATAATAAAAATGCAGCAACCACATAGGTTAAGTATCTGGGCTCCATACCATGATACCACCTCTATCCAGAAGGAATGACATACACTAAGGGGCGCTACTCCCTAGAACCTTGCCGCATCCTTCCTGTTTCGACCATTTCCGGGGTGTGAGGCTCGACGAAGTCTCGTCCACAAAGCTACGCTTTCTACAAAGCCATGCTTCGGGTCAAACAAATGATCAACCTATGATCACAAAGATATAAGATCAAACAAATGATCATATCACAAATGATCAAACACTGATCATCACACAGCAACACTCAGCATGCCACATTACCAAATTGGGATATATCGCTGATAAATTTCAACTACATAACCTCTGAGCTCGTACGTCTCAGAGAAGAGTGTTAAGCTAAGAGAATAAATTCTCCACCACCAACAGAGATGTATTTGAAAGAAATCGGCTTTATATCTCAAAGTGTAATGTCAGACATGTATCCATACAAGTCTGTTCCGGGTTCGAACAGAACCGAAGGCACTTCTCACGAAGCCCTTGCAAATCCGAATAATTTCCAATCACGTCCGGACTTCCCGTCACTAAGGGTGATAAAACCTCTATATCGGGGATCAGCCGATGCAGAGTAACTCGACGGTAATCCTTCCGTTTTCAAAAATATCCAGTCTTCAACACCGGTCTTCAAATGCTATCCATATACGTCGTATCACATATTCGGAATGGGTTATACGACCCAAAGGTCCTTTCCCGGCTAACCCGAATAGTGAGCGAAATATTTAAAAACATATGGATATGAGATTTCAATTAAGTCACAACTTAAAAATTCAACTTCTTTTTTAAATGGTTTCCATCGATTACCATTTTTAAATCTTTAAACAAAAAGATTCAACCTTTACGGTTTAAACAGTTTCCACACTTTAATCTTTTAAACAAAAGATTCATTCACAGATTTTCCAAATTAATTTCCATTTCAATTTGATTAACTCGTTAAATCTTTAAGATTTAACTTATAGCTTTCAAAACAATCCCATTTCAAATGATTTAAACCAATCATTATTTTAAATCTGTTAAAAATAAACAGATTCAATTCATAGCTTTTCAAAACAATTTATTCATAACTTGGAAAAACCATTTTTCAATTCGTACTTGAAATTCCTTTAAATTGGAATTTCATTTCTCATATATGTGAAAGCTTTTATCATTTGAAAACAAACAGTTTTCATTTCGGAAAATCTGATTCATTCATACGAGTTAAAGTCTTTGGGTTAAATCCAAATTCTCAAAATTACATTTTTTAAATGGTTTACATTCAAATAAACACATTTATAACATTTTCAATCTCTAGTTTCAAATCATAGGATTCAATTACAAACTTGAATTCAAATTTAAATCAAATTATTTAAATTTTCAAAACTCGATTAAGTTACTCAAAATAACTTTTATCTTTGAAATTCCATTTCAAAAACCTTTTTACTTTAAAACCAAATTTCCAATTTCAAAATCAATTGAAATTAAAATTTCAATTTCAAAAACATCAAATTTAAATTATCTGTGACTTAACCGATTTCCACGTGAAATCCATATTTGTGTGTGTAAAAGTGTAGTCCAGGGGTTTTACACAGTAGTGCAACATCATACAATCATCATATATCAGAATACAGAAACATAGTCGATAAGCGATATAAACTATAACGCTCATCTTTATTCACAGATCACAGATATATATAAATTTCAGATAAATAAACAACAGTAAAGATTACACACAAATCAGAATATATCACAAAGCATCATAGATCAGAATATCAAACAATTCAATCATCCAATCAAATCCAAATATTCATAAGTAAGGTCAGTTAATTATCTAATTTATTCAAATCAAATTAATTTCTTATGAATATCTAATCCGGGTTAATTAATCATTAATTAATTACAAACCAATATAATTAATTATTCTTTAAATCATTTATTAACTAACCATTAATAATTAATAAATTATTCTTAAATTAATCACATTAATAAATTAGCCCTTAATTCATTATCTTCCCTTAATCACCTTCATTAATTTATAATTCCTTAATTAATTAACTTAATTAATTAATCCTTAATGACCCATTAATTATTTAATTAATTCAAGTTTTTTAAATGTAACTTATTAATTTAATGAATCCAAATCATTAAATTCAAACTTAAGGATTTTTAACTAAATTTCTTCTTAAATTTCAAATCATTAAAGTATGCTTTACTCTTACTTATTTACATCATTTAAAGTTATAAACCTTGTTTAATTTCAAAACCTAAGATTCAAATCTCAAATTGAATTTAGATTTAAAATCTTAATTTAAACTGGGTTTTAAGTTTGTTTCAGATTTTACACTATACTTTTGAAATCGAGAAGACTGCCAGGCTTTATTTCTCAAAGCCTGGAACCAACATACTCGAATCAAACAAAACCGCTTCGAGTTGTCTCTTCCCCTACTTCGAGTAACCCTCTCGAATAACTCGAGTAATACCCGAGTTAAATTTTCGTCTCCCCCAAAGAAAGACAGAGCTAAGGAAACGTGCACGTGCACGTGTACCGTGCCGCCTCCGCCTCCGGTCCCCTGCCGATCATCGAGGCAAGTCGACAACCCTCCCCACGTCAAACTCCGACCATCGAAATTTCGAACTCCCCTGGAAATCGAAAACGAGCATTCGAGCTCGAACACAACAGCAATGTCGAATTTTGAAAACGCCTAAATCTCAAGAATCCGGCCACCAGAGATTCTGTCCTTCCATCATCTTCTTCGACGAGCAACCCACCATCAATCCCCTCAGTTTGGGTGAACTCGATCACCCCTAGAGCTTGCATCGACCAAAATACTGATCAATTACGAAACTAGGGTTAAATACTTTAATCCCTAATCACCACTGCCTCGGTGTTAAAATTCTTATTCCAATAATTTTCCCTGCCTCTCCTATCTCCTCTCCATCACCAGAGAAGCCGCTGACCACTCCGATCATCTAGAACGACAGTTATACTCCAAAATACCATTTCTGGTTAAACCAGAAATGCTCGATCATTCTTGAACTAAAATTCCTGATTTTAGTTTTAAAATTCAAGTGTTGGTTTAAGTAATCGATTTATACTCTTGAATTAATGAAACTGGATGATCAAATTTTTACTTACATACAGTTGTTCTGTTATTACTGAGTTTCCAGAGACATTACAGTTTTCATTTTATTTTAAATAAAAATTAAAACTTTAACTTATATTACATAAACTATATATTGTTTTGAAATCTTGAATCTTAACAAATGTTTGAGCATAGGATCATGATTTTGATCAGAGATTAATCCTATAATTCTAGAATAGGCAAAACATATCACAATATAAGCATGCTTCAAAAAAAAACATACTTATTACAGGGAATTTCAACACATACATCCACTTCAAACATGATTATCACAGAAATAAATCAAGTGACTGTAATTACTTAAATTAGCTTAAATAAAAATGTTACTCACTAGCATCAAGGAAAATCAAAACAGATTAGGCTTTTTAAAATATAGGAGTTGCTCACCTTGCTTCAGAAGGAAGAATAGAGTTCCTTGATGTTTGAAAACAGGTTGTAAAACTGGCAACTGTAATCCTTCTTCTTTCATTCTCTTGTTTGAATTGAGTTAAATTGTTGTTTATGTTGAAATTTGTTTAAGTTTTCAAGATGATATTTACTCAGTTTTTACTTAGCTTGATGGATGAAAATGGGGTGAGAAGGATGGTATAAAAAAAATGAGTTACAGTGTGATAGAAATAATGAGTTTGTACAAATTTCTTTTGCAGGGATATTTTTTTCTTCTTGCTTGCGGCTGAAAGGATTTTAAAACAAATCGAATTGACTTGTTTATGTTAGCATTAAATGCTCCAGTACTTTATGTTCCTAGATGTGTTATATTTTCACATCTTGCCTGCATATATACATGTACTATATGTTCATACATATCTTTTGTTTCATTTCGGCTAAAATGTTTTTGTGAGATATTTGATATGGCTTCACTTTTCTTCTTTTATTTGCATACTTGAATATCTGGTTTTATACTTGCATATATTTTTGTTGTCTTGATGTTTGCATATGTGTCTTGTTTCTACTTATCTTATTTTTCTTGTACATGAATACACATATCTTTGCTTTGGTCACATTGCTTTGCAATACTATTGAATGTATTATTATCTTCATATTTATTGTCTTATATTTATTTTATAAACTCGAATTCAATATACATATATATTAACTTCAAATTTTCTCATATATCGCGTATACAATATTTTAAATTTAAATGATTTATACAGAATATAATTGGATTCGGGGAAACTCGCTCCATTTTATCGATTTATTTTACTATTTTTATTCAAAAATTCAATAAATTATCGATTTAAATAAATTTAAATCTGGGGTCGTTACAGCACCCATCACCGAAATTATTTTCCAGCGACATAAGTGAGTTTTGGACTTCTATTTTCTCAAACATCTTTTGAAATTTCTTCGAAACTCATTAAAAATCATTTGAACATTTCTTATCCGGAAAAATACTTTCAAATCGTATTATCATATATTTTCAAAATCTTAAAACTAATTTTCAAAATTACCGGAGTTCAATTCCTCAAATTTCCAATTTGAAACCCTTCAGTTACAAATCATTTTTATATAAATCAATAACTTTCAAAACTTCGAATCCTTTCAAAACTTCATATTCTCATTTTTAAAAAGGTATATATAATCCTTATCGAAAACATTTTCACTTTTATATATAGAATAAAATCATATTTATCAAGATAATACTTTCGATATATAAAACAATTTCTAAAGTAAAACAAGCCCGATTTTCAAAGGATGATTTAAAAATGTATTTCAAAACAAGGGTAGAGATTCAAATTAGAGAGACTCTATTCAAATAGAATTCTGATTCGAAGATAGGCTCGAACGAAGATGAGATAATTAAATTGCAAAATAGAAGATAGATATTTTTTTTATAAATCACGGATGACCTTAACCGGGTCAACCGTGACTTCAAGAATATAATCGATGCGGAAATCTAAGGCAAATCGACATTCGATCGCCAGAGATAGAATTCGGCATATCAAGAGATAGCAGCATCTAAACCGAGTGATATATAAATCTTCGGTGAATCAATGCCAATTGTAAAGGAGTTTCACCCCTTTACAAAACATTCAAAGATCAACGGGATCGCCTATTCTTATAGAGATCATTCGAAGTGGAGTTATGGGATACTCCAGAATCAAAAGAATACCAATAGAGAGAGACAAGAATGGATTTTGGAACCGTAGGGAACGTTCCAAAGTTCAAAGGAAATTGAGTCAAAAGGAAGAGATTAAACTCGAACGAAAGTGATTCTGTAAATAAATTTACAATATATGCTAAGTTTCGCCTAGAGCCAAAGCTCTGATACCAACTGTAACGGTAACGACCCGCTATTTTGGACCATTCAAATCGACAATAAATCCACACATGTCTGACTTGAATAATTCAAAATATCAGATTGTTAATTTAAATTTGGCAAAACTCAGCATATGCAGTAAATAAATCAATCACAGAATCACAGAATCACAGACACAGAGTAATACCATAATACGCAGCGGAATAGATAAAATAGTAGTTCATGAAGCTACTATATAAACATCAGAGTTAAATAAAATACAACAGAATATCTCAAATGTAATGAAGTCTCCAGTACAACAGATGACTTCTCTGCACGAATCAACTAGAAGAGCTGAAAGCTGAGGCGATAGCTGGATCTCCAAAGGAAGCTCCAAACTCCAAGGGTGAGTCTCAAATGCTGTATCACTCGGTCTGACCCGAGCGTAAAGCAAAACACAAAACACTCGAGTCAGGATTAACATTCTTATATAAATAAATCCAACTCAAGTGAAATATCAACTGAAATACGAGTAACTTAAAGGATGTTTGGGATAACCATCCTCTAAGGATCTTCAGAACTATCTACAAGGTGGAAATATACATTTTAACACCGTGGTCATTTCAATTTAAATTTATACTTCAAAACCCAAATATCATTTCATTTCAAATATATCTATTTTCCAAAATAGTATATATATTAAATGATTTAAAAGGTAAAGTATTTAATTTTCTCAAGTCTCGCAAATCGATTCAAATTAACTCAAATTCCAAATTCAAATTTATTCAAAGCTCAATTCATCAATTCAATTCAGTGCTAAAGATACCATTTATATTTTCAATATATTTCAAAGCTTTAATATTCAACATTTTCAAAGTTCATATTAACGGTTTCATATAGATCTTGATTTAACTTTATTATTATTATTTAATCAGGGAATATTCACTTAATAAATTCAATATCATTTAACTAACCTTAAATTACATTTTACTAAATATTTCCTTAAACTTTATTTAAAACAAGAAATATTCATTAGATTACTTATAAATCAAACTCAAGTTATAAATCATATCTTACATCTCAATTTCAATAGGTTTCAAATCGGTTTAATTAAATAAAATTCTTTATTGAATACAATTTCAACTAAATTCAAATTATCTTTCTAACCTTAACTTATTCAAATTATTACCAAAATCTATTTTGAAATATATTTTAATACTCAACATATTATATGTATTAAATCCATCTTAATTAAATTTAATATTATAATTAAATCTATATATATATATATATCATTACCATTTATATATAAAAATTTAAGAATCAACATTTATTTAACCCGTATATTTCTTCCCAAAACCATAGAATTCATTTTTTTTAAAATATTTATATATATGGACCAACGGTGTCTGTATATATATATTTATCATATGGTTAAGTGATACGGATATTTATCATTTCAATCCGAAATTTAAATATATACGGGTAGATATCATTTCGATCCGTAATCCCAATTTCAATTCAAATGAAAATCGCTTGGGTTTATCATTTCAACCCATAATGAAATTCTCCTATTCTAAAGTCCGTTCGGGTATGTATCATTTCAACCCATAGTGAATTCTATACTAACAGGGAACTTGCAGAGTGATAACAGATACTAAAAAAATATAACAACAGGCATATATCATCAGTATAAATAACAGATACGGGTGTCAGATGTCACAGGTGAACAGATACAAATAATAGTAATAACATGCATATAATACTAGATACTGGTGTCAGATGTCACAGGTGAACAGTTATAGATAATAGCATATATAACAATGTAAATAACTACAGCAGCATATTTCAATTGCTATTTCAATTGAAATCAAATTTAAATAATAAAAGAACGTTAATCGTGAGTGATTGCTCACCTTTCGAGGTTAGAGAGATAGACAATGATGTTGAGTTATGAAATGCAAGCACGACTTCCAAAGCAAAGTTAGATGGTACAATTTCGACGGAAAAGCTGATAGATAGAAATTGATGAGAACGGATCAAATTAGCTTGATAAAATTGAAACGAAGATTATATGATTAATTTATTACTTTCTTTCAAAATGAACGTTAAATCAAAACAAGCATTTTAAAAATGAAATATATATATATAAGCACACCCATGAAAACCATATAACTTTAAAACGCTTCCATTTCATATTAATGTTAAATAGCAAATATATAATTATTCAAAATGTCACATATATAGTATATTCATTTTATGGTTGTCGTTTCCATGTAATAAATATTCATTTTAAACCAATATTAAAATAATATATATGTATAGTTAAAAAAATCAATGTTCAAACATAAAACACATATATTAAAGATCAACACACATATATATAATATCTTTTGAAATGAATACTTATGTATATATATAATTATTATAGTTTATTACTTTCCTTTTCAAAATATCCAGCAGGAAATCAAACAAACTTATGCACATATATGTGCAGATAAACAATATTCTTTATAATACATTGTTAACTTACTCCTTTTTTTCTCTTTCCTTTTATTTATTTTTTATTTTTTTATTAAACCTTTATATATAACAAAATATATGTATAAAATAAAATATTTGTATATATAAAAATCAAAACGTTTCAAACATATATTCAAAAACTGGATCATATAAATAACAATGTATTTAGTTAATGCATAGTATAAAATTCATTTATATAACACTCTTATATATATATAAATCTTGTATAAGTAAACCTTTATAGCTTCATAACTTATTTACTTTCACATATAACAAGATCTGTACAAAAGAATGCAAATTTTTCTCAAATCCTTTTGAACGTTTATAAGAAAAATTTTAAACAATAAATATACCTTCTTATTTAGGAAAGGAAGTAAGCATGCACTTGTAGGAGAAACGTGAGTGGAGGTTAAGGGTTGTAGGCGGTGGAAAGGGAAGAGGGGCGGAGATAGCTTCAGGCGATGGGTATATACGTCGCGCAAATTTTTTTTTTCTTTTTTTTTTATCTGGCGTAGGCCATGGAAAAATTTGGGAGGAGGAAAAGTAAGCAATGGTGGGGAGTGGATCTCGAAAATGAAGAAGGAGCAGGCAACAATGAAATATACGAAGAGAGAGGTAGTGGAAAGCTACAGAGAAAATATAATATAAAAGGTAATAATAAATGAAAATCAACGTTCATGCGTTGATTCAGCAGAGAAGTTAAAGCAAATAAGAAGAGAATGGATTGATTTAAAGGAAAGGCAATGAATGGTTTAGAAATAAATAAAATGTAAAACGTATACGTTTTAATTTCAGAAAGGAAAGAAATAAATACGGGGATGGCAACAGTCAAAATGCACGTTTAGGCTAATAATAGAATATAAAAGTAAGAAACTCAAAAGGATAGGCACAGAGATGTGAAATCAGGGAGACAAGGGAAGCAAGTGATCTTTCAAATTTATAACGTTGGCAATAAATATAGAATAAATGAAAATTAATAGATGGATGCAAGTATGAGGTGGAAAGTGAAAGCAAAGTGAAGTTGCAAAAGTGGAAATTGATTTATAAACGCAATTGAAATATGAGCCTTTGCTCAATCAATGTAAAAAAAACGTACACAAATAAATGAATATGGGACAAATGAAGATGAAGATGAAGGGGGAAAGAAATAAACTATTTATGGGCGTTGAATTTATAAAAGGGACCATGATGTGTACAATAATTGAAATGAAAACGTACACAAATAAATGAAAACCAGTGAAGTTAAAAAGGCAATAATAGTGTAAATGTGAATCGTTGCCACATAAACAAATAAAACGTATACAAATCTTTTACCGGTTATATGATGGCAACGGTCACCCTTAATTGAGCTGAATAATAAAAGCCAATGCTTTGAACGTATGCCATAAATTAAGTAACAGACACTGATTTCTAAATTTATTAGTAGCTAGGAATAGCAACGTTTGAACGTGAATTGGAAAGCAATTAATACTATGGTCCAGCCTGTACGTTTCAAATTTTGAAAACGAAGAAAATAGAAATGGAACAGGTTGCAAAAGGAAAGCCACACATATAAATGGAATAAAACGTTAACAATGAAACGTGCCACATTCAATGGAAAGAAACTGAAATGATAACGTCAAGCACGGGAATTAAGGACAATAAAGTAGAAAGTATGAGAAACGTAAAAGTGAACAAACGAATGAATGCAAGCTACAGATATATATATATAAATTATGTAAAATATTATGTTTCTACCAGAGAGAAGAGAAAATGTTTGAAATGGAATAAATAGGGAAGGAACAATCTCGAAATGAAATAGCAACGGAGAAAATTAAAGAGCTACAGCATGAATACAGGGAGTAATAAAGGTATGGTATTGATTGGATTGTAACTGATGTAAAACTTGAATGGACAGGGAAGAAATAAAATTTATGGTAACAGTCGATTCCCTTGATTTCATGCAAATTTATTTCAACAATTCTTAACTGATTTGAATTTAATAGAATTACATAATAAATAAACTTTCATTTACCATTTTCTATATTTAATTATATGTAATCCAAATAATTTTTTTTTCAAAATTTTATTATTAATAATTTCTCAAAAATCCAATTCAATACGTTATAAACCAATTAAAAATTGCTCAACTTTTATGGGTCGTTACACTCTCCCCCACTCAAAACTTTTCGTCCCCGAAAAGGAACAAAGTAGGAGAATTAAAGCAACCAGAAAGAAAATAGATTGAAAGACAAGATAAACAATAAATTTAAAACTATACAAATTTTACTTGAAATATTCATTTAAAAACATCATTTGAAATTTAATTTTCTTTATAACTTTAATACTTTTCAAAACTCCTTTGAAAACAATTATTTACATTATTACTTATATTTACAAAGAAGCTATTGAAAATTTTAAATCCAAAATTTATAAAAAAAAAACTTTTTTATTTATCTCAAGATACTTCCAACATTATAATAAATTAATAATCATTCGCTTTAAATATGTTATAATTAATTAATAACTTCTGAAACACTAAAAATTTTCTATTATACCATGTAGTATATAAATAAACAATATTTTAAAGGATATATTCAAAAGAAGGAAAGAAGGTAGATTCGGAAAAGAGAATATAGGTGAATAAATAAAGCAGGGCAGATAAGGTAGATTCAAAAGAATAGTATCGGGCACGAATAATTAATTTAGAACCATAAGAATTTCAATTTCAAATATTAATACAGAATTCCTTTGTTGAAAATACTTTTATAATAAAATACTTTTATAACTCGATGTTTCAACAAGTTTATCCTTGTTCCTGTAGACTCTGGTAGTGCGTTGATCAAGCGCAAAACTAGAATTCTCCAGGTACTTAGTAGACTTGTTTTAACACCTAGTGAAAATACTGGAAAAACTTTTTTTTAAAAACAGATATGGAAAGTACAATCCAAACAAAACAAACAAAACCTTTGTCTAACCATGGTTCGCAGATACACAATGGTTACGCCTGGTTCCCCCAGGAAACAATCCATATCCGTAAGCTTTCTCAGCCCTGCGAGTTACGCCATGATGACTAGTAGAATGCAGGATACACAATGGTTACGCCTGGATCCCCCAAGAAACAATCCGTACCCCCAGGCAAGACTCAGCCAAGCATTTGCGCTACTATTCGCGACCTACACAGATTGCAGGATACACAATGGTTACGCCTGGATCCCCCAGGAAACAATCCGTACCCCTAGGCAAGACTCTGCCAGGCAGTTGCGCTATGCAGTCGCGCTCGTAAGACCATGGGTAACGCCATGGAATTCGAAGGACACTCGAGTATCATATCCGGAAAACCAAAAATCAGAGAGAATAATATCGATAGAATGAATCCAAGATGTGGCCACAAATCGGATATCAAGTAGAAGGCACTTTCCATATCTTTACTTCGAAAATATGTATCATATAGTACCTTTTCAAATCACTTTCAAATATCGTACTTATATAAAATCCATTATATATAAGATTTAATTTTCAAATCAAATACTTTCCAAAATCAATAGTATATCAAATCATACTTATATAGACTTCAATTATATAAGATTTCACTTTCAAATTGAGTACCTTTTCAAATCTATAGTTTTCGAATCAATTTCATACTCATACAAATCAATTTTATATAAGTTCGACAACTCCCAAATCAAGTGTTTAGTAACATAAGGTTCTCAAATTTAAATTTGTTTCAATATCAGTTCAATTTCAAAATCATATACAATTTCACCAAATTATTTCTTCTCAAATTAAATATCTTTAGTTTCAAAGTTTCCAAAATAATAGATTTAGAAAATAAATCCAAATTTCCAAATCAATATAATTTAAGTCAACCAATTCATTTCCAAAATCAAATGTTTTCAAAATCATCTTATACTTACGTAAGGTCCATCTTGTATAAGGATCAAATTTTTCAAAATAAATTTCGCTGTATGAAGAGCCATATGGGATTGAATATCTTTGCTTTTATGGGTTATATATCTTTGTAATTTAAATTGGAAATTTTCTTTTAGTAAGCAAAGATAATCTAACTCGACAGCTTTCAATTTCAGCGTCAAAATATATCAATGATATTAGAATATAAGATGTACATACGTCATCATTTTGCAGAATCACATTTGATCGCTCACTCGATCACACAAGTTTGCTTTCGAACTAGTATTGTCCATTCGATTTCCCTAATGCGGACTTCGATATGGTTTCTCGACTAGAAGCCATCAGTCTCCTTGCATAGCCATATACTATGATAGAGAATTCTAGAATCGAGCCCAAAATCCATATCAAATATTTGCCATCAAGAATCGAATAAAAAATCCTAACACGAAATGGTGTAATCCACCTCGAACTTGTGTACTCAAACTTGGATCAAATTAATTATGCGAATAAAACAACATACGTACAACTTATATATTCATTCCAACTTGTTAAATATATAGTTTCATAAAGATGTTACTAAGTTAAAACATTTAAACTAAATTTTATTCAAAATATATTGAAGACCAAATTCTTTTCAAAACATTTCAGATCTAAATTTCATATTAGAAAAATTTAAAATTTGCCTTATTCATATACTTAACAAAACAGTTTCAACTTATTTAAATCATATTACTTCATACTTAAACATTCAAAAACAAATTTATATACTTTATCAAATAATTCATACTTTAAAAAAAATTTAGCTTTGAAAAGTTAACCTTGATTTGGAAGTGCTCGAACCTTCGAAATAGTTGAAGAAATCATTTTCAAATTCAAGAGTTGGAAATCAACCAATCAGTAAATCAATTTCAAAAGATAGGTTTCAAATCCGAAACTAAAGGACTGAACACCGGCTTACTTCAAATCATTTCAAATATATATACATATATCTTTCGAATATCAAATATTACTTCGGAATTTGAAAATCAAAACTGGTTTCACAAAATCACTCGCATAGCAATGCTACTAAAGTGGCCTCTCCCCCACTATGAAACTCGAAAATCAACGTCGATGATGCGTGCACTCATCACCGAAATTATTTTCCAGTGACATAAGTGAGTTCTGGACTTCTATTTTTCTCAAACTTCTTTTAAAATTTCTTCGAAACTCATTAAAATCATTGAAACATTTCTTATTCGGAAAATATTTTTAAATCATACTATTATTATATATTTCAAAATCTTAAAACCAATTTCAAAATACCAGAGTTCAATTCTCGAATTTCAAATTTAAAATCCTTCAGTCATAAATCATTTTTAGATAAATCAAATTTCTTATAAAGTTTTTTTTCAAAATTACAAATCCTTTCGAAACCTCAAATTCTTATTTTAAAGGGTTTATAATCTTTATCAAAAACATTTCACTTTTATATATAGAATATAATCATACTTATCAAAATAATAATTTCGGTTTAGAAAACAATTTCTAAAATATAAACAAACTCGATTATCAAAGGACGATTCACGAACGGATTTCAAAACAAAGATAGAGGTTCAAATTAGAGGGACTCTTGTCAAATAGAATTTTGATTCAAAGATAAGCTCGAATGAAGATGAGATAATTAAATTTCAAAATAGAAGATAGATATACTTATACAAGTCGCGGGCGACCTTAACCGGGTCAACCATGACTTCAGGAATATGATCGATGCAGAATTCCAAGGCAAATCGTCATTCGATCGCCAGAGATAGAATTCGGCATAACAAGAGGTAGCAACATCAAAACCGAGGGATATATAAATCTCCGGTGAATCAATGCCTATTGTAAAGGAGTTCCACCCCTTTACAATTATTGAAAGATTGGCGGGATCGCCTATTCTTATAGAGATCATTCGAAGTGGAGTTATGGGATACTCCAGAATCAAAAGAATAAAAATAGGGAGAGACAAGAATGAATTTTGGAACCGCAAGAAACGTTCCAAAGTTCAAAGGAAATCGAGCCAAACGAAAGAGATTCAAACTCGAATGAAAGTGATTCTGTAAATAAATTTTCTATATATGCTAAGTTTTGCCTAGAGCCAAAGCTCTGATACCAACTGTAACGACCCGCTATTTTGGACCATTCAAATCGACAATAAATTCACACATGTCTGACTTGAATAATTCAAAATATCAGATTGTTAATTTAAATTTGGCAAAACTCAGCATATGCAGTAAATAAATCAATCACAGAATCACAGACACAGAGTAATACCATAATACGCAGCGGAATAGATAAAATAGTAGTTCATGAAGCTACTATATAAACATCAGAGTTAAATAAAATACAACAGAATATCTCAAATGTAATGAAGTCTCCAGTACAACAGATGACTTCTCTGCACGAATCAACTAGAAGAGCTGAAAGCTGAGGCGATAGTTGGATCTCCAAAGGAAGCTCCAAACTCCAAGGGTGAGTCTCAAATGCTGTATCACTCGGTCTGACCCGAGCGTAAAGCAAAACACAAAACACTCGAGTCAGGATTAACATTCTTATATAAATAAATCCAACTCAAGTGAAATATCAACTGAAATACGAGTAACTTAAAGGATGTTTGGGATAACCATCCTCTAAGGATCTTTAGAACTATCTACAAGGTGTAAATATACATTTTAACACCGTGGTCATTTCAATTTAAATTTATACTTCAAAACCCAAATATCATTTCATTTCAAATATATCTATTTTCCAAAATAGTATATATATTAAATGATTTAAAAGGTAAAGTATTTAATTTTCTCAAGTCTCGCAAATCGATTCAAATTAACTCAAATTCCAAATTCAAATTTATTCAAAGCTCAATTCATCAATTCAATTCAGTGCTAAAGATACCATTTATATTTTCAATATATTTCAATGCTTTAATATTCAACATTTTCAAAGTTCAAATTAACGGTTTCATATAGATCTTGATTTAACTTTATTATTATTATTTAATCAGGGAATATTCACTTAATAAATTCAATATCATTTAACTAACCTTAAATTACATTTTACTAAATATTTCCTTAAACTTTATTTAAAACAAGAAATATTCATTAGATTACTTATAAATCAAACTCAAGTTATAAATCATATCTTACATCTCAATTTCAATAGGTTTCAAATCGGTTTAATTAAATAAAATTCTTTATTGAATACAATTTCAACTAAATTCAAATTATCTTTCTAACCTTAACTTATTCAAATTATTACCAAAATCTATTTTGAAATATATTTTAATACTCAACATATTATATGTATTAAATCCATCTTAATTAAATTTAATATTATAATTAAATCTATATATATATCATTACCATTTATATATAAAAATTTAAGAATCAACATTTATTTAACCCGTATATTTCTTCCCAAAACCATAGAATTCATTTTTTTAAAATATTTATATATATGGACCAACGGTGTTTGTATATATATATTTATCATATGGTTAAGTGATACAAATATTTATCATTTCAATCCGAAATTTAAATATATACGGGTAGATATCATTTCGACCCGTAATCCCAATTTCAATTCAAATGAAAATCGCTTGGGTTTATCATTTCAACCCATAACGAAATTCTCCTATTCTAAAGTCCGTTCGGGTATGTATCATTTCAACCCATAGTGAATTCTATACTAACAGGGAACTTGCAGAGTGATAATAGATACTAAAAAAATATAACAACATGCATATATCATCAGTATAAATAACAGATACGGGTGTCAGATGTCATAGGTGAACAGATACAAATAATAGTAATAACATGCATATAATACTAGATACTGGTGTCAGATGTCACAGGTGAACAGTTATAGATAATAGCATATATAACAATGTAAATAACTATAGCAGCATATTTCAATTGCTATTTCAATTGAAATCAAATTTAAATAATAAAAGAACGTTAATCGTGAGTGATTGCTCACCTTTCGAGGTTAGAGAGATAGACAATGATGTTGAGTTATGAAATGCAAGCACGACTTCCAAAGCAAAGTTAGATGGTACAATTTCGACGGAAAAGCTGATAGATAGAAATTGATGAGAACGGATCAAATTAGCTTGATAAAATTGAAACGAAGATTATATGATTAATTTATTACTTTCTTTCAAAATGAACGTTAAATCAAAACACGCATTTTAAAAATGAAATATATATATATAAGCACACCCATGAAAACCATATAACTTTAAAACGCTTCCATTTCATATTAATGTTAAATAACAAATATATAATTATTCAAAATGTCACATATATAGTATATTCATTTTATGGTTGTCGTTTCCATGTAATAAATATTCATTTTAAACCAATATTAAAATAATATATATGTATAGTTAAAAAAATCAATGTTCTAACATAAAACACATATATTAAAGATCAACACACATATATATAATATCTTTTGAAATGAATACTTATATATATATAATTATTATAGTTTATTACTTTCCTTTTCAAAATATCCAGTAGGAAATCAAACAAACTTATGCACATATATGTGCAGATAAACAATATTCTTTATAATACATTGTTAACTTACTCCTTTTTTTTCTCTTTCCTTTTTTTTATTTTTTATTTTTTTTATTAAACCTTTGTATATAACAAAATATATGTATAAAATAAAATATTTGTATATATAAAAATCAAAACGTTTCAAACATATATTCAAAAAATGGATCATATAAATAACAATGTATTTAGTTAACGCATAGTATAAAATTCATTTATATAACACTCTTATATATATATAAATCTTGTATAAGTAAACCTTTATAGCTTCATAACTTATTTACTTTCACATATAACAAGATTTGTACAAAAGAATGCAAATTTTTCTCAAATCCTTTTGAACGTTTATAAGAAAAATTTTAAACAATAAATATACCTTCTTATTTAGGAAAGGAAGTAAGCATGCACTTGTAGGAGAAACGTGAGTGGAGGTTGAGGGTTGTAGGCGGTGGAAAGGGAAGAGGGCGGAGATAGCTTCAGGCGATGGGTATATACGTCGCGCAAATTTTTTATTTTTATTTTTTATCTGGCGTAGGCCATGGAAAAATTTGTGTAACAGCCCTAGATTTTTGTATATATTTTATTTGACTTTATTATATTTTGAAAACTATTTTAAACTTGTTTTATTTCAAACATTTCATTTTTAAATATAAATGTTGATTATTATGTAACTTTTAATTTCAAACTTGTATAAATTGAATAATTTTCCTGAAAGGTGGATTTTGGTCAATCTGGTCAAACTTTGACTTTTAATTTTAAAATTTAAATATTTGAATTCTTAAATTTTATCTTTTATTATGAAAATAGATTTAATATCATGAATACTGCTTTTTGTTTCGTTAAAATTGGATTTAAATTGTGAAAGTTATACCCTTTACAATATTGTGTGTATATTGAATTATTTAGCAATATTCTTCATTTTAATTTATATAAATAATATTTTTATTTGTCAAATCATGTTCTAATATGTGTTATATGACATGTTAGGTATATATTTTATTTTAAAATATTTTAAAGTGATAATAGAATTTTTCCAAAATTTATTGCATTTATTTCCTATTTTTAAAGGCTAGTTTCCATTTTCTGCTATTTTCTTCATTTAAATTATATTTAATTAAAATTTATTTATTCATTTTGTGAATGCATTTTTATTTTTGTTCTTATCTTTATTTATAAATATTTTTCATCTACATATAAATTTTTCAAAGTTTGTTCCATTTAATTTCAAATTTTCTAGACTAGTTTTCATTTTTGTGCTATTTTCTTGTTTTAATCATATCTAATTAATATTTAATTATTAATATATTTTTTATCTGTTACATTTTCGAAATTTTTACTGAAATTATAAGTATTTTCAGTTATTTAAAAATATATAAATATATATGGAAATATGAAAGGTTTAAAACCTTTTATCTTCCTTTGGCTTTTTGGCTTCCACCTTTTCATTTTCCCAACCCCACCTCTTCATGTTTTGGCCGTGCTCTTCATTTCTCATTTCTGCCGTACTCCCCTCAATTTTCACGTGAAAGAAACTCCTCTTCCCACCAAAAAAACTCACGGCCATCTCTTCATTTTTTATCAAAAATTTTGTAGGTAATTTCCTCTTCCTTTTATATTATTTTCTTGATTTTTATAACTTGTATTTGCATTTGTTCTCATCTTTGTAGATCGGCTCCTCCTCCACCATCACCTAGGCTGACTCCACCACCTTATAGGCTGACCATCACCCCCTCCAAATCACCACCACTTCAGGCCGAGAACCCATAGCATGATCCTCCACCAAATCTACATAAACATCACCTTTTTACACTCTAGTCGAACTCCTCTTACTCCATCACCTTCAACATCCCTTTGGCCGCCACTTCCACCACCACCACCAGCCTAGATCTGACCACCACCCTCTGACACATCATCCACCACCACCTGGACCTCTGGCCGTACCCATAGGACCCATGGCTGAACCCTCTTGAAGCCTTGAGATGATGTAGCATTGCCTTGTGATGATAGTTGTTGCACCTATACCTTCACACCAATAAAACACAAGCTAGGCCGACCCTATAGGGACCCAAACCTGACCTTAATCCCTGCCTTGGCCATGCTACTTCAGTTCATAACTGAAGTATGTGAAGTTGAGAACAAGTGCAAGACATTTGTTTTTGTTTTGGGCAGTGATTTCTAATGTTGAGTAGTGAAATTTTGCTTTGAAAACTTATGTATTTTGAATTGTTTTGTGTAAATGTATTCAAGGCAATTAGAGTTGACTCTCCACACTCAAATCGTATTAGAGTTGTCGTGCCTTCATAATCTTTGTGTTGTGTGCTTTGTTGGCAAATCTCCAGCTTAACAGGTGAGTTATTCTCACCAGACAGTGTATACCTATATAACTAGTAAATTGACCACTTTTGAATCTGTAAAATGCATCACCATATTATATCTGCTATGTTATGATTATATGATGTTCACCCATGCTTAAACACCTGTTATATCATATGTTACTGTTATATTATGTTGTTCTGTTATTTTTATCAGTTTATCACACTGCAAGTTCCCTTTAGATTAGAATCACTATGGGTTGAAATGATACATACCCGAACGGACTTTAGAATAGGAGAAAATCATTATGGGCTGAAATGATAGGCCTGAATGATTTTCAATTATTTTTCATTTACTTGGGATTGCGGGTTTGAAATGATCAAACCCGGGTTTTCTTTGTAAATTACGGGTTGAAATGATATATTACCCGTATCACTTTACCTAGGCTAAAAATGAAATACAGACCTGTAGTTAAAATATGTTTTCTAAAAATTTTAAAATATTTTAGAAATGTAAATGTTATAATATTTTGATTTAAATTTTATTTAAATGATTTTTGTAAAGCATTATTGATTTTTTTTGAAAATTTATAAGTGAAATAAATTAATGGTAAAGTTAGAAAATCTGAAATGTAAGTTATTTTGGGAAATTTTAATTTGGTGATAATTGGAATTTAAATTAAATATGAAATATGATAAATTCATGATAATTTGGATTAAAGTTAATTTAAATGAATTTATAATATATTAATGATTTTTGAATAAAGTAAAAATGTGAAATGAATGAATATTTAAGTTGAAATTTTGAAATATAACTAAAATTGGAAATTTGTGAATTTGGCTTAAAAATGAATTTTAAGTTAAGTAAATAAAATGGAATTAAGTTATATTTGAAAATTTAAACTTAAGTGTTAAGTTAATTTAATTTAATGAATTTATAATTTAATATTGGAATTTAATAAGTGAATTATTATTAAATTTTGATTTTTGAATGGAGGTTTTACTTTATAAAATCATGAATATAAGGGTATTTGAATAATTGTTTTAAAAGTGAAATTATATGATTTTATAAGTAAAAAAAATGATTTATATAAAAATATAATTGTTTGTGAAATTATACTGAATATTTGAAGTTAGTTAACTGCATTTCTGAAACGCTATTAAATTCTAATGTAAATGATAATACACCATTTGTAAATGTTGTAGTTGATAATAATGAACCAAATGGCTGAATTTAATTAAAGGCTATTATGGCATTTTTGTAAATGTTATAATGGTTGAATTTAACTAAGTTTATTTGAAACTAATGTAACCCTATTACAGCATTTTAAATGCTGTCTTTTGTTAAATTGAACTGTTTTAAATGTGACTTTCCATAGCATTTTCTAAATGTTGCGAAAGTTGAATTTTCATTGTTTTAATTAATTTAAGTGAACGAATGAACTTTGAAAGATTAAAATTTTGGAAATTTAATAATTTAATTATTTAATATAATAACTTCATTTTATGATTTAAAATGAAGTAATTTGTTTCGTAATATAAACTATTTTGAAATATGATATTTTGATATTTTGAACTAGATTTTTGAATGATATTGAATTTTGAAATGATATTTGATTTTGAAATATAAAATACCAATTTTGAAATTTTCACCACGGGATGTATTTAATTTATGGTTTAACTGATCCTTAGAGGATGGGCGATCCCAAGCATCCTTTAAGTTATTATGCATTACTGCTACAGTTCACTTGAGTTGGTTTACATTATATAAGTATATATTGTCCTGACTCGAGTGTTTTGTATTTTGCTTTACGCTCGGGTCAGCCTGAGTATTTACAGCTTAGATTTGGATCTCTTTCTGGAGCTAGGAATCGTTGGAGATTCTGCTTATCTAGTTATCTATCCATTCCAGTTTCAGTTGTTCTATTTCAGCTCTGGTATTATAAACTTCTATGTATTTGAGATTTCTATTGTATATGTTTTCAAACAGATATTATGTATTTTGTTTTGAGAGTTTGTTATAGTAGCTTCATGAACTACTATGGTTTTTATATTCCGCTGCGAGTTATTCTGATATTCTGTGTCTGTGATTCTGTATTTGATTTTATTTGCTCCAAATTTTATTACAATCTGTTATTTTGAATTATTCAAGTCAGACATGCGTGGATTATTGTCGATTTGAATGGTCCAAAATAGTGGGTCGTTACAGTTGGTATCAGAGCTTTGGTTTTAGGCAAACCTTAGCCTGCGGAGCAAAAACTCATTAGAGATAGGGTAGAAATACCCTAGAATAAGTGAAATCAATCTCAGAATCATTTCTTTGTGAGAGAACGTATTTTCGAAGTATAAAATGATTTTCAAATGATTTTTAAAGAATTTTCAAAGATTATTTTGATATAAATTTTCTTGCTTTGAAAGTAAAATTTTCTAAACTTCATTCTTTTCGTATCCACCTTGTTAGCAATTTCTTTGATTAGGATCCTCTAAAATTTTGAACTTCTCTCTTGATTGATCTAGATCCTTTGTTGATAGGAATCTATGTTGGGTATGGAAAAATCAGTAGTTTGTTAGGATGCTTTGAGTAAACTCTGTTGTATCTTTTTTTTAGCTAAAGTTGTCCAACTAAAGATATTTAAGCTTCTGTTTTCGTATGTTATGAATTCGAGTCTTTCCAAATTTTGAATGGGAATTTTTCTGTATCGATATAGGTTATATTTCTCTAATCTTCGTTTGGATTCTTATCGAATAAGATTCCTTTGAATTTTGGAATGCTCACTTGTTCTGAAATCCATTCCTATCTCCCCTAATTGTATTCTTTTGATTTTGGAGCATTGCATCACTCCACTTTGTATGACCTTTATAGGGTGGCGATTCCGCCAATCTTTGAATGATTATAAGTGGCATTGATTCACCGGAGATTTCTGTATCCTCGATTTACGATGTTTTCTATCTTCTGCTATATTTAGATTCTATCTCTGGCAATCGAAGGTCGATTTTCCTTAGATTTTCGCATCGATTATATTCCTGAAATCACGGTTGACCGGTTAAGGTCGCCCGCGATTCATATAGGCTTATCCATCTTGTATTTGGTAATTTAATTATCTTATCTTCGTTTGAGCCTATCTTTGAATTAGAATTCTATTTGATTAGAGTCCTTCTAAATTTGAATCTCTGTTTTGCTTTGAAATCCATCCTTGAATCGTCCCTTGGAAAGTTTGTGGTTGATTGTCTTTTAAAAAAATTTTGTATTCATCGTAGTTTTATTTTGATAAGGATGACCATATTTTTATATAAAGATGAAATGTTTTTGATAAGGATTATATACCTTTAAAAAAAAATTGAGAATTTGAAGTTTTGAAAGGATTTGAAATTGTGAAAATTTTATAAGAAATGGTTTCATATAAAATGATTTATAACTGAAGGTTTTGAATCTGAATTTAAGTGATTGAACTCCGGCATTTTGGAACTGGTTTTAAGATTTTGAAATAATAAATAATATGATTTGAAATTATTTTTCCGAATAAGTAATGTTTCAATGATTTTAATGGGTTTTAATGATTTTGAAGAAATTTCAAAGAAGTTTTCAAAGTAAATGGAAGTCCAGAACCACTTGTGTCGCTGGAAAATAATTTCGGTGATGAGTGCACGCATCATCGACATTGATTTTCGAGTTTCTGAGTGAGGGAGAGGCCACTTTAATAGCTTTGCTATGCGAGTGATTTTGTGAAACCATTTTTGATTTCAAATTCCGAAGTATGATTTGATATCCGAAAGATATATGTAAATATATTTGAAACGATTTGAAATGAACCGGTGTTCAGTCCTCGAGTTTTGGATTTGATATAACCCTATCTATTAAAATTGATTTACTGATTTGTTGCTAATTTCCAACTCTTGAATTTGAAAATGATTTCTTCAACTATTTCGAAGTTCGAGTACTTCCAAATCAAGGTTAACTTTTCAAAGCTAAGAAATTTGAAAAGTATTTTGATAAAGTATATAAGTTTGTTTTGAATGTTTATGTATGAAGTAATATGATTTAAATAAGTTGAAACTGTTTTGTTAAGTAAATGAATAAGGCTATTTTGAATTTTTCTAAATATGGAATTTAGATTTGAAATGTTTTGAAAGAATTTGGTCTTCAAAATATTTTGAATAAAATTTAGTTTAAATGTTTAACTTAGTAACATCTTTATGAAACTATATATTTAACAAGTTGGAATAAATATATAAGTTGTACGTATGGTGTTTTATTCGCATAATTAATTTGATCCAAGTTTGGGTACACAAGTTCGAGGTGGATTACACCATTTCGTGTTAGGATTTTCATTCGATTCTTGATGGCGAATATTTGATATGGATTTTGGGGTTGATTCTAGAATTCTCTATCGTAGTATATGGCTATGCAAGGAGACTGATGGCTTCTAGTCGAGAAACCATATCGAAATCCGCATTAGGGAAGTCGAATGGACAATACTAGTTCGAAAGCGAACTTGTGTGACCAAGCGAGCGATCAAATGTAGTTTTGCGAAATGATGACGTATGTACATCTTATATCCTAATATCATTTATATATTTTAACGCTGAAATTGAAAGCTGTCGAGTTAGAATATCTTTGCTTACTAAAAGAAAATTTCCAATTTAAATCACAAAGATATATAACCCATAAAAGCAAAGATATTTAATCCCATATGGCTCTTCATTCAGCGAAATTTATTTTGAAAAATTTGATCCTTATATAAGATAGACCTTACGTAAGTATAAGATGATTTTGAAAACCATTGATTTTGGAAATGAATTGTTTGACTTAATTATATTAATTTGGAAATCTGGATTTATTTCCTAAATTTATTATTTTGGAAACTTTGAAGCTAAAGATAATTAAATTGAGAAGAAATAATTTGGTGAAATTGTATATGATTTTGAAATTGAACTGATATTGAAACAAATTGAAATTTAAGAACCTTATGTTACTAAATACTTGATTTGGGAGTTGTCGAACTTATATAAAATTGATTTGTATGAGTATGAAATTGATTCGAAAACTATAGATTTGAAAAGGTACTCAATTTGAAAGTGAAATCTTATATATAATTGATATTATATAAGTACGATATTTGAAAGTGATTTGAAAGGTACTATATGATACATATTTTCGAAGTAAAGATATGGAAAGTGCCTTCTGCTTGATATCCGATTTGTGGCCACATCTTGGATTCATTCTATCGATATTATTCTCTCTGATTTTTGGTTTTCCGGATATGATACTCGAGTGTCCTTCGAATTCCATGGCGTTACCCATGGTCTTACGAACTCGACTGCATAGCGTAATTCGTAAGGCAGTGATTGCTTAAAAGGTACGGATGTTTCCTGGGGGATCCAGGCGTAACCATTGTGTATCTGCGATCTATGGTCGTGTTAGTGGCGTAATCCGCAAGGCAGAGATTGCTTAAGGGGTATGGATGTTTCCTGGGGGATCCAGGCGTAACCATTTTTATGTATCCTGCGGTCCACCGTTTTGTTGCATGGCGAAATTCGCAAGGCAGTGAATGCTTAAAAGGTACGGATGTTTCCTGGGGGACCCAGGCGTAACCATTGTGTATCTGCGATCCATGATTTGATTCGTTTTTGTTTGGATTGTACTTTCCATATCTGTTTTTAAAGGTTTTCCCAGTATTTTCACTAGGTGTTGAAACAGGTCTACTAAGTACCTGGAGAATTCCAGTTTTGCGCCTGATCAACGCACTACCAGAGTCTACAGGAACAAGGATAAACTTGTTGAAACATCGAGTTATAAAAGTATTTTGATAAAATATTATATAAAGGATATTTTGATCAGTTATTTCCTTTTTAAAGGATTTTAAAGTGTTTTAAATATTTTACCTCTTTAACCAACACTTTTAATAAATGGCTCATCCTTGTCTTTCGTCCTATTTTCCCTTCTTGCTATTCCTATTCTCCACCTTGTTAAACTTACCTATAACAACAGTTATCAGGTATAATTTTAATATTCTTGTCATCTTGTCTTAATCCTATTCCATTCTATCTTTTTCTGTGTTTTCCATACTTCATTCCTTTTCGAGGACGAAAAGATTTAAGTGGGGGAGAGTGTAACAGCCCTAGATTTTTGTATATATTTTATTTGACTTTATTATATTTTGAAAACTATTTTAAACTTGTTTTATTTCAAACATTTCATTTTTAAATATAAATGTTGATTATTATGTAACTTTTAATTTCAAACTTGTATAAATTGAATAATTTTCCTGAAAGGTGGATTTTGGTCAATCTGGTCAAACTTTGACTTTTAATTTTAAAATTTAAATATTTGAATTCTTAAATTTTATCTTTTATTATGAAAATAGATTTAATATCATGAATACTGCTTTTTGTTTCGTTAAAATTGGATTTAAATTGTGAAAGTTATACCCTTTACAATATTGTGTGTATATTGAATTATTTAGCAATATTCTTCATTTTAATTTATATAAATAATATTTTTATTTGTCAAATCATGTTCTAATATGTGTTATATGACATGTTAGGTATATATTTTATTTTAAAATATTTTAAAGTGATAATAGAATTTTTCCAAAATTTATTGCATTTATTTCCTATTTTTAAAGGCTAGTTTCCATTTTCTGCTATTTTCTTCATTTAAATTATATTTAATTAAAATTTATTTATTCATTTTGTGAATGCATTTTTATTTTTGTTCTTATCTTTATTTATAAATATTTTTCATCTACATATAAATTTTTCAAAGTTTGTTCCATTTAATTTCAAATTTTCTAGACTAGTTTTCATTTTTGTGCTATTTTCTTATTTTAATCATATCTAATTAATATTTAATTATTAATATATTTTTTATCTGTTACATTTTCGAAATTTTTACTGAAATTATAAGTATTTTCAGTTATTTAAAAATATATAAATATATATGGAAATATGAAAGGTTTAAAACCTTTTATCTTCCTTTGGCTTTTTGGCTTCCACCTTTTCATTTTCCCAACCCCACCTCTTCATGTTTTGGCCGTGCTCTTCATTTCTCATTTCTGCCGTACTCCCCTCAATTTTCACGTGAAAGAAACTCCTCTTCCCACCAAAAAAACTCACGGCCATCTCTTCATTTTTTATCAAAAATTTTGTAGGTAATTTCCTCTTCCTTTTATATTATTTTCTTGATTTTTATAACTTGTATTTGCATTTGTTCTCATCTTTGTAGATCGGCTCCTCCTCCACCATCACCTAGGCTGACTCCACCACCTTATAGGCTGACCATCACCCCCTCCAAATCACCACCACTTCAGGCCGAGAACCCATAGCATGATCCTCCACCAAATCTACATAAACATCACCTTTTTACACTCTAGTCGAACTCCTCTTACTCCATCACCTTCAACATCCCTTTGGCCGCCACTTCCACCACCACCACCAGCCCAGATCTGACCACCACCCTCTGCCACATCATCCACCACCACCTGGACCTCTGGCCGTACCCATAGGACCCATGGCTGAACCCTCTTGAAGCCTTGAGATGATGTAGCATTGCCTTGTGATGATAGTTGTTGCACCTATACCTTCACACCAATAAAACACAAGCTAGGCTGACCCTATAGGGACCCAAACCTGACCTTAATCCCTGCCTTGGCCATGCTACTTCAGTTCATAACTGAAGTATGTGAAGTTGAGAACAAGTGCAAGACATTTGTTTTTGTTTTGGGCAGTGATTTCTAATGTTGAGTAGTGAAATTTTGCTTTGAAAACTTATGTATTTTGAATTGTTTTGTGTAAATGTATTCAAGGCAATTAGAGTTGACTCTCCACACTCAAATCGTATTAGAGTTGTCGTGCCTTCATAATCTTTGTGTTGTGTGCTTTGTTGGCAAATCTCCAGCTTAACAGGTGAGTTATTCTCACCAGACAGTGTATACCTATATAACTAGTAAATTGACCACTTTTGAATCTGTAAAATGCATCACCATATTATATCTGCTATGTTATGATTATATGATGTTCACCCATGCTTAAACACCTGTTATATCATATGTTACTGTTATATTATGTTGTTCTGTTATTTTTATCAGTTTATCACACTGCAAGTTCCCTTTAGATTAGAATCACTATGGGTTGAAATGATACATACCCGAACGGACTTTAGAATAGGAGAAAATCATTATGGGCTGAAATGATAGGCCTGAATGATTTTCAATTATTTTTCATTTACTTGGGATTGCGGGTTTGAAATGATCAAACCCGGGTTTTCTTTGTAAATTACGGGTTGAAATGATATATTACCCGTATCACTTTACCTAGGCTAAAAATGAAATACAGACCTGTAGTTAAAATATGTTTTCTAAAAATTTTAAAATATTTTAGAAATGTAAATGTTATAATATTTTGATTTAAATTTTATTTAAATGATTTTTGTAAAGCATTATTGATTTTTTTTGAAAATTTATAAGTGAAATAAATTAATGGTAAAGTTAGAAAATCTGAAATGTAAGTTATTTTGGGAAATTTTAATTTGGTGATAATTGGAATTTAAATTAAATATGAAATATGATAAATTCATGATAATTTGGACTAAAGTTAATTTAAATGAATTTATAATATATTAATGATTTTTGAATAAAGTAAAAATGTGAAATGAATGAATATTTAAGTTGAAATTTTGAAATATAACTAAAATTGGAAATTTGTGAATTTGGCTTAAAAATGAATTTTAAGTTAAGTAAATAAAATGGAATTAAGTTATATTTGAAAATTTAAACTTAAGTGTTAAGTTAATTTAATTTAATGAATTTATAATTTAATATTGGAATTTAATAAGTGAATTATTATTAAATTTTGATTTTTGAATGGAGGTTTTACTTTATAAAATCATGAATATAAGGGTATTTGAATAATTGTTTTAAAAGTGAAATTATATGATTTTATAAGTAAAAAAAATGATTTATATAAAAATATAATTGTTTGTGAAATTATACTGAATATTTGAAGTTAGTTAACTGCATTTCTGAAACGCTATTAAATTCTAATGTAAATGATAATACACCATTTGTAAATGTTGTAGTTGATAATAATGAACCAAATGGCTGAATTTAATTAAAGGCTATTATGGCATTTTTGTAAATGTTATAATGGTTGAATTTAACTAAGTTTATTTGAAACTAATGTAACCCTATTACAGCATTTTAAATGCTGTCTTTTGTTAAATTGAACTGTTTTAAATGTGACTTTCCATAGCATTTTCTAAATGTTGCGAAAGTTGAATTTTCATTGTTTTAATTAATTTAAGTGAACGAATGAACTTTGAAAGATTAAAATTTTGGAAATTTAATAATTTAATTATTTAATATAATAACTTCATTTTATGATTTAAAATGAAGTAATTTGTTTCGTAATATAAACTATTTTGAAATATGATATTTTGATATTTTGAACTAGATTTTTGAATGATATTGAATTTTGAAATGATATTTGATTTTGAAATATAAAATACCAATTTTGAAATTTTAACCACGGGATGTATTTAATTTATGGTTTAACTGATCCTTAGAGGATGGGCGATCCCAAGCATCCTTTAAGTTATTATGCATTACTGCTACAGTTCACTTGAGTTGGTTTACATTATATAAGTATATATTGTCCTGACTCGAGTGTTTTGTATTTTGCTTTACGCTCGGGTCAGCCTGAGTATTTACAGCTTAGATTTGGATCTCTTTCTGGAGCTAGGAATCGTTGGAGATTCTGCTTATCTAGTTATCTATCCATTCCAGTTTCAGTTGTTCTATTTCAGCTCTGGTATTATAAACTTCTATGTATTTGAGATTTCTATTGTATATGTTTTCAAACAGATATTATGTATTTTGTTTTGAGAGTTTGTTATAGTAGCTTCATGAACTACTATGGTTTTTATATTCCGCTGCGAGTTATTCTGATATTCTGTGTCTGTGATTCTGTATTTGATTTTATTTGCTCCAAATTTTATTACAATCTGTTATTTTGAATTATTCAAGTCAGACATGCGTGGATTATTGTCGATTTGAATGGTCCAAAATAGTGGGTCGTTACAGTTGGTATCAGAGCTTTGGTTTTAGGCAAACCTTAGCCTGCGGAGCAAAAACTCATTAGAGATAGGGTAGAAATACCCTAGAATAAGTGAAATCAATCTCAGAATCATTTCTTTGTGAGAGAACGTATTTTCGAAGTATAAAATGATTTTCAAATGATTTTTAAAGAATTTTCAAAGATTATTTTGATATAAATTTTCTTGCTTTGAAAGTAAAATTTTCTAAACTTCATTCTTTTCGTATCCACCTTGTTAGCAATTTCTTTGATTAGGATCCTCTAAAATTTTGAACTTCTCTCTTGATTGATCTAGATCCTTTGTTGATAGGAATCTATGTTGGGTATGGAAAAATCAGTAGTTTGTTAGGATGCTTTGAGTAAACTCTGTTGTATCTTTTTCTTAGCTAAAGTTGTCCAACTAAAGATATTTAAGCTTCTGTTTTCGTATGTTATGAATTCGAGTCTTTCCAAATTTTGAATGGGAATTTTTCTGTATCGATATAGGTTATATTTCTCTAATCTTCGTTTGGATTCTTATCGAATAAGATTCCTTTGAATTTTGGAATGCTCACTTGTTCTGAAATCCATTCCTATCTCCCCTAATTGTATTCTTTTGATTTTGGAGCATTGCATCACTCCACTTTGTATGACCTTTATAGGGTGGCGATTCCGCCAATCTTTGAATGATTATAAGTGGCATTGATTCACCGGAGATTTCTGTATCCTCGATTTACGATGTTTTCTATCTTCTGCTATATTTAGATTCTATCTCTGGCAATCGAAGGTCGATTTTCCTTAGATTTTCGCATCGATTATATTCCTGAAATCACGGTTGACCGGTTAAGGTCGCCCGCGATTCATATAGGCTTATCCATCTTGTATTTGGTAATTTAATTATCTTATCTTCGTTTGAGCCTATTCGGATAATGAGTTCAAAACTCAACTTAGTAAAGGAACATTCTATCCACTTCCCTGACATCCCATGATCGACCAGGGCATAGAGGATCTAGCGGCAGCTTATGAACGGCATCAAGGGAATGGACAAGCAACCGTTATTCAAACGGTACTCCCAAAGGTTGGAGAACATAGATGATATGACTCTAGCAAACGCCAAAATGACTCCAAGCAAACCAATGCTCTAATACTAACAAGGGTATCATACTGATCGCGTTTGAGGAAAGTCGACCTCCAGATATATTTTGGTAGCTAGTTAGCTAAAGAGCCTCCTATGACTATGGATCGTTTCTTTTACAAAATGAATCAGAACTAAAGTGAGGAGGAGTGGAGCAGACTAAGAAAAATAACAATGAAGGCCCGTTGGCTAAGGATGTAGATCCCAGTAGCCGAAACAAGACTTCAGAATTCAGCTCATATGCTCTTTGAAAGATTCAATTGACACCCTCTACTTGAAGACTCATGACTCGGAGTGGTACTGGAAACCAACCTCGAGAGAGTACACCAAGGTCTAAAGAAAATCAAGGGAATGTTGTATATTCCCAGATGATCACTGATCCTAACACGGGCGATTACAAACACCTCTGAGGTGTGATCGAAAAGATGACCTGGAAAGGAAAGCTTCAATAGTATGTACAAGTCCTGCAGAATGGAGGGCAGCGAATATCCGATGCCTATTAATAAAGGGCTATGATTATCAATTGGACGGTTGACGGCCGACATCCCTTTGAAAGGAGCCAAGGGCGGAGTCGAATAGCGAGGACACGATGCTGCTTCACATATCAATGAGATTTACCATAATCTTCTTTGAATTATTTCCATTTCCATCTCTATTTCAATTGTTCTATGAACTACGACTAGCTTGAACTAAACTACTTTCAAAACGATGCAGGTGACCAGGTACTCAGATTTGGTTGCCAACCAATCCACGCAGACCATGATCGGACGTGTGGAGTTACATCTGGACGAGCATAATTCTATCGCTCATCATCAACCATATGCCTTTGATTTGGGGCTATGGGTTAAATACAATGTACAACATCATGATGCACGGAGAGCTGAATTCCATCCTGCAAGTGGAATTTATTCAAGCAGAGAGCGGCTGCGATACGACCGGCCACTCGCTAAGTGAAACTCGAGCTCGGGGGCAAGCCATCACATCAAGGCTAAAAATGGGTTGATACACGACGATCCTTCGCACAACTCCGTACTCCCAGAGTACGAGACGGAGTATAAACATCTACTTAACTCCGTACTCCCAGAGTGCGAGACGGCGTATAAACATTAAAACAACTCCGTACTCCTAGAGTGCGAGACGGAGTATAAACATTAATCAACTCCGTACTCCCAGAGTGCGAGACGGAGTATAAACATTAGCTTAACTCCGTACTCCCAGAGTGCGAGACGGAGTATAAACATCAATCAACTCCGTATTTCCAGAGTGCGAGACGGAGTATAAAAATCTACTCAACTCTGTACTCCCAGAGTGCGAGACGGAGTATAAACATACATCAACTCCATAGTCATCCCCAAAACTGGGGGCAGAACCAAAGCAAAGCACGTTAGTTGAACATTTGTCTAAAAGAAGATTGCAACAAAACGATTAAAAGACGACTGTCAAGCAATCAACTGAACGGAAATATTCAGCATGAAAGACTGCGGTTTTTCAAAGCACGTCATGTTTACACAAGACGTCCTTTGGGGGGCAAATGTTATCCCGCCTTTTGGCAAGGCCGTGACACCAAGAACTTGATTAGAAACCAGTGACAGTTCGTCTTGGAGATCGGTTACACAAAGGCTCACTATGGATATCGATGGATTTTGTCCGAGTCTGGATCGAGCCACGATTAACAAGACATAACAATCAAAGCTAGGGAAGCCAATGTTCCAAGTCTCAAGACGATCCGAGTTCGTATGCTCAACTTATGATCGATTCGAACAACCGACCATCCATCCATCAACCTCCACATTTGACTTGGAGACCTAAACTGCTTGGAATGAACATGGCCCGATCATCCACTCCAATCGAGTCATAGAACAAAGTTCGACAGAATACAGATACACCTCATGAAGCTCAGTGACGCCGGGATTCGTCTAAAGTGGACGTGATTTGATCATCTACACATCAAATCCTACCCTGAACACGAAAGGTTGTTCGAAAGCCCAACTTGAAGTAGCTATGGTGGACTGCGTACTCACTAACCGTCGCTGTCAAAATACGGACACGACTGCACCTTGGAACATATGCAACTTACTTTGTCTACTCAACAATCTATTATCCTTATTTTCTAGAAGGAGATACAGAGCAAATTGTAAGAGATTTGGCTATCTAACCCAACATGGATGTGATTCAACCATCTGTCATATACCTCCTTCCTTGACTTGATTGGAAGAGCTATAATCACCAAGCGGACGAGAATCGATCGTCCATTTTTCTAATTTCGTCCCTCATCCTGGGGGGCAGAATCCCATTCCGTGAGCAAACATGTTTCGATTGTTCATTCGACGACATTAGCCTCGATACAGTAGATGAATACAAATTAAAAAATGGAAATACGACTGCTCTCAACTAAAACCTCCAAGTCCCCAGAGTGCGGACTGGAGTACTCTAAGTCCCCAGAGCGCGGACTAGAGTATAAACGACTAAAACCTCCAAGTCCCCAGAGTGCGGACTGGAGTACTCTAAGTCCCCAGAGCGCGGACTAGAGTATAAACAATTTAAAACCTCCAAGTCCCCAGAGGGCGGACTGGAGTACTCTAAGTCCCCAGAGCGCGGACTAGAGTATAAACGATTTAAACCTCCAAGTCCCCAGAGTGCGGACTGGAGTACTCTAAGTCTCCAGAGCACGGACTAGAGTATAAATGATTTAAACCTCCAAGTCCCCAAAGTGCGGACTAGAGTACTCTAAGTCCCCAGAGCGCGGACTAGAGTATAAATGATTTAAACCTCCAAGTCCCCAGACTGCGGACTGGAGTACTCTAAGTCCCCAGAGCGCGGACTAGAGTATAAATGACATAAACCTCCAAGTCCCCAGAGTGCGGACTGGAATACTCTAAGTCCCCAGAGCGTGGACTAGAGTATAAACGACTTAAACCTCCAAGTCCCCAGAGTGCGGACTGGAGTACTCTGAGTCCCCAGAGCGCGGACTAGAGTATAAACGATTTAAACCTCCAAGTCCCCAGAGTGCGGACAGGAGTACTCTAAGTCTCCAGAGCGCGGACTAGAGTATAAATGATTTAAACCTCCAAGTCCCCAAAGTGCGGACTGGAGTACTCTAAGTCCCCAGAGCGCGGACTAGAGTATAAATGATTTAAACCTCCAAGTCCCCAGAGTGCGGACTGGAGTACTCTAAGTCCCCAGAGCGCGGACTAGAGTATAAATGACATAAACCTCCAAGTCCCCAGAGTGCGGACTGGAGTACTCTAAGTCCCCAGAGCGTGGACTAGAGTATAAACGACTTAAACCTCCAAGTCCCCAGAGTGCGGACTGGAGTACTCTGAGTCCCCAGAGCGCGGACTAGAGTATAAACGATTTAAACCTCCAAGTCCCCAGAGTGCGGACTGGAGTACTCTAAGTCTCCAGAGCGCGGACTAGAGTATAAATGATTTAAACCTCCAAGTCCCCAAAGTGCGGACTGGAGTACTCTAAGTCCCCAGAGCGCGGACTAGAGTATAAATGATTTAAACCTCCAAGTCCCCAGAGTGCGGACTGGAGTACTCTAAGTCCCAGAGCGCGGACTAGAGTATAAATGACATAAACCTCCAAGTCCCCAGAGTGCGGACTGGAGTACTCTAAGTCCCCAGAGCGTGGACTAGAGTATAAACGACTTAAACCTCCAAGTCCCCAGAGTGCGGACTGGAGTACTCTGAGTCCCCAGAGCGCGGACTAGAGTATAAACGACTTAAACCTCCAAGTCCCCAGAGTGCGGACTGGAGTACTCTAAGTCCCCAGAGCGTGGAATAGAGTATAAATGACTTAAACCTCTAAGTCCCCAAGAGCGTGGAATAGAGTATAAATGACTTAAACCTCTAAGTCCCCAGAGCGCGGACAAGAGTATAAATGACATAAACCTCCAAGTCCCCAGAGTGCGGACTGGAGTACTCTAAGTCCCCAGAGGGACTAGAGTATAAACAACTTAAACCTCCAAGTCCCCAGAGTGCGGACTGGAGTACTCTAAGTCCCCAGAGTGCGGACTAGAGTATAAATGACTTAAACCTCCAAGTCCCCAGAGTGCGGACTGGAGTACTCTAACTCCCCAGAGTGCGGACTCGAATATAAGCGAATTGGATCTCCAAGTTCCCTGAATATGAACTATGACACAGATGACTTGAATTTGTCAAATCCCTAACATACGGGCTAGAAAGTTTTCTAAGTGCTCGAAGCACAGAATGGAAGTTCAACGACTCCCGAAGAGTTTCCGAGTTATATGAAGATGGACTGAGAAGTCTATGTTACTCACAACTGCTTGGATTAAAGTCACAATCACAAAGAAAACTGAACAATAAGAGTCTTTTGTAAGACAGAAAAAGAACTAAACCTTATTCAGAAATGAGTTTCTATTACAACCCCTCCAAAGTTCGGAGTCGACATTCTATTTACAAGGACTAGGAAATAGATGCAAATAATTACATGACTTAAACTAACTCTCGTTGAACGAGGATAGTAATCACTTCTTGTGCTTCTTCAACTTCTTTCCAGATGGCTCCTCTCCAGAGCATTTACCCTTGGTACTCTTCTTTGATAGAGGGGTAGCAACTGAAGGAGTACGGGGGCCTTCCATGGGCTTGGATCCGCCAGGAAGGATGACCTTCAACGGCTTGTTCAAAGGATCGTCCAAGTCCACAACTCGGGGCTCTACTATGACCTTGACCGTCTCCCCCTTCTCTATCTCGAGCCGCTCCTCCATGCTCAATTCAGATGTGTGCCCAGAGGCGCCTGTAATTTCTACTTTATAACCCCCGTCGGTAGGAGAGAAGGTCTCAGACTTGTCTTCATCAAGCGCTCCGATCACCTGAGCATCTGGACCAGGAGCCTCCCCTGCGTGAGTGGCTTCACTTGTTCTCTCCCCCACTTCCTTGGCGACATCGCTCCTCGGAGTGGGCTCGGGGTCAGAACGGCCTGCACAAAATCATGGAAAACAAGCATTAGAATGCAATAGTCCTACATAAAGAATAACGACTTTCGAAATCTTAAAGAGAATCTTAAAGAGAAGGATTATCTACCAGGTCTAGGCAGACTCTCAGCCATCCAGGGGGTCTCACCCTTTGGAATGGGAGACAGAATGCGGACTAAAGTACTCTAAGTCCCTGAGCGCGGACTAGAGTATAAATGACTCAAAAACCCCTACGTCCCCAGAGTGCGGACTACAGTACTCTCAGTCCCCAGAGCATGGACTAGATTATAGACAACTTTAGAAAAATCCCTAAATCCCAGAAGCGGACCAGATTACTCTAAGTTCCCAGAGTGCGAACTAGAGTATAAACGAGTTGACGAAAATCTCTGCGTCTCGAACTGTGGACTAAAGCATAAACCGTTCGGCAAATCTCTAAGTCCCCGGAGCGTGGACCGAAGCATGAACACAGATTGGGCGCGAGTCAACCGGGGGGAGAATAACACTAAGTCACCAGAGTGCAGAGTGGTGTATGATCATCGATAAATAGACGAGTGGATTCCGACCATTTTCTATTCCGTAAACTTCGGCCTGGAATCGACAGGAGGATTATTAACACGCTGAGGATGGAGTTCGACCATCCAACTAGTGACCTGGCCAAATCAATGCTGGGGGCAGGGGTACAAAACACTAAAAAGCCGAATACGACAGCTTACTATAGCTCTAGCATGGCGTTCTTTATAACTTGAGGCAGCGACTGCAGGGAGGCCTCAATACAGAACAAATCGAAACGGAATCCAAAGCTACGAGCAACCTACTATATCATACCTCAGAACAAGGGTCAATGCCGATCCGCGCCAAGCACATACGAATGTGACTCGGATGTTTGTTTTTTGAAAAACTATGACCCCCAGAGTATGGAAAGGAGGGTAAACCACGAATACTTGGTCAAAAATTCTCCAGCACCCTCGTTCGATTCGTCAGGAGGAGTATGAAACTGGATGAGCATAACCCGACTGCATTTGTAGCCAACTTTACCCCGAGATCTGATTACAGAGCATGAACCAAAGTGGACGTGGATGACCATCCACTGTCCAAATTACGCCCTGAAACTTACGTGGCATCAAAGTATTCCTCTTGGAATGAAAAACCACGATAAAATCCAAGATAGGCGAGACCTAGTCTCCCATCGACTGACATGATCCCACGATTCAACGGGAAAGAGAGTAAAGCTAAAGTGGGCGTGGTTAGCTTTCCTACTTATCAGTATATGCCCCAGACCTGGGGGCACGAGCAAGAAGCAAGATGAATGTGAACCGACTTTTCACCAATCACCTCTATGTCTTTGGAGTTTAGGTGAAAACATATACATAGCTAGGACGAGACTCAACCGTCCATGTAGTACATTTATCAACCCGAGACTGGGAGAAGACGCATGGTCATTCAAAAACTGGCTACGATAGCTCAGTATTAAAACTTATATATAGTGCTTACAGCTACTCAAGGCAACGACCGAAAGGATGCCTAGAGATAGAATCATTAAATCGATGCCAAAGCTTGTGGGCAACTGACTGTCACTCCAACTTGAAGGGCGAGCGAAGGATCATGAATGCATTGAACAGAAAATGCGTTACTCGAATATACAAGCAAATTCAAACTCATAGCAAGATCCAGCTATGCAGTTGCACGCAACTCGAGGCTGGCCCCTACTCGACATTTCCTTCAACGTGCTTTTAAGCCTGATCTTTGGCCATTTGCAGATAATTAATTAGAGCATTCACAGCCCATCATTATTTGACTTAACAACTCATGACAAGATTCTAGGATTCGACCAGAATAACCATCAACATTGACCGTCTCAACCATATTTCACATTGAATGTTATGCAAAATAGTTATATCTTTACTCAAAGAATCTGGGATGGCACCTACTAAGCTGACGATCGACATTACAGCCAGCCATGGCGACCCTTTCCGGGTGCTGAATATCGGATCACAGCTCAGTGCAGTGATGATAAAAGAATTAGTTGGATTTTTCTGAATAAATGATGATATGATCCCTTGGACCCATTTTGACATGCATATCTGATTTCATTAACTATCGCGAGCCATGCATTGGATATCAACCCGAAGCTACAAAAGCTAGCACAATCTCTATTATTTCATCATAAAAGCTCCACTCTTACTTTAAGGCTCACCCCATCAACGTTTATGCCTACCAGCCATTGCGACAGGGCATACAATGACCTGAGACGTCTGAAAGACTACTTAAATAGAATATCGAACTAAGCTAATTCGATATCACTTATTTCCCACGAAGGGCTATCCAAGGACGGAAATTAGCAGACCTCACACCCAAATTCACTACCTCAAATGACTATTCGAAGAGTAGCAGAGAACCGACCATGAGATGGAAAATGTACGCGGATGGAGCATCCAATGATCAGTGTTATGGCATAGGAGTCATGATAATGACTCCTGAGGAACGATCGATCTGCTACGTCCTAAAACTGGATCTACCTGTAACAAACAACGATGCTTAGTATGAAGCCTTGACTGCCAGCCTCGAATCTGCCAGAGGATTTGAAGTGAAAACTTTACATATCTTTTATGATTCTTGATTGGTAGTATACAAATTTAAGGAAGTTGATCTTGCTAGGGGGCATTGTCTTGCTCCTTATCTCGGCCAAGTCCAAGAGCTACTAACCGACTTCATGTATTACATCATTACACACGAACTCAGTGAACAAAATGAAAAGGTGTCATGGTTGACTCCTATCAAAGACTATCTACAATAAAGAATTCTTATTGAATGGAGGAATGGAAAACGACAGATCCTCCTCAAAGCTTCACGCCAAATCATCTAAGAATAAGTCATGTGTCAAAAGGAGTTTATCCATCCCCACGCTTCGGCATATCGCCCATGATGATATCTTGAGCAAAGTCTATGAAGAAGAATGCGGTAATAACACCAGGGGGAAAACCATGATAAAGAAGATACTCTACTACAGGTATTACTGGCCAACTATCAACCCAGAAGCGGCTGATCATGCTAGACAATGTGACGAGTGAACCCCGCCGATGGAAATTAGTCAAATGGCTAGTTCATAGCCGTTTGCCACTTGGGGGCACTGAAATCATCTTCTTGTCGATCCTCAAGACGGTGCGAAATACACCACCATAGCAGTTGATTACGTCACCAAACGGGCAGATGAAGAACTCTAACCATGACCAAGATGAAGAAAATAATCAACTTCTTTATCCGTAACGTCATCTGTCCATATGACCTTCCATGATCCATTATAACTGAAAATGGATAGGTTGAAGCTGTGAACAAAATCATAGAGTCTGTACTGAAGAGAGGTTTGGAAAATGCCTCAAGTGGCTGATTGCAACCCTTATTTCACAAAAAATACAAACAAGGAATCGCGATTGAATTGCAATTAAACTAGATGGAGTTGGCGACGACTTAGGAGCATATAAAATGCATCCGAGAGCCAATGGCAAGAACATGTACCCGAACGTGCATGTGTACATCTAAAAAAGTTCGACTTCTTGAGATCAACAGAAATTGAATTCTCACTGAGGGTTATTAAGAGAAGACTAGATCAGATAGCCAAAGCTTATTAGCTCTGCAGAATCAGACATGAATGGCCATTGATATCCTCGAGAAGGCATCTCCAAGAGGATTTAACCAAGGTTCGAAGCGGAGCATGGAGGATACGTAATTCAAAGCGTATCACGTTCGGTCACGTAATACACTTTGGGGGGCAAGTGTTTCCTGGGGAATTGACCAGGCAACTTAGTACTCGGCCTCCCCATCGATCAGTTAAACAATGAGCGTTCGGCATGTTAAGACCGTTCGGCACAAGCACAGCGTTCGGCATCTAAAGGACGTTCGGTATGGGATAACGTTCGGCATCTAGGAGTACTCGGCATCCATAGCGATCGGCATACCAGGCTACTCGGCGTCAGCTAGCGCTCGGCATCGATAGAACTCGGCAACAAGAGTGCTCGGCATCTAGAAGACGTTCGGTGGACGTAACTACTCAACATAACACTATCGTTCAGCCAGCATGCGTCATTCGATCAAGAGCTTCAGATAGAGTTACGATCAGCTTCAACCGCAACTATCTCGCACTTCCCACACATCATTGGTATCGTTCGGCAAGGAGAGGACCGTTCGGCATGGAAAGTACTGTTCGGCATCAAAGCGTTCGGCTTACCTGGTTTGGCGTGCAGCGAACACTACACCTGGGCTAGAGCGTTCGGCTACCAAGCCCACTTGGGAAGTCCAGCCCATCTTTGTCTATAAATAGAGGGGCAGGGTCACAGTGAAGAGGACCCTTTTTGGGGAGAACACTGGGGAGACTCTGCCATTTTTGAGACTCATCTTCTCTACTTAAAAACTTCATTCAAGCGTTTGATTCACGAATTGTATTTGTAATCAACAATAAGGAAGATCAATAAAGTTTAATCTCAAAGTGGACGTAGGCATTTATGCTGAACCACTATAAATCTGGTGTTCTTACTTTCTGCATTTAAATTAGCATTTTCTCCCTTGTTTAATTTAACTTCATCACTTACATCTCTACACAATCTTTCTCAACGAGGTTAGTGACCAATTTTGGTGCTAACAGATTTAAAATGAAGTAATTTGTTTCGTAATATAAACTATTTTGAAATATGATATTTTGATATTTTGAACTAGATTTTTGAATGATATTGAATTTTGAAATGATATTTGATTTTGAAATATAAAATACCAATTTTGAAATTTTAACCACGGGATGTATTTAATTTATGGTTTAACTGATCCTTAGAGGATGGGCGATCCCAAGCATCCTTTAAGTTATTATGCATTACTGCTACAGTTCACTTGAGTTGGTTTACATTATATAAGTATATATTGTCCTGACTCGAGTGTTTTGTATTTTGCTTTACGCTCGGGTCAGCCTGAGTATTTACAGCTTAGATTTGGATCTCTTTCTGGAGCTAGGAATCGTTGGAGATTCTGCTTATCTAGTTATCTATCCATTCCAGTTTCAGTTGTTCTATTTCAGCTCTGGTATTATAAACTTCTATGTATTTGAGATTTCTATTGTATATGTTTTCAAACAGATATTATGTATTTTGTTTTGAGAGTTTGTTATAGTAGCTTCATGAACTACTATGGTTTTTATATTCCGCTGCGAGTTATTCTGATATTCTGTGTCTGTGATTCTGTATTTGATTTTATTTGCTCCAAATTTTATTACAATCTGTTATTTTGAATTATTCAAGTCAGACATGCATGGATTATTGTCGATTTGAATGGTCCAAAATAGTGGGTCGTTACAATTTGGGAGGAGGAAAAGTAAGCAATGGTGGGGAGTGGATCTCGAAAATGAAGAAGGAGCAGGCAACAATGAAATATACGAAGAGAGAGGTAGTGGAAAGCTACAGAGAAAAATATAATATAAAAGGTAATAATAAATGAAAATCAACGTTCATGCGTTGATTCAGCAGAGAAGTTAAAGCAAATAAGAAGAGAATGGATTGATTTAAAGGAAAGGCAATGAATGGTTTAGAAATAAATAAAATGTAAAACGTATACGTTTTAATTTCAGAAAGGAAAGAAATAAATACGGGGATGGCAACAGTCAAAATGCACGTTTAGGCTAATAATAGAATATAAAAGTAAGAAACTCAAAAGGATAGGCACAGAGATGTGAAATCAGGGAGACAAGGGAAGCAAGTGATCTTTCAAATTTATAACGTTGGCAATAAATATAGAATAAATGAAAATTAATAGATGGATGCAAGTATGAGGTGGAAAGTGAAAGCAAAGTGAAGTTGCAAAAGTGGAAATTGATTTATAAACGCAATTGAAATATGAGCCTTTGCCCAATCAATGTAAAAAAAACGTACACAAATAAATGAATATGGGACAAATGAAGATGAAGATGAAGGGGGAAAGAAATAAACTATTTATGGGCGTTGAATTTATAAAAGGGACCATGATGTGTACAATAATTGAAATGAAAACGTACACAAATAAATGAAAACCAGTGAAGTTAAAAAGGCAATAATAGTGTAAATGTGAATCGTTGCCACATAAACAAATAAAACGTATACAAATCTTTTACCGGTTATGTGATGGCAACGGTCACCCTTAATTGAGCTGAATAATAAAAGCCAATGCTTTGAACGTATGCCATAAATTAAGTAACAGACACTGATTTCTAAATTTATTAGTAGCTAGGAATAGCAATGTTTGAACGTGAATTGGAAAGCAATTAATACTGTGGTCCAGCCTGTACGTTTCAAATTTTGAAAACGAAGAAAATAGAAATGGAACAAGTTGCAAAAGGAAAGCCCCACATATAAATGGAATAAAACGTTAACAATGAAACGTGCCACATTCAATGGAAAGAAACTGAAATGATAACGTCAAGCACGGGAATTAAGGACAATAAAGTAGAAAGTATGAGAAACGTAAAAGTGAACAAACGAATGAATGCAAGCTACAGATATATATATATATATATAAATGATGTAAAATATTATGTTTCTACCAGAGAGAAGAGAAAATGTTTGAAATGGAATAAATAGGGAAGGAACAATCCCGAAATGAAATAGCAACGGAGAAAATTAAAGAGCTACAGTATGAATACAGGGAGTAATAAAGGTATGGTATTGATTGGATTGTAACTGATGTAAAACTTGAATGGACAGGGAAGAAATAAAATTTATGGTAACAGTCGATTCCCTTGATTTCATGCAAATTTATTTTCAACAATTCTTAACTGATTTGAATTTAATAGAATTACATAATAAATAAACTTTCATTTACCATTTGCTATATTTAATTATATGTAATCCAAATAATTTTTTTTCAAAATTTTATTATTAATAATTTCTCAAAAATCCAATTCAATACGTTATAAACCAATTAAAAATTGCTAAACTTTTATGGGTCGTTACAGTAACGACCCACTATTTTGGACTATTCAAATCGACAATAAATCCACACATGTCAGACTCGAATACTTCAAAACAGTGGATTGTTAATTTAAATTTGGCAAAATCTCAGCATATACAGTAAATAAATCAATCACAGAATCACAGACACAGAGTAATACAATAATACGCAGCGGAAAAGATAAAATAGTAGTTCATGAAGCTACTATATAAACATCAGAGTGAAAAATAAAATACAACAGAATATCTCAAGTACAGTGAAGTCTTCAGTACGAATAGATGACCTCTCCGAACAAATCAACTGGAAAAGCTGAAAGCTGAATCGATAGTTGGATCTCCAAATGAAGCTCCAAACTCCAAAGGTGAGTCTCAAATGCTGTATCGCTCGGTCTGACCCGAGCGTAAAGTAAAACACAAAACACTCGAGTCAGGATTAACATTCTTATATCAATAAATCCAACTCAAGTGAAATATCAACTGAAATACAATTAACTTAGAGGATGTTTGGGATAACCATCCTCTAAGGATCTGTGGAACTATCTACAATGTAGAAATATACACTATAACACCGTGGTCATTCAATTTAATTTATACTTCAAACCCAAATATCATTTCATTTCAAATATATCTATTTTCCAAAATAGTATATATATGTTAAATAATTTATAAAGTAAAGTATTTATAATTTCCTTAAGTCTCACAAATTGCTTCAAATCAACTCAAAATTCCAAATTCAAATTTATTCAAAGCTCAATTCATCAATTCAATTTAGTTCTAAATAGATCATTTAAATTTTCAATATATTTCAAAGCTTTAATATTCAACATTTTCAAAGTTAAATTTAACAGTTTCATATAGCTCTTGATTTAACTTCATTATTATTTAATCAGGGAATATTCACTTAATAAATTCAATATCATTTAACTAGCCTTAAATTTCATTTTTTTTCTAAATATTTCCTTAAATTTATTTAAACAATACATATTCATTAAATTACTTAAATCAAACCCAAGTTATAAATCATATCTTAAATCCCAATTTCAATAAGTTTCAAATCGGTTTAATTAAATAAAATTATATTCCCAACCTTAACTTATTCAAATTATTACCGAAATCTATTTTGAAACATAAATTTAAATACTTAACCATATTATATGTATTAAATCAATCTTAATTAAAATATATATTATTATTAAATCTATCTATATACCATTACCATTTATATATAATAATTTAAGAATCAACATTTATTAAAACCATATATTTCTTCCCAAATCCATAGAATTTATGTCAAAGTATTTATATATATGGACCAATGGTGTCTGTATATATATCTATCATATGGTTAAGTGATACGGATATTTATCATTTCAATCCGTAATTTAAATATATACGGGTAGATATCATTTCAACCCGTAATCCCAATTTCAATTCAAATGAAAATCGCTTGGGTTTATCATTTCAACCCATAACGATTTCCTCCTATTCTAAAGTCCGTTCGGGTATGTATCATTTCAACCCATAGTGAATTCTATACTAACAGGGAACTTGCAGAGTGACAACAGATAATATAAAATACAACAACAGGCATATATCATCAATAACAATATAATATAAACTATAGGATATGGTGTCATATCCCACAGGTGAACAGTTATAGATAATAGCATATATAACAATTTAAATAACTACAACAGCATATTTCAATTGTCGTTTCAATTGAAATCAAATTTAACAAATATAAGAACGTTTGTTTCCTGGAGATTTGACCAGGCAACTAGTGCTCGGCATCAGGTAGCACTCGGAATCAGAGAGTGTTCGGCATCTAGGAGTACTCGGCGAAGTACTCGGCATCCAGTGGAACTCGGCATCAGAGAGTGTTCGGCATCTAGGAGTACTCGGCGAAGTACTTGGCATCCAGTAGGACTCGGCATCAGAGAGTGTTCAACATCTAGGAGTACTCGGCATCCGGTGTACCCAGCATCCATGATACTCGGCATCAGATAGTACTCGGCGTCAGGTAGTGCTTGACATCAGCTGGAGCTCGGCGTCAATTAGTATTCGGCGCCCAGTAGAACTCGGCGACAGAAGTGCTCGGCATCTAGAAGACATTCAGTGTGCATAACTAATCAACGTGACAGTATCGTTCGGCCTGCATGCATTGTTCGGCCAAGAGCTTCGGACAGAGATACGTTCGACTTCAACTGCAACCATCCTGCACTTCCCACACATCAAAGGTACCATTCGGCATGGAAGGGACCGTTCGGCATGGAAAGGATCGTTCGACATTATGGCGTTCGGCATGCCTGGTTCGGCAAGCAGCAACCACTGTACTCGGGCTAGAGTGTTCAGCCACCAAGCCCACTTGGGAAATCCAGCCCATATTTGCCTATAAATAGAGGGGCAGGGTCACAGTGAAAAGGGATCCTTTTTTGGGAGAGAACACTGGGAAACTCTGCCATTTTGGAGACTCAACTCCTCTACTTAACAACTTCATTCAAGCATTTGATTCACGAATTGTATTTGTAATCATCTATTAAGAAGATCAATAAAGTTTAACCTCAAAGTGGACGTAGGCAATTACGCTGAACCACTATAAATTTGGTTTTCTTACTTTCTGCATTTAAAGTAGCATTCTCTTCTCTGTTTAATTTGTTTTCATCACTTATATCTCTACACAATATTTCTCTAAGAGGTTAGTGACCAATTTTGGTGCTAATACTTTTGGTGCTTTCACTGAGAATTGAATTCTCAGACCTCAAGGATCTGCTTTGAAGCTACTGGATTGAACAAATCCCCCAAAGAAGATTCGACTCATTGATAGGACATCCGTTGATTCTACTCAGGGTTCATACCAATAACTCTACAATGGCAAGACCACGTACCAGGTCAGCTTCTCATAATGCGGATGTCCACGAGACTGCTAGCGTGCAACAAGCAGGACCTAGCAATCAACCAACAATTCCGGATGTAGGAATTACTGCTCAGGACCAGGCTCCGGTTGTCACCAGAATGGAGTTCAACGACTTGATGAGAGAACTCAGAGAAAGCAGGAGACAACTAGGAGAGCAGATGCAAGCTAACGCCAACCTGATGGCACAACTCACTCAACAGCAGCAACAGAATGCTGGGGGCAATCCCGCTCCTTATTCCTCATCTGACAGCTCTACTTCCTCTGATGAACCTCCCAGGCGCAGACGCCGTAAGACTGAAGCTGCACGAGCAGATGCTGCTGTTCAAACAGCTGGAGACCGTGACCAAGCAAGAGCTGGAAACTTCAGGACCGGAGTGCAAATGGAGGATGGAGACCCAGACCATCAAAACGCTAACGGTGTCGAACCTCAAGATGCACGATTGGCAGATCGCCAGGAGAGGAGGCATCAGCATGGACAAGCGCGTAGAACAGACTCTAACCTTCCGCCTTCCATACAGACACCAGATCTGACAGCCATGATCAGGCAATTGATGAAAGAAAATCAGGGCTTATCGAACGAATCACTAATGTTTCTATATCTCATGATCGGATGACGAATTACATTATCATATACGATATACAGACTCGTATAAACGATTCCAAATCTCCGAATCCCCAGAGCGTGGAGCGGAGTACTCTAAGTCCCCGGAGCGCGGACTAGAGTATAAACGATTTCAAATCTCTGAATCCCCGGAGCGCAGAGCGGAGTACTCTAAGTCCCCGGAGCGCGGACTAGAGTATAAACGATTTCAAATCTCCGAATCCCCAGAGCGCGGAGCGGAGTACTCTAAGTCCCTGGAGCGCGGACTAGAGTATAAACGATTTCAAATCTCCGAATCCCCAGAGCGCGGAGCGGAGTACTCTAAGTCCCCGGAGCGCGGACTAGAGTATAAACGATTCCAAATCTCCGAATCCCCAGAGCGCGGATCGGAGTACTCTAAGTCCCCGGAGCGCGGACTAGAGTATAAACGATTCCAAATCTCCGAATCCCCAGAGCGCGGATCGGAGTACTCTAAGTCCCCGGAGCGTGGACTAGAGTATAAACGACTTCAAATCTCCGAATCCCCAGAGCGCGGAGCGGAGTACTCTAAGTCCCCAGAGCGCGGACTAGAGTATAAACGATTTCAAATCTCCAAATCCCCAGAGCGCGGAGCGGAGTACTCTAAGTCCCCAAAGCGCGGACTAGAGTATAAACAATTTCAAATCTCTAAATCCCCAGAGTGCGGAGCGGAGTACTCTAAGTCCCCAGAGCGCGGACTAGAGTATAAACGATTTCAAATCTTCGAATCCCCAGAGCGCGGAGCGGAGTACTCTAAGTCCCCGGAGCGCGGACTAAAGTATAAACGATTTCAAATATCCGAATCCCCAGAGCGTGGAGCGGAGTACTCTAAGTCCCCGGAGCACGGACTAGAGTATAAACGATTTCAAATCTCCGAATCCCCAGAGCGCGGAGCGGAGTACTCTAAGTCCCCAAAGCGTGGACTAGAGTATAAACGATTCCAAATCTCCGAATCCCCAGAGCGCGGATCGGAGTACTCTAAGTCCCCGGAGCGCGGACTAGAGTATAAACGATTCCAAATCTTCGAATCCCCAGAGCGCGGATCGGAGTACTCTAAATCCCTAGAGCGTGGACTAGAGTATAAACGATTTCAAATCTCCGAATCCCCAGAGCGCGGGTCGGAGTACTCTAAATCCCCAGAGCGCGGACGAGTATAAACGATTTCAAAATCTCCGAATCCCAGAGTGCGGAGCGGAGTACTCTAAGTCCCCGGAGCGCAGACTAGATTATAAATGAATACAAACCTTCGAATCCCCTGAACGCGGATCAACTTACTCTAAATCCCCGGAGAGAAGATTTAGAAAAAAGTCCAAGTACTCGAGAGATGTGGAACGAGAAATACGCCACGTCTGGAGATGTTTGAACGACACGAAAATGGACTGCGAGATAATGCAACTCGTAAGAAGTGGAGTTATGAGTACAGTTAGTCAGCAAACCAAAGAAAAGCAAGAGAATCATTCAAACAAAAAAGAAACTAAACTTCATTCAGTAGTTCAAAATGGGGTTACACAGTTACTCCTACAAAATTCAGAATCCAGAACCTATCTATACAAACTGCAAGCCACAAAAAATAAAAGCAACGACAAGACTTAAGCAAGAAGCTCGTCGAACGAGTGTATCGATTACTTCTTCGTTTTCTTCTTCTTATCTTCCTTTGTTTTTTCCGACGACTCCTCTCCCTCACGCTTTTTCTTGGATTTCTTGCTTGCCAAAGAAGCGGAGTCGGGAGTAGGGGACGGAACATCCAGTGGTTTAGACCTGCCCGGGAGAATGATTTTCAAAGGTCTGTTCCGAGGGTCGGTGAGTTCTAGTATTTCGGGTTCAACTTTGACCTCGACCTTTTTCTTCTCCTCTGCGGCGAGGCAGTCCTTCATGCTCACCTTTGAGGTATGCTCAGAGGCGCCAGTGATTTCGATTTCGTCACTCCCTTCGGTAGGAGATGAAGTGTCAAGCTTATCATCATCTAGCGCCCCAATCACTTGAGCATCGGGACCAGGAATTACTCCCGCATGAACAGCGTCGCTTGTTTTCTCTGCCTCCTCCTTGGCGTCATCGCTCCTCGGAGTTGGCTCGGCATTAGAGCGGCCTGCATGAAAACATAAAGAATGAACGTTAGAACGAATAAATGCTGGAAGATAACAAGATCTTTTGACTTCTAGAAAAGAAGAGTTTCCTACCGGGTTCTGGTTTTCTATCGGTTGCGCGTGGGGTTTCACCCTCCAGAATAGGAGATAGCACGTGAACGCCAAGCCCAGGATCTTCAGGATCATAGCCGGCATGCTGCTCGAACGGGTCAAGTGTCGGCCGACCGACCGGTTGAGCAGCGGGAGGAGCATCAATATGAGGAGCCGTAGTCTCAGCCCCAGACGGGCCAGCTTCGTCACTTTTCTCTTTTGGAAGGGGAGAGCCTTTGTTATAGAGCGCCAGAGCTGCGGACAGATCCGTTGGCTCATTCCCCCTAAGAAACTCCTTCACCAAGGCATCCTCATCGACCTCCTCAGAGCCCGACTCGATTTTCCTGATCTTTACTAAGGTTTCCCAGGCCTCAGCTAGGGATTCGAGATAGCCGTCGCCCAAGAATGTCAAGTCACGATGCATAAGGACGCGGGCTCCATACTCAGCAATCAACGGGTCAAAGATGCATTTGACCTCTTCCCTGCCGGCTTCTGCGGCTGCCTCGAGGCGAGAGTCAATCTCCTCCGCAGCTTTTCTTTTTCCCTCCTCACGGGCTTCGTCCTTCATTTTCTCAACCCCAGCAAGTTCATCATCGAGCTTCGTTTTTAGGAGATGAGTAGCAACGATTTCATCACAGTATCGTTGTGATTCTTCTTGAGCAGCTACCTTGTCCTCCTCTTCCTTGGAGAGTAATTCTTTCAGCTCTCTGACTTGTATGGCGAGCGCGTCCCTTTCTTTTTGAACGAAATCTTTTTCTAGGGCAAGGGCACCGCTGCGCTGGACTGCTTCATCAAGTTCCTTCTTGTGAGACATCTCTAAACGAGTAACTGCCTCAGCAGTATCTTTTGCGCTTTGTTCAGCGGCTTCCAGCTTTGACTTGTACGAAGCGAGCTTCTCGTCCTGATGCTTGATGATGTTCTTGTCGCAGCCAGCCTCCAAATTTAGGCGATCAATCTCATATTGACGCTCAACGGACACCTTCGAGATCTTTTCAACCAAGTGTACAAACGCGTCATGTTGAACATAGACGTCGTTATTGAAGGCAATGGCACTCTGCTTCACGTGACTGGGAATATGGTGAATAGCCGGGAGGAACTTCAGACCGTCAAAGCAAATTTTTGGAAACTTGGCCTTAAGATTGACCATCTTTTCCGCTACAGTTGGATCAACCGCGGGAGTAGGGGGAGGAGGCTTTGGAAGTTCCGCTCTTTTTCGTTGCTCCCGCACTTGCCTTGTACTCGATGAACCGGAGTGTTGTTCTCGAGGAGCATCAGATTGGTAACCCTTCTGTGAAGATTTCTCTGTATCTGGCTCAGTTGGAGGAAGAGGGTCACGGGACTGTGAAGATTGAGAATATGCCTTCTTACGGTGAGACGACTCGCGGGGACGATTGTCTCTATCTTCATAATCATTTCTGTCCCTGCGTCTGCCTAAACCTGAGTCCCGTCTGGAATGATGAAATATGGAAGAGCCATGAAGGCGATCGAATCCATGAGAGCGTCCCATGTCACCTGCAAAGAACGGAGATAACAACGAGTTAAGAAAAATCCGGGAAATAAGAAAAAACTTAAGGTGTATGATGGAATGCGTATGTGCGTGTGTGTCCTAGTGTTCCCCCCTACAGACCAGTTCTTTTATCTTTGCTAAGCGGAGTATTGTCTCCCTGGACTGGGAGTTGAACTCCCGCATTGCCTCTAGCGGGCGAAGAAAGCTTAAGGGCTTCAAGATCGTCAAACCTGTAATTAAGTATGTCGTCGGGGATAGAAAGATTCGACAAACCCCTCAGAGAACTTTCCAGGTGCTGTGAGGAAGCCTCTTTCTCGGGCGGGACAGGCATAACTTTTGAAGTGCCACCGACTTTCTCCATCTGAATACTGTATCTTAACCTCTTCTTTCCCTTCGAAGGGGAGGACGACGTTTCAATGTCGTGAACTTCGGCCGCCGGATTCCAAGCAGGACCCACATTCTCGCCTTGGGTCTCAGGAGCTTCGTCCTCTTTGCGCTCACCTTCTTCGTGCGTATCGGGAGTGCGGCGTGATGACAATCCGGCCTGTTTTTTCCCTTTACCGGATGCTGGCTTGGGAATGGAGACGCCCTCCGGGAGGCTGATCCGACGACCTGGGGCTAGCAAGCCGAACCTTGACAATGATTCATTCAAAATGATGACCCGAATGTCTCGTTCCTCGGCAGGAAGAGCTCTAATGGACTCGATGGCCTCAGAATATCCTCGGCCCTCCGGACGCGGGCTGATACCTAAAACGATGAAAAGGGGAGTTAGAAAAAGCATGATTCCGATTAATCATGAATGATGATTAAATGGAGAGACTTACTGCCTTCAACCCATCTCCTCTCAAAACCAGGAGGGCAGCGCACGTAGAACCATTCCTGTTTGTACAAGGCGAATTTGCTACTTGCCCCTGTCAAGATCTGGCATTTGTGGTATGGCTCAAGGAACATGAAGGAAGGGCTGTCTTTCCGCCTCTTGATCATATAGATGTATCTGATGTCGCCAGAAGTTGGAGGTCTGGAGAAGACAGCCATGAAGAGTAGGTAGGTCCCATGTAGAAACGTGTGACCATTCGGGTGCAACTGCGACGGAGCAATGTCGATGTACTGTAACACGTCCCGAAGAAATAGGTTAAACGGAGGCACGCTGCCCATCTAACACATGAACTTGTTGCAAGTGGTGTATCCGACTGGGGGCAGGTGAGGGCGATCATGTCGCGAAGGGACTAGCACATCAGCGAAAGGAATCCCGGGGATGGAGCATATCCGTTGGAGTGCGGCTTCATTGATCTTCGAAGCCTGTGAATCGATCGGATTGTCTAGTAGAATCGTTGCCTCCAGGGCATCGGGTGCTAAGTTATGAGCAGGAGAAGTCGACGAATTAGAAGTATCAGCGGTTTCTCGCCTTGATGACGGCCCAGGCCTGTCAGATATAGTGGCGGAGCTGGACTTTCTTGACATCCTCAATAAATAACGAACCTGGCTAAGTGCCTGAGAAAACTATACTTGAAAAACGTCGAGCGTTAGAATTAACAACACGAATTTTCCCCCCACGTGATGTGTGAACTAGTGCAAGCAATCGTGTACAAGCAATAAGAATCTAGAGATTTCAAAAGTATAAAAGTGAGCTGTGAATCGTCGCCTTCGAAGACCGTCATCGCTGACCGTCTCAAAAATCCCGCCTTGTGGTGATTACAGTTCCAGATTCAGAAAATATATAATTGATAAAGTGATTCGACAATCGTATTGTTCGGTACAGGTTTTGTTCGAAGGGGATTGTTCAGCCTAAGTATAGTCCGGCATGTATGTGGTTTGGCACGTCAGTTGTTCAGCATATATATTGTTCGGCATTTAAGTAGTGTTCGGCAATTGTATTGTTCGGTCTAGGTTTTGTTCGAAGGGGATTGTCCGGCCTAAGTATAGTTCGACATGTATGATTGCTCGGCATGTCAATTGTTCGTTCGGCATTTCCAGTGTTCGGCCTAAGTATGGTTCAACATTTATCATTGTTCGGCATTTAAAAGGTGTTCGGCAATCGTATTGTTCGGTATAGGATTGTTCGGCATTTGGAGTGTTCGGCCTAAGTATAGTTCAGCATGTCAGTTGTTCAACATTAAGTATTGTTCGGCCTTAGTTTGTTCGGCTAAAGTAGCGCTCCACCGTCGATTACAGTTCCACCCTACTCCTTCTCCATCTACGCCGAACAACAAGAACAGATCGCTCGGCGAAGATTACGCCGTTCGGCACCCCATCTTTCTTTTTCTTCCAGTCTTGTTCGGCACGAAGGAACTAGGCCTAACTACCGTGCACCGTTCGACAACTCCAAATATGCGAGCCATTTCTACTCGACACACATCATACAATTCCACGTGACCCTCTCGGCTGCACTTAAACCTAAATCTCGTGTTGAAGTAATTTGATCATGGAAGGGATGATACCTAGTTCGAAGATCGAAGCTGAGGAAAGATCGATTAGGCTTTAGATCTGATAGGCTGGCGAGAATTGCAAGTCTCTAGGGAGTGACAGAAATGAAGGTGTAAAAGGAAAATAGTGGAAGGATGCCTGGTTTTATAGGGAGAAGATAGAAGTTGAAAAGGCTATATCCGGTAGAACCGGTCAAAGTCGTAGCGTTCGGCTTCAAAGCGAAGTGTCGCTCGGCACATGAGGATTGTTCGGCTTCGAACGCATCGTTCGGCATCCAAACCACGCTCATCTCACACCTCCGTCACTAATATTCTCGAGAAGGCGTCTCCGAGGTAAGCTAAACTAGATTCAAAGCGCATCACGTTCAGTCACATAATACACTTTGGGGGGCAAGTGTTTCCTGGAGATTTGACCAGGCAACTAGTGCTCGGTATCAGGTAGCACTCGGCATCAGAGAGTGTTCGGCATCTAGGAGTACTCGGCGAAGTACTCGGCATCCAGTGGAACTCGGCATCAGAGAGTGTTCGGCATCTAGGAGTACTCGGTGAAGTACTCGGCATCCAGTGGGACTCGGCATCAGAGAGTGTTCGGCATCTAGGAGTACTCAGCATCTGGTGTACCCGGCATCCATGATACTCGGCATCAGATAGTACTCGGCGTAGTACTCGGCGAGAGGTAGTGCTCGGCATCAGCCGGAGCTCGGCGTCAATTAGTATTCGACGCCCAGTAGAACTCGGCGATAGAAGTGCTCGGCATCCAGAAGACGTTCAGTGTGCATAACTACTCAACGTGACAGTATCGTTCGGCCTGCATGCATTGTTCGGCCAAGAGCTTCGGACAGAGATACATTCGGCTTCAACTGCAACCATCCTGCACTTCCCACACATCAAAGGTACCATTCGGCATGGAAGGGACCGTTCGGCATGGAAAGGATCGTTCGGCATTATGGCGTTCGACATGCCTGGTTCGGCAAGCAGCAACCACTATACTCGGGCTAGAGTGTTCGGCCACCAAGCCCACTTGGGAAGTCTAGCCCATATTTGCCTATAAATAGAGGGGCAGGGTCACAGTGAAAAGGGATCCTTTTTTGGGAGAGAACACTGGGAAACTCTGCCATTTTGGAGACTCAACTCCTCTACTTAACAACTTCATTCAAGCATTTGATTCACGAATTGTATTTGTAATCATCTATTAAGAAGATCAATAAAGTTTAACCTCAAAGTGGACGTAGGCAATTACGCTGAACCACTATAAATTTGGTGTTCTTACTTTCTGCATTTAAAGTAGCATTCTCTTCTCTGTTTAATTTGTTTTCATCACTTATATCTCTACATAATCTTTCTCTAAGAGGTTAGTGACCAATTTTGGTGCTAACAACATTAATCGTGAGTGATTGCTCACCTTTCGAGGCTAGAGAGTGCAGAAGATGACACAGATATGCACACCGAAATTGAATTACGAATTCAAGCAAAATTGGCACAAATTCAACGATCAAGGCTGATAATAGGAATCGATGGAATAAATCAGAATGGGATCGATAAAGATAATTGGTATAAGTAAGCTTATATATATAAACACTATATATATACTTTATAATGCATACCCAGAACAAAGAAAATATGCAGACACAGCCTATAGAACTTACAACAAAATATATAGACAGAGCTACATACTATATAACTTTATATATTAAATGGGGCTTTTTATATTTGAAACCAATCTTAAGGATACTTTTATATAACATACCAGACTCTCGGCTATTGTATAAAATATGTCCTGAAAATACTACAACACTTACATATATGTAATCATATAGTAAACATACATATGCAGTTTATGTTCATAAACAATTATACAAACATGTGCAGGATGTTCAACTTATGCAGCAACATTTAATTACATATATATTATGTAACAAACATATTTTTATATATTTACATGTAAAAAAAGTACTGGATATAAACACATGGGTTCAAACACATATAACAAAACATTGTATACCTTTTATATAACCAATATATATATTTTTCTTATAATTATATAACAGCATTCGAAATATATGCTATAATAAAAATAATAAAAAATAAAAAAATCAAATAAAATATAGTACAGTAAAATGTAATATAATATAAAATAATATGATATAATAATATAGTATGTATGTAATTCTGCAAAGAAGGAGGCTCGGCTGTTTACAATATATAAGTGTGAAAATGACTTTTACAATAAACATGTATAGGATACAAAGGCTTAAAATAGGTTGTATACCACTCGTATACATTAATTTATGAAACTGATTGCTATGTACCCATTGAAACTCTATATATATATATAAGCTATAGGAAATGTCAGCACCTCTAAATTTGGAAATAACTTTTAACTGTAAAGCATATATACAAACATACGTATATATATACTGTATAACCTCTATGCCTTTAAATTTTTGCAAAGAAACATAGATCTACCAAATATGCATACATGCGTACTTTTAATACAACATATATTCTAAACCCAACGCATAAAACGCAGTAACATACATTTTAAAATATATATATACTAAAATATAAACCAAGATTATATATAAATGACTTTACAAATCTGTATATACATATATACAGAAACAACAAAACTTTGAAATCACAAAAAAAATTATTATACAGCCGAACCTAGCTTCTTAATATATACACTTTATATGTATATGTACAGATCTCTGATAAAACAAATTAAAAATGTATGCGGACCAAACTCAACTAAAATTATGCAACACATATATATCTACGTATGTTGTAATGTAATATAACACTGACATATGTTACAGATAATATATACTTTAATATATATAGCCTGTACAATACAATACTATGACTCATATAAAATATTTACCCACAACATATCAATATAACTTAGGCACTGCACGAAACCACCACAGAGAACATATTTTAAAACATAGAAAAATGTATTTATAAAAACCCTTTATATATATAACAAACAATATTACCTATGTAAAAAAACGCTGCCAGCCTGGGAAAGAGGGGTTCGGCGACTGGTGACCATGGCCGGGGAGCAAGTGGCGATGGATGGAGAAATGTCAGGTGGTGGTCGGAAAATGGTCGATGAGGCGAGCTCGGCGGCGTGAGCGGTTGCTGAGGTAGAGGGAAGGCGCACGACCGAGCTGCTGTGTAATGGGAGTGTTAAGGCCGGAGGAGGCATAGTTAATGTGGGGTGTGGGATCTCGAGATGGTCGGCTAAAGAGTGAAGGCCGAAGGGCTCTGGAGACAAGCCATGGTCAGAGAAAAAGTGAATCAGGGGGAAAATGAATAGTTGCTGGAAGATGAATTTATAAAGGGAATGAACAGTTCAAAAAGGGAATGTAACGCACAAATAAATAAACAAAATGTACCCAAATAAATGAAATGGTATGGGATGGCAACGGTCCTCCATAGATTGAGCTGAATAATAAAAGCAACTTAAAGGTTTGATTGGACAGCACACTTCAAATTTTGAAACCAAAGGAAGAAATAAAGTCACAATTTACGGTACCGTTACAACGAACAGTTTATTGCTTCCGTCCCGTACCGGACCTCAAAATACAAAAAATAAATATACCGTGGTGATCAGCGTGACGAGACGATCAAAACGGTATACAGATATCAGTGGTACGATCATCCGATCAAAAGTCGATAATCGGTACAGAAAATGCTGCTATTTTGTTAGAATTAAGATAAACGGAGCAATGGAAGTCCAAATTTGGCAAAATGAAAGAAGACGATTTACTCAGAAGAGTATTTAGAAATTTCCTATAGAAAAATATTCAGGTTTTGAAATAAATTTATTATCATCAATTTTAACTGATTTAAATTGAAATGAAATTACATAATAAAATAAACTTTCGTATTTTCTGATGAAAATTTACCAATTGCTATGTTTTTAAATACGTATCCAAAATATAACATTTTTATTTCAAAATTCAAATATTTAAAATTTCACAAAATTCAGTTAAATATGTTATTAAAACCAATCAAAATTTATGGGTCGTTACATAAAGTAATGCAAAACAAAGATATTCAATTGTACAATGTGAATTAATGAAGCCACCAAATATCATCATATTTTGTACAGCTGAGAAGAAAGAAAAATAAAATGGTACAAGCCAATTAATGCACGCATAAAATATGATCACTTCAGCCACCAAAAGAAGAAAGAAAGTCTCTGATGTTGTACAAATACATATAACATCACTTGTACAAAATAATACATTCCTGTAAACTATCTTTAATATATTAATCCTCATCACAGTTTTGTCCATTCAAAACTGTGTAAACCTGAAAATAAGTATCAACTAAAACTTAAATAAACTTGAACTAAAAACAACAATACAAAAATCAAAGCCAGAGAATCAAAGATGAGGAAGCTTCAGCTTGCAAAAATTTTAAAAGCCTGTTCATCAAGCAAACTATGTTTCTTCTAGGAAAAACAATGTGAGTAAACAAATTTTTATTAATACCTAAATATCATCAAGTGTGTGTAATTATATTTATTGTCTATGATGCTCTGTTTGTATTGAGAAGTTGATCTGTAGGATGTTGTCTTCTTCATCTCCTCTTTTCTTTTGTCTGAGTTACAGGTTTCAATAAACAAGGGAACTTAAATCTCTTATCATTTAATCTTGATCAGGTCTTGGTTTCAAGAACAAACTGGTGTGTTTGAGTATACATTATTATTTAAAAATAGTTTCAAGTAAAATAAAATTTTAGTTTGAAAAAAACGTGTTTTTACAGAGAAAATTCAAAACTTGGATAAATTCGAGTATAACGATTTATGAATTCAATTTTATAACTTGAATACTTACTTAAAAATAGGATTTTTAAGGCCAATATGATAATATTTAGCGTTGTATTCACGGAGCAGTTTCGAAATGAACTGGGAATGGATTTTAGGCAAATTCAGGCAGTCGGAGGCACTAGCGAGGCCGGGGTTTGGGCTGAGGTTAGGTAAGTGATCAAGGAATCGGGGAAAAATGGCTGGAGTTGCTCCAGTTCGTCGAGGTGATGGCGGTGAGGAGATTTAGTTTCTAAACCTAGTTTTGTAAGGCCGAGAAATTTTGATTCGTTCGTCGTCCACGCGTGATCGAGTTGTTCGTGCTTCATGGTGATGGTAGGAGGAATGATGATGAGTAGATGACTGGAGTTTCATGACCTCCGGTGGTCGAGGCATCGAGAGCGATGCGTTGCCAGGATTGATGGAAGTTTTCGTCTGTGTTCCAGGTCTGGAAGTTCGAACTCGTTTTCGAATTCGAGAGGAATTCGTTCGATCGGAGTGTAGATGTGAGTTCGTATGGGTTCGAGAGATCGTCGAGCGATGTCGCGACGTTCATCTGAGGGCGGCGACATTGGGCACGTGCACGTCAAATCTAGAAAGGATGGGTTGTGTTGGAAGCTCGGGTTGATCTCGAGCAATTTCTGGGTTTTTCTCGAAGAAAATTAAGATTTGACTCGAAGCATTTTTTATCTGGCCTCGGGTCAGTTTTGATTTGTTACAGGTTTTTGTGGAACCTGTCTGTTTAATTTTAAACAAAATTTGAATTTAAAAGGGATTTTAATATAAGTTTAGAATCAGAATTTGAAAGATAGAATTCAAATTAACTTTTGAATTCTAGTTTGAAATAAATGAAATTTTACAAATTTAAAGTATTTAAACAACTTTAAAATGTTCAAGTATATTTTATAAAATGATTTGAATTTAAATGATTGGGTTTAAACTCTTTTGAATTTTTTTTATAAGACTAATATTACTTTAACATGTAATTTTTAAAGTTTTTTTTATATTGTTTTTAAACTTTGTTAAAGTTAAATTGTATTCATTTTAAATCTTAAATTTAAAAGTAAGCTCAAAAGTAAAATGTTTTCAAATGCATTGGTAAATGATATTTAAGTCATTTATAAGAGAAATGTTTTATCTTGAAGTTAATTAAGATTTGATGATTTGGAATAACTTAAATTATTAAGTAAATTAATTAAGGAATAATTAATTAGTAATTAGAATCATTAATTGGATAAGTATAGAATATTGATTAATGATTAGTAATTAATTAATCAAATAATTAAGGGTTAATTAAGTTACAGTTAACACTTAATAAATTGAATAATTAGAGATTAATTAATGGATTGTTAAAGATAAATTAATTTGTAATTAATCCAAGTTAATTACTTAAGAAAAGTAATTAAAGAATTGTTAATAGTTAATGAAGATCATTTAACTAAGGATTATTTAATAATTAATTGTGGAATTGTTTAAGCAAAATTACTAAATGACAGTAATTAAGGAATTAATTATTCAGTGTAATTAATTGAGTTAATTGAAATTGTTCCAATTAATTCAGAATAATCGCTTGATAATTTGGGAAAATTTTAATTACTTAGAAAAGTAATTAATAGATGATTACTGGATGTAATCAATTGAATGATGATTAGTCACTTGAGTATAATTATTTGTTAGTAACCAAAGGATTAATTAATGAATGTGATTAATTAAGATTTATTAAATAATTAAAAGTTAATTGATTCAATAATTAAGGATGATCAGTTAATAATTAAGGGTTAACTAATAAATGATGAAAGGGAAATTTATTTCAAATAATTTGTAATTAACTTATGATAATTAACCTGGATTAATAAATAATACATTTGAATTAAATTAATCAGTTGATCAATCAGTTTATTTGTGAATGTTTGGACCTAACTGAATGTTTCAATTGTTTAATATCCTTGATATGTTATGCTTTGTGATATATTCTGATTTGTGTGTGATCTGTACTGTAGCTATTTATCTGGGATGAATATAAGTTATTATCTGTAATATTCATATATCTGTGATCTGTGAATAAAAGATAAGCGTTATAGTTATACCGCTTATCAACTATATTTCTGTATTTTAATCTGTGATGATTGAATGATTTTTAATGTTGCACTATTGTGTGAAACCCCTGGACCACACTTTTACACACACAAATATGGATTTCACGTGGAAATCGGTTAAGTCACAGATGATTTAAATTTAATGTTTTTGAAATTGAAATTTTAATTTCAATTGATTTTGAAAATAGATTTGGGTTAAATGTTAAAGCTTTTGAAAAGGAGTTTTTAAGATAAAAATTATTTTGGATAACTTGGTAAAATTTCCAATTTAAATAATTCAATTTAAATTTGAATTCAAAAATTTGGAATTGAATTCTATGTTTAGAAATTACGATTAAAAATGTTATAAATGTGTTTATATGAAGTTAAACCATTTTAAAAGTATAATTTTGAGAATTTGAATTTGACCCAAGGATTGTAATTCGTATAAATGAATCAAAATTTTCAAAATGAAAACTAATTGTTATCAAATGATAAAAGCTTTCATATAAGAAATGAATTTCCAATTTGAATTTAAGGAATTTCAAGTTTGAATAAAAAAAAATGGTTTCCAAGTTATGAGTGAATTCTTTTTGAAAGCTATGAATTGAATCTGTTTATTTTTAACAGATTTAAAATGGTGATTTGTTTAAACCATTCGAAATGAAATTGTTTTGAAAGTTATAAGTTAATCTTTTATTTAAAGATTTAAGGAGTTAATCCAATTGAAATGAAAATTGATTTGGAACATCCGTGAATGAATCTTGGTGAAACTGGGTGAACTTTGTGAATTGAATCTGTTTATTTTTTACAGATTAAAATGGTAATTTGTTAAACCATTTGAAAAGAAAGTTTGGGTTTAAGTTGTGACTTAACTGAAATCCCAATATCCATATATTTTTAAATATTACGCTCACTATTCGGTTTAGCCGGGAGAGGACCTTTGTGTCACATAACCCATTTCGAATAATGATACGTCGTATATGGATAGCATTTGAAGACCGGTGTTGAAGACCGGGTATTTGCGAGAACGATAGGATAACCTATCGATTGTCTCTGCACTGAGTTGCTCCGGTATAGAGATTCCCTAAGTGATGGGAAGTCCGATCGGGATTGTGAATACCCGGATTGCAAGGGCTTCTTTCGGAAGTGCCTTCGGTTCTGTTTGAACCCGGAACAGACTTGTATGGTTACATGTCTGACATTACATTTTGAGATATAAAGCAGATTTCTTTCAAATACATTTCTGTTGGTGGCGGAGAATTTATTCTCTTAGCTTAACACCCTTCTCTGAGATGTACGAGCTCAAAGGTTATGTAGTTGAAGGTTATCAGCGATATACTCCCAATTTGGTAATGTGGCATGATGAGTGTTGCTGTGTGTTGATCATTTATTGATCATTTGTGATCAAAGCATGGCTTTGTGAAAAATCATAGATTTGTGGACGAGACCTCGTCGGACCTCACAGACCGGAAATGGTCGAAACAGGAATGATGCGGCAAGGTTATGAGGGTCGCGCCCTTTAGGGTATGTCATTTCCTTCTGGAAAAGGGTGGTATCATGGTATGGAGCCCAGATACTTACTCACGTGGACACACTTTATTTATTACTGTGTGATGTTGGTTACCGAGGCCTCGGATATAGGTCCCAAAGGACAGGGGAATGGCATATTCGTGAGTTACCTAGTTACAGAGGTAACCCAGCCTTGTGTTGGCAAAGAGCCAGGTTGGTTCTTGGGACGTCCAGCCAGAGGCGTACCCATATGGCAGTAGGAAGTTCCTTAGCCTGACCATTTGTTGGAAATCCAATTCCCAATACGAAACTTGTACGGTTTTAGTCGTAGAACCTGGCATTTACTTATGGTGGCGCCCCACTGTTTAGATGGTAGCTATAGTAGGCATAGTTCGGAATGTCTTTGTTGGCTAAGATTAATATTATACTTTCGAAATGTTTTTCTGCACTATGCACTAATAATAATAATCCAATGATTTTGCGTAGTAAGCATGTTTGACTATCATAAGAAGAAATCTCCTCCAATTCTACGTTTGCATTGTGAGTGTGGCGGGAGGTCTTATGGTAGTTTCATTTTCCAAAAAGCATTGCGGATCTCTTTTATTTCCTTTGTTGTTTGTTTAAAGATAAACTGTTTTTGTTACTCACACCAGTCCCATGACTGACTCGGAGTTTATTGTTCCCTTCCCAAACTCTGGGTGCCCACAATTTTCCACACGGATAGTCTAGAGTTGGGGTTTTCAGATATTCAGGTTTAGTAGATTATCTGGAGCTAGTTCAGTTCTTGGAGATTCATGGACCGACGTTGCTTATCTTTGTGGTTCGAGCTTGACATTGGAGTAGTTGGAGTCATTCTCTGACTGATCACTTGGAGTTATCACTTCTGTTATTTCCGATGTATCATTATTTATCTCTGATATTTTTGTATCATATTGATATCATTGTTGTATATCTTTCTGGATACTGTATTAATTGGAGTTGTATATGATATCATCTATTTCTTTTCCGCTGTGTTGTTATACTTACTGTGTTATAAGCTCCGGGAAGCCAGATTCGGCGTTTGAATCTACGACATTTTGAGTACAAGTGAAGTACGGGTGCCGATTTTCGAAGGCCGAGTTTTTGGACTTTTTACATTTGGTATCAGAGCTGAGGTTAAACTTTAGCTCAGGAGTTTAACACATTAAGTAGCTCATTAGAGATAGGGTGAAGTATACCCTAGAATGAGTATCCTTAAGATATCTGTCCGTATGCCTCAGTAAATTCTCTTACTATCCACTGATGGTAAGTATGAGTGCAAGAAGAGGATGAGATAGGGGATAGGGGAATACGACTATAAATGGTCAATACTCTGTAACAACAAGGAAACAATCTTTTCTCTATCAATCTCTTTCGTTCAACATCTCTTCTCAATTCTTTGATAGTTCCTGGTAGATCCAGGAAGAGATTCGATATATTAATATGGGACATAAACTCCGGATGGACCAAAATTGTTTGTTTGGATGTATTGGTTGCATTGTTTGCTATGGTTGATAGGTATACTTTAGTTTCTAAACTGAAAATTTTGAAATTGTATCCATATATCTGTCTATTTCTTTGGGTCCCAGTATGTTCTACGAATGGTTAGTTCTCCCTTCGAACTAACCGATGCCACTGTATATTTCGTAGATTTGGATAACCCGAGTATTTTGTGAAGTGTTAAACAGATTCGTTCTTGTATCTGTTATTGATATTCTGATTTGGTAAGCCAAATGCAGAATAGATGTTCAGTTTGAGTTGATGAAATATTTTTCATCTATCTTCGTGTCTCTTGGCAATTTCGAGGACGAAATTCTTTTAAGGGGGTAAGTCTGTAACGACCCCGAATTTTAATTAAATTTAAATTGATAATTAATTTTATTTTTGAATAAAAATTGTGAATTAATTGGTAATTGATATTAAACATCGGTTAAATTATGAATTACTTGAAAAGGATGTATTTGAATTAAATTTGAATTGGAAATTTAATTTAAATATTTTAGAAAAACAAATTTGTATTTGGATTTTGGATATAATTAAATTTGATGTTAGATAATTAAACTTTAAAAAGAATTAAAATAAGTGTTGATGTTAAACAAATAAATTTATAATTATATAACATATGAAATGAACATATGAAATAATTCTAGAATTTTATAAACTATAAAAATAAATATTATAAAGCAAAGCAAAATTAAAATGGAAATTTATTTTATATTAAAGTGATATTGCAAAAGAAAAGAAAACAAAATAAAAAAATACATTCAAGTATATTCTAGTGTGAATAAATATACATAGCTATGTATATACACTTGCAAAAGAAAAACTAACATATTCAAGAAAGTAAAAATATGTATAAGTGTGAAAGCTTGTAAAAGAAGCTACATCACAATCATCTCATATATGTACAGCCGAGTTAAAGTAATGCAAAACAAAGATATTCAATTGTACAATGTGAATTAATGAAGCCACCAAATATCATCATATTTTGTACAGCTGAGAAGAAAGAAAAATAAAATGGTACAAGCCAATTAGTGCACGCACAAAATATTATCACTTCAACCACCAAAAGAAGAAAGAAAGTCTCTGATGTTGCACAAATACATATAACATCACTTGTACAAAATAATACATCCCTGTAAACTATCTTTTATATATCAATCCTCATCACAGTTTCGTCCATTCAAAACTGTGTAAACCTGAAAATAAGTATCAACTTAAAACTTAAATAAACTTCAACTAAAAACAACTATACAAAAATCAAAGCCAGAGAATCAAAGATGAGGAAGCTTTAGCTTGCAAAATTTTTTAAAGCCTGTTCATCAAGCAAACTCTGTTTCTTCTGGGAAAAACAATGTGAGTAAACAAATTTTTATTAATACCTAAATATTATCAAGTGTGTGTAACTATATTTATTGTCTATGAAGCTCTGTTTGTATTGAGAAGTTGATCTATAGGATGCTATCTTCTTCATCTCCTCTTTTCTTTTGTCTGAGTTACAGGTTTCAATAAATAAGGGAACTTAAATCTCTTATCATTTAATCTTGATCAGGTCTTGGTTTCAAGAACAAACTGGTGTGTTTGAGTATACATTATTATTTAAAAATAGTTTCAAGTAAAATAAAATTTTAGTTTGAAAAAAACATGTTTTTACAGAGAAAATTCAAAACTTGGATAAATTCGAGTATAACGATTTATGAATTCAATTTTATAACTTGAATACTTACTTAAAAATAGGATTTTTTTAAGGCCAATATGATAATATTTAGTGTTATATTCACGGAGCAGTTTCGAAATGAACTGGGAATGGATTTTAGGCAAATTCAGGCGGTCGGAGGCACTAGCGAGGCCGGGGTTTGGGCTGAGGTTAGGTGAGTGATCAAGGAGTCGGGGAAAAATGGCTGGAGTTGCTCCAGTTCGTCGAGGTGATGGCGGCGAGGAGATTTAGTTTCTAAACCTAGTTTTGTAAGGCCGGGAAACTATGATTCGTTCGTCGTCCACGCGTGATCGAGTTGTTCATGCTTCCTAGTGATGGTAGGAGGAATGATGATGAGTAGATGACCGGAGTTTCATGACCTCCGGTGGTCGAGGCATCGAGAGCGATGCGTTGCCAGGGTTGATGGAAGTTTTCGTCTGTGTTCCAGGTCTGGAAGTTCGAACTGGTTTTCGAATTCGAGAGGAATTCGTTCGATCGGAGTGTAGATGTGAGTTCGTATGGGTTCGAGAGATCGTCGAGCGATGTCGCGACGTTCATCTGAGGGCGGCGACGTTGGGCACGTGCACGTCGAATCTGGAAAGGATGGGTTGTGTTGGAAGCTCGGGTTGATCTCGAGCAATTTCTGGGTTTTGCTCGAAGCAAATTAAGATTTGACTCAAAGCATTTTTTATCTGGCCTCGAGTCAGTTTTGATTTGTTACAGGTTTTTGTGAAACCTGTCTGTTTAATTTTAAACAGAATTTGAATTTAAAAGAGATTTTAATATAAGTTTAGAATCAGAATTTGAAAGATGGAATTCAAATTAACTTTTGAATTCTAGTTTGAAATAAATGAAGTTTTACAAAATTTAAAGTATTTAAACAACTTTAAAATGTTCAAGTATATTTTATAAAATGATTTGAATTTAAATGATTGGGTTTAAACTCTTTTGAATTTTTTTATAAGACTAATATTACTTTAACATGTAATTTTTAAAGTTTTTTTTATTGTTTTTAAACATTGTTAAAGTTAAATTGTATTCATTTTAAATCTTAAATTTAAAATGAAATTTAAAAGTAAGCTCAAAAGTAAAATGTTTTCAAATGCATTGGTAAATGATATTTAAGTCATTTATAAGAGAAATGTTTTATCTTGAAGTTAATTAAGATTTGATGATTTGGAATAACTTAAATTATTAAGTAAATTAATTAAGCAATAATTAATTAGTAATTAGAATCATTAATTAGATAAGTATAGAATATTTATTAATGATTAGTAATTAATTAATCAAATAATTAAGGGTTAATTAAGTTACAGTTAACACTTAATAAATTGAATAATTAGAGATTAATTAATGGATTGTTAAAGATAAATTAATTTGTAATTAATCCAAGTTAATTACTTAAGAAAAGTAATTAAAGAATTGTTAATAGTTAATGAAGATCATTTAACTAAGGATTATTTAATAATTAATTGTGGAATTGTTTAAGCAAAATTACTAAATGAAAGTAATTAAGGAATTAATTATTCAGTGTAATTAATTGAGTTAATTGAAATTGTTCCAGTTAATTACTTAAGTTTGAATTAATTCAGAATAATCGCTTGATAATTTGGGAAAATTTTAATTACTTAGAAAAGTAATTAATAGATGATTACTGGATGCAATCAATTGAATGATGATTAGTCACTTGAGTATAATTATTTGTTAGTAACCAAAGGATTAATTAATAAATGTGATTAATTAAGATTTATTAAATAATTAAAAGTTAATTGATTCATTAATTAAGGATGATCAGTTAATAATTAAGGGTTAACTAATAAATGATGAAAGGGAAATTTATTTCAAATAATTTGTAATTAACTTATGATAATTAACCCGGATTAATAAATAATACATCTGAATTAAATTAATCAGTTGATCAATCAGTTTATTTGTGAATGTTTGGACCTAACTGAATGATTCAATTGTTTAATATCCTTGATATGTTATGCTTTGTGATATATTCTGATTTGTGTGTGATCTGTACTGTAGCTATTTATCTGGGATGAATGTAAATTATTATCTGTAATATTCATATATCTGTGATTTGTGAATAAAAGATAAGCGTTATAGTTATACCGCTTATCAACTATATTTCTGTATTTTAATCTGTGATGATTGAATGATTTGTAATGTTGCACTATTGTGTGAAACCCCTGGACCACACTTTTACACACAAAAATATGGATTTCACGTGGAAATCGGTTAGGTCACAGATGATTTAAATTTAATGTTTTTGAAATTGAAATTTTAATTTCAATTGATTTTGAAAATAGATTTGGGTTAAATGTTAAAGCTTTTGAAAAAAAGTTTTTAAGATAAAAATTATTTTGGATAACTTGGTAAAATTTCCAATTTAAATAATTCAATTTGAATTTGAATTCAAAAATTTGGAATTGAATTCTATGTTTAGAAATTACGATTAAAAATGTTGTAAATGTGTTTATATGAAGTTAAACCATTTTAAAAGTATAATTTTGAGAATTTGAATTTGACCCAAGGATTGTAATTTGTAATATCCCGGAAATTTTAACAATATCAATTTAATAATCTGTTGAATAATTAAATTGATATGGATAATCTTTGATAATAAAATTTGAATTTAATTTAATAATCTGATTAAATTAGTATTAATTGATGATTTTATCTTTTAAAAGTTAATAAGATATTTTCTATTTGAATATATATATTTATTTGTATATGTTGTAAATAGAAGCTTTGGTAAATTGGAAATTTATATTTAATTTAATCTGGACTTTTCAAAGATATTTAAATAAGTAACTTTATAGTTTTAAATATACTTTGGATAAATGTTTAAATTTGTTAAGATATATTTTAACTTAAATTTAAATAAATAAGATTTACAAAAATGGTTTGTTTTATTTCTTTTTAAATATTTCTTGATAATATAATCTCTTGTTTAAATTATAAAATATGTTATTTTCAAATAACAAGTATAATGTATTATTTTTAATATGTATGAATTTTAATGCTAAAAGGAATTGTTATTTTAAATTGAATAAATAGTGTATGTAAATATATATAACTTGACTTTTAAATTGAATCTTAGGATTTAATTTAAATTGAATTTGAAATTTAAGTTTTGAAATTCAAAAGAATATATATTTAAATTGTTTTGGATTTTAAAATATTTGTATAAACCTATATTTATAAAATATAATTAGCTTTTGTTTCTCTTTAATATATATAGATAAGTGTTTAAATAAATAAGAAAAGGCTTTTTAAATAACTTTTAAAATAAATAGAAATATGAGTAATTACTTATAAGACATGTGTCATTATCTAAAGCTTCATTATAACATGTGTAATTAAATAAACAAATGTATAGGACAAGTGTCCTTATTTATTTTCATTTTCTTTTATTTTATAAAATCATAAATATACATGTATATTAACATTTGCATTTCTTCATTTCCCATTCTTTCTAATTTCTTTTTCAAAACCAAGAGAATTCAGATCTTTCCTCTAATTCAAATCTGAAACAGATCAGAGAATCAAATGCCTCAAACTAGAAATTAAATACCTCAAACCAAATCAAAGATATGTAACCATTCCTCAATCCAAAAATCAAAACAAAGCCATTGCATTTTTCTCCAATCTGTAATCAAGTTCCCAAATCAAAAACTAAGGCCTGCAAACATCTTCATTTTTCAATCTGGAATCATTTTAAAGTCTGCTGCATTCTATTCAAATCTAGAAACAACTCAGTTCAAACTGTCTGCATTCTTCTCAAAACTGGAAGCAAGCATGCAATTTTAAATCAAAGCTTTGGATTTCGAAATTCTTCAAACTGGGAGCAACATGCATGTAGTTTAGATCAGTAAAGCTCCATCAACTCAAGCATTTTATCAATTCCAGTCTTAAGTCAAAACAGTTTCAAAAGCTTTTCAAAGATAGGCTCTGTCCCCATTTTAATTGGTGAGTAACATTTTTACTTAAATTAATTTAGGTAATTATGATGCATGTTTAACTCTGTGATAAATATTGTTTGGATGTGGATGTTTATAGATGACTCTGCATGTATATGAATGTATATAGATGTGTATGTTATTTGTATCAGTGTGACCCTGTTATCTTGAATTCCAGGCTACTGTTTTTGAGATAAATCATATCTCATGATCTAGTTTTAAATGTAGATCTAAGGTTTAAGTAAAATTAGTTGTTTCATAGTAAACTAAAGATTAAAAAGATTTAATTAAGTCAAAATTTAGTCTGAGTGCCTCTGAAATCAAAAACAACAGAGACATGTTTTATAAAGTGAAAATTTGAACTCTGTAATTTATAAATTCAAATGTATAAATTGAAAACATAGATGATAATATGATTTTTAACATTAAAATCATAACTTTTAGTTTAGAATTATAAGAGCAGTTCTGGTTTATGTTAGAGATGAAGTTCTAATGATTTTGATCATCTCAGTGAAATTGGAAGTTTGAAATCTTTAGTAGTGGTAGTGGAATGATCATGGATATAAGGAAAATTATTAGAAATAGAATCAAGGCAGTGAGGAAGAAATGATTTAAGTTTTAAAATTTTAAACCTAGTTATTACCAGTCTAGAGAAATCGAGCATCATTTCGTCTAGGATGGATCGAGTTCGACGAAACTCTGGGAATTGATAGTCGTAACGTAGATGAACTCGTCGCCGAAGTCGCTGGCATTCTGGTGGTCGAGATTTCGAAGGCGAGGAGATGTTGACAGGCTTTGGAAGTGTTGTCTGGGTTCCTGGTTTTGGATTTAGGCTCGATTTCGAATTCGAACAGTGATCGAAGAAATCGCGATCGTGATATGGTGTAGGGATGAACGTCGAGATGGTCGGAGTTGATGTGGTTGATCGTGCACGTGCACGCTTGAATGTTTGTACTGGTAGCAGTTTCTTTGGGGATGGAAGAAGAGACTCGAGTTTTCCTTGTTTTTGTTCGTGAGTGTCTCGGGTAATTTAGGGTTGCGACTCGAAGCAAAATAGGCTGGGCTCGAGTACTTTTGTTGTTGACAAGTTTTTAAAACTGTCTGTTTCTAAAGCTTTAAACTGATTTTAAATTTGTAAAGGAAATTTTAAAACAAGAATTTAAATCAAGTTTAACTATGTAGATTCAAGTTGATTTTGAATCTTAAAGGTATGAAATAAATAGGTTATAAATTTATATATTTTAAATAGGTTTTAAATGGTAGTTAGATTTAAATTGTTTGAAATAAAAAAGGAAATTGGTTTAAACTCTTCTTAAATTTCTTTTATAAGAGATAAGAATTTTTAATAAGTAAAAGTTTTTAATTTGGTTTTAAAAACTTAGTTAAAAATAAATTGGTATTCATTTTAAATACAGAATTTAAAATGAAATTTTAGAAGTAGATTTGAAATGGATGTTTCAAATATGAATTGTTAATGATAACTTGTTTATCAATAAGAATAAAGTTTATCTTAAAGTAGTTAGAGATTTATATTCATTAAATTAATTAGAAAATTTATTGGATAATTAAATTGTTTGATTAATTAATCATTTGGATTAATTAAATAAATAATTAAAGGTTTAAACTAATTTATTTATGATTAAGATTAATTAATTAGGGATGATTAATTTGTAGTTAGGGATTATAAATTAGAGTATTAATTAATGGTTAGGAATTAATTAATAGAGTAATTAAATATTAATTTAGTTATGGTTAACACTTAATTAATTTAGTAATTAGAGATTAATAAATTGGTTATTAAGATTTATTAATTTAGGATTAATAATAATTAATATAAGTTAATTACTTAAGGAAAGTAATTAAATAATAGTTAATGAGGTCATTAACTATGGGTTATTAAATAATGAATTAATAGAATTAATTTTGATAATTAATTAGTTTAATTAATTTAGAATAATCAAGAGATGATTTGATAATAATTACTTAATGTAATTATTAAGATAAGATTATTTAGGGAAGTAAATAATAAGATAATTACTGGAAGTAATTAGTTGAATAAATGATTTTATTAATAGAAGTAATTTGAGTTAATTACTTTGAATAATTAATCAAGGGATTAATTAAGAAATTAATTAAGGAAGTAATTAATTTAGTTAGTGAAAGTAATTAAGGGTAGTTAATTACTAATTGAAGATTAATCAAGGTGATTAATAAATGTTGTTTAATTAAAGGTTAATTACTTAAGGTAATTAATTTAATTAAGTAATTAATAATTAAGTTGTAATTAAGGATCATTAATTAATATAATTAATGATGTAATTAAGATTGGTTAATTAAGTAATAATTAATAAATGAAGTAATTAATCAATGTAATTAATTAAGGATTAATGTAATTAATTATAGTTGATTAAGTTAATTAATTTTAGTAAATTAATTAATGAAGTAATTAAAAGTTAATTACTATAAGTGGATGAGGATAATTAATTTAAGTAATTAATTGAGAATAAATTACTTGGATGTAATTAAAAGATAATTAATCAAGATGATTAATTGAAAAGGTAATTAGAGGATAATTAATTAATTAAATTGTAATTAATTAATGGTTAAGTAAGCAGGATTTATAAAATGAAGTAATTAATTTAATTCACTTTAAATTAATTAGAGATAGTGTAAATCATTACTTATGAATGGGTGATAGTATTGGATACTTGGCATTGATTGATATCTCTGATGAGATATATGCTGTATGATATGGATGTTAGTTGAATTGTATGGACTATCTGATAATGTTGATTATCTGTTGTGAATTATCTTTCTTTGTGTATAAAGATAATGAATTGAATTGTTTTAACCTTTAAAACAACTTGGCCTTAAAAGATACGCTTTGGATTTCGATGAGACCGGGATCGGGTTTGCTACATTACAGCGTGATAGGGGGTTCTCGCTTTGCATTAGGTGGCGAACGGGAGACTCTTACCCCTACAGGTCCCCGGGGGTAGTATAAGGCCTTTTGGGGTTGGTTGCGACTCGAGAGGGTGGCCGTAAAAGCAAACCCGAGGTATCACTGTGAGCCATAGCGGGGCTGGGATGGTTGAAAAGCCTACCGGTCGTGAACCGTTGCTGAAGGTTGAAAAGCCTAGGTCGTCACACGTGGTATCAGAGCATAGGTTGAGCGAATGCCTAAGCTTTTGGTTAAGTGAATATCAGAACACTAGGTTGAGTGAATACCTAGGTTCGGAAGGATTGTTCATTAGAGACAGGATCTGTAGCAACCTGTTTGAGTCTGAGTATATATATATACGAGAGCGCGTATTTGTTAGTTATATAAAATGGTTTTATATTGTGTTAATTGATCGGTTGAGTGGTATATGGATTCTGGTCAATACGAGTAGCTAACGTTATTGATAAGGATCTCTAAACACTTGGACCAGGCCAACGGACACAATATTGTTTTAAAAAGGTAGATGAAATAATTTTACCCAGATATAATTTCTATATAAAAAAGTATCATTTTAAATGTATATGGTATTTGTAATGATTGGTTGAGATGATAATAATTTATCATCTAGGATTAGGAGTCTGAGTGTTGAGGTTGGAAGAGTATCTGTCGAGACTGTAAACCTAATACCGTCTCGAGTGAACTTTACAGTTGTGTAAGGATTTCACAATCTCTGAAGGAAACCTGTTAAGGTTCGGAGTTCATCTTAGGAGTTGGATGAGTAGAGTTGGATCTGTCGGAGAACAGAAGCGAGTGATGGTATCTCAGGTAATAGTAGCTGTGTGATGAGATGCAGTGACTATGGATGTTCCCGAAGATGTTTTCTTTGGAACAAGTTAATGAAGTGTGTCTGCTTCGGTGTTGTGGTTGAGTTCAGCATGGTGTTTCTATTTGGTTTGGAGTCCGAGTTTCTCGAAGAGCTTTGGATAAGAGCATCAGTATTAGCAGTGCAGCTCGGAGTATTCTGTGCATTGGCAGGAAGTTTTCTGGCTGAGCAGTTTTTCTGAAGGTAGAGTTCAGAAGCAGTAGAGTGGATCCATTTCTTCGATAGATTGGATAGTTAAGTATGAGCTGTTCTAATTGGTTAAAGGGAGAACAGTTTCTTTGGAATTAGGCTGGGTTGATTGCAAAAGTGACTTGTGATAGATTGAGTATTCTCTTGAGTTATCTTAGATTTTCTGGGATGTGTTGTCCAGTTTGTGCTTGTGTTCTTCATCAGCATTTTCATTCTACTCCAGATCAGAATGGTGCAGCGGAAGTAGTTTGGCGAGTGCATCTGTTTGTCTTTTCCAGATAGGAGAAGTTAGTTCGGTCTTCTGATGTTGTGAGTAGATTTGTGTTTTGGATTATGGGTAGATTTTGAGAGGATCATTTTGTCGGGTTATTTTTGGTCTAGTTTGTTTCTAGAAGCATCAGCGAAGGTTGAGCTGATCAGAAAGGATTTGTAGGAAGCCGAGATCGTCTGAAGATTTTGTGGATAAGAGACGAAGGAATTTGAAATTCGAAGTTGGAGACTTCGTTGTTGGGAAGTTTTTCTCTGATTAAAGGGAGCTATAAGATTGGGTAAGTCTGGGAAGTTAGCTCCGAGTTATTTTGGATCTTTTCTGTGATCTAATTTGGATAAGTACTTTGATACAAGGTTGAATTGTCAATTTGGATAACTGAAATTCATTGAGTTTTACGTATCTCTAAGGGAATACGTATTTGATCTATCTCTGGTTTTAGAATCTGCAGTTTTGGGAAGTTTGGTAGTTGAGTCAGACTCGTCTGTAGTCTGATATTCTATTTAGTTCTGTAGATCTAGATATGTAGGAGATCTATAGCTTAGTAGTTTAGATTGTTTGTAGAGCGAGTATCCCGGTATATATATATACTTGGGGAAACTCGAGGAATTTTATCTAGAATTTAGTCTAGATAGTTAGAATTGTTTGATTGGATGATTTGGTTGCTATGGTTGCTAGCATATGGATGATAGTATATGCTTGTGTTTTAAATTAAAATCTTTAATAAGATTATTAAATTACCTTTGTTTAAATTTCGGGGACGAAATTATTTTAAGGGGGGAGGAATGTAATATCCCGGAAATTTTAACAATATCAATTTAATAATCTGTTGAATAATTAAATTGATATGGATAATCTTTGATAATAAAATTTGAATTTAATTTAATAATCTGATTAAATTAGTATTAATTGATGATTTTATCTTTTAAAAGTTAATAAGATATTTTCTATTTGAATATATATATTTATTTGTATATGTTGTAAATAGAAGCTTTGGTAAATTGGAAATTTATATTTAATTTAATCTGGACTTTTCAAAGATATTTAAATAAGTAACTTTATAGTTTTAAATATACTTTGGATAAATGTTTAAATTTGTTAAGATATATTTTAACTTAAATTTAAATAAGATTTACAAAAATGGTTTGTTTTATTTCTTTTTAAATATTTCTTGATAATATAATCTCTTGTTTAAATTATAAAATATGTTATTTTCAAATAACAAGTATAATGTATTATTTTTAATATGTATGAATTTTAATGCTAAAAGGAATTGTTATTTTAAATTGAATAAATAGTGTATGTAAATATATATAACTTGACTTTTAAATTGAATCTTAGGATTTAATTTAAATTGAATTTGAAATTTAAGTTTTGAAATTCAAAAGAATATATATTTAAATTGTTTTGGATTTTAAAATATTTGTATAAACCTATATTTATAAAATATAATTAGCTTTTGTTTCTCTTTAATATATATAGATAAGTGTTTAAATAAATAAGAAAAGGCTTTTTAAATAACTTTTAAAATAAATAGAAATATGAGTAATTACTTATAAGACATGTGTCATTATCTAAAGCTTCATTATAACATGTGTAATTAAATAAACAAATGTATAAGACAAGTGTCCTTATTTATTTTCATTTTCTTTTATTTTATAAAATCATAAATATACATGTATATTAACATTTGCATTTCTTCATTTCCCATTCTTTCTAATTTCTTTTTCAAAACCAAGAGAATTCAGATCTTTCCTCTAATTCAAATCTGAAACAGATCAGAGAATCAAATGCCTCAAACTAGAAATTAAATACCTCAAACCAAATCAAAGATATGTAACCATTCCTCAATCCAAAAATCAAAACAAAGCCACTGCATTTTTCTCCAATCTGTAATCAAGTTCCCAAATCAAAAACTAAGGCCTGCAAACATCTTCATTTTTCAATTTGGAATCATTTTAAAGTCTGCTGCATTCTATTCAAATCTAGAAACAACTCAGTTCAAACTGTCTGCATTCTTCTCAAAACTGGAAGCAAGCATGCAATTTTAAATCAAAGCTTTGGATTTCGAAATTCTTCAAACTGGGAGCAACATGCATGTAGTTTAGATCAGTAAAGCTCCATCAACTCAAGCATTTTATCAATTCCAGTCTTAAGTCAAAACAGTTTCAAAAGCTTTTCAAAGATAGGCTCTGTCCCCATTTTAATTGGTGAGTAACATTTTTACTTAAATAATTTAGGTAATTATGATGCATGTTTAACTCTGTGATAAATATTGTTTGGATGTGGATGTTTATAGATGACTCTGCATGTATATGAATGTATATAGATGTGTATGTTATTTGTATCAGTGTGACCCTGTTATCTTGAATTCCAGGCTACTGTTTTTGAGATAAATCATATCTCATGATCTAGTTTTAAATGTAGATCTAAGGTTTAAGTAAAATTAGTTGTTTCATAGTAAACTAAAGATTAAAAAGATTTAATTAAGTCAAAATTTAGTCTGAGTGCCTCTGAAATCAAAAACAACAGAGACATGTTTTATAAAGTGAAAATTTGAACTCTGTAATTTATAAATTCAAATGTATAAATTGAAAACATAGATGATAATATGATTTTTAACATTAAAATCATAACTTTTAGTTTAGAATTATAAGAGCAGTTCTGGTTTATGTTAGAGATGAAGTTCTAATGATTTTGATCATCTCAGTGAAATTGGAAGTTTGAAATCTTTAGTAGTGGTAGTGGAATGATCATGGATATAAGGAAAATTATTAGAAATAGAATCAAGGCAGTGAGGAAGAAATGATTTAAGTTTTAAAATTTTAAACCTAGTTATTACCAATCTAGAGAAATCGAGCATCATTTCGTCTAGGATGGATCGAGTTCGACGAAACTCTGGGAATTGATAGTCGTAACGTAGATGAACTCGTCGCCGAAGTCGCTGGCGTTCTGGTGGTCGAGATTTCGAAGGCGAGGAGATGTTGACAGGCTTTGGAAGTGTTGTCTGGGTTCCTGGTTTTGGATTTAGGCTCGATTTCGAATTCGAACAGTGATCGAAGAAATCGCGATCGTGATATGGTGTAGGGATGAACGTCGAGATGGTCGGAGTTGATGTGGTTGATCGTGCACGTGCACGCTTGAATGTTTGTACTGGTAGCAGTTTCTTTGGGGATGGAAGAAGAGACTCGAGTTTTCCTTGTTTTTGTTCGTGAGTGTCTCGGGTAATTTAGGGTTGCGACTCGAAGCAAAATAGGCTGGGCTCGAGTACTTTTGTTGTTGACAAGTTTTTAAAACTGTCTGTTTCTAAAGCTTTAAACTGATTTTAAATTTGTAAAGGAAATTTTAAAACAAGAATTTAAATCAAGTTTAACTATGTAGATTCAAGTTGATTTTGAATCTTAAAGGTATGAAATAAATAGGTTATAAATTTATATATTTTAAATAGGTTTTAAATGGTAGTTAGATTTAAATTGTTTGAAATAAAAAAGGAAATTGGTTTAAACTCTTCTTAAATTTCTTTTATAAGAGATAAGAATTTTTAATAAGTAAAAGTTTTTAATTTGGTTTTAAAAACTTAGTTAAAAATAAATTGGTATTCATTTTAAATACAGAATTTAAAATGAAATTTTAGAAGTAGATTTGAAATGGATGTTTCAAATATGAATTGTAAATGATAACTTGTTTATCAATAAGAATAAAGTTTATCTTAAAGTAGTTAGAGATTTATATTCATTAAATTAATTAGAAAATTTATTGGATAATTAAATTGTTTGATTAATTAATCATTTGGATTAATTAAATAAATAATTAAAGGTTTAAACTAATTTATTTATGATTAAGATTAATTAATTAGGGATGATTAATTTGTAGTTAGGGATTATAAATTAGAGTATTAATTAATGGTTAGGAATTAATTAATAGAGTAATTAAATATTAATTTAGTTATGGTTAACACTTAATTAATTTAGTAATTAGAGATTAATAAATTGGTTATTAAGATTTATTAATTTAGGATTAATAATAATTAATATAAGTTAATTACTTAAGGAAAGTAATTAAATAATAGTTAATGAGGTCATTAACTATGGGTTATTAAATAATGAATTAATAGAATTAATTTTGATAATTAATTAGTTTAATTAATTTAGAATAATCAAGAGATGATTTGATAATAATTACTTAATGTAATTATTAAGATAAGATTATTTAGGGAAGTAAATAATAAGATAATTACTGGAATTAATTAGTTGAATAAATGATTTTATTAATAGAAGTAATTTGAGTTAATTACTTTGAATAATTAATCAAGGGATTAATTAAGAAATTAATTAAGGAAGTAATTAATTTAGTTAGTGAAAGTAATTAAGGGTAGTTAATTACTAATTGAAGATTAATCAAGGTGATTAATAAATGTTGTTTAATTAAAGGTTAATTACTTAAGGTAATTAATTTAATTAAGTAATTAATAATTAAGTTGTAATTAAGGATCATTAATTAATATAATTAATGATGTAATTAAGATTGGTTAATTAAGTAATAATTAATAAATGAAGTAATTAATCAATGTAATTAATTAAGGATTAATGTAATTAATTATAGTTGATTAAGTTAATTAATTTTAGTAAATTAATTAATGAAGTAATTAAAAGTTAATTACTATAAGTGGATGAGGATAATTAATTTAAGTAATTAATTGAGAATAAATTACTTGGATGTAATTAAAAGATAATTAATCAAGATGATTAATTGAAAAGGTAATTAGAGGATAATTAATTAATTAAATTGTAATTAATTAATGGTTAAGTAAGCAGGATTTATAAAATGAAGTAATTAATTTAATTCACTTTAAATTAATTAGAGATAGTGTAAATCATTACTTATGAATGGGTGATAGTATTGGATACTTGGCATTGATTGGTATCTCTGATGAGATATATGCTGTATGATATGGATGTTAGTTGAATTGTATGGACTATCTGATAATTTTGATTATCTGTTGTGAATTATCTTTCTTTTGTATAAAGATAATGAATTGAATTGTTTTAACCTTTAAAACAACTTGGCCTTAAAAGATACGCTTTGGATTTCGATGAGACCGGGATCGGGTTTCCGTATACCGGATTTCCAGGTCTGGAGACCCGAATACCACATCGATCCAAATTTACGATAGGTCGTGAATCAAGTGAAGATGAAGATTCAGAGTGCAAGGGTTATTGTCGTTAACTCTGAGGGTGATTCCAAAACGAGTGTAACGAGATAATGCCTTCGGTTTCGTTCGAACCCGGAACGAACTTGTATGGATTGAATGCTTTCAGAACATCGTCAGGTGGACGATGAGCATTCTAAGATAGATGTGTTCTATTTAAAGGTAATCGTGACCTCAAGCCTCATCAACCGGGAATGGCTAAAACAGGGGAGGTGCAGCAAGGTTAGTGGGTAGCACCCAAGTAGGACAAGATTACCTCTGTCTAGATGTCCCTTTCTATTTTCGACTTAGTGGTGCGGTTGCTGATCCCAACCGTGAGGTATCTTGTGCGGGAATTATCCAGTAAGGGATGTTCCGACCTTGTGTTGCAGGGGATTGGGAGTGATCCTCGGTACGGTGATCTAGGCCACGTACTGTGACGGGCGGTACCCCGGTAGCCCTGCCATTGTATGGAATCCAATTTCCAATAAGTGATAACGGACTTGATTGTATAACCCACTTTGTTGGCTAGTATGATGGAATTTAATAATGTAACAATTTCAGCTATTTCATATTTATTTGAAAACCCTAGACCCTATTATAATACAATCGAATTTCCTATCAAATGTTTTGGTTAGCGTAAGGTAAAAACTTACCCATGTTTATGTGTGGGAAGTCTTACGTGATACCTTTTCTTTCAAAAGGTTTTGAAGTTAAGCAAGTTTAACCTGTTACTCACACCAGACCCATGTCTGACCCAAGTTGTTTATTTCTGTTTTATAAACTCTTGGGTACTTAAATTTTTACGAGTAGCCAAGGGATTCAGGTTAGCCTTGATGAATTGTGGAGGAGCAATGGAGCAGGAGGCTTCAGCATTGTAGATATAGATAGTAGTTTCCGCTCTGTTGATCTTGTTTAGATCTTTGTTTTGTATTGAGTTGTAATAACTAGACAGATGTTTATAACTGTCTAGTATATGATGTGTAATCTGTGTAACTCTGATAGATGTATATGATACTATGTAATAGTTATATGATATATTATATTTTGTTCCGTTTCCGCTGTGAGTATTTGTGTTGTTTTCTTTCTCTTTCTTTTCTTTTCTACTTCTCACCCCTTTCTTTCTTACTGTCGATGCGATTTTCCGGGAGTGGAAAGTCGGGTCGTCGCATAATTCGTATAAATGAATCAAATTTTCCAAAATGAAAACTAATTGTTTTCAAATGATAAAAGCTTTCATAAAAGAAATGAATTTCCAATTTGAATTTAAGGAATTTCAAGTTTGAATAAAAAAATGGTTTCCAAGTTATGAGTGAATTCTTTTTGAAAGCTATGAATTGAATCTGTTTATTTTTAACAGGTTTTAAAATGGTGATTTGTTTAAACCATTCGAAATGAAATTGTTTGAAAGCTATAAGTTAAATCTTTGGTTTAAAGATTTAACGAGTTAATCCAATTGAAATGGAAATTGATTTGGAAAATCTGTGAATGAATCTTGGTGAAACTGGGTGAACTTTGTGAATTGAATATGTTTATTTTTAACAGATTAAAATGGTAATTTGTTAAACCATTTGAAAAGAAAGTTTGGGTTAAAGTTGTGACTTAACTGAAATCCCAATATCCATATATTTTTAAATATTATGCTCACTATTCGGTTTAGCCGGGAGAGGACCTTTGTGTCACATAACCCATTTCGAATAATAATATGTCGTATATGGATAGCATTTGAAGACCGGTGTTGAAGATCGGGTATTTGCGAGAATGATAGGATAACCTATTGATTGTCTCTGCACTGAGTTGCTCCGGTATAGAGATTCCCTAAGTGATGGGAAGTCCGATCGGGATTGTGAATACCTGGATTGCAAGGGCTTCTTTCGGAAGTGCCTTCGGTTCTGTTCGAACCCGGAACAGACTTGTATGGTTACATGTCTGACATTACATTTTGAGATATAAATCAGATATCTTTCAAATACATTTCTGTTGGTGGCGGAGAATTTATTCTCTTAGCTTAACACCCTTCGCTAAGACGTACGAGCTCTGAGGTTATGTAGTTGAAGGTTATCAGCGATATACTCCCAATTTGGTAATATGGCATGTTGAGTGTTGTTGTGTGTTGATCATTTATTGATCATTTGTGATCAAAGCATGGCTTTGTGAAAAAGCGTAGCTTTGTGGACGAGACCTCGTCGGACCTCATAGACCGGAAATGGTCGAAACATGAATGATGCGGCAAGGTTATGAGGGTCGCGCCCTTTAGGGTATGTCATTTCCTTCTGGAAAAGGGTGGTATCATGGTATGGAGCCCATATACTTACTCATGTGGACACACTTTATTTATTACTGTGTGATGTTGGTTACCGAGGCCTCGGATAAAAGTCCCAAAGGACCGGGGAATGGCATATTCGTGAGTTACCTAGTTACAGAGGTAACCCGGCCTTGTGTTGGCAGAGAGCCAGGTTGGTTCTCGGGATGTCCATCCTGAGGCGTACCCATGTGGCTGTAGGAAGTTCCTTAGCCTGACCATTTGTTGGAAATCCAATTCCCAATACGAAACTTGTACGGTTTTAGTTGTAGAACCTACCATTTACTTATGGTGGCGCCCCACTGTTTAGATGGTAGCTATAGTAGGCATAGTTCGGAATGTCTATGTTGGCTAAGATTAATATTATACTTTCGAAATGTTTTTCTGCACTATGCACTAATAATAATAATCCAATGATTTTGCGTAGTAAGCATGTTTGACTATCATAAGAAGAAATCTTCTCCAATTCTACGTTTGCATTGTGTGTGTGGCGGGAGGTCTTATGGTAGTTTCATTTTCCAAAAAGCATTGCGGATCTCTTTTATTTCCTTTGTTGTTTGTTTAAAGATAAACTGTTTTTGTTACTCACACCAGTCCCATGACTGACTCGGAGTTTATTGTTCCCTTCCTAAACTCTGGGTGCCCACAATTTTCCACACGGGCAGTCTAGAGTTGGGGTTTTCAGATATTCAGGTTTAGTAGATTATCTGGAGCTAGTTCAGTTCTTGGAGATTCATTGACCGACGTTGCTTATCTTTGTGGTTCGAGCTTGACATTGGAGTAGTTGGAGTCATTCTCTGACTGATCACTTGGAGTTATCACTTCTGTTATTTCCGCTGTATCATTATTTATCTCTGATATTTTTGTATCATATTGATATCATTGTTGTATATCATTCTGGATATTGTATTCATTGGAGTTGTATATGATATCATCTATTTCTTTTCCGCCGTGTTGTTATACTTACTGTGTTATAAGCTCCGGGAAGCCAGATTCGGCGTTTGAATCTACGGCATTTTGAGTACAAGTGAAGTACGGGTGCCGATTTTCGAAGGCCGAGTTTTTGGACTTTTTACATTTGGTATCAGAGATGAGGGTAAAACTTTAGCTCAGGAGTATAACACATTAAGTAGCTCATTAGAGATAGGGTGAAGTATACCCTAGAATGAGTATCCTTAAGATATCTGTCTGTATGCCTCAGTAAATTCTCTTACTATCCACTGATGGTAAGTATGAGTGCAAGAAGAGGATGAGATAGGTGACAGGAGAATACGACTATAAATGGTCAATACTCTGTAACAACAAGGAAACAATCTTTTCTCTATCAATCTCTTTCGTTCAACATCTCTTCTCAATTCTTTGATAGTTCCTGGTAGATCCAGGAAGAGATTCGATATATTAATATGGGACATAAACTCCGGATGGACCAAAATTGTTTCTCTGGATGTATTGGTTGCATTGCTTACTATGGTTGATAGGTATACTTTAGTTTCTAAACTGAAAATTTTGAAATTGTATCCATATATCTGTCTATTTCTTTGGGTCCCAGTATATTCTACGAATGGTTAGTTTTCCCTTCGAACTAACCGATGCCACTGTATATTTCGTAGATTTGGATAACCCGAGTATTTTGTGAAGTGTTAAACAGATTCGTTCTTGTATCTATTATTGATATTCTGATTTGGTAAGCCAAATGCAGAATAGATGTTCAGTTTGAGTTGATGAAATATTTTTCATCTATCTTCGTGTCTCCTTGCAATTTCGAGGACGAAATTCTTTTAAGGGGGGAAGTCTGTAACGACCCCGAATTTTAATTAAATTTAAATTGATAATTAATTTTATTTTTAATAAAAATTGTGAATTAATTGGTAATTGGTATTAAACATCGGTTAAATTATGAATTACTTGAAAAGGATGTATTTAATTTAAATTTGAATTGGAAATTTAATTTAAATATTTTAGAAAAACAAATTTGTATTTGGATTTTGGATATAATTAAATTTGATGTTAGATAATTAAACTTTAAAAAGAATTAAAATAAGTGTTGATGTTAAACAAATAAATTTATAATTATATAACATATGAAATGAACATATGAAATAATTCTAGAATTTTATAAACTATAAAAATGAATATTATAAAGTAAAGCAAAATTAAAATGGAAATTTATTTTATATTAAAGTGATATTGCAAAAGAAAACAAAACAAAATAAAAAAAATACATTCAAGTATATTCTAGTGTGAATAAATATACATAGCTATGTATATACACTTGCAAAAGAAAAACTAACATATTCAAGAAAGAAAAAATATGTATAAGTGTGAAAGCTTGTAAAAGAAGCTACATCACAATCATCTCATATATGTATAGCCGAGTTAAAGTAATGCAAAACAAAGATATTCAATTGTACAATGTGAATTAATGAAGCCACCAAATATCATCATATTTTGTACAGCTGAGAAGAAAGAAAAATAAAATGGTACAAGCCAATTAATGCACGCACAAAATATTATCACTTCAGCCACCAAAAGAAGAAAGAAAGTCTCTGAGGTTGTACAAATACATATAACATCACTTGTACAAAATAATACATCCCTGTAAACTATATTTTATATATCAATCCTCATCACAGTTTCGTCCATTCAAAACTGTGTAAACCTGAAAATAAGTATCAACTTAAAACTTAAATAAACTTCAACTAAAAACAACAATACAAAAATCAAAGCCAGAGAATCAAAGATGAGGAAGCTTCAGCTTGAAAATTTTTTAAAAGCCTGTTCATCAAGCAAACTCTGTTTCTTCTGGGAAAAACAATGTGAGTAAACAATTTTTTATTAATACCTAAATATCATCAAGTGTGTGTAACTATATTTATTGTCTATGAATCTCTATTAGTATTGAGAAGTTGATCTGTAGGATGCTGTCTTCTTCATCTCCTCTTTTCTTTTGTCTAAGTTACAGGTTTCAATAAACAAGGGAACTTAAATCTCTTATCATTTAATCTTGATCAGGTCTTGGTTTCAATAACAAACTGGTGTGTTTGAGTATACATTATTATTTAAAAATAGTTTCAAGTAAAATACAATTTTAGTTTGAAAAAAACGTGTTTTAAAGAGAAAATTCAAAACTTGGATAAATTCGAGTATAACGATTTATGAATTCAATTTTATAACTTGAATACTTACTTAAAAATAGGATTTTTAAGGCCAATATGATAATATTTAGTGTTGTATTCACGGAGCAGTTTCGAAATGAACTGGGAATGGATTTTAGGCAAATTCAGGCGGTCGGAGGCACTAGCGAGGCCGGGGTTTGGGCCGAGGTTAGGTGAGAGATCAAGGAGTCGGGGAAAAATGGCTGGAGTTGCTCCAGTTTGTCGAGGTGATGGCGGCGAGGAGATTTAGTTTCTAAACCTAGTTTTGTAAGGCCGGGAAATTTTGATTCGTTCGTCGTCCACGCGTGATCGAGTTGTTCGTGCTTCCTAGTGATGGTAGGAGGAATGATCATGAGTAGATGACCAGAGTTTCATGACCTCCGGTGGTCGAGGCATCGAGAGCGATGCGTTGCCAGGATTGATGGAAGTTTTCGTCTGTGTTCCAGGTCTGGAAGTTCGAACTCGTTTTCGAATTCGAGAGGAATTCGTTCGATCGGAGTGTAGATGTGAGTTCGTATGGGTTCGAGAGGTCGTCGAGCAATGTCGCGACGTTCATCTGAGGGCGGTGACGTTGGGCACGTGCACGTCGAATCTGGAAAGGATGGGTTGTGTTGGAAGCTCGGGTTGATCTCGAGCAATTTCTAGGTTTTGCTCGAAGCAAATTAAGATTTGACTCGAAGCATTTTTTATCTGGCCTCGGGTCAGTTTTGATTTGTTACAGGTTTTTGTGAAACCTGTCTGTTTAATTTTAAACAGAATTTGAATTTAAAAGAGATTTTAATATAAGTTTTGAATCAGAATTTGAAAGATGGAATTCAAATTAACTTTTGAATTCTAGTTTGAAATAAATGAAGTTTTACAAAATTTAAAGTATTTAAACAACTTTAAAATGTTCAAGTATATTTTATAAAATGATTTGAATTTAAATGATTGGGTTTAAACTCTTTTGAATTTTTTTCTAAGACTAATATTACTTTAACATGTAATTTTTAAAGTTTTTTTTATTGTTTTTAAACATTGTTAAAGTTAAATTGTATTCATTTTAAATCTTAAATTTAAAATGAAATTTAAAAGTAAGCTCAAAAGTAAAATGTTTTCAAATGCATTGGTAAATGATATTTAAGTCATTTATAAGAGAAATGTTTTATCTTGAAGTTAATTAAGATTTGATGATTTGGAATAACTTAAATTATTAAGTAAATTAATTAAGGAATAATTAATTAGTAATTAGAATCATTAATTTGATAAGTATAGAATATTGATTAATGATTAGTAATTAATTAATCAAATAATTAAGGGTTAATTAAGTTACAGTTAACACTTAATAAATTGAATAATTAGAGATTAATTAATGGATTGTTAAAGATAAATTAATTTGTAATTAATCCAAATTAATTACTTAAGAAAAGTAATTAAAGAATTGTTAATAGTTAATGAAGATCATTTAACTAAGGATTATTTAATAATTAATTGTGGAATTGTTTAAGCAAAATTACTAAATGACAGTAATTAAGGAATTAATTATTCAGTGTAATTAATTGAGTTAATTGAAATTGTTCCAGTTAATTACTTAAGTTTGAATTAATTCAGAATAATCGCTTGATAATTTGGGAAAATTTTAATTACTTAGAAAAGTAATTAATAGATGATTACTGGATGTAATCAATTGAATGATGATTAGTCACTTGAGTATAATTATTTGTTAGTAACCAAAGGATTAATTAATGAATGTGATTAATTAAGATTTATTAAATAATTAAAAGTTAATTGATTCATTAATTAAGGATGATCAGTTAATAATTAAGGGTTAACTAATAAATGATGAAAGGGAAATTTATTTCAAATAATTTGTAATTAACTTATGATAATTAACCCGGATTAATAAATAATACATCTGAATTAAATTAATCAGTTGATCAATCAGTTTATTTGTGAATGTTTGGACCTAACTGAATGATTCAATTGTTTAATATCCTTGATATGTTATGCTTTGTGATATATTCTGATTTGTGTGTGATCTGTACTGTAGCTATTTATCTGGGATGAATGTAAATTATTATCTGTAATATTCATATATCTGTGATCTGTGAATAAAAGATAAGCGTTATAGTTATACCTCTTATCAACTATATTTTTGTATTTTAATCTGTGATGATTGAATGATTTATAATGTTGCACTATTGTGTGAAACCCCTGGACCACACTTGTACACACACAAATATGGATTTCACGTGGAAATTGGTTAAGTCACAGATGATTTAAATTTAATGTTTTTGAAATTGAAATTTTAATTTCAATTGATTTTGAAAATAGATTTGGGTTAAATGTTAAAGCTTTTGAAAAGGAGTTTTTAAGATAAAAATTATTTTGGATAACTTGGTAAAATTTCCAATTTAAATAATTCAATTTGAATTTGAATTCAAAAATTTGGAATTGAATTCTATGTTTAGAAATTACGATTAAAAATATAATAAATGTGTTTATATGAAGTTAAACCATTTTAAAAGAATAATTTTGAGAATTTGAATTTGACCCAAGGATTGTAATTCGTATAAATGAATCAAATTTTCCAAAATGAAAACTAATTGTTTTCAAATGATAAAAGCTTTCATATAAGAAATGAATTTCCAATTTGAATTTAAGGACTTTCAAGTTTGAATAAAAAAAATGGTTTCCAAGTTATGAGTGAATTCTTTTTGAAAGCTATGAATTGAATCTGTTTATTTTTAACAGATTTAAAATGGTGATTTGTTTAAACCATTCGAAATGAAATTGTTTTGAAAGCTATAAGTTAAATCTTTGATTTAAATATTTAACGAGTTAATCCAATTGAAATGGAAATTGATTTGGAAAATCTGTGAATGAATCTTGGTGAAACTGGGTGAACTTTGTAAATTGAATATGTTTATTTTTAGCAGATTAAAATGGTAATTTGTTAAACTATTTGAAAAGAAAGTTTGGGTTTAAGTTGTGACTTAACTGAAATCCCAATATCCATATATTTTTAATTATTACGCTCACTATTCGGTTTAGCCGGGAGAGGACCTTTGTGTCACATAACCCATTTCGAATAATGATACGTCGTATATGGATAGCATTTGAAGACCGGTGTTGAGGACCGGGTATTTGCGAGAACGATAGGATAACCTATCGATTGTCTCTGCACTGAGTTGCTCCGGTATAGAGATTCCCTAAGTGATGGGATGTCCGATCGGGATTGTGAATACCCGGATTGCAAGGGCTTCTTTCGGAAGTGCCTTCGGTTCTGTTCGAACCCGGAACAGACTTGTATGGTTACATGTCTGACATTACATTTTGAGATATAAAGCAGATTTCTTTCAAATACATATCTGTTGGTGGCGGAGAATTTATTCTCTTAGCTTAACACCCTTCTCTGAGACGTACGAGCTCAGAGGTTATGTAGTTGAAGGTTATCAGCGATATACTCCCAATTTGGTAATGTGGCATGCTGCGTGTTGCTGTGTGTTGATCATTTATTGATCATTTGTGATCAAAGCATGGCTTTGTGAAAAAGCGTAGCTCTGTGGACGAGACCTCGTCGGACCTCACAGACCGGAAATGGTCGAAACAGGAATGATGCGGCAAGGTTATGAGGGTCGCGCCCTTTAGGGTATGTCATTTCCTTCTGGAAAAGGGTGGTATCATGGTATGGAGCCCAGATACTTACTCATGTGGACACACTTTATTTATTACTATGTGATGTTGGTTACCAAGGCCTCGGATAAAGGTCCCAAAGGACCGGGGAATGGCATATTCGTGAGTTACCTAGTTACAGAGGTAACTCAGCCTTGTGTTGGCAGAGAGCCAGGTTGGTTCTCGAAACGTCCAGCCAGAGGCGTACCCATGTGGCAGTAGGAAGTTCCTTAGCCTGACCATTTGTTGGAAATCCAATTCCCAATACGAAACTTGTACGGTTTTAGTCGTAGAACCTGGCATTTACTTATGGTGGCGCCCCACTGTTTAGATGGTAGCTATAGTAGGCATAGTTCGGAATGTCTTTGTTGGCTAAGATTAATATTATACTTTCGAAATGTTTTTCTGCACTATGCACTAATAATAATAATCCAATGATTTTGCGTAGTAAGCATGTTTGACTATCATAAGAAGAAATCTCCTCCAATTCTGCGTTTGCATTGTGTGTGTGGCGGGAGGTCTTATGGTAGTTTCATTTTCCAAAAAGCATTGCGGATCTCTTTTATTTCCTTTGTTGTTTGTTTAAAGATAAACTGTTTTTGTTACTCACACCAGTCCCATGACTGACTCGGAGTTTATTGTTCCCTTCCCAAACTCTGGGTGCCCACAATTTTCCACACGGGCAGTCTAGAGTTGGGGTTTTCAGATATTCAGGTCTAGTAGATTATCTGGAGCTAGTTCAGTTCTTGGAGATTCATGGACCGACGTTGCTTATCTTTGTGGTTCGAGCTTGACATTGGAGTAGTTGGAGTCATTCTCTGACTGATCACTTGGAGTTATCACTTCTGTTATTTCCGATGTATCATTATTTATCTCTGATATTTTTGTATCATATTGATATCATTGTTGTATATCATTCTGGATACTGTATTCATTGGAGTTGTATATGATATCATCTATTTCTTTTCCGCTGTGTTGTTATACTTACTGTGTTATAAGCTCCGGGAAGCAAGATTCGACGTTTGAATCTACGACATTTTGAGTACAAGTGAAGTATGGGTGCCGATTTTCGAAGGCCGAGTTTTTGGACTTTTTACAACTTTCCTCTTAAACAGTTTAGATATTAAAATTTGTATATATAGAAAAATAGTTTATACAATAAAATAGTTTATATAAAATAGTTATAAGTTAAAATAGTTTATAATAAAATAATTTATATTGAAAATGATTTATATTAAAATAATTTATATTAAAATTTATAAAGTAAAATTTAAATAGTTTTAGATATAGTTTAAAATACTTTATATAAAAATAGCTTCCTCAAATTTCACAAATCAATTTACATAAACTCGAACTCCAAAATTAAAATTTAATCAAATCTCAAATCATCAATTTCAACTCGATTCAGCTTCTCAATAAACCATTTCAAATTATCAATTTCAAATACATATTTGAACCACAAAATAAGCCATTTCAATTTCAATATATTTCAAAGCTTTAAATATTCACATTTCAAAACTACATTTGATAATTCCATTTATATCTCAATTTAATTTCATTACATTTTGTTTCTGAGATATTTCTTTAATCATTTCAATACATCTAAATACGACTTCAATTTAAAATTTTAAATAAACAAAATATCCCATTTAAATTTATATAAGTTTGAAATATTCATTTAAGTCACTTTTAATCAAATTCAAGTTATAAAACATATCTTTCAATTTTCAAATTTAATAAATTTCAAATCAACCTTATTTAAGTAAAATTCTTAAATAAATATAATTTCAAATCAATTTCAATTTATCTTTCCAACCTGAATCATTATAAACTCTATATTTGAAAATATAAATTTACATAAATACTTAAACATTATTTTATATTGATTAAATCGACTTTATTAAATCAACTTTATTAGATCTTTAAAATCAATATTTATTACAACCAAATATTTCCTTCAAAACCATAGAAATCATTTTTCAAATATTTATATATAGACCAACGGTGTCTGTATATAATTTTCTACCCTATGGTCAAGTGATACAGATATTTATCATTTCAATCCATAATTTAAATATATATACGGGTATATATCTTTTCAACCCGTAACCCCAAATTCAATTCAAATGAAAATCGCTTGGGTTTATCATTTCAACCCATAACGATTTTCTCCTATTCTACAGATCGTTCGGGTATGTATCATTTCAACCCATAGTGATTCTATACTAACAGGGAACTTGCAGAGTGATAACTGATATGATAATAAAATAACAATAGTAACAGGCATATATCATCAGTGATAAATAACAGATAATGGTGTCAGATGTCACAGGTGAACAGATTCAGATAATGGCATATATATAGCAATGTAAATATCTAACAACAGCATATTTCAATTGTCGTTTCAATTGAAATCAAATTTAATAAATAAAAGAACGTTAATCATGAGTGATTTCTCACCTTTCGAGTCTAGAGATGAACGAGAGTAAGATGAGTTATGGATCCAAGCACAAATTTCGCAGCAAAGCACGATGGAAACAATTTCGACGAACAAGCTGATCAATAGGAATAGACGAGATCAAATCAGAATTGATATAAATTAAAACGAAATGTAAGTTATATCGCAATACATTTTCCCCAAATCAAAATATAAAGTTTAAAACACATACAACTATATTACTTTAAAAATCATTATTTCTATAATATATATATTTATAAACTCAACTGACAAATGTATCAAAATTGTTATATATATATAGCCAATTATAAGAAAAACAAAAAATAATATAGACTATGCATTATAAAACTTAATCTTACTACACGTAAAATATATAAAACTGCAACTTTCATATTGTAATCATTTATATCTATAAAAAAGAATATATATATATATAATAATAATCGATAATAAAATAATATTATACAGTATACTTAAACAAATAGAGCTTATAAAATCACACGCAACACATACATTCTGAAATTTAAATCAATAGCTATAATAACTTTTATACATATACTTTCTTCCAGTCATAATATACTGTATATAACCATACACTGCATAAATATATATATATATATATATAATAATTATAAACTGATGAATATTAACTTACTAATATATATACCAAATATATTCACCTCAAAAATTCTGGAAATAAGCGTATTCTTGCAGACTGAACAAAACTCACGCAACTACAAATATAATAACTAACAGATAGTTTGAAATCTATTTAAAATATTTATGTAAATAAGGAGCCTAGGAAAAAAATCAAATTCTTTGATACACCTTTGTACATAAACTATGCATTGTAAATGTACATATTAAAACAAATCAGAAATTGTCAAACGTACAAATGCTTCCAGGAGCATATATAAAACTAGTATACAAACAACAGATCCTAGTTAAAATACTATATACATTTTAGAACCGAATTCCTGTATACAATATATAATCTAATATGTATATATAGACTCATACCCTTGAAAACAATGAATACATATGCAGGCTGCCTTCAACATGGTCAGTAGACCAGGTAAATATATATAACTTGTATAGATTTATATTTACAAACAAAAATTAGGTTGCAGACTTACCAATATTTCATAAATATATATAGCATAAAATATATAAACTTATCTAAACTTTATGGATATACAAACATATATATATTTATACAAATTATCTTGACATTTGTATGCATGTTGAAAGTGTACGTATGTACAAATCTTAACATAACAAATATAATTCCTATATAACTCCAACAGATAATGAATACTTGAATATATAAACTTAATTATGTAAATAACTTATATATATAGATAAACTTATATATAACAGGCTATATATATAAACAACAAAGAAAACAGGGCTACTCACGTGTTCTAAGAAGAGACTGCATAAAATATGAGGCTTGGGAATGTTGGGTTTATGGAGGCCGTGAGGATAGGCGGAGTCGCAGGCCGAGGTGAGGGGAAAAGTCGGCTTGCGCGCAGCCTGAAGGGTGATGGTCGGTGAGAAGATTTGGCAGGCATGAGGAAGTCGGGTGCGGTTGTGGAAGGGCCGTGAGTGGGTGGCCGAGCATGAGAGGCTAGTGACAGTGCAGAGATGAGCGGCTCGGGTTGTGCTCTGGCTTGGGTGGGTAGGCACGGTAGGGAAGAAGGCTTGTGGGTAAGCGTGCTTGGTGGAAGAAGGAGAGGAGGAGGACGGTTGCTACAGGGAATAAATATGTTTTGTGTTTTTTTCTATCATTTAGAATATGAATATGGACCTACTTACATTACAGGGAAACAAAGTAAAATGAACTAGTAAAACAAAAGGTCACGTAATATTGAACGAAGGGAAAAACAAGCCTTGAATTCCACAAATATTAAATGCACATAGTCGTTGGTTTTGGACAAGTATGGAGATGAAAGGACAGATAGAAACCAAAAGGTTTTAAAACGGGTATCGATACGGTTACCGGTTGCACGGATTTCACCGGGTACCGAACTTCAAAACACAGAAACGAATATACTGCGGAGATCAGCACGACGAGACGGTCAAAACAGTTTACAGATATCAGTGGTATGATTGAATTATAAAAATTCGAATTTTCTACCAGCGAAAAATGCGGCAAAAACGCAGAAAAATAAGATCGACGGAGCTAAAGAAGTCCGAATTTGGAAAAACGAAAAATGACGTCTTAGTTAGAAGATGAATTAGAATTTTTCTATGTAAAAATATTCAGGTTTGGAAAACATTTTATTATCATCAATTTTAACTGATATAAATTGGAATAGAATTACACTAGAAAATAAACTTCCAAATTATCTGATGAAAATTTACCAGTTGCTATGATTAATTAGACGCAATCCAAATATCAAATTTTTATTTCAAAATTTTATCGTTTAAAATTTCACAAAATTTCAACTAATTACGTTATTAAAACAGTTAAAATTTACGGGTCGTTACACTTATCATATGCCTTATCGAGCCCACTACGATTTTGGTTTGTGTCATACCTATGAAGTGCCACCCTGATAGCCCACCAGTTTACGGTGGAGTTTACAGTATTGTATAGATTACAACACTTATATAAAATGTGTTAAAGGGGATATGAGTAACGCCTTAATGCTATTTTAATACTTTACTTTATTGATAGACACTACATACATATAGCGTATTCGACTACATATGGATAGTTTAACGGATCCTTAGGACATGGAAAATCCCGAAACGTCTCTTAAGTTATTGCACGCACGTTATACACTGGATAGGAGATGTAAAATACCGTAAACATCTCTGAAGCTATTACACTCATATTTACTTGTTGTTGATTTAACTTACATAAGATTTTTTAGTTCTGACTTGAGTGTTTTGTCTTTTCATTACGCTCGGGTCAGCCTGAGCTTTTCAGTGTTGAAGACTTTATTTCTGGAGGACGAAGATGGAGTTTGGTATATATTATTATTAATAATTTTCTGCTGCATCATTATTGGTACGTCGTTGTTTGTACTATGATTGTTGTAAAAATTGTGTAATCAAATGTTTATTATAAAACAACTTCTTGAACTGTTTATTTGATTATTATATTTTGTCATTCCGCTGTGAGATTCTGTGTTTTTTTCCTTCTTTTCTCTTATTTCCTTATTTACCCCATTGACAATCCTCCCTTTTGAATGGTTTGAGTTAGACATGTGTGGTTTATTGTCGATTTAAACCATCCAAAAAGGTGGGTAGTTACATGGAGCATGAGGGCAGCCAGCAGGTGTCCTCAAGTTCAAATCCACCTTCTGTCCATATGACTAGAGAGGAGATGGAGGGATAATTACAAGTATGCAAGAGAGATTGATGGCTCAACAAAAGGAGATATTGAATGGAATTTTCCAAAGGATGGAATAGCAAAGAGCATCCGAAGTAGTTAGGAATCATAATTGGAGGTTAAAAGGAAAAGCAAATGTATAAGGGAATGGAACAGAACAAGTTGGAACCAACTCCCTAACACACCAATCAGTTAGTACCGATAGGTTTTGGACTGGGGGCATGGTTGATTTGGATGTTGAAGAAGCAAGGATGCCTAGGATAGGCAATGTTGGAGCAAGGAATGAAGATCAGAATGCAAATTTGGAACTAAAATGATTAGAGCCAAAAGGTCCTTGAAGGAACGGGGGGGGCATATTGAGGGTTTGAATCAAAGGCACGTAGAGCCTCGGAGATTTCAACTAAATTGAGATGATCGGATAGTTGAGATGATAAGGAAAGGGCTTAGAGGCGGAGCCCCAGATTGAATTTCGAATGATGTAAACATAAACTCTTTCACCCCAAACATCCGGTACATAAGGAATCCACTTGATTTCAAGTTACCTGCCTTGGAGCCTTATGATGGAAGGAAGGTGTAACGACCAGGAATTTCACCACATTAATTTTCGAATATTTAATTAATTTTAAATATTCAAATAATAGGTTTTATAATTAAAATAAAAAATCTTTTAAATAATAAATATTGAAGATAAAATAGTTCAAAATTAGTTTACAAAAATATTTAGTTCGAAGAAAAATCGAAAATGTAACCGAAATTCGTTTTCCGAATTTTTGACTTTTCGTCAGCTAAAAGTTGTCAGAATATTGTAAACTCTTTTGTATAAATATAAACGTACAAACATAAATAAGTTAGCATATGTTATTATATAAGTATAGAAATACACTTAAGTATAAATAAGTCTAAAAGAATTTAAAAACAAAATAAAATAGAAAATGTCACATCATTAGAAACAATCTGGCAACTAAGTACAAAACATGTTTTCTCATGAAATAAAGGGAGGGGAACCAAATGGGGGCAGGATTACATGAGGTGGAGGAGGCTAGGTGAGGTGACAAGAGGGTAGTGGAGGGTAAAGGACAAGGGCATTTAGGTAATTCACATTTTCACTTGCTTATAAATAACTTTTCATCTCTCTAAATTTTACTCTTCTTCCATCGATCGGATCTCTCTCATATCTTCTCCAAATGAAGTTATTATTTTTATCAAACCATGTCAAATTCTAGTGGCTACAGCTTTTATGCTGATCACTTCTTCAAATTTCGATCATTCATGTGCCAAAATATCAATTGTTCACCGAGTGTTTTTGGACACATAAATTCAAGTTCGAAAATGGTCCTTCTTCTTTTAACCATAACTTCTTCATAATAATCAAAATTGAGTGATTCTTTTTTTGAAATTGTAGGGAAAAGAATTTTATAAAACTTTCATTTTTACCACTTTTCTAAAATCCGAGTATAGGTAGTCCAAAAACCAATTGGAAAATTACATATTTTCGGGTTCATTTTTGAGATTTCGATGAATATCCAAAGTCACTCCACCTTACCAAAAAAAGTTTCACTTCCTTCTTCTTTCAAGGCCGAGCCTACCTAGTGCATTAAGCATCCAAGACACCATCTTTTGCTTAGGAATGGAAGTGCTAGGTCATACCCTAAGTTAGCGGGTGTTTGGATAACTTTAGGTGAGTAAAACTACACCTTCTTAAACCAAGTTTATACTATGTTAATATTCATGTTAATAGCTTATGAATGCTTGTTGTATATGTGAAATGATGCTTTGGTTGTTTGTTTGTTTCATTCTTTGAAAAGTTGTCGCATTTGAAAGTTAGTAAGCATGTGGTTAGCTATATGAAAAGTTGGTAGTTAAAGTTAATATAATTGTCAGTAAATACTTGTTACATGTTGTATCATCATTATTTACATTGTATTGTGCTTAAACCATTGCTATTTGATGTTTGGTTGTATGGTTAATGTTGTAAGTTTGTTTGCCGAACTACATGTATAATGATAGTCGCTATATCGGCACTTTCGAAAAATCAATTTTTATCGAAACCGTTTGGTTTCATTATCGTGCTTGGAATTATTTTACAAGTTAAGTAAGTTTTTGATTAGTGATGTTTACGAAAAAAAGAAAAAAATTAATTATTTTAATAATGACTATATAATTAATTAATTACTTAATTAATAAGGATTAAGGTAAATTAATTACTTAGTTAATGATGTTTTAAATTTAACTAATTACATGGTTAACGATTGTTTAAATTAATTAATTATTTATTTAATGATGTTTAAATTTAATTAATCATTTTATTTAATGATGTTTAAGGATAATTAATCATTCAATAATGATGAATAAAAGTTAATTAATCAATTTGCTAATGATGCTTTAAATTAATAAATCTTTTTAATAAACGAATTTTAAAATTTATCAACTTGTTTAACTCTAATTAATCTTTCCTTTATTGATGTTTATAATTAATAAATCATATTTAAATAATGATAATTAATTAATTATTTATTTCATTTAATTAATTATATTTAAATTTATTAATTAATTAATTGAATTAATGATGTTTTAAAGGTGATTTACCCTTTTTAATTAAAGGTTATTGGAGTTAATTAATCAACTTAATTTATGAAGTTTCAAAGTGAATTTATCAAAGTAATAAGGATTTTTTGACTTTGTTATTCATTTTAAATAATGACAATTAATTATTTATTAATTTAATTAATTATATTTTACTAATTAATTGAATTAATAAGGTTTAAAGTGGTTTACCCTTTTTATTATTTAAAGATATTTGAAGTTCAAAAATCAAATTGTGTACGGATGAAGTTTAAAGTTAATCAATCAATGTAATAAGGATGTTTTGAAGTTAGTAAACTCTTTTAACAAAGTGTTTTAAAGCTAATACTTGTAATGTGAGGCCAAGCACGAATTCGGGTTTTTAAAAGAAAAAGTTTGATTCGTTTATGAAATAAATTAATTTCCGTAAAGCAGTTCACTTATATGGGAATGATTTATTTGTATACTTAGCACTAAACGTCGAAAAAGTAGACTTGTCGCTATTTCGAAAGTTAAGAATAATCGTAAGGCACGATTTTGAGGTAACAGTACCTTGACTTGTCCGGTATTATTGTTAACCAAGAAATAGTACAGGTTGGAATTCGATAAGTGTTGATAAGTATATAAGGCTTAATTTCCATATACGATCATTTTATATCCTCGATAGTTGGTTTCTCAACTATCAGTTACTTCAGCTTCTTTATTATCCTCGTTCTAAGACAATATGTTGCTTTGTTGAGCTTTGATATCCTTTGTCAGAAATGACTAAAACCAAAGAGCAAGTGGGGGCTAAGCTCCCATTAGGGTATTTTCACATTCACTCTAGATTGGAATCGGTGTTGTGATTGAGATGTGAAGTACTTGGATTCTCGGTAACAGTTGGCGAGGTCCGGCTTGGAGGTTTCCAAGAGCCATCGGAGCTCTCAAGTATATTTCTAGAGATATAATTTCAGTAAAGGGGTGCACCCTCCTTGTTATTGTTGGAAATTTTTCTTTCCTTATTGGATTTGAACCTTCGAATTGTTTTTCTGTAATTGCAACGAGAAGAGTAAACCACTTTTCATGATGTTTAATTATAGGTTTTATCAATCCTATCAAGTTTGGATTATTATCTTATTTTATCTATTCTGTCCAGTTTGGATTTTGTTCGGACTATTTCCATTCTTTCAAGTTTGGATCTTTATACAATTTTTGCTCATCATCTATGTTTGTATTTGTTTCCTATTTTTCTTTTCCATTCTTATGTTTGGTTGTTGTTTATATGGAAGAAAACATGTTCCGCGTTAGCGACGTAGTTCCACTTATTACTGTTAAATACACTTTCTTTTGTTTCCGAGTTTTACTCATACCAGACAATTTGTCTCATCCGAGTTGTTTATTTTCCCTAAACTCTCTAGTACTCAATTATATTTGGATAGTCCGAGAATAGCGTGTCTTCTTTGGAGCTCTTTGAAGACGATGATCGAGTAGGCGGCTCCTTAGTTAACTACTTATTTATTTCCGCTGTATGATTATGTTGGTATATTTGGTATCTGAAATAGAATGTATAGCTACAAATCTATTGGATGTAGTAATTTTGTTTAACTCTGATAGCTCCATGTAAGGAGTAACCTTTTGTACTATATCATTTTTATTATAAACCATTCCGTTGTGAGATATTTCTATTCTGTTCTTTCTGTTATTTATTTTACCCCAAGACAACTTATCTTTCGGATGTTCGAGCAATGCCACATGAATACCAAGGATGTATTAAGTTTCGTTCCTAGAGGTCAGAAAGGTGGGTCTTCACAGATGGTATTAGAGCTTAGGTTTAGCGAACCCCTAAGCCCTGGTGGGGTAAATTCTATAAAGATAGGATTAGTAATATCCTAGGATAAATCTGAGAGTATAAATATATATTGAGTGCGTATTTGTTAGTGTTATAAAAAAATTTATATTGTTTTGTTTGATCCATTGAGTGGTATATGAATTCTGGTTTAAGCGTCTGATCAACGTTATCGATAGGGATTCATATACACTTGAACAGACCTACCGATACAGTATTGTTTTAATATGGTAAATGAAATAATTTTACATAGGAATATATTATATATATATAAGAATGATTTTGAAAATTAATATAGTGGTATTGATGAGTTGATTATTAGTAGATGATAATATTTTATTGCACTTATGATTTGTTTAGTTATGCTCGTCCAATTTGAGCATTAACTATTGGTTAATAAGTGCATAAGAAATTTTCCTTAGTAAGATATAGGTCGAGTAGACGGGAATTAGGGAATGTTGGAAAAAACCCCTTGTGAATTAAGTTTCCTAGTTTGACTATAAGGTGTTCGGCGAAAGGGTTAAGTTAAAAGTCATCTTTAATAATGTTAAGCTAAAAGTAAACTTGTCATAAAAATTTGTTTAATATAAATGGAAAAAAATAACAACAATAATAATGTAACAACACTGGTTTGGTGATTACCTATCAATATTAAATTATAATGGTAATTATAATTTAATATTGTGATTTAAATTAAAATTGGAGATTTTAAATTGTTTATTTGGAATAAACAATGAATTTTGGAAATAAAATGAGAAAATAAAGTTTGGAACTTAATTTTATTTGTTTGGGTTAATAATAAATGGAAATTTGTTTTTATTTAGAGAAAATGCAATAATTGTATTAATTATTACCAATTACTTCTTCTAATAATTTTTAAAAGAAGTATGTGATTTTTAAAGGTTGTTTAATCGAATAAAAAGGTGGAAATTGGTTTTAAAATGAGTTTTAATTATAAATTTGAGTTTATAATGGTTAGTTATATTTTTCTAAGCAAGAAAAATATTTTTGTGGAATTTTAGAAGTTAAAAATAAGGTTTTGTGCATTTATTTGTGAAAATTATGTATTTTTGTAAAATAAAGAATTATAATAATAAAATGTTTTAAAAATTAAAATTAATCTTTTTATATAGTATAAAATATGTTATTTCATAAGTATGTAAATTTACATACTTCGTTGTGTGAAAATTTGAAAGAAAATGACATTTGTTTATTTACATAGTGTAAATATGAATACCATTTGGCTTTGTGTTAATTATATTAGCTTAACATAAATTGTTTTCTTTTAATTTTGAGTCCATTTGGCCCATTAGTTCTCATTACCTAAAAGAGGAAGTGAGAAAAAGTTACAGTACGTACATTTTACCTCACCTCCTTTTTCTTCTTTCCAGTAAACAAGAAAACAGTAAACCCCTTCTTCCAAATTGCAAAATCCAAACAATTTCTTCATTAAATTCAACCAAATCAAAGTCTTTTTGCAATCTAGAGACAAATCAAAGGTAATAAACTCCAAATCACCCAATTTCATCAAAAGATTTCTTATTACAGTGAATAAATTTCTCTAATTTACTTTATATTGGTTTGCATGTTATTTTCTCTTCCTTTACAGGTTCTTAGAAGCTCTAATTTGCAAAAAGCTTCCTCCTTGTTGCAAAAATCAGAGCTTTTGCATCTAAGCAGCAAGGTGAGTTTAAATACTCACATAATCTAGCCGGTCCAAGCTTAAAAAATTGCAAAAGCAGTTAAAATTTAGCTTATGTTGATAAATTTTAGTAGTTTATCTCTGTTTGAAATCTGCTTCATATTGCCTCTTTGAAAGACTATAACTTTTGATTCCGGCAACGAAATGCTGCCAAATTTCTTGCATTCGGTAGCATGCATGTTGAACTTCATCTCTGCAAAATTTGGTTGAAAAATATTGTCATTTGGATGTTTAAAACAGTGGTAGAAAATCAACTCAAACACAGATTTTGCCTGTAGAAATTGTTTTCTGAGTTGCTGCAAACATGGCCCGAGTCCATGTTTGAGATAGCATAACTCTTTCATTTCTTACTGAAATTCATCGATTCTTTTTTTGTTTGAAAGATAAAGTATTTTACTATATGCATATCAATTTTCAGCTCAATCTGAGATTTTTGGCCCTCTAATTTATGCTTGGAAGTTGTACCGGAGATGGGTTTCAGGCCTGTACATTTTGTTTTTTTGAACTGTTGCAAACATTGCCTGAGTACATGTTTAAGACAGTGTAACTTTTTCATTTCAAGTCAGAATTCATTGATTCTTTTTTTGTTTGAAAGATGAAGTTTTCTAGTATGTGCATACCAATTTTCAGACCAATATGAGGTCGTTTGTTCCTCTATTTTAGGCCTGTAAGTTGAACCCAAGATGGTTTTCAGGCCTGGGCACGTTTTTTTTTAACTGTTGCAAACATAGCCTGAGTCCATGTTTGAGACAGCGTAACTTTTTCTTTTCCAATCGGAATTCATTGATTCTTTTTTTGTTTGAAAGCTGGAATTTTCTACTGTGTGCACTAATTTTTAGTTCAATCAGAGGTTGTTTGTCCACCTGTTTCATGTCTGAAATTTGAACCCAGAGAAGATTTTAGACCTTGGTATTATTTTGCCTATGCATTTTTATGTTCTTTTTCCGTCCGACTTTTGACTTTTACTTCATGTTTTTGTGATATCTCTGAATTGTTTTGAGGGCTATGATGCCTATCAATAGGCTAGCCCAGTTTTGATGAATTTGAAATTCAAATTTGAATTGAATTTGAATGACGGTTTTGAGTGATTTCTTTGATTTCGAGCACGGATTTTTCCAAACAATTTTGAAATAATTTTTAAAATAAATGGGCATTTCAAATAATTATTGTATGATATTTTTAAAGTATTTTCAAATATAAAATCTACTTATTCTCTATAATAAGGGAATTTTCAAATACGGTTTTCAAAATTGGTTTCGAAAATTGGTTTTAAAAGCTTGTTTCTCAAGTAAATTATTTTATATATATAATACACGATTTTGCACTATTCGAGCGAATGAGTAGGAGAATTAAATAGTTTGGTAAAACACGTGGTATGAGACACGTGCGTTTATCTTATCGGTTAATTCCCGACTTGTCCATTTGATCATTTTGACCTTCGGGTCGAGTTTACCGATGAGACGAGGTAAACATTTTACTAATTTGGGTGTGAAATTTACTAGCGGTTAGTAAACCGTTTAGTGCGAGCATGTGGTATGGGACACACGTTAACACTGTTCGGGTTCCTGTCTGAAAGTTTGTGACACATTTGTCTAAGAGACATATAAGCCAGTACTGGACCTTCGGGTCATTTGTCCTTCGGGATGTTTGTCTAAGAGACGTTTGTCATTGCGACGTATTTGTCCTTCAGGATGTTTGTCTAGGAGACGTATTTATTTGTCATTCGGGATGTTTGTCTAAGAGACGTAGCGCCTTATTTTAAGAGAGCAGTGCTTGGCAGGCTTCGGCCATATGCACGTGCTATATCTTTGAGATGATTTCATTGATATTTGTGATTTTCCTAGCGTGTCGCCTTTTTTCCAGAATTGGTCCTTTGAACAATTCGATATATATTTGTGGTGATTACCTTTCGAGAATTTGAACTCTTGGGAGCTCTATTTTTGAGATTTGAGTTGCATACACCGGCATTATATGAGATTTGCTTTTTGGCGTTTACTTGAGATTTTATTCTCCTTTATGGAGATATATTTGCCTTATGGCGTGTTTGAGATGGGATCTCTTTATGCATGTTTTGGGTTTGCCATGATGGTGGGTTTAGGTTTCCCCCTAAACCATATTTGATGTTTTATGAATGCCGATGATATGAGGCTCGCTACTTTTAGCGCTTGATGGGTATTTTATTTCTTTTGAGATTATACGTTTGTGTAGTGATACCATATTATCACTTGATGTAATCATACACTTTAGATTGTTCATTCCCATTCAGGAATATTATCACATTATCCTTATGCTCATATTATCGCTTATCCTTGTAAACTGATTTGTTTAGCTAGACTGACCCGTGTATTTTATACTCGGGTCAGACCGAGGTGTTTCAGGTTAGGTACATTTGGACTTAGCCTATTCTACTTCCGCATGGACTATTCTACTAGCTCTTTTTGTTATAGCTTTTTGTGTAGTCCTTTTGTTGCTACTCTGATATGTATATTCTTTTGACTCGCTTGTATATTGTGGTTGCTATACCACTTGACATGTATAATTTTGTATACTCTGTGATGTATCTGTATACGTATATATATGTGATGATCTACTATTTTGTGATGTGTTTTGCATTCGAGTTATTGTATTTTGTTCTGATAGATCCTATAGCCACCTATGGCTTTGTATTAAGTATTTATTGGATATGTTGATGCACTTGAGATAGAAAAAAATATGGCATTGTCGAGGTATTCAATAGATATTTAAGACAAGGCTATAGACGGTCGCTCCTATCCAGCCCTATTCTCTACATTAGCAGACAATATTACCTAGTAATACTCTTTGTTAATGTGGGTCTCAAGGTGGGGCGTCACAAATAATAAGATAAATAAATAAAATTTAAAGGATAAATATTTGAGAAAATTTAATTATAATAAAGGAGAATCATTTAAATGTAAGTTTAACTCACATCCAAATTTGTTATATCATATCTATGATGCTATAAACTATTTTGATTTCTTGGATCATAGTTAGATTTGTTTGATTGATTAATTGAAATTAATCTGGATATTCCATTTAAACTGTTTAAGTGTCGATATAGCAATTTCCGCTATACCGTCATCTCTTAAATATCATCCCCTAAACACTTGTGTGTGTTTGAACTTGAGCTTGTGTTTTTCCAAAAGTAGATATTTAAAATTCATTAATCATTTTGATTAATGAAATTTTAAATTTATTAATCATTTTAATTAATGATTTTTAAAATTAATTAATTTATTTGATTAACTAGATTTGGATTTAATTGATCATTTTAAGTAATGATATTTAAATTTAATTAATTATTTAATTATTGATATTTGAAAATTAATAATCATTTTACTAGTGATTATTTGAATTTAATAAATCGTTTGATAAATAATATTTTAAGTTGGTTAATTGATTTAATAAGTGAGTTTAAAATAAATTGACTAATTTGATGAAAGTGTTTTGGAAGTAATTAGCTATTTTACTAAAAATAATTGATTTGTTTATTAAAGGAAATTGTAAATTTGATTTATTATCTTTTGCGATAGTTAATATTGTTTTAGATTTATAAAAGAGATTATAAATGTGATTCATTATCTTTCAGGATAATTAATGTTATTTTAAATTTAATAAAAGAATTCAAATTTGATTTATTTTCTTTGGAAAATTTATATGGTATTAAGGTTTTAAAAAGAATATTATAAATCATCCTCCAAGACAATTAACATTGTTTGGAATTTATAAAAGGTATTTAAATCGTTTTATTATCCTTTGAGATAATAAATATCGTTTTAAATTAATAGATGATGTTTTCTAAACGAGAACTTTTAAATAGAATTGTTTATAAATAAAGCTAAGTGTACATTTTTTGGGAATTTAGTAAACGATGTTTAAAATGACATTTGTTTTGACCCTTGTTTTAAAAAACATAGTATTATAAATTTGTTTTTCCAAATAACATTTTAAGAGTTTTTGGAAAATTTAAATCCCGGAATTGCTTCAAAAGATTTAAAAAGATTGAGAAAAGTAATAGTGGTATTATTTGGAAATATTTATGAAGTATAAATATTTTGAAAAAGAAATTTTACGTAGAATGCTTTTTCTTTGAATAATTCGGAGGAAAACATTTCGGTTTGTTCTGTGGTAATTTGAATAATCTTCTAAGTGACAATCAGATGTTGCTTAGGAAAGTGTTATGGAAGTGTTATGGTGTACTAAGTAAATTATTCTCTTTATCATTGTGCGATGGAAATGAATTGAAATCCGAACGAACCCAAAGTGAGTTTTAATAAACAAATTGTTTGAGGTTATTTCATAAAAAAAAATATGTAGTATGCTTTCAAAGATGAGTTTTGAAATTTATAACCGGGTACTAATCTTTAAGTTCCCTTAGTAGGGAATTTATTTAAAAATAAATAAATAAAAGTAAATTTAGTAAAAGATTGTTTTGGATAAATGAATTTTTACCCTTAGATAAGACAAAGGATAAGTTAACACTGCTTTAAATGGGTTAGATTAGATAAGAAGGTTTTGATAACATTGTATTATCAAAACCATAGATATTATTTAAGCGTCTAAGCAGCATAAACTAATTGGTGTTATTGGGCCAGTCCATAAACATCATTCATTATAACACCTTAAGATAAAAAGGTAGGAAGGTTTTAATAGCCATTGTTTTACTAAAACCATAGCTTTTGTTTAAAACATATAAGTTGTAAAACTGTTTGTTGTTTTGGGCCAACCCATAAACAACGTCCATTTTAACACTCTAAGTTATTATTTGGTGTTTTATAAAGAAATAACTTTATATAATATTTTTAAACCTAGATGAAAATTTATGAAATAATTCATAAACAATTTTAGTATTGAATAAAATATTAAATGCAAATTTATGTGATTTAGAAAGATTGGTGTAGTCAAAAAACCAATAATTTTAGAGTATAATTTTCAATTTTGTCCGAGTAAGTTTGGAAATCTTCTAAGCAATAACCGAAGGCTAATGAGCAAAGAATGGTACGCTTAGATAATTATCTATATTTTGGACAATCAAGAAAGTTTTGGACCTAAGTTAGGAGTTTGTTGTTAATATTTTGACATTTTAAATGATGTTGAGTGTTAGATTTTCCCCTTATGGAATTTGAATGATTGATAGTGTTAGTGTATTCCTTTATAGAATTTGGTTAATTTGATTTAATTGAATTTAATTGAATGATTGTGTGGTCTTATATACCATAGTTTATAAAGTTAAAACTATAAACCAAGGTTTTTGAATTGTTGTTTATGAGGACTTAAATCCTGGCACTTTTGAAAAAAAAAAGTGGTTTTGAAATTTTTTGGAAAGAAATAATGATTGTTCACTCTAGTTGTTGTATTTGGAGGAACCGGAATACCACTAGATGCTCCATGTTGTTTTGATTCTAGAGTTTTACATGTTTTTCTAGGAGGACCCCCTCCTAGTCATTTTTGGTTTTGGTTTTAATACATTTATTTTTGAAAGAAATTTGAAAAAAATTTGAATAAAAGAGCCCGGGCATTTAGTTCTAAATTTACCTTTTGATATGATTAGATGCGCGGTATTTTATTTCAAGGTATTCTCTGAATTTGGTTGCATATAGATTTATATCATACTAGTTTTTGCTGGATAAGTTACATTTGATTAATGCGTAAGGTATTTCTAGGATAGTTTGTTTTCTGGGATAGGATTATGGTAAATTTCGGGGAAGAAATTATTTAAGGGAGGAAGAGTGCACGACCCGAAATTTCACCACATTAATTTTCAAATATTTAATTAATTTTAATATTCAAATAATAGGTTTTATAATTAAAATAAAAACTATTTTAAATAATAAATATTGAAGATAAAATAGGTTTCAAAATTAGTTTACAAAAATATTTAGTTCGAAGAAAAATCGAAAATGTGACTGGAATTCGTTTTCCGAATTTTCGATTTTTCGTCAGCTTAAAGTTGTCAGAATGTTGTAAACCCTTTTGTATAAATATATACATACAAAAATAAATAAGTTAGCATATGTTAGTACATAAGTATATAAATACACTTAAGTATAAATAAGTTTAAAAGTATTTAAAAACAAAATAAAATAGAAAATGTCACATCATTAGAAACATTTTGGAAACAAAGTACAAAACATGTTTAAACATGTTTTCTCATGAAATGGAGGGAGGGAAACCAAATGGAGGCAGGAATGCATGAGGTGTAGGAGGCTAGGTGAGGTGGCAAGAGGGTAGTGGAGGGTAAAGGATAAGGGCATTTAGGTAATTCACATTTTCACTTGCTTATAAATAGCCTTTCATCTCTTTAAATTTTCCTCTTTTTCCACCGATCATATCTCTCTCATATCTTCTCCAAATGAAGTTATTCTTTTGTCCAAACCATGTCAAATTCCAGTGGCTAAAACTTTTATGTTGATTACTTCTTCAAATTTCGAGCATAGCTATGTCAAAATATCAATAGTTTATAGAGTGTTTTTGGACCCAAAATTTCAAGTTCGAAAATGGTCATTCTTCTTTTGACCATATCTTCTTCAAAACTAATCTAAATTGAGTGATTCTTTTAATGAAATTGTAGAGAAAATATTTTTCTATAACTTTCCTCTACTACTTTATCAAAATCCAAGAGTAAATAGTCCAAGAACCAGTTGGAAAATCTCTTATTTTTGGGTTCATTTTTGAGAATTCGATAATTATCCAAAGTCACTCCACCTTACCAAAACAAGTTTCACTTCCTTCTTCTTTCAAGGCTGAGCCTACCTAGTGCATTTAGGGTCAAAAACTCCATCTTTTGCTTAAGAATGAAAGTGCTAGTTCATACCCTAAGTCAGCGAGGGTTTGGATAGCTTTCGATGAGTAAAATCAAACCTTCTTAAACCAAGTTTATACTATGTTAATGTTCATGTTAATAGCCTATGAATGCTTGTTGTATATGTGAAGTGATGGTTTGTTTGTTTTTTTGTTTCATTCTTTGAAAAGTTGTTGCATTTGAAAGTTAGTAAGCATGTGGTTATCTATATGAAAATTTGGTAGTTAAAGTTAATATAATTGTTAGTAAATACTTGTTACATGTTGTATCATAATTATTTACATTGTATTGTGCTTAAACCATTGCTATGTATGTTTGGTTGTATGGCTAATGTCATAAGTTTGTTTGCCGAACTGCCCGTATAGCGATAGTTGTTATATCGGTACTTTCTGAAAATCACCTTTTATCGAAACCGTTTGGTTTCATTATCGTGCTTGGAATTATTTTACAAGTTAAGCAAGTTTTTGATTAGTGATGTTTTCAAAAAAAGAAAAATAATTAAATATTTTAATAATGATTAATTAATTAATTAATTGCTTAACTAATAAGGATCAAGGTTAACTAATTACTTAGTTAATGATGTGTTTTAAATTTAACTAATTACCAGGTTAATGGTTTTTAAATTAATTAATCATGTTATTTGTTGATGTTTAAATTTAATTAATCATTTTATTTAATGATGTTTAAGGATAATTCATCATTCAATAATGATGAATTAAAGTTAATTAATCAATTTGCTAATTATGCTTTTGAAATAATAAATCTTTTTAATAAATGAATTTTAAAATTTATCAACTTATTTAACACTAATTAATCTTTCCTTTATTGTTGTTTATAATTAATTAATCATTTTAAACTAATCAGAATTAATTAATTATTTATTAAATTTAACTAGTTATATTTAAATTTATTAATTAATTGAATTAATGATGTTTCAAAGGTGATTTGCCCTTTTTAATTAAAGGTTATTGGAGTTAATTAATCAACTTAATTTATAAAGTTTTAAAGTGAATTTATCAAAGTAACAAGGATGTTTTGACATTGTTATTCATTTTAAATAATGATAATTAATTAATTATTAATTTAATTAATTATATTTTACTAACTAATTGAATTAACAAGGTTTAAAGTGGTTTACCCTTTTTATTATTTACAGGAAGTTCAAAAATCAAATTATGTGATGAAGTTTAAAGTTAATTAATCAATGTAATAAGGATGTTTTAAGTTATTAAATCCTTTTTAAATTGATGCTTTGAAGTTAGTAAACTCTTTTAACAAAGTGTTTTAAAGTTAATACTTGTAATGTGAGGCCAAGCACGAATTTGGATTTTTAAAAGAAAAGGTTTGATTCGTTTATGGTAATGAATTAATTTCCTTAAAGCGATTCACTTATATGGGAACAATTTATTTGTATACTTAGCACTAAACGTCAAAGAAGTAGAGTTGCCGCTATTTTGAAAGCTAAGAATAATCGTGAGACATAACTTTGAGTTAACACTACCTTGACTTGTCCGGTATTATTGTTAACCAAGAAATAGTACAAGTTGGAATTCGATGAGTGGTGATAAGTATACAAGACTTACTTTCCATATACTATCATTTTATATCCTCGATAGTTAGTTTATCAGCTATCGGTTACTTCAGCTTCTTTATTATCATCATTTTAAGACAATGTGTTGCTTCATTGAGCTTTGATATCCTTTGTCGGAAATGACTAAAACCTAAGAGCAAGTGGGGGCCAAGCTCCCATTAGGGTATTTTCACATCCACTCTAGATTGGATTTGGTGTTGCGCATTGAGATGTGAAGTACTCAGATTCTTGGTAACAGTTAGCTGGGTTCGACTTGGAGGTTTCCGAGAGCCATCGGAGCTCTCAAGTATAATTCTAGATGTGTACTTTCTATAAAAGGGGCGCACCCTTCTAGTCATTGTTGGAAATTTTCCTTTCCTTATTTGATTCGAACCTTCAAATTGTTTTTCTATAATTGCAATGGGAAGAGTCAACCACTCTTCACGATGTTTAATTATAGGTTTTGTCCATTCTATCAAGTTTGGACAGTTATCTTGTTTTATCCATTCTATCCAATTAGGATTTTCTTCAGACTATTTCCATTCTTTCTAGTCTGGATCTTTATACTATTTTTTCCCATCATCTATGCTTGGATTTGTTTCCTATTGTTCTTTTTCATTCTTATGTTTGGGTGTCATTTATGTGCAAGAAAACCCATTCTGCGTTAGCGGCGTGGTCCCACATATTATTGTTAAATACACTTCCTTTTGTTTTAGAGTTTTACCCATACCAGACAATTTGTATGACCCGAGTTGTTTATTTTCCCTAAACTCTCGAGTACTCAATTATATTTGGGTAGTCCGAGAATAGTAGGTCTTCTTTGGAGCTCTTTGAAGATGGTGATCGAGCAGGCGGCTCCTTAGTTATCCAATTATTTATTTCTGTTGTATGATTATGTCAATATATTTTGTATCTGAAAAAAATGTAAAGTCAGAATGTATAGCTACAAATCTATTGGATGTAGTACTTTTGTTTAACTCTGATAGCTCCATGTAAGGAGTAACCTTTTATACTATATCATTTTGTATTATATGTAACCATTCCTGTGACGCCCCACCTCTATGCTCATAATAACAAAGAGTATTAAAAGAAATACTGTCTATTATTACGAAGAATAAGGCTGGATAGGAGCGACCATCCGTAATTGGCCTTACACTAATATTGGTTATCTCGGTAGGAGTGGTATATACTTTTTATTTTTCATCTATTATTTATTTACTCCCATCGACATATCCAATTATCAGTATAAAACAAACTACGATAGTTCATAATAGTTTAGGACATTAGATATAACAATAACACAGATAATATAAATGCGGAACACAGATTAACAAAAATCTCATATATATATATAACCGATGTCAGTTAATACATAGTTGACACAATACATACGATACAACTACAACTGTCGACTCTAGAAGTTATATATACACGTACATTACCGACTAATATACATGAATACATATCGTTCTATACAATGACACGACTACTACAAAAGGACAATGACAACTTCAGAAGATGCGAAAAGTCTTCAAATCCCGAACAGCAACTCAAAGAAGAAAATCTACAACCTGAAATAACTCGGGTCTGACCCGAGTATTAAATTCAAAAGAAAATAATACACGGGTCAGTCTAATTCAAACTCAGTTATTAATGCACAGAAGCAATAATAATCTATATCAAATAGACGACAGTCATAGAAATCTCTTATACCCAACTTCTCGATAAGAGAATCGAGTAACGGCAAATATAACACTAAACAGTGTTAAACAACAAATCAACTGAATTAAATCATCTACAAAGATAAGTGAAAAGATCATCAATGAAGATAATTTAGAAGACGACCAAAAATTGCCTAAACGGAAATTAACAACAAAATCATCAAATTAAACCAAATCAAAATATAATTTCAACAAAATTCATTTGAATACATCAAACAATTCAAGTAATTGAAATATCTCCAACTCAATGCTGCGTGGCTGCAGTACACGCACGCGTGCACTGCCTCGCCACAACAGCGTAAGAAATCATCACAACGACAATTACCAACAATACATTAAAACTGTAGAGGTCAAGTTACGACTAACGTGACTCAACACTACTACAACAAATGCAAACTGCCTCGATGCATACATAAGGACAAACGATGCACCATAGAACAATGTCTGATACAAGTGATTCACTAGACTTCAAAAGAACAAGTGCAGTAATAATCTCAATTCAACTACAAATGTCCGGCAACAACAATTATACACGCATGTAAACGAAAGTAACCGTATACATGTTCGATCAAGGCGCAATTCGAAGCAATGTTTGAATTAAAATCTAATGCTTTTCCGGACTGAGACTGCAATTAAATACCAAAGCAATGGTGATGGCTGGATATAATACAAAGGAAATGCCAAAAACCCACTTAATCAAATCAGGTGAAGCAATACCACCTTGCGTCGCATCTCAGGGATGCAATCTCAAACTTTGTAAAGCGAACAGATACCAAATCAGGTCAAAGTAAACCAACACCAGTGGAGTCAAGAAAATGAAACAAGCCTCGACCAAAAGAGTGCTGTGATATACATATGAAAGAAAACAGGACCACAAAAGTCAAGTTCAACACTGGACCATAAAGTGTCCAGACCAGGTTACATAATAACAAAATTCAGTGAAACTCAAACCAACCAATCAAGTTCAAAGCATAGAAAAGGATGGCCAAGAACTGATACAAGCAATTTAGTGAATGACAATATCAATATCAGGTTAATGCCACACCGAACAATTCAAATCAAATAAATGAAACAAAGTAGAGGCTGGCATCAAAACCAGTTCAGAAATCAAGTACAGTGAACCCACATGTGTAGGGTCAACAACATATGCATGCACACATACAATGGTATGTATGCACGTATGTGAAGACACAAAAAAGAATAATCAAGCAGCAAGAAGAAAATCGAAATGCCAGAGAATAGTTTGCACACTGAAACCAAGGCCAAAGCTAATTACTCAAGGAATCAAACTAAATCACAGTTCAATTTATCTACTTACGAACAGGAACAGCAGCCTCAAATGAACATACATGGGGCAAACTTGAAGGCTAGAACAAACTCAGGAAAACAGTGAAACATTAATGGGGCAACACATACGTATGTTCATGTATGGTCACATGCTCAAAAGCATAAAGCAATACGAAGACAACTCAGAAATCAAGTGAACACAACATGTGTGTACAATTGAAGACGTCATCTCGTACACAAATCAAGTTACTGAAGTCAAATGGAAATTAAGCCGTGATGGTCTCAAACCAACAGAAGCACATACATGAAGTGATAGGGCTAAAGTCAATTGCAAATCAGACCGAAGTCCTTCAGTTCAATATCAAAGAATTATTCGAAGTCGAACGAAATTACTTCGTCAAATCAAGTAACAGCCGAGGCCAACTTTATCACATTTTTAAGTAATCGAAATAGCAGGTAACACAAAATCATCTTATTTACAACTGGCCAACAGGGAGTTCAAAACTACTGTCAACGACCGAAGTCGAGAAGAACAACAAGGCCAAAACAAAAAGGAACGACACCAACTCGTCAGTTCAAGAAAATGAAATTACTAAGACCAACGAAATCATCAACCACGAACACAAATCAAAACAATCAGTAACAATCAGTATTTCAGACAACAAAGGCACGAATTTGAGAAAATCACAAAATCACCCAATTTGACTTAGATGTGAGTGATGAATTCACTCACCTTAGCCGAAGCAAGTAGGAGCAGCCGCGAGTGAAGTTGAGGCGCCAACCACCTATCTAAGCGGCGATCTCTCAAAGCCCTCATTGCAAAGGGGGAGAATCGAACGAATGATTTTGGTCGCAATTATTTCTCTTCTCATTTTGATTAGGGTCTCGACAGTGAATTGGGGGAGAGGAGCGAACGAAGAATGAGAGCTGCCACCATTTTTTTTTCTTTCTTTACAATGTTTGCTTAGGGTTTCTTTTTTTTTGACTGAACAAAGAGGGAATCGAGTTGATAATTATCATGGCACTACAATTAAACATGGGCCAAAGTTTCACTTACAGCCCGCATACCCTTTATCAAATTATTAAAAGAATTTTCCAATAGAAATCTACAACCCGATTTAATCGTCTAACGACGATATTAATTAATACGAAAACCTGGGTTGTTACAATTCCGTTGTGAGGTATTTCTATTCTGCTCTTTCTGTAATTTATTTTACCCCAAGACAACTTATCTTTCGAATGCATAGGCAATGGCACACGAATACCGAGGATGTATTAAGTGTCGATCCCAGGGGTCAGAAAGGTGGGTCGTCACAGAAGGATCCAACAATTCATTTGATGAAATATATCCAATACATGGGAGTGTTGGGTGATTTGGACAAGTGATGAAATGGTGCTTCCTACTGTATTTGACTGATTGGTTGCCATGTGGATTCACTAACTAGATGATAGATCCATCAGCACATGGACATAATTAGTGGAAATATTTATGAGAAAATTCAAAGTTCATATCATTCGACCGAAAAATGTCATGACACTCTCGAGTGTGAAGTAGAGGGAAGATGAAACTTTATGGAGGTACCAAACTAGATTCAATGCAACAGTCACTGCAGTTCAGAAACTAGACGCGCCAAATTTTCTTATGGCAGCGTTTTCCAAAGTCGCTAATAAGACTGATTTCAAGAAAGCATTGGAAAGGGATCCGCTGGTGTATCTCGTTGATTTCTACTATCATGACGAAAATTATTTATGCTAGGAGGAAGTGAAAGTAGAAATTAGTGAAGTTAATGGTGTAGAAGATGAAGGACCATCCAAGGCAGGATTCGGAATGGATAAAGGGAAAAGAAAGGGTGATGATGGCTTTGGAGGATCAAAGTGACAAAATAGGGAGCTAAAGTTTTCCTCTTACACAGATTTCACAAAGAGTCAAGAGAGGATCTATCTTGATACTAAGGGGCAGTTTCCCTACAGGAAATACTCTTAGAGAGCACACATAATAGGAGAGGAAACTAGGAAAATATTGCATATTCCATGAGCTAGATGGGCACGAGACCAAGAAATGCAGACATCTATGAGATTTAATTGAAGAGGAGGTTCAGAGTAACCGGTTGTAATAACATGTGAGAAATTAGATAACAATAGCGCAATCCATAGTGGTGTAACAGAAGCGACCATCAGTTTTGGCAGATGTACCCGATCGCATAAAGGATTTGGATTGGGTACGGTTATCCCATGATCGAGATGGGTAGGAACTAGGCTTATTTTCTGCACTTTGTTTTTGCTTTAAATAAGCCATGAAGGATTACTACAGGTATACTTTCACATGTATGAGATCCCGATCGATCCCATACGCATGCTCTGACTTTAAGTTTGAGAGTAATCCTAGATTGGACTATAAGTTTTGATTTTAATTCACTTTGATTTGAAATAAAGTTTGAAGAATCTAATGATATATATTGATTGAGCATAATATATGATTTTGATATTTTATGGGATGCTAACAAAAATTAGTCATCCTTTACATTTGATAAGATGAATTGATAGATTGTGATTCTCTGTAACGGATCGGGTTTTGCCCGCTCGAAAATCAACATCCGTACTTCACATTGTACTAGAATGCCGCAGATTCGACCGTTCAAATCCGATTCGCCGGAGCTATAACACAATTAAGTAAATAACACAGCGGAAGAAAAGAATAATACATTGATATACAATATCTGATACAACAGAGTGATACAATGAATATCAATATACATCAGAGATATGATACAAGAAATAACAGCGGAAAAGAAAAGATAACATCAGCAGCGGAACAATATCAATAGAAGTGATAACTCCAAAATGATCTTCAGACAAGAATGAATCCACAACTCCAAGATAAGCAACTCCGATGAATGAACTAGCTCCAGATAATCTACTAAACCTGAATATCTGAAAAGAAACCCAACTCTAGACTGCTCGTGTGGAAAATTATGAGCACCCAGAGTTTAGGAAGGGAACAATAAACTCCGGATCAGTCATGGGACTGGTGTGAGCAACAAAAACAGTTTATCTTTAAACAACAACAAAAGAATTTTAAATATTGAAATCCGCAATGCTTTTGGAAAATGAAACTACCATAAGGCCTCCCGCACACACACACAATGCAAACGCAGAATCGGAGGAGATTTCTCCTTATGATAGTCAAAGATGCTTACTACGCAAAACATTGGATATTATTATTGGTGCATAGTGCAGAAAACATTTCGAAAGTATAATATTAATCTTAGCCAACATACGACCAGTATCGTATGCCTACTATAGCTACCATCTAAACAGTGGTGACCACCGTACGTAAATGGCAGGTTCTACAACTAAAACCGTACAAGTTCTGTATTGGAGAAATGGATTTCCAACAAATGGTCAGGCTAAGGAACTTCCTTCCGCCGCATGGGATCGCCTCTGGCGGGACGTTCCGAGAGACAAACTGCTCTCTGCCAACAAGGCCGGGTTACCCCTGTAATAGGTAACTCACGAATATGTCATCACCCGGTCCTTTGGGACCTTTATCCGAGCGCTCGATAACCAACATCACACATAATAAATAAGTGTATCCACATGAGTAAGTATCAGGGCTCCATACCATAATACCACCCCTTTCCAGAAGGAAATGACATACCCTAAAGGGCGCGACCCTCATAACCTTGCCACAACATTCCTGTTTCGACCATTTCCGGGTAGTGAGGTCCTGATGAAGTCTTGTCCACAAAGCTACGCTTTGTCACAAAGCCATGCTTTGGGTCAACAGATGATCAACCTATGATCACAAAGATAAATGATCAAACAAATGATCATATCACAAATGATCAAACACTGATCATCACACAGCAACACTCAGCATGTCACATTACCAAATTGGGAATATATCGCTGATAAATTTCAACTACATAACCTCTGAGCTCGTACGTCTCAGAGAAGGGTGTTAAGCTAAGAGAATAAATTCTCCGCCACCAACAGAAATGTATTTGAAAGAAATCAGCTTTATATCTCAAAGTGTAATGTCAGACATACAATCCATACAAGTCTGTTCCGGGATCGAACAGAACCGAAGGCACTTCTCACGAAGCCCTTGCAAATCCGGATAATTTCCAATCACGTCCGGACTTCCCGTCACTAAGGGTGATAAAACCTCTATACCGGGGATCAGCCGATGCAGAGTAACTCGACGGTAATCCTTCCATTTTCAAAAATATCCGGTCTTCAACACCGGTCTTCAAATGCCATCCATATACGACGTATCACATATTCGGAATGGGTTATACGACCCAAAGGTCCTCTCCCGGCTAAACCGAATAGTGAGCGTAATATTTAAAAACATATGGATATTGGGATTTCAATTAAGTCACAACTTAATAATTCAACTTCTTTTTAAATGGTTTCAATCGATTACCATTTCAAATCTTTAAACAAAAAGATTCAATCTTTACGGTTTAAACAGTTTCCACACTTTAATCCTTTAAACAAAAGATTTAATTCACATATTTTCCAAATAAATTTCCATTTCAATTCGATTAACTCGTTAAATCTTTAAAACAAAGATTTAACTTATAGCTTTCAAAACAATCCCATTTCAAATGATTTAAACCAATCATTATTTTAAATCTGTTAAAGATAACAGATTCAAATCATAGTTTTCAAAAACAATTCATTCATAACTTGGAAAACCATTTTCACTTCAATATTGAAATTCCTTTAATTAAACTGGAATTTCATTTCTTATATGAAAGCTTTTATTCCTTTAAAACAAACTATTTCATTTTGGAAAATCTGATTCATTCATACGAGTGGAAATCCTTGGGTCAAACTTTGTACTTTTAAAATGGTTTAATTCATACAAACACATTTATATCATCTTTAATCCCTAGTTTCAAATCATAGAATTCAATTTCAAACTTGAATTCAAATTTAAATCAAATTATTTAAATTTCAAAACTCGATTAAGTTATTCAAAATAACTTTTATCTTTGAAATTCCATTTCAAAAGCTTTTCACTTTAAACCCAAATTTCCAATTTCAAAATCAATTGAAATTAAAATCCCAATTTCAAAAAACATCAAATTTAAATTATCTGTGACTTAACCGATTTCCACGTGAAATCCATATTTGTGTGTGTAAAAGTGTGGTCCAGGGGTTGAACACAATAGTGCAACATCATTCAATCATCACAGATCAGAATACAGAAATATAATTCGATAAGCGGTATATCATAACGCTTATCGTTCATATACATATCACAGATGTATAAATATCACAGATAAAGAAATTACAGATCACAACATAAATCAGGGTATATCACTAAGCATCGTGCATCAGGGATATCAAACAATTCAACATTCAATAGAATTCAACATCCGTAGGTAGGATCAATTTAATTATCTGATTGATTTGAATCAGATTTATTTCTATGAATAAATTACTAATCCTGGTTAATTAATATTAATCAATTACAAATTATTTTGATTAATTATTCTTTAATCATTTATTAATAATCATCAATAATAATTTACTAACTCCTTAATTATTAATTGATCAATCTTTAATTATTTAATAATTTACTAACTCCTTAATTATTAATTGATCAATCTTTAATTATTAAATAATTAACTTTTAATTATCTTCAATTAATAAATTTACCCTTAATTAATTACATTTTAATTAATTATCCTTAATTTTTAAATTAATTAGATTTAAATAAATAATTTATTGATCTTAGTTAATTTTAAATCCAATATAAATCAACTTAACTTTTAAGTTAACAAATTAAAACATTTAAATCTAATTACTTAATTAAGTTTTATTTAAAATAACCTTTAATTATTTTCAAATATAAATTTAAAACAATTTAATTAAACTTAATTAACTTTAAAAATATTGTTATTACAAAACTTTTCAACACACATTCATATTTGTATTTAACAATTATCATTTTCAGAAAAATAATTTTTTAAAAATTAAATTGATTTAAATTTGTTCAAACTTAAAAACTGGAAATTTAAAACTCGAGACCTGCTTCGGGTCATACCCGAGTAAAAATGGCCTCCTCTTCGTGTTTTTTTCAAAATTCGACCCGAGTGACAAATTTTCAAAATTTTGTTTAAGTGTTAAAAACTGACCCGGTGCACCCCCAATTTCACTCGAGTTCGACTTCGAGTCATAACCCCATTTTCTCGAGCTCCGCTTCGAGTCATCTTCGAGTCGCCTTCTTCTTCCCCGATTCCAATCCCAGTGCACACGAAAATATTCGTGCACGTGTACCCTTGATCCAACTCCCTCCGACCATCGCCAAGTTCACCCACACGTCGACTACGGCCTCCCCGAGCCTCTCGATCACCTAGGTCGAACGAAAATCACGTGAATCAAAATCGAACAATTCGATCGAGTTACTGGGACCCAACATCATCAAAAATCTGCCTCGTCTCCGATCCTCCGACCACCATCACCTCTGAAACTCCGGCCAAACACGCGTCCACACCCTTTCTACCATCTCCCACAAACCCATTTCACTCGAACGTCTCTGGTCATCGAACGAGACCAAATTGCAGCAGCGACCAAAACTAGGTCTAGAAACTTCATTCGCCTGCCGTTGCCTCCACGGTGATCGCGAACACCACCGATCATTTTTCCTACCATCATCATAGGCCCCTCCACCTCCATGCTAAACGTCGATCACCAACCTTCCTCCGATCAACGGCAATTGATCACAACCTAATTTTCGAACAAATACGAACTGCTCTCAAAACTTTGATCGAAAAATTAAAATCTTTGTTTTAAAAATCATATCATAGCATACGAATTTAGTTTGCATTCCTGAATTCGAAATTTAAAAAGTTTAAATTTTGACTTATTTGAAATGGTATTCGGATTTCATGCTTCCCAGATAAAATCCTATGTTGATTCAACTTAAATAAAATCCAAATCTTGAGTATACACTATAACAACCAATATTTGTTTTAATACTAAGCCTAAACACTAAGTAAATCAAATGGAAATGATTTTTGAGATCAAAACTTATGTTACAAATCATGGAACATAGCACATGATCATCAGCCTGTACAATTTCAAGTGTACTCAAAGATGATACATATACATATACATGCTACCATACATATTTATAGATGAATCATGCAACAGATTAACTTGCTTAAAACATTTTAAAAGTGATGTTACTCACAGACATTTCAAAGCAGAGAAGGTGAAGTTTACTCACTGATCTAAAGAAGAAAATACTAGGTCAAGTTGCTTACCTTGGTTTCAAAAGAAAAGAAGAACAGAGCTTTATGTTTGAAACAGGCTTTTATTTGCTGTTGAGATGATCTGGAAATTGTTTTTGAACTTGAGAAACTGGAAAATGTTTTCCACTTTGATCTTCTTGCCTTGCTGGGTTACTTGTTGATGGTGAATATTTGTTTGAGTTTGAAATAGTTTACTTTAGATCTTTAATTCGTATGAAAAGGCTGAGATACAAATAAAGGAAGAAGACAGGAATATAAGGAGAAGAAGGTAGACAGGATATCAAGTATTGTACAACTTAGCAGTGATATTTTTCCCTTGCTTCATTCGACCATGCAGATTTTCTTTGGCTAAATGGAGGCTGATATGAAATGTATTATGGCTAGCATTTAATGTTTTGTACAATATCAACTTTTTCTTATTTCCTTCGGCTGTACAAAAATGAAGATGATTTTCTTTGGCTTCCTTTGCAAGCTAACACATATATTTGTTTTGCTTTGGCTTACCAGCCTATACTTAGTTCATTTGTTTGAAGGTATATGTTTATTCTACACTTATGTTTTGTAATATTACTTTACAATATAGATAAACTTCTATTATAAATTTTACTTTAATACTTATATTTCTATATATATATATATTTTATAAGTGCATTTGTTTATATCATTTTATATTTATTTTGAAATATAGTTGAACTTCTAGATTTAGTTTATGTTGTTAAATTTATCCAACGTATTTATTTTATACTTTTATATCCTATATATTTACAATATTTAAAGTTTAAATGATTTATACCAAATTTATTTGTTTTCGGGGAAACTCGCATCACTTTAGTCAATTTATTTTACTATTTTTATTCAAAAATACAATTAATTATTAATTTAAATATATAGAAATTTTGGGGTCGTTACAGGCTTCCTCCCTTAAAAGAATTTCGTCCTCGAAATTACCAAGGAGACAAAAAGATAGATGAAGAATATTTCATCAACTCAAACTGAACATCCATTCTGCATTTGGCTTACCAAATCAAAATATCAACAATAGATATAAGAACGAATCTATTTAACGATCAACAAAATACTCGGGTTATCCAAATCTACGAAATATGCAGTGGCATCGGTTAGTTCAAAAGGATAACTAACCATTCGTAGAATATACTGGGACCCAAAGAAATAGATAGATATATGGATACAATTTCAAAATCTTTCAGTTTAGAAGCTAAAGTATACCTATCAACCATAGCAAACAAAGCAACCAAGGCAACCAATACATCCAAACAAACAATTTGGCCTATCTGGAGTTTATGTCCCATTTTAATATATATCGAATTTCTTCCTGGATCTACCAGAAATTATCGAAGAATTGAGAAAAGATGACGAACAAAAGAGATTGATACAGAAAAGATTACTTCCTCGTTGTTACAGGGTATTGACCATTTATAGTCGTATTTTCCTGTCCCCTATCTTGTCCTCTTCTTGCACTCATACTCACTATCAGTGGATAGCAAGAGAATTTACTGAGGCATTCGAACGGATATCTGAGGAATACTCATTCTAGAGTTTACCTCACTCTATCTCTAATGAGCAACTTAACGTGTTATACTCCTGAGCTAAAGTTCAACCTTAGCTCTGATACCACATGTAACGGATCGAAAACAGCGGTCCCAACCGGTAGGCTTTGCAACCATCCCGGCCCCACCGTGGCTTACACTGGCACCTCGCAGTTGCTTTTACGGCCAGCCTCTCGACTGTCACAACCAACCCATCCCACTCAGGGACATGTAGGGGTAAGAGTCTCCCGTTCGCCACCAAACCGCGAAGCGAGAACCCCCTATCATGTTGTAATATAGCAAATGCGATCCATAACGACGTATCACATATTCGGAATGGGTTATACGACCCAAAGGTCCTCTCCCGGCTAAACCGAATAGTGAGCGTAATATTTAAAAACATATGGATATTGGGATTTCAATTAAGTCACAACTTAATAATTCAACTTCTTTTTAAATGGTTTCAATCGATTACCACTTCAAATCTTTAAACAAAAAGATTCAATCTTTACGGTTTAAACAGTTTCCACACTTTAATCCTTTAAACAAAAGATTTAATTCACATATTTTCCAAATAAATTTCCATTTCAATTCGATTAACTCGTTAAATCTTTAAAACAAAGATTTAACTTATAGCTTTCAAAACAATCCCATTTCAAATGATTTAAACCAATCATTATTTTAAATCTGTTAAAGATAACAGATTCAAATCATAGTTTTCAAAAACAATTCATTCATAACTTGGAAAACCATTTTCACTTCAATATTGAAATTCCTTTAATTAAAATGGAATTTCATTTCTTATATGAAAGCTTTTATTCCTTAAAAACAAACTGTTTCATTTTGGAAAATCTGATTCATTCATACGAGTGGAAATCCTTGGGTTAAATTCAAATTCCCAAACTTTATACTTTTAAAATGGTTTAATTCATACAAACACATTTATATCATCTTTAATCCCTAGTTTCAAATCATAGAATTCAATTTCAAACTTGAATTCAAATTTAAATCAAATTATTTAAATTTCAAAACTCGATTAAGTTATTCAAAATAACTTTTATCTTTGAAATTCCATTTCAAAAGATTTTCACTTTAAACCCAAATTTCCAATTTCAAAATCAATTGAAATTAAAATCCCAATTTCAAAAAACATCAAATTTAAATTATCTGTGACTTAACCGATTTCCACATGAAATCCATATTTGTGTGTGTAAAAGTGTGGTCCAGGGGTTGAACACAATAGTGCAACATCATTCAATCATCACAGATCAGAATACAGAAATATAATTCGATAAGCGGTATATCATAACGCTTATCGTTCATATACAGATCACAGATGTATAAATATCACAGATAAAGAAATTACAGATCACAACATAAATCAGGGTATATCACTAAGCATCGTACATCAGGGATATCAAACAATTCAACATTCAATAGAATTCAACATCCGTAGGTAGGATCAATTTAATTATCTGATTGTTTTGAATTAGATTTATTTCTATGAATAAATTACTAATCCTGGTTAATTAATATTAATCAATTACAAATTATTTTGATTAATTATTCTTTAATCATTTATTAATAATCATCAATAATAATTTACTAACCCCTTAATTATTAATTGATCAATCTTTAATTATTAAATAATTAACTTTTAATTATCTTCAATTAATAAATTTACCCTTAATTAATTACCTTTTAATTAATTATCCTTAATTTTTAAATTAATTAGATTTAAATAAATAATTTATTGATCTTAGTTAATTTTAAATCCAATATAAATCAACTTAACTTTTAAGTTAACAAATTAAAACATTTAAATCTAATTACTTAATTAAGTTTTATTTAAAATAACCTTTAATTATTTTCAAATATAAATTTAAAACAATTTAATTAAACTTAATTAACTTTGAAAATATTGTTATTACAAAACTTTTCAACACACATTCATATTTGTATTTAACAATTATCATTTTCAGAAAAATAATTTTTTACAAATTAAATTGATTTAAATTTGTTCAAACTTAAAAACTGGAAATTTAAAACTCGAGACCTGCTTCGGGTCATACCCGAGTAAAAATGGCATCCTCTTCGTGTTTTTTTCAAAATTCGACCCGAGTGACAAATTTTCAAAATTTTGTTTAAGTGTTAAAAACTGACCCGGTGTACCCCCAATTTCACTCGAGTTCGACTTCGAGTCATAACCCCATTTTCTCGAGCTCCGCTTCGAGTCATCTTCGAGTCGCCTTCTTCTTCCCCGATTCCAATCCCAGTGCACACGAAAATATTCGTGCACGTGTACCCTTGATCCAACTCCCTCCGACCATCGCCAAGTTCACCCACACGTCAACTACGGCCTCCCCGAGCCTCTCGATCACCCAGGTCGAACGAAAATCACGTGAATCAAAATCGAACAATTCGATCGAGTTATTGGAACCCAACATCATCAAAAATTCTGCCTCGTCTCCGATCCTCCGACCACCATCACCTCTGAAACTCCGGCCAAACACGCGTCCACACCCTTTCTACCATCTCCCACAAACCCATTTCACTCGAACGTCTCTGGTCATCGAACGAGACCAAATTGCAGCAGCGACCAAAACTAGGTCTAGAAACTTCATTCGCCTGCCGTTGCCTCCACGGTGATCGCGAACACCACCGATCATTTTTCCTACCATCATCATAGGCCCCTCCACCTCCATGCTAAACGTCGATCACCAACCTTCCTCCGATCAACGGCAATTGATCACAACCCAATTTTCGAACAAATACGAACTGCTCTCAAAACTTTGATCGAAAAATTAAAATCTTTGTTTTAAAAATCATATCATAGCATACGAATTTAGTTTGCATTCCTGAATTCGAAATTTAAAAAGTTTAAATTTTGACTTATTTGAAATGGTATTCGGATTTCATGCTTCCCAGATAAAATCCTAAGTTGATTCAACTTAAATAAAATCCAAATCTTGAGTATACACTATAACAACCAATATTTGTTTTAATACTAAGCCTAAATACTAAGTAAATCAAATGGAAATGATTTTTGAGATCAAAACTTATGTTACAAATCATGGAACAGAGCACATGATCATCAGCCTGTACAATTTCAAGTGTAGTCAAAGATGATACATATACATATACATGCTACCATACATATTTATAGATGAATCATGCAACAGATTAACTTGCTTAAAACATTTTAAAAGTGATGTTACTCACAGACATTTCAAAGCAGAGAAGGTGAAGTTTACTCACTGATCTAAAGAAGAAAATACTAGGTCAAGTTGCTCACCTTGGTTTCAAAAGAAAAGAAGAACAGAGCTTTATGTTTGAAACAGGCTTTTATTTGCTGTTGAGATGATCTGGAAATTGTTTTTGAACTTGAGAAACTGGAAAATGTTTTCCACTTTGATCTTCTTGCCTTGCTGGGTTACTTGTTGATGGTGAATATTTGTTTGAGTTTGAAATAGTTTACTTTAGATCTTTAATTTGTATGAAAAGGCTGAGATACAAATAAAGGAAGAAGACAGGAATATAAGGAGAAGAAGGTAGACAGGATATCAAGTATTGTACAACTTAGCAGTGATATTTTTCCCTTGCTTCATTCGACCATGCAGATTTTCTTTGGCTAAATGGAGGCTGATATGAAATGTATTATGGCTAGCATTTAATGTTTTGTACAATATCAACTTTTTCTTATTTCCTTCGGCTGTACAAAAATGAAGATGATTTTCTTTGGCTTCCTTTGCAAGCTAACACATATATTTGTTTTGCTTTGGCTTACCAGCCTATACTTAGTTCATTTGTTTGAAGGTATATGTTTATTCTACACTTATGTTTTGTAATATTACTTTACAATATAGATAAACTTCTATTATAAATTTTACTTTAATACTTATATTTCTATATATATATATTTATTTTATAAGTGCATTTGTTTATATCATTTTATATTATTTTGAAATATAGTTGAACTTCTAGATTTAGTTTATGTTGTTAAATTTATCCAACGTATTTATTTTATACTTTTATATCCTATATATTTACAATATTTAAAGTTTAAATGATTTATACCAAATTTATTTGTTTTCGGGGAAACTCGCATCACTTTAATCAATTTATTTTACTATTTTTATTCAAAAATACAATTAATTATTAATTTAAATATATAGAAATTTTGGGGTCGTTACATTCTCCTTGACTAGAAAGATGGGTCGATGAACCATGAAATGCAAGTCTCCTTACCGGAGAGTAAGCGGATGGACTTGTATAAGATATCAAGTCCCTTCACTGGGGAGTGAGAGGATAGATGCACCTTAAACATTGAACCCCCCGTATACTGGGAGCGAATGGGCTTAGTATAAACTAATGAACTTGTGATCAGAAGAGATTAGAACTTAATTTCAAGGTTTGAACGCATGTTGGTTTGATAATGATCACCGAGCTTGATGAATGCCATCGCCTTGATTTGATTGGACCTACTTATGATGGGATGCTAGGTGATACTAGGCGAATCATAAGTACCGCCTTAATCAGGAATGTACGACTATGATTAATGATGATTGATAGCATGATAAATGATCCACGATATGTTAAGTCCCAAGAGAACATGGGACGATAATGATTTATGGTTAACTTCTAGGCAAGGACTTGAGTTCTTAGCCATGATGGATCTAAAATGAACTTTGATTTATAGGTGAATCTGAAGGAACTAGACGATTCATAAATATTAGTGCAGTAAATATCCAGATAGCACAACAGATAATTTTCCAGCATCGATGCATGTTCTTGATCAAAGCGTGCTTTGTTTCCATGAAAACATGCTTTGGGAGGCAAGTGTTTTTGGCAAATTTTCTACAGTCTTAGAACTGACATAGATTAGAGAAACTGGAGTACAAAATGGTGAAGGAATGGATTAAGGAGCTTAGAAACCATTAATGTAACGACCTATCATTTCGAACCGTTCAAATCAACAATCATCCACACATGTCAGCCTTGAATTGCTCAAAACAATATATTGTTAATTTATATTTGGCAAAACTTAGCATATGCAGTAAATAAATCAATCACATAATCGCAAACATAGAGTATTATAACAATAAGCAGCGGAATAGATAAATAGTAGTTCATGAAGCTACTACAACATCAGAGTTGAAACAAAATACAACAGAAAATCCCAAATACATAGAAGTCACTAATACAAAATCAACTGACAAGTCTGAGCATAAACAACTGGAAATAACTGAAATAACTGAAAGTTGAATAGATAAAGATAGATATCCAAGCAAAGCTCCAGGCTCCAATCAAATGCTGTGACACTCAATCTGACCCGAGCATAAAGCAAAACACAAAACACTCGAGTCAGGATTAACATTCTTATGCCAGTAAATTAACTCAAGTGAAATGTCCATGTAAAATGCAAATAACTTAAAGGATGTTTGGGATTCCCATCCTATAAAGATCCGTTAAACTATCTATTAGTACAATACGCTACATAGATAATGTCTATAGTAAAGTAAACTATTAAAATAGCGTTAAGGCGTTACTCATATCCCCTTTAACACATTTTTATATAAATGCCATATTCTATACAGTACCGTAATTCCTCCGTAAACTGGAAGGCTAGTAGAGGGAACTCCATAGTGTACGACACAAACCAAATTCATAGAGGGCGTGATAAGGCATGTGACAAGGCACGCGAGGCAATGCCCAGGGTAGGATACTACTATTTTGCACTCCCGGACTGGTGGTAATGCATAGCAGCTACTACCGCCCACCTCGAGACACACTCCCAAATCAAAGGTGCACCCAATCAGATCACAAAGTAATAGAATGGTATTGAAGAAATGTACCCGATAGGGGGAGCGACTCCACTTGGCCCGGTATAACTCCTGTTATAGCCACATCAAGCTGACTCATGGGAGTCAGGGTTGTGTTCATACCTCATACAAACGTTCGCCAAACCATCCTACTTAGTTCTGGAATCTCCACCGCGTGCACGGTTGTTAAAGTGTTTTTCGATATTGGTAGAGAGTATGACAATATCCAATCTCGGTCTCTTTAATAACCAAACGCTTATTTCACACCGTTGTCATTTTATAAAATCACTTTTATAATCATTTCAAACAGTTCATACTTCATATCAAAATATCATATCACTTTCGAAATCATTATCACTTTCGAAATCATATTCACTTTTGAAATCATTATTCACTTCCGAAATCATAACCACAAAATAGTTTAAACCATCATATCTAAATATTTGCATTTTAAATCCATTGAATCTAAATCATAACAGTTCAAACTTAAATAGTTTAAATATTGAAAATAGTTTTTATATATTGAAGTAGTTATGAATTAAAATAGTTTATATATTTAAAAATAGGTTATAGATTAAAATGGACTATATATTAAAAATAGTTTATATATTAAAAAGAGTTTCTATCGAAAATAGTTTCAAATTAGAATTGTTTCTTCCAATTTCACCATTCAATTTAAATCAATCTCAGTTCAACAATTTCAATTAAAAAGATTAAAGGTTCAATTCAAATTCTTATTAAAACCATTTTTTTATATCGATTTCAAATCCAGGTTTGAGCTACAAATTTTTTTCCACTTTTAATTTAATAGGTTTCAAAGTTTAAATATTCAACAATTTGCAATAACTCAATTTTATAAATTTCATTTATATTTCAATATTCAACTTTAGTTTTATTTAAATTTGAAATTATTCACTTAATCATTTTTAATAACATTTAAATAAAATCTCAAATTACAAATTTAAATAAAGTCAATAATTAAATGTCTAACTTCAATTATATGAAATTCTAAAATATTTTCCTAATCACTTTTATAAGCATTTAAATAAAAACTCAAATTACAAATTTAAATCAAAATAAATATTCAATTTTAGTTAAATTTGAAAATATTCATTTAATCACCTTTAATTAAAACCCAGTTATCAAGTTATAAAAATCATATCTTTAAAATCTCAAAATTAATAAGTTTCAAATCAAATTTTTATTTAAATATAATTCTTAAACAAATAAAATTTGAAGTCCACTTTAACTCATCATTCCAATCTTTATTTACTTAAGTAATAACAAAGTCTATTTAAAAAATATTAATATAGATTATAAATAAATATTCAAAACATATTATATATATTAGTTAAATTAAATTCTTATTAAATTTTATTATATTAATTATTATTAAATTAAATCTTATTTTACTAAATGTATTGTAAAAAAATCTTATTTTATATATATTTAAAAGGGGGAATTAATTTAAAGGACAAAAATTTGTGTATTTGTAGCCTCAAGGACACGACGTCAATATTTTAACCACAAAGACAAACATTCTCCTAAAAATTAATCATAAGGACAAACATTCTTCCAAAATTATTCATATGGACAAACATTCTTCCAAAACTACTGCCGAACTAAAAACTGATACCAAAAAACTGCTACCGATAACTACAAATTGATACCTAAAAACTGCTACCAATAACTAAAACCTGATACCTAAAGAAAGTTGTCCTTCAGACTAAAATACTGAAGGTCTGTCCTTGAGGCTAAAATGCTGAGAAATAGTCCTTGACAATAATTTCCTGTATTTAAAAATAATAAAATTATATGTAAAATATAAAAATTTATATTTTTCAAAACTCAACTTATAAATTTAAAATTTCCAAACATATAATTTAAAATCTAAATTTTATACATATCAAAATAAAAATCCTTATATTAAATTTTAAAAATCAATATTTATTAACACACATATATTTTCCTTTTTCAAAATTCTTGAAATCATTTAAAAATAGGCCAACGGTGTCCGTATATAATTTTCTATCCTATGCTCAAGTAATACGGATATTTATCATTTCAATCCGCAATTATTTAAATTTTTTATGGGTATATATCATTTCAACCCGCAATCCTAAAATTTCAAAATCAATAAAATCGCTTGGGTTTATCATTTCAACCCATAACGATTTTCCCTAATCTATAAAATCATTCGAGTATGTATCATTTCAACCCATAGGGAATTCCTAACTAACAGGGAACTTTTAGTGTGAGAACAATAGAATAATAATAAAATAACATAACATATCATATCAATGATGAGCATATATCATAATTAACAAATTTAAATATAATATATACAACATGTGACGGTGTCATATATCAATCATAGGTGAACAATTTAAATAATAACATATCATATTCAACAATTTAATTACTAACAAATTAAATTTTAACAACACATTTCAATGGTCATTTCATGTGAATTAAATTTACTAAATATAAGAATGTTAATCGTGAGTGATCGCTCATGTAATGATCATGATCTTTCGACGCTCGAAAGTCGACATTAATACGTCCACTGTATCAAATGCCGGAAAACCGAACCATTAGGGTTAAAAAGAAGAGGTAGAAGAAGATAGAAGAAAAATAAAGAAGAAGAAGAAACAGAAACAGAAACAGAAACAATATCAGAATCTCACATTCGCAGCGGAACAATATATAATAGATGAATCAATAATCTTTAAAACAAAAGACTATATCAGTTTATACATACATCAATCAGAGTCAATATACAACTCAATACAACAATGGACAGTTATATAAACTTGTCCCCATACAGAATACACAGCGGAATAAATAAACAAGTACGGGAGTACGTCTCGCCATCCAGCTCGCCTCCAAAGCTCCAGAATATCCTGATAACATAACTCTAGGCTACCCGTGTGGAAAATTATGGGCACCCAGAGTTTAGAAAGGGAACAATAAACTCCAGGTCAGTCATGGTGACTGGTGTGAGATCGTAAAACAGTTATTTTCACAAAAAAATAAAACAGATTCGCAATGCTTTTGGAAAATGAAACTACCATAAGGCCTCCCGCCACACACACAATGCAAATGCAGAATTGGAGGAGATTTCTCCTTATGATAGTCAAATATGCTTAATACGCAAAATTCTTTTTAATATTATCATTAGTGCATAGTGTCGAAACCATTTCGAAAGTATAATATTAATCTTAGCCAGCATAGGCATTCCGCACTTATGCCTACTATAGCTACTATGTTCAATAGCAGGTTACCGCCACATTCCATAGCAGGTTATACAACTAAAACCGTACAGGGCGCGTATTGTTTCTTTGGATTTCCAACAAATGGTCAGGCAAAGGAACTTCCTTACACCGAAATGGAAACGCCTCTGGAAAGACGCCCCGAGAACCTAACCGGATCTCTGCAAAAACAAGGCCGACGCTACCTCACGTTGTACAGCTGTAACTAGATAACTAACACACAAGTATGTCATCCCCCGGTCGTTACCGACCTTTATCCGAGGATCCTCAACCACAAAGCAACAACAACAAAGTATAATAAATTTGCAGCATCAACATAGGTAAAATATCTGGGCTCCATACCATGATATCACCTTTTATCCAGAAAGAAATGGACATACCCTAGGGGCGCGACCCCTAAAAAACCTTGCCGCAACATTCCTATTTCGACCACTACCGGGTTGTGAGGCTCGACGAAGTCTCGTCCACAAAGCTACGCTTTTTCACAAAGCCATGCTTTGATCACAAATGATCAACAAATGATCATCAACACACAGCAACACTCAGCATGCCACACTACCAAATTAGGAGTATATCACTGATAACCTTCAACTACATAACCTCTGAGCTTGTACGTCTCAAAGAAGGGTGTTAAGCTAAGAGAATAAATTCTCTGCCACCAACAGAAATATATTTGAAAGAAATCAGCTTTATATCTCAAAGTGTAACGTCAGACACACATCCATACAAGTCCATTCCGGGATCGAACGGAACCGAAGGCACTTCCAAAGAAGCCCTTGCAATCCGGGTATTCACTAATCACGTCCGGACTTCCCATCACAAGAAGAGTGATATAAATCTCTATACCGGAGCAACTCGGTGCAGAGACATTCGACAGGTCGTCCTTTCATTTTCGAAAATACCCGATCTTCACACCGGTCTTCAAATGTTATCCATTCACGACGTATCACTATTCGGAATGGGTTATATGACACAAAGTCCTCTCCCGGCTTAACCGAATAATGAGCATTTGTTTTAAAAACAAATTCAAGTGCCATTTCAAAGGCAAATATTGATAGTCGGTTATGTAACTATCAACAACATTCACAACAAACAACCAATTTAAATAATTTTCTTAAATTATTAAATTTCAAATATCTTCACAAGATATACATTTTCCACACTTCATCACTTTGAAAACAAATTTCAAATCATATTTACTTGCGGAATAAAATTCCCGATATTATTCATTTCCCTTTTTCTTTATAAATTCCCACTGTGAATTTAAATTTCCAAATATTCACTTTTCAAACACCAAATCAAATTCCAAATTGATTTCAAATCTATTTCAATTACCAAATCAATTACAAATTGATTTCTAAATTTATTTCAACACCGAATCAAATTTCAAATTGATTCTAATTTTAATCCCAAATACCAAATCATTTATCAAATCGATTTCCAAATTTATTCTCAACACAAAAATCAATTTTCATTCAAACACCAAATAAATTTTCATATCGATTTCCCAAAGATTTATTTTCCAATACCAAATCAATTATCAATTGGATTTCTAGAAATTTATCACCTTTTAAAAAAATCCCTTTATTCCTTCCGAATGGTTTAAAATTCCACTTTCAATAAATTTTTCAACTTTTACACAATATTTTCAAAACCTACTTGTTAATATCTTTTCCAATATTTTGAAAATAATTCGATAAGATTACAAAATAAACTTTATACTTTTAAATTTCCTTCTTTTAAATTCACTCAATTCTTTCAAAATGAATTTACTTAAAATTTCCAACTTTAAATTTAAAAATCCAATTTCATTTATTTCCGGTATCCAACAATACCAAAAATACATTCGGCTAAATTTTAGCCTTCAACACATTCAATCGCAAATATAATCATTCACAGATTATAAATATTAAATAATCATACAGCATATGAAACAAATTCATACAATAATATGAAACAAATTCATATAATTTGAGGAATCCAGTTGGATCCCTCCAACCTGTTTCCCTGCATCCACAGATGTTAGCACAATACCAATTCCACTTCGAGGTGGAATATCACGGTATATGGGATTTATAAAATATCATCCGCTATTATGCGGCACAATAGGGTCTCATCCGCTATATAATGTGGGAAAATCAATCACCAATATATATATATTCCAATATATATATATTGCTATATACTAATATATATATACTATCACAAATCCAAACAGTCAATCAATAACTGCAATTCAAATTTTTATTTGAGTGAGAAGATCTCACCTTTGCTTTTAATTTGCAATCCAATCCATTCCGGCATGTTTACTTTGCAATTTTAACCTTGTATAAACAATTTATACAATTTATTAAATATTCGAAATAAATCGAATAATCAATTTTCATTTGATAATTTTAATTCACCACTGATTTTATTTTAAACTAAAAATTTTAGTTTAAACTAATTTTCCCCTTTTATAACCCTTGCTGTACTATTTCCTGTATATATACTTAAATTGAAAAATCTGCATATATTTATTTTCTGTACAACAAATATATATATTAATAAAACAAAATAGAAAATATCCTTACTTCGTTATTGAGTAACAGCCGCTCCTCCCAGTCGCGACCGAATCCCAAAAGCAGCAACTATGAACTGTCGCAGCAACCCAAGAACCAACGAGCAGACGCGCTCTTCCCCGTCGTCTCGAAACTGAGCCTAGGCCATCGATCGAACTCGCGGCAACCAGGCGAGCCGCCCCTACCAAGCAATCGCGACATCGCCTCTTCCCTCCTCCCAGCATCGCATGCCCTAAAAACCCCAACGAGCTCGTCGCTGTCGAACGAACGCCTCTCCTCGCAAAGCCTACCTTTGACGATCGAAAATCCTATCGCCTCGGCCCTCCCCTCGCGAGTGATTCGAACAAACTCGATTTGGAATCGAGTAGAAGAACTCAGATTCAAATTTGATTTCGAACATATTTTTTTTTCCGTGATTTTGGTTTTGAGTTCAAACTTCATTCTCGTTTGAATGATTAGAAGAGGGGAGAAAATTTTTAGCTTTTAAAAGGAAGAATGAAAAATCTCGTTCGGCCATGATTTTTTTTTCCTCTGAACGATAAAGAAGCTACTCACGTGATAAAAGTAAACGAAGGGAACAAGATGTGATGTCGATCAGAAAGTGGCTGGCAAAAGAAGACTACTGTGACAACAAAAAGTTTAGATGTGAAAGAATACGGCTGAAGTTGACTAATATATAAATATATATTAAATTAAAATTCAAATTATCTCGATAAACACATCTTGAAATCTTGACCTCCTGTCAAGGCGTGCCGCCAAGCATTTATAATGTTATACGCCTATTCCGAACGCAATGGAAAAGGTTTCGAGTCCAAATTCGATCGTATGGAGAAGATAGCTTTTTGGACCAGTTATAATATTAAGTTTCGATATACATTTCAGCGCGTTTGCTTATCGTACGGCCAAACGATCACTCCAAACATTACAAAAATTGAAATCCGATAATAATACAATATTACGGATCCAATGGAACTAGTTTCGTCAAATTCCGAGACTGTGCCCCGGAAAGCTATTTTTAAATATCGATTTAAACGATAAAATTCAAAACTGAACAAAGCATTTCCAAATTCAATTCTGAAGCTTCTATTATCTTCAGTATGATTAATATGAATTTTCCAAGCCTTAAAAATATTTTTAATCAGCTTGAAATTCCAATTTCAAAATTTTACCCAATTTCATACAATTAAATTCACTAATTTAATTACCAAACAAACTCTGATATTTGAAATTCAAATTAAACTAACATTCAAATATTTAAAATCAATTAAATATTCAAATTTCAATGTCAAAAATTCAGGGTCATTACAATCTTCCCCCCTTAAAAGAATTTCGTCCCGAAATTACAAGTTAAGATGAATGCTCCAATACCCGTTTATCATTTCCCCAAACCAAACAGTTTTATCAAAATTTCAAAACAAATCTTTCTATTAAAGATTCGTTATCACTTCAGTTATCTTTCCAAACACTTTCATAGTTTCCCAAAACTTTATTTTACTTCACAATTCAAATTTAAATTTAAATTCAAATTGTAAATTATCCAAAATTTCTCAAAATTTTCTAACTCTCTAAATTTTCAAAAAGTTTCGCCAGCGACTCCTTTGCTCGGCTAACTCGGTACGACTACAAAATGTCCCTACGGACTCCCAAATTTCATAAAGAAAACGAAAAGCCAAGTGGCTAGACAAGAAAAGGATCAAATTTCATATAGAAATTTAAATACATACCTTTTGTCGAGCAAATTTAAATTTATCTTCGAAATCAAAATCCCAATTCCATTTTCTTTACAACACCTGTATATCTTACTTAACAATAATGTCCAATTACAGGATTCAAAATCATTTTATACATTTCCTTACAAAAGTTTCAATATTTACTTCATTCAAATCCGTACGATGCACACATATCATTCGTACGCAATACAAATCCGATCGCTCACTCGATCACACAATTTCACTTCCGAACTAGTATCGTCCACCCGACTTCCTAGTGCGGACTCAAATTTGGTTTCTTGATCAGAAACCGTCATTCTCCTTGCATAGCCGTAAACTATGATAGAGAATATCCAGAATCAATCAAAAATCGATATCCAGGCTCGCCGTCGAAAATCGAGTGAAAAATCCCAACTCGGATCGATATAATTATCTCGAAATTCTGTGCTCGAATTCTGGATCAAATCGCCATGCGAATAAAATAATATACGTTCATCCTACGTATTTATCAATTGTTTATTAGCTTTATTAATTTTCTTTTATTTTATTCACATCGATTTTCATTCATTATATACTCATTCATAATTACCATTTCACAATTTCCAGTTTAATCTTTATTCACTTATCAATTTAGAATATTTTCTCAACTCCAAATTCTTTTACTTAAGAATTTCACCATTTATTTCTTTAAGTCCGATACAAGTATTTTTCATACTTCTTATATTTATTTCACTTTATCACTTTGGTTTATAACCACTTATATTTAAACTGGATTTCAAATTCCATATAATTCAATTTATCTTTCATATATAATTATTGAATTCAATCCATTTTAAACCATATGAAATTTGTCATTCCTCAATTAGTTTCACTTACTAAATTTTTTTTTTCAATACTTAGTCCACTTGACTAATTTTTCATTTACTTACAAATTTAAAATGAATTCCAACATTCAGTTTTCAATTTCATTTACTTGCAATTGTAAATTAATTTACTTGTTCATGAATTTATTTTCCACATTAATAAATTTCATTCCATCACTATTTTTATCAGATTCCAGAGTTTTTCCATCATTTCAAAACCATTTTTGAAATCAATTCAAATTATCTTTTGAATTTCCAAAACCAAACCCATTTTTCAACAACTTCCATTTAAAACAATTTGGCAGCAATTCCTCTTTTGGAAACCCGAAAATGAACACCGGTGATGTCGCGATCATCATCGGAATTATTTTCCAGCGACCTAAAAGGGTTTAGAGCTTTCATCCCTTCAAAACACTTTTCTAAAACCTTTGAAATTCATTTCCAAACTCAAAAGGAATTTATACTTTTCCAAATCTCCAAAATTTCCAAATTCTTTTCAAAACATTTCTCTGAAATTTCATTTCAAATTACAAATCACATTTACAATTTATATTCTCAAATTCCATTTGTATGTGAATTCTATTTCTTAACCCTTTGTTTAACATTTTAATTTCTTATTCAATAATGATAATAGTTTAATATTTACCATTCCCTTAACAACCAAACAACCATATACTATAATAATTTATGGAAATCATTTCCTTTTATATACAAAAATAATTTCGGGTAAAATTGTTTCATTTACCCTATTTTTTTAAAACAATATCGTGTCGATTTGTTCTGTATAAGTGTTTAGAGATACCTATCGATAGAGTTGTATAGACTATACCGACCAAAATCCATATACCACTCAACAAACCAATCATCATAATATAAAACAAATTTTTGTATTCACTAACAAATACGCACTCATATCTATTATTACACTCACACTCATTCTAGAGTACTACTGACTCTATCTCTAATGAGTAACACCCAACAGATCCAGGGTTGTCGCTTAACCAACAGCTCTGATACCACTTGTAACGATCACGATCTTTCGACGCTCGAAAGTCGACATTAATACGTCCACTATATCAAATGCCGCGCAATCGAATGCCGGAAAACCAAACCATTAGGGTTAAAAAGAAGAGGTAGAAGAAGACAGAAGAAAAATAAAGAAGAAGAAACAGAAATAGAAACAATATCAGAATCTCACATTCGCAGCGGAATAATATATAATAGATGAATCAATAATCTTTAAAACAAAAGACTATATCAGTTATACATACATCAATCAGAGTCAATATACAACTCAATACAACAATGGACAGTTATATAAACTTGTCCCCATATAGAATACACAGCGGAATAAATAAACAAGTACGGGAGTACATCTCGCCATCCAGCTCACCTCCAAAGCTCCAGAATATCCTGATAACATAACTCTAGGCTGCCCGTGTGGAAAATTATGGGCACCCAGAGTTTAGAAAGGGAACAATAAACTCCAGGTCAGTCATGGTGACTGGTGTGAGATTGTAAAACAGTTATTTTCACAAAGAAAATAAAACAGATTCACAATGCTTTTGGAAAATGAAACTACCATAAGGCCTCCCGCCACACACACAATGCAAACGCAGAATTGAAGGAGATTTCTCCTTATGATAGTCAAATATGCTTTATACGCAAAATTCTTTTTAATATTATCATTAGTGCATAGTGTCGAAACCATTTCGAAAGTATAATATTAATCTTAGTCAGCATAGGCATTCCGCACTTATGCCTACTATAGCTACTATGTTCAATAGCAGGTTACCGCCACATTCCATAGCAGGTTATACAACTAAAACCGTACAGGGCGCGTATTGTTTCTTTGGATTTCCAACAAATGGTCAGGCAAAGGAACTTCCTTACACCGAAATGGAAACGCCTCTGGAAAGACGCCCCGAGAACCTAACCGGATCTCTGCAAAAACAAGGCCGACGCTACCTCACACTGTACAGCTGTAACTAGGTAACCAACACACTGATACTACCTCACGCTGTACAGCTATAACTAGGTAACTAACACACAAGTATGCCATCCCCCGGTCGTTACCGACCTTTATCCGAGGATCCTCAACCATAAAGTATAATAAATTTGCAGCATCAACATAGGTAAAATATCTGGGCTCCATACCATGATATCACCTTTTATCCAGAAAGAAATGGACATACCCTAGGGGCGCAACCCCTAAAAAACCTTGCCGCAACATTCCTGTTTCGACCACTACCGGGTTGTGAGGCTCGACGAAGTCTCATCCACAAAGCTACGCTTTTTCACAAAGCCATGCTTTGATCACAAATGATCAACAAATGATCATCAACACACAACAACACTCAGCATGCCACACTACCAAATTGGAAGTATATCACTGATAACCTTCAAATACATAACCTCTGAGCTCGTACGTCTCAGAGAAGGGTGTTAAGCTAAGAGAATAAATTCTCCTCCACCAACAAAAATGTATTTGAAAGAAATCAGCTTTATATCTCAAAGTGTAACGTCATACACACATCCATACAAGTCCGTTCAAGGATCGAACGGAACCGAAGGCACTTCCAAAGAAGCCTTTGCAATCCGGGTATTCACTAATCATGTCCGGACTTCCCATCACAAGAAGAGTGATATAAATCTCTATACCGGAGCAACTCGGTGCAGAGACATTCGACAGGTCGTCCTTTCATTTTCAAAAATACCCGATCTTCACACCGGTCTTCAAATGTTATCCATTCATGACGTATCACTATTCGGAATGGGTTATATGACACAAAGTCCTCTCCCGGCTTAACCGAATAATGAGCGTTTGTTTTAAAAACAAATTCAAGTGCCATTTCAAAGGCAAATATTGATAGTCGGTTATGTAACTATCAATAACATTCACAACAAACAACAAATTTAAATAATTTTTCCAAATTATTAAATTTCAAATATCTTCACAAGATATACATTTTCCACACTTCATCACTTTGAAAACAAATTTCAAATCATATTTATTTGCGGAATAAAATTCCCGATATTATTCATTTCCCTTTTTCTTTATAAATTCCCACTGTGAATTTAAATTTCCAAATATTCACTTTTCAAACACCAAATCAAATTCCAAATTGATTTCAAATCTATTTCAATTACCAAATCAATTACAAATTGATTTCTAAATTTATTTCAACACCGAATCAAATTTCAAATTGATTCTAATTTCAATACCAAATACCAAATCATTTATCAAATCGATTTCCAAATTAATTCTCAACACAAAAATCAATTTTCATTCAAACACCAAATAAATTTTCATATCGATTTCCCAAAGATTTATTTTCCAATACCAAATCAATTATCAATTGGATTTCTAGAAATTTATCACCTTTTAAAAAAATCCCTTTATTCCTTCCGAATGGTTTAAAATTCCACTTTCAATAAATTCTTCAACTTTTACACAATATTTTCAAAACCCACTTGTTAATATCTTTTCCAATATTTTGAAAATAATTCGATAAGATTACAAAATCAACTTTATACTTTTAAAATTCCTTCTTTTAAATTCACTCAATTCTTTCAAAAAGAATTTACTTAAAATTTCCAACATTAAATTCAAAAATCCAATTTCATTTATTTCCGGTATCCAACGATACCAAAAATACATTCGGCTAAATTTTAGCCTTCAACACATTCAATCGCAAATATAATCATTCACAGATTATAAATAAATAATCACACAGCATATGAAACAAATTCATACAATAATATGAAACAAATTCATATAATTTGAGGAATCCAGTTGGATCCCTCCAACCTGTTTCCCTGCATCCACAGATGTTAGCACAATACCAATTCCACTTCGAGGTGGAATATCGCGGTATATGGGATTTATAAAATATCATCCGCTATTATGCGGCGCAATAGGGTCTCATCCGCTATATAATGCGGGAAAATCAATCACCAATATATATATATATATTCCAATATATATATATATATTGCTATATACTAATATATATATATATACTATCACAAATCCAAATAGTCAATCAATAACTACAATTCAAATTTTTATTTGAGTGAGAAGATCTCACCTTTGCTTTTAATTTGCAATCCAATCCATTCCGGCTTGTTTACTTTGCAATTTTAACCTTTGATAAACAATTTATACAGTTTATTAAATATTTGAAATAAATCGAATAATCAATTTTCATTTGATAATTTTAATTCACCACTGATTTTATTTTAAACTAAAATTTTTAGTTTAAACTAATTTTCCCCTTTTATAACCCTTGCTGTACTATCCTGTATATATACTCAAATTGAAAAATCTGCATATATTTATTTTCTGTACAACAAATATATATTAATAAAACAAAATAGAAAATATCCTAACTTCGTTATTGGTTAACAGCCGCTCCTCCCAGTCGCGACCGAATCCCAAAAGCAGCAACTATGAACTGCTGTAGCAACCCAAGAACCAACGAGCAGACGCGCTCTTCCCCATCGTCTCGAAACTAAGCCCAGGCCATCGATCGAACTCGCGGCAACCAGGCGAGCCGCCCCTACCAAGCAATCGCGACATCGCCTCTGCCCTCCTCCCAACATCGCATGCCCTAAAAGCCCCAACGAGCTCGTCGCTGTCGAACGAAAGCCTCTCCTCGCAAACCCTACCTTTGACGATCAAAAATCCTATCGTCTCGGCCCTCCCCTCGCGAGTGATTCGAACGAACTCGATTTGGAATCGAGTAGAAGAACTCAGATTCGAATTTGATTTCAAACATATATTTTTTTTCCATGATTTTGGTTTTGAGTTCAAACTTCATTCTCATTTGAATGATTAGAAGAGGGGAGAAAAATTTTAGCTTTTAAAAGGAAGAATGAAAAATCTCGTTCGGCCATGATTTTTTTTTCTCTGAACGATAAAGAAGCTACTCGCGTGATAAAAGTAAACGAAGGGAACAAGATGTGATGTCGATTAGAAAGTGGCTTGCAAAAGAAGACTACTGTGACAGCAAAAAGTTTAGATGTGAAAGAATACGGCTGAAGTTGACTAATATATAAATATATATTAAATTCAAATTCAAATTGTCTCGATAAACACAACTTGAAATCTCGACCTCCTATCAAGGAGTGCCGCCAGGCGTTTATAATGTTATACGCCTATTCCGAACGCAATGGAAAAGGTTTTGAGTCCAAATTCGATCGTATGGAGAAGATAACTTTTTGGACCAGTTATAATATTAAGTTTCGATATACATTTCAGCGCGTTTGCTTATCGTACGGCCAAACGATCACTCCAAACATTACAAAAATTGAAATCCGATAATAATACAATATTATGTATCTAATGGAACTGGTTTCGTCAAATTCCGAGACTGTGCCCCGGAAAGCTATTTTTAAATATCGATTTAAACGATAAAATTCAAAACTGAACAAAGCATTTCCAAATTCAATTCTGAAGCTTCTATTATCTTCAGTATGATTAATATGAATTTTCCAAGCCTTAAAATATTTTTAATCAGCTTGAAATTCCAATTTCAAAATTTTACCCAATTTCATACAATTAAATTCACTAATTTAATTACTAAAAAAACTCTGATATTTGAAATTCAAATTAAACTAACATTCAAATATTTAAAATCAATTAAATATTCAAATTTCAATGTTAAAAAATTTAGGGTCGTTACAGCTCACCTTTCGAGGTTAGAGAAAAACAACGAGAATGAGAAGCACGGACATGGATACACACGGATAAGCTAGAGTTGCGGAAATAATCTCTGGACAACAACAGAAATAAGCAAAGCAAGGTGGACTAGAGATCGATGAAAACAATATATATATATATATTCTTAAAATCAATATTCAAATTAAAACACATATTTAAAATAAAAATCTTCATATTATAATTTTGTTAAAAATCAATATTTATTAAAACCTATAGTTTACAAAATTCTTCAAATAAATATTTAAACATAATATCTATATATGTTTAAAAATCATTAAAAATCTATTTCAAAATATTAACATAAACATATTATATATATATATATATATGTACATGTCAAAATATTAACATAAACATATTATATATATTTAAACAAAGAGGAGGGTGCAAATAGAAGAGGCTATTTTGTAAGTGTTGTTCGGATGGGAGTAAGGCGGAGGCTGCTACTAGGTGCATAGGTCTAGACCAGAGCGGCTGATGTGGTGGCTGCTCGTGAGGAGGGCATTCGTTCGGGCTCGCAGTTCGAGGTGATCTGGTGGAGGGCTGATATGGAGGAGGTGGAGCTCGGGTTCTGGGTGTGGTCGGACTGTGGTCAGGGGAGACTAGGAGGGTTCAGCGTTGTGGTTGTTGGTAGCGGATGTGGAAGGTGGAGGATGGTCGGATGTTGTGGGTATGACGGGTGGTGCAAGCTTCATCATAATTCAGATGAATGAGGCAGGAACCCAACCTGCACCAGCAATTCCTTATTGCTCAGGCACTGTGATAGAGACGAGCGGGCTGGAGTATGCGATTGGTTATCGAGTGGATGATGCAGGCTGGAGAGGGGAGGTAGTGGAAGCTGCGGCTATGGGTGCGGGCTGGAGAGGGGAGGTAGTGGCAGCTGCGACTATGGGTGTGAAGTGTAGGCGTCTCGGCTGTAAGGTTGGCAGGCTGTCGAGTGTGAAACGGAGGAGATGGAGGAGGGTTTCTTGCGACCAAAAGGTGTTGAGCACGGTAGTGGTTAGGTGATATCGAAGACAGGGGCTTCGGTGGAGGGAGCAAGATGGTGGAGAGGGCTGTGGTGGGTTTTTTGATGGGAACGGGTAGCAGATCTGGTGTGAGGGGGTGGTGTGCTAGGTTTGGGTCGGCTGTTGGGGAGGAAGGTGGTTCAGTGGGTTGACACGGCAGGCAAGGGTGGGTTAGAGCAAGGTCAGACGGCGATCTGATGGGAAGAAGAAAAATGGTGGGAGGAAGGTTTGAATATATAAGCACAGGGTGACATGGTTTCGGCAATTATAAAGAAAGGCGAGCAGTTACAAAAGAAAGAAGATGCACAGGAATCTCGAAACCAAATATATATGCAACCTTGATTATAATTATTATATATTTTATTTTTCTCTAAAAGTGACAGAACGAAAGTAGGCAGAGAGGAAGAATAGGAAGAAAATGGGAGTGAAGGGACGAACCAAAATAATATAAATTGAAATGGTGGAATAGTGAAAGCCAACACGTGAATTCAAGGAATATTAAAGGTAAGTGGCTATTAGTTTCAACCAGTGGACAATAAAAGGACATAGGAAACCAAAAGGCTCAAATGCGGAACCGATACAGCTAACCGTTTCACGGATTTCGCTGCGTACCGGACGCCGAAATGCACAAATGAATATATTAGGGAGATCAACACGACGAGACGAACAAAGTGGTACACAGATACAAGCGACACAACCATCCTATCAAAACTCGATATTCACTGCCAAAAATGCTACTAAAACGTCGAAAATAAGATAAACAGAGCTAGAGCAGTCCAAATTTGGAGAAACGAAATATGATGTCTCACTCAGAAAATGATTTACATTTTAATTATATAAAAATATTCAGGTTTTGAAAATATTTACTTCCAATCAAATATTAGCTGATTTAATATTTTAAATAGAAATTTCACAATCAAACAAACTTTCATATTTTCTAATGAAAATCTGACATTTGCTATGTTTAAATAGACGCATACCAAATATCAAATTTTCATTTTCAAATTTTATTGTTTAATTTCAATAAAAATTTAGTTAATTACGTTATTAAATCCGCTAAAATTCTCGGGTCGTTACACTCTCCCCCACTCAAAACTTTTCGTCCTCGAAAAGGAACGAGATAGGAGAATAGAAGCAACAGAGAGGGCATATAGATTTGAAATACACAGTACCAGATGCAACAATTAATTCAAAATCATATAAATTTCATTTTAGGACATCTTATTACTTACATTTATATTGTATACTATTCAATTACATATTCACATTATATTCAAACTTTTTCTAGGTAAGTTAATGTTTTAGAATGTAATTGAACACTACACAAATTTACCTTCTATTTACAACATTTCTATTAAGCAAAATTTAATTTGAACATTTTTATTACTTAGGTTTCCCTTGTATAACCTTCAATTACATTCACATAAACATTTAACTCTTTGAATATTTTAGGTAAGTTATATATGTTTTAGAATGCAATTGAGTATTATACAAATAAATTTTATCCTAGTTCAACTATTTTAAATTGTTTCAATACCATTTCTCATTTTAACTATCAAAATTTTGCTTCAATTCAATAATTGAAAAACATCACTTAACATAAAACTTAAGAGTTAATTTCCGGTTTCACTTCAACCCATTTTGAAATAAATATATACATACATATATATATATATATATATAAAATCATACTCAAGAAATTCAAATATAATCCATTTTCCAAAACAAAAGTGTAGAAAAGCTACTAAGTGGCCTCCCCACTTTGAGACTCGAAAATGAATGTCGATGATGTTGCAGCCATCACCGAAATTATTTTCCAACAACAAAAGAGGAGAGTACTGATTTACTTCTTTTTAAAATTCTTTGGAAAAAATTTCCACTCGAAAATACTTTCAAATAATATATTTTCTCAAAACTTTGAAAACCAAATTATGAAAGGCACCGAAAATTAAATTCTAAAATCCTTAATTAAATTCATTTCATTTGCAAATCAGATTTATAAATTATATTTATAAAAATTTCATCTCCTTATAACATACAACAAAAGTTAACAGTTTAGGAATGTTGACAAAATAACAAATGATAATCTAGTACTATCATTTCTAACAACCAATTCATTTAACTATCTAATTTATAAATGTTGTCCTTGTGTGGGGGCAGGAGCATAAACCGAATAGGACATGGTTTGACCATCCATTAGGTAACTCTTACCCTTAATGTGAGGGCAGTAGTATAATTCAAAATGGATATGACACGACCATCCAATCACTAACACCTTGCTCGGATTAGGAAAGATGAAAGATCTATGCTCGGTGTAAAGTGGGCTCTTACCTATAAACTTCGATCAACGTCCAGAGTTAGGTGTGACTGAAATTAAACATCTTGATGAGCTTGTGCAAACTACGATCTTAAGTAGTTAGCTCAAATCAGTGCCCAGAGCTTGGCGCAATCAGATGTCATTGTCCTGGAAAAGTATACCCGAACCGTTATACTAAACGGTTTGCCCTAATCAATACCCAGAGATTGGCACTTCAATGATTTCTTTGTGTTTACTAGATTGACAAAAGGCCAGTAGATAATGAAATGGGCTAATGACTTGATCCATTAATAACTAAGGAAAATAATGGATCGCGAGGACAACGAATGGAAAGCTCATTTCTTTGATACTTAAATTCAAACAACGATAGAACAAAACAAAAGTCTTTTGTTATTAACAATCAAAATAAGACTTGGAAGAAAATGTATAAGTGTTATTGACACTGAAAATAAAGAAGCAAAAGCGGAGGCCGAGTCTGCATACTGGCCGAGAAAACAAAAGCAAACAATTAAAAAGGACTTAAGTGCTGTTATACAACCAAAAACCATAAAAATACGGACGATCACTTCTTAATCCTCTTCTTTCTCTCTTTCCTCTATTTATTCTCTACAAAAGATGGTGCACTGGATCCTTCTGATTGCTTCCTTATCTTCCCCCACTTCCTTTGCCTTAGGATGGAGTGCTCTGCAATGATCCAATAGGCACGCTCCAGGTGCTCCCGGGCAGAGGAAGGGTGACGGGTACAAAGATAGTCTGACTAGGCAGAGCAATGGATAGCGGAGGAGGAAAATTCTCTATCTTCTCCAACTTGGCCTTTTTCGCTAGGACAAGTTCCCGATCAAGGGTACTTCTGGTGGGACCTGCAGAGGCTTGGAGGACCAAGTAATAACAACATCATTGTCAATTTGAGCTCCCTAAAGCTCACCAGTCCCATCGTCCTATAAAGCATCTATCATTCGCATTTCGGGCCTAAAAGTCTCAACGGTCGGGATACTCGAAACTGTTGTTGAAGTGGTCACGGTCACCAATTCCATTATAGATGCTTATAGTCCCGACTGGAGACCTTTGTCAGGAAGCGAAACAACTTGGGGCTGACCTGAAATTTGAGAGATATAAAAAAAGAGATTAGTGATGTTAATCGACAACATATGGACTCTCTGAAATATAGGTGAAGTCAACGAGATACCTCCTTCAGTTTTGGATTCGGTGTGGGCTGGAGTGCCGCTAGAATTTCCTTCCAAGATGGGAAAAAGAATGGTGGACTTTAGCATTAGCGTGATTTGGATTGTACCCCTGGACTGAAGATGGATCATGAACAATGGGTCCGGAGGTCTCTCCAGTAGTAGCATCTTGGGGCGATGATCCGAAGCCTTCACCTAAGTCTCTCTACACTATATCGGCTAGCTCTGAATGGAGAATAAATTGACCCCCTTTTAGAACCTTTGGCTCATCTCCTATTAAAGTCTACTCCTCAAGCTAGGCTAGATACACCTCACCACCTTTCAGGAATTCCTTTTCTTCCTCGATGACATGTTCCCAAGTAAGGGAAAGAACTCTGGGATAATCACGGTCCAACTATTCTAAGTTGTGAAATTTGTGTACATTGGCATTCTACTTGTTGAGCATTGGTTCAGACTTCTCCATCATCCGTTTTTCTATGAATTCAACCTCCTTCTTGATAAGTGCATCCACGTCTTTAGCATGTTCGACTACCTTGTCTCTTTCACTCGAACAGTGAGAATCTCTTCACAATAGTCCGGAGCTTATTGGAGAGCATCATTCTTCTCTTTTGTCTTGCTTTCGAGTTTGGCCGATGGCTCAATCACCTTCTCATTTGAGGCATCTCTCTCCAGCACTAAGGCATAGTTCCGATGGTGCGCAGTCTCATTCTCATCACGATGCTTGTTTCACTCATCTTCAAGTGCCTTGATGGCATCCTCGGCTTTCTTCTCAGCTTCAGTTTGTGATTTTCTTAAGTTTTCAGCCTCAGCATCGAGATAGGCAATGATTCTTTTGTCCTACGCGGCCGTGAGATTCAGATATCAATCTCGAGTTTCCTTTCTCTCGAGACCTTGGATATTCTCTTAGCTATCCGTACCCATTTCTTATATTGATTATAAGCATCAGTTACATAAGCAACGGCTGTATCTTTGATCTCAGGCGGAATTCTCTTCAAGTTAAGCACGAATATGAGTCCGTCAAAGTAAACATCCAAAAATTATTCCCTCAGTTTAGCCATTCGAGCATCGACATCAAGTTGTTGCTCCACGATGACGACCGGGGCTTCAATCGTTTGTTCGCCAACTCTGTGATGGGAAGTCTCAAACCTACTTTTATGGTTCCTATGGTCGGAGGATCGATTGGAGTGAGAGGGCGCCAAAAGCTGCATAAGAATGGAAACTGGAGGAGGTGCACGAGAAACATTACCTGGTGGCAAGTTATTGTAGCGATTAGAATGCCTATCTAAGCCTCTTGGCGGAGGTGACCTGGACCTAGAACATTGTTTGGAAGCAGGGTCATGTAATCTCTATCACAACTGCCTCTGTCGTGACTGCCTCTATCTTTGCTAGATCGGTAACCAAACTCTGAATCTCGACCATGGCCTTGATGGTATATGCTGTGATGTTGCCTATGTGGTCGAGATACGTTTTCCTCCGAGGATTGATATATATACATCTTCCTCTCCATGGATCCTGCAAATGAAACAAGAATGAATTAGTTTTGACTAGAAAGGATGTGAGTCAAGTGCAACGTAATGCCGAGAAGTGCACGTATGTGTGAGTGTCCTAGTGTCCCCCCGACGGACCATTTTATTGAGCTTTGCTCATAGGAGTGATCTCTCCCATGCTGATGGGAGGAATGTCATCGTTAAAGCAGATATAGGAGAGTCAAGACCCTCGACGCTTATGTCACTGTTGCCAAAGGAGCCGAACTCGGTAGGTATCGGGCCTAACTTAGAGAACGTATTTGTGGAAGGAAGAGAAGGATTTTTCTCGGCAATCGTAATGGGTGGAGGCTGTGTAGAAGCCTGGGCCTTCGAAATTTTAACAGCTAATCTCTTCTTCGGAGCAGATTGGTGTTCGTCTATAGGTTGTTCGGCCAAGGACTCGTGGCCCACATCAATGTCATCATGGTCAGCCTCATCATTTCCACCTAAATTTCACTTTCCTCAGCATGTTCTTCCCTTTCTTCAACTTTTCTTTAACTTTTTCCCTTGGACTCGAGACTGAGGGCACATATGGATTAGCCTCGCCTACTCCAAGTGAATTATTACCGTCATCATTGTCGTCGTCATCATCGCTAGTGGACACTTGGACAAGACCAGTGCTGTGGCCCACTTTTAGCAGAATATGGGCTAGGAGATTCTCATCAAAGAGAAGAACCCAAATGTCTCTATCCTCCTCCAGAAGTGCCATGAGAACACTGATGACATCCGCAAGAGCCGCGCCACTAGGTCTCATCGGAACATTTGAATGACAGAAAGAATATGAGTTAAGCTTGAGAATTAACAATGCGAACTTGTAACAAATGAATGAGGTAGAACTTACATCCAGATATCCATCTTCGTGCAAACCTAGGTAGACAATGTACATAAAACCATTCGCTTTTGAAATAGCTCAACTTGTTCCATGTGCTAATGACAACTCTACAATTCTATGCTGGCTCCAAGTAAGTCATGAAAGGACCTCCCTTTCGGTTCTTAAAACTATATAAATACTGTATTTCCTCGTCACTAGGTACTCAATGCAAATGTTGAAGGAAGAAAATGTACGTACTAAGGAGGAAGGAGTAGCTATTCGGATGTAACTGCGTAGGAGCTACTCTCATGAAGTTTAGAACTCGACGAATAAATGGGTTAAATGATGGAACACATCTCATCAAACACATATATTTGTTACAAGCAGTGTAGCCTACTGGGGGATTATGAGCTTTCTGATGGCAAGAAGGAACTAGTACGTCATCGAATGGAATTTCATGCTTGTCGCAAATTCTATGAATAGATCCCTCGTCAATCTTTGAAGCAACGGAATCGATGGGATTATCTAAAAGAACATCATCTTCAAGAGTGTCGGGAGCAGGTTCAACCTCTGGTCCTTCTGCGGGCTTTGTTGGATTTTCATGAACTTGTCGTTCAACCTATGAATTTTCTTGTTTATGTGCATGTTGTGCTAGAGTTTGTTGTATAAGGGGAGTCGTAATTGAACTTAACTCAACATCGGGTTCAATGTGTTTGGAAGTAGATGGACCTGCAGCTAAGGTAGCAAGATGCTCGAAATGTGTGTGCTCCATTTCTATAAGCACTCAAATACAATCAATATCAGACTAATTATAAGTTATACCCCCATGCTAAAGTGAAACCTAGTGCAGTGCCATGCAGTGTCATGCAACGTCATGCAGTTTAGATTTTCAATATTATTTAACTGTATATTTTAAGAGTGTGGAGTAACTGTCATTACTGACCGTCCCAACGAGCATCACGTTATCGGCCATGCTTTGAAAATGATTTGGAACCAAGAAGAAGAAATTATCATTAGTCCATAAAGCAAAGTTCATTTGTGAACATTGAACTTCACAAAATTCACCCAAGTGTTGGATTTATACCGATCCAAATCCTTGGGAGAATTTTGCCCTCTTCCTTTCTCTTGCCTCTGATTCCAAAATTATGACCGCCCATGCCAAGTTTACCCATGTCCAAAACTATCACGGTCGCCTACCTATTCGTGCAAGTCAAGGATGGGTGCAATTTATTGAATGTCGAAGCTAAGAGGGGATTGCCTTAAGTCTTGGATTGGTGGAGAAATCGATCAGATTTGTGAGGGTGGCGTGAGTTTAACCACGATGAGGCAAGCAATGTCAGGTTCAGGCAGAGATTGGTGGTGGTGGTCCTAGGGACGAGCAAAGGCAAAATTCGATTTAAGGCTAAAGGTGCTTTAATGGTAGAAGCTTAGGTTCTTGGATAAGTGAGACAAAAGTGAAGAGGAAAAGTGAAAGCTGCGGGTTGTATTACCCAATGAGACTAAGTTCTTAGGCAAAAGAAATGGGAGATTATCTCCCAGGTCCTCGATAAGTACCGATCCAATGATTTGGATTAGTACCGACTCTTTTTTTAATAGAAAAAAAAGAAAATGGATATTGAATAGTTGAAGGAATTAGTCTACATACATGCTTACGTGAGTGTGCGCATATGATTGAGAGCTTTTACATGCGCATGCACGTGAGTATGTGTACATATACTTGTCCAACGCCCAATAACTAAAGCCAAAAGAAATCAGATTTGAACTTGGAAAATCTAGAAAAGGAGTTATTTTATAATGTCTAAACTTGGAATGACAGATCCTTAGAGTGCATCCTGGGTTTGTGGTACTAAATACCGGTAATGCATCACGATCGATGGCTATAAACATAACTTTTCACAGAAACGATTCGCAGGAAGGATAATGACCATTGAGAGCATAGTGTGGAGTCCTTTACGGCAACCCCGACTTGTCTCGATTCAAAGCACATCATGTGTGAAACAAGATATAGTTTGAGGGACAAGCGTTAACCAGCCTTTTGACCGGGCAACGTTCAGATAGACTGGACGAAACAAATTTGGAAACTATCAAGGCAGAAAGCCCAGTGAGATAGCCCAAAAATCCAGAAAATAAGCAAAAATAGAAACTAACTACAAGAGAAAAAGAATCACGATTCACCTAAGCGGTGGGTCGGTACTGATCCAACATCCTGGATTAGTACTGATCCGTATTTCTTCAACCTATGGTGCCCATCTTCTGCCTACCTACTCTATTTGATGCCAGAAGCCTATTCCAACTGTTGTTTTGTTCATCCAATGCAATTCTCTATCGATCTCCACGAGCTCTTGAATCAGCAACTCTGCTTCTTCACTGATCCATCATTTGACCTTAGAAACAAGCTAATAATGGTGCAAAAAACTATGGAATCACAAAGCTAACCATAAGACGATCCAATACAAAGAGTTCAAGACAGCCAGTTTGGCCATCTAACGGATCGATAATGATCCAATCCCATGGATCGATACCGATCCACACAAGTTGCTGAGGTGTCCCTTATTTTTTTGGAGAAACAGTCTATGGCATAGAAAACGAGGTGGAGATCATTTGGGCGAGATTTTAGGCTTCCTACGTCTATGAATAGAGGGGCATGGATCATTGCTAAGGATCTTTTGGCTCTTTCTTTCCCTTACTCTAATTTCTTGTAATCACTGTCGGATTTACACCGATTCGGAAGAACTCCTACCTGTAATCACCAAGCTAATCAATAAAATCACCAAGTGGACATAGGCCATGATTAGCCAAACCACTATAAATTTCTTTGTATTCTTTTCTACTCGTTTTCATTTGAAATTTCTTCACTTTTATTCTCTACTTGATCTTCTAGATGTTTATGCCATTTTTGGCTCAAACATGAGTAAATTGGGGTGTTTATCCGTTTCTGGTGTAAACGCTTCGATATCTAGAGTTTGGTATTAGTCAAAGATCTAATAATATTCATATCTAGCTATATAGTCCATCTCCAATGTCCTTGGTTCAATAATAAAATTTATTATTAACCGATATACTCAGGCCAGAGACTTTGACATTGTGTTGGCCACAATTGGCCTGATACTAACCACTTACAAAAGAGGTGAAGAATTCTCTATGAATAACATTTCACTTCTAACACATCAATTTAGACCCAACTATAGTCTTTCACGAACGCTATGCAATAACTTAACTATAATCAAAATAAAGTATTCACGTTAAAATTCTAAGTATTCTTGAGTGGAAAGAATTGCGTAAATCTTCACATTAACATTCCTTGTTTGACCTAATTGTAATTAACCAATAGAAAATTATCAGTCAAGTCATTATCTAGTTATTCCATAATAACAAGTACATACCCTCTTTGTACCCTCAACAGCCATGGTCAATATACTATTTAACATTTGGAGAGAATTACGTGTACTGATCTCAAAAGATGTATTGATACCCTTTTTATCGAAACATCTTGACCAAGAATTTTTTAATATAAAGTATTAATTATTATAAGATTCAACACTCGTGGTAACAACATTTGTAACTGTAGTCGTATAATACTTTATTTAAGAATTTTCTACTTATACCTCTTTAATAATTTTAGTTATTATTTTTATCACATATAACAACATATATAATAGAAAACAAAACCAGAAGCTTACTTTATTTCGAACAAGATTGGTTCCAAACTTAGGTTATGTAATAACTTACATAATTTCCCATAGGGCATACTCCTTAAACTTTCATTTACCATCTTCATTTGCCTATCGGTTCGCGAATAGTATGCGTTACTCAAATTCAATTTTGTGCCCAAAGCAAGTTGCAAGCTATGCCAAAACTCACTAGTGAAAAAGGATCTCTATCGCTCACGATACCTTTTGGAATCCCATGCAATCTCATAATTTATTTCACATACAAATTGGCTAGAGACATAGCAGTTCTAATAGGTTTAAACAGCACAAAATAAGTACTTTAGTTAATTGATCAACAACGATCCAAAAGCAGTACTCATTACCTCTTCTACTGCTTGGCAACCCATCAATAAAATCATGGAAATTTGGTCCCATTTCCATTTCGAAACATCTGGTTGTAGTAGCAAGCCACTTGACTTCTTTTGTTCCGTCTTGGCTCTTTAGAAATTTGTGCATTTTAGAATGAATTTTGAGACGTCATGCTTCATGTTCTTCTAATAAAATGAACACTTCACATCATTTTACATTTTATTAACACTAGTATGAATAGCTGTCCTAAAATAATGGAAATCACGAATCACTTCATCTCTAAGCCTGTTAACATCAGACATGCACAATCTCATGTCCCTACGGAGACAACCATTCCGATCAATGCTAAATTGGGTCATATCGCTAGAATCCACTCCATCACCAAGTTGCATAAAAACTTCTATCAACACAGGATGACACTTTTGACATTATCTAACCCACTCCACTAGAGTTGGCATTACCTTCATGTTCGCTAAACACTTGGTCTCGAGTTCGCATGTGGGTTGAAAATCAAATCTTCGGTAATAAATTCCAACCTTTTCCATTCCATGAACATAGACCCAACACGGCGTGCATTCTACTAAGCGCATGGCCACCACATTCCCTTTTTCGAGAGTGTATAATATAACAAAATTATAAGAGGCAAGGAACTCCAACCATCTTTATTGACAAAGCTTGAGATCTACGAACACAATAACTGCCAACTCCAAATCATGAGTTAGATAATTCCTCTCATGTTGTTTTAGTTATTGGCATGCATAAGCTACAACCTTTCTCTATTGCATTATTATCACCCTGAAACACATGTCACATGCTTTCATGTACACAATAAATAGTTTTGCCTCTTTTGGAATGACGACAACCAGTGCACTAGTCAACAACTCTTCCAACTTAGCGAAAGCATGCTAACAATGATCATCTCAACAAATGGTTAATCCTTTTGGTCAAATGAGTAAGAGGGGTAGCCACTTTCAAGAAGTCTTTAACAAACTCCCGACAGTACCTGAAATTACGGATTTTAATAGCATCTTTGGTACCTTCCAATCTTGCACCAGACTACTTTACTTAGATCTATCGATATCCCATGCTCAAACACAACATGACCCAAGAATCGCACCTATCACCTCCAAAAGTTAAACTTAGAAAACTTAACCTTCAACCGATGTTGCCTTAAAACTTCCAACACTACTCTAAGGTATGACTTTTGATCTCCTTCATCTCTAGAATATAACAAGCTGTCTTTGAAGAACATAACCACAAACTTATTAAGTTGCTCTCGGAAAACATGGCTCGTCAAGTCAACAAAATAGGCTGGAGCATTTGTCAACCCAAACAGCATGACCTTCCACTCAAAGGACCCATCAAGCATACTAAAAGCGATCTTCATCACACTATCCTTTGCTACCCTCAATTGATGGATCCACTACATTAGATCTAACTATAAGAAAATCATTATGCCCTTATGTTGATCGAATAAGTCATCGGTGTGTGAAAATGAATACTTGTTCTTTTAGGTCAACTTATTTAATTCTCTAAAATCAACACAAAGCCTCAACGAACCATTGAGCTTAACAGAAAATACAACTACTGCCCCACACTTCAAATTACTCCTTTGAATAAATCCCATCCTTAGCAACTCTTTGTTTTGAACTTCCAATTCCCTTTGCTCTCTCAGTGCCATGTGCCTAATTGGCATAACCATCACTTTAGCATCCTTCTCAAGATTGATATGAAACTCAATCTCCCAATAAGGAGGTAAACCCATAACATCCTGGAATACATCAGCAATGTCCTGGAGAATAGGAATTGATGACAACTTGTTATGAGAAATGTCTAATTGTGCAAATATCTACTCATATCAGCTCACAACGCATATCAAGTCCTAGTACTTTACCACTTCCACCTTTAAACCATCACCCTTCATAATCGAGAATTATCTTGTGTTCACTCATCCAATCATATTGAAGACAAGACCATATCCCGTAAACCCAAGAACAAGTGCATCATAAGAAAACTTAAATCCGCTTTTCTCTAATGGGACATTTTGGCAATTCATATTTAAACAAGTCAAAACCCCATTGGGATTTTACACAAAAAGAGGTTTACAAACAAAATCCAAAACCAAATACAAGATATTAACCAATTGACTACATATAAAATGATATGAACACCCCGCAAGAAAAGGAACTCAAAAGGTGTATCAAAAATAGAAATCAAACTTTCCAATACGATGTTCTTTCCTTTCTCTTGAGTCGTAGGTCCATTTGAGCTCAAAGTCGCTCTAATAGCATAGACATTTGCTGGGCCTCCTTTGAAAAGTAACGAACACTCCCTTTTATACATCCTAAATTGGTAATAATTAAAAGACTTATGCTTCATGAGATCCACCTTGTACTCTTTGGCTATATGCACCTTGAAGTTGCATCTGCTATATATGATCTTACCCATTTTGGTTGACTTCTGTTGTTCATTCATTCCCCCTTGTCCTACCTCAATAATCCTTTTGATCTCTTATAGAGAAGAGAAATCTCTACGAATTTTCAAAACCACTCCCTTAGCAATTTGACCAAGGACTTGGCTTTTAAGAACCGAGTTTAGAAACATTACAAATTTGGGAACCTTCTTCAATGGAGTATCGATGAAATCCATCCCAAACTTAGCTAGAGCATTAAACTTGCTCACATAATCCCATATGATAGATTAACTTGGCTAAGATTGAAAAATTATTTAACCTTAATTCCTCTCTCGACCCCTGTGATGAATTGAGTCTCAAATTGGTGCTTGAAATCATCCCTCATGGTTTCCTCCTCTTCTACCTCATTTAGCTACTACTTCCCACTAACTTAAAGCTTCCCCTTAGAGATGCCACAAAGCAAGCCTACGACTTATTGCAACATCAAGCACCATATAATTGAATATACGATCACATGATTTGATCCAAGCTTGAGTTTCGACAAAAGTCTTTATACCCATGTACGGCTTTCTGCCCAAACCTGTAAATCCATAGCAGATGCTCAAGAAGTCCACTGATGGTGATGCGCGCATGGCTACAACTCCCATATCCCCCATTGGAACATCTGGAACCACCCCTATCGAAGGGTTAACATATGCTGAGCTACTAGGTATTGCCTGAACCAAGCGGAGGACTCGACTCATTCTAAGCATTTGCATTGGCTCCATTTTGTCATTATTCTTGTATGTCAGAGCATAGTTTCTTGTCAATAAGAAGTATACGTTAGCAACTTCCTTGAGAGCATTGGAATACCCATGATAAATGGTGTGTGCTAAAGTAGTTATGTGGTAAGAATATACGAATATGCACTCTCAACGTTCCCAAGTTTCTTGTTGTGTATCTACGTTTGATACCAAACGTAAAGACCCGCCATTCATAATACTTGAAAATCCATGCACAACAAAACCCAAAACCCTAAGTACCAAAAATGAGAACTCTTAAAGGTGGTAAAAATAAAACAAATAAACCACATATATCATAGGTTTGTACAAAACTCACTACGAAAGGATAAAATATAATAATTATATTCGCATGTACAAGACTATCAATATCATAACAATATGAAAACAATAGAATCTATCATCATAATATATAACACTACAAACATATGGAGTCCAAATGATATACCATTCCAAAATAATATGTCTCATATACAAGATAAAGTTTGACATGTCTATATATAAAATGTTGGATAGATAATCGTAGAAATATATAGCTATGGCTCTATAAACGGCTCAGCTAGCAATGTCTACCAAATCTCTAGCATGTACCTACTTAAGAAATTAATATAAAAAAGGAAAATATAGAGAGGTTCAGACATGAAGTCTAGTGAAAAGGAAACATCACTGCTAAACTTGATATTAGGTACACTAGTATGACATGAATAATATACTACGTGGTACCGGAATAAACAACAAATGTAGACCAAATGTACATGAGTAAATGAGCATGAGCTCTAGAGTAAACCCACATCATACCTAGACATGCACTTTCCATGCATCCAAAAAGTTAGCACAATGAATAATAGTGCTAATATAACAATCGAGAATAAAAAACAAAGTCTTATGCAAACCTATGTGTATATGACAATGAGCCAAAGCTCCAAGTATTATCATATTGTACCTATAACCATAATGCTAGGGTAATGGTGCATTGTACCCCAATCTTGACTCAAGGGTAATGTTGTATCATACCTATCAATTATCTGAAACCAAAACTAATGAGTCACAATGCCTTCCCATTGAACTACGTTAGAGAAAATAATGTGGTTACCGCCACTTCATGGAAATTACCAATGTATATGAGCATCCCCATCTCTCTCAAACATATCACCCACTGTAAAAGTCGTAACCTATCTCCAGCAGTCTTAATGGAAAATAATAACTCCTAAGTTGTAGGTATTGGCCTCGAGTGAGTGTAGCGCCGTACCATATCCGACCTTGATTGAATGTTGAAGTTGCACCTAATGCTAAAACAATGTAGAATTCATATTGAGCACAACCTACTAGTCATCTCCTGCATAGATCATCTGATTATCCTGACCCATGACTTATATCTCGATCGACCTTTCAATCACCTCCTGGTCACCATACATCATGGTATGTGTGATTCATGCCTCAGCCCTGAGCCATACATGCTCCCAAGTTGAAGTACTCTAAAAAATCGCACCATAATCACCGAACCTCTACGAACCTCATTTGAACATTGAAGTCCTCCCCAAAAGCCAAAACCTCGGAGAAGCACCGACCCCTCCATCCTATAGTCGACTGACTCATTATACCCAAACTTGACTATAACTAATCATTCGACCAATCAAAGTCAACCAATAGACCGTTCTAGGGGAATTTTAGTGTATTTACCCTCAGATATAAAACTGTTCACACTTACACTCGATCAATTAACTGATATATCTATTTAGTCAACTGTTTGCCTATAAAGGAGCCAACTGAACCTTGATGGGGTAAAATTCCCTTATGGGAATTTATCCCACCTCTCTACTATGCTCTACCATCACCTCGGCTTTCCTTTCACCGAAGATGTGCCCCCATAGCATTACGACCTCACACTCGCCTACTACATCTCTTATTCGAGTTCATGCCGTCGATAATCTATCATCTACTAATACAGCTAGAGAAATTTGATAAATTATCCCAGAATTTAAACGCTTCGCAAATCATATGAGTATGAAGTGCTCAACCATCTATATAACGCAACCATGGTTGGAACCTAGTTTGTTTCACAATGGGTAAAATAGGTCATTTTAAAAAAAACTCCCTAATTGGATCTTGGTGGGTGATGCAGGCCAAGTATTAGGTCGTGACCGACCTAACGAACACTTAAATCACTCGGAAATGTTAGGTCATCTACGACCTAAGAACATAGAAGCTAACAAAGAAGATAACGAAGAAGGGATACAAAATGACGTCCTAGGTCGTGACCGACCTAATGGTTCCCTTAAGTCGCTCCAGCGACTTAGTGAAGCTCGCCAACGACCCAGCAGGAATGCGCGCGCTAAAGAGATAAGCCGCTGCACCGGGTTACAACTTAAGCTAGGTCGCGAGGAATGGCCTAAGTTAGGTTGCGTGAAGGAGTCCTGAAGCTGGTTCTTAAGTCGCTGCCGACCTATGATAAGTCGTAAGTCGCTCCATCTTAGTTAGGTCGCATGAAGCTGGTTATCTCTTAGGTCGCTGAAGGGTATTAGGTCGTCTGCCTGTTAAGTCGTTACAATGTTGTTTTAGGTCGCTGCCGACCTATGTATTGTAAATATATGATGACGCGTGTTTTGTACTATGTTGTAATTGTTGAGTCATTGCCTGCTAGGTCGTAGGTCGCATCTGTTAAGTCGGCCGTGTGTTAGGTCGGCTGGGGCGGGTTAGGTCGTGTCTGTGTTAGGTCGTGGACGACCTAAGTGTTGTACAGATTTCAGTGTTGGGTTGTAACTTCTATAAATAGGCCGGTGGTGCCATTTGTAATAGTTAGTTGATTTGAATAAAAAACTTTTGTTTTGTTAGCTTTGTGCTTTCACCAAATTGGTAGTTGAGTGTAATCTCCTATCTCCTCTTTCGGCATTCGAGTGCGCTCGAATCAACGATCGTAGAAGCCAATTCACGGTATCAAGTGCGCTTGATCAACGTCTGAAGAATTGCAGATCTTCTTTCACGGTATCGTGCGCGATCAACGTGACGAAGATAGCTAGAATTCGGTATCTTCGGATCAACGAATTTGGGCCATTCAGTATTCTTCATTCCATCGATTGCTACTTTCACAGAATCATCAATTTTGTTATTCCGCTGCTGCATCATTTGGTATCAGAGCTAGACTTAGCCAATCATAGCTAAGCCGAGTCTTGGAGCCAATTTTATTCAAGAGTTCAAGTCGTGTTCATCCTAAGTTGCAACAAGTTTGAAGTTTTCGATCCATATCATTTCGGATCTAAGTTTGAAAGGTGTTTGAATTTTGAGTAGAAGCTTTGCGCGCCAAAGATTGAAGTAGAAGGCCGTGCATCATTTGGTATATTGAAGTGTTTGTGAAATTTCGAATCATGCCGCTAAGAAGAGCTAATCGCCATCATAATGTTGAAGCTTTGTATAGAAGAGAAGAAGCTGATGAGATGGAGCAAAGAATAAACAAAAACTTTAGTGAGAAGCTTAATGAAGGGATTGGTCGATTAGAGAAGATGATGTTGGAGATGAATCAAAATCGGAGAAGGGTTTCACCTGAATCTAACCATGGGGGAAGTAGAGTCTCACCACATTCCAATCGAGAAAGAAGTGTTGATAATGATCATAGAAGTGTGAGTCGAGATTGTTATAGAAGTGATGATGATCGAAGACGTGATAGGAATGTGAATGATTGTGATCGGAGGAATGTAGATAGAAGGGATGCTGGTGGAAGACGGGATGGTAGTAGAGATGTTGGTGGTCAGGATCGACATCAATATACATCAGATTTTGAAGAGGAGTATGACGGTGGTAGTGTTCATGGACGAGGTCAAGGAAGAAATCAGCCGGAGTATGATCACAAGTGGGAGTCTGGGATAAAAACTAAAATACCGGAATTCAAGGGAGGTATGCAGGCCGAGGAATTTCTTGATTGGCTAGCTTATGTTGAGGAAATTTTTGACTTCAAGGAGGTTCCGGAAAATCGTAAAGTGAAGTTGGTTGCTACTAGGTTGAGGGGAAGAGCTATGGCGTGGTGGCAGCAAACCAAACTTACTAGAGAGCGGATGGGGAAGTCAAAGATTGTTGCTTGGAAAAAGATGAAGAAATTGATGAAGGCTACGTTCTTGCCCTACAATTACCAATCACTAATGTATCAGAGATTACAGAACTTGAGGCAAGGAACGAAGACGGTTGCTGATTATGCTGATGATTTCTACCAATTAATTGCTCGAAATGATATCATGGAGAGAGAGGAACAATTGACCGCGAGGTTTGTTGGGGGACTTAGAACAAAGATCCAGGATATGGTGAACATGTTCGACCCTAGATCTGTGGCAGAAGCACATCAAAAGGCGTTGGCTTGGGAGAAACAAGGAAGACGTGGGGGAGGTGTGTTTCCATGTTTTACGGGGCAGAACAAAGGAGCAAGTAGTAGTTCTAATGTTCCTAAAGCATCGAATAAACCGGTTGTTCAGGAAGTGGCTAAACCAAGGGTCAACACTAATTTCAAATGCTATAATTGTCAAGAAGTGGGTCACAAGAGCAGCGAATGTCCAAAACCGAAGAAGAGAACTATGATTGCTGAGGCAGAGGAAGATGAGGTAGAGGCTGACTGTTCTAATTCACTACATGATGAGGAGGAAGAGAATGTGTCGGGAGATGAAGGGTATTCATTGATGATGAAGAGGTCGTGTTTAACACCAAAGCAGGAGGAGGAAACTAGCTGGTTGAGGAGTAACATCTTTCAATCAACATGTACTATCTTGGGAAGGGTTTGCAAGTTTGTCATCGATGCGGGAAGCTGCGACAATATTATCTCTACAGAAGCTGTGAAGAAGTTATCGTTGAAAACAGAGAAGCATCCGAAACCGTACAAGTTAGCTTGGTTGGGGAAAGGTGGGGAGGTGAAAGTTGGAAGAAGAGCTTGTGTTAATTTTTCAATTGGGAAGAAATACAAGGATGAGATTTGGTGTGATGTTGTGGACATGGACGTATGTCATCTGTTGCTGGGGAGACCGTGGCAATATGATAGGACTGTGCAACATGATGGACGTACTAACAGTTACAGTTTCATGTTTGAGGGTACAAAGATTACTTTAATTCCTAAGAATCGACAACAACAAGAAAGCAAGTTGGAGGAGATTGAAGAGTTGAAAACTTTGTTATCATTGAAGGAGTTTGTTAAGGAGGTAGAAGAGGAGCCTGAAGTATTCTTGTTGATTGGATGTGAGAGTCATGAAGTGGTTGAGATTCCTGAAGAAGTAAGACCAGTGCTGGGAGAGTTTGACGATGTATTTCCTGATGAGCTACCAACGGAGTTACCGCCGTTGAGAGACATTCAACATCAAATTGATCTTGTTCCAGGTGCTGTGTTGCCTCATAGACCACACTACAGAATGAGTCCAAAAGAACATGAGGAGTTGTGAAGGCAAGTGGAAGAATTGCTTGAACAGGGACGTGTGCAGGAAAGTTTAAGTCCATGTGCTGTGCCAGCATTGTTAGTACCGAAGAAAGATGGGACGTGGAGGATGTGCACTGACAGTCGAGCATTGAATAAGATTACTGTGAGATATAGATTTCCTATGCCTAGATTGGATGACTTGTTGGGTCAGCTGAGTGGGGCTACTATCTTTTCGAAGATTGATTTGAAAAGTGGTTATCATCAAATTCGAATCAGACCAGGGGATGAATGGAAAATAGCGTTCAAGACACATGAGGGGTTGTACGAATGGCTGGTTATGCCATTTGGTCTTTCGAATGCACCGAGTACATTTATGCGGGTGATGAATCAGATTTTTAGACCATTCATTTGGAAGTTTGTGGTGGTGTATTTTGATGATATACTGATATATAGTGGAAGTCCAGAAGAACATTTGCAACATCTGAAAGAAGTGTTGATGGTACTGCGACAAGAACAATTTTACGCTGCAACGAAGAAATGCGTGTTCATGACGCATAGTGTTTTATTTTTGGGGTATGTCATATCGGGAGGAGGTATACAGGTGGATCAGAATAAAGTTGAAGCAATCAGAAATTGGCCACAACCCAAGACGATAACAGAAGTTAGAAGTTTTCATGGTTTAGCGTCATTCTACCGAAGGTTTATTCCACACTTTAGTAGCGTGATGGCTCCAGTTACTGATTGTATGAAAGGGAAACAATTTTCATGGTCGGAGGAAGCAGGATTTGCTTTTGAGAGAATCAAGGAGCTTTTGACGACAGCACCAATTCTAGTGTTGCCAGATTTTCAGTTATTGTTTGAATTGCATACTGATGCATCAAAGGTTGGAATTGGAGGGGTGTTGAGTCAGAAAGGACGTCATATTGCATATTTCAGTGAGAAGTTATTAGGAGCAAAGATGAGATATAATACTTACGATGTGGAATTTTATGCTATTGTGCAAGCTGTGAAACATTGGAGGCATTATTTGTTTCATAAAGAATTTGTTTTATATACTGATCATGAGGCGTTGAAGCATATGCAGGGACAGGACAAGATTGCGGCTAGGCATGCTTCGTGGATTGCATACTTACAACAATTTACATTTGTGGTGAAGCATAAATCGGGAATTACGAACAGAGTGGTAGATGCATTGAGCAGAAGGAATCATGTGTTGACTACAATGAAGGTTGAAGTGACAGGGTTTGATGTGTTGCCAGAATTATTTGTTGATGATCCTTACTTTGCGAAGTTTGTTGATGAAGTCAAGGAGGGAAAGACGGATGAGTTTATAATGGTGGATGGTTTTCTGTTTAAGGGAAATCGATTATGTATACCAGAGTGCAGCTTACGTATGAAGATTGTAAAGGAGTTGCATGAGGAAGGGCATGTGGGCCGAGACCGTACTTTGTAATTGATTTCTCAATCTTATTATTGGCCTTCGATGAAGCGGGAAGTTGGAAAGTTTGTGGAGAGATGTCATATTTGCCAAGTTTCCAAGGGAACAGCGACGAATGCGGGATTGTATATGCCGTTACCCGTGCCGATTAGACCATGGGTTGATATCAGTATGGATTTTGTTTTGGGATTACCGAGAACTCAAAGGGGGAATGATTCGATATATGTTGTAGTGGACAGGTTTTCAAAGATGGTACATTTCATCGCTTGTAAGAAGACAGCTGATGTCGTCCGTGTTGCCGAATTATTCTTTAAAGAAGAGTATCGCTTACATGGTTTACCAGAATCCATTGTTTCTGATCGGGATACTAGATTTCTAAGTCATTTTTGGCTGAGTTTGTGGAAGATGGTGGGAACAAAGCTAAATTTCAGTAGTGCTTATCATCCGTAGTCCGATGGTCAGACTGAGGTTGTTAACAGGTCTTTGGGAAATTTGTTGCGGTGCCTGGTAAAGGATAATCTGAAGAGTTGGGATATGAAGTTATGTCAAGCAGAGTTTGCTCATAATCATGCTATAAACCATAGTACAGGGTTCAGTCCATTTCAGATAGTGTATTCAAGTTTACCAAAGGGGCCGTTAGATTTGACAATAGTACCACAACCAAAGAGAACCGTTAAAAGGGCTGTTGATTTTGTTGATGGATTGGCAGAATGTCATAAAATCGTTCAGGAACGATTGGGAAAAGCAAATGAAAAGTATAAAAGATCTGCGGATTTGAAGCGAAGAAGCGTTGAATTTAATGAAGTAGATTTAGTATATGTTGTACTAACGAAAGATCGTTTTCCAGTAGGAATGTACAATAAATTGAAAGCGCGGAAGATTGGTCCAGTAAATTTTTTGAAGAAAATCAATGAGAACGCGTATCAATTGGAATTGCCGGATAATGTTCATACTTCTGATGTGTTTAACGTCAAATACTTAGTTCCGTATCATGGGGATGAGTGTGTTGCGGAAAAGGAAGGTGAAAATTCGAGGACGAATTTCTCTCAACCAGGGGAGGATGATGCAGGCCAAGTATTAGGTCGTGACCGACCTAACGAACACTTAAGTCGCTCGGAAATGTTTGGTCGTCTACGACCTAAGAACATAGAAGCTAACAAAGAAGATAACGAAGAAGGGATACAAAATGACGTCCTAGGTCGTGACCGACCTAATGGTTCCCTTAAGTCGCTCCAGCGACTTAGTGAAGCTCGCCAACGACCCAGCAGGAATGCGCGCGCTAAAGAGATAAGCCGCTACACCGGGTTATGACTTAAGCTAGGTCGCGAGGAACGACCTAAGTTAGGTCGCGTGAAGGAGTCCTGAAGCTGGTTCTTAAGTCGCTGCCGACCTATGATAAGTCGTAAGTCGCTGCATCTCAGTTAGGTCGCATGAAGCTGGTTATCTCTTAGGTCGCTGAAGGGTATTAGGTCGTCTGCCTGTTAAGTCGTTACAATGTTGTTTTAGGTCGCTGCCGACCTATGTATTGTAAATATATGATGACGCGTGTTTTGTACTATGTTGTAATTGTTGAGTCGTTGCCTGCTAGGTCGTAGGTCGCATCTGTTAAGTCGGCCGTGTGTTAGGTCGGATGGGGCGGGTTAGGTCGTGTCTGTGTTAGGTCGTGGACGACCTAAGTGTTGTACAGATTTCAGTGTTGGGTTGTAACTTCTATAAATAGGCCGGTGGTGCCATTTGTAATAGTTAGTTGATTTGAATAAAAAACTTTTGTTTTGTTAGCTTTGTGCTTTCACCAAATTGGTAGTTGAGTGTAATCTCATATCTTCTCTTTCGGCATTCGAGTGCGCTCGAATCAACGATCGTAGAAGCCAATTCACGGTATCAAGTGCGCTTGATCAACGTCTGAAGAATTGCAGATCTTCTTTCACAGTATCGTGCGCGATCAACGTGACGAAGATAGCTAGAATTCGGTATCTTTGGATCAACGAATTTGGGCCATTCAGTATTCTTCATTCCATCGATTGCTACTTTCACAGAATCATCAATTTTGTTATTCCGCTGCTGCATCGGTGGGCCTATGTAGTCTAACAACTAATAGTAGATCCGACCTGGTTGTTTAATAAAATCATACTTTATTGAATATTTTTTTAATTAATATAATTAAAATATATATATATATATATAATGTAAATATCATTCATGAGAAGTGGAGGAGGGAGTGGTTAGCCATGGATGAAAGAAGAAGAGTGAATCAAATTCAATTGAACTGAACGGGGAAAGTTTTTTTTTATTTGGAGAAAGAAACCTTTCCATTTCTCTACTTTAAAACTTACCCTTTTATTTTAGATCTAACAATTAGACCATATCCTTCTAATTTTAGCCAACATTACATATATGGGCTAGAAATCTAATATGTATTCATGCATATATTAATAACATATTAGGTACGGCATGATGGTATGATATATAATAACTTAATATATACATGTGTATATATTAAGATTTATATCTATAATGTATATATTTGCCATTTATATATACATTAATTATGATGACCAGCTCCAGTGATCGAAATATCAAAGGAAGTTTATTGTCCATAGCTCAAATCAAAGGGCACAGAAGGAGGGATCTCTCATATACACAACTTTGGGTCAACATGGATATGTTACAATACCTGATCATATTTAAATAATACGTATCTCATCTCGACACAAGTTAATATACATGAGTTCCAAGACCGAATAAATCACATAACATCACATGTATAAGGTATGATATCAAATGAAAATCACAATGGAATGACGCAATATTACAACAAAAAGGTTCAACTACATGGATGTTACGAAAATGTCACTACATACATGTCAAATAATATGCAACTAAAACTACCTAAAACATTAGAAATCCATTAGACATCCATGTCTTACTAGCCCATGTCTCAAACCTAGTCTATATCTGCTGACTCTAGCTCTGCCTCTACAATACCATCTCCCCAATGGATACAAACCTTGCAGAAAATGGTAGTCTCAACCATATGATCCCCATGCTTAAATAATACTATAGCAACAAAATATACACTAACTCTAGTACTATAAACCATCTCTCATAAGCATAATCATAAAGCACTCAAACATTATCATCCTATCAAATCACCTCAATCTAACCTAAGATGATATTAGAAACATAACAAAATATAGATTTAGGCTAGAAACTAGTTGTGAGTGTAATTGTGCAATATGAATATAATCGTGTGGTGGTGGGTTATATATATGATATAGCATAGAAATAAAATATGTCACGCACTTCATAATCTAAACCCGCCCATATCCCATAAATCCTAATACTGTAAATACCCATGCCACAACACTATCAATATTGACTTACAACTGCAACTCTAATCAACTAGGATACCACATCATATTCACATTTACAAGTTGTAATCGTTACTATTCCAAGTACATTGTTCAAGTTATTCATTTACGAGGTTTGTGATCACTAGTGAATCCTACTTATGTTCACTCTTACTAGACTATTCATCAACATCAAGATATCTATTTTCATCTATATATGCATCGATCAAACGTTATCGGTGTCCCCACACGATCAATTTGTTGTACCATCTTCTCCCATTCCCGTTGGCACTCAACTCGTCATCATCCTGTCTCCTCACATATTCATCAATGTATTACTCTTCTCCTTCCCATTTCATGTTTATACTTTGCCTGCCATCGTGGTTGTGTTCATGCAATAGATCATTTGGACAATAAGTGGCATGGGATCAGTTCATCACGATTTGTTATGACCCAGAATCTGTCCAGTAGGATGGATTCTAACATCTAGTAATCTCACTTCGTATCATTTTCTTCATGGGTTAAATTTATTTTAAAATATTCATATTTAACCTCCCAAATACCATTATTCCTAAGGTGACATCGTGCCCCATTTTTATATCACATATAAAGGTTACGTACATGCGTCATAGGTCAACATAGCATCAAATAGCATTCATAAACATAACTTGTATACAAATTCACTTAATAGCATCATGAAGGACAACTTAGGCTTGACGATATAACTTGGTAACACCCTTTGCATTCAAACACTTCAATATATACATGATATTCATAATATAAGCAATATAAAAATTCAAGTGCATTCATCACATCATTCATTACATACAAATTTATCCATATATATATATATATTCAATTAAGCATCACTTATAATTTGAATTAATAAATTCAATTAAAAGTTATTTTCTTCTTGAAAATATTTATAATCCTTTACAAAAACTTCTCTAATTATAACCAATAAAAATCAGTTCAAATAGTTAATATTTATTTTTAAAAATTATCATCCTTCTTTCAATTTAAAACTCAAAATTCTTGAAATAAAATAAATATATTCAAGTTCAATACTATTAAAATGTTAGTTATATTTTTAATATATTTTTAATAAAATTAAGAAGTTTAAATCCACTAGAAACAAACCTTTTAATTTATATTAAAAAAAATAAACTTTGGGTTTTATTCCTTGAGCTTACTGCTCCAGGAATACACTTACCGGTCGATTATTCAGTGAATGGGCCGTCGACCGGTCTTGATGATTCCTGGAGTAGTAAGTTCCAGGAAAGAGCCTAAACGATCATCGCACACTGGTCATCTACAACCAACATTGACCTGAACATGACTTTTATCTAATACAGTTCCCGTTACAATATGTTTGCACGTAAATCATCATACATGGACATCAAAATTCATGCAAGGTTTTGTTCAGACAACATCATGATCAAGCGATATAGGTTCATCAACTACTATAACATATCGACAATCAACTAAATCAACATTTACTAACGATACTTTGATCATATTATTAAGCTACCAAGCCATCATCATTGAATATACAAATTAAATCAAGTGAAAAATCAAAACAGAGAGATCAAAGTTTACCGACAATAATATATTATTCAGTATAATTCACTAGGAGCGCACACACATTCCAAACTTGAAAAGCTTTGGATTTGTAATGCCCCAGAAATTCATGGAATCTTATTTTGGTTGGATTTTGAAATATATGAATTTATTTGTATAGGAATATATGGGATTAATTATGTGCAAGTGTGTGTGCATGTGTGCACGTGCACATTGATATGGCACAAGGAAGAACTCCAGATTTCCTGAATTTAAAACAAGAATTAAAAAGCATTACAAACATGATTTTGTAACATGGATATTTGATTTCTGGAATTATATGGATCATCCCAGAGAATAAGAAAAGTAAGTTTTATTTTAAATCAGTAAACATATTTTATTTAAAACCCAGGAAAAAAAATATATTACAAGGATTTGAAAACCTGTATGCATATATAGGTGCATATGTTTCTGAAATTAAGAAGGAATTAAATAAGCCTAGATAAGATATGTATACAAATATACATTTCTGTAAGTACTGAGAATATTAAAAAGAAATAAGCAAGGGAAAGTGTAACACTAAAATAGCAAAAGATAAATTACAAGCAAAACAATTGCTTTAGGCAGAAAATAGAAAGGAGGATTTTTAGAAAATAAACAAGTAAACAATGTCACACAATTATCATGACTTGGTAAGAATATGGTATATTCTGGAAAAGAAAAAGGAGAGGCAGGTCTCACATATGGCCGGGATATTAAAGGTAAAAAATAAACAAATATGAAATGCAAAATGCATGAGTCTTGGCCAGGGTAGGAATGGGATTTTACAATGATAAAACCCTAGAAAACCTCTCTTATAAATCCAAGTATAAACCAGAAAAATCATTTGCTACCCAAGACATTTAAGAAAACAAAGAAGTAAAAATATTTGCAAGTAGAAAAGCAAGTTTTAAAAGGTTTCTTTTCTGGATTAAGCAAGAGAAGCATTTTTCTGTGAGTAATCTCACTAAACCCATGGCATTAAGTCCTGTTATGAGGCAGCCAAGCTTATGTTATTTTTCCATATATTGTTGATTTCATTAATATGGTTTTAATGGATGTTTTAATGGGTGTTTCTGAATGTTTTGATTGCTTTGATGTTTGAGTATTTTGCTCTGTTTGGTTATACCCAGAAATGTAAAAGTATGAAATCATGAAAGTAAATAGAGAATACTTGTAACTGGTTTAGATATGGCATGGAAAATATAGAAATCAAAATGTATATGAGTTGCATTACACTTGTGTAAGTGCTGAGGCTCAAATGAAAGATTCAAAGTTGCAATGGAAATATCCAAAAGTGCTGAACCCTTGATCAAATGGAAAACCCATGAGCCAGAAATCTTGTTTAAGCTAGATCTTGAATTTAGTTCAAACATGGTTGCTTATGAAACAATAATAACCCACATGCCCAGTCATTATTCCCAGTTGTAAATATTCTTGTATTTTCTTTAAGCCAAAATATTTGAAAACATGATTTCCTCTGGATAGGAATGTTAGCTTGTTTTTGAATTATGCTTGTAAATTTTATGTAATGTTTCATGTACAATGTGATTCAGTCACCTAGCTATCTCATGATAGGATTAAACATGAACACTTAGTAAATAAACTAAGGATTGTGAGCCAAGAAGACTGCTGGAATGCTTGTTGTATTTAAAGTATGCAAGTTGGCACATGGCTTGTTTAAGCCCTGAGATCTTTGTGCAATAATGTGAATTATTTTATTGCAATGTGTCCCCGTGATTCCTTTATGGCAGATGAGGCTAGGAATTAATTTGGTAAATGCAACCTTAAATTGATGAAGTAGGAACTTGAGTTATTCCTAAGATGGTTGGTCTGGAGCTATGATAGTTCCTGAGTATTTCTATTTGAAATGTATGTTTACATGGTTGAAAGTGTGTACATAGTTAGTCTTAAACACTGATCATATATGCACAATACATCATAAACAAGTCAGGCAAATTGAACAAAGAAGCTATGCCCACTTATACAAAATGTTTATGTCTCACTCATTTACTTAATATCATGGAATTTTTGATATTGCTCATACCAGATCTTGTATCTGACCCTTGTTTGCTTATGGCATCTGGGGTGTCTCATTTAAAATGGGGCAGCCTCTAATGCTCTTTCAGGGAATGCTGGTTCTAAATAGGAAGCTGCTATGGCTAATGAGAATGATTAGATAAGCATGCTAAATTAGAATTAAATAAGAACTTAGAAGGAATTATTTGCATGTAATCTGAGAAGTTTTTATAGTTATGCTTTGGTTGTTATGTAATGATCTTGAATGCTTGAATTCATTTAGTTGTTTTAACTGAATCTAGTAATGTATTAAGTTTGGGATTAATCAAAGACTTTGTTGAATCTACGCAAGAAAATATATATTTGAGTATTATGGTGAAAATCCGTAAATGATATATGATTGTATTTGAGAAATGGATATGTATATACATATACTGTATTAGTTAATTTCAAGTTACTTAAAACTTTAAGTTTGAAGGTTAAAAATCTGAGTTTAGCTAGAAGTAATATTTCAAGAATTTTGTGACTATATGCAGAAGTGTTTTGATAAAAGAAACAACATATTTGTACACTTTATAAAGATATGTACATGTTTTAAGGGATTTTGCAAGTGTTTGGTATCTGAATTTACATTGCAAAAGCCAGGCACTAATGTTTTGATGATCTAGTCATAAGGTTAACCCACTTCAAAAATAATGAGGTCTGGATTGATCAAGATGACCGGAGTTTTGGGTATAAAGGAAGAAAATACACTTTCTAAAATCTGAAGCTTTCTTTGCAAATGCATGAACAAAGACATTTTCAAATACTTGATCAACTCACATTTTATTTTGAATAGCTTTATTAGCCCAAAGAGTACAATACATCTAATATGCACACATATTATCTAAATACTACTTTTGTCAAATAACCATAGAATCTGGATTCTCTAAATCCAGTAAAGCAACCTGTAAATTAGATGCAAGATGAGGTAACTCAGGGATTAGAGAATAAATTTGGTTAAGAAAAATACAACTATCTAGATTATGAAAGAATTACTCAACTGACTTGGTAATAAGTAAAGAAATTTGTGATAAAATAACTTGTGTTGAAAATGATAAGTGAGTATACTATTTTCCTTTCTGACTTTAACCAAATCCCAAATAATTAAACTAAAATTTTGGTGGCTTGCTATATAATCTGAGATCACCTTACTATCTCAAACTAACAGACAATAACAATAAGAATGATCAAAAATTAATAGGTATAGATTACACATGATTATGGGAATTCACTCCCATGACTCAAATATTAAACAAAGGTAAATGAGCTATGTACTGGTTGATTAGAAATTCAAATTCAACCAGGATGCACTCTTGCTTACCAACACTCTGATCCAAGCAAGAGGGTCACATACATCTTCACATGTATGTGAATATATTATTAAAGAACTGATATAAATATATTAGTAGAAAATTAGGATCCTGGATAATTTAGTGGAGAGGTTAATGACTCTAGGAAATTATTGATGAAAACTTAAAAAAAAAATTAGGTGAAATAGCTAGGGTCATTTCAGGATTTAATGGAGATTTTGGAAAACCCTAGTTACTTAGCTGATTGGAATAGCTTATGGTACTTTAATTTGGCTGTCTAAAGGAAGAAAATAGGAAGAAGACTTAAGTATTTAAAATAGTGGATTAGGTTATAGGCTGGTGGCCCGATGAGAATAAATGTGAATTTTATTTTTATTTTTAAAAATACCATACCCCTAACGGCCTTTAAACCTTACCGCCTTTAAATCAATGTTTACAACCGTTTAAGAATCCAATGCAAACCCTTTTATCAAAAAAAAAATCATTTTTGGAACGATTTTTCTTTTATTAAAAGATGGCATTTTAGTTTTAAACAATCTTAAAATAATTGTTTTATTTCTCAAAACAATCACAAATTTTACTTATTTTTCCAAAATAAATTTTCGGACAACTTTTGGACTTTTAAAACACAATCCAAGTTTCAAATTTGAATTCGTAATCAATGTTTCTTTTTTATTATCAAGTAGGTCCAAAATTCAACTTATTGAATTAAATTCAATAAAATATTCAAATTAATTTTTCCAATTTTTAAACAAGGATGTTACATTAATTGCCTCAATTTAATTATTTAGTGTTATATATAATATTTCTAAAATACTTATCATAATATTTGGTAGGTTAATTTGACAAAATTGAATATAGGTTGTTTAAGTGGAATATTTAAAGTAAATTTAAATAGAAATATCTAAATTTGACTTGGAAGAATATATTTAAATTCAGATCAGATCAAGTTAATTAATATAAAATGTCTCTGACTGACTATGTATAGATATTATGAAATATATACATATATTATAATAAAGCCAAAATAGTTTTCAATCGATTGGAAATATACATACATATTATACTAGCCTTTTTAAGTATATTTACAAACATGTACATATAAATACAAACACATGTATATATTTATTATATATTATATAAAAGCCGAGTTTAAATTTAAGTGCTCATTCATTCCAATTTTATCAAAAATCTCTTATGTTGCCATGTGTTTCAATAATTTAATTGTACCATACTTATTCATTACCTTTTCTTTTTTTAAACATAGCTAGCGAGGTTGACTGGACCCCTACCAGATTTTATTGCAATAAAACAATAAAATAAATTAGCTCAGAACAGACTCAGAGCTAAGAACACACAAAAAAACAATCCAAGAGAAAAAAACACCACACAGAGAGAACAGAGAGCAAAGAAGGCAAAACAAAAGAAAAACAAGGAACCGTTAACTCCAAACTAAACTGGGAGGATATACCACACTGCAATATTTCATATGCGTGGAAATTCTCTTGAGCAGCACATGCCATAAAACATCCATACTTCTTTCCTTGTTTTCAAAACACCTACTATTTCGCTCTTCCCAAACCAATGCAAGATATTTTTTGATGCACATAAGAAGGACTATCCCATCGAAAGCCTTGCCTCTAGTTGAATTGAACATAATATCCCATTCCATATGAGTATCCGCGGTGACATTCCTCCTTCCCGCTCTAACCATAAGCTTGCTCTACAGAGGAAACAAAGCACCACATCTAAAAAATAGGTGATCACTGGTCTCATAATGTGTTGCACAAAATACACAGTGAAGTGGACAATCAAGTCCATAGGAATTGAGACCATTTTTTGTTAATAATGCTTTGTTAATGACCTTCCACACCATGAGGTTATTAGCAGGCGTAGCACGGTTGCTCCAAATCTGCTTAGACCATTTAAATATAGGCATGGTGCCAATTTTAGCAATCTCACAATATATCTGTTTGGTGGAATGTTGCTTACCAGCCTAACTGAAAGGGGCTGTATCATCAGCCTTGAAATCTACGTCCTCAATTCTTTTCCAATATGATTTGATGACTTGATTGCTAGAATAGGGTAGAACAATTTGGCTATTGAAAATATAAGAACTTACAGATGCATTTCTGGCAATTCCAGTCTGCATTATTTGCTGATGAGTCATCATCTTAGATAGTATCACCCCCTAGCACTTCATGGATCATCCCAGGAAGATATGCTCAAATCAGAAGCTAAATTAACTCTGACATAAGGTAGGAAAGTTTCATGAAGGCCAAAAATCCTTCTCCATGCCCAGCTACAAGCTTGAGGAACAACCATAGTCCAAAAACTCTTTCTTCCTATACCATGAGTCCATGTCCACTGAAACCACAAAGAGGCAGACTTTGAGATCAAGTTGTGAAAATGAGTGCAAAAAGCAGCTGTATTCCAAGTCAGTATGTTATGCAAACTAAGACCACCATTACGTTTAGGAGTTTCAATCTTTTGGAAGGAGCATGGCAACAGCTTTCTAGTATGTATAGAACTAGTCCAAAAGAAACGCAATATTGCACTTCTCACCATGCCTAGGACCTTCCTCGGCAGAATGAACATTCTTTCCCTGTAAACAATCATAGAGTGGCTAACTGCTTTAATCAATACTAACCTACCAGCTTGTGTCAACCACTTATTAGCCCAACAATTCATCACGGTAGTGATTTTTTTGTACAATGGAAGATAGAAAGGTGTAGTTATTCTTCCAGTAAGCAGTGGCAAACCCAAGTAGTTCATGTCATGGTCCATCCTGGAAAGGCCAGTTGTTCGGTGGAGATCATCAGAAAGGGCATCAGGTATCCTAGTAGTAATTAAGCTTGATTTTAGCAAGTGGAGCTTTAATCCAATCATCAAACAGAAGTTGTCAATGATCCTCATTATGCAGGCAATAGATGATAGCTCTAGTTTTGTGAATAACATGATGTCATCAGCAAATAGAAGAGATGTGATCGAAGTTTGCTTACACTTCGGGTGATATTTGATTTGTTTTTCAGCATAAGCTTGTGTTAACACAGTTGTGAACACCTCCATGACAAGAATAAAAAGATAGGATGATATCGGATCCTCTTGCCTAATTCCTTGGCTACTATTGAAGTACCCAGTTGCTTTACCATTGTAATTAAGGGTGAAGTTGGGTGTGGATATGCAAGAGTAAATCTAGGCAACAAACGGCTTAGGAAAGCGCATAGAAGCCATGATTCTCACTATAGCAGACCAATGAATTGAATCATATGCCTTTTTTATGTCAAGTTTCATCGTTGCTGCCTTGGAAGAGTTAGTTCTACCATATCCTCTCAAAATCTCATGAGACTGTAAAACATTATCTAGGATATTTCTCCCTGGCAGAAAAGCAGCCTGATTAGGGGAAACAATGTCAGCCATGACTCCAACAAGCCTTGTTGTTAAAATCTTAGATATGCACTTGTACACCGCATTGCAACAAGCAATTGGTCTGAAGGAGGATGTAGTGTTTGCTGGAGATGATTTAGGTAGCAAGACAACATTAGTTGCATTCACAACACCAAGCATCTTACATTTATCAAAAAAACTGTGAATTGCTTTGCAGAAGTCATGGCCAATTATATCCCAACTTGTGGTGAAGAAGAGGACACTAAATCCATCAAGGCCACCGCAAGATTTTTTTATTCATGGAGAATAGGGTGTTTTTGATTTTAGCATCGGAAACTTTAGAAATGGGTGATGCAGACTGGGCAGTGGTTATGCATGGTAGCTTCAAATTGGATATCATGTCCAGGTTAGGTTTAAAGTTGGAGGTATTGCCAAGAAGACCAGTATAGTAGTTCAGTAGAGTAGCATCAATTTTATCAGGAGTTGAGTATAATAAGCCATTCTCATCTGGTAAGGTTGTTATGCATTCTTGGCTTGTTGAATTATGATTGAAGCATGGAAATATGATGTGTTTCTATCACCCTCATCAACCATTTATTGTGAAGTTGCTGCCTCTTCATGATACATTCAAGCTCAAGAACTTTGTTCAGATCACTGAACAGTCTACCTTCTTCTTCAGTAGCTTGTCGATCATCAAGGTTTTGCATCATGTTATGCTGAGCAACAAGGAGGGCCTCCTTTATTTGAGTAGACTGCAGATTGCCATCACCATATTTTTTCTTTGCCCAGGCCCTAAGATTTGTTCTTGTGCTCTTTAATTTCCTGCATAATCTATACATGGGGTTACCATAACAATTAATAGTCCAAGCAAATATAATAAAATCAGTATACTCAGGGTCTTTAATCCAAGCAATATAAAATTTGAAACTTCTTTTTTCATTTTCAGGAGTTGTACCAGAAGAGTAGATTTGTGGTGAGTGGTCAGATAGGATTGGGTGTGGTAAGTTGACAGGTTGACTGGGCCATTGGGTTAAAGCACTTACATTGGAAAAAGCATGGTCAATAGTGGTGAAGGTTCGCACACCCCTACGACTTCTATTGTTCCACTTCTATTGTTCCACGTATATTTTGCACCAGTTTTGAAGATACAAATGGACTCATTAATGTGTTATAACTTATCTTCCCATTATACATCTTTTCCGCTAATGTTTTATACCTAATATATGTACTTTATTCTATGAAAAAAGAATATCTAACCCTTAGTATATTCTTTTTGTAATTTTTCTCATCAAAAACTAACTTCCCAAGAATTCGAGAGACTATTTACACTTACACCCATATAATTATATTTTCGTACATCTTGAATATTGTTGATACCATTAATGCCTATAGAATACATAACAATATCATTAATGTCTTTATGTTGAACACTCTGTAAATCTATTATATTATATTATATAATTATATAAAAGTTTAGTCTTTGACTATTTTTATTCTTATTTCGATGTATAATGAGCATGCATTCATTATTTCATTATTTATGTACATCCCACGCATTTATCATCTTGTAATTCAAAAATAATTTTATTCCCAATCTAGATCAAAATTAAAATTCTTTCCATGCAATTTTTAATCAATCTATTTAAATTTTAATCTAATTATAATTTGATTGAATTCGTAAATATCTTTTCAATTCGTATTCATCTTAAATTATTTTTTATTTTATTAATATTTTGCAGTGATTTTTACTACCAATAGCTTTCAATGTTATTGTTTTATGGAAAAAATACTCTGAAGACTTCCAAAAGGAACTTAGCTTACTGGATCGATCGAGCTTGATTAGAAGGCTAGGCTTTGTTTATTATTTTTCTTTTCATCTAACCCGAAGTTGAATTTGCATTTTTTTTCTAATTTATAATTTATAATTTCCAATTTGAGGTTGAGTTTTCAGTTTGTAAGGTTATAAATATAATTCTATTCATTTGTCTTGTAGAAAGTTAACGATTTTATAAATATGTGGATACCATAGAATTTCCCATTGATTAGTAAAATCTATTATTGGTACTTTATTTTGTTCTCAAATTTTGTATAATGATTGGCTTTTATTTGAATTTTTGGTTTGGTATGATTTTTCATTTTGTTTGATTCATTTATTATGTAGGGAATAATTTGTGTATTGCTACACAGATATTAATCCGGTTTTGAATAATCTATTATGGGTAACATTCACTTTTTCCATTCTAACCTACATAATTATACAAAAAATAAGTTTAGGCAAAAAACAATATATATAAAGTAAAATAAAGTTAAAAATACTAATTTTTATATAGTGTTTTGCAGAAAAAAGTAGTGCTTTTGATCTAGCTACAGTATGCAACTTTGAAATTTTGTTAGAAGTTTAATTCTAGATAAGTGTTTTGAAAAACTTTTTTCATTTAAATGCTTTATATCGTGTTACGTAACCTAAACTTATTTTCAAAATCTTATATTAACCATCTTTATCAAACCCAGGCTATAATACATTTTTCAATGGTGTTATTTGATTGCCCATGAAATATTCGTAAGCAACTTGCATTTTTTAAATAATGCATGCTTACGATTGATTTCTTGGGGATCTTATTTAGTAAAGAAGTAATTATCAATGATTTTCCAAAAGTTAGTTTGAAATTAAGTTGTTTCGTTTTTTCTTGTTGTAATTTGGAGATGCTTATAGAAAATTATGGATTAAAGATATAGATATACATAGTGTTTGTAAGAAAATTAACTTCAACTAGAAATGATCATATTAAGCAATACTACCATGCAACTAATAAAAGGAATTAGTTGGATAAACTTCATTTAATTTGTTTCATACTAATTGGAGAATTAATTTTAGTTAATTCTCCTTTATTGAAATTTAATTTAATGAGAAAACTAATTTTATAATAATTCTCTTTAATGTTAATCAATTTGAGTCTACATTTAGCTCAATATAAAATATAATTCTATGATGGATTAAGATTGCCTTTTAGTTTAACTTAATCATGAATTTTCAAAATGTAACAATATTAGATCGTATTGTGTAGTTCCTGTTATAATACACGGAAATTGGCAAAATATTATAATTAAATATTAACAATATATTTATGTGGAGATAATAACATTTAATGTGTTAATTAAATTAATATTAAATAAGGAGGGGCAAAATGGTTATTTTTTGAACTTTGGAATTTGATGATGAAACCAGCGCAATTTCGACCGTCTCGTTATTCTGATTCGCGTAGTATTTTGTTTTGCCTTATTTGGAGTACATATGAAGGAATTTTCATCGAAATGGTGTTGGGTTAATTCGGGAGCCAAAACTTTGAATTTGAACTTGAGAACGGATAGTTGCTTTTCCCCCTTTCATTTGAAAACAAACCTACATACTTTCAATTCAAGAATCGATCGTCTCCTTCATCCTTCTCCATTCTTCCACTTTATAAACAAACACTAAAATCACTTTAACTCCCTCAAAACTCAACAAAATCACATGAGACCAGTGACATCGCGAAGCTAGCAAGAAGGACTACACTTCTACGTTAACTTGGGGGTGAAACTTTGATGCATGGAGGCACAGCGGGTTGGACGGTGGGTATTCAAGCGGTGAACAATGAATTTTGGTGAGTGATTCATAGTATAATCTATGTATAATGCAATTTTGATCCTATATATATATAACATGTGGGCAAGTTTAGAGTAGATAAACAATTATACACACTTAAATTCGAATCTAATTTTTTTGGGAGGGAATTGGTTATAAACGGTAAACAGAACTAGATTTTATATAATTTTTGTAATTTAATGATTATACACTAAAATTGATGTAATAAAGTGTTAAACCGGCCATAAAAACATATGGTTAGATTCTAGGGACATTCTCAGCTGACTAGAGGTGGAGTGGAGGCGACTGGAGGCGAAACAACATGGTTAACTGGCCAAAATCATGACCTCGAAAACTTATAGTTTTTAGGTACACTTGTACACCGGTTGCACTAATCGGTCCACCGATGCCCTATTTTTCAAGGTAGGTTGAACATAGACTCAAAAGAGCCTATATAAAATAATAACTATCAATTCAAGTCTTATTTCTCTTGTTTTCTAAAGATATTTGGAAGCTATTGAGGAGGAAAATGATAGGGCTATGAATTGAGTGAATATATGTGCTGATTGACCGTTGTTTAAATGGATGCTTATGTTGTTATGATATTGAAATGAAGCAATTATAGACAAAAATGTGAACGAGCCTATGGCGTAAGCAGGCTGTCCAGGATACAGATACGGATAAGGATACAGACTTGTGACATAAGTAGGTGATCCAGATATTGCGTTGCTCCCCTGAAGGCATTAGCGGACCAATATGGATGTGGATGTTAAGCGATCCTATAGACTATGGGTGGACCAGGACATAAGTCCAGTTTATGTACGAGGACAACAAAAGACCCTGTATGCTTTGGTCGATCCATGGAAGTTAGTCCTATATGTGATTTACGTGACGATGGACAATAGGCGATCATATAGGGCATGAGGCCGGTCCAGGGAAGTGAGTTCACTTAGAGATGATGTTGCACGACTAGATGTATATGATGACTAGGTATGACATGACAAGAAGGACGTGAGGTAACCGAGCGTTAGACTCATATCATGCTATAGTATTATTTTTGTAGTATATGTATGTAAAGTATGACTCAATCACCAAACTTATGTCTAACCCACTCCTATTTTGCCTTTTTATTTATATATCTAGGTTGATTGAGATTGAAGATGAGATGGTATCAAAGACGAGGATTCATCTGTGTACACTGTATGTAATGTAAATAAGTGTAGTTACTTGAATTTGACTATGTGCATGGTTTAGGTTTGACTTATGTTGTACAGACATATGTATTTGACAACTAGACATGTATGGTGATGTGACGATGATTATTGTTGTATTATATTTTATTTCTTTCCACTGTGAGACTCTGAAAGTTGTTAATCGAGACTTTGAAAGTTGTTAGTTTGTACTTTATCTGTTATAAATTTTATTTTACCCCAACGACTTGTCTTTTCGATTCTCGGGTTATTGATGTCAGTTTGGGCGTTAGACCCAAGGGTCGAAAAGGCGGGTTGTTACACTTGCTCATATTATTTGCATAATTTTTGACAAATTAGGATAGAGTTCAAGCATTTGGAATCATCATAACTGGGAGATGCATGATTGATGATTCTAAGATTTTTGGGAATCCACTATAGTAAAAATGATATAGTATGTATTATATATATAATTATAAGTTTATATAACTTATTACATGATCTATAAACTTAAATAATATACTATATGCAAAAGTTAGAAGGTCAAATGGTGAAACTGTTAATGCACATCTATGTCAATTTCAAGAAATAATGAATGATTTCTTTAAAAATAAATACATAGCTTTAAAAAAATATTTTGTAAATTCACCGAAGTAAATGCAGAATTTAGTTAATTTGGTAATGTTTTCATAATTTTTTAGCTTACTAGTTAATATTATAAATGAATATGATCGTATTTTCATGTCTTTAATGTACGGTTATTTAATTGTAAACTTGTAATTGAATGAATATGTCTATTAACAGTCATTAATTCATTTAACTGACATCAAAGAGAACCAATTCGAGAATTAGTACATAATTTGTGAGAAATGCAGATTAAGGATCTTAAGGCTAGAATTAACACTAGAAGGGGGTGAATAGTGTTTTAAGAAATTTGTTAATCTTTTTGAGTTTATCTTAATTTGTTAACAATGTATGCACTAATCAGACACAAATATGAACACAGAATCAAACACAGATGCAAATATAAAGTAAAAGCAGTAAAGGAAAGAATACACCGGATTTTATACTGGTTCGGAGTTACCCTACATCCAGTCCCGCACAACTAAGTACGGATTTCCTTTCAAAATCAATTCAACAATTACAACCCTCGGTTTCAAGGCTACGAGGTACACCCTCCAGAATAATAATCCTCTGGGTAGAGATACTTGATTTCCGGGGCAACAAGTTCACCCAATTGATTTCCAGGGCTACAATGACACCTTCTCTCGCTCAATTGATTACAAAAAGTCTATAACTCAGATTAGCACTTGGATCTTGTAGAGATAGTGGAGAGAATCAAAACCAGAAATTATCTATTTAGATTCAATATTGATTTCGGCAGAGTAATGGTGTAATTAGTTAATAAGAAAGTGGAGAAGAAGAAGAGAAGTTAAATCAGAGAAAAGTATTATAAAATTCGTTGAAACTGACCCCTATTTATAGAAGAACAACAGCCATGACCATTCATGAAAAGTTATGGTGAATAGACACTTCTTTTGAAATTTGAATTTTGAATTAAACTGTCACCATGTCGACATGGTGCCTATGGGCATGTCGACATCCCTCAGCCAAATTTGATGTTTTGAATTTCTATAAAAATAATATTTATCTTATATTAAAACTTTATAAATATACTTGAATATAGTTGAAATTCATAAGTAAATATAAAGAACAATATATATATTATTTAACTATAATTTAAATCAAAGTATAAATAATTTAAAAGTTAAATATATTATTTGAAAAGATAGTTTAAAATCAGGAGAAATTTTGACTCTGAAAATAAAGATGTTTTGAGGCTAAAATTATTTTAAAAACGGAATCGGGGGTTTTGAATCTTTTTAAAAGGAAAGTTTTGAAATCATTTCGAAAACAAGATAATTTTGAAAAATCAATTGAATTAAGCTTAGTGGATACAAAACAATGTCCCACTAGATTTTCGTAGGTTCCATCCTACTTAGGATTCCATCCCTTTAACGAGCTCGAAGTGGATTCCATTCCACGAATAAATTGGATATTAAGATGCCAGTGCTTTTCTACGAGTTTTAACAAATATTCCTAATAAAACAAACTTAACCTTGAAATCTTGAACTCTTGATAATCTTGATACTCATGAGTCTTCTATCTCTATATCTTGAATCTCTATACTGTACAGTCTTCATTCTTGATACCTGCATGGTTAGATCCTGCATATACATATATATCTAAACTTGTAATGTTAGTATTTATATTTTATAATCTATTCTAAGGTTATTGTCATCAAAACCATCATCTCATGGACTAACAATCTCCCCCTTTTTGATGATGACAACCTTTGTTTATAAAATATCACTTCTATCCTAATACTTCTAATAACTCCCCCTTAATCTATGCCCAACTATCCTATTTTATACTTCTCCCCCTTTGTCATCAACAAAAACTTACTCTAAACTAGATAACTCCAAATTATATAACTCCCCCTAAAACTTATCACTCTATGACGTGTGATTATAATGATAGTGTTATCATAAATAATTAACACTTAAATCTAATACAAAAATATAATTATAAACTATTAACTATCCTAACTAAGAATTCACAATAATGCTAACACATATAAGAACACGAGTTTATTTATTACGAGTATGGTTGTATTTACATTTGCGTTTGAAAAACATAAAAACACAAATAACAACGGAAAGAAAGAGAAGAAACTAATGTGTGTTTCTGAACAAAGGAGATTTATGAATTGAACAGTTTGGATAGTGGAAACAGAAATTTCCACGTTGTTCGACAAGATTCCCATTTTTGTCGAAACACACTTCTCCAACGCATACTACTTGGTCATCATCCTCCTCGTGTGCTTCTTCCATTGGTTCTTCTTCTTCTTCTTCGCTGACCTCATGTTCTTGATTGAGTGAAGAGTCTTCATCGATCAAGATAGGGTTGGCATGGTTATCCATTAGGAATTTTGTAAATTCCTAAGAATCTTGTCTTGCCTCTCTTGCTCTTTCGCCATACGAAGTTGAGTCACTTGAATTTCAGTCAACATCTGAAGAGTATCCTTCATAGACTCCTCCAATTTAGTTACACGTGCGAGAGTAGTGCATTGGAATGGACCAGAAGTAGGAGAGGGGAATGAGAAAGTTGATTTTATGTTTGATTTAGAGGAAGATGCCATTATTTTATATATTTCAAAATAGAAAATGAAGAGAAAACAGAGAGAATGAATAAGAATTCGAAATAGAGAAGAATATATAACTAAATTTTTGAATTTTGGTGGGAAAATTTAAAAAAAATAAAAACGTTACATGTCGACATGTCTTCCTAGGGGATGTCGACACGGTCCTTATATTTTAACTCTATGATTTATTTTAATATTAATTATTAATTATACTTTTTATTTATATTTTATATTTCAGTTATAGAACAAATACCTAATTCTCTTCTTAATTTAGTAAATATAGATTCATTTAATGGTTTTGTTAAGATATCAGTAGTTTGATTCTCAGAGTTTATATATTCGAGAGTAATTACTTCTTTAGTTATATTATCTCTAAGAAAATGATGTCGAATATCAATATGCTTAGTTCGAGCATGATGAGTAGGATTTTTAGATAAATTTATTGCACTAGTATTATCACAATAAATTGGCGATTTTGAGATATTTAATCCAAAATCTCTTAAGGTTTGTTGCATATATATTACTTGAGAACAAGCCAAAGTAGCAGAAATATACTCTGCTTCAGTTGTTGATAGAGAAACTGTATTTTGCTTTTTACTAAACCAGGAAACCAGAGAATGTCCCAAAAAACAAGTTCCACTTGTACTTTTTCGGTCTGATTTACATCCAGCATAGTCAGCATCACAGTATGATATTAAATCAAATGAATCATTTTTAGGATAAAATAAGCCATAATTAGAGGTGTGTTTAATATATCTTATGATACGTTTTACAGCTTTTAAGTGAGTTTCTTTAGGATGAGATTGATATCTTGCACAGAGACATACACTATGCATGATATCAGGTCTACTAGCAGTGATATAGAGCAATGATCTGATCATTCCTCTATACAACTTTTGATCTACATCTTTCGAGAAATCTTCTTTACTTAGATATTCATTGGTTGCCATGGGAGTAGGTTTTCCACTCGCAGTAGTCAAACCAAATTTATTGACTAGTTCTTTAGCATATTTTTCTTGACTAATAAAGATACCATTATCTAACTGTTTTACTTGCAATCCTAGAAAGAAGTTTAATTCACCCATATGACTCATCTCAAACTCTTTTGTCATTATTTCAGAAAATTCTTTATTCATTTCGAAGTTAGTTGAACCAAAAATGATATCATCTACGTATACTTGAACTAGTTGAATATCATTTTTATTTCTTTTAATAAAAAGAGTATTATCTATTTTACCAATTTCAAAATTTGATTGTAATAAATAAGATCTTAGTCTATCATACCAGGCTCTAGGAGCTTGTTTTAGACCATATAAAGCTTTCTTAAGTTTGTACACATGGATTGGTAAATTTTCATCTTCAAAAGGTGGTGGTTGTTCAATATATACTTCTTCTTTTACAAATCCATTTAAAAATGCACTTTTAACATCCATTTGAAATTATTATGATTTGCGAAAGCAAGTAGAATCCTAATGGCTTCTAACCTTGCTATAGGAGCAATGGTTTCATCACAATCTATACCTTCTTCTTGACAATAACCTTGGGCGACTAATCGTGATTAATTTCTAACGACCTCACCTTGTTCATTCATTTTATTTTTATAGACCCATTTAGTTCCAATTATAGTTTTATCTTCAGGTCTAGGAACAAGTTCCCAAACTTCATTTCTAGTAAATTGATTTAATTCTTCTTGCATAGCCAAAATCCATGAATCATCAGTTGATGCTTCTTTAGGATTTTTGGGTTCAATAGATGATATAAATGCTACATTACTCATTTTACTTAGTTGATTTCTAGTTGTAACAATAGATTGTATATCTCATATTATATTTTCAATAGGATGATCTTTTAAAAGTTTAATCCTTTTATTAGGATGATTAATTTCATTATTAATTTCGGTTGATTCCTGATTTTGAGTAATTAAATCTTCTTCATCATTTGTAATTTCAAAATCTTTTAAATTTTCATCAAACGAAACATGCATTGTTTCTTCGATGGTGTTAGATCTTAAATTAAAAACTCTATAAGCTTTACTTCTATTAGAATATCCGATAAAGATTCCTTTGTCGGATTTAGGATCAAATTTATCCAAATTATCTTTTGTATTTAAAATAAAGCATTTTACTTCCAAAAATTCTGAAGTATGATACCTTAGGTTTCTTTCCATAAAGAAGTTCATAAGGTGTCTTATCAGTTAAAGGTCTAACTAAAATTCTATTCAAAATATAACAGGCGGTAGCAACAGCTTATGCCTAAAAGTGTTTTGGTAAATTACTATCTGAAAGCATAGTTCTCGCACACTCTTGTATCGTTCTATTTTTACGTTTAACTACTCTGTTTTGTTGTGGAGTTCTTGGAAATGAGAAATTGTGAGTTATTCCCTTCTTATTGCAGAATTCCTCAAACTTTTCATTTTCAAATTCACCACCGTGATCACTATGAATAGTTATAATTTTTAAAGATAATTGATTTTGAATCCTTTTTGTAAAGTTCTTAAAACATTCAAAAGTATCACTTTTATGTTTCAAAAATATTGTTCATGTAAATCTAGAATAATCATCTACAATTACAAAAACATATTTACTATAATTTATTGACTGAATTTGAGATGGACCAAATAAATCAAGATGAAGTAACTCAAGGGGCTTTGAAGTTGAAATCATATCTTTTAATTTAAAGGAACTTTTTCTAAGCTTTCCTAATTGACATGCATCACATAAACTATCTACTTTAAAATTCATTTTAGGAAGACCTCTTGCTAGATCATGTTTTGACAGTCTAGATAAGAGTTTGAAATTCAAATGTCCAAATCTCTTATGCCAAATCCAAGGGTCACTTGTATTTGCCAGAAGACATAGGTTACTAAGAATATAAATATTCTTTTTCCTAGTTCCCTCAAATATTATGGTTGAGTTATTATCTTCAATATGACATTTATCTTTTTCAAATTTAATTTTATATCCTTTATCACATAGTTGACTTATACTTAGCAGATTGTATTTCAGATTCTTAACTAGCAAAACATTAGTAATAATAGGAGTTTCAGAGTTACCGACATTGCCGATGCCAATCACGTATCCTTTCGAGTTGTCTCCAAAGTTAACCAGTCCTCCATCTTTGAATATAATATTATTCAGCATATCCGGATTACCAGTCATGTGTCTAGAGCATCCACTATCAAGTATCCACTTATTCCTTTTGATATGCATAGATTGTCCATTGTGGATTGATTCCTTAATACCCATAAAGCATCTTTCCTGCACATTATAAAATTTGAATAGAAAACTAGAATTTGAATAACATTCATATGCAGACTCATGGAACAATGATGATTTAAACAATTCCAAACTAGTTTAACAGATTTTTCAAAAATAGCCATTTTAAAACTTTTCAAATTTCAGATTATGAAACTTTTGAAAACAAAGCTCTGATACCAAATGTGAGAAATGCGGATTAAGGATCTTAAGGCTAGAATTAACACTAGAGGGGGGTGAATAGTGTTTTAAGACATTTGTTAATCCTTTTGAGTTTATCTTAATTTGTTAACAATGTATGCACTAATCAGACACAGATATGAACACAGAATCAAACACATATGCAAATATAAAGTAAAAGCAGTAAAGGAAAGAACACACCAGATTTTATACTAGTTCGGAGTTACCATACATCCAGTCCCGCACAACTAAGTATGGATTTCCTTTCAAAATCAATTCAACAATTACAGCCCTCGGTTTCAAGGCTACAAGGTACACCCTCCAGAATAACAATCCTCTGGGTAGAGATACTTGCTTTCCGGGGCAACGAGTTCACCCAATTGATTTCCAGGGCTACAATCACACCTTCTCTCGCTCAATTGATTACAAAAAGTCTATAACTTAGATTAGCACTTGGATCTTGTAGAGATAGTGGAGAGAATCAAAACCAGAAATTATCTAGTTAGATTCGATATTGATTTCGGTAGAGTCATGGTGTAATTTGTAAATAAGAAAGTGGAGAAGAAGAAGAGAAGTTAAATCAGAGAAAAGTATTATAAAATTCATTGAAACTGACCCCTATTTATAGAAGAACAACAGCCATGACCATTCATAAAAAGTTATGGCGAATAGACACTTCTTTTGAAATTTGATTTTTGAATTAAACTGTCACCATGTCGACATGGTGCCTATGGGCATGTTGACATCCCTCAGCCAAATTTGATGTTTTGAATTTCTATAAAAATAATATTTATCTTATACTAAAACTTTATAAATATACTTGAATATAGTTGAAATTCATAAGTAAATATAAAGAACAATATATATATTATTTAATTATAATTTAAATCAAAGCATAAATAATTTAAAAGTTAAATATATTATTTGAAAAGATAGTTTAAAATCAGGAGAAATTTTGACTCTGAAAATAAAGATGTTTTGAGGCTAAAATTATTTTAAAAACGGAATCGAGGGTTTTGAATCTTTTTAAAAGGAAAGTTTTGAAATCATTTCGAAAACAAGATAATTTGAAAAATCATTTGAATTAAGCTTAGTGGATACAAAACAATGTCCCACTAGATTTTCGTAGGTTCCATCCTACTTAGGGTTCCATCCCTTTAACGGGCTCGAAGTGGATTCCATTCCACGAATAAATTGGATATTAAGACGCCAGTGCTTTTCTATGAGTTTTAACAAATATGCCTAATAAAACAAACTTAACCTTGAAATCTTGAACTCTTGATAATCTTGATACTCATGAGTCTTCTATCTCTATATCTTGAATCTCTATACTGTACAGTCTTCATTCTTGATACCTGCATGGTTAGATCCTGCATATACATATATATCTAAACTTGTAATGTTAGTATTTATATTTTATATTTTATTCTAAGGTTATTGTCATCAAAACCATCATCTCATGGACTAACATAATTAATTCTCTAATTTAGAAGTTGAAATGAAATCAAATGGAAATAATTTGGAATAAGTATGATTAATTCTATACTTGGTTTTAACTTAAACCTAAAATAATGAATATATCATCAAAATTTACTTCCTTTTTAGTTGCATATAATAGTATGTGTGTGTGTGTATTCATGGCCCTATTTTTATATTTGCTTGTGGATAAAGCTTTTATATAATATTTAATTATCTATAAACTAAAATGAACCTTATGTCATTTTTTTCTACTTCTTTTATAATCAGGGTGTAAATTGAATTTATTACAATATAATATATGCATGTTCTCTTAACAATAATGTTATGTTTGGTTGTTTCTACATTATAAGTTTATAAAACTCTTACTTTCAACTTTAATTAATCTTAAAAATACTAGAAACACATGCCATTTTTCCCTAAATTGTAAATTTATTAAAAAACACGTGCAATAAATATTAATTACCATTTATTTAAGAATTTAATTACAATTAATTAATTGAATATTAAAGATGAACAAATATGGTTATGTTGATTCATCATTGGATTTGATTCATCATTGGATTTGATTCATCATTGGATCTTAGCCTGAAATCATTAGTAATATTAATAATTAATTAAATAAAAAAACGTAAACATGTAAAGTTCAAATTAACCATTAAAGGGAATTGATTCAAAATCAATATATAATTGATTCTCTAATTTAATTTGGAACAAAATCTAACCTTATATCCACATTCTAAAATTCTAAATTGTACTCAAATATCAATTACCATAATATCCTTTTACTTCATACTTCAATGACTAAAATAATAATACTATTTTAAATGGAAAGAGATGAAGATTTTGACGAAGATTAAGATAACAATTTTGTTTAGATATATTAATAATACTAATATTAAGATAATACTAATAGATATATTTGTTTACTAATATTAAGATAGGAACGGTAAACTAATATATATATATATATATATATATATATTTGTTTACTAATATTAAGATAATACTAATAGATACCTGCAAAACATGCCTTTAGGATAGGAACTAGGAACGCATTGGGGGAGTGTATTTGTATATTCTATTAGATATATATATATATATATGTGTGTGTGTCATATATAGGAATCAAGTATATATGCGCACACCATTTACTATGCCAATTTTGTTTACTATCTATTAGGGATTTGCTAATGAATCCCACTTTTCCAAATAGCTGAAATGAGTAATTCAGTCAAAACTGGAACAAAGACCAACATAGCCAGTGCAGGTGGGGCAAAAACCAGGACATAGACTAGCACTTGAATAGATGTACTGAATATTCCTAAAGTTAATATTCCAATATGGTTTAAACACTATATCCAAGTGACGTGTCAAGCTAGTGCCAACCCCATCGAACCCATGGCCACCATCATTACTACCAATCAAGGTGTGATTCCAGCTCAAGCACCACCAACCATTAACTTTCCTAAGCTGTGTAGGGATTTCTCTAGCCTTGGCTGAAAGCTTTCTGTTGGTACGTAACCATACTCGATGACTCAGGTATGACTTAAAAATTGTGAGAAGATTTTCAACCTGTTAGGACTTGGAGATGTTATGTAACAACCCAAATTCCAGTGGGTCCGGATTTTTTGCAAAAATGCTAAAACCCAAATCCACTGAAGCCCGAGTTAGGTGTCATGTATCCTGCAAATAGGCAAAGATAAATATATCAGAGCTTAAATAAATATCTCATAACGGAACTGAGTAAAATATAGTAATAAGTAAATACTCACCAAGGTAATAACACTTTCTAAACAAGTGTCTCAAAGCTGGAAAATCTCTACCATCTATCTAACCTGTAGGATGATATGAGAAGGGGGTCAGAACTAAAGTTATGGTAAATGGACAAATTATACACTACTAAGCATAATTCTACATATACCGTTCTATTTCCATTTTCTGTTATATTAGGTTTATTATGTTTATAATCTCTCGCCTCTGTGTGTGAATCGTACCCATCTACTCCCTAGTAGATTAAGAACTAATAACCAATATATATGTGTAGCTACATGCCCAAAGACCGCATCGATCCTAGGTACTACCCATAGTACCTTCCGTATCCTCCTCGAAAAGGACTCCATCGTCTCGCTACTAGAGCGTACTGTACTACATCTGTAAAGGACAGCTTCGTGAGGCCTACAATACAGATGTTCCGTCGTCTACTATGAAAATGTGAAACTGCATCCGCACTAGCTTATACTAGTGCTCGGACATCCACAATGTACCACCCAGTGCGTACCTTGAGGACTACACGTAATCGTTTTGTCTACTCCCTGAATTCCGCCAACAAGGTCTACCTTGTACGGAACTCTGTCAGGGATTTTCAATAACTGTAAAGGTCCGCTTCGTTAGGCCTACAATACAGATATTCTACTTGGTCTGTCTCTTTTCTCATCGTGGTTATGGCCTCACGCAGCCCCCCCCCTAACTAAACGAAAGACCTTTCAAGAGCTAAATGGTTGTGCCCTACTGCAAACAATCTAAACATCCAATTGGCTGTGCCCCTCATCCAATGTCTCGATAGTGAAAGAATCATTGGCATGTTGGTTTAACCCTAGTCTTTCCCGAACTCGCTTTGATTAATGATGGTTGATACCCGCATGCGGCTATCCTTATGGGTACTGCCCAGTGTAACCAACTCGCAAACTAAAGTACGATGTCATATGAATATCCTACTCCATCACCAGACTTTTGACTGCCTACAAAGGTCCGCTTCGTTAGGCCTGCAATGCAAAAGCAGTCAAGGCATACTCTCTTGATAGAACACCTACAGACCTGCCTCCGGGGGTGCAGCTTCGTTAGGCCTATCCCAGAGTATTCTCATGTCCCTTTGAAGTCTTGTACTTCCTTCTAGCCCACAATAACTAAGTTGGACGTGCTCTTTCTTACTAAAAATCTGCAATGAACTACTTCGTTAGGCTCTTAATGCAGATTCTCTTTCGGCTACTCCAAACACACCTTACCATTTTATTAGAACCTGCGTCTAATCTTTTATTATGCGTTTAGTCTACTTTTCTTATTCTATTGGCTACTTATTTACCTAATTAGCATGCCCAGCCCCACCCACGTGTGAGACCATTAGTCCTAGACCTGAAAGGGAATGCTGCCGGTACGAGCCACTACTATTATTATTGCTTATTAACTTAATCCAAGATCTAAGTTTGATAAAATAAGCATCTTCTATTTCTTTCTTTTTATTTATAACCTACATGTTACAATTATACTTGCAATTGTCACTTTCATATTCTTTTCTTTCTTTTATAACCTACATGTTATAAATGTATTTGCAAGTGTCTCTTTTCTATTCTAGTATGTCTTCTTTTATTATGATACTAAATTTTCTTTAGTTCTTTTATATTATATAACAGTCTTAACTTAGGACTACGTCCAACTGTCATAAGTTACTTATCATAATAACTGCTTTACTTTTTTTACTCTACTATCTGTGCAAAAAAATGAAGATCTAGTCGCATTTTTTGTTTATTGTTTCTAGTCTTGTCAAATAATTAACTTGATTATTTCTTCTTCTTTAATTTCCTTAACGCTTCGTGTTATTCTCTTTTATTCTGGGAAGTGGTTCTATTCTATTTGGTTGGTTACAAAAACTGTGCTAAAAATCCATTTCTATATTTTAATACTAAATAATGCTATAAACAATAACTCGTAACTGCAAGATATTTCTTTTATTGTTTCTTTAATTGTTGGGTAATGTAAAATACAGTAATGTCTCTATTTTGCACTAATTCCATTTTTCTTGCTTTTATTCTTGCAATTACATTTACCATTTTTCTTACATTATTAAACTATGGAAATGTATTCCCTTTTCTAAACTAGCCAACTAATCTATCACTAACTTCCAAATCAAGTTATTAGATTTCCCCTTTTTATTTCATTCCCCGAGTTTTAACATAATTTACTGTAAATTTTTCACTTTTAGGCTTATGCCTTTCTCTATAATTTTTAAGCCTAATATTACTTGTATTCAATTGGATTCCTTTCTTTTTTCCATATAAATAACATTTAAATATAAGTACACTTCTCTTATAAAATTTACAGTTTCAACATAACTAACTAGTAGAACTAATTACTGAAATTAGTTCAAATGCTGAATTAAATATTTAACGGGAATCTAATGAAATTATATATTATCAACATAAAAGATATATAATTTAAATCCACTCACCTGTCATCCTTAGCTTTAATCCATGGCCATCCTGGATCCACTTCTAAGGCGTCTAATATTTTTATTAAAAGGATATTCTCCCCAGAAATATTTTCTATTTTGGGTTCAGCCTCAGACAATGAACCCAATTGGGAGAAAATATGATTGTGAGAAAAAAGCTAGGCATAGGGTTCTATTTATATCGAAACTTAGGGATCTCAGGCCGTCGGATTTTAGGATTGTATTTGGTGCAACCACGTCATAGGCTTTCTGCGAATCGTTGGATCCAAAAAACAACTCTTCAGATCGCATGAAAATTAACTTTGGATCCATCGACTCGCTCATGGACGTTTTTACGTCCATGAGGGAAATGCGGGTTGACCTGGGGGATTTGCGGTCGACCTATAGGTCGACCCGACCCTAGCAAGGGTCGACCAGTAAGGTCCTGCGTTTTTTTCCGTTTAATTGTTTATATATTTATATAATTCTGATTTCTTATTCTTCTCGTAACTTCTTCATATTAACTCGGATTTCAACAAGTTATATATGGAAATTGATCAGAAAATTGCCACGAACACAATGGTATAAGTTTCGAGGCCATATTTTGAAAATTCCAAAAACGCTATTTTTACTGTTTAATAATTATTTGGTTATTTAATTATCTAAAAATGTGGGGTGTTACATTCTCCCACCCTTTAGGAAATTTCGTCCCCGAAATTCGACAAGGGTAAAACTATGTAATTCCTCGCATCAACCACATCCAATTTTACGACCATCCGTGTCCTTGTGCAAAGTTTCATTCAACATAAAATATATGCATGTACATGAATTTCTAAGCGTTACCTACTATATGAATTCTTTTCTTCTTTAAAAACTCTTTTTTAAAATATGATGCACACATCCTAAATATACTTGCAATTTTTATACGAATGCAATCTTTTGAAAACTCAAAATATTTTTCATCCAATTTTTCCCACACTCCTACTGAATAGGGGCGTAGTTCAACGAATTTTACATCCAAATCCTACCACACAACTTTTATTATTCGAATTTCAGAAAAATCTAATTTTTTCCAAACTCGATTTCTTAGTTAGAAAGAAGGTAGAAAACGGAAAACCTCACATTTACCTTTTTACTTTTGGACACCTCTTTCCCCGTACTTGAACTTATGCCGCTGTTTTATAAAAATCTCTATTTTCTTTCCCAAGCACGATTTACATAAGAATAACTTCCTTTCCAAAAAAATTCCCAAGCTTAATTTTTGGAAAAAAATGTATTTTTCTTTTGCAATTCTCATTTATTTTTATTGACGTTTTTATCGCTTTCTTTAGATTTTACTGTTTTTCTTTTAGTTACTTTTATCTGCTTTTACTTTTCTTTTATTATTTACGTCCTATGTCCTTATTCTCTTCTTGTGAACATCACAAAATCATAGAGAAAAAAGCATCATACTAATCATCACGGATTTACTACAATAGGAACTAAATGCTTACATAGGAGTACAATCTCATAACTAAAGAGAAAACAAGTCCTACTACAAAGCGAACTATATAGGTAAATATAGCAGCTAAACACAGCTATCATCTAGGGCTAGGAGGCCTAAGACCATGTCCACCCTGACACAGAAAGGTCCTATCTAGAAATCCAAGTAACTCATATGCTCCTCCTGCCGTCTATTACTCATTACTAACTTATGTTGTATTACTCACGATGAATAAGATCTATTCATCTCTTCCATTCCATACTCAAAATGGAATAACCAAGTCTCATTTACTGCAACGAATAAGGATTTCAATCTATGCAGTCTCTATCTAATAAGGCAACTAAGCTTGGGGAAATTTTCTCTTTACCTTTCATTTTTCCCCAACTAAGGTCTACCTATCCCAACCACGTGTGTCTTACTATCTTACTAATATCACTTCACTGTTCTTCTATAGTCTACACACATGAAGCAACATTCCTAGGTTCTCACTAGTGTCCTATACACTTTACGGGAACTTTTATTATTACTACTAAAAGTAACCACTGCTATCTCCTACATAGCCTTACACTTTTCCCGTCACACATAGGAAATGATTCCTATCTACTCCATATTTAAAAGTTTGGTTTGGTATTTATCATTTCATTTCAAAAGTTAAAGCTTCTAAATTTTTGAAACATCAAATCCCAAAATCCTTGCCTTTGAAAGTGTTACTTTGAAGTTTCTATTAAATTCAAAGGTACTTGGTTACTTAACATTTTATCTTTCTAGACTTGCATCTTTACAGCTCTTTGAATTTAAATTATTCCCCAAACCTAGAGGGGAAAACTTAAAAATTCTAAGTTCAAAACTTATTCCTCTTTTCCTTTTAAAGACCTTTACATCTTTCCATAATAAAAAAATGGGATTTTTAAATTTAACTACTAAGTTTTTCTCTTCCAAAAACTTATTTACTTTTTCACCAAACCATTTTTCTTTAAAACATGCCTTGCTTGTCCTTAAAACATTTTTTTTCTTGACTTCCAAAAATGTCCTCACATGTTTTCAAAACAACTTCTTTTCATAAATTTTCAAATTTACGAAAACTGGAGTAGATAAGAACAATTATTTTATCAAAAATCCCTTAACTTTCCTACTCTTTCAATTACCTAACCTTGGACGAGTTTCTAATTTACTACAAATAGGGACTTTCTACAAAGGCAAGCAACCAATGCGCATAATCAATGGAAAAATATGAAATTTCCATTGCTTAGCTTTCCTACTAAGGCTCTCTATAATATCCCTCCTAACTAACACTGTCTCTAATCATTACACTTCTTATTACACCTAATGGTTTTATACATTAAAGTATTGGAACTACTTTCTCTTATGAGAAACCATTAGCGCTAAAACCTTCTATGAATCCTTTAAAAGAGGATTTCATGTTTATGTGAAATTACAAGGAACTTATTTTTTTTTATCGAAATAGGCAATACAAAATATGGTGCTTTCCATACCTTGTACATCTCTTTCACGTATTCCTTATAACTTGCACAAAACATCTTTATTTGTGATTTGGTTTCATAGAAAATTATATCATTATTCATTTCATTCCAAAAGATTAAAGTATGTTTAATCTATATTCACTTACAATAGACATTTCCTACGAAATTTATTAATTTCCTAATATTTAAACTTACATCTTTTTTTCCAGAAGAACTCATTTTTAAAACTGTTTTAATATTTTCATAATTAGAAAACATTTCCATATACTTATTTAAATAATAAGTGTACTTACAAACCACTTTATTTCTATACATAGAAATTATCTTCAAAGCACATTTTTATTTGGGTCAAAACAGATATTGTGTAAAACACCGTTACTACAACCCAAAAATACTAGTATATGGATTCAATTAAAATAAATATTAATAAATCTCATATGCTATGTAGAAACATTTCCTTTGGGAGTCACCTACTATAACAATAGTGTCATAGTCTATGCTTCTTTATTTTTCATGAAAACATTTATTACAACAATAAATGTTGTAACCTACGTTTTCGATACTTAACACACTCTAGGTTTTTATATTTAAAATCTTTGTTTACCTACAAAGAAACTAGCAAGCTATACATGCTCTATAATTCTTCAAAAAGAATTTCACTTTTTACAAAATTTACTTCATATAAAAACCAATTTAAATTTCATACCACTTTTTTTTTAAAACCTAATATTTACTTCCTCAAACATATTGACAATTATATTTTTCAACTTTTCAATTCCAAAAGTTTCATTTTATTGGGCTAGACATAAAGTGGATTTTCTTCTTACTACCCTAGGAATACCCTTCCTAAACCTTGGAAATCTCATTTTCTTACTAAAATCTCTTATTCCGTCCAAAATAAAAATACTCTCTCTACTATCCTTAGGGAACTTTCTCACTTCCTATAACATATGAATACCAATATTCTCTCAAAACATAGCTTATTGTACACTATAAGTCGGCAATAACATAGGGCTCAACATCCTTGGGTCATCCCAAACCCAACTAGCAAACTATGCACAAATGTACTTCTAAAAACTTTCCATATGCTAAAATCTATAATTGGGGACTATTTGGATTTTAGTACATAATATAATTATATTTTATTCAAAAATACAAATACATTCACTCATATTTCCTAATTTTACTTAGGATCTACTAACCTAAGCTCTGGTACCAAATGTAACAACCCGAATTCCAGTGGGTCCGGATTTTTTGCAAAAATGCTAAAACCCAAATCCACTGAAGCCCGAGTTGGGTGTTTGGTATCTTGCAAATAGGCAAAGATAAATATATCAGGGCTCAAATAAATATATCACAACGGAACTGAATAAAATATAGTAATAAGTAAATACTCACCAAGGTAACAACACTTTCTAAATAAGTGTCTCAAAGCTGGAAAATCTCTGCCATCTATATAACCTATGGGATAATATGAGGAGGGGGTCAGAACTAAGTTCTGGTGAATGGACAAATTATACGCTTCTAAGCATAATTCTATATATACCGTTCTATTTCCATTTTCTGTTATATTAGGTTTATTGGGTTTATAATACTCTCGCCTATGTGCGTAATCTTACCCATCGACTCCCTAGTAGATTAAAACCTAATAACCAATATATATGTAGCTACATGCCCGAAGACCTTATCGGTCCTAGGTACTACCCATAGTACCTTTCGTATTCTCCTCGAAAAGGACTCCATCGTCTCACTACTAGAGCGTATTGTAACTACATCTGTAAAGGACAGCTTCATGAGGCCTACAATACAGATGTTATGTCATCTACTATGAAAATGTGAAACTGCATCTGCACTAGCTTGTACTAGTGCTCGGACATCCACAATGTACCACCCAGTGCGTACCTTGAGGACTACACGTAATCGTTCTGTCTACTCCTTAAATTCCGCCAACAAGGTCTACCTTGTACGAAACCCAGTCAGATTTTTTCTATATATGTAAAGGTCCGCTTCGTTAAGCCTACAATACAGATATTCTACTTGGTATGTCTCTTTTCTCATCGTGGTTATGGCCCCACGCAGCCCCCCTCAACTAATCGAAAGACCTTTCAAGAGCTAAGTGGTTGTGCCCTACTGCAAACAATCTAAACATCTAATTGGCTGTGCTCCTCAATCAATGTCTCGATAGTGAAAGAATCATTGGCATGTTGGTTTAACCCTAGTCTTTCCCGAACTCGCTCTGACTGATGATGGCTGGTACCCGCATGCGACTATCCTTATGGGTCCTGCCCACTGTAACCTACTCGCAAACTAGATTACGGTGCCATACGAATATCCTACTCCATCACCAGCCTTTTGATTGCCTACAAAGGTCCGCTTCGTTAGGCCTGCAATGCAAAAGCAGTCAAGGCATACTCTCTTGATGGAACACCTACAGACCTGCCTCTGGGGTTGTAGCTTCGTTAGGCCTACCCCAGAGAACCATCCTAGAGTATCCTCACGTCCCGTTGAAGTCTCGTACTTTCTTCTAGCCCAAAATAACTAAGTTGGACATGCTCTTTCTTACTAAAAACCTACGATGAACTGCTTCGTTAGCCTCTTAATCCAGGTTCTCTTTGGGCTACTCCAAACGCACCTTACCATTTTATTAGACCCTACATCTAATCTTTTATTATGCATTTACTTTACTTTTCTTATTCCGTTGGCTACTTATTTACCATAATCAGCATGCCCAGCCCCACCCACGTGTGAGACCATCAGTCCTAGACCTAAAAGGGAATGCTGCCAGTATGGCCACTACTATTAATTTTGCTTATTAACTTAATCCAAGATCTAAGTTTGATAAAATAAGCCTCTTCTATTTCTTTCTTTTTAATTGTAACCTATGTGTTACAATTATACTTGCAATTGTCACTTTTATATTCTTTTCTTTCTTTTATAACCGACATGTTATAAATGTAGTTGCAAGTGTCTCTTTTCTATTCTAGTCCATCTTCTTTTATTATGATACTAAATTTTATTTAGTTCTCTTATATTATATAACAGTCTTAACTTGGGACTACGTCCAATTGTCATAAGTTACTTACCATAATAACTGCTTTATTTTTGTTACTCTACTATCTGCGCAATAAATGCAGATCTAGTCACATTTTCTGTTTATTGTTTCTAGTCTTGTCAAATAATTAACTTGATTATTTCTTCTTCTTTAATTTCTTTAACGCTTCGCGTTATTCTCTTTTATTCTGGGAAGTAGTTCTATTCTATTTGGTTGGTTACAAAAACTGTACTAAAAATCCATTTCCATATTTTAATACTAAATAATGCTATAAACAATAACTCGTAACTGAAAGATATTCCTTTTATTGTTTCTTTAATTGTTGGGTAATGCAAAATACAGTAATGTCTCTATTTTGCACTAATTCCATTTTTCTTGCTTTTATTCTTGCAATTACGTTTACCGTTTTTCTTACAATATTAAACTATGGAAATGTATTCCCTTTTCTAAACCAGCCAACTAATCTATCACTAACTTCCAAATCAAGTTATTAGATTTCCCCTTTTTATTTCATTCCCCGAGTTTTAACATAATTTACTGTAAATTTCTCATTTTTAGGCTTATGCCTTTCTCTATAATTTTTAAGCCTAATATTACTTATATTTAATTGGATTCCTTTCTTTTTTCCATATAAATAACATTTAAATATAAGTACACTTCTCTTATAAAATTTACAGTTTCAACATAACTAACTAGTAGAACTAATTACTGAAATTAGTTCAAATGCTGAATTAAAATATTTAATGGGAATCTAACGATATTATATATTATCAACATAAAAGATATATAATTTAAACCAACTCACCTGTCATCCTTAGCTTTAATCCATGGCCTTCCTGGATCCACTTCTAAGGTGTCTAATATTTTTATTCAATAGATATTCTCCTTAGAAATATTTTCTATTTAGGGTTCAGCCTCATGCAATGAACCCAATTGAGAGAAAATCTGATTGTGAGAAAATAGCTAGGCCTAGGGTTCTATTTATAGTGAATCCTAGGGATTTCAGGCCGTCAAATTTTAGAATTGAATCTGGTGCAACCACATCACAGGCTTGCTGCGAATCGTTGGATCCAGAAAACAACACTTCAGATCGCACGAAAATCAACTTTGGATTCATCGGCTCACTCCTGGACGTTTTTACGTCCAGAAAGGAAATACGGGTCGACCTGGGGGATTTGCGGGTCGACCCGACCTTGGCAAGGGTCGACCCGTAGGGTCCTGCATTGTTTTTTTCATTTAATTGTTTATAAATTTATATAATTCTGATTTCTTATTAATCTATTAACTTCTTCATATTAACTCGGATTTCGACAAGTTATATATGGAAATTGATCAGAAAATCGCTACGAACACAATGGTATAAGTTTTGAGGCCATATTCTGACAATTCCAAAAATGCTCATTTTCACTGTTTAATAATTATTTTGGTTATTTAATTATCTAAAAATGCTGGGTGTTACATGTTACTAAGAGATAGTTAGCTGCTTGGCATTTGTAAGGTAAGGTGGCATGTTGGTTCGATGATAATACTATTACTTAGAAGATGTTCAAGACATGGTTTGAGACGAAGTTCCTTTGGTGCTAAGAGGGATCTATTACTGGAGAATTTTATTCATCTTAAGTGGGAAGAAATGACGGTTGGAGAGTATGTAAGTTAGTTTAATGAGTTGGCCAGATTTGGATTTGAGTTGGTAAATACCCAAGAGAAGAAGGCATTGAAGTTTGCAAAGTGTTTGATTCACCTTTGAGAGAGCTTGCATTGAATCAGATACCGTATGGAGCTACATTTATGGAACTGGTGGAAGCATCATTACTTAATTCTATAAATGGAACTTTGGTTAAGGATCAAGTAAGGAAGGTGAGGGCCAACAACATGGTAAGTCCAAAGGAAATGGGTCCTAATGAGGACATGGAAAGGCATGCAATTACTTGTAACCGATGTTAGAAAGTGGGACACATGCCCAAAAACTATAGGACCAATCTTTCGAAGGGTAAGTGTTATAACTGTATCTAGGTAGGACATACGGTGAAGATTGTAAGGTGGTCCTAACTCAACGAAATGTAAAGTATTATGATTATGATCATTTCAGACATATGAAGAGAGATTTCCCAGCTTTGAAGAGTGAAGGTCGGATTGTGAAGGCATATGCTCTGGATGTCTTTCCAACCTCTAGTAAAGCACCACCGTCAGCTCAAGAGAAGGGGAAATAGATGGTGATGGAAGGTGTGTTGATTTTATCTAATTCTCATGTTCATACTTTATTTGACACTGATGGATCTCATTCATTCATTGCAAGTGTATTAGCCAGTAATTTAGCCCTTAAACTTGACATTATGCACGAATCTATTTCGATGATGAATCCTCTTGATGGATCAATCCATTTATCAATGTTATGTCATAACTTAAAGTTGGTTATTCGTGATGTGGAGTTCGCTTATGATGCATGTGTACTAAACTTTTTGGGGTACATGTTGATTTTGGAAATGGATTGGATGTCTCGCTATAGGGTAGTGTTAGATTATGATAGAAGGATGTTTCGATTGAGAAAGGGCAACAAACTTTATTTGATTCTATGTTGCAAGCCTGGTATTTCTGTTATGGAGACGTATTTGAATTTACGCGGCCTATCATGGGAAGAGCTATCGTTTATACCTATGGTGAAGGATTATCCCAATGTATTCAAAGAAATTTCTAGTTTCCCTCCCCGAAGGGAAATTGGATTTCATATTGATTTCGAGAAAGATATAAGACCGGTAGTGATGCCTCTTAGGTATATGGCTCTGAAGGAAATAAGACAGTTGGATAAGCTGGTTTTGAAATTGTTACAGAAAGGCATTATTTGGAGGAGTATTTCAAAATGGGGAGTGCTTGGCATTTTCACTACTAAGGAAGATAGTTCCTTAAAGTTAGGCGTCGACTATCGAGAATTGAATAAGCCAACGAAGAAAAAACGCTATCCATTGCCTTGCATTGACGACCTTTTCGATCAATTAGTCAGGGCAAAGGTTTTCTCTTAGTTTGATATGGCAACTAGGTTTCATCAGTTGAGAGTGGCCGAAGATAGTATCTAAAAGACTGCTTTTCTACACCTGATGGATTGTTTGAGTAGTTGGTCATATCATTCGGGTTGACTAATGTTTTGGCTTATTTTGTGGATTTGATGACTAGGGTATCCTAAAAGCAGTAGAACAGGTTTGTTATGGTCTTCGTGGATGACATTCTTATTTATCCAGAAGTGAGGAGGAGCACAAGATCCATTTGTGAGAAGTGATGGATGTCTTAAGAAGTAATCGGTTGAAGGCTAAGTTCTCTAAATGTCACTTCTGGAGGAAAGAGGCTCATCTCCTTGCGCATGTAATATTAGTAGATGGATTGGCAGTAGGCTCAGGGAAGGTAGCTGCAGTTAGGGATTGGAAGATGTCAAAGAGCGCTTCAAAGGTTTATAGCTTTCTTGGTTTGGATGGATTCTATGGAAGTTTATTAAGCATTTTACGAAGATATTGGCACCTCTGACCCGTTTGAAGAAGAAGAATCCGATTTATACTTGAAATTCAGAATGTGAAGAGGCATTTGTTAAATTGAAAGAGTTATTGACAAGTGCTCCAGTTTTATTTATTCTAGATGGCACCAAACCTTTCACTGCGTATACTGATGCATGCAGTGCTGGTCTTGGTACTGTCCTTATGCAAGTTAGGAAGGTAGTGGCATATGCGAGTCGACAGTTGAAGAATCAAGAGAGGAATTGTTTGGTGCATGACCTGGAGTTAGCTGCTGTTGTATTCGCATTGAAGCCAGAGACATTATTGGTTGGGTGAGAGATTTGAGCTATTCACGAACCATAAATCTTTTTAAGTACATGTTCCCTCAGAAGATTGAATTTAAGACAACAGTGGTGGATGTAATTCTTATCATCATACGATTTTGGGATTTCTTATACTCCGGGGAAAGGAAGCATAGTCGCCAATGCTTTAAGTAGAAGGCATGCAGAGTTAAATGCTATGTTATGAGAAAGGAAGAATTTGAAGTTTATATCAAAGTTTGATTTTCGACCCCGATCGGAGTATGCACCTAGATTGTTGGCAACGATGGAAGTTAAGCCTCCATTGATGGACCATATTGGATTAAGTCAAGGGAAAGACACATCATTGGTTAACATTATGAATAGTTAGCACGGGGTGAATGATCAAACTATTTGGATCATTACTCCAAAGACTAGAAGAGCTACTTGAGGAAAGATGAAAGGTTATGTGTACCACAAGTCAAAGAGTTAGTAGAAGATGTTTGGGTGAGTGTCACCATTCTAGGATGTCTATTCATCCAGGAGAGGATAAGATGTATTAGAATGTGAAGAGAATATTATATTGGCTAGGAATGAAGAGGAGGATAGCAGAATATGTAGCAAAGTGTATGGCGTGCCAGAGGGTGAAGGAGAAACAGAAAAAGCCGAGTGGGCTATTACTTCCATTAGATGTGCCGTGGTGGAAGTAGGAGTGTGAATCTATGGATTTTATAGATGGATTCCCACGGATTAGAAGAGGAAATGAGAGCATATGGGTTACTATAGACCGTCTTATGAAAAATGCACATTTTATTCCAGTGAAGGGTGCAAGTTTAACGACTCGCCCTAAAATAGGCCTAAATTCCGACCGAACCGATCGAAACTTAAACCATTTCAAAGCTGACTGTTGGTTGGTGAAAAGAACAGTACAGAGCTATTTATCTATACATTCAGATTCTCATAGCAGAAGGATAAAATATAATAATAACAATGGTATGCATTATATCATAAATTCAAAATGTCATTTAAAACCATAACAAAATATTCATAATCACTATTACATATCCGTGGTACAATATTCCAAAATTACAACATCATTTTTATTTCACGGGTACATCAAAAACTGTAGAAAATAACAAGTAAATAAATAAACTACTACCATAAGTCTCATCAGCGTCTCCGCCTTTAGCATCGCCCTTCATAACCTATTCTGTAATGAGGATGGAGTCAGAATAACATATGTCTCGTGAATAAATATCTCGAGCCTTACTATATTAGTACTTGGGAGTATAATTTAAATAGGAATGGCTTACGTTTTCTACCTTCATCATAAGTCTTTCCAAATATAAGTCTGAGGGTTTTTCTCAAACTTAAATAAAAGGCTTTCCAAATATATGTCCATAGCCAACTTATCATCAACCCAATAACCCATATCTACCGTCCATAATGTTCTATCAATGTAAGAGATAGTACTCAAGTCACTTAATACCTTTTAATGGGAATTAGGCAGACTCCGACCATTTAATACCTTATTTAAGCCATGTCCACGTCATTTACACCTATAATCCCAAGGCAGACTCCTCACTGGTAATTATCTAGCTGGAATTGCACAGAATCTCTTCAGCCATTTAATACTTCCTATTGAAGTGAACCCTTTCTTGACATATTCTCTACCATGCCTAACCCATAATCCTGATCATTTACTACTTCCTACGTAGAGAAGAGGTGGGCTCTCACACAACCATTTCTTACATTCAATCTCTGAAACAGGTCTTTCTTCTTATAACATGCACCCCACGGTGACGTCTCACATTAACCCGATTATTTGTAGGTACTAGTAGCCAGATTAGCTGGGCAGATTTACCCTACATAATTTGGGACTAACCTTGTGTCATCGTAGTTACTTATTATAGGTGATGTCTTACATCGGCCCTAAAGTCACACTACTGGTAGGGAGATTAGCTGGGTAGACTTCCATGTGCTTTTGACTAACCTCGCATCCCTATAACTTAGTCATAATCTATATACACTCTATATATATTATCACATATCTCATCATTTCCATAATCAAGGCCTTATAAGAGATCTTTCTTATTTCACCTTTAACATTTATTACTTGCCTAAGGGGTATTTAATAAAATTAATTATCTATTTAACTAGGCGATTATACGTTATAATTATACGTTAATTACGCTAATATATATAAATACACACACACACACGGACCTAGTAAGTTCTAAACGTGCGGAATATATGCCCTAGACTAGCGTTTACATGTCAACTCCTTAAATAATTATACAAGTCTCATTCCATATTACCAACATACCCAAAATTCCAATATTCATATCAAAATTTCCAATCAATGAACTTGCATACAATTTATATTTAAACTCAACTTATCACATCAAAATAATGGAATATGTTGGTACTAGAAACTTACAATTCCAATTTTTACACTATATTCAACTCATTTTTTACATAAAAATAAAAAATGAATTTCTATTTAATTTATAGGAATAAGCAGTGCAAACTACGAATAAAATTCGTACCTTACACATTATTCCTTAATCAAAACCCTTTAATCAAATTCAAAGAAAAAGAATAAGGAGTTGAATAGAAGGTAAAATTGTAAAAACTGAAAATGTACACAATTTCCATTATTTTGACATAAACAATTGAGATTTTAACCTAGAATTGACATTTCGCATTAAAAGAGTTTTGGGGGTTTATAATATGATGTTTTTGCAAAGCAAAACTTCCCAAGACATATTCAAAACCAAAATATACTAATCAATTACTAAAATAGAAAAGTTAAAATTTCCACTTATAGTATATCCATAGCTTTGCCTCTTTGGATTTGACACGCCTTTGACAATCTTTATCAGATATGTTCTTTTTGATATATATACAATAAGAGATTTGTACATATAGATTAGATTTAGAAATTGAGGGATTGGAGGAGAATAGATTGAGAAAATAAATAATAAACAAAAATAGATGTATATGATTTCTTACCTGAAACCCTAATGGAGTTTTCTGAATCTATGAAGAGACGAACTCATAAAGCTTCGCTAATGTTCCCAAAGTATTTTGTGAATAAAAGTGAAGAGTCTATGGTCTTATTTATAGTGGTTGGAATGCACTGGAACCGTTGGATGAAGATCGGTTGGAAATTATAAAATCCAAAATGTTTAAATTCACAAACCCTAACTGCCACTTAACAGAGAGCGGTCGACCACCCCTCTGCCACAGGTCGACCGCTAGTAGTTGACCAGTCGAGGTCAGAGATCGACCTCTCCCCTTGGTTTGGGAACGTTAATTTTGTGTCGTTGCTTTATTTATTATATTCTTTAATTATACTTTAACATTAATGTTGATTTTAACGTTTATTTAACCCCTAAGTCTAATTACTAATAACTTTTGAATTAGAAATTTTAAAATTAATTATTTAGATTTGAATTTGAATTCTATTATTTTAAATCCGAAACTTCAAACGTCCATAACTTTTCCATTTGAACTCCGTTTTCAACATATTATAAATGGAAATTGATCGGAATTTCGCCATGAACTTAACGACATAATCTTCGTTTTCAGATTCCAAATTTTGCAATTTTCATTTTTATCCCTATCTTACTTATGGTTGATCTTACGGAGCGTTACATTCTTCCTCCTTTAAAAAGGATTTCATCCCTGAAATCTTTTCTAAGGGGCGAACAACGCAATGCACAGTAAACATTCATGTTATACAACCAAGTTATCTACACAACCATCTACTCAACCAAAGTGCAATGTGATTATGTGTGCAGATATACTATAAGTGAGCTCAATCCTAGCATGAATACAAGTGTCGGGACATTTAGGCATGGATGCAAACATCTTGAACACGCAAAAAGTGTTCTGTATGAGTGCAATAGCGATATTAAAAGTGTAGCAACCTCATCCTACCATCTAATCTAGCAACCATGATGCAACTAAACCTAATTTTGAAGAGAAAATTTTAACAGTGAAAAGCTTAGGATGAGAAGTCCTCATGCTTTTCACTAGATTTTCCCCCCAATGCACTCGAACTAGTCTAATATCTTTGTTGTGGAGCTTCCTAGTTTTGTGCTCCACAGTGCTTATAGTGGCACGGGATGTAATTGGCTCTGTCTCAATATCCCCCAATTGATCTGGCTCTATCATAGTAGTTGTGCCATGAAGGCATTTCCTCAAATATGAAACAGAAAAAATTTCATGAACTCCTGCCAATCATCCGACAACTCCACACGATAGCAAGTCTTCCTGTTCTTTCAAAAATTGGAAAAGGCCAAACAAATTTTGGTGCCAACTTTCCCGACTTTCCAAATCTCAACACCTATCTAAGAGTGGAAACTTTAACAAACACCATGCCCCTTGCTTCAAACTCTAACTCTTTTCTTGTCTTGTCCGCATAGGATTTATGATAATCTTGTGCGGCCTTCATTCGCTGCTTAATCAATTCTTTTTTTTGTTTTGATAAGTCAAACACCTAGTGGCAGATTTTGCCACCTTCTTCTTCATCTCTGTCCAATAGAATATTCTCTTTATATCCATATTCATCTTATCTCCTCTAGGGTGAAAGGTTGTTCCTGAATGATGTTTCTCAGTAAGCTAAATTTTATTTTTCCCAAAATCCTAAATTTTTGGGATTAAAGCATCATTTGTTCCTAGTTACTAACCTAATTTTCTCATTAACTTCCAATCTTATCTACAGTTTATCGCTAGTTAAATGTCCTTATGAAGTTTTCTTATTTACGATGTTCTTTCATATATATATTTATCTGGCGATCTCATCCCTCTATAAAATCAACCAAATGGTAAAACAAGAACATATCTTATACCATGTCATACGCTTTTCCAATAACCTAAGATAGACAACTAGTGATAACAACTCTAAAAGAAAATTTTGCTGGAAGTTGCTATTTATCATTAACTGGTGTTAATGATGTTGGGGCCCTAATACTCCTTACTAAATTAAAATGAACATTCTTAGTATGTCGTTCCACTTAACTCTCCATCTTCATTAATTTTCTTTCTTGATTTCTAATAAATGTGGTTCATTCATTACTTCATTTAATAAACCATTAATAATTGATTATTGTCAAAATTAGACCATTTCTAATAAATCCTCATTTAATCCCTTATCTTTTTACAGGTTTCAAAATCCATTTATTATGCCGATTCAATTCCTCCATTAATGTCATATTAAATTACTTAGTCAGCCCCCATTTAATTCTTTTTAACTCCCATTAATTACAAATTTATTACCCATTAAATTTGTAATTAATATCCATAAATCTTAATCCATTAATTACTAACTAATACATATATAGTCGTAAATTATGCTATTTTTATATTTCTATTTTTGTATGTTAAGCGCGGTTATACGTGTGTATATATTTCTTATTTCTAATTTCTAAAGTAGAACATTCCTTTCCACATTTTTATTTATCAAAGCTATCCTTCTAAAAAGGATTACCGTCATAATTTTTACATAAATTAACCAAAGTAACATTTTTTGCTTCATTTGAAGTTACAAGGATTTATTTCTTTTCTTTTAATGAAATAGACAGTGTAAACTATGGAAAAGAATATTCATATCTTATACATCTCTTTCCTTTTTAGTATACCCTTGTTAATTCAAACGACATGCTTTTATACATATTTTGAAGTTGGATAATTTATGGAATTTACAGAGAACTCGCTACAAATAAATTGAAACATAGAAATTCACATTCCAAGTCAACTAGGGCAACTTAACTTACAATCCAATTATATATCTGAAATATCTTCACAACTTTACCAATATTGTAACACTTCGTAAAATTAACAATAATTAAAAATAATTAGTAAGGCTCCAAAAATAGAATTTGAGCAACTTTCATATTTGGAGTGTCGTGATCAAAACTCAAATAAAAGTTATTAACGTTTGAACTTATTGGATCGGAAATAATTCAAAACTAATTAAGGAAGAAAATGTTAATAACTTAACATTAAAATGAGCATTAAGTATAAATGTTAATGTTAAATATAAATGTTAAAATTAAATATAAATGTTAATTAAGGGAGCTCAATCAAATTAAATCTAATTAAGAAAGAATGTAAGTAAATAAATTAGGCACAGAAGTAATAAGTATTAATAATTTACATTAATGTAAACATTAGACGTGTTGACATTTAATTAATTGGCAGTGTTATATCTAATCAAATCAGAGATTAGAAGGAAGTAATTAAGGAGATCAGTGTTAAATAAAAATAAATAGTTGAAAAGAAAATAAATAAATGAGAATTAATTAACATTAAAATAAACGTTAGTAAGAAAGAACCTTAATGTTTAAGGAAAGGAAATAGTATGTAACAAATGTAATTGATTGACGTTAACTACACTTAACGTTTACTTAACGTGGAATTTTTTTTAACATTAATCAATCAGGCGAAAATGGTAATAAATTAACTTTATTTAACATTAGTGGATACTGAAATTGTAAGCAAAGTTAACGTTAATCAGATTAGAACGAAAAAGGTATGAAAAAAGAAAGAAAGACGAATTAAAGAAAAGAATATACATTAATTATTTTATGCTAACGCTTACGATTCATTCGTACGCCTATGAATAAAGGTCTAACCCCTCACTTTTCTTTTCATATTTTCCAATCCAAGCAACAAAACTCTGCCATTTTCTCTTCTCCACTTTTCTTCTAAATTATAAAATATTATGTATTAATATATAAATTAGAGAAGAACAGAAAATAAATCGAAGAAGAAAAGAAGTGAATCAACGTTATGCGATAATGAGGTAAATTTCAGTATAGTAAATTTATATTCCCTTTCAACTCCAAATCTCTTCTCAGATTTGAAATTTTATTATATGTACATACCCTTATTATACATATTTCTTGGAATAAAAAGGAGATGAAGTTGAATCAAAGGATATAATTCAAATCTGGAGATTTGGAACAGTCTAAAAGGTGAATGAGAACTTTTATAAATTGTTTACGACATTGAAATTTATTTCCTTTTCATTTTTTGTGGAGAAAGAATAAGAAGTGGAATATTATAAAATTTACCTCATTTGAAATTATAAGGAATGATTCTTTCTCCACAATAAAAACCTTACACACTGTTCCTTAATCAAAATCCTTTAATCAAATTCAAAGAAAAAAAATAAGAAGTGGAATAGAAGGTAAAATTGTCAAAACTGCAAATCTACATAATTTCCATTATTTTGACAAAAACAATTGAGATTTTAACCTAAAAATGACATTTCGCATTGAAGGAGTTTTTGGGGTTTATAATATGATGTTTTCGCAAACCAAAACTCCCCAAGGCATATTTAAACCCAAACTATACTAATCAACTACTAAAATAGAAAAGCTAAGATTTCCACTCACATTATATTCTTAGCTTTGCCTCCTTTGATTTGACATGTCTTTGACAATCTCTTATCATATCTCTTCTTTTTAATACATATATACGTTAAGGGATTTTTATATATGTTTGATTCAGAAAATTAAAGGTTTGGAGGAGAAGAAGTTGAGAAAATAAATAGTAAATAAAGATAGATCTATAGGATTTCTATTTGAAACCCTAATGGAGTTTTCTGAATCTTTGAATAGACTAACTGACAAAGCTTCGCTAAGTTCCAAAAATATTATGTGAATTAAAGTGGGGGGGTCTAGGGACTTATTTATTTTGGTGAGAAAGTAGCAGATCTGTTGGATTTAAATAATTAAATCCAGAACGTTCAAAATGCTAAAACCATAGACGCCACTGTCAATAAGCAGTAAATTGCCCCTCTACCACCAGTCGACTGTTATAGGTCGACCGGTCATGGTTAAGGGGTCGACCAACCTATTTATTTTGGGAGCGCTGATTTTCAACTGTTGTTTAAATTATTATATTACTTAATTAGTATTTAACGTTAACATTTATTTTAACGTTTACTTAAACCCCAAATCTAATTAGTGTTAACTTTCGAATTTCAAATTTAAGAATTACTTAATTATTTGAATTTGAATTCTATTTAAATTATTTTGAATTCAAAACTTCAAATGTCCATAACTTTTCCATTTGAGCTCCATTTTCAAGGTATTATATATGGAAATTGATCGGAATTTTGCCATGAATGCAACGACATAATTTTCATGGTCAAATTCCAACTTTTGCATAATTTCCAATTTTACTCATGTCTTATTTAATTTAATTTATCCCGTTTATTTATGGTTGATTTTACGAGGTGTTACACTCTTCCTCTACAATGACTCAATTCTATCAAGGGATTACGGTCTAGAGTTTTTGGCACTCTTACCGAAGTTACCTTCCATTTTAGTCTAGAGTATACCTGGGAGATTTATCTACATTCATTGGTCTTATGACCACCAATCTCATGAAATGTGTGAGATTTATTGATTCCTATCTTTATGGTTATTGACTCTCTGATCCTTGATTTACCATAACCCATAGGTTCTCTAGTAAGGAGGTAGATTTCTTATGGACTATGGCCCCTTTTTTTATATAGAGTAGATAAAGATAGATGCATGAGATGTTCGCCTAAATTTCCTATGAACTCAAAAGAGGGCAACCCTGAAACCGTTTGAGTGAAATCTATCAATAAAAAGAAAAAATCAAATCATCTTCAACAATATCTTATATAATAGTCGAATTGCTAGCGAACTATACAGCCTAAGCAAGATAGCGTTGATGTCTTTTATTTCTGCATTTTTTCTTTTTTATTTTTAGTAAAGTTCCAATTCTTTTTTTATATATAAGAGACGGCCCTCTCTTATTGATTGGAGAGCTTGAGCGCAGGTTCAAGAACTTTGATATCCCATAAGTAACTTAGTGTAGCTCTACTCTATTCGATTAGAAGAAAATGAAATACGAACAACCGCGTTGGTCGTAATTGATCGACTTGAATGCTGGAGCAAAAAGACGCATTCAAGTTCAATTGTTGGGAAGGACGACGTACCATGATACTTTCTGTTTCGTCGAGCCCTGCTTTGGTCTCTGGTTTGATGGTTGTACGTGCTAAAAATCTGGTACATTCCGTTTCGTTTCCCATCCCAGTCTTTCGCGACACTTTTGGTTTACTTCTTTTGTTAGGTCTCGACTTCTCCGCTATGATCTCCCCAGTAGTTCATATAGGAGCTATTGCCGTTTCATTCCTATTCGTGGTTAACATCTCTTTACTTCGCTCTACCATAGAGTTTCTTATTCGACGTCAAGAAAAAAGGGTTGTGATTGTCATTATAGCAATAGCCCTAAATGGGTCTGTATAGCAGACTTCAAGCCCAGTCATATGTTATCTGAGTTTTATCTGGTCAATATGGTATCTGGCTCTAATAGATATGCTTGCTGTTATTTTCATAAGCAGTGAACATGGAAACTTGCCCTATCTTCTGAAGTGTTTCCTTTATCCAGTCCTATTATCCATCTTTCACATGCCTCCGTCCTAAGGCTTTTCGTCTTCAATCTAGTTGACATTTGTTAGTCTTACCTCAATATTAGAATCTTTCAAGCGCATAAACTTGTCGGCCCAACAGTTAAAGTCTTCCAAGTTAGTAGTTGGATTTTTCTTTAGTTTTCAATAAAGCTCTGTTTTCCTATTAATTCCTGAAACAACAACCCTAAGGATGGTCCATTCATTAAGTTTTCGCATAGCGGCTCCTATAGCGTTGGACCATGCAAGATTGTTTTGTAAGTATTCTCCATCCTTTTGCTTCCTTTGTACCTCCAACTGCTTCCATATGCTGAATGTAGTGCCTCAAATGTGTTTAAAGGTTGGTTTTTCCATCGTATTACTCCATGACTAGTGTCTTAAAATTCGGGGGCTGGTGAATATCTGATGTTCGGAGTGAACTTATTATGATTCATCTATCCAAGCTCCGGTCTCCTGCTCTACTTTCCTAACAATCGATGCATTAGCCTAGGGTCTCGCTCCTCCACTACTAGAGTGCTTCCTTAGGTTGCTTGATGGACCACGTTGTGCCCTCCATGCTATGGATCAACCACCTGTGCACTTATCAGTATGAACTCAGATGATCCTATTTTGACATCCAAGTGTGTGGTTCTAACATTTGCATTGACTTCTGGTGAGACATCCTCTCCTGGTCTACCATGGGCTATGCATTGGTTTAGTACTGATTAGTTCTACATCGGTCTGCTTTTGTTCGAGCCCTAGCCGATTTAGTTTATGGAAGTCCAGATCCAAGACTCCTTTCTGCCTTACTTGCTCCTTTGTGTCCATTCTTGATGAGTTGCAAAAAGAATTCCATACTTGGTCTCTCTAGACCTGCATTAGGCTGCTTGCTCCATGAGTCTAAGGAATGCTCCATTTTTTCCATCATCATTTGTAGTCACTACTAGACTCTTCTCTAATAGCTATACCAAGCTATCTTTCTGATGCAGCACATCCCAACCTTATATACGTTCCCGCCTCATAGATGAACTCCTCCAATGTGGCTAGTTTCTCCATTGTTGATATCTTAGCAAACTTTATTCTAGGGTGCACTCCACCATACAAGTTCATCAAGGCAAACCTTTCATCCGTGGTTTGAATTCCAGCTGTTGCGACATTAAATCGAGATAAGTACTACCACAATGACTCATCTTCCTATTGCTCCTTATTAGATAATGAGTACCCATATTTTTTTATACCTGGAATCGACTAATAAAATTCTCCTTCAACGTCGCCTAGGTGTGAATTTATCCCAAGGGAAGATGACAAAACAACAATATGGCTAAGTCTATCAAGAATAGAGGAAAGCATTTGCACCAAACTTTCTCTATAGCTTCACTCATCATCATGTGCTAGGTATACCATTATTAATGTACCATGTGGTCAGTTAGTCCTTTATATGGCTCCATAGCAGGCATCCTAAAATCTATGAGGTTTATGGTAGTTCTATCCCTAGGGAGAAGGTACTGCTAAACCTAACCCTAATTCCCCACCCTACTTGTTCTCATCAAGCACATTATCCAATGATTCGATCTATCCTATCCTCCAATCTGGGTGATTGGCAATGATAGCTCGTCCTCTCCCTTCGAGGGGAACAATTTCCTTCATCCTGCATATGATAACTTAATCTTCAATTTCAAGCATGGTTATGGCTCCTACATCGATCCCAGCAATCATTTTGCCCTCCATTGGCCACAGTTTCAATAAGGGAAAGAGAAGCATTTGCTACTGCTATCCCCAGTTCGGCATCGTCCCTGTTTGGTTTGGCACTGAACCGCTTCCCTGTCCAACTCCAAGTTAAACTCTTGCTTTTTCATCTCTCCAGTGTTCCTTCTTCTACCCCTTTGACTTTCTTGATAGGATTCCTTGTTAGAGTGCGACTCACTTTGCCTTCTAGATCTCCTAGGCTAGGGTCACTCTTGTGCTTCAATGTTGTGACCAATAGTTTGCAGCTACCCCGAGCGTGTCATAAGTTGTTCTACCATTGCTTGTTGTTGGGCAACAAAACGTTCATTTTAGCTTGGCCAAAACTCTATCCAGGTTGCCTCTAGTAATAACTATTAATACCTCAGATATTTATTTTGATGAAATATAACCATATAAATATAGATACTGATGTTTTGTCAAGTTGTATAGTATATATTGCAAAATATTACACATGTACAAAATGATTAAACTTAAAGACTGATCGGTATAAAGACTAAGAATGAATATTTAGAGATGATGATCAAGACTTATGAGTTTAGGGACAAAAGACTTAAAGAGCTCAAGTCTTTAGTATGAGTAATTAGAACAAATTGTTAAAGCCCCTGATAGCAGATTCTGATTTTTATCACAAATTTCCGATCTTTGATATTTTAATCAAAATAAATTATTTTAAATTAAAAATATATTTTTACAAATATTTTATAAAAGTTTTTATGTGTTCAAAGTATTTAAAAATTTTGTTAAAATTATTTTACAAAAATATAGAAGTTTGAAAACAATTTAAAAGAAAACCCGTATTTCAAAATTAACAAGGGTATGCCAACATAGCCCTCCTAGATATGTCGACATAGTGACATTGGTTGCTTTTTTTAATTTTTGAAAATAAGTGCCTTTTGGACGCACCTCTTCATGAATGGATACTTCTTTTCATTCACTATATAAAGAGGAGTGCAAACGGATTTTACAACTAATTTTCTTACTTTCTTCTTACTCCTTATTCTCTTGAAATATTCCATGAAAACTATTTTCTATATTCTTCAAAATCCAAATAGAATTAATCCATACTCTACTAGATTGTTTCTCTACAAACTATTTACAATTTTGGAAGCAATTTCTCTACAAACTCAAAGATCAAACCGCTATCAGAATGGCCATAGGATATATTATATCCCAATTAAAATCGTTTGTATTTGGAAATCAAAAACTCTACTCTTATTTGTTTGGGTGTGCTTGTTGCCCGTTCAAATCAAGTAGATATGCCTGTTGCCAGTTCAAATCAAGTGGGTGATCTTGTTGCCTGGTAAATCAAGGGAGTCTACCCTGGATTGGTAAGACAGAAGGATGTGTCTTGTAGCTTTGAAATCAAGATTGTATTCTGGTTTGCTTGCTACCTAGTTAAAGTAAGTGATTGAAAAGAAATATATACAATATTGTATGAGACTGGATGTAGGATTGGTTAATCTAAACCATTATAAAAATTCTTGGTGTCATCTCTCTTACTTTATTTTTATTATTTCTTTTATATTTATCTGTGATTGCAACGGTGACTGCTTGATTAGTATAAATCTATGTTGATAATCTGTAATTTGATTTAAAACTTGAAAAAAAGTTAAAAAATTCATAAAAGTTATAAAACACTAGGCCCCCCTCTAGTGTTAAAATAACCTTAAGATCAATTACACTGTAATCCACATTTGGTATCAGAGCATTAGGTTTTCAAAAGATTCGTAATTTGATTTTTGAAAAGTACAAATAGCTAGTAATATTGTCAGTACACTTATTCACACTTTTGTAAACGGACAATCAACTACTAGAGCCCCACTATTTAATGGTAGTAGTTACACTTATTGGTCATATTGGATGTAGATCTATTTACAATCTGATGGTTTAGATATTTGGAATATTACACGGAATGAGTACACTGAAGCTCAAACGAATACTCAACATGGACACCAGACAAAACACACAAGCACTTAATAATTCTAAGGTCATGAATATTTTATTATGTTCATTAGATAAAAATGAATTCAATCGAGTTTCTATTTGCAAGTCTGCATATGAAATCTAAAGAACACTACAAGTTACACATGAGGGCACCAGTAGAGTAAAATAGATAAAAAATTTCATGCTAACTAATTAGTTTCAATTGTTTAAAATGAAACCAAAAGAGTGTAATTCTAATATGTATTCCAGATTTCAAGATATAGTTCATTCATTAGTATCGTTCGGCAAACATTTTTTTGAAGAAGATCAAGTTAGAAAAATTCTTAATTCACTATCTTCGAAATGGGATCAAAAGACATTAGCAATAAAAGAGGCTAGTGACATTAGTACTTTAAAAATTAAAGAGTTAATTGGCAATCTAATGTCCTATGAAGCACAATAGCAAGTCGGGAAAGAAAGCAAAACAACCGAAAAGAAATCATTTACATTTAATGCTACAACTGATGATCGAGATTCAGATGATGACGATAATGATAAGGAGATTTCTTTTATGACTCGAAATTTAAAAAAATGCCTGAAGTACAGAAAGATGAACAACTTTCATAAAACTAAAAACAAAAACTCCAGAAATGGAAATGTGATTAAGTGTTACGGTTGTGGAGAATCTGGTCATCTACGAAGAGACTGCTCGTGGTAGAATAAAACACCAAACACTGATTCATCCAAACATAGGAAATGAGTTTATGACACAACTTTGGATGACTCTGATACTTCATCAAGTGACAACGAACCAGATACAGAAAATATCAACATATGTTTCACGGTGATGGAAGATTAATCGGAAGAGACAAAGGAAACACCAAAATTGGTACATTTAATATTTAATATTTATTTCATTTTGAATTATTGAAATTAGGAATAAATATAGATTAGTAATAATAATAATTTTATTTAAGTATATATTTATATATATAGGAATATATTGCCTTTGTTTAAATTTGAAATTTTTGGCCTATATGTCGACATATGTCACATAGGTATGTCGACATATGTCACATTGGTGTATCGACATACTTGGTAGAAAATTAAAGAACCTTTTCAAATTCAAATTTTGAATTTCCCACTTTTTTGCATTAATTTCAAAAATTAAAAAGCCATCTTTTCAAACTGAAAATTTCAGTTCACCCTCTATTAAATCATCTCATTCCTATCCCTTCATTCACTCACACTTTATTTCAAAATTCAAATTCATTCTTCATCCTCCTGCCTTCAAAACTACACGACAATGTCTTCCTCAAGCCAATACTCTTCATCCAAAGCCATTAGGCTTACCAAAAAGATCAAAATTCAATTTTTCAATGATCAACAGTCCATTGAAACTTATGTTGAGTATGCTACTTATGGAAACCTATTTTCAGGAAGGTTTGCAAATTTCAATGAATTTTCTTCTTATAGTTTACAAAATCTTGCTTTTGAAAATAATATTTTTGGTTTAACCGATTTATCTCAAAATGATTTTGATTACTCTCTCGAATTGGTTAAAATCTTTTATGCTAATTTGAATGGAAAAAATTTTCTTCAAGGAGAAGAAGATCAAATTTAGAGTAGTGTAAAGATATTACAATTGTTTTGGATTGCAAAATTCTTGATCAAATTTTTGGTTGTAAAAGTAGTGGAACGACCTCTTTACTTTTGAAATTGATTATGGTGATAGAGAAGTTATGCATGATTTATTTTCTAGTGATGAAGAGTATGGTTTTAAAGGCAAGAATCTTGGGCTTAAAGCAAGACCAATGAGTTATATTTTACAACAAAGTATTACACCGAGGACGGAGAATTACAATAACCTGACTCTGAAAGTTTTCGAAGCTTCTTTTGCTATTTTTGGAAAATTTGATATAAATTGGGCTCAAATGATTTTGTATGATTTTGTTGAAAATAAAATCTCTAAGCATGAAAATACACTTTACCATGATGCATTTCTTACTAGAATTTTTAAATATTTTGATATCAATCTAGGATTCGGACTTGCGACCATGTTTTGAGAAAATGAGAAAAGTGATTAGGGAAGTTAGATCTTGCATGTTAGGCACTAATCCCAAGATGGGCTAATGGGCCTCACTAACCTACCTATAATTACCTGCTAGTCAAATTTAAAAGACTCCAAACTTCAAATAGTTATATCTTAAATTCGAAGCCCAAAAATCTACTATGACCACTCTATGGAACAAAAAACGATCGGTTCTTTCATTTGGAAGTGGTCTAAAGGCCCAATTTAGCTCAAATCAAAAGTTACATGCCTTATAATATTTTTAGGGTTAAAACTACCCAATAAAAATTCTAATGGTATTAAATGTCATGACTCAATATTACCCAATGTTATATCCTCATAAAACCTAATTTTTTTTAAAATAATATTTTATGATCCCTGAATATGTAAAATACGGGTCTTTATAAGTTCTTGGAATTTCCACAAATAAATCTTTGGCACTTGTCACATTTCTTTAAATATTTATTGCATTTCAATTGATGATTGGCCAAAATTATTCATAGTGAAGAACCTTTTTGCTAAGTTCTACCCCTCGATGTGATCATCACAGTTTCCTTCATGAACATCCGCTGGGATCTTTTTAGCTTCATCCCTATCGACACATATTAACAAGGGTTAGAGAATCCCCTTGGAAATAAGACTTGCATAATGTAGCTCGGTATTTTAGGCAATAGCTTCCTTTTTTCATACCGGTTCTTCTAAATAATTCCCCTTAGAAAATAATCCTTGAATGGAGTCATTCATGACCCCTTCTCCTCAATCTCCAAGATGTAGTCAATATCCATTTCGTATATTCTTAGAGATTTAATACTTCTACTAGCACGATTCCTTACAAATATGCATCAACAAAGCTTGCCATGAAACATCATTCATATTTTCCTCGCTAGGGATGGGTGTTATTGTGTAGTGTTCAATATCGTCCAATAGTCCCAACACTTTTGATAGTTATGGGGCAAGTCATGCACCATTAGCCTGAAATTCCTTCTTTTCTTGGCAACCACTAGTTGGGAGTCACTATAGATATGTAGTTCCGCACTCCTAATACCTTCATTATCTTGAGTCCTACTATAACCGCCTCCTACTTTGCTTCGTTGTTTATAGAACAAAACTCAAGTGTTAACATGTAACAACTCCTTCAATCTTCAAGATTGATAAAAACTACTCCAACTCTGAAATCATGGTCATTGGATGCTCCATCAGCATACAAATTCCATTAAGTTCTAACAATTCCTCTTACATCTCGTCATCTCGGAGGGTGAATTCGACGATGAAATCCGCTAATGTCTGTCCTCAAATCACCTCCTTAATATGATAAGTAATTGCATATTGACTCATCTCGATTTTCATTTCGGTAATTGCCCCAAAGTATCAGGGCGATGGAATACTTGCATAAGAGATTGATCCATCAACACTCTTATCGGATGAGCTAGAAGGTCTAAGCTTCTTCGATGCTATCAACAAGAAGTATGCCAACTTTTCTAGCTTTGGATATCAGGTTGCTACTTCGGTGAACCACTTGTTGATATACTACACCAACCTTTGGATTTTTCACTCCTCATGCACCAAGGTCGTGCTCAAGGTGTGAGTTGATACCACCAAATAGATGTATAAGTCCTCTCCATCCATAGGCTTCAACAAGATCGGTGGTTTTCAAAGATGTTCTAACATATTTATAGGAAAATAGCTTCACATTCATACATCCATCAAAACCTCTCCTTTTCCTTCATGTGGGCATTAAGAATGGTATGCACTTATTGATCACCTTTGAAATGAACTAAATCAAAACAACAACTTTACCACTCAAGCTCTACATTTCCCTCCTTGTCCATAGGAGTGTAACTTTCTTTAAAGCTTCAATTTGATTGGGGTTACCTTCAATGCCCCTCGAGTTCAAACTGAACCCTGGAAATTTGTCTGATACAACACTAAAAGAACACTTTAGTGGATTTGGCTTTATTCTATGCTATCAAAGTCCATGAAATGTTTGTGATTTGTAGATTTTTTTGACTTTATCGGCATATTTTCCACATATACTTTCATTGGCCCCTGATTTATTTTGCAAACATCTTGTTGGCCAAATACTGGTAAGTAGCTCCAGCATTCTTTAATCTGAATGGCGTTACATTATAAAAACATAGTCCTAAGTCTATGATAAAGCTTGTATGCTCTTAATCAGGAAAATACATCAAAATCTAGTTAAAACTGAAGTAAGCATCCATGAACGATAGAAGCCCACGTCTGACCATTCCATCCACTAGTTGGTCGATCCGTAGCAATGGAAAACGATCCTTCAAGCATGCCTTATTCAAGTTAGAATAGTCAATGCATACCTACGACTTCCATTTGCCATCTTAACCATCACAGGATTTGATACCCATACGGGGTATAGTACATTGTGGATAAAGTTGTTTTCCTTCAAATTATCCACTTCTTCCTTCAGCCCAGCAGACCTCTCCAGTTCCATGCTGGGTCGTTTTTACTTCATAAAGGGATAGGTTGGGTTTACAATTAGTGGATGGGACACAACTTTGGATGAAATCCCGTAAATATCTGAATGTTTCCATGCAAACATGCCTTTTTCCACCTGGAGTTACCCAACCAATTCCTTCTTTGTCCTAAAGCTGGGTTGAGATCCAACTTTGAAAAACTTCACCAAATCATCTTCATCTACATGAACCTTGTCCATCGACTCCACCGACCAGCCCTTGCCTTATCTGACTCTTTTCATCAGTTTATAGCTTTGTACGGATCGTTAGCGGACACAAGCTTAGGTGCAAACAATAGATGTTATGCATTCGAGGATTTGATGTCGAGTTCCTTCTCCGTATTCTTCCTTTTCTCCTTTCTCTATGACTCCCAAAGCTCTAAGATGTAGCCCTCTTAACCTACGCTCTAGTCTCCTTGAATTTCCCCTACTTCATTATCCGGGGAAATTTAATCATCAAACAACATGAGGTGAGTGCAATACTAAAGTCATCTAGGGTTGGTTGGCCCAAGAATGCATTGTAGGAGGAGAATCTACCCATCACAACAAGTTGACTTGACAAAGAATCACTCTCCTAATTTATGAGTTAAGGACTTACTAGTATATTAATTTAGGCTTATGATCTCGCATACGGCATCTATCAATATGCCTTAGAATCATTTTGAACCCGTATTGCCTTATGAGGATCATCTCTAAGTTAGACAGGCAATTTAATGCAAATAATCGAAGCTACCATCTCCTCGGTAAATCCCTGAATTCGGGACTATGAGGAAACGTATCCTTTTCATTGAGTTACACCTTATTGAATGTTTGACAAAAAGGATGTTTAACAAGCTTCACTATCTACTAGCACTTGGCGAACTATAGCTAAGCCAATAATGGTCGTTATCACCATCGCACCGAGTGTCGATTCCTGGACTCTGTTAGCATCCCTATTAAGGAAGATGATATCATCATTGATTCTCCATTATTGTTTGGCAGAAGCTCCTTCCTCAATTGAATAACACATCTCCTAAGGAGAGTGCCTCGATGAGCTCCGATATCTTTCCATCTCGTTCCAACTTTTCTCCACGGGATGCGAACCTCCAAAAATCATGTTTATCACCAAGTTACTACTTGGTGATCTTGGACCCTCTCTACTAGTCCCTTCTCCGTTACTCGAATGAGGCTACCTCTGAGGTTATGCCTTTCCTTACCCACCTTCATGCAAGTTTCTAACATACTACTAGAGCTGCTTCTTCCGTATTAGCTCCTTTATCATGTCCTTGAGATGTATACACTGATTTTTGTTATATCCACGACCCTTATGGAAACTACCATACTTTCTTGAGTGCTTCTCTTCATCAGTAGTCTCCCTTGGGACAGGCTTCTTGTACCTTACCATACCTTGCTTCATAAGGTAGATATTATCAACATAGTCAGCCAACTCTATGTACTTCCCATCGCAGTTGAACCTAATATACTTCCTTAGGCGTTGCTTCTTACCGCTAGCATTACTTTTCTTTGCTTGTTATTTTCATTTCCAAAACCTCCATTATTACTGGCACATCCTACTTGAAGGGTACAGTGCTTTTCATAACCTTACTCGGTATGATCCCCAATGCCCACAACTTCCTCCATATCCACCTCTTCCAAGAGTAGAAACTGGTTAGCTTTCCTATAAAAGTCCTTTAATATGGTTGGTTTCTTCATCTTCAGCCACTATCAAAATTTACTCCTTTTTTCACTCTAACTATAAGCACCATCAAAACAATTTCACCCTTGGGGTTCTTCAGCTCTATCACAGTGACTTTGAACCTCTTCAAGAAGATTTTCAAGGTCTCGTTGGACCATTAATATAGATTAGCTCAGCATATCGCATCCTTAGGTTGTACCAAGTGAACCTGGAACTAGTTCATAAACTTGTTTGATAACTCCTCATAAGACGATGTGGATCCAAGTTCCAACCATGAAACCATATCATCACCAAATCCTCTAGAAAAAGGGGGAAACATCTACACTTAACATCATCATTTGCTCTGGCACCGTTTGTATGTCAGTTATACTTCATCAAATACTGCATTGGATCAGTCAGCCCATTATAGCTCAACATTGTCAGCTTGACAAATTTCTACGGGTATCAAAACCCCCTTAATCTTCTCACTAAAGGTGTTCCAACTAATGACAGTTTCCCAACTATCGTCTAGCTACTGATTTTGCAGGAGTAATCTTTAGACTTTTCAGTTATCATCTTATCATTTCCATCCCTTCCTGGACGATGACCATCATGTACATTATTATGTATTCAACTTTATGAACAACTATGGTTATCACAAGATGCCTAGCTCTCCCTATCTTTGGGAATTGCATTCATTCAAATCTCTTTTGACACCTTATCGGACGATGTCCACTCTGGGTATACCCAGTTGTATTTCCTTTAGCATCTCCAATTTAAGGACCAGCACCTTGTACATCATCATCACCAATAGCATAATCTGAGTCATCTTCTAAATCTACTCGAGCATCAATGGATCAGTTTCGACCTATGATAGGTCGGTACCAACCAGGCCTTGAGATGGAGCTCCTGCTCTAGCTTGTTTAATTTGACTCCTTAGACTTCCTATACCTCTTCTCGTGCTTTCTGCTTCTCGTCCCCATGTCGATTCATTGAACTTCCTTCACTTGACTCATATAATGAATCCCTCTTATCATTGTGATATCTACAGGATCCCCATTCTTAAAGGGGTTGCATCATCAAAGATAATTCCTTCTTCATTTCTTAGATGATGTAAAGTTGAGACATTTGCATTTTCCGACTCGTATCTGCCATCATCATATATAGCTCTTACTTTGTCATAACTTTTGGTTGAGACAAAGTTCCTTCCTGGTTTCTTGCATTTACTTGATGCTCTAAACCCTTCGGCACTTCCATAATCACTTGTTTACTTGAGCACTTTTTCGAAGATATTCCCTTTAGATCTGATTGGAAATTTTATTCAAATACAAGTAGCGATCACAGATCTGTTCCTAACCTTCTTTCTTAGTGAAAGCACCAAAAAAGGTTTGCCAAAAAATGAAAAAACACCCTCACTTGAATGTAAAATGAAATTAAGGTAGAAAGAATGCAGTAAAAAAGAGCACATGCAAGATTTTTTATAGTGGTTAAGCAAATTCTATGGCTTACATCCCCTCTATAGCCTTTTATTGATAGGTTCTGCTATTATAGCTAAATTATAATGCAATTTAGAGAGTATAATTGATTAATTTTGAATGCGGCAGAGTTTCCTTGTAGAATCCGTCAAAGGAACATTTTCCATATGTTGGATTTTGCTATATGTAGATGAATACATATGCTAGAATTGTTAGATTTCATTTTGAATCGCTCAAATAGTCCTATTTGAGAAGTCGGGAGGAAGAACAAGTAAAAGTTGTACAAAATCCAAGATTCGATGGATTGACACCAACGATCCATGGATCAGTATTGATCCATGCTTTTACTAATTCTCATCTTCTTTCTTCAAACTTGCTTAAATTTTCAAGCTTTGGATCTTCAAAAAAGGGTTGTAATTTTGATGGATTGATACTGATCCATCAACTATCTGCTAAACTTGTATGTTTCCTCAAAATTGTAATGATATGGCTTTCTTACTGCTAAAGACGACACTTAATACATCCTTGGTATTCGTGTGCCGATCATTTGGTCGTCCGAAAGACAGTTCATTAAGGGTGAAAGAAAGAAAAAAGATAGAATAGAATCTCACATAACACGGCGAATAATATATAATATAAAATCAAGTCTTTATAAAAAGAAAGAACTTTAATTTACATACACACATCAGAGTACAACACTAACCTATCAACAACATTGGACAGTTATAACAACATGTCCATACAATTGTCAAAGGATACAACAATAATACAATGGAAATAAAAAGAATATACGAGAGGTACGTCTTGTCCTCCAGCTCGTCTCCTGAGCTCCAATGCATCCAAAGCTAATATGGAAAATATGCTTGGTTTGATCTGAGCATTATAAGAAAATAATGTCCGGGTCAATCTGGTAAAACCAGCGTGAGAAACTCAAATCACAAGTAATCTTATTATAACTTATAAAATCCTTTAAAATCAAAGGTATCTCGTAAGACCATGCTGCACATAAATACAGACCGGTTTTTACCTTACGATAACCAAACCATTTTTATACAAAAATCCAGTGATATTATCATAATGTCTAAGGTTTAAAATATTTAATAACCAAGCAGTTGTGATGCATGTACATGACAGCAATAATAGGTATACAATTAAAAACCAAAGGCACTTATTGGGGAATGGTTTTCCAATAATGGCAAGGTAAGGGACTATCTTCCAAAAGATACACCTCTAGATAAAATGTACCTAAGGGCTTCGCCAGGACCCTCTACTAGCAAGACCGACCTACCCTTGACTGGATAGTATCGAATATTATCACCCCTTGGTTTTGATCAACAATCACAAATGGTCCCTGAAGCATACATATAGATATCAACTCTAGATAAGGCGATGATCATACCCTATCGGGAGTGACCCACATAGCCTTGCGGCATACTCTATTTTAGCCACTTCCAAGATGTGAGGCCTGAGAGGCCATAATTAACTTTTTCCTTATAGCATTCCATCTTGGAATGCTAACACTCCCTCCAAGAAAAATGCAATGCCAGCTGTTTGTACCAAAATTAGGCACAACACTCTTCGGAAGTTTTTGAAGAGATGAAGTGAAGAAATTAAATGTAAAAAGTGGATTATCTAATAAAAACTCCAAATCTCAGATATGAAACTAAGTAAAATGCAAGGAGACCCAAGAATTTAGAGTGGTTCGGCGTATCGCCTACGTCCACTATGAAGTTGATAGCTTTATTGATCTTTCTTTGAAGATTACAACTGAATTCAATGAACTACAGCAGGTAATTATGATTTGCCGTAGTGAATTTCATTGTTAGCAGCAGCTTATGGAGTTTAGATCTAGATCCGGCAGAGTCTGGGCATTGGAGAGCTCAAATAAGAAGAAGACCCCTTTTCTGTTGGCTTTGGGGATCTTTTTATAGGTGTAGGAGGCTGGTATTTCGCTCAGATCTCGGAAGACCCTCTCTGGTACGTGACCAGGCCCGCGCGCCCAAGCCCGTGAAGTTTCAGTCCGATCCGTGATCGATACGAATGGATTTCGTATCGATCAAGATCCCATCCGATGGAGTCGAAATTTGGCGTGGACATTCTTCAGCATGCACGTAGTCTTCTGTGAAAATTTCATAGCATTTGGACTTGTAGATTAGGAGATATGATCGATACGAAATGGGATTCTCGGTTGGCTGTTTCGTTTGACTCCCTTATTTCGACTCGCTCTTGTTCGACTCGCTCTCGTTCGCATCGCTGTTCGACTCGGTCTTGTTCGAGTCGCTACTCGATTCGATGACGTGGCGTTTGAACCTTTGGATCACTCCGCCTCTGATCGAGTCGCTCTTGGACCTTGCCTCGTTCGTATCAATAGAAACTCAACTCTGGTCGATTAATTCGAATATGGCAACACGATGGATTCGATCAGAAGATCCATGATGGATACGAACTGCATAGGAGACGGAGTCAAAGGTGATCGATACGAACTATGGTTTCGTATCGGTGGAGTCGAACTGTTGTTTTCTGAAGGATGTGGAGCGAGTCGAACAGTGGCTCTGAGATGGAGGCGAAGCAGAGCGAGTCGAAGTAGTCACTTCTGATGGATGCGAAGTGAGCAATTCGAAGTAGTCACTTCTGATGGATGCGAAGTGAGCGATTCGAACAGGGGCTGTTTTTGTCCAATTTTGCATCGATCGTAACTTGAGCATACGAACTCGGATTGACCCGAAATTTGGAACGTTGACTCTCATACCTTCGCTTGTTGTGTCATATCAATTTAAGCTCGATCCGGACTCAGACAAAATTTGTCGATATCCATAGTGGGCCTGCGTATAACCGATTTTCTTGGATGAACTGTCTTTGGTTTCTAGTCAAGTTCTTGGTGTCATGGCCTTGCCAAAAGGCGGGATAACATTTTACCCCCAAAGTACGTCTTGTGGGAACATGATGTGCTTTGAAATGCTGCAATCTTCATTCTGAATAGTTATCGTCTTTCCGATGAAAGCTATAACCTTCGATTGTTTTACTTGATAATGTAAACTGCTGACTGTCAACTGCTGTACCCTGTATTGTTGCAACAGATTGCTATATGCTAGTGATTAGCCGTTTGTTGTCGTTATTGTTATCAGATGAGTTTCCAATTCCCGTAAATCTGGAATATTGAATATTAGTCCGACATACATGCATATATGTTAATCTAACTCTCGTTGACGTTCGTACGTTCACGAGTCGTTGTCAGTTTATTTTATATTGAATTCCGTATCGATCCTCTCCTGAACCGACGTGAAATTCATTGTAATAATGCTCGATGGTTGTTTTTGAATCCTCCTTCGTATCGATCCTCTCCTGAATCGATGTAGAAGGTTAAAACATTGTTTTTGCATCAGTATTCGTTGCATTGATGGATATGAAATGGTCGTTTGTATCGATAGAGTTCAATGCCTTCTAAACAACCCCTGCGGCACACTTCGAATAGATTGATTTGGAGTCATTGGATACAATCAGTCAATTCGTATCGATGGAGTTGGCTTCTTAGAGCCGTAATTCGATGGATTCGAACTGACTGTTCGTATCGATGCTTTGGGGAAGGAGTTGGAAACTATTGATGCGAACGAGGATTTCGTAGCGATGGACGTAGGGTTCGATGGATACGAGGCGCTTGTTTGACTCGATGATGGACACGAAGCGCTTGTTCGACTCGATGATGGATTCGAACTGCTTGTTCGACTCGATCTTGTGGTGACACTTTGTAGCCAGTTGAAATCACTGGGGAGGCGAATCGGTTTTTTACCTTTATGCTCGAGTCCATATAAATACTATGTACTTAACCATTTTTTCACTTTTCACTTTTCTATTCTAGCGCATTGTCTTCGTATCGCTCAAAAGACTTAGAAGAGGAAAAACTGCTCGACTCGAATCGACTCCAATCCTTCAATCCCTTAAACTAGTTATCGAACATAAGGTAATTAATCAAATAAAATCAGCCCTAAATGATGAGGATCAGATTCTTATGCCATTTCATTTGAACTTCGTGCCTGATCGTTGTTCGAGGAAGTAGGTCTTGTGCGAGGTCGAAGGTGGAGAAAGATGTTGTTCGAATCGGTCTGGGGACGGAGGAGTGTGGAGATAAAATGATTATTTCATATCGCTTTCACATCGATCGGGAGTCAGGGTTTCGAGATGATGAGACGAAGGCCTTCGTATCGATCGATGGCTAAGCCGTGGCATCGAGTCGATCAGTATCGATGAGTGTATTGAGCAGGTTGATCGATACGAAGGGGTTGTGTCTGATGGAGTTGAAACCTAGGGTTTTCGATCGATTCGAATTAGGCGGCCGGGACCGATACGAAGACGATTTAATCTATGGATGCGAAATGAACGCTTTGGATCGATTCGAAATCTGCAGTCTTTAGACCGAGTCGAACTCGCACATGGGTGAACGGAATCTCCAGTTTCAAAACCGAGTCGAATTTGCACATGGATGAACATGATTTATCGATGCGAACAAGGCTCTTGTGACCGATACGAATTTGAATGTTAAAGACTTTGTAATTCCTTGCACACTTGAACAACTGACTCCGACGAGCTTCAAACTTGCATAACTGGACTTGACCGTGAACTGCATATTTGATTTCCCTTCAAAGCTCGTCGATGGAACTGCAACTCTAATAAATTTTTGACAGACTTTAACTCGGATCGATTGCTAATAACTGGATGACCCGGTTGTGACGGTCAGTGATGACGGTCCTTCCGACCGAATTCCGAAGTCTCGTCGTTTACATGCTTTTTCCGATTCTATAGAACTTCTTAACTGATTTACAGTACCGCACTGCACAACACACTCACACACTTTACACTGGGGGATGCACGAGCGTTATTGTCTATTTAACAATGATTTTTCATAAGCTAGCTAGTCATGGAACCTTCAAGTTCTCAGCAGTAGGAAACCCCGAGTTCAATTCCTTCGACCATCGAAATACCGGTTATTGAAGCCGAAGCTATAGAGCCAGCTCCGGACAAGCGTCTAGGTGCCCGGTTCATTAGTCATCCACAAGATGCTATGTCGTCCGGTATCTCCGAAGATATGCTGGGACGGATCTGTCAGAGGCACGGCTTGTCGCTTAATGACGTGCTACTGGCTGGGCCAAATGACAGGCCGCATGATCCCCCGGAGGGGTTTACTGCTTTTAACCGTCATGCATGTACGGCGGGAACACTTCCTCCTTTCAACCAGTATATAAGGGAGATGTTATCATTTCTTGGAATAGCACCATCCCAGCTACACCCCAATGGGTATGCTCTGTTGAACAACACTTTTATCTTGTTTATGGAGATTCTCTTTCGACCACCAAAGCCGATCGAGATTAGATATCTATTTAATGTGAAGAGCCGTGGAGACAATCCATCTTTCACCTTCTTGGAAGCGGTCAGGAACTGCCACATCGTAATGGGCTCTTGGGGAAGGCTAAGTTATTTCAAGACTGAATGATTCTACGTTCGGTGCCCCCCTGGATTTGCTAGACTGTGGTTGGATAGACGTAAGCATTTTCTCTTGAATTATCGAGATATTAGTAACTGACTTCAAAACTGACATACTTTTCCTCTTTTATAGCTGCAATCTCTCAACCTGACGGTGCATACTTCAGAGAGCTAGTTCGGATCCTCCAAGCGTTTCCGAGCGAAGAGAGGCATATCGACTTGGTTCTGACCGACAGAAATTTGAGGACCGTCGGGCTGATAGAACGGAGGCAGAGCATACGACTAGAAGGGACACTTAGAGTGGTCTCGAAGAAACGGGTGAAGCGCAAAGCGCCCGCAGTCGTGATAACCGAAGAAGTTGATCCGGAGAGAACGCCTACCGATACCGAGCTCCCAACTGGCCTTCTTCCGATGTCCAGGATTCAGGGGGGAGGAGAAAAGGCAAGGCTGGTGCTCACAGGCATTCTAAATCCGAGAGATTAAAATCCGTGGTTGTGTCCTTGCCCGTCCCGGGGATTAGAATTTTGGAGGCTCCTCCCCCGCCAGTAGAGAATCCTTTTGAAGGGCTTGCTGATATTTCGATTCCGGATTATGTGTCGTCTCAACATGACACCGGGATGGAGGAGCTGGACAATGCTCTTGAACTGAGCGGGTTGCTTGCTACGAGTGCGGCCGACATTTCCGGTTGGTCGGGGGAGTTGCACATGCATACACTTCACTGCACTACATGATTCCTAACTGTAAATCGTCCAACTTAGGAAATCACTAACTCCTCCTTCGTCTCTCATTTTCAGGTATTACGTCTGGGAAAGGATCGATGCTCGGGAATCTCCGCTCGGACCGAAAGGCTTCTTCTTATTACGATTCCCATAGGAGGGACTCTGATAGAGATCGCAATCGCGAGTACTCCAACCAAGATAGGTACGGGCGTGATAGGGACAGAGAATACAGACATCGGTCTAGATCACGCTCTCCTCCTCCTAGACTTCCATCTCCACCCCCTATTCTTGTTCCACACCCGCCAGAGCCTTCTCGTCACAGGCCATCTTCTCATACTTCTAGATCTGAGACTCATCTTCAGAGAGTTGATACCACGACCTCCATAATTGCAGAGCAGGTCCCCACTGAGCCCACAAGAGAAGGGGCCTTTAAACTGGCTCAGATGAGGAAGGACTTTCCGAACATTTGCTTCGATGGCTATGTCTTCCCACCACACTTGAAAAGAATTCCGTCTGGAGTGGAAAACACGATGCATGAGTACGTTCATGACATCTACACCCAGTACAGAGAGTGGGTAAAGGCTACGGAGAAAGCTTCTAAGGTGGCCTTTGAGCGAGCCAAAGCGCTTGAGAAAATGGAGGCCGAACTCGCTCAAAGGGATCAGATCATTCAGGTGCTGACTGCTGAGGCCGAGTCTTCTCGAAAATCGGAAATTGAGGCCACGAAAAAAGCTAACGAAGCGAAAGTGGCCATGGAGACGTTAAGGTAGACACATGTTGCCTTGGTGGAGGAGATGGGCCACCGGAACACTACAGTCACCACCGAGCGGGATGCGGCGGTCAAGGAACTCAAGGCCAAATTCGCCGACATGGTCAAGGAAAAAGATGATGCGAACAACGCAGCCCAGGAGGCGTGCGAACAAGCTGTTCTGCTCAGGGGTGAACGGGATGCGGCTGTGGCTAAAGTTCACAAGGTGGAGACTGAGGTCGAGGAGAAAGTGAAGTCGGCTGAGTCCAGGCTAGAGGCTGACATCGAAGACCTTCTTGTTGTTTACAACGCTAACGTGCTGAGGCACAGGGGTCTAGCCTGGCTCGATGATTTTCCAACGCATCTTTACAACGCTTGGGGCAGACTGGTTGAGGAAGAGAAGGAGGCACATCTGGGCGAGTCTGTAGATGAATTTGAACTCGAGAATCGTATTCTGACTGAAGATGAAAGGAAGATTATTCACGAGTCAATGATTCTACATGAAAAGGAAAGACTTGGCGGCGCCCAGCATTTTGAAATAGGAGAGGGTTCAGGGGTTGAACATCATGAGGCGAGTCTTGATATTCTAGTGTCAACCCAGCCCGGATCCTCGTCTATGGTCGATCCCCAAGATGTTCCTGCTTACAATCCGGATCAGCCGTAGTTGTGTCTGACCATAGCGCAAGTGAATGAAACCGTTCTACCGCCTACAAGTCAAATTGAGGAAGGTATTCTGAACATTCCACATATCTGCCTTAGGTCGGAATCTTTATCTGAATCAGATTCTAAAATTTCTCTTACTTTTTGTCCAGTGATCGATGCTGCACCGGCCATGCCTCCTGCTACTCAAGAATCATATCATACGAAGAGGGTTATCGTTACCGAATCAACCGCCATGACGACCGCTGCGTCTCTTGACGACATGCAGGGAAGCGCGCTTGTGTTCGATGAGCAGTTGATGGAAGAACTCTTTCGCCGTCACGGCGACCCTCTTGCCGACTTGTCATTTGTTATGGGTGGAGGCGCTCCTGCCACAAGCTCATTGATGCCCACTACTGACGCTCCCAGCGAGGCTCGAGCGGGTAATGAAGAGGAAATCTTGGCACAAATTGCCGCCGAAATGGATGCAGCAACACACGGTGGCAGTTTTGGAGGTGGGATGGCGGCACCCGGTCCAGCTCCGCTCAGAATGATATCACCTGGTGGCACATTTTCCGACACGGGTGCGGCCATTCCATCTTCCACATCTGATCCTATCCCTCCAACTCCGCCGGCAGGCAGCATTCCTATCCACTCGAGTTCGGAGGAGGATGTTGATATCATGCCCCCACCTGGAGACCAGCCACCGAAAGGCAAAGGCTCAAAGAGGAAGGATAGTGGCGGCTCCAGTGGGCCTGCACCGAAAAGGAAGCCGCGGAAGAAGAAAGATTAAACATGCTCGCTTGGTGTATTTTGACTTTCATTTTGTCGGCCGTATATAGATGCGGGTTCGGCCCCTGCTAGTAGGAATTTTTTAGAACAAACTTGTATACGAACTCTTTTTACAAACAATAGAAATGAAACTTCTCTTTTTTGGCTTCTTTTTTGTCATTGTGTATTCGCCTAAGTGTTTCAATATCTGAAGTGCACTTGTGAAGTTTCAGCTTCCGAATCAAGTTTGTTTTTGTTCGCCAAGTTCGGAAACTGTGGACATGGTTTGTCACCGGGAAGTGAGTTGAATTTTGACGTCGCATCGCTTCAGTCGATGGTTGACGCTTAAGTCCTGCCCCCCAGTTTCGGGGATGAGTTGTGGAACATCAGTCAGCGATTGATTCTCGCTTATAACATGTTAAGTCTAGTGCCACTGAATGAATGTTTGAGACAAGCGGAGATCGAGCGGTTTATTCACGCGTGCCCGATTGTCGATGGTCATATCCGCACTCCGGGGATCCTTATTTGTTTATCGGCGGTTGGTCACGCCGGCTTAAGTTTAAATCATACGTCCACGCCCTGGGGACTTGGAATCGACATTTACACTCCGACTCGCGCTCTGGGAGTTCGAAGTTGATGTTTATACTCCGACTCGCACTCTTGGAGTTCGGAGTTGTTGATTATACTCCGTTTCGCACTCTGGGAATCCGAAGTTGATGTCTATATTCTAGCTCGCACTCTAGGAGTCCGGAGTTGATGATTATACTCCGTTTCGCACTCTGGGAATCCGGAGTTGTTGTTTATACTCCGACTCGCACTCTGGGAGTTCGGAGTTGTTGTTTATACTCTATTTCGCACTCTTGGAATCCAGAGTTAATTTTTATACTCTGACTCGCACTCTGGGAGTTCGGAGTTGTATCAGGATCATGGATGGTCGGGTCACATCCACCCTGAGTTAACAAGTGAGCTCGTTAGATGGATGGGTCCATCTTCCTCAAACTTGGTGCGGATACGGACGAAGTCGTTCGGCGGACGGATCCACCCTCTTCGTAGACGTATTTTTATACTCCAGTTCGCACTCTGGGAACCTGGAGTTGATGTTTATACTCCGACTCACACTCTGGGAGTTCGGAGTTGATGTTTATACTCCGTTTTGCACTTTGGGAATCCGGAGTTGATGTTTATACTCAGACTCACACTCTGGGAGTTCGGAGTTGAACGAAGGACTGTCGTGTATCAATCCTTTTCTGACTTTGATGTGATGGCTGGTCCCCGAGCTCGGGTTTCACTTAGCAAGTGACCGATTGCATCACAGTCACTCCCTATTTGAATAAATTCCGCCGTATGGTGAAACTTAGCTCTCCGTGCATAGTGATGATCATATGAAGCATTTCAAGTAAATCACAGCTCTGGCTCGAAGAGATTGCATTTTATTGCTGAAATAAGAAAATATGGCAAAGTCAGTTGCCTTATTACAAATTCTAATTTTGAAATGCAGAAACAAATTGCAAGACGGAAAGTAAATTAAATGGATAAACATAGCCTGTTATGTGTAGTAGCGACGAAGACTCTCGTTGTTCCAGGCTCTTGGCAGAGTAAGACCGTCAACGGTCGATAATTTGAATGTGCCATCTCCAAGCCTTCGTTCAATAACATACGGTCCCTCCCATGTCGGTTTCATATGCGAAGGAACTAGATAAATTCTTTTTAGGACAAGATCGCCTAGTTCAAAGGTTCATGGGCGGACCTTGGTGTTGTACAATCGGGCGACTCGACTTCGATGCGCAGCTGCCCTCAAATCAGCTTCTTCACGTTTCTCGTCTAGTAAATCGAGAGATTCAGCAAGTAATATAGCATTTGTCTTTGGATCATAGTATGTCACATGATGAGAAGGTACTTCTAGTTCAACTGGAATAACGGCTTCTGAAACATAAGAGAGAGAGAATGGAGTGTGGCCGGTCGCGGTCTTGTGGGTTGTTCGGTAAGCCCATAAAGCCATAGGAAGTTCATCGACCCACTTGCCCCCGACCTTTTCCAGTCGTTTTTTCAGAATGGATTTTATAACTTTGTTAACTGCTTCGACCTATCCGTTTGCCTGAGGGTGTGTAACTGCGGTGAATTTCTTTTGGATGTGAAATCGTTTGCAGAAATCCTTAAATTCAGCATTGTCGAATTGGGTTTCGTTGTCCGTAATAATGGTGTGTGGGAGGCCGAATCGACAGATGATGTTGCAAACAACAAAGTTGATTACTTTTTTCGTTGTTATGGTAGCAAGAGCTTCGGCTTCAGCCCACTTTGTAAAGTAATCAACTGCGACGATGGCATATTTCGCACCACCTTTTGCCAGAGGTAGAGCACCAATGATGTTGATGCCCCACATTGCAAACGGCCATGGGCTGACCATTTGTGTTATCTCGGTAGGAGGAGCTCTAGGAATTCGGGCATATTTTTGGCACCTATCACATTTCTTTGCATAATCCGACGCATCGCGATTCACGGTCGACCAGTAATATCTGTATCAAAGTATTTTCTTGGCAAGTGCTTGCCCCCCGGTGTGATCGCCACATTCTCCCTTGTGCACATCGTGCAATACTCGTTTAATTTCATCATGAGCGATACACCGGAGTAGAGGGATTGAGTACCCTCTTCTGTACATGATTCCATTCTGGATGGTAAATCGTGAGGCCTTCCGAAGGACTTGTCTCTTTTCACTCTTGCGCTCCGGCAGGGTTCTGTGCTCAATGTAATTTCTGAGTGGAGTCATCCATGAATCCTTTTCGAGGACGGTTTCGCTTACCCAGTCTATTTTTGCCCGGTCAATGCTCGTGGAGGATAACGATTCTATGGGGACGAGTCCCATTTGCTGAGCTTCGCCTGTGCTGGCTAGCTTTGCCAATGAATTGGCTTTTTGGTTGCATTCTTGAGGTATACAATAAATGGTGTAGTAATCAAACTGATTTAGCGCTTCCTGAACTCGAGCTAAGTAAGCAGCCAACCATCGATCTCTTGCTTGATACTCTCCCCGTACTTGACACACAACTAATTGTGAATCACAATAAACTTCCACTACGATAATTCTCAAATCCCTAGCAAGTTTCAAGCCAGCTAAGAGGGCTTCATATTCAGCTTCATTATTAGTCGCATGAAAATCGAACTTCAAAGCATAACATATGGATCGGCCTTCGGGAGTTTCAAGTACAACACCAGCGCCCGAATACCGGTCGTTTGATGCACCGTCTGTATAAAGCTTCCAGACGTATTCAGGGGATTCACTGGTTTCGGGCAAGTCCTCTAGAACGGTAAATTCAGCTATGAAATCGGCTAGGACTTGTCCTTGTATGGCCCGTCTTGGAGTGTAAGTAATGTCAAACTTGCTCAGTTCGATGTTCCACTTGAGTAACCTACCAGACGTCTCAGGCCGCGAAAGCACCTGTCGTAACGGCTGGTCGGTGTACACAATAATGGGATGTGCCTGGAAATACGGTCGGAGTTTTCTTGACGCAATAACAAGGCAATAAGCCAACTTCTCTAATTTTGGATAATTCCTTTCAGCCTCAATCAATCGCTTGCTGACGTAGTACACTGGCTTCTGTATCATGTCTTCTTCTCGAATCAAGGCAGCGCTGATAGCATTTTCTGATATCGCCAAATATACGTACAACTTCTCATGATCAATAGGCTTTGACAGAATAGGTGGTGTGGATAGATGTTGAACTAGTGCTTGAAAAGCGCCTTCACACTCCGTGGTCCATTCAAAGTTTCGTTTTCCTTTTTGGATTAGATTGAAGAAGGGAATGCATTTGTCCGTGGACTTTGAAATGAACCTGCTCAATGCTGCTACTTTCCCATTGAGGCTCTGGACTTGCTTTATAGTTTTCGGAGTTTCGAGATTTCTGATAGCCCAGATTTTTTCCGGATTAGCTTCGATCCCTCGAGCGTTGACGATGAACCCAAGGAATTTTCCGGATGCAACTCCAAAATGACATTTCAGTGGATTTAGCTTCATTTTGTATTCTCGAAGTATGTTGAACATAGTTTCCAGGTCTTTAACATGGTCGGTGGAGAGTCGCGACTTCACAAGCATGTCGTCTACATATACTTCCATTGTTTTCCTGATTTGATTGGAAAACATCTGATTGACCAGTCGTTGATAAGTAGCCCCGATATTCTTGAGTCCGAATGGCATAACTTTGTAATAGTAAAGTCCCAGATTGGTTACGAAGCTGGTATATTCTTGATCAGATAAGTGCATCGGTATCTGATTGTAGCCAGAATACGTGTCCATGAAGGATAAGAGTTCATGCCCAGCTGTCGAATCTACTAGCTGATCAATTCTGGGAAGCGGGAAACTATCTTTGGGACATGCTTTATTCAGATCGGAATAATCGACACATGTTCTCCACTTTCCGTTCGGCTTTCGGACGAGCACGGGATTCGATACCCATTCAGGATATAGTGCATCTCGAATGAACCTGTTCGCTTTAAGATTTTCTACTTCTTCTTTAAGGGCGGAAGATCTCTCCGAATCCATACCACGCCTTTTCTGTTTAACCGGGACATGCCGCGGGTCAATGTTCAGGGTGTGGCTCGCGATGTCCGGTGAGATCCCACACATGTCAGAATGTGTCCAGGCGAATACGTCAAGATTCACTTGTAGAAATTCAACCAATTCATCTTGAGTTTGCTGGCTTAGCTGAGACCCAATCTTTACCATTTTTGAATCATCGTCATTGTCAGTTGGGACATCAATCGTCAGTTCGGCCGGGGATGCTTGACTTTCCCTAGATTCTCCTTCGTCTTTAGTTTCTCTTGGGTCAAGATCCTTGAGGAATTGGCTGGGGTGCCCGGGCCTAGGCCCGGGCGTTAATTGTCAATTATCGGCAAAACAGATGCAGAGAGATTCCTCCTCGCCCTTTCCTTTCTCCTTTCGCTGTGCTTCCCGCAGCTCAGCAACATAACAAGCTCTGGCAGCAGCCTGATCTCCCTGAATGATTCCTACTCCATGATCAGTGGGAAACTTTAAAGTCAAACACCACGTGTAACGACCCGCTATTTTGGACCATTCGCGTCCATTATAAGTGTATAGGTAGACACTCATGCCGGAGTTGAATTGCTCAAAATACCGCGTTGTTAATTTAAATTTGGCAAAACTGAACATATACAGTAAATAAATATAATCACAGATCACAGACACAGAGTAATAAGTGCAGCGGAATTAAAAGAGATAGTAGTTCATGAAGCTACTATATGAATATATATAATACATCAGAGTTAAACCAGATACAACGGAAGAGTAATATGATACATCAGATACAAATCAGAATACATCACTGGAATCATCGAATACTGAAAGCAGAATAGATGGCTGGATTCTTCAAGCAAAAGCTCCAACTTCAAAGGTGAGTCTCGAATACTGGTACACTCAGTCTGACCCGAGCGTAAAGCAAAATACAAAACACTCGAGTCAGGATTAACATTCTTATATTAATAAATCCAACTCAAGTGAAATAGCAATTGAAATACAAGTAACTCAAAGGATGTTTGGAATAACCATCCTTTAAGGATCCGTCAAACTATCTACTATGTAGTAATGTACGCTAAGTAGATAATGTCTATTAGTAATATAAAATATCAAAGTAGGGTTAAGCAGGGCCCATACACCTCTTAACCTGTTTATTCCCAAAAGCATATACAAGACCGTAGTTTCCCCAAAACCGGAAGTCACCAGAGGGCAATCCATATACTAAAGGTACAAATCAAAATCGTAGTGGTCGCGAATAGGATAATCAGTATGACAAGGTACATGAGGCGATACCAACTAGGATACTAGTAGTTGCGTGATCCGGACTGATGTTGGGCATAGCAGCTACTACCCCAACACCGCGAAACAACACTCCCATAATCGAGGGGTGCACCCAAATCGAATCACAAAAGTAATAGATATGGTAACGAAGAAGTGTGTCCGCTAGAGGTGGCGAACCTCAATGGCCCGGCGCGGCTCCTGTTTTAGTCATGTCAGGGGTCATCCAAAATCGTTCTCTTTCTTCAGTCAACGCGTTCACCAATCCAACCACTTCATTCTGGATCATCACTCCGCGCACAGTTATTAAAGTGGTTTCGGTTCAGATAGAGAGTATATCCATTACCGATCCCGGTCTCTTTAATAACTTTCGTAATTATTACACCGATTGGTCGTTTATATATTTCAAATACCAAATCAATTTCAATTTCAAATAGAATTCATAAATCAACATTTCATTTGTCTTTCTAAAACAATTTCCAAATTTTCGTTTCAAAACTTCCAACTTACCACTTCAAAATCTTACAATTCAATTTCAAACTTTATTTAAAACAATTCAAATATTGATTCAAATTCGTATATAAGTTTCATTTCGAAAAACATTTAAATTAATTTAATTTAACATTCAAATCAATTCAAACTCATTTATCGATTTCATTCAATATTCGTTAAGTTACTTTATCATTCAAAACAATTTCTATTAAATTTCCAATTCATTAAATCAATTCTTAAGTTCAACTTCAATAAATCAAAATTTACAATTTTGAATTAAACTAAATTCGTCAAATCAATTCTTTTAAATTACAAGTCTTACATCAATTTCAATAAATCACATTTTATTTCTTGTTAAAGAAATTCAATTTCACTTATTTACTTCCTTAAATAATTTTCCAAAACTTAATTAATAAAGAAACTCAATTTCAATTCCTTACGAACAAAATTCACTTATTCAAAAGTTCAATTTTTCTGATTAGAAATCCAATTCAATTTAAAAAAAATTCAATCTTATTTAGTTATTAAATAATTCAAAACTAAATTATTAAATAACTTCAAAGTTTAATAATTTCAAACTTAATTATAATTTCAAACCTTAATTATTAAATCATTTCAAAGTTTAATAATTTCAAACTAAATTCAATTAATTTCTCAAATTAAACAACATACTTCCATCAATTTCATTTGTTAACATTTTGTTTCAGATTATTAAATATTAACAATTTCCTTTTATTAAAATTCAAATTTCGACTTCATTTCAAAACCATATTATTTATTCAAATAAAATCTTCATTTTATTTTTAAATCAAATTATTGACCAATCGGGTTTTTATTTAATTCTCTATCCTAGGTCAAAGTTCAATTTGGGTATTTATCATTTCAACCCGATTCCAATTCAATTCAAAATCAAAACATATCAAAGGGAACTTGCAGTGTGATAGCTGGGATGGTGTCAAAGTAAATAAACAAGCAATAACAACAATCAATATCAATCCAATAATCAATTCAAATAATCCCGAAATAACCGTATTAATTCGCATTGTTATTTGTACGAATTAATATAATTATTTCTAGAATCTACACTATCATTTCATGTAGATTAAAGATTATTACATTACGGTTTTCACTTGTCATCTATTACAATTTCGTACATCATCAATTTGACAACCTACATTCAGTGGTTCAAAATGTAATTAAACAAATCCTACGTGTCAATAAATTCAACAGTTAAAGGGGTCATATTATACAAATGTCAGTTAATCAAATTTAATATTTAATTATCCTATATCAAGTTCAATTTCATACTGATTATCATTTTAACATTAACAATTTAACGTCCAATATAAACATCAACAATCAATCAATTATCAGCCAAACAGTATTATCATCGTATAAATAATTAACAGATAATGGTGTCAGATGTCACAGGTAAACTGATACAGGCAATAACATATATAACAGTGTAATTAACTAATAGCAGCATATTTCAATTGTCGTTTCAATTGAAATCAAATCTAATAAATAAAAGAACGTTAATCGTGAGTGAGTGCTCACCTTTCGAGGCTAGAGAGATAGACGATGGAATTGAGTTATGAAATCCAAGCACGAAACTCAACAGACAAGATAGAACTCGAATCGACGAACGAAGTTGAAAGCTTGAAATTTGACGAAATCAAATCAAACTGGATTAACGAAGATCAACAGTATAAGTGAACATATATATAACTATATACATTATTATTATACCGCTATACATTTCCTCAAGACCCAGTATACGGTTCCTAACACACATAAATAAGATAAAATAGATATAAAACCCCAACATTTCAAATAAGTGTTTTAAAATGAAATAAATCTAAACAAAACAAAATCGGATTAAATATATAATATCAATACAAAACTGTACAGCTGATAAACTATTTGTTTAGAATCTATGTTTAACATATATATAAACGTATAATATATACTATACCAGACTATAAAATTTTCATATAAAATTTTCATATTATAGACATGCAAACAGCAATTTCTTAGATTATAAAACGTATAGCAAAAGTTGTTTTAAAAGTTTATAGGCTAAAATACATATATAATCATATTTTGAAACTCATATCGACTAAATAAATATTTAACTGACATGAATCTACTTTATAGCAATATATACTTAAAAGTATACATTTAAAACAGTAAACTCAATACTATACAAACAACACGTATAAATAATATTTATAACTATCCTCCGACCTATATAAATAACAACATGCCTACTATTAAAACATATACATATGCATACCCTATTCACACACAAAATGTAAATATCTATGCAGACCCTAACAAGTATGCAGGCCTTTCATATGCAAACAAAAATGGATATCTGGGCTAAAGATCTAAGCACTACAAACCTATATATAAACATGTTTACTTATACATACAATACTGACACAATAGAAAATCTAAAACCACATATTATAAAATTCATATATACTGCTTACTTTATTAAAAAGATGAGTACATATTATACACGTCAATCATATAATTACTCTTAACAAACATATGTACATTATATTAAACCCATACATAGCTCACGTATACTATTATATACATATGAACACAAGTTTATACACTACACTAGTAACACTACACACGCACATATATTTGTAAACTAATAATATGCTAAACTCACCATATAAATATAAAACAACATGCAGTTGCTCGGTATGATGAGGTGGCATCGCTTGCGGGCTGTTGTCAGAGAGGTGGAGGAGGAGCGAATGCCGCGATGGATGCGGTGTGGCAGCGATGGTGGGTGAACAGGGTCGATGGTGGTTAACTGGCGGCGCCCGGCTGCTGTGGTGGTGGCGGTTGTCGAGGCAGAGGGGAGTTGCGTGAGGTGGCTGTCGTTCATGCGGAGGCGGGGTAGGTAGGAGATCGGTCGGCAGTTGGTGGTTGTCTTGGTGGCGGGTCAACCGGCTATTGCGTGAAGAGATGAAAGCTAGGTGGGAAGAACAAGTCGGGCGATGGTTGAAGCTTCATGTGGGGATGAAGCTTGTGATCACGGCTGCTTGGTGGAGGGTGAGATCGATGGCTGCAAGGTGATGGTTGCAGGGACGTGAGGTCGTGGTTTTAGGCGGAGGAGAATGGATATGGGGACGGAAAAATGAAGGAGAGACGGCATAAGTGGAAGCGATGCGTGGAAAGATGATGAGTCAGAGGGAAGGATTTTATAAAGGAGGAGTTGGCTGAGATGATTGATCACAAGAAAAGAAAAGGAGGAAGATGAAGGATGAAGCAGACTGTTATAATTTCATTTCATATTTTATTGCTTCAGGTAATCAAATAAATGAACGAAACAGTTGAGAAGAATAAAGAGCCAGGGAAAAATCAAAAGGCATGGGAAAGTAACAGTCAAGATTTTCTCAAAAATATAAACGTAGTGTCCATTCAGTTTTCCACGTTGGTTAAATGAAAGGTCTCAGGGCTCAAAAAGTTTGATAACGGTTATCGATACGGTAGGCGTTACGCAAAGTGCAACGTGCAACGGAACTCCGAATTTGACAATCGAATATACCGTAGAGATCGTCACGACGAGACGATCAAAACGGTATATAGAAATCAGTGGTACGATCATCCGATAAAAATCGATATCGGTACCAGAATACTGCCATTATGTAGAAAATAAGAACGACGGAGCCAAAGATGTCCGAATTTGGAAAAACGACAAACTGAAATCTTGCTCAGAAGATGATTTAAAATTTTTCTATGTAAAAATATTTAGGTTTCGGAAACATTTTATTTTCATTACTTTTTAACTGATTAAATTGAAGTGAATTTACGCGCGAAATAAACTTTCGTATTTTCGGACGAAAATTTACCAGTTGCTATGTTTAACTAGACGTATTCCAAATATTAAATTTTTATTTCAACATTTTATCGTTTAAAATTTCACAAAATTTCAACTAATTACGTTATTAAAACGGTTGAAATTTACGGGTCGTTACATTCTCCCCCACTCAAAACTTTTCGTCCCCGAAAAGGAACGAGGTAGGAGAATAGAAACAACCAGAAAGAAAACAGATTTGAAATACAAAATAACAATTAGTTTAACACATATAAATTCAAATTTAAATTAATTGATATTCAATAATTGATTTAATCCATTTGATTTCACTAAAATCAATCTCAACTATTTCTAAATTCATTATCTTATTATCCAGTTATCTTCAAATTTACAATTTCTAAAACCATAAATTTGAATAGTCTTTTATTATAATCATATTTCTTCAACAATTTTAAATCCTTCTTTATTCCAAATTGCTGTTAAATTTATTCTACTTAATATATCTAATCACATATATTTAACCCATATAAATTAATTTAAAACATAAAAGTTTCGATTTAAATTAATTTACATCTATTAATTGCTTTTAAATTCAAGGTATTTTCATATGTTGAACAAATTTCAATTTATTAATTCTTTCAAAACAAATTTATTTCATTATTAACTGAGTTTACTTATTATTCTATCTAACTCTTTTAACATCTTTATAATCAAAATTTAGTATATAACATTTATTATAAACACTCAAATTTTATTTATAAATTCAATTTATCTTATATATTATCCAATTACATATTCAACTTCTGAATGATTTAGGTAAGTTGTATTAGAATGCAGTTGAACAATATACAAATAAAATTTTCCCAATTCAATTATTCAAGTTTAAATATTTATTCAAATTTTGATTTTATTTATAAGTAAATCATCCTTTAACAAAATTTAAGAATTAAATTTCCGATTAACTTTAAACAATTTAGAGATATATATAATATATTTATATCAAATCAAATTAAATTTTAAAATAAGATACATATATATATATAAATCAAATTATACTGAAGAAACTTAAATCAAAATATATTTTTTTTCAAAACGAAACCGTAGCAAAGCTACAGAATGGTTTCTCCACTTCGAAACTCGAAAATGAACGTCGATGATGCGGCCGCCATCACCGAAATTATTTTCCAGCGACAAAGAGAAGAGCACTGATTTCAACATTTTAAAATTCTTTGGAAATGATTTCTATTCGAAAATACTTTCAATAATATATACTTTAAAAATTTAAAACCAAAGTTTGAAATCACTGGAAATTAAATTCTCAAATTCTAAATTTTAAATTCATTTCAAATTCCAAATCAATTTATAAACCGTATTTATAAATTTATTTAGAACAATAAATGATAATCAAATATTATCATTTCAAACAAACAATTTTAATTAACCTATTAAATTCCAGAAAATTTTACTTATATTTTCACAGTATAATCAAACGAATTTATTTCATTTACCAAATTTGAAAATAATATTGTGTCAGTTTGCTCTATTCAAGTGTTTTGGAAATTCTATCGATAGCGTTGATCAGACGAATCGATCGGAAACCCAAATCAACATCAACAACTCAAACAACACAATATATATATATATAAACATTTCAAATATAAATTTACAAATACACAACTTGCTAGGCGATATAGGAATGAATTTTCAAAATAAGGATAGGGTTCAAATTTGATGGACTCAAGTTAAAGAGAATTTTGATTTGAATACAAGTTCGAAAGAAAAGATAAGATGATTCAAATAACAGAATCGGGAGACGGATAAGCTTTTTTAATTTACGGGCAACCTTAACTGGATCGACCATGACTTTAATAATAAGACCGATGCTGAATTCCGAGGTAAATCACATCCGATCTCGAGAAATAAAATTCAGGTATAGCAGGAGAAAGATAGCATCGTAAACCGAGGGTACAGAAATCTCCGGTAAATCAATGCCTATTGTAAAGGAGTTTCACCCCTTTTATAAATCGATTTGAGATTGGCGAGACCGCCGACTCATTATAAAGATCATTCGATGTGGAGAAATGTGATGCTCCAGAATTTAAAGAAGACGAATAGTGAGGGACACGAATGAAATTTGGAACCGTAGGGGACGTTCCAAAATTCAAAGGAATCGAATCAAAAGGAAGAGATTGAAACTCGAATGGGAGTGATTCTGTAAATACATTTACCCTATATGTTAAGTTTTTCCTAGAGCTACCAAAGCTCTGATACCAACTGTAACGACCCGCTATTTTGGACCATTCGCGTCCATTATAAGTGTATAGGTAGACACTCATGCCGGAGTTGAATTGCTCAAAATACCGCGTTGTTAATTTAAATTTGGCAAAACTGAACATATACAGTAAATAAATATAATCACAGATCACAGACACAGAGTAATAAGTGCAGCGGAATTAAAAGAGATAGTAGTTCATGAAGCTACTATATGAATATATATAATACATCAGAGTTAAACCAGATACAACGGAAGAGTAATATGATACATCAGATACAAATCAGAATACATCACTGGAATCATCGAATACTGAAAGCAGAATAGATGGCTGGATTCTTCAAGCAAAAGCTCCAACTTCAAAGGTGAGTCTCGAATACTGGTACACTCAGTCTGACCCGAGCGTAAAGCAAAATACAAAACACTCGAGTCAGGATTAACATTCTTATATTAATAAATCCAACTCAAGTGAAATAGCAATTGAAATACAAGTAACTCAAAGGATGTTTGGAATAACCATCCTTTAAGGATCCGTCAAACTATCTACTATGTAGTAATGTACGCTAAGTAGATAATGTCTATTAGTAATATAAAATATCAAAGTAGGGTTAAGCAGGGCCCATACACCTCTTAACCTGTTTATTCCCAAAAGCATATACAAGACCGTAGTTTCCCCAAAACCGGAAGTCACCAGAGGGCAATCCATATACTAAAGGTACAAATCAAAATCGTAGTGGTCGCGAATAGGATAATCAGTATGACAAGGTACATGAGGCGATACCAACTAGGATACTAGTAGTTGCGTGATCCGGACTGATGTTGGGCATAGCAGCTACTACCCCAACACCGCGAAACAACACTCCCATAATCGAGGGGTGCACCCAAATCGAATCACAAAAGTAATAGATATGGTAACGAAGAAGTGTGTCCGCTAGAGGTGGCGAACCTCAATGGCCCGGCGCGGCTCCTGTTTTAGTCATGTCAGGGGTCATCCAAAATCGTTCTCTTTCTTCAGTCAACGCGTTCACCAATCCAACCACTTCATTCTGGATCATCACTCCGCGCACAGTTATTAAAGTGGTTTCGGTTCAGATAGAGAGTATATCCATTACCGATCCCGGTCTCTTTAATAACTTTCGTAATTATTACACCGATTGGTCGTTTATATATTTCAAATACCAAATCAATTTCAATTTCAAATAGAATTCATAAATCAACATTTCATTTGTCTTTCTAAAACAATTTCCAAATTTTCGTTTCAAAACTTCCAACTTACCACTTCAAAATCTTACAATTCAATTTCAAACTTTATTTAAAACAATTCAAATATTGATTCAAATTCGTATATAAGTTTCATTTCGAAAAACATTTAAATTAATTTAATTTAACATTCAAATCAATTCAAACTCATTTATCGATTTCATTCAATATTCGTTAAGTTACTTTATCATTCAAAACAATTTCTATTAAATTTCCAATTCATTAAATCAATTCTTAAGTTCAACTTCAATAAATCAAAATTTACAATTTTGAATTAAACTAAATTCGTCAAATCAATTCTTTTAAATTACAAGTCTTACATCAATTTCAATAAATCACATTTTATTTCTTGTTAAAGAAATTCAATTTCACTTATTTACTTCCTTAAATAATTTTCCAAAACTTAATTAATAAAGAAACTCAATTTCAATTCCTTACGAACAAAATTCACTTATTCAAAAGTTCAATTTTTCTGATTAGAAATCCAATTCAATTTAAAAAAAATTCAATCTTATTTAGTTATTAAATAATTCAAAACTAAATTATTAAATAACTTCAAAGTTTAATAATTTCAAACTTAATTATAATTTCAAACCTTAATTATTAAATCATTTCAAAGTTTAATAATTTCAAACTAAATTCAATTAATTTCTCAAATTAAACAACATACTTCCATCAATTTCATTTGTTAACATTTTGTTTCAGATTATTAAATATTAACAATTTCCTTTTATTAAAATTCAAATTTCGACTTCATTTCAAAACCATATTATTTATTCAAATAAAATCTTCATTTTATTTTTAAATCAAATTATTGACCAATCGGGTTTTTATTTAATTCTCTATCCTAGGTCAAAGTTCAATTTGGGTATTTATCATTTCAACCCGATTCCAATTCAATTCAAAATCAAAACATATCAAAGGGAACTTGCAGTGTGATAGCTGGGATGGTGTCAAAGTAAATAAACAAGCAATAACAACAATCAATATCAATCCAATAATCAATTCAAATAATCCCGAAATAACCGTATTAATTCGCATTGTTATTTGTACGAATTAATATAATTATTTCTAAAATCTACACTATCATTTCATGTAGATTAAAGATTATTACATTACGGTTTTCACTTGTCATCTATTACAATTTCGTACATCATCAATTTGACAACCTACATTCAGTGGTTCAAAATGTAATTAAACAAATCCTACGTGTCAATAAATTCAACAGTTAAAGGGGTCATATTATACAAATGTCAGTTAATCAAATTTAATATTTAATTATCCTATATCAAGTTCAATTTCATACTGATTATCATTTTAACATTAACAATTTAACGTCCAATATAAACATCAACAATCAATCAATTATCAGCCAAACAGTATTATCATCATATAAATAATTAACAGATAATGGTGTCAGATGTCACAGGTAAACTGATACAGGCAATAACATATATAACAGTGTAATTAACTAATAGCAGCATATTTCAATTGTCGTTTCAATTGAAATCAAATCTAATAAATAAAAGAACGTTAATCGTGAGTGAGTGCTCACCTTTCGAGGCTAGAGAGATAGACGATGGAATTGAGTTATGAAATCCAAGCACGAAACTCAACAGACAAGATAGAACTCGAATCGACGAACGAAGTTGAAAGCTTGAAATTTGACGAAATCAAATCAAACTGGATTAACGAAGATCAACAGTATAAGTGAACATATATATAACTATATACATTATTATTATACCGCTATACATTTCCTCAAGACCCAGTATACGGTTCCTAACACACATAAATAAGATAAAATAGATATAAAACCCCAACATTTCAAATAAGTGTTTTAAAATGAAATAAATCTAAACAAAACAAAATCGGATTAAATATATAATATCAATACAAAACTGTACAGCTGATAAACTATTTGTTTAGAATCTATGTTTAACATATATATAAACGTATAATATATACTATACCAGACTATAAAATTTTCATATAAAATTTTCATATTATAGACATGCAAACAGCAATTTCTTAGATTATAAAACGTATAGCAAAAGTTGTTTTAAAAGTTTATAGGCTAAAATACATATATAATCATATTTTGAAACTCATATCGACTAAATAAATATTTAACTGACATGAATCTACTTTATAGCAATATATACTTAAAAGTATACATTTAAAACAGTAAACTCAATACTATACAAACAACACGTATAAATAATATTTATAACTATCCTCCGACCTATATAAATAACAACATGCCTACTATTAAAACATATACATATGCATACCCTATTCACACACAAAATGTAAATATCTATGCAGACCCTAACAAGTATGCAGGCCTTTCATATGCAAACAAAGATGGATATCTGGGCTAAAGATCTAAGCACTACAAACCTATATATAAACATGTTTACTTATACATACAATACTGACACAATAGAAAATCTAAAACCACATATTATAAAATTCATATATACTGCTTACTTTATTAAAAAGATGAGTACATATTATACACGTCAATCATATAATTACTCTTAACAAACATATGTACATTATATTAAACCCATACATAGCTCACGTATACTATTATATACATATGAACACAAGTTTATACACTACACTAGTAACACTACACACGCACATATATTTGTAAACTAATAATATGCTAAACTCACCATATAAATATAAAACAACATGCAGTTGCTCGGTATGATGAGGTGGCATCGCTTGCGGGCTGTTGTCAGAGAGGTGGAGGAGGAGCGAATGCCGCGATGGATGCGGTGTGGCAGCGATGGTGGGTGAACAGGGTCGATGGTGGTTAACTGGCGGCGCCCGGCTGCTGTGGTGGTGGCGGTTGTCGAGGCAGAGGGGAGTTGCGTGAGGTGGCTGTCGTTCATGCGGAGGCGGGGTAGGTAGGAGATCGGTCGGCAGTTGGTGGTTGTCTTGGTGGCGGGTCAACCGGCTATTGCGTGAAGAGATGAAAGCTAGGTGGGAAGAACAAGTCGGGCGATGGTTGAAGCTTCATGTGGGGATGAAGCTTGTGATCACGGCTGCTTGGTGGAGGGTGAGATCGATGGCTGCAAGGTGATGGTTGCAGGGACGTGAGGTCGTGGTTTTAGGCGGAGGAGAATGGATATGGGGACGGAAAAATGAAGGAGAGACGGCATAAGTGGAAGCGATGCGTGGAAAGATGATGAGTCAGAGGGAAGGATTTTATAAAGGAGGAGTTGGCTGAGATGATTGATCACAAGAAAAGAAAAGGAGGAAGATGAAGGATGAAGCAGACTGTTATAATTTCATTTCATATTTTATTGCTTCAGGTAATCAAATAAATGAACGAAACAGTTGAGAAGAATAAAGAGCCAGGGAAAAATCAAAAGGCATGGGAAAGTAACAGTCAAGATTTTCTCAAAAATATAAACGTAGTGTCCATTCAGTTTTCCACGTTGGTTAAATGAAAGGTCTCAGGGCTCAAAAAGTTTGATAACGGTTATCGATACGGTAGGCGTTACGCAAAGTGCAACGTGCAACGGAACTCCGAATTTGACAATCGAATATACCGTAGAGATCGTCACGACGAGACGATCAAAACGGTATATAGAAATCAGTGGTACGATCATCCGATAAAAATCGATATCGGTACCAGAATACTGCCATTATGTAGAAAATAAGAACGACGGAGCCAAAGATGTCCGAATTTGGAAAAACGACAAACTGAAATCTTGCTCAGAAGATGATTTAGAATTTTTCTATGTAAAAATATTTAGGTTTCGGAAACATTTTATTTTCATTACTTTTTAACTGATTAAATTGAAGTGAATTTACGCGCGAAATAAACTTTCGTATTTTCGGACGAAAATTTACCAGTTGCTATGTTTAACTAGACGTATTCCAAATATTAAATTTTTATTTCAACATTTTATCGTTTAAAATTTCACAAAATTTCAACTAATTACGTTATTAAAACGGTTGAAATTTACGGGTCGTTACACCACGGGGCGATGGATGCCCTGAATTCGGCGAGGGCCGGTCGGCCCAAGAAAGCATTGTAAGGGGAGTCTATATCCAAAACAATGAACTGTAACATCCGTACTCTCCGACGTTCTCCAACTCCCAACTTTACTGGCAGTTCCACCATTCTAGTGGGTATAGTTGCACTTCCGTTGAAACCGTGGATTCGGGATTGACAAGGTTTCAAGTCTGTGGCTTCCATTCTCATTTGATCATAGGCTCGCTTAAACAAAATATTCATAGAACTTCCACTGTCATATAAGATTCTCTTCATCCAAGCGGGACCTACTTGAGCTGAGATGACCAGTGGGTCGATTGTGGGGGCTTTGACTTTATTAGCGTCTCTGTTCCTGAACACGATGTCATCTATCATCGTCTTCTGTTGCTTGGCCGGAACCCCTTCATCAAAGTTACTACAACACTCGAAGTCCGCATGCCTGATAGAGCTGGCATACGACTCCATTTCCTTCCAGCTTCGATCTGCTGGTTGAGGACCACCACTTATTGTACTGATAACCAACCTCCCGCCTGTGCGAGCGGGTTCTTCCTGTCTTTCCTTATTCGGAGCACGATTCTGATTTGATGGGCCCGCACCACCAGACTGCGGCGTCCGCACATACTGGTCCAACTTCCGTTCACGTATCAGTTTCTCAATGAGGTCTTGCAAGTGACGACACTCATTGTTGTTGTGGCCATAACTCTCATGGAATCTACAAAATTTTCCTGTTTGGATTTGTCTTTCAGTTGGTGGTTTCGGGGCAGGTTTCTTGTATTGCGTGGTATTGCAGGTCTGCAAATACACATTTTCCAACGACGTGTTCAATGGAGTGTAATTATCGTACATGGAAGCTCTACGCCGTGGGCCACGATTCTGATCGTGCTTTTTGCTTTGATTTCCATTATCCCTCTGCTGATTCTGTTTATTTTGTACGTTCAACTGAACTTTTCCAGAACTATCTCCGGACTGTTTAACGGCGATGTTACTCTGGATCCCTTCGATGTTGGGTCCTGCGTCATCCTGCTTCCTAGACTTTTTTGCATCCTCCCTTCTCAAGAATTGGGCTGCCTTGGAATAGAAACGGTCCAATGATGCAAGTGGTTTTCCAGCTAACCAAATTCCAAACTCGGAATCAACGTCAATCCCCTTAGTCAATGCCATTAGGATAGAGTTATCATTGGGATTGCTTATTTCTGCACACGCAGCATGGAATTGCTCCAAGTAACGTCTAAGTGTCTCTCCGGGAGCTTGTGTAACACTAGACAGAGTGTTAACGTCTTTAGGCCTTGCCACGTGCATACGAAATTGTTCGACAAACTTGGTGGCCATCTAGTCAAAGCTAGAGATAGATCGTGGTGGCAAACGAGTAAACCACATGGTAGTAATGCCCCCTAGGGAAATAGGGAAACTACGGCACTTTACTGCATCATCAGCTCTCGCAGCATTCATTAGCCATTCATACTTCAGGATGTGTTGATTGGGATCGGAACTTCCTTCGTAAACTGGCAAAGTTGGCATCCTGAAGCACCGAGGTGGTTCAACATACAATATGTCATCGGTGAAAGGGGTATGACTCCGGGAGATTCCCCAGTCGTCGTTACTAAGACCCTGACTTTCACGGATCATTTGATGAATCATCGTTGGTATATCCGGCATACGGATACTAGGAGCATGCTGTGCCAAGGTGTGGTCGGGTTCCACAGCGCGAGTCTGGACCGGACGCGGTCGATGGTCCGTGCCTCGCCTCCTTGGTTCAACATCCTCAGGGACATAAGGCTCAGGAGTCTGCTCTTGTTGGTTACGTCGAGGATCAGCTTGGTTTCTAGCATCAACCCCTTGTTCGGTAGTGGCGGTAGTAGCAATGTTGCCTGTAATATGATAAGGAGCGGCACCTCCTTGGGACGAAGGTCCGGTATGATGACTAGTGGATGGTCCAGTTTTGGGTTGTCCAAGATTCGAAGCAGGTTGGTGCCCTGTGGCCTGGGTGTAGCTTACATCCAACCGTGGGCGTGTGGATCGGTGATGACCATCAAATGAAGCTAAACTCTCTGTGGAAGAATAGGAACCTTGGTCTCTTCTGGATCTTCTGCGCCTTTGGCGATTTAGCTGGTTGGACAACTCTGTGTTGGCGCGTAGTTGTTCAGTTAGCTGTTGGCGACTCTGGGTCAACTCTTGAAGCAACATCTGAAACTCTTGTTTGGTAACCGGGCCTGTTGGATCTGAAGGTCCGGCGGCATCTTGGTTGGATGGAGGCAATTTCACGGGATTCTGCCTGTCCCGTCCTCCCTGATCAGCAGCTGTAGAGGTAGTTCGTGTACTTACCATGGTGAATTAATGAAAGTCCTTTCCTAGATCTGATGCAGATCTGAATAGAATGGAAGGGCTTCAAAGTTCTAGATCTGGATCTTCTTCTTGGATTTATGCAATCTGATATAGATAGGAGATCCAAAGAGCAGGAGAAAAATTGGGTTTTCTCAGTGAAAGCACCAAAGTGTTTGTACCAAAATTGGGCACAACACTCTTCGGAAGTTTTTGAAGAGATGAAGTGAAGAAATTAAATGTAAAAAGTGGATTATCTAATAAAAACTCCAAATCTTAGATATGAAACTAAGTAAAATGCAAGGAGACACAAGAATTTAGAGTGGTTCGGCGTATCGCCTACGTCCACTATGAAGTTAATAGCTTTATTGATCTTTCTTTGAAGATTACAAGTGAATTCAATGAACTACAGCAGGTAATTATGATTTGCCGCAGTGAATTTCGTTGTTAGCAGCAGCTTATGGAGTTTAGATCTGGATCCGGCAGAGTCTGGACGTTGGAGAGCTCAAAGAAGAAGAAGACCCCTTTTCTATTGGCTTTGGGGATCTATTTATAGGTGTAAGAGGCTGGTATTTCGCTCAGATCTTGGGAGACCCTCTTTGGCACGTGACCAGGCCCGCGCGCCCAAGCCCGTGAAGTTTCAGTCCGATCCGTGATCGATACGAACGGATTTCGTATCGATCAAGATCCCATCCGATGGAGTCGAAATTTGGCGTGGACATTCTTCAGCATGCACGTAGTCTTCTGTGAAAATTTCATAGCATTTGGACTTGTAGATTAGGAGATATGATTGATACGAAATGGGATTCTCGGTTGGCTGTTTCATTCGACTCCCTTATTTCGACTCGCTCTTGTTCGACTCGCTCTCGTTCGCATCGCTGTTCGACTCGGTCTTGTTCAAGTCACTGCTCAATTCGATGACGTGGCGTTTGAACCTTTGGATCACTCCGCCTTTGATCGAGTCGCTCTTGGACCTTGCCTCGTTTGTATCGATAGAAACTCAACTCTGGTCGATTGATTCGAATATGGGAACACGATGGATTCGATCAGAAGATCCATGATGGATACGAACTGCATAGGAAACAGAGTCGAAGGTGATCGATACGAACTGTGGTTTCGTATCGGTGGAGTCGAACTGTTGTTTTCTGAAGGATGTGGAGCGAGTCGAACAGTGGCTCTGAGATGGTGTCGAAGTGGAGCGAGTCGAAGTAGGTACTTCTGATGGAGGCGAAGCGGAGCGAGTCGAAGTAGTCACTTCAAATGGATGCGAAGTGAGCGATTCGAAGTAGTCACTTCTGATGGATGTGAAGTGAGCGATTCGAACAGGGGCTGTTTTTGTCCAATTTTGCATCGATCGTAACTTGAGCATACGAACTCGGATTGACCCGAAATTTGGAACGTTGACTCTCATAGCTTCGCTTGTTCTGTCATATCAATTTAAGCTTGATCCGGACTCGGAAAAAATTTGTCGATATCCATAGTGGGCCTGCGTATAACCGATTTTCTTGGACGAACTGTCTTTGGTTTCTAGTCAAGTTCTTGGTGTCATGGTCTTGCCAAAAGGCGGGATAACACCAGCATTCATCTATACAAGTTGTTCCGGAATCGAACAAACATTTGACATTTACTATCTTCCATTTTGGAATCACCCTCAGGAAGAATAGTATAGCTCCATAGCATACTTCATAACAATCCATCATGACATTATTAGTTTAGAGTGGTTCCGATAAATCATACTTATCCAAAACTGGTGTCTTCAAAATTAAGCGTTAATTTTCTACTAACTCAATTATGGTTCTTTAGAAGTATGCAACAAGTATTAGAGTCCTCACTGGGGAACTCGAATATACACAACATACTTTCTGAGTTAAAACAAGTCAAGATTTGATAGTCGGTTATTTTACTATCAAATACATAATCAAACAATAATCCATAGATTTAATTTTCACATAGCATCCACTAAGCCTCAAAATAAGTTTTCATTTATTTAAATCTATTTTCAAACTATTCATCAAAATATTCATATATTTATCATACTGGAATAAGTATATTCACAAAACATTGTGAAAGATTTCTCATTTCAAAATCATATTAAAAGGATCAAACAATTGTTAAACCATTTTTATATGAAAATTCAATGATATTATCATAATGTCTAGGGTTTAAATTATTTAATAACCAAGTAGCTACGATGCATGTACATGACATCAATAATAGGTATACAATCAAAAACCGAAGGCACTTAGTGGAGAATGGTTTTCCAATAATGGCAAGGTAAGGACTACCTTCTAAAAGATACACCTCTAGATAAAATGTACCTAAGGGCCTCACTGGGACCTTCTGCTAGCAAGACCGGCCTACCTCTGATTGGATAGTACCGAATATGATAACCCTTTGGTTGTGATCAACAACCATAAATGGGCCCTGAAGCATACATATAGATATCGACTCTAGATAAGGAGATGATCATACCTTAAAGGGAGCGACCCACATAGCCTACGGCATACTCTGTTTTAGCCACTTCCAGGATGTGAGGCCTAAGAGGCCATGATTACCTTTTTCCTCATAGCATACCATCTTGGAATGCTAACACCGCCCTCCAAGAAAAATGCAATGCCAGCATTCATCGATACAAGTTGTTCCGGAATCGAGCAAACATTTGACATTTACTATCTTCCATTTTGGATTCACCCTCAAGAAGAGAAGTATAGCTCCATAGCATACTTCATAACGACCCATCACAAAGTTATTAGTTTAGAGTGGTTCGGATAAATCATACTTATCCAAAACCGGTGTCTTCAAAATTAAGCGTTAATTTTCGATTGACTCAATTATGGTTCTTTAGAAGTATGCAACAAGTAATCGAGTCCTCACCGAGGAACTCGAATATACACAACACACTTTCTGAGTTAAAACAAGTCAACATTTGATAGTCGGTTATTTAACTATCAAATACATAATCAAACAATAATCCATAGATTTAATTTTCCCATAGTAACCACTAAGCCTCAAAATAAATCTTCATTTATTTAAATCTCTTTTTAGAATATTCATCAAAATATTCCTATATTTATCATACTAGAATAAGTATATTCACAAAAACATTGTGAAAGATTTCTCATTTCAAAATCATATTAAAAGGATCAAACGATTGTTATTTAAATTAGAGATAAGGATAACTCCAAATACTATTCCTTTGGTGTCAAGCATGGAACAATTGTCCACACCACCATAATTAAGAAGGTCAGTTAAGGGAAATCCCACCTCTAGTTCTTTTATAAATTTCTTTAATAAATTCTTTTAATAAATCATTTCCATTTATGAAATCTCCTTTGCTTAAATTCTAAATCCATTTATAAAACTCTTTTATAGATATCCAAAAATCATTTATAAAACTCTTTTATAAATATCCAAAGTCATTTATAAAACTTCTTTTATAAATATCCAAAATCATTTATTAAACTTCTTATGTAAATCTTTCTTTATAAATTCCCTTATTAAAAAATATCATTTACAAATATCATTCGTAAATCTCCTTTATAAATAAATCGTTTATAAATATTATTTAAAAAATATCATTTGTAAATACCTTTATTAAAATAATTGGATATCCTACAAAATCATGTACAAACACTTAACCTCAAATTGATAAACCATAATTTATAAATTTGAAAGAGGCTTCGTGACAACAATGGTACTAAATCAAGTTACCATTTTAATTAAATTTGACTTCCAAGTTACGTAATAGTTATTTACATAAACCAACATGTATGTAAATACAATTCATAACCAAATCAGGGAATAACATGTCAATATAAACCAACTGGCAGATACATATCCAAACAACATAATAACAGGATGGTGATTTATCCTGCTAAATAGATGTCCAAACAATCTGTTAAGTTTAATATAGCAGAACGGGGATTTATTCTGCTAAAAGATGTCCAAACAATCTACTTAATTAAGGTATAGCAGAATGGAGATTTATTCTGCTAACAAATGTTAAAGTTTAGTATAACCTATTCACATTTGTATTGTTACTTAACGATATTGAAAATCGAATCCCTTGTGCTCGGATTATTCTTTGGAAGGAAAGTTGCACTTAAACAAATTAATCTTTGGAAAACAAAGTAATCAAAAACTTAAACCCCTTTAAAAATCATTAATTACAAGTTAAATCCTTAATTAAATCAAAATTAAACCTTAATTAAGTCTTAAGTTAACTTAATTAATAATTAAGAAATAATTAACCTATAATAAATAATTTATTTATAAATTAAGACCTTTAATTAATTTATAATTAGAATAATTAAATACTTGCTTAATAATTAATTAATAATTAACCCTATACTTAATTAATAATTAATTAAAAATAAATCATATAATTAATTCATAATTAATTAAAAATTAATCTTACTTAATCAAAGATTACTTAAAATTAATTTCACTTTTAAAGGATAATTAATTAGTAATTAATCTTCCCTTAATTATAATTAATAAATCTTACTTAGGACTTAATTAATTATTAATTACCAAGCTTAATTAATTATTAAATACATAAATAAGTACTTAATTAACTATTTCAAAACTTATTATTAATTTTAGAATACATTTCTAAAGTTTACTTAAGTTTAAAAACACTATTTTGTAAAAAGTTGAATTTTCACCGAAACTGCATCCATAGCGACTATCGCTATGGATACCATAATTTGAAATTGTTTTTCTAAGTTTTCTTTTGAAATCTTACCCTTTGGAAAACTTACTTACTTTTACAAACATAAGGTAAGAGTTTTTTAGAAGAAAAACAAGTTTGAAACTTGAAAACAATTTGATTTTTAAAACTAATAACTATTATTTTACACATAAGGGTTTCAAGTTGTCAAACCATACAAAGGTGCTAACCATCCTTAGCAAACTCTTACATACACTTATGCATAAAACATATAACATAACAACAACCACAAACACACACAAAAATCCAAACTTTATCACATCCATAACACAACTTAATCATCAAGTCTAAGACAATTTTCAAGTACAACATATATATAATATACAAATCATGTAAATAACCAATAACCAAGAAATACCACATAGTAACCTCAATATAAACAAAAGATATAATTTTTACAAAAAGGATATGAGTTTTACTTACCAAACTTTAATCAAATCTCTTTAAAACTTGAATTTAACCCAACCAAAACTTGATTTTTAGCCAAGAAAAGGCCAAGTAGGCTCCGCCAAGGGCCTTTAGGCTCAATTAAAGGGTAGTTTAGGCATGGCCTAGGGCGGTGGAGGTTGGTTTAGGCTTGATTTTGAAGGAGGAAGGTGTAAGAAGAAGAAAGGAGTGGTTTTTAAGCATTTAAAAGAAGAAAAGGAGAGATTTTTTAATAGAAAATATTTAGAAGCCATTAAAGAGGTACGGAGCTTAAGGAAGAAGAAGAAAGATTTTGAAAAGGATAAGAAATGAAAATGAAGAAGAAGAAAAGAAGTGGATTTTTTTTTATGGAAAATGAGTTAAAAAAATTACTAAAATAACCCTTAAGTACATACCCTCCATCCAAATGAAGACACATCATCACTTCCCTACCTTCCTTATTCCCTTACACACGTTACCTCCCCTCCACCACACATTTTTCAATACTCCATCACTTTCTTAGTATAAATATGGGTTGTAAATGTCTAACTCAAACCATTCAAAAGGGAGGATTGTCAATGGGGTTTAATAAGAAAATAAGAGAAAAGAAGGAAAGCAAAACACAGAATCTCGCAGCGGAATGACAAAATATAATTATCAAATAAACAGTTCATGAAGCTATTATACAATATACATTTGATTACACAATTTTAACAACAAAATCATAGTACAATCAACATACCAAAATAATGCGGCGGAATAATAATAATAAATACGGTCTAGCAAACTCCATCTCCATCTTCAAGGAATAATGTCTTCAAACACTGAAATACTCAGGCTGACCCGAGCGTAATGAAAAGACAAAACACTCGAGTCAGAACTAAAATTTCTTATGTAAGTTAAATCAATAACAAGTAAATATGAGTGTAATAGCTTCAGAGATGTTTATGGGATTTTCCATCTCCTATCAAGTGTACAACGTGAGTGCAATAACTTAAGAGATGTTACGGGATTTTCCATCTCCTAAGGATCTGAACTATCTATATGTAGTAAGATACGCTATATTTGTAGTGTCTATCAGTAAAGTATTATAATAGCATTAAGGCTTTACATTGATACCCCTTAACACATTTTTAAGCATTGTCCTACAGTTTGCCTTTGTAGCATCACCAGCAACGTTGGTAGCCAGGGAGGCGCTATGATAAGACAATAGTAAAACAAAGTTGTAGTGGTCGCGTATAAGGATAAAAGTATGACAAGGCATGTGAGGCAGTTCCCAAGGTAGGATTCTACCAGTTTACCCTTTCTGGCTAGTCGTCACCCCTAACGGCCGGCCGAGTCCACCACCCCCAAATAAAATCAATGCACACCGATTGTAACGACCCGGTATTTTCAACCATTCGCATCCGCACATGTTGGACTTGAATTGCTCAAAATATCATATTGTTAATTTATATTCGGCAAAACTCAGCATATACAATAAATAAAATAATCACAGAATCATAGACACGGAGTATTATAACAGAATGCAGCGGAATAGATTAATAAATAGTAGTTCATGAAGCTACTATATAAACAACAGAGTTTGAAATAAAATACAACAAAATATCTCAAATACAGACTGATGACATCTCTGAACAAATCAACTGGAAAAGCTGAAGGTTGAATCGATAGTTGGATCTCCAAGCGAAGCTCCAAACTTCACTCGAGTCAGGATTAACATTCTTATATCAATAAATCCAACTCAAGTGAAATATCAATTGAAATACAAGTAACTCAAAGGATGTTTGGGATAACCATCCTCTAAGGATCCGTTAAACTATCTACTACGTAGAAATGAAGGCTATTAACAACCAAACGTCATTATAACACCGTGGTCATTCAAAATAATTTATACTTCAAAACCAAATGTCATTTCCATTCCAAATATATATATGTATATATATTTCCAAATTATAGCACTCTCTAAGCTAAATTGATGATTTCATATATATATATATATATATATATATCTTATTTTAACTTCACTATTATTTAGTTTCGAAATATTCACTTAATAAATCCATTATCATTTAAATAACCTTAAATTACATTAAACTAAATATTGCCTTCGATTTATTTAAAACTTGAAATATCTATTTAATCATTTTAAATCAAAACCAAGTTATAAAATCATATCTTAAAACCCTCAAATTCAATAAGTTTCAAATTGATTTAATTAAACAAAATTCTTAATCAAGTACAATTTCGAATAAATTCAAATTTATCTTTCCAACCTTAACTTATAGAAATCATTATAAAAATCTATTTTAAATTTAATTTTAAATAAATACTTAAACATATTTACTTAAATCAAACTTTACTAGATTTAAAGCTTATTATTAAATCTATTTTATATTAAAAATTATTCATATACATAATATTTTCAAATTTAAATAAAACCATATATATTTCCTTTTCAAAACCATAGAAATCATTTCAAAATATTTATATATATATACCAACGGTGTATGTATAATTTTTTCAATCCTATGGTCAAGTGATACATATATTTATCATTTCAATCCGTAATTTATATATATACGGGTATATATCACTACAAACCCGTAATCCCAAATTCAATTCAAATGAAAATCGCTTGGGTTTATCATTTCAACCCATAACGATTTCCTCCTATTCTACAGATCGTTCGGGTATATATCATTTCAACCCATAGGGATTTTATTCTAACAGGGAACTTGCAGAGTGATAACATATATGATAATAATATAACATGCATATATCATAAATAACAATATAATGTAAACAACAAGATATGGTATCATATCCCACAGGTGAACAGTTACAAATAATAGCACATATATCAATGTAAACAACTACATCATCATATTTCTATTGTCGTTTCAATTAAAATCAAATTTAATAAATATAAGAACGTAAATTGTGAGTGATTGCTCACCTTCTGAGGCTAGAGGAGTTTTTGACAAAGAAATTGAGTTACGAAATCCAAAGCAACGCTAGATGGACAAGACGGACAAAGCTGATAAATGGGAAATCGAATTCAAATCTGAACTAGATCGATGAAGATAAATGATATAAGTGAACTTACAAATATATATAATTGTATATAACTATTTACATATATAAAACATATTCTAAATTCAAACACATTTTAAATTAAATATACATACATTTCAAAATCATTGTTTTAAACTAAACACATAAATAAAATCAAACATAATCATAATATATTTGGAATTAAATACTTTGAAATCAACAATTCATATATATATATATATATATATCAACCAAAAATCTAAAGAAGTTATTTTATTATAAAGTCAATACCTTATTGAAATCTATATATATTAGTTATAAAAGAAAACTACAACAAAGCCATATAACTCATATATACTAATATATATATAACTAGCTGAAACCTGTATATATATATATATATATTCAAATGAACATAAGTAGATTATTATTTATATATAATATACGTATAAATAAATTATTATAAATAAGATCATATATGGCTTATATGACCTATGTATATGTAACACAAAGCATATACACTATGACTGCGCAATATATATTTATATATTCATTTTAAAAAATTAACAGATATATATATATATTGAACTATTCCAAAACCCCTTTTATAATACTGCGTACTCAAGCAAATTGATATAAAGCAATGAGCTGCTGAAGAAGAGTGTATAAATACCACATACTTTCGTATAACACATAAATATATATTATATAACAAACGAATATAGTATATATATATACTTGTTAACAGATTATATCCTTATAAATCCAACAGTAAAGCTAAAGCTAATATAACTAAGGTAGATATAATAATATATATAACATATAACTTTAAAATAAGAACATATATGAATCAGGCTATTAATCCAAAGATGTTCGAAACAAATATATATACGGTAAACAAAACACTCTTTTTTTTAAATATGCATACTTATATAGATAGGAACGAAAATCACTATATACTATATATAACAGAACTCATTTTATACATATGCTCACATAAACATGTAAGTATACTATCAGACGAAATAAATGTATATATATGTATACCATAAACATAACTGTTATATATATGTGCATAATAAAAATCAAACTTGCTATGTCATAAAACATAAACATTGATATATATAAAATTATTAACAGCATATATAGATTACCACTGAATAAAGTATGAAGGCAGCCAAGTGAGGCTCATCGGCCAAAGGTAGAGGCGGACGGAGAAAAAGAAGCAAGATAGGCTTGTTCAACAATGGTGAAATATGGTGGACGAGGCAAACAAAAGCAGGTCACACGGGTTTGAGGAGGATGTAGCCGTAGGCCTTCGTGTGTGCTTGGAGTTGCGTGGCGACGTGGTTCAGGCGTTGAAGCTTCGGCTGGAGTGGAGGTGCAGCCATGGGTTGTTGTGGGTTGATGGCTGCGTTGCTTGGCCGTGGGTGGCTGTTCATGGAGGAGGGCATGACAAGCGGTTGAAGTGGTGGTTGCCACAATGGTCGGTGGCGCGAGCGGGATGGGGAGAAGGATCTTGGGAGATGATGCTCGGCAACTAGAAGAAAAGGGGAAAAACAAAGGGGAGGAGAAAGCTTGCAATGGGAACAAATAAATTATGAGCTGTCACTTTTTCCATATGAACCCAGATCCAAAAGGAAAAGGATGGGAGAAGACGAAAGAAGTAATTGGTCCAGCTCTTTATTCAGAGGTGAAATTATTAAAGAATGTGAAAAGGCAAAGGCAATGGTCTCAGCTATATTTCAGCTGAAAGATTAAAAGCAATATAATGCGTGGTTTGTTCTCACGTTGATTCAGCAAAAATCAAAGCAATTGATCGATTTGTAACTGATGTAAGATTTGAATGGACAGGGAAGAAATAAAATTATTTGTAACAGTCGATTCCCTTGATTTCATGCAAATTACTGAAGCAATTAATTATTTGTTTGTGCTGCACGTTATAGATTTGAAAACAAGGGAAAGTGTAAAGTCAAAATGTGGTACCGCTACGGTGAACAGTTTATTGTCTCCGTCGCGTACCGGACCTCAAAATACAGAAATAAATATACCGTAGAGATCAGCATGACGAGACAATCAAAACGGTATACAGATATAAGTGGTATGATCATCCTATCAAAAGACGATAATCGGTACCGAAAATGCTGCTATTCCGTATGGAAAAATCCAAACGGAGCTAGAAACATCCGAATTTCGAGAAACGAGTTTCGCAGTCAGATTCAGAGTGTTCCAAATAAATTTTCTCATGTTGACATTTTTAGGTTTCGGAAAACTTTTAAATTCAACTGTTATTAACTGATTTAAATTGAGATAAAATTACACAATAAAATAAATATTCATATAATTAATTGAAAATTTTCCATTTGCTATGTTTAAATAGACGTATTCCAAATATCAAATTTTTATTTCAAAATATTATTATTTAAAATTTCTCAAAATTCAATTAAATACGTTATAAAAATTATTAAAATTTACGGGTCGTTACACTCTCCCCCACTCAAAACTTTTCGTCCCCGAAAAGGAAGGAGGTAGGAGAATAGAAACAACCAGAAAAGAAGATAGATTGAAATACCAAATATAATAAATTAATTTAAAACTATATAAATTTCAATTTAAATTAATTAATATTCAATAATTTGGTTAAACCTATTTATTATATCCATAAATAGTCATTTATAAACTTTGCAAATCAAAATATTTCCATTTATATAATATCTTTAAATTATATATTCAAAGAAACTTATATAAATTTTACTTCAAATATTCATTTGAAACTTCATTTGCAATTCAATTATCTTTAATACTTTATTATTTTTCAAACCCACTTGTAAAATTTCTTACTTCCTTTATAAATACCATTTATATGTTTAAATGACACCTTTATAAATATATGAAAACTATTTGAAACAATTATTTACATCATTACCTATATTTATAAAGAAGCTATTTGAAAACATTAAATCCATAATTCATAAATTTATTAATTTATCTCAAGATACTTTTCAAACATTATTAAGAAATCAATAATCATTTTCTCTAAATATATTTTATTCAATTAATAACTTCTAAAATATTTATAACACTAATATTTTTCTATTAAACCATGTAGTATATAAATAAACAATATTTTAGAAGGATATACTCAAAAAAGGAAAAGAAGGTAGATTCGGAAAACAGAATATAGGTGAATAAATAAAGTTGAGCAGGTAAGGTAGATTCAAAAGAATAGTATCGGGCACGAATAGTTAATTCAAACTATAAGAAATTTCAATTTCAAATATTAATACAAAATTTCTTTGTTGGAAATACTTTTATAATAAAATACTTTTATAACTCGATGTTTCAACAAGTTTATCCTCGTTCTTGCAGACTCTGGCCATGCGTTGATCAGGCGTAAAGCTAGGATTCTTCAAGTACTTAGTAGACCTGTTTCAACACCCAGTGAAAATACTTGAAAAACCTTCAAAACCGATATGGAAAGTACAATCCAAATAAATCAACCGAATCATGGATCGTAGATACACAATGGTTACGCCTGGATCCCCCAGGAAACATCCGTACCTTTAAGCAATCGCTGCCTTGCGAATTTTGCCATGATAACCAAAACTGTGGACCGCAGGATACATAACAATGGTTACACCTGGATCCCCCAGGAAACATACATACCCTTTAAGCAATCTCTGCCTTGCGGATTACGCCACCACAACAAAAATGTAGACCGCAGGATACATAACAATGGTTACGCCTGGATCCCCCAGGAAACATCTGTACCCTTTAAGCAATCTCTGCCTTGCGGATTACACTACTAAAACGACCATAGATCGCAGATACACAATGGTTACGCCTGGATCCCCCAAGAAACATCTGTACCCTTTAAGCAATCACTGCCTTGCGAATTACGCTATGCAGTCGAGTTCGAAAGACCATGGGTTACGCCATGGAATTCGATGGACACTCGAGTATCATATCCGGAAAACCAAAATCAATGAGAATAATATCGATAAAATGAATCCACAATGTGGCCAAAAAATGGATATCAAGCAGAAGGCACTTTCCGTATCTTTACTTCGAAAATATGTATCATATAGTACCTTTTCAAATCAATTTCAAATATCATACTTATATAAATTCCATTATATATAAGATTTCATTTCAAATCGAATACTTTCCAAATCAATAATATATCAAATCACACTTATATAGACTTCGATTATATAAGATTTCGCTTTTCAAATTGAGTACCTTTCCAAATCAATAGTTTTCGAATCAACTTCATACTTATACAAATCAATCTTATATAAGTTCGATAACTCCCAAATCAAAGTATTTAGTAAAAATAAGGTTCTCAATTTCAATTCGTTTCAATATCAGTTCAGTTTCAAAATCATATACGATTTCACCAAATTATTTCTTCCAAATTTAATATCTTCGGTTTCAAAGTTTCCAAAATATGGGCTTAGAGAATAATCCTAGCTTACAAATCACATATTTTACGTCAAACAAATTCATTTCCAAAATCATCATATAAATATTGGGTTTTAAATTCCAATCTATTTTCGAAACCAAATATTTTTCTCAAAATCAATTATACCCAAAAATGATTACTAAGTTTAAAACCATCCCTTTTAAACCTTTAAACGATTTATTTCCATTTGAAAGATCCAATTTATCATTTTGAAAATTATTATACTTATATATATACATATAGTTTTATAAAAGATGTTACTGAAAAAACATTTAAAATTAAATTTTATTCAAAACTAAATTTCATATTAGTATAATTCAACATAGTCTCATTAATTTACTTAACAAAACAATTTCAAACTTATTTAAGTCATATTACTTCATACTTTAAACATACAAAACTAAACTCATATACTTTATCAAATTAGTTAGACTTTTCGAAATCACTTAGCTTTGAAAACTAAACCTTGATTTGGAAGTGTTCGAACATTCAAAATAGGGAGAAATCAAATCCCAATCCAGGAGTTGGAAATCAGCAACCAATCAGTAAATTAATTTCAAAAGATAGGTTTATACCAAATCAAATCCGAAACTCAAGGACTGAACACCGGGCTTACTTCAAATCGTTTCAAATATATATACATATATATCTTTCGAATATCAAATCATACTTCGGAATTTGAAATCAATTTTGGTTTCACCAAAATCAATCGCATAGCAAAGCTACTAAAGTGGACTCTCCCCCACTCTGAAACTCTAAAATTAATGTCGATGATGCGTGCACTCATCACCGAAATTATTCTCCAGCGACATAAGTGAGTTTTGGACTTTTTTTTTCTTGAAAACTTCTTTGAAATTTCTTCAAAATCATTGGAACTCATTTGAAGTCATTTGAAACGTTTCTTATTTGGAAAATACTTTCAAATCGTATTATTATATACTTTCAAAGTCCCAAAACCAAATTCAAAATACCGGGATTCAATTTCTCAAGTTTCCAATTTAAAACCCTTCAGTTATAAATCATTTTTATATAAATCAATTTCTTATAAAATTTTCAAAATTTCCAATCCTTTCAAAATTTCAAATTCTCGTTTTTAAAAGGTATATAATCCTTATCGAAAACATTTTCACTTTTATACATAGAATATAATCATACTTATCAAAATAAAAATTTCGATATATAAAACAATTTCTAAAATACAAACAAACATGATTTTTCAAAGGATGATTCAAGAATGGATTTCAAAACAAAGATAGAGATTCAAATTAGAGGAACTCTAATCAAATAGAATTCTGATTCGAAGATAGGCTCGAACGAAGATGAGATAACTAAATTACAAAATAGAAGATGGATATACTTATATAAATCGCGGGCGACCTTAACCGGGTCAACCGTGACTTCAGGAATATGACCAATGTGGAATTCTAAGGCAAATCGACATTCGATCGCCCGATATAGAATTTGGCATAGCACAAGATAACAGCATCTAAACCGAGGGTATATAAATCTCCGGTGAATCAATGCCAATGGTAAAGGAGTTTCACCCCTTTACAAATCATACAGTGGAGTTATGGGATATTCCAGGATCAAAGAATACTAATAGGGGAGACATGAATAGATTTTGGAACCGAAGGGAATGTTCCAAAATTCAAAGGAAGTTCGAATCAAAGAGGAAGAAATTCTAGCTCGAATGAAAGTGATTCCGTAACCAAATTTACCATATATGCTAAGTTTGCCTAGAGCCAAAGCTTTGATACCAACTGTAACGACCCGGTATTTTCAACCATTCGCATCCGCACATGTCGGACTTGAATTGCTCAAAATATCAGATTGTTAATTTATATTCGGCAAAACTCAGCATATACAGTAAATAAAATAATCACAGAATCACAAACACAGAGTATTATAACAGAATGCAGCGGAATAGATTAATAAATAGTAGTTCATGAAGCTACTATATAAACAATAGAGTTTGAAATAAAATACAATAGAATATCTCAAATACAGAGTGATAACATCTCTGAACAAATCAATTGTAAAAGCTGAAGGCTGAATCAATAGTTGGATCTCCAAGCGAAGCTCCAAACTTTAAAGGTGAGTCTCAAATGTTGTATCACTCGGTCTGACCCGAGCGTAAAGCGAAACACAAAACACTCGAGTCAGGATTAACATTCTTATATCAATAAATCCAACTCAAGTGAAATATCAATTGAAATACAAGTAACTCAAAGGATGTTTGGGATAACCATCCTCTAAGGATCCGTTAAACTATCTACTATGTAGAAATGAACGCTATTAACAACCAAACGTCATTATAACACCGTGGTCATTCAAAATAATTTATACTTCAAAACCAAAATGTCATTTCCATTTCAAATATATATATATTTCCAAATTATAGCACTCTCAAAGCTAAATTGATAATTTCATATATATATATATATATATCTTATTTTAACTTCATTATTATTTAGTTTCGAAATATTCACTTAATAAATCCATTATCATTTAAATAACCTTAAATTACATTAAACTAAATATTCCCTTCGATTTATTTAAAATTTGAAATATCTATTTAATCATTTTAAATCAAAACAATGTTATAAAATCATATCTTAAAACCCTCAAATTCAATAAGTTTCAAATTGATTTAATTAAACAAAATTCTTAATCAAATACAATTTCGAATAAATTCAAATTTATCTTTCCAACCTTAACTTATAGAAATCATTATAAAAATCTATTTTAAATTTAATTCTAAATAAATACTTAAACATATTTACTTATGTAACGACCCGTATTTTTACGGATCGAAACATCGTAAAACATTTGTTATTAGATTGTTAGTATTGTTAAGTCGTCCAGAGTTTAGGTCGACTAGAGCTTAAGTCGTGTAGAAGTTAGGTTGTCTAGAAGTTAAGCCATGTTGTAGCTTAAGTCATTTGGAAGTTGGGTCGTGTGGTAGCTTAGGTCGTGGGGTAGGTTAGGTCGAGTGAACGACCTAAGAGATTGGAGCAACCTACAGGGTTTGACCGACTTAAGTTAGTAGGCGACTTATAGGAGTTGGCGACTTATAAGAGTAGGCGACTTAAGATAGTGGCGACTTAAGATAGTGGCGACTTAAGAGTTAGCAGCATAGGGATAGCAACTTAGGAAAACTGGGCAAGTTAGCGACCTAGGGTTTTGATAAGTCGTGGACGAGTTAAGGTGTTAGGTCGTTGGGTGGCTATGGCGTGTTAAGTCGTAGGCGACCTATGTCTGGGTGAAGTTAGGTCGTAAGCAACCTAAGCACTTTGTTTAGATAAGTCGTGAGGTGTTAAGTCGTTAGGCCACATTTTGTTAAGTCGTGATACTTGATAAATCGTTAGGTCATGGATGCGCGTAAGCCTGAGTCGTTAAGTAGCAAGGAAGGTTGAGTCGTTGAGTCTTAGGTCGTGCCTAAGGATTAGGTCGCGCGCTTGTGTTAAGTCGCAAGGTTGTTTAGTCGTAGGATCTGCTAGGTCGTAGGTCGTGGTGTTGGTTGAGTCGTAATGTTGGTTGAGTCGTGATGTTGGTTGAGTCGTGAGGTTTTGTTAAGTCGTGGACGACTCATGAAGGCGGACGACTTAGGGGATTTTCAGCCTATAAATACCCGGGTTTTCTTCACTTTTTGGTATCCGGATTTTGAAGCGACAAAGTGCTGCTGTTTTGAGAGCTCGAGTTCTACACTTCTTCACTTCTTTTCTCCACTCTAATCTTGTGATTCCTTCCATCCAAATTGAAGATCAAATCGAAGATCCAAGAGCTTAGATTGAAGATCTACATCCATTGAAGAGAGATTTCATCGTTTGAAGCGGATTTGTGATAGATCGAGTTAGATCCTTCGCTGTCCAGATCTGAAGTGTGTTGCTTTTGGGTTGTTTAGGTGATTTGGTGAGTGGTGATTATCTCTCACACGGATCCAAAGGAGTATATCAGATTGTTGGCTTGATTTGGGGTTAAAATAGTGATTTCCATGCATTTTCATAAACTTAAGTATAGATCCATTGTTCATGATGATTTGACATCCATTTTACTACATGTTAACCTATGCAAGTTCATTCATCAAGATTATAGAGATATTGCTCATGTTTTCATGCTTGTTAGACTTTAGACTCTTTATTTACGAAATTTCCATTATTGTTATAATTGTTATTTAGATCATGTTTGAATGCTTGATTACTTGGATTAATGATTGACTTGATTGATTGTTATGAATTAGTTGATTGATGATTTGATTTAGACAAGATGGTCGAAGATGATTCAAAAGCTAAGGGAAAGGCTTTTGAATTGGAAAAGCTGCTCGTGGCATATGTAGCGGATGATGAAGCTCATATGGATAGATTTGATGATGATGATGATTTTGAGATGAGGCTTTGCTAGGATGTGATGAAGCGAGGCATGATATGAGAGAGTCTTGGTCTAATCTAGACGGGATCATTCCAAGCATGTTGATAACTTGGTGAAATGGTTCGAGTTTGAGGATAATGGTTTGCTCGAGAGGCGCTTGAGCTAGTATGGAAATAGTCGTCGAGGAGGATGACTAGAAGGCTGAGATCTCATCGTTGTTGAAGGTTCTAGCATGCTCAAAGCAAGAGTACGTTGGGCAGATTCGATAGTCCCTGAAGGCTACTGATTGGTAGTCGAGTACTCTGGGCAGATTCGATAGTCCTAGGCACGGATCACGACGACGTGCAGAGTTATGTCTAGAACCGGGGTTTCCATTAGCCCTTGACGGACGGCTGAAAGAATGTGCCGGTCATTCAATTAACGGTGATATCGAAGCAACGATAACAGTGATAGCCAGAGTCATGGATGTTTGGTTGTATCGTCATTCGGTCTCAAGAGCGGTATTTTCTGGGTGCTTATCTGATCTTGGTTTAGGCCTTGGGGGTTTGTACTTGGAAAACATCGCCCTTGACTCGAGTGATAATTACTTTACCTTAATTGTTTGCTTTGATATGTTTGCTTCTGCTTAGTGTGTGTCTGGGGGCTATCACTGTAGAAAGAGGTGGAGTGGGAGGGTTGGATTCCTATTCCTTTTCCTTTATGCTCTTTTGGTATGTTGTTAGTTAATTTAACGCTCACTAAGACTGTTGTCTGACTCAAGGCTTTATGTTTTAACTCTTATTGCCTTGGGCTGTTCGTCCATTTTGGGACGGGCAGACTAGGTAGCAGGTGACAGGTGCTGTTCTTGCTTCCAACGATGCTGATGACGAAGACGAGCTGGAGGCTTGCATATTATTTTCTTACTATATGTACTGGATGTTCCGCTGCTTTGTATAAATCTCTGAGTGATATGTAGTGAGGCTTGATGTATTGATTATTCAGATGTTGTATTCACCTATTATGAAGTTTTATAGATGAGATTCTATTCTGTTAAGCTTCACTATATATATTCTCTATTGTATTTTATCCATGCGCTGTGAGTAATACGATAGATTCTGCTGTTTAACTTAACCATTGGCAACCGTCCATGGCTGCCTGGCACACTTTACAGCGCACTATGTCTAGGTTTGGTGCAGGGGTCGTGGGAGGTCGTCACAACTTAAATCAAACTTTACTAGATTTAAAGTTTGTTATTAAATCAATTTCATATTAAAACTTATTCATATACATAATATTTTCAAATTTAAATAAAACCATATATATATTTCCTTTTCAAAACCATAGAAATCATTTCAAAATATTTATATATATATATACCAACGGTGTATGTATAATTTTTTCAATCCTATGGTCAAGTGATACGGATATTTATCATTTCAATCCGTAATTTATATATATACGGGTATATATCACTACAAACCCGCAATCCCAAATTCAATTCAAATGAAAATCGCTTGGGTTTATCATTTCAACCCATAACGATTTCCTCCTATTCTATAGATCGTTCGGGTATGTATCATTTCAACCCATAGGGATTCTATTCTAACAGGGAACTTGAAGAGTGATAACATATATGATAATAATATAACATGCATATATCATAAATAACAATATAATGTAAACAACAGGATATGGTGTCATATCCCACAGGTGAACAGTTACAAATAATAGCATATATATCAATGTAAACAACTACATCATCATATTTCAATTGTCGTTTCAATTGAAATCAAATTTAATAAATATAAGAACGTAAATCATGAGTGATTACTCACCTTCCGAGGCTAGAGGAGTTTTGACAAAGAATCTGAGTTACGAAATCCAAAGCAACACTAGATGGACACGACGGACATACCTGATAAATGGGAAATCGAATTCAAATCAGAACTAGATCAATGAAGATAAATGATATAAGTGAACTTACAAATATATATAATTGTATATAACTATTTACATATATAAAACATATTCTAAATTCAAACACATTTTAAATTAAATATACATACATTTCAAAATCATTGTTTTAAACTAAACACATAAATAAAATCAAACATAATCATAATATATTTGGAATTAAATACTTTGAAATCAACAATTCATATATATATATATATCAACCAAAAATCTAAAGAAGTTATTTTATTATAAAGTCAATACCTTATTGAAATATATATATTAGTTATAAAAGAAAACTACAACAAAGCCATATAACTCATATATACTAATATATATATATAACTAGCTGAAACCTATATATATATATATTCAAATGAACATAAGTAGATTATTATTTATATATAACATACGTATAAATAAATTATTATAAATAAGATCATATATGGCTTATATGACCTATGTATATGTAACACAAAGCATATACAATATGACTGCGCAATATATATTTATATATTAATTTCAAAAAATTAACAGAAACATATATATATTGAACTATTCCAAAACCCCTTTTATAATACTGTGTACCCAAGCATGTTGATATAAAGCAATGAGCTGCCGAAGAAGAGTGTATAAATACCACATACTTTCATATAACACATAAATATATATTATATAACAAATGAATATAGTATATATATATATATATTTGTTAACAAATTATATCCTTATAAATCCAACAGTAAAGCTAAAGCTAATATAACTAAGGTAGATATAATAATATATATATAACATATAACTTTAAAATAAGAACATATATGAATCTGGCTATTAATCCAAAGATGTTCGAAACAAATATATATACGGTAAACAAAACACTTTTTTTTAAATATGCATACTTATATAGATAGGCACAAAAATCACTATATACTATATATAATATAACTCATTTTATACATATGCTCACATAAACATGTAAGTATACTATCAGACGAAATAAATGTATATATATGTATACCATAAACATAACTATTATATATATGTGCATAATAAAAATCAAACTTGCTATGTCATAAAACATAAACACTGATATATATATAAAATTATTAACAGCATATATAGATTACCACTGAATAAAGTATGAAGGCAGCCAAGTGAGGCTCATCGGCCAAAGGTAGAGGCGGACGGAGAAAAAGAAGCAAGATAGGCTTGTTCGACAATGGTGAAATATGGTGGACGAGGCAAACAAAAGCAGGTCACATGGGTTTGAGGAGTATGTAGCCGCAAGCCTTCGTGTGTGCTCGGAGTTGCGTGGCGACGTGGTTCAGGCGTTGAAGCTTCGGCTGGAGTGGAGGAGCAGCCATGGGCTGTTGTGGGTTGATGGCTGCGTTGCTTGGTCATGGGTGGCTGTTCAAGGAGGAGGGGATGACAAGCGGTTGAAGTGGTGGTTGCCACAATGGTCGGTGGTGCGGGCGGGATGGGGAGAAGGATCTTGGGAGATGATGCTCGGTAACTAGAAGAAAAGGGGAAAAAAAGGAGAGGAGAAAGCTTGCAGTGGGAACAAATAAATTATGAGCTGTCACTTTTTCCATATGAACCCAGATCCAAAAGGAAAAGGATGGGAGAAGACGAAAGAAGTAATTGGTCCAACTCTTTATTCAGAGGTGAAATTATTAAAGAATGTGAAAAGGCAAAGGCAACGGTCTCAGCTATAGTTCAGCTGAAAGATTAAAAGCAATATAATGCGTGGTTTGTTCTACACGTTGATTCAGGAAAAATCAAAGCAATTGATCGATTTGTAACTGATGTAAGATTTGAATGGACAGGGAAGAAATAATTTTTTTTGTAACAGTCGATTCCCTTGATTTTGTGCAAATTACTGAAGCAATTAATTATTTGTTTGGGCTGCACGTTATAGATTTGAAAACAAGGGAAAGTGTAAAGTCAAAATGTGGTACCGCTACGGTGAACAGTTTATTGTCTCCGTCGCATTCCAGACCTCAAAATACAGAAATTAATATACCGCAGAGATCAGCACGACGAGACGATCAAAATGGTATACAGATATCAGTGGTACGATCATCCTATCAAAAGACGATAATCGATACCGAAAATGCTGCTGTTCCGTACGGAAAAATCCAAACGGAGCTAGAAACATCCGAATTTCGTGAAACGAGTTTCGCAGTTAGATTCAGAGTGTTCCAAATAAACTTTCTCATGTTGACATTTTTAGGTTTCGAAAAACTTTTAAATTCAACTGTTATTAACTGATTTAAATTGAGATAAAATTACACAACAAAATAAATATTCATATAATTAATTGAAAATTTTCCATTTGCTATGTTTCAATAGACGTATTCTAAATATCAAATTTTTATTTCAAAATATTATTATTTAAAATTTCTTAAAATTCAATTAAATACGTTATAAAAATTATTAAAATTTACGGGTCGTTACACCGATCAAGTCAAAAATCAATATAATACGAAGGGGTGGTGGCCCCTAAAGGTAGCTAACCCCTTGGCCAGACATAGGCTCCTGTTTTAGTCATTTCAAATTGACATAAGTGTCAGGGTCATCCATCATCGTTCTCTTTCTTTATTCCAGTAAACATCACCAATCCAACCTTTACATTCTGGATAACATCCACCTCGTACACAGTTGTTAAAGTTGTTCCGGTATTGACAGAGAGTATGCCAATATTCGACCCCGACCTCTTTAACAACCAAACGTCATTTTCACACCGGTTGGTTCTTTTAAATTTCAAGAACAAGTCATATTTCATATCAAAATATCAGGTTCACTTCAAAAATCATTTCGAATTCAAACAGGTTATACCTTCATATCAAAACACTCGTATTTAAATCAATGATTTAAATCTAAATAGTTCTCCCTTTAAAACAGTTTGAATATTGAAAATGAGTTTCAATAATTAAAATAGTTTTAATATTGAAAAATAGTTGGAATAATTAAAATAGTTTTAAAGATTGAAAATAGTTTGAATATAAAATAGTTTTAATATTGAAAATAGTATAGATAGTTAAAATAGTTTTAATATTGAAAAAAGTTTTGAATATAAACAGGTTTTAATATTGAAAATAGTTTGGATAAAAATAATTTATATATTAAAATAATTTGGTTATTAAAATAATTTATATATTAAAATAGTTTACATTACAACTGTTTCTTTCTTTCACAACAATTTGAACTCATGTTCCAAATCACGACGAAATCAATTCTTCGACTTCCAAATCAAGTCACTTCATATTCAAATTTCAATTTAAATCAGCCTTAATTCAAAACAATTTCAAACTTTACTTCAGATTCAATTTAAACGGTTCTATTCAAATGGCTGAAAATTTCAATTCAAATTCTCATTACAAACAATTTAGTTTAAAACTATTTCTCATTCCAAAATATGAAATACCAATTTAAACCATGTTAATTAAACTAAATTCAAAATTTTACATTAAAATATAAATCTTCATAATTATTCATTTCCAATAAATTCAAATCATCTTCCAATACCCACTTTAAGATTTCAAATTAAGTCCTTAAACAATTTCATTTAACAGTTTCAATTTCAACATTTCAAAGCTTGAATTAGAAAATAATTCAATTTAGATAAATCCAAATTTTTATTTTATTTAAAACAGTATCATTTAAACCAATTTAAATTCAAGACTTTGAAATCATTTAATTTAACCAATCCGATGTCTATATATAATTTTCTACCCTATGGCCAAGTGATCAGTTAATTCAATTTTACTTACATGGATGGATATATATCATTTCAACCCATAATTAAATGTCATAGGGATATATCATTTCAACATATTTCTTAGTTCATTTCCAAGGTCTAAATGATAATATAAATGATGTCAATAAATGAATAGGTAATAATTGGAATAAGTCAAATAATAAACAACCATACATCCATCATCAATCGATAGGCATACAATAACAATTAACATCCAATTTGACCAATATATCACAACAGTTACTGATTATCAATTGTCAGTGTTTAACTAGCAATTTAATTCAATATTAATTTAAATGTCAATTTAAACTACTAAACAGCAATCAATAAAATTTTATCACTTCATAATTTCAATCTAACTAACCATAAGAAATTTTAGTATTGCATGAGTGGGTTCTATCACTCACATTTGATTTATAGCCGATTAAAAATCCAATAAAAGCCCAAATCTCAACTGTCTCCAAATTCAACCAAACTAGTTTCTTATTGTCCGGAATTTTGATACGAACCCAATGGAAGAAACCGCGCGTCAATCGGAGCTCGTATGAAAATTTTATGCAAGTTAGAACAAATAAATTTAAAAATTTAATTAAAATAGATCAAGGGCAAAAACGTAATTATCTTATCTCCTTCCCATACCCTGATAGCAAACATCGAACCACAACAGTGTACAGCCACCGCCGACTTCCACCAACCACCACCTCTATGCGCCTCAAAACCCAGATCCAACATCACCATCGCGAAGCTCAGGCCTGGTCGCACCTCCGCCCCAGATGTCGCCACCTCCGGTCATGCTCCGTTTCTACGCCGCCGCCGCCATAAGTTCTCCAGTTTGGGATAACCATCCTCTAAGGATCCGTTAAACTATCTACTATGTAGTAATATATGCTATTATAATAATGTCTAAAGTAAAGTAAACTTACTTAAAAATAACGTTAAGGCTTTACATTTTCCACCTTAACACATATATAGTGCCAATAGTCTATACAGTACCGTAGCACCTCCAGATCGGGAGGATACCAGAGGATACTCCATAGGTACGACACAAATCAAACTCGTATAAGGCACGCTAGGGTAGGTGACACGGCACAACTAGGCAATGCCAGGGTAGATATACGAATTACACTTCCGGGCCGGTGGTAACGCATAGCAGCCACTACCGCCCACCTCGAGCCACACTCCCGAAATCCGAAGGTGCGCACCAAATCAATCAAAAAGCAATAGAATGGAATACGATGGCGTGTGTCCGATCAAAGGAGCTACCTCATTAGCCCGTCAATTGCTCCTGTTTTAGCCACCTTATGCCAACTCACGGGAGTCGGGTCCACATATATACTTCATATAGGATCGTCGCCACCATCCTACTTCATTCTGGAATCTCCACCGCATACATAGTTGTTAAAGTTGTTTTCGGTATCGACAAAGAGTATGCCCATATCCGATCCTGGTCTCTTTAACAACCAATCATTATTATAACACCGCGGTCATTTCAAAAATAGTTTATACTTCAAAACCAAAATATCATTTCCATTTTTAAAACCATATCAAAACGATATCATTTTCACTTCAAATATATCCATTTCCAAAATCATATCACTTTCAAAGTTATAACACTTTCGAAACCAAACACTTGAAATTATAACACTTTGGAAATCACAACATTTTGAAATCATAGCACTATAAAAATCATAACACTTCCCTTCAAACAGTTTAGACATTAATAATAGTATATAAAATAAAATGGTTTATAAAATAATTTACATAAAATAGTTATAAGTTAAAACAATTTATATTAAAATAATTAGTATATTTAAAAATGGTTTATATTAAAAATGGTTTATATTAAAAATGGTTTATATTAAAAATGGTTTATATTAAAAATGGTTTATATTTAAAATGGTTAATATTAAAATAGTTTATAAAATAATATAAAATAGTTTATATATAATTTAAAATACTTTATATAATAAAATAGTTTCCATAAATTTCATAAATCAATTCAAATCAACTCAAATTCCAAAATAAATTTTAATTCAATCTCAATTCATCAATTTCAATTCGATTCAGCTTCTCAATAAACCATTTCAAATTATCGATTTCAAATACTTATTTGAACCATAAAATAAGCCATTTTAAATTTCAATATATTTCAAAGTTTAAATATTCAACATTTCAAAACTAAATTCGATAATTTCATATATATATCAAATTCACTTTACTATTATTTAGTTTTGAAATATTTACTTAATTATTTCAATAACATCTAAATACAACTTCAATTTACAATTTAAATAAACAAAATATCCCATTTAAATTTATATAAATTTGAAATATTCATTTAAGTCACTTTTAATCAAAATCAAGTTATAAAACATATCTTTAAAATTTCAATTTAATAAATTTCGCATCGAACTTATTTAAGTGAAATTCTTAAATAAATAAAATTTCAAATCAATTTATGTTCCTCTTTCCAACCTGAATTTATTAAAATCATTATAAACTCTATATTTGAAAATATAAATTTTAAATAAATACTTAAACATATTATATATCAACTTTATTAAATCAACTTTGATAAATCTTTAAAATCAATATTTATTAAAACCATATATTTCTTTTCAAAACCATAGAAATCATTTTCAAAATATTTATATATAGACCAACGGTGTCTGTATATAATTTTCTATCCTGTGGTCAAGTTATACAGATATTTATCATTTCAATCCGTAATTTAAATATATACGGGTATATATCTTTTCAACCCGTAATCCCAAATTCAATGTCAATGAAAATCGCTTGGGTTTATCATTTCAACCCATAACGATTTCCTCCTATTCTACAGATCGTTCGGGTATGTATCATTTCAACCCATAGTGAATTCTATACTAACAGGGAACTTGAAGAGTGATAATAGATATGATAATAATATAACAATCAGTAACAGGCATATATCATCAATATAAATAACAGATAAGGGTGTCAGATGTCACAGGTGAACAGATACAGATAACAGCATATATATAGCAATGTAAATAACTAGCAGTAGTATATTTCAATTGACGTTTCAATTGAAATCAAATTTAATAAATATAAGAACGTTAATCGTGAGTGATTGCTCACCTTTCGATGCTAGAGAAGTTTGAAACACAACCAGCTACGAATTGGATCACGATCTAGAAAATCGAACAATCCAAACAACAGTCTCAAAGTGAAGTAAGCTGAAAGCGGATTTTGACGGATAAAGCTGATAGATAAGAATCGATGAGAAACAAATCAGAATCAATTTGATAGAACAACAATATTATTATTATTATTATCCATGAAATCAATATTAATTTAAACGCATATTATCTTGAATATAAATAAACACATATAAAAAAGCGGTATCTGCATAATATAAATTAAAATGATGAATATATACTTATAAACAATTACGTAAACAGCCTATATAACTATTCTATGCAATCAATATATAACCAAACCCAAAGATTATATAACTAGTAATACATATATAAGATAACGCTTAAAAATATATATACGTATATTCCCCTGATTATACGTACAGGCTTAAACTGAAATCGCATAACATCACTTATATAAACTATATAGACAAAACTTATTGATCAAACATATATAACTAACAAATTGAAAAACATAGATACTATAATCTATATGTACGAGCAAACACATTATATATTTACAAACAATCGAGACAGCACTTCTATATACATATAATATTATTTAGAATATACAAATCACAATATATTAACATACGTAACCTATATATATTAATAAAACAACAGTCTATATAGCTTACACGTATAAGCTAACCCACCATAAAAGTTATATAACATATATATTAACTCAAACTGATAATACAAATCCTATACAAACTTATATATAAACATATCTTATATATATACTTTAAATATCAATTACTTATATCTGTAAACATATATAAGAAACACAGTACATGTTTTAAATTTATTTATATATAATATAGATAGAATAAGAGAAGTAACAATATATAATACCTTACAGCAACTTACATATAAAAGTTAATATATAACCAATATATATATATATATATATATATATATATCAACAGTTTTGAAAACTAGTATAAAACTTTACGTATAAGTATATATATATGACCTACAATTCGAGTATGAATACTACTATATGTAGAAAGATCTTTTTCCAACAACCAGAAACCTCTATATATATTGCTGTCACAAGTTTGGCTGAGGTGGAGCATAAGGCTGGAACTTGAGTTCGCCTGGCCTCGGCTGTTTGCGTGCAAGCGAGGGAAAGAGCACGGCAACAAAAAGGAAGGAAAGAGTGGAGATGGCACGATATGCATGGAGGAAATATGGGTGTACGGCAGGGTCTGCTGGATCCGAGGCGGAGCCGATGCTTCGGGCTGTGTTCGGCTAGAGAGTGGCCGATGGAAAGATCGGAGCTGGTGGAAAGAAGTGGTGCGGTGGAGACGAGCCCAAGGAAGAGATGGAGGAATCTCGAACAAACAAAAATGAGAGCAGGCTTGTAAAAGAAGATGCAAAGTACTATATGATTATATTGTTTAATTCAAAAGAAAGAACACAGAACAATGAACCGGCTAAAAATAAATTGAAATTTGGGAAAAGCAAAAGCCACCTGTTGAACACAAATAATATTAATAGCTAGTGGCTGTTAGGCTTAACACGGTGCACAACAAATCAACCAGGAATTCAATAAGGTTCAAAATATAGAACCGATATGGTATGCGTTTTGCAGATTGCACCGCACACCGGTCTCCGAAACACAGATATGAATATACTACGAAAATCAGCACGACGAGACGATCAAAACGGTATACAAATACCAATGATACAATCATCCGATCAAAAGTCGATATCGGTACCAAAAATGCTGCAAATTTGCCAAAAATAAGATAAACGAAGCAATAACAGTCAAAATTTTGAGAAACAAAATATGACGTCTCACTCAGAAGATGATTTACAAATTTATTATGTAAAAATATTCAGGTTTGGAAAATGTTTTATTATCATCAAATATTGACTGATTTGAATTAAAATAAAATTACACAAGAAAATAGACTTTCATATTATCTGATGAAAATTTACCAATTGCTATGTTTAAGAAGACGTATTCCAAATATCAAATTTGTATTTCAAAATTTTATTATTTAAAATTTCATAAAGTTCAATTAATTTCATTAATAAAACCATTAAAATTTACGGGTCGTTACAAGCAAGGACTACTATTACTTTCCTTTAATTATAATTTTTCAAACAATTCAAACATGTATATGCTAATAATTATTAAAATTATATATTAGTGTTAAATCCAGTAAATATGATTTGTTAAATAAATTCATAAAATTATGTAACAAGCAAACTAATGGGTGAAGCTAAACTTGATATTATGTCAGGTGTATTGTAATAAATTAAAACATGAATTTACTTTTTCGATATTCCTACTCATCACCAAGGAGGAGGCTTGTAGTATAGAGTTTGGTAGAATTATGGTGGTTAGGTTTAAGGTTTTCAATCAAATGAGAATGAGAGTGGAGGCTAGTATTTATAGAGAAGGAATGTGAAAAGTTCAATAAAGCATTTCCTTCCTTTTTCAACATCTCAACAAACACCTTTTCACCCATGTCATATCACTATATGGCCCATATTCCTTCCAAAATTTGAACCCCTTATTTAATTCCATATTTAAAGGTTTACTAGTATTAAATCTCATTCAATACTAGTATGTTTTGTAACTTAAATAAATATACATATAACAATTTATATACATATTTAAATAATTACATAAGGACATCCAAATTTTTCTAGAAAGCTATCAAAAATTCTAAAGGCACCATATGTAACGACCCGTAAATTTTAATGGTTTTAATATCGTAATTTATTGGAATTTTGTGAAATTTTAATGTAACAACCCGTAAATTTAACCGGTTTTTAATAACGTTATTAGTTAAAATTTTGTGAAATTTTAAAACGATAAAATTTTGAAATAAAAATTTAATATTTGGAATGCGTCCAATTAAACATAGCAACCGGTAAATTTTCGTTCGAAAATATGGAAGTTTATTTCGCGCGTAAATTTACTTCAATTTAATCAGTTAAAAAGCGATGAAAATAAAATGTTTTCAGAACCTAAATATTTTTACATAGAAAAATTCTAAATCATCTTCTGAGCAAGATGTCAGTTCGTCATTTTTCAAAATTCGGACTTCTTTAGCTCCGTCGATCTTATTCTTCTGCATTTTTCTTGCATTTTCCGTAGTAGAAAAATTCGAAATTTTATAATTCGATCGTACAACTGATATTTATATATCGTTTTGATCGTCTCGTCAAACCGATCTATATGGTATACCTATTTCTCTATTTCGGAGCCCGGTGCGTTATGATCCGCGGAATGTCTAACTACCGGTTCCGTTTTCATACCTTTGGCTCCCCGAACTTTCTATTTACCACCGTATAACAAACAACCACTTAAAAATTAATAGCCTTGAATGCATAGACTGACTTTTGTTGTCTCCAACTTTTCAATTTAATTGCCTAGTACATTTCCGGTGAGCGGTGTCTCTTCGAATTTCTTTCTAGCGTGGCTTGGGAACATTGATATTATTAATGTATGCATGTATTCTCTTTCATGCTTCTATCTATGTGCATGTTCCTTTTTCTTATCAAAGCCTCCACGTCCATTTATGAAATCAACCTTCCACCAAGAAGCCTCTTTTCAAATTCATGCCTCTCCTCTTTTCAGCAACACCTCCCGCCGACCCTTCATTTTTCTCCTACATCTCACAACCGAGCCACTGAAATGCAAACCAGCCTACACCTTCCTTCCTCCGCGTGAAGTCTCCTCTCGGCCGCACTGCCAAAGCCGTCACCTGGACGGCAACCCCACACCCACCATGACCGGTCGAACACTTCTCCTCCACGCGCGATTAACCCAGGCCTCGCCCCTACCCAGCCTTGTCAACCTCGACCGTATTTCCTCCCCTCCTCTTCTGCCACCCGAACGCATGGACACACCACAAGCAACAGCGACCTCCGCCTCCACGTCCCCCTGCTCCTCGTTCACCAATAGCCCAGCATGGTTCGGTCTCCCTCCAATACCGAGCCTCCAACCACACGCAACCAGAAGCGGCGATCAAGCAACCACCGTCTTCCTTCCTTCAACGACCACCCCGAGTTTCCAGCCTTGTACTCTGTTGCAGCCGAACTTATACCATAGCTTTCTTTGTTTGTCTATACAAGACATGTCTTCTTACCTGTCTCCTTGTTATGCAGGTAACAAATATATATGCAGTACATACTTTGAGCTGTAACTTTGAATTTGATTTTATATGGTTCTTATATGATTTTAAAGTATGTATGGATTTTATATATTATATGATTTTATAACCCACTGTACATCCGAAGCCCCCTCTTCATTTCTATTGGCATATATATATATATATATATATATATATATATATATATATATATATATATATATATATATATATATTCAGGTTATGTTGTATATTATATATGATAGTGTACTGCTTATGTGAGATGCTTTAGTTAGTGTATATTGTATATAGTAAGTCGGTATACATATATGAGTTAAGCTAGTCTATTTTATAATATGTTATAAAGAGTATATATTAGTTATGTCTTAGTTATATATATTTATACACTAGCATGCGTGTTGCATACCTATTGCGTGTGTTGTTTGTTGAGGTTTGCGTGTGTTGTTGTTGACAGTTGCGTGTGTTGTAAGTTGAGTTGTGTAATATTTTCTATATACAGATTTTAGTTATTTGTTCGTTAAAATTTGAAGTCGTTTATATTATGTTATAATATGTTGTGGGTAAGTTTGCAGTCTACAGTAAGTTTATTTTATCAGTCTTTATATATTTGTTACATATAGTTTTGATTTCAGAATATATGTTAGGTATGTATAGTTGGTCAGTATATATACATATATTTTGACAGTTATAAAAATGTTTTGGTATAAGCTATGTTTATACTATGAAATATCTGACACTTTTATATATTGGGAAGTTTGCATATTTCTGTTATATATATATATATATTATATAGTATATGTGGGATATATTTTTTATGTTGAATTGAAATAAATGTCAGCATGGTCATAGATGCATATGGGTCACAGTTGATTTAGAAAATGGTTTTACAAATTTAGTTTGGTCTGTTGGATTTCTAATGGTATAAGTTGAGATAATGAATGGATTGGTTATTTCTGTAAACTGTACCCAAATTGATATATGTTCTATGTTAAAATATATATAATTTAATAGGTATGGTTACCTGCATGTTGTAGTTAGTGGTCTGCCATACTATTTGTACTTTGTTTAAGCCTGCTTTGCCACTTCATATTTTCCATATTATCAAGTTACTTATAGGTATATATAATATATTGGCATATGTGTTTTATTTAAACAAGGATTTTAAACTTATATATAAATTGCTGGGCATGTATATATATATTAAGTTATATTCTTTTAATTTTAAATATAGTATGTACGAACATTTATATCTATGTTTTACATTTGTTATATTCCTTGGTATATATGGGTAGTGCTTCAAAATATAGAGTAAGCATATATATATATATATGATTTTATAAGTTGTACCTTTATCAGTTCAATTGTATCGTTTATCATCATCAATCCAGTTCTGCTTCGATTTCGTCTATTCCTATTTATCAGCTTGAGCGTCGATTCATGCCAATCTAACTTCGATTTGGAATTCGTGCTCGGATTCATAACTCATATAAGTCTCGTTCATCTATCTAGCCTCGAAAGGTGAGCAATCACTCACGATTAACGTTCCTTTATTTATTTAAATTTGATTTCAATTGAAACGACAATTGAAATATGCTGCAGTTTGTTATTTACATTGTTATATATGCTATTACTTGTATCTGTTCACCTATGACATCTGACACCATTATCTGTTAATTATTTATGCGATGATAATACAGTTTGGTTGATAATTGATTATTTGTTATTTTTATTGGATGTTAAATTGTAATGTATAAAGTGACAAATATTATGCAATTGAATTTGACGTAGGATAGTTAAAATTTGAAACGACACATGTGTAAATTTGGTTAAATGACATTGTATAATATGACCCCCTTTAAATGTTAAATTAATTGACACATAGGATTTGGTTAATTACACCTTGAACCATTGAATGTATGTTGTTTAAATTGATGATGTATAAAATTGTAAATAGATGACTTGTGAAGAACCGTAATGTAATAATCTTTAATCTACATGAAATGATAGTGTAGATTCTAGAAATAATTAAATTAATTTGCATAAACAACAATGTGAATTAATACGATTATTTCGGGATTATTTGAATTGATAATTGGATTGATATTGATTGTTGTTATTGCTTGTTTATTTACTTTGACACCATCCCAGTTATCACACTACAAGTTCCCTTTTGTTATGCTCTGATTTTTGAATTAAAATGGAATCGGGTTGAAATGATAAATACCCAAAATGAACTTGACCTAGGATAGAGAATTAAATAAAACCCGATTGGTCAATGATTTGATTTAAAAATAAAATGAATATTTTATTTGAATAAATAATATGGTTTTGAAACGAAGTTGGAATTTGAATTTTAATGAAAGCAAATGTTAATATTTAAAAATCTGAATCAAAATATTAACATAGTAGATGATGAATGAACGTTGTTTTAAAATTAATTGTTTAATAATTAAATTTGGAATTATTAAAAATTAAGTTTTGAAATTAGTTAATAATTAAGTTTGAAATTATTTAATAAGTAAATAAGATTGAATTATTTAATAATTAAATAAAATTGAATTCTTTGTTAAGTGAAATTAAACTTCTTGAATAAGTGAAATTAAGTTTCTTTATTAATTGAGTTGTGAAATTGTAAACTAAGTAAATTAATAAGTGAAATTGAATTTCTCTAATAAGAAATAAAATGTGATTTATTGAATTAATGTAAAACTTGTAATTTAAAGAATTGATTTGACAAATCTAATTTAATTCAATTTGAAGTTTTGATATAATGGAGTTGAACTTAAATAATTGATTTAATGAATTGGAAATTAAATAAATTGTTTTGAATGATAAAGAACTCAACAAAAGTTGAATGAAATCGATAAATGAATTTAAATTGATTTGAATGTTAAATTAAATTAATTTAAATGATTTCGGAATGAAACTTATATACGAACTTGAATCAAAATTTGAATTGTTTTAAAAAGGAAATTGAAATGGAATTATAAGATTTTGAAATTATGAATTTGGAAGTTTTGAACGAAAATTTTGGAAATTGGTTTAGAAAGACAAATGAAATGTTGATTTACAAATTCTAATTGAAATTGTAATTGATTTGGTTTTGAAATTTATTAAACGACCAATCGGTGTAATAATCACGAAAGTTATTAAAGAGACCGGAATCGGTTAAGAACATACTCTCTGTCTAAACCGAAAACCACTTTAATAACTGTACGCGGAGTGTGATCCAGAATGAAGTGGTTGGAATGATGTACGTGATGACTGAAGAAAGAGAACGATAATGGATAGCCTTGACACTTGTGTCAAATTGGAAATGACTAAAACAGGAGCCGTGCCGGGCCAAATGGGGGCTAGCTACCTCGAGCGAACACACTTCTTCGAAAACTACTCATTACTTGTTGTCGATTGGTGCACCTTTGATTTTGGGAGTGTTGTTTCGCGGTGTTGCGATCGCTGCGGCGATGCGTTCTCACCAGTCCGGATCAGGCAAACGGTAGTTTCACTACCTTGGGTATTGCCTCATGTGCCTTGTCATACTTGGATCCCTATATACGCGACCACTACGAATTTGTTTTGTGTTATACCTATGGAGTACTCCCTGATATCCCACTAGTTTACGGTGGAGTTTACAGTGCTGTATAAACTATAATGCTTATATAAAATGTGTTAAGGGGGATAATGGTAACGCCTTAACACTATTTTGATACCTTATATTACTGATAGACATTATCTACTTAGCGTACATTACTACCTAGTAGATAGTTTAACGGATCCTTAAAGGATGGTTATTCCAAACATCCTTTAAGTTACTTGTATTTCAGTTGTTATTTCACTTGAGTTGGATTTATTGATATAAGAATGTTAATCCTGACTCGAGTGTCTTGTGTTTTTCTTTACGCTCGGGTCAGACTGAGTGTACCAGTATTCGAGACTCACCTTTGGAGTTGGAGCTTTGCTTGAAGATCCAGCCATCTATTCTGCTTTCAGTATTCGATGATTCCAGTGATGTATTCTGATTTGTATTTGATGTATCGTGTTACTCTTCCGTTGTATCTGGTTTAACTCTGATGTAACTTATACATTTATATAGTAGCTTCATGAACTACTATCTCTTTTATTTCCGCTGCACTTATTACTCTGTGTCTATGATATGTGATTATTTATTTACTGTATATGTTCAGTTTTGCCAATTTAAATTAACAATTCGGTATTTTGAATTATTCAAGTCCGACATGTGCGGATGCGAATAGTTGAAAATACTGGGTCGTTACAAGTGGTATCAGAGCTTTGCTAGCTCTAGGCAAAACTTAGTATATAGGGTAAATGCATTTACAGAATCACTCTCATTCGAGTTTCAATCTCTTCCTTTTGACTCAATTCCTTTGAATTTTGGAGCGTTCCATGCGGGTCCGAAATTCATTCGTGTCCCTCACTATTCGTCTTTTTTCAATTATGGAGTATCCCATAACTCCACTTCGAATAAATCTTTATAATGAATCGGCGGTCTCGCCAATCTTCAAATTATTTGTAAAGGGGTGCAACTCCTTTACAATAGGCATTGATTTATCGGAGACTTCTGTATCCTCGGTTTACGATGCTATCTATTCCCTGCTGTACCTGAATTCTATCTCTTGAGATCGAATGTAGATTTGCCTCGAAATTCTACATCGATCTAATTCTTGAAGTCACGGTCGATCCGGTTAAGGTTGCCCGTGAATTAAATAAGCTTTTCCATCTCCAGATTCTGTTAATTGAATCATCTTATCTTTTCTTTCGAACTTGTATTCGAATCAGAATTCGCTTTAATTTGAGTCTATAAAATTTGAATCTCTGCCCTTGCTTGGAAAAAAAATCCATTCATGCACCGTCGAGCGAGGGAGTGTATTTGTAAATTAATATTTAAAATGTTTTATATATTGTGTTGTTTGAATTGTTGATGTTGATTTGGGTTTCCGATCGATTCGTCTGATCAACGCTATCGATAGAATTTCCAAAACACTTGAGCAGGGCAAACTGACACAATATGTTTTCAAATTTGGTAAATAAAATAAATTTTGTATGATTATATTATATATATATGTATAATTTTCTGAAGTGAAGTGTTAATTAAATTGGTTGTTGACTGATAATATTTGATTTTCATTTGTTGTTTGGTAAACTACTGATTTTACCAACATATAAATAGAGGCAAGTAAAAAAAAATGGTTTATAAATTGATTTAGAGTTTAAGTGAATTTAAATTGAAATTTGAGAATTTAATTTCCGATAATTTCGAACTACGGTTATAAAAGTTTCAAAATGTATATTGTTTAAAATATTTCAAATAGAAATGATTTGAAAAGAATTTTAAATGATTAAATTTGAGCTATTCTCTTTTGTCGCTGGAAAATAATTTCGATGATGACGGCCGCATCATCGACATTCATTTTCGAGTTTCAGAGTGGAGAGACTATTCTGTAGCCCTGCTACACTTTTGTTTGGAAAAAATAATTTGATTTGGATTTCTAAAGTACGACTTAATTTATAAAATATATTGATATATGATTTTAAATTTGATTTGATATATATACTATATATATATTTATCTCTAATTGTTTGAAGTTAATCAGAAATTAAATTCTTAAAATTTGGATAAAGGATAATTTCAAATTATTAAATGAAGCCAAAATTTTGAATAAACATTTAAGCTTAAGCTAAGTGAATTGGAGAATTTTATTTGTATAATATCCGATTTCATTCTGTTACAACTTACCTAAATTATTCAGAAGTTGAAAATGTAATTGGATAAAATACAATACGAAATGATTTTATAAATAAAATTTGAGAGGTTATAATAAATGTCATGCACTTAAAATTTTAATTATAAAAGATGTTATTAGTGATAAATAGAAAAATAAGTTGATTGAATAGTAAATAAGATAAATTAAATAAATTTTGTTTGAAAAGAAATTCTTTGGAATCAAATATAAAAAAAATTGAAATAAAATCAACTTAATGAATTATCTTGAATTTAAAGTTAATTGTTGAATGTAAATTATTTAAATTGAAATTTATATGGTTTAAATAAATTGTTTTACTCTGTTTTCAAACTATTTTCTGTCTAGTTGTTTCTATTCTCCTACCTTATTCCTTTTCGGGGACGAAAAGTTTTGAGTGGGGGAGAGTGTAACAACCCGTAAATTTAACCTGTTTTTAATAACGTTATTAGTTAAAATTTTGTGAAATTTTAAAACGATAAAATTTTGAAATAAAAATTTAATATTTGGAATGCGTCCAATTAAACATAGCAACCGGTAAATTTTCGTTCGAAAATATGGAAGTTTATTTCGCGCGTAAATTTACTTCAATTTAATCAGTTAAAAAGCGATGAAAATAAAATGTTTTCGGAACCTAAATATTTTTACATAGAAAAATTCTAAAACATCTTCTGAGCAAGACGTCAGTTCGTCGTTTTTCAAAATTCGGACTTCTTTAGCTCCGTCGATCTTATTCTTCTGCATTTTTCTTGCATTTTCCGTAGTAGAAAAATTCGAAATTTTATAATTCGATCGTACAACTGATATTTATATATCGTTTTGATCGTCTCGTCGAACCGATCTATATGGTATACCTATTTCTCTATTTCGGAGCCCGGTGCGTTACGATCCGCGGAATGTCTAACTACCGGTTCCGTTTTCATACCTTTGGCTCCCCGAACTTTCTATTTACCACCGTATAACAAACAACCACTTAAAAATTAATAGCCTTGAATGCATAGACTGACTTTTGCTGTCTCCAACTTTTCAATTTAATTGCCTAGTACATTTCCGGTGAGCGGTGTCTCTTCGAATTTCTTTCTAGCGTGGCTTGGGAACATTGATATTATTAATGTATGCATGTATTCTCTTTCATGCTTCTATCTATGTGCCTGTTCCTTTTTCTTATCAAAGCCTCCACGTCCATTTATGAAATCAACCTTCCACCAAGAAGCCTCTTTTCAAATTCATGCCTCTCCTCTTTTCAGCAACACCTCCCACCGACCCTTCATTTTTCTCCTCCATCTCACAACCGAGCCACTGAAATGCAAACCAGCCTACACCTTCCTTCCTCCATGTGAAGTCTCCTCTCGGCCGCACTGCCAAAGCCGTCACCTGGACGGCAACCCCACACCCACCATGGCCGGCCGAACACTTCTCCTCCACGCGCGATTAACCCAGGCCTCGCCCCTACCCAGCCTTGTCAACCTCGACCGTATTTCCTCCCTCCTCTTCTGCCACCCGAACGCATGGCCACACCACAAGCAACAGCGACCTCCGCCTCCACGTCCCCCGCTCCTCGTTCACCAACAGCCCAGCATGGTTCGGTCTCCCTCCAATACCGAGCCTCCAACCACACGCAACCAGAAGCGGCGATCAAGCAACCGCCGTCTTCCTTCCTTCAACGACCACCCCGAGTTTCCAGCCTTGTACTCTGTTGCAGCCGAACTTATACCATAGCTTTCTTTGTTTGTCTATACAAGACATGTCTTCTTACCTGTCTCCTTGTTATGCAGGTAACAAATATATATGCAGTACATACTTTGAGCTGTAACTTTGAATTTGATTTTATATGGTTCTTGTATGATTTTAAAGTATGTATGGATTTTATATATTATATGATTTTATAACCCACTGTACAGCCGAAGCCCCCTCTTCATTTCTATTGGCATATATATATATATATATATATATATATATATATATATATTCAGGTTATGTTGTATATTATATATGATAGTGTACTGCTTATGTGAGATGCTTTAGTTAGTGTATATTGTATATAGTAAGTCGGTATACATATATGAGTTAAGCTAGTCTATTTTATAATATGTTATAAAGAGTATATATTAGTTATGTCTTAGTTATATATATTTATACACTAGCATGCGTGTTGCATACCTGTTGCGTGTGTTGTTTGTTGAGGGTTGCGTGTGTTGTTGTTGACAGTTGCGTGTGTTGTAAGTTGAGTTGTGTAATATTTTCTATATACAGATTTTAGTTATTTGTTCGTTAAAATTTGAAGTCGTTTATATTATGTTATAATATGTTGTGGGTAAGTTTGCAGTCTACAGTAAGTTTATTTTATCAGTCTTTATATATTTGTTACATATAGTTTTAATTTCAGAATATATGTATAGGTATGTATAGTTGGTCAGTATATATACATATATTTTGACAGTTATAAAAATGTTTTGGTATAAGCTATGTTTATACTATGAAATATCTAACACTTTTATATATTGGGAAGTTTGCAGATTTCTGTTATATATATATATATATATATATATATATTGTATATATAGTATATGTGGGATATATTTTTTATGTTGAATTTAAATAAATGTCAGCACGGTCGTTGATGCATATGGGTCACAGTTGATTTAGAAAATGGTTTTACAAATTTAGTTTGGTCTGTTGGATTTCTAATGGTATAAGTTGAGATAATGAATGGATTGGTTATTTCTGTAAACTGTACCCAAATTGATATATGTTCTATGTTAAAATATATATAATTTAATAGGTATGGTTACCTGCATGTTGTAGTCAGTGGTCTGCCATACTATTTGTACTTTGTTTAAGCCTGCTTTGCCACTTCATATTTTCCATATTATCAAGTTACTTATAGGTATATATAATATATTGGCATATGTGTTTTATTTAAACAAGGATTTTAAACTTATATATAAATTGCTGGGCATGTATATATATATTAAGTTATATTCTTTTAATTTTAAATATAGTATGTACGAACGTTTATATCTATGTTTTACATTTGTTATATTCCTTGGTATATATGGGTAGTGCTTCAAAATATAGAGTAAGCATGTATATATATATATATGGTTTTATAAGTTGTACCTTTATCAGTTCAATTGTATCGTTTATCATCATCAATCCAGTTCTGATTCGATTTCGTCTATTCCTATTTATCAGCTTGAGCGTCGATTCATGCCAATCTAACTTCGATTTGGAATTCGTGCTCGGATTCATAACTCATATCAGTCTCGTTCATCTATCTAGCCTCGAAAGGTGAGCAATCACTCACGATTAACGTTCCTTTATTTATTTAAATTTGATTTCAATTGAAACGACAATTGAAATATGCTGCAGTTTGTTATTTACACTGTTATATATGCTATTACCAGTATCTATTCACCTATGACATCTGACACCATTATCTGTTAATTATTTATGCGATGATAATACAGTTTGGTTGATAATTGATTGTTTGTTATTGTTATTGGATGTTAAATTTAATGTATAAAGTGACAAATATTATGCAATTGAATTTGACGTAGGATAGTTAAAATTTGAAACGACACATGTGTAAATTTGGTTAAATGACATTGTATAATATGACCCCCTTTAAATGTTAAATTAATTGACACGTAGGATTTGGTTAATTACACCTTGAACCATTGAATGTATGTTGTTTAAATTGATGATGTATAAAATTGTAAATAGATGACTTGTGAAGAACCGTAATGTAATAATCTTTAATCTACATGAAATGATAGTGTAGATTCTAGAAATAATTAAATTAATTTGCATAAACAACAATGTGAATTAATACGATTATTTTGGGATTATTTGAACTGATAATTGGATTGATATTGATTGTTGTTATTGCTTGTTTATTTACTTTGACACCATCCCAGTTATCACACTGCAAGTTCCCTTTTGTTATGCTCTGATTTTTGAATTGAAATGGAATCGGGTTGAAATGATAAATACCCAAAATGAACTTGACCTAGGATAGAGAATTAAATAAAACCCGATTGGTCAATGATTTGATTTAAAAATAAAATGAATATTTTATTTGAATAAATAATATGGTTTTGAAACGAAGTTGGAATTTGAATTTTAATGAAAGGAAATGTTAATATTTAAAAATCTGAATCAAAATATTAACATAGTAGATGATGAATGAACGTTGTTTTAAAATTAATTGTTTAATAATTAAATTTGGAATTATTAAAAATTAAGTTTTGAAATTAGTTAATAATTAAGTTTGAAATTATTTAATAAGTAAATAAGATTGAATTATTTAATAATTAAATAAAATTGAATTCTTTGTTAAGTGAAATTGAACTTCTTGAATAAGTGAAATTAAGTTTCTTTATTAATTGAGTTGTGAAATTGTAAACTAAGTAAATTAATAAGTGAAATTGAATTTCTCTAATAAGAAATAAAATGTGATTTATTGAATTAATGTAAAACTTGTAATTTAAAGAATTGATTTGACAAATCTAATTTATTTCAATTTGAAGTTTTGATATAATGGAGTTGAACTTAAATAATTGATTTAATGAATTGGAAATTAAATAAATTATTTTGAATGATAAAGAACTCAACAAAAGTTGAATGAAATCGATAAATGAATTTAAATTGATTTGAATGTTAAATTAAATTAATTTAAATGATTTCGGAATGAAACTTATATACGAACTTGAATCAAAATTTGAATTGTTTTAAAAAGGAAATTGAAATGGAATTATAAGATTTTGAAATTATGAATTTGGAAGTTTTGAACGAAAATTTTGGAAATTGGTTTAGAAAGACAAATGAAATGTTGATTTACAAATTTTAATTGAAATTGTAATTGATTTGGTTTTGAAATTTATTAAACGACCAATCGGTGTAATAATCACGAAAGTTATTAAAGAGACCGGAATCGGTTAAGAACATACTCTCTGTCTAAACCGAAAACCACTTTAATAACTGTACGCGGAGTGTGATCCAGAATGAAGTGGTTGGAATGATGTACGTGATGACTGAAGAAAGAGAACGATAATGGATAGCCTTGACACTTGTGTCAAATTGGAAATGACTAAAACAGGAGCCGTGCCGGGCCAAATGGGGGCTAGCTACCTCGAGCGAACACACTTCTTCGAAAACTACTCATTACTTGTTGTCGATTGGTGCACCCTTGATTTTGGGAGTGTTGTTTCGCGGTGTTGCGATCACTGCGGCGATGCGTTCTCACCAGTCCGGATCAGGCAAACGGTAGTTTCACTATCTTGGGTATTGCCTCATGTGCCTTGTCATACTTGGATCCCTATATACGCGACCACTACGAATTTGTTTTGTGTTATACCTATGGAGTACTCCCTGATATCCCACTAGTTTACGGTGGAGTTTACAGTGCTGTATAGACTATAATGCTTATATAAAATGTGTTAAGGGGGATAATGGTAACGCCTTAACACTATTTTGATACCTTATATTACTGATAGACATTATCTACTTAGCGTACATTACTACCTAGTAGATAGTTTAACGGATCCTTAAAGGATGGTTATTCCAAACATCCTTTAAGTTACTTGTATTTCAGTTGTTATTTCACTTGAGTTGGATTTATTAATATAAGAATGTTAATCCTGACTCGAGTGTCTTGTGTTTTGCTTTACGCTCGGGTCAGACTGAGTGTACCAGTATTCGAGACTCACCTTTGGAGTTGGAGCTTTGCTTGAAGATCCAGCCATCTATTCTGCTTTCAGTATTCGATGATTCCAGTGATGTATTCTGATTTGTATTTGATGTATCATGTTACTCTTCCGTTGTATCTGGTTTAACTCTGATGTAACTTATACATTTATATAGTAGCTTCATGAACTACTATCTCTTTTATTTCCGCTGCACTTATTACTCTGTGTCTATGATCTGTGATTATTTATTTACTGTATATGTTCAGTTTTGCCAATTTAAATTAACAATTTGGTATTTTGAATTATTCAAGTCCGACATGTGCGGATGCGAATAGTTGAAAATACTGGGTCGTTACATTTAAATAATAAAATTTGGAAATAAAAATTTGATATTTGGAAGGCGTCTATTTAAACATAGCAAATAGTAAATTTTCACCTGATAATATGGAAGTTATTTTCTAGTGTAATTTTATTTCAATTTAAATTAGTTAATATTATGTGATAATAAAATGATTTTCAAACCTGAATAATTTAATACAATAAATTTGTAAATCATCTTCTGAGTGAGACGTCATATTTGGTTTCGACAAATTTGGACTGCTATTACCCCATTTATCTTAATTTTCGGCGTTTAAGTAGCATTTTCGGTACCGATTATCGACTTTCGATAGGATAATTGTACCACCAATATTCGAATACCGTTTTGATCATCTTGTCGTGCTTATCTCTGTGGTATATTCACTTCTGTGTTTTAGAGTCCGGTACGTAGCGAAGTCTGTGCAACGTTTAGCCGTACCGGTTCTGCATTCAAGCCTTTTGGTTTTCTAAGTCTCTTCATTTCACACCGGTGAAATCAATGGCCATCTGTTTTATTTATTTCCAGAATTTAATAATTTTTTACCGTCACTATTCCCACTGTTCAGTTTATTCCATGCCGGTCCATTTTAAATTGTGATTCGTTTCCACTTCTTTGGTTCCCTTTCGTTCTGGTTCCGTATATTAAAGGAATTTTTTTTATATTTTATACTGTTCGCGTCCATTCTTTTCTCCACTTTCTTTTCATGTTCGTTCGTTCCTTTCACTGTTCATTTTCTTCTTCCCCTTTCATCTTTCCTCCCTGGTTTCGTGTGTGAAAAAAAAAGCAAAGGAGATTGACGGCACACATCCTTATAATTTGTGAAATATATATCACGTCCTTGCTTTTGCATGCAATTGTGTCCTCTTCATCTTTGATCGTCCTTTCCTATCACCCTCCACTGGAGCGTGCAACCCAGCCTCCCCCTTTTGTGTCGAACCCCATCACACCTAGCCGAAGGTGCAGCCCCACCCAAGACCGAGCATCTTTTAAAAAAAATCCTCCCTGACCATCCTCCCTCTCCTCCCACATCACCCACATGCACCGGCCACCAACCTCGGCCACCCAGCTCACCTAGTTTCGGCCTCCACTTCTCCACCTTGCAGCCCAAAGAAACCTGACTTCCTTCATCTCCTTAGCCTCGGCCAAAGCTTTTTGTAAGTGGTATATATATATATATTATATATGTTATACTGTTATATTTACAGTAATATATTATAATATGTTGGTCTGCATATGTTATGAATTCTGTTTTGTACATATATATAGTATATAAGTTGTTATAATGTATAGATTTATAACAATTATAGAAGTATACGTTGAGTTGGTTTATATTGTTGTTATGTACGTGGTATATATATATATATAATAGTTATATAAGTGTTGTTTTATGTTTTATTTATTTATAAAAGTTATAGTATATATAAAAGCTTATATATGTTGGTATATGTTATAGAGGCGGTAAGATAATATATGTGTTTAATAAATTTGATTTTAACTGTATACATATATATAGACTCTGATATATATATTTTATATTTATAAGCTTATAAATGATATATTATATATTTGACAGAGCTTTGCTTTTGTGATAAGTATGTATATTTGTTAGCTTTAGGTCTGCTTGTTTATATTTAAAAATCAATATAAGATGTATATAATATGTTTGGTTGTATATATATATAAGCTTACATAAGTTATAGATGATCAGGATTATATATATATATATATATTATATTATATTTTATAATTGGTAGTCTACTAATAATATTTTGGTTTATACCGTTTAAAATATATATATATATATATTTGGTTTTAGAAGTGCATGTGTATGACAGTGTTGTTTATATGGAGTATGGGTATATATATTAGCTGGTATATTTGTAAATATAATTATATTTTGTATAGTTATGTGTTGTTTTATATATGCTAATTTATAATCTTGTGATCTGTTGAGTGTATATATATATATAAGTTTATGTGAATTATTTTATCTGTTATAAGTCTATACATGTATGTAAGTATTTTGCATTTTAATAGTTTACTTTACTTTAGACATTATTATAATAGCGTATATTACTACATAGTAGATAGTTCCACGGATCCTTAAAGGATGGTTATCCCAACATCCTTTAAGTTACTTGTATTTCAGTTGATATTTCACTTGAGTTGGATTTATTGATATAAGAATTTTAATCCTGACTCGAGTGTTTTGTGTTTTTGCTTTACGCTCGGGTCAGACTGAGTGTCACAACATTCGAGACTCACCTTTGGGGTTTGGAGCTTCGCTTGGAGATCCATCTGTCTATTCAGCTTGTAGGTATTCAGTTGACTCCTGTGATATATTCTGATCTTGTATTTGACTATTGTATTGAGACTTCTATGTATTCGAGACTTCTGGTGTATCTTGTTTAACTCTGTTATATATATATATATATATATAGTAGCTTCATGAACTACTATTCTTTTGTTTCTGTTGCTTATCGTTATATTACTCTGTGTCTGTGATTCTGTGATTGTCTTATTTACTGTATATGCTGAGTTTTGTCAAATATAAATTAACAATCTGATATTTTGAGCAATTCAATTTTGACATGTGCGGATGCGAATGGCACGAAATATCGGGTCGTTACAGTTGGTATCAGAGCTCTAGTTTTAGGCAAAACTTAGCATATAGAGTAAATCTAACTTACAGAATCACTTTCGTTCGAGCTTGAATTCCTTCCTCTTTGACTCGGTTTCCTTTGAATTTTGGAACGTTCTCCTCGGTTCCAAAATCCATTCTTTTCTCCCCTATTCATGTTTTCTGATTATGGAGCTTCCCATAGCTCCACTATATGATTCGTAAAAGGGGTGAAACTCCTTTACAACAGCATTGATTCACCGAAGATTTCTGCATCCTCGGCTTAGATGTTGTTATCTCTTGCTATGCCCGAATTCTATCTATTGCGATCGAATGCCGATTTGACTCAGAATTCTGCATCGATCTTATTCTTGAAGTCTCGGTTGACCCGATTAAGGATGCTCGCAATTTATATAAGTCTATCCATCTTCTTATTTTGTTATTTAATCATCTTATCTCACTTTCGAAACCTATCTTCTTAGCTATAATTCTTCTTGATTTGAGTCCCTCTAAATTTGAATCTCTATCCTTGTTTTGAAATCCATTTTTGAATCATCGAGTGAGGGAGTGTATTTGAATTTAATATAAAATATTTTATAGTGTGTTGTTTGAGTTGATAATGTTGATTTGGGGTTTCGATCGATTCGTCTGATCAACGCTATCGATAGGAATTCCAAAACACTTGAACAGAGCAAACTGACATAATATTATCTTCAAATTGGTAAATGAAATAAATTTTATGATTATATTATATATATATAAGTATAACTTTTCTGGAAATTAAATAGTTAAATGAGATGGGTTGTTAGAAATAATAACATTTGATTTTCATTTATTGTTTTGTAAACCATTGACTATTGCCACATAATTAATAAATGAAAATATAAATTGATTTGGAATTATAAAACATGGTTTATAAATTGATTAGGAATTTGAAATGAATTTAAATTAAGAATTTAATTTCCAGTGATTCCAAACCTTGGTTTTAGAGTTTTAAAGTGTATATTATTTAAAGTATTTTCGAATAGAAATTGTTTCCAAAGAATTTTTAAATGTTTAAATCAGTGTTCTCCTCCATTGTCGCTGGAAAATAATTTCGGTCATTACTGCAGCATCATCGACATACATTTTCGAGTTTCAGAGTGGAGAGACCATTAGTAGCTTTGCTACACTTTTGTTTTGGGAAAAATGATTTGATTTGAATTTCTTAAGTATGACTTGTTGTATTATATATAGGTATATGATTATAGATTTGATTTGATATATAGTATATATATATATATATGTATGTATTACATCTATCTCTAAATTGTTTAAAGTTAATCAGAAATTTAAATCTTAAATCTTGTTAATGGATGACTTCAATTTTAAATGAAGCCAAAATTTTGAATAAATATTTAAAACCTGAAATAATTGAATTTGGAAACTTTACTTGTATAATACTCAATTGCATTCCAATATAACTTACCTAAATTTTTCAGAAGTTGAATTGTAATTAAATAGTATATAATATAAAATGATGTTAAAGGAATTTATAAATAAGTTTTGAGTGGTTATAATAAATGTTTACACACCTAATTTATGATTTATAGAAATGTTAATTGAGATAATTTGAATAATAAGATAGTGAATAAATAAATATGAATTATGGAATAGTTAAGATTTAATGAAGTAACTTAAGTGAAATCAAATGGATTAAATAAATGAGATAAATAAAATAAACTTTGTTTGAAAGAAACCTTTTGTACAAACATTTATAAATTGAAATTAAATCAACTGAATGAAAATGCCTTGAATTTAATTTAAAAAATGAAATTTATATGGTATGAATTAATTGTTTTATTTTGTATTTCAATCTATTTTTCTTCCGGTTGTTTCTATTCTCCTACCTCATTCCTTTTCGGGGACGAAAAGTTTTGAGTGGGGGAGAGTGTAACGATCCGTAAATTTTAATGGTTTTAATATCGTAATTTACTGGAATTTTGTGAAATTTTAAATAATAAAATTTGGAAATAAAAATTTGATATTTGGAATGCGTCTATTTAAACATAGCAAATAGTAAATTTTCACCTGATAATATGGAAGTTAATTTCTAGTGTAATTTTATTTCAATTTAAATCAGTTAATATTAGGTGATAATAAAATGATTTCCAAACCTGAATAATTTTATACAATAAATTTGTAAATCATCTTCTGAGTGAGACGTCATATTTGGTTTCGCCAAATTTGGACTGCTATTGCCCCCCATCTATCTTAATTTCCGGCGTTTTAGCAGCATTTTCAGTACCGATTATCCACTTTCGATAGGATAATCGTACCACTGATATCTGTATATCGTTTTGTCATGCTGATCTCTATTGTATATTCACTTCTTGATTTTGGAGTCTGGTACGTAGCGAAGTCTGTGTAATGTTTAGCCGTACCGGTTCTGCATTCAAGCCATTTGGTTTTCTAAGTCTCTTCATTTCACACCGGTGAAATCAATGGCCATCTGTTTTATTTATTTCCAGAATTTAATAATTTTTGACCGTCACTATTCCTACTGTTCAGTTTATTCCATGCTGGTCCATTTTAAATTGTGGTTCGTTTCCACTTCTTTGGTTCTCTTTTGTTCCGGTTCCGTATATTAAAGGAAAAAAATTTATATTTTATACTGTTCGCGTCCATTCCTTTCTCCACTTTCTTTTCATGTTCGTTTGTCCGTTCCTTTCACTGTTCATTTTCTTCTTCCCCTTTCATCTTTCCTCCCTGGTTTCGTGTGTGAAAAAAAAAGCAAAGGAGAGTGACAGCGTACATCCTTATAATTTGTGAAATATATATCACATCCATGCCCTTTGCATGCAATTGTGTCCTCCTCATCTTTGATCATCCTTTCCCATCACCCTCCACCGGAGCGTGCGACCCAGCCTCCTCCTTTTGTGTCGAACCCCATCACACCCAGCCGAAGGTGCAACCCCACCCAAGACCGAGCATCTTCTAAAAAAATCCTCCCTGACCATCCTCCCTCTCCTCCCACATCACCCACATGCATCGGCCACCAACCTCGGCCACCCAGCACACCTAGTTTCGACCTCCACTTCTCCACCTTACAGCCCAAAGAAATCTGACTTCCTTCATCTCCTTAGCCTCGGCCAAAGCTTTTTGTAAGTGGTACATATATATTATATATGTTATACTGTTATATTTACAGTAATATATTATAATATGTTGGTCTGCATATGTTATGAATTCTGTTTTGTACATATATAGTATATAAGTTGTTATAATGTATAGATTTATAACAATTATAGAAGTATACGTTGAGTTGGTTTATATTGTTGTTATGTACGTGGTATATATATATATAATAGTTATATAAGTGTTGTTTTATGTTGTATTTATTTATAAAAGTTACAGTATATATAAAAGCTTATATATGTTGGTATATGTTATAGAGGTAGTAAGATAATATATGTGTTTAATAAATTTGATTTTAACCGTATACATATATATAGACTCTGATATATATAATTTATATTTATAAGCTTATAAATGATATACTGTATATTTGACAGAGCTTTGCTTTTGAGATAAGTATGTATGTTGTATATTTGTTAGCTTTAGGTCTGCTTGTTTATATCTAAAAATCAATATAAGATGTATATAATATGTTTGGCCGTATATATATAAGCTTACATAAATTATAGATGATCAAATTGGATTATATATATATATATATATATTATATATTTTGCTGCAACAGTATAATTGGTAGTCTACTAATAATATTTTGGTTTATACTGTTTAAAATTTATATATATATTTGGTTTTAGAAGTGCATGTGTATGACAGTGTTGTTTATATGGAGTATGGGTATATGTATTAGCTGGTATATTTGTATATATAATTATATATATATTGTATAGTTATGTGCTGTTTTATATATGCTAATTTATAATCTTTTGATCTGCTGAGTATATATATATAAGTTTATGTGAATTATTTTATTTGTTATAAGTCTATACATGTATGTAAGTATTTTGCATTTTATAAGTATATATATGTATTTATTTAAAAAATACAATGTATATATATATGTTTGATTTTTATGTGTGTATTAATTTAAAACAATGATTCTGAAATGTATATATATTCAATTTAAAATGTGTTTGTATTTAGAATATGTTTTATATATGTAAATAGTTATATTTAGTAATATATATAAGTTCACTTATACCATTTATCATCATCGATCCAGTTCTGATTTGATTTTGTCAATTCATATTTATCAGCTTTGTTCGTCGATTCGTGCAAATCTTGCTTTGCTTTAGGATTCATAGCTTGTTCTGTTATCAAACTCTCTAGCCTCGAAAGGTGAGCAATCACTCACGATTAACGTTCTTATATTTATTAAATTTGATTTCAATTGAAACGAAAATTGAAATATGCTGCTGTTAGTTATTTACATTGCTGGATATATGCTATTATCTGTATCTGTTCACCTGTGACATCTGACATCATTATCTGTTATTTATATATTGATGATATATGTTTGTTATATTATTATTATATTTGTTATCACTCTGCAAGTTCCCTGTTAGTATAGAATTCCCTATGGGTTGAAATGATACATACCCTGACGATCTGTAGAATAGGGGGAAATCGTTATGCATTGAAATGATAAACCCAAGCGATTTTCGTTGAATTGAATTTGGGATTGCGGGTTGAAATGATATATAACCGTAGATATTTAAATCGCGGATTGAAATGATAAATATCTATATCACTTGACCGTAGGATAGAGAATTATATACAGACACCATTGGTCTATATATATATATATATCTATGTATGTATGTATATATGTATATATTGAAATTATTTCCAAGATTTAAAATGATATATATATATATGGTTTTATATAAATATTAATTCTTAAATATTATATATATAAAGGTCATTTTATATATTGTTAAATTCTTGATTTTTAAAATTGTATGTTTTGAAAATTTATAATTATAAGTTAGTTTTGAAATTATAAATTTTAAGATTTTACTTATATTTTTACTGTTTTAAAAAATATATAAATTAATTTTGATATAAAATAAGTTTAATAATAAGATTTAATTTAATAAAGTTTGATTTAATTAATATATAATATGCTTAAGTATTTATTTAAAATTTTCTTTTCAAATATAGAGTTTATACTAATTTTCAATAAATTAAGGTTGGAAAGAGAAATAGAAATTGGTTTGAAATTGTATTTATTTAAGAATTATACTCAAATAAGTTTGATTTGAAATTTATTAAATTTGAGATTTTTAAAGATTTGATTTTGATTAATAGTGATTTAAATGAATATTTTCAAATTTACATAAATTGAAGGATATTTAGTTTGTTTAAATTTGTAATTGAAGTTTATTTAGATGTTATTGGAATGATTAAGTAAATATTTCAAAACTAGATAATAGTAAAGGGAATTTGATATATATATATATATATATATGAAATTTTCAAATTTAGTTTTGTAAATGTTTGAATATTTAAAGCTTTGAAATCTATTGAAGTTGAAATCTTTTAATTTGTAGTTTATATCAATATTTGAAGACGATATAAATTGGTTTATTGAGTTTTGGATTGAAATGGAAGAACTGAGATTTGATTTAAATGGGATTTTGGAATTTGAGTTGATTTGAATCGATTTGTGAAGTTGGAGGAAACTATTTTATTTTATAAATTATTTTATTATATATGAAAACTATTTTATATATATATATATATATATTATTTTAATATAAACTATTTAATTTATAACTTTTTATATACAAATTATTTTATTATATTAACTATTTTATTTATAACTATTTTAATATATATACTATTATTAATATCTAAAAAGGTTATATTTTCAAAGTGTTATGATTTCTAAAGTGTTATAATTTCAAAGTGTTATAATTTCAAAAAAGTTATAATTTTAGAAAGCGTTATGATTTTGAAAATGAATATTATATTTTAAGTGAGAAATGATATCGTATTGATATGGTTTTGAAATGGATATGATATTTTGGTTTTGAAGTATGATATTTTGAAATGACCATGGTGTTATAATAACGTTTGGTTGTTAAAGAGACCGGGATCGGTTATTGTCATACTCTCTACCAATACCGAAAACCACTTTAACAACTGTGTACGCGGTGGAGATTCCAAAATGAAGTAGGATGGTGGCGACGATCCTATATGAGGTATATACGTGGACCTGACTCCCGTGAGTTAGCTTAAGGTGGCTAAAACAGGAGCAATTGACGGGCCAAGTGAGGTAGCTCCTCCGATCGGACACACTTCATCGATTGCCATTCTATTACTTTGCGATTGATTTGGTGCGCACCTATGATTTAGGAGTGTGGCTCGAGGTGGGCGGTAGCTGCGGCTATGCGTTACCACCATCCCGGAAGTGTAATTGGTATATCTACCCTGGCATTTCCTAGTTGTGCCGTGTCACCTACCATATCGAGACCACTACGAGTTTGTTTTGTACCATACCTAAGGAGTGCCCTTTGATAAGCCCAGTTTACGGGAAGTTATGGTACTGTATAGACTATGGGAATATATAAAACGTGTTAAGGGGGATATGGGTAACGCCTTAATGCTATTTTAATAGTTTACTTTACTTTAGACATTATTATAATAGCATATATTACCACATAGTAGATAGTTCCACGGATCCTTAGAGGATGGTTATCCCAACATCCTCTACGTTACTTGTATTTCAGTTGATATTTCACTTGAGTTAGATTTATTGATATAAGAATGTTAATCCTGACTCGAGTGTTTTGTGTTTTTGCTTTATGCTCGGGTCAGACTGAGTGTCACAACATTCGAGACTAACCTTTAGGGTGGAGCTTCGCTTGGAGATCTATCTATCTATCTAATTGCAGTTATTCAGTTGAGTCCCGTGATATATTCTAATCTTGTATTTGACTATTGAATTGAGACTTCTTGTAACGATACGGATTTTGCCCGTTCGAAAATCCGTATCGTTACAAGTGGTATCAGAGCCTATATTTTATTTTTATTTTTAAATCATCTATTTAAGATTTAATTTCAAATCCAGAATATATATACATATATATAAATAAAAATTCAAATTTATTCATATATGCCCATATACATTTATTCACATATATACATATTTTAGATTTTAATTGATTTAACATAGAATTTATTTTAATCCGGGGAAACTCGCATCACTTTATAAATCAATTTCCACAATTTTTATTCAAAAATTAATTTAATTATCAATTTAAATTTATATAAAATCCGGGGTCGTTACAGACTTCCCCCCTTAAAAGAATTTCGTCCTCGAAATTTGACAAGGAGACACAAAGATAGATGAAGAACATTTCATCAAATCAAACTGAATATTTATTCTGCATTTGGCTTACCCAATCAGAATATCAATAATAGATACAAGAACGAATCTGTTTGACACTTTACAAGATACTCGGGTTATCCAGATCTACGAAATATACAGTGGCATCGGTCAGTTCGAAGGAATAACTAACCATTCGTAGAATATATCCGGACCCAAAGAATAGATAGATGTATCGATACAATTTCAAAACTTTCAGTTTTAGAAACTAAGGTATACCTATCAACCATAGCAACCAAAACAAACAATTCATCCAAACAACAATTTTTTTTGTCCATCCGGGGTTTATGTCCCATATTAATACATCGAATCTCCTTCCTGGATCTACCAGGAACTATCGAAGAATTGAGAAAAAGATGCTGGACAAAAGAGATTGATAAAGAAAAGATTGCTTCCTCGTTGTTACAGAGCATTGACCATTTATAGTCGTATTCCCCTGTCCCCTATCTCATCCTCTTCTTTCACTCATACTCACTATTAGTGGATAGCAAGAGAATTTACTGAGGCATACGGAGAAAATCCGTATTGTTACAAGTGGTATCAGAGCCTATATTTTATTTTTATTTTTAAATCATCTATTTAAGATTTAATTTCAAATCCAGAATATATATACATATATATAAATAAAAATTCAAATTTATTCATATATGCCCATATACATTTATTCACATATATACATATTTTAGATTTTAATTGATTTAACATAGAATTTATTTTAATCCGGGGAAACTCGCATCACTTTATAAATCAATTTCCACAATTTTTATTCAAAAATTAATTTAATTATCAATTTAAATTTATATAAAATCCGGGGTCGTTACACTTCTATGTATTCGAGACTTATGGTGTATCTTGTTTAACTCTGTTATATATATATATAGTAGCTTCAAGAATTACTATTCTTTTGTTTCCACTACTTATCGTTATATTACTCCGTGTCTGTGATTCTGTGATTGTTTTATTTACTTTATATGTTGAGTTTTGCCAAATATAAATTAACAATATGATATTTTGAGCAATTCAAGTCCGACATGTGCGGATGCGTATGGCACGAAATATCGAGTCATTACACCATAATTATTACAAGCACTTAGAAGCATTAATATAACCTTTAAAGTAATTAATATAATTAATTTATAACACTTTATAAATAAATTAAACCAGGTGGCATTTTAAGAGACTAATCAAATTCGGTTGTGCGACTCACAAGTGTGAATTCGGTTAGCAATTAATACAAGCACTTCAAATATTAAAGTTTAGGATGTTATTTGGCTAGTAGCATGACATTACAGTCAAATTCAACGCTTATGGATTTTTAAGGTTGAATCATATTTTAAATCATTTAAGAAACACTATTAAGCAATGATATATATTATACAAATTCTCTTCATCATCACTATATCACTTTCTGTATGTCCATTTTTGGTGTAAAAGTTTTTGGTGTTTTCATTGAGAATGATTTAGATATGAGGTTGTTAGAGATGAAAAGGCCTACTACAAGATCCATTGTTAGACCAAGTCAACTGGAGCATGAGGGCAACCAGCAGGTGTCCTCAAGTTAAAATCCACCTTCTGTCCATATGACTAGAGAGGAGATGGAGGGATGATGAAAAGTATGCAAGAGAGGTTGATGCCTCAACAAGAGGAGATATTGAATGGATTTTTCCGAAGGATGGAATAGAAAAGAGCATCCGAAGTAGTTGGAAATCATAACCGGAGGTTAAAAGGAAGAGCAGATGTATAAGAGAATGGAACAAAACAAGCTGGAACCAACCCGCTAACACACCAATCAGTTAGTACCGATAGGTTTGGACAGGGGGTATGGTTGATTTGGTTATTGAAGAAGCAAGGATGCCTAGGACAGGCAAAGTTGGAGCAAGGAATGAAGATCAGAATGCAAATTTGGAACTAAAAGGATTAGAGCCAGAAGGTCCTTGAAGGAACACGGGGCATAATGAGGGTTTGAATCAAAGGCACGTAGAGCCTTGGAGATTTCAATTAAATTGAGATGATCAAATGGTTGATATGATAATGAAAGGGCTTCGAGGTGGAGCACCAAACTGAAGTTCGGATGATGTAAACATAAACTCTTTCACCCCAAACATCCGGTACACAAGAAATCCACTTGATTTCAAGTTACCTGCCTTGGAGCCTTATGATGGGAGGAAGGTGTAACGACCTGGAATTTCACCACATTAATTTTTGAATATTTAATTAATTTTAAATATTCAAATAATAGGTTTTATAACTAAAATAAAAACTCTTTTAAATAATACATATTGAAGATAAAATAGTTTTCAAAATTAGTTTACAAAAATATTTAGTTCAAAGAATAATCGAAAATGTGATAGGAAGTCGGTTTCCGAATTTTTGACTTTTCGTCAGCTAAAAGTTGTCGGAATGTTGTAAACTCTTTTGTATAAATATATAAATACAAACATATATAAGTTAGCATATGTTATTATATAAGTATATAAATACACTTAAGTATAAATAAGTTTAAAAGAATTTAAAACACAATAAAATAGAAAATGTCACATCATTAGAAACATTCTGGCAACTACGTACAAAACATGTTATCTAATGAAATAGAGGGAGGAGAACCAAATGGGTGTAGGATTACATGAGGTGGAGGAGGTTAGGTGAGGTGATAAGAGGGTAGTGGAGGGTAAAGGACAATGGCATTTAGGTAATTCACATTTTCACTTGCTTATAAATAACCTTTCATCTCTCTAAATTTTACTCTTCTTCCATCGATCGGATCTCTCATATCTTCTCCAAATGAAGTTATTATTTTTATCAAACCATGTCAAATTCTAGTGGCTATAACTTTTATGTTGATCACTTCTTCAAATTTCGATCATAGATGTGCCAAAATATCAATTGCTCATAGAGTGTTTTTGGACCCATAAATTCAAGTTCGAAAATGGTCCTTCTTCTTTTAACCATATCTTCTTCAAAAATAATCATAATTGAGTGATTCATTTTTTGAAATTGTAGAGAAAAGAATTTTATAAAACTTTCATCTTTACCACTTTTCTAAAATTCGAGTATAGATAGTCCAAAAACCAATTGGAAAATGACATATTTTCGGGTTCATTTTTGAGAATTCGATGATTATCCAAAGTCACTCCACTTTACCAAAACAAGTTTGACTTCCTTCTTCTTTCAAGGCCGAGCCTACCTAGTGCATTAAGCGTCTAAGGCTCCATATTTTGCTTAGGAATGGAAGTGCTAGGTCATACCCTAAGTTAGCGAGGGTTTGGATAGCTTTAGGTGAGTAAAACTACACCTTCTTAAACCAAGTTTATACTATGTTAATATTCAAGTTAATAGCCTATGAATGCCTGTTGTATATGTGAAATGATGCTTTCGTTGTTTGTTTGTTTCATTCTTTGAAAAGTTGTCGCATTTCAAAGTTAGTAAGCATGTGGTTAGCTATATGAAAAGTTGGTAGTTAAAGTTAATATAATTGTTAGTAAATACTTATTACATGTTGTATCATCATTATTTACCTTGTATTGTGATTAAACCATTGCTATTTAATGTTTGGTTGTATGGTTAATGTCATAAGTTTGTTTGCCGAACTGCCCGTATAACGATAGTCGCTATATCGGCAATTTCGAAAAATCACCTTTTATCGAAACCGTTTGGTTTCATTATCGTGCTTGGAATTATTTAACAAGTTAAGTAAGTTTTTTATTAGTGATGTTTTCGAAAAAAATAAAAATATTTAATTATTTTAATAATGACTGTATAATTAATTAATTACTTAATTAATAAGGATTAAGGTTAACTAATTACTTAGTTAATGATGTGTTTTAAATTTAACTAATTACCTGGTTAATGATTGCTTAAATTAATTAATCACTTTATTTAATAATGTTTAAATTTAATTATTCATTTTAGTTAATAATGTTTAAGGATAATTAATCATTCAATAATGATGAATTAAAGTTAATTAATCAATTTGGTGATGATGCTTTTAAATTAATAAATCTTTTTAATAAATGAATTTTAAAATTTATCAACCTGTTTTAACTCTAATTAATCTTTCCTTTATTGATGTTTATAATTAATAAATCAGTTTTAAATAATGAGTATTAATTAATTATTTAATTTAATTAATTATATTTAAATTTATTAGTTAATTGAATTAATGATGTTTTAAAGGTTGTTTACCCTTTTTAATTAAAGGTTATTGGAGTTAATTAATCCACTTAATTTATGAAGTTTCAAAGTGAATTTATCAAAGTAACAAGGATTTTTTGACTTTGTTATTCATTTTAAATAATGATAATTAATTATTTATTAATTTAATTAATTATATTTTACTAATTAATTGAATTAATAAGGTTTAAAGTTGTTTACCCTTTTTATTATTTAAAGACATTTGAAGTTCAAAAATCAAATTGTGTGATGAAGTTTAAAGTTAATCAATCAATGTAATAAGGATGTTTTAAGTTATTAAATCCTTTTTAAATTGATGTTTTGAAGTTAGTAAACTCTTTTAACAAAGTGTTTTAAAGCTAATACTTGTAATGTGAGGCCAAGCACTAATTTGGGTTTTTAAAAGAAAAGGTTTGATTCGTTTATGATAATGAATTAATTTCTGTAAAGCGATTCACTTATATAGGGACGATTTATTTGTATACTTAGCACTAAACGTCGAAAAAGTAGACTTGTCGCTATTTCGAAAGTTAAGAATAATCGTGAGACATGACTTTGAGGTAACACTACCTTGACTTGTCCGGTATTATTGTTAACCAAGAAATAGTATAGGTTGGAATTTAATGAGTGGTGATAAGTATACAAGACTTAATTTTCATATACAATCATTTTATATCCTCGATAGTTGGTTTCTCAACTATCGGTTACTTCGGCTTCTTTATTATCGTCATTCTAAGACAATATGTTGCTCCGTTGAGCTTTGACATCCTTTGTCAGAAATGACTAAAACCAAAGAGCGAGTGGGGGCCAAGCTCCCATTAGGGTATTTTCACACACTCTAGATTGGAGTCGGTGTTACGCATTGAGATGTGAAGTACTCGGATTCTCGGTAATAGTTGGCGAGGTGCGGCTTGGAGGTTTTCGAAAGTTATCGGAGCTCTCAAGTATATTTCTAGAGATATACTTTCAGTAATGGGGGTGCACCCTCCTTGTCATTGTTGGAAATTTTCCTTTCCTTATTTAATTTGAACCTTCGAATTGTTTTTTTGTAATTGCAACGGGAAGAGTCAACCACTCTTCATGATGTTTAATTATAGGTTTTATCCATTCTATCAAGTTTGGACTGTTATCTTGTTTTATCCATTCTGCCATGTTTGGATTTTCTTCAGACTATTTCCATTCTTTCAAGTCTGGATCTTTATACTATTTTTGCTCATCATCTATGTTCGGATTCATTTCCTATTGTTCTTTTCCATTCTTATGTTTGGTTGTTGTTTATGTGGGAGAAAAATCGTTCCGCATTAGCGCCGTGGTCCCACATATTACTGTTAAATACACTTTCTTTTGTTTCAGAGTTTTACTCATACCATACAATTTGTCTGACCCGAGTTGTTTGTTTTCCCTAAACTCTCTGGTACTCAATTATATTTGGATAGTCTGAGAATAGTAGGTCTTCTTTGGAGCTCTTTGAAGACGATGATCGAGCAGGCGGCTCCTTAGTAATCTAGTTATTTATTTCCGATGTATGATTATGTTGGTATATTTGGTATCTGAAAAAATGTAAAGTCGGAATGTATAGCTACAAATCTATTGGATGTAGTAATTTTGTTTAACACTGATAGCTCCATGTAAGGAGTAACCTTTTGTACTATATCATTTTTATTATATGTAACCATTCCGTTGTGATGTATTTCTATTCTGCTCTTTCTGTTATTTATTTTACCCCAAGACAACTTATCTTTCGGATGTTCGGGCAATGCCACACGAATACCAAGGATGTATTAAGTGTCGTACCTAGGGGTCAGAAAGGTGGGTCGTCACAGATGATATCAGAGCTTAGGTTTAGCAAACCACTAAGCCCTGGTGGGGTAGGATAGGATTAGTAGTATCCTAGGATAAGTCTGAGAGAATAAATATATATTGAGTGTGTGTTTGTTAGTGTTATCAAAATGTTTATATTGTGTTGTTTGATCCATTGAGTGGCATATGAATTTTGGTCGATGCGTCTGATCAGCGTTATCGATAGGGATTCCTATGCACTTTAACAGACCTACCGATACAATATTTTTTTAATATGGTAAATGAAATAATTTTACCTAGGAATATTATATATATAAGAATGATTTTCAAAATTAACATAGTGGTATTGATGAGTTGATTATTAGGAAATGATAATATTGTATTATTATCACTTAGGATTTGTTTAGTTATGCTCGTCCAATTTGAGCATTAACTATTGGTTAATAAGTGCATAAGAAATTTTCCTTAGTAAGATATATGTCGAGTAGATGGGAGTTAAGGAATGTTGGAACGAACCGCTTATGAATTAAGTTTCACAGTTTGACTATAAGGTGTTCGGCGAAGGGTTAAGTTAAAAGTCATCTTTAATAATGCTAAGCTAAAAGTAAACATGTCATAAAAAGTTGTTTAATATAATCTAAATGGTAAAAAAATAATAATAACAATAATAATAATAAAATAAATAAAATTTAGAGGATAAATATTTAAGAATATTTAATTATAATAAAGGAAAATCATTTAAATGTAAGTTTAACTCACATCCAAATTTGCTATATCATATCTATGATGCTATAAACTATTATTGATTTCTTGGATGATAGTTAGATTTGTTTGATTGATTAATTGAAATTAATCTAGATATTCCATTTAAACTGTTTAAGTGTCGTTATAGCAATTTCCGCTATACCGTCATCCCTTAAATATCATCCCCTAGACAATTGTGTGTGTTTGAACTTGAGCTTGTGTTTCTCTAAAAGTAGATGTTTAAAATTCATTAATCATTTTGGTTATTGATATTTTAAATTTATTAATCATTTTAATTAATGATTTTTGAAATTAATTAATCTTTTTGATTAATGAGATTTGGATTTAATTAATCATTTTAAGTAATGATACTTAAATTTAATTAATTATTTTAATTAATGATATTTGAAAATTAATAATCATTTTAATTAATGATATTTAAAAGTAATTATTTATATTAATTAATGATTATTTGAATTTAATAAATTGTTTGATAAATAATATTTAAGTTGGTTAATTGATTTAATAAGTGAGTTTAAAATAAATAAATAAATTCGATGAAAGTGTTTTGGAAGTAATTAACTATTTTATTAAAGATAATTGATTTTTTATTAAAGGAAATTGTAAATTTGATTTATTATCTTGTGCGATACTATCCCGCCCACCCCCTCCTTTTGAACTATCCAATCGATCCTTACCTGTCCTTCCCTACCACCCATGTCCATTGACCAGCCAAACCCATCCCCTCCTCCACCTGATGTACCTCCCCTTTCTCTCCCTCTCTCTAACCCACCAATCCTTCCCACTCCCTTTGACCTTCTACAACCTCCTTCGATCTCTCCTTCTGCTTCTCATATCCCCTCTACTTCTGGTTGGTCTAACCTTTTTAAGTCCAAACCGCAAAATGTTAGATGTTATTCTTCTACTCATCTTGATTTAGTCTACAAGGGAGAAGCCATTGTTCCATTGTCTACTGTTATTGATGTTGGCACAACTGTTTGGAAAGATTACTTGGTGGGCTTCTTCTTGGAGAAGCCTTTGTTCTTCACTAATGTCGTGGAACATTTAAAGAGGCTTTGGAAGCTTAAGGGATCTGTAAAGGTAAAGTTCGATGGAGTTATCTTCTTATTCCAACTTTCCAACGCTGAAGACAAAGCAAAAGTGCTGCATGCTGATCCTATTATTATGAGGAACAAAGTTTTCATAATCCAAGAATGGTCACCTGAATTGGGTAACATTCATGGGAAAGTTAAATCGATTCCAGTTTGGATTCAGTTATCCAATATCCCCATCTATGCTTGGTCACACTTAGGATTGAACTGGCTAGCATCGAGAATTGGAAAGCTTCTGTGTTTAAATGAATCAACCAAAAGGCTTGAAAGAATAACATATGCAAAATGTATGGTAGAAGTAAAACCTGATTAGGAATTGGTGGATAAATTTCCAGTAAAACAGTTGGATGGAAGTGAACAGTATGTGCATGTGAACAATCTCTGGAAGCCTGATATTTGTTTGAGATGTAAAGTATTTGGTCATGTCATGGAAGAATGTGACCACTTTGATAACCAAAAGGAAAAAATGAAACCCTTAAAAATAGTGAAATGAAAGCCTGGGCAATCATAAAAATGTAAGTAAGGAAGGTGCTGGTATAAATCTCGGTAAGAAACAGCAGTGGAGAAAAGTAATAAGAGGGAAATCAATATTTAGAAAGGAAGGTGTTGTAAACAATGGCACTGGAAGTCATAAATGTGTTGACTGCAACAATGGTATAAAGGAAAAGGTCAGTGAAGACAGTGAGAAGGTAGAAGAGGGAGAGATAAGGAAGGACAATGACAACATGGAGAATAGAGAGTCTGATAAACTTGAAAATTTAATGCAGCAAGTTGATACAAATCCATTTGTAATTTTAGATGGACTTGTAGGTAATGGGGAAGACTGTACATGTCCTGAATCTGTGTGCACTGATATGTGCATGCATGTACCAACCTATATTTGTGAAAGCAATGATGAGTTATAGCAGCATCAACCCACTGTCCCAAACCAGCAAACTCAAATGCAAGCCTACAAGACAAACCTATTGAACCATGATAATTCCCCGAAGCAACATAAACCAAAAGTCACCATCTACTCCAAGAACATTGCACTTCAATAAAAAAACATTTCAAGCCAGTTAATACACATGCAAAAACACTATCAATCCAGACCCACCTACAGTACCATCACCAAGTAACATGGATTGCATCAACCCACCTTTAACTGATGACATTGTTCTTAATGCCCTTCCTCCATCACCTGGCCAGTATGATCATCTCCCACCACCACCAGGATACCCTAACCATGAGACCACATTGAACTGTAATCAACAACAAGTTCCACAACAACAAAGTCATACAACAAGAAAAGTCAAAATCCAAACAAGAATAATGTTAATTGTGCTTCCATTAGTAAAACTCTTAGAAATAAGAAACATTTCAAAAGGAACAAAGATTTGAATGAGCCAAACATATTACTAGCCACCGGTATCCTTTCTGAAACTGGTACCCCTCCCTCTTCTGCAACCAGAAGCAAGCTAGGAAATCTACAACTAAACGTTAGTTTGATCAAATGACACATAACCTTGGTGTGTGGAATATTCGAGGTGCCCACCAGGATATTAAGCTTAATCAAGCTAAGTACATCATCAACATTTATAAACTCTAATTACTTGCTATTTTAGTAACAAAGCTGGATCAAAAGCTCACCATCAGAGCTGCCAGAATCATTAACCCCAGCTGGACTCTTCACCACAATCTTCTGGAATCACTTTATAGTAGAATAATGTTACTATCAAACCCCAACATCTACACAGTCACCCCCATCCTCTCTCATAGACAATTTATTCACTCACATCTCTTTCATATTCCAAGTACAACCTCCATGTATCTTACCATCATCTATGCTGATAATCAATCTTCAAATAGACAACTTCTTCATGATTATCTCCCTCATTTTGCTCAAGAAACCCATCCTTGGTTAGTCATTGGTGACTTCAACAGTCCTCTCTGCTCTGAAGACAGAATTGGTGGTAATCTTGTTACCCTCAAAGATATCTCCCCTTTGAATTATTCCATAAATAATTCCAACTTGATACAAATACCTTACCGTGGTACCAGATATTCATGGAATAACATGAGTAGATCTGGTAACAGAATATATAGCAAGATTGACCATTCTTTTGCAACTTTGCTTCCTTCACTACCTAGCCAAACATCTCTTCTTACCTTCCCCCTCCCCTTCTTCTCTCAGATCACTCTCCTCAAATCCTTAAGCTTTAAGTGGTTGCTATGGAAAGAAAAGCCTCTTTTAATTTTTTTAATGCATGGATCCTTGATCCTAATTTTTTTAATATAGTTAAACTTGCTTGGACTTCTAGTTATTTTGGCACACCTATGTACATTTTTCAGTAGAAGCTTAAGAAGGTCAAATCATCCTTGGAGCCTGAGCTAAGCTCAAATATGGTAAAGGTGATTTATTGTCAAAAACTCTGGAACCTGATCTAGCAAAAGCCCAAATCCAGTCCATGGCAAGTCCAGGTGACACTGTGCTAGCTAGGCTTGAGTTTGATCTTCTTGATCAATATAGAAGAGCTCTCAGCACTGAGGAGGATATGAGAAGGAAAAAGTTGAGAATCAAATGGAATGTTCTTGATGATAGAAATACCGGTTATTATCATGACAACTTAAAGATCAGGCAAGCCAAGGCATATATCCACAACATCAATGATCAACTGGGTTCTCTTGCTGTTACCCCATACATGATTGAAAAAAGCTTCCTTGACTACTTTAATAACATGCTTGGAAACTCCAATAGGTTTGTTCCTGATCTCTCTTTAATTGATGACATTGACATGCCAACTTTGTCTTCAAAACAGGTCACCTATCTATCTTCTGAAGTAACAAAGGAAGAAACTAAAGCAAGCATCTTTAGTATGAACAAAGACTCATGTGGGGGACCTGATGGATTCAATGCCCAATTTTACACTTCCTGCTGGGAAATAATTTAACATGATCTATGCAAAGCTGTACTTAGTTTCTTTACCCATTGTAGAATGCTTTCTGGAGTTAATGCCACCAATCTAGCCTTAATTCCCAAAAGTGATCATCCTGTAAGTGTTGCTGACTTCAGGCCAATAGCTTGCTACAACATAACCTACAAGTGTATAGCCAAAATTATTGCATCTAGATTAAAAAAAAATTCTACCTTCCCTATTCACTGAAAACCAAGCAGCCTTCTTACCTCACAGAAGCATCCTTGACAATGTACTATTAACCCATAAGCTTCTTAAGGACTATAAAAAATCAAGAGTGTCTCCTAGAGCTATGCTCAAATTAGATATTAGGAAGGCTTATGACACACTGCAATGGACGTCCATTACTAAGGTTCTGTCTAGAAGGAATTTTCCAGATCACTTTGCCTCATGGATATATGCTTGCCTTTCAACAGTTCATTTCTCCTTATGCTATAATGGAACTTCTGTGGGATACTTCAAGAGCAATCAAGGGATCAGATAGGGAGATCCGATGTCTTCCTATTTGTTTATTATGGTCATGGAAGTGATAACCAGGTTAGTTGCTATAGAAGTTGTAACCAAGAATATCAGTGTGCATCCCAAATGTCATGACCCATTGATCTCCTCTTTATTTTTTGCTGACGATTTAATCATTTATACCAAACCTAATGAAGTATCCATAAATACAATTTTCAAAACCCTTGATACCTTCAATAAATTTTCTGGGTTGGCTATCAATTGTGATAAGTCCGGTATCATAATTGATGGTACATCTCTGCAACATGCTAACACAATCAGACTGTTATCTGGCCTTCCATCTGCTACTAACACTTCATCTTATCTTGGTATACCTCTGGTTTCATCCAAGATAACCACTGGCCAGTGTATGTGATTATATGAAAAGATAACTACTGTTATGAATGGATGGTCCAACAAATTATTATCTCAAGCCAGTAGATTAACTCTAATCAAATCTGTGTTAATCCCCTATATAACATATTGGTGCAGGACATTCATCTTCCCAAAGAAGCTTATTCATATGATACGTAAAGCCATTTGCAATTTTTTATGGACTGGATGTGTTGCTTCGACCAAGTTGAAGCCTATCAGTTTCTATAAAACTGAACATAAGTAAAAGTTTGGTGGGCTTGGTATTCTAAGTCTAAGTAATTGGAACAAGGTAGCTTTTAGCTCACATGTCAATAATCTCTTGATTAAAAAGAATAACTTTTGGGTTAGCTAGACTTTAAAGCACAACCTCAAAGGTAAAAGGTTCTGGACCATGGACATACCACAGGGATGTAGCTGGACATGGAGGTCCATTCTTAAACTCAGAGATAATTGTTTGCACAAAAAATGGACAAACACCTCAAAGTTGTATGATTTAGTAGATCTTATGTTGTTCTTAGCGATTTGAGTGATTTATGCAAATATATGAAAAGCAGGGGCTAAACTGTAAAAAGACATGCAAATTTATAGTGGTTCAGCCAGAATGTGCCTACGTCCACTTTATATGTTATTTCTCTTCTCTTCTTTTGATTACAAGTACAAAGCTTTGATACAAGTAAAAGAAAGTTGTTTGTTTGAAAGTTCCTTCCGTGCTTGAGCTCTCAAACTTGTCCTCATTGTCGTACCCCTGCCCCTCTATTTATAGAGTGAGGCTGGGGGTAGGGGTCTAGGATGTGTACAGTTGCTGATGGGCCTGGGCTGACATGATCTGGCCTGGTACGTCTTGGTTCGGCATCGCTTGGTTCGGAGATGGTTGGAGTGTAGAGTGGACCGGTTGTAGGTGATCCGGTGCTATGTGGTAGAACCTTGGTCCGGTTTGGGGTATGGTCCGGTAGGAGCTTGAGTAGTGAGTTGTTGGTCCGGTGGGAGTATGGATCGGTAGGCTTGGTTCGGCATTGAGATGGGATGCATGTTGGTCCGGTGAGGCTTGGTCCGGTAAGGATTGGTTCGGCATTGAGACGAATGGACCGGTAGGCTTGGTTCGGTCGCGAGTGGGATATGCGTTGGTGGGAGTTCGATGAGGCAGGACCTGGTCCGGTGGTGTTGATCCGGCTGAAACATACCCAACACTTGCCCCCCAAAGTAGGGCATGTGCATGCATATGGCGTGCTTTGTTTTTGGTTGTCTATCCTAGACAATCCCATCCGGTCTTAGAAACGAACCGGTGGTCTGGCTATCTTTCCTTTCCTCTATAAGTAGGGGCTCCGTACCCTTGTTGTTTCTTTACCGATCGAAAAGTGCCGAGCCAAATTCTCAACACCGAATCATTTGTAGTGCCGAACTAGGCTAGTTTTGCCGGATCAGGTGAGGCCTTCTTTCCTCGCCGAATGACTATTAAGTTTTATACTACCGAATGAGCCTTTCGAAAATGCCGAATGGGCTGTGGTTTTTGGAGATGAGAATGCCGAATGGATTTTTGAAAGTGCCGAATGGGCAAGTACCGGATGGAACCGATGACTTTAAATGCCGAATGGACATGAGAAACTACCGAATGACCTTGAGAATTTTGCACTTACTTTACCGAATGACAACGGGAGTTTGAGCATTTTGATTTTATGAGTGAAATTCCATATTATATACTTACTTGTTTACATCCTTTGTTCTAACAATATGCTTTTCCGGTGTTGTAGATAAATGTCTCGAAAAGCAGAAACTCGATCAGACAAAAAGAAGTCCCAGGGTGAAGGAGAACCTTCCTCAGTGCCCCCTGTTCAACCAGGTCCGGAAAGCCATGGATCTACCCCGAGATCACTAGTGGACAGGTACGACCCTCAGGAGCTTCTGAACTCCCCGCCCGATTGCTTTCCCAGCTCCCTTAAGGAAGAGCAGCTTGATGTCATCTCCCGCTCTTTCGGAATTGATAGGGCGCACTTGCTATTTCCAGGGAGAGAAGTTATGCCGTACGATCCTCCTGAAGGGTACTTCGCCTATAGCAGATACCACTGTATGTGTGGTGCCATTCCTCATCTTAACGCTTGGATAGCCAGCTTCCTCACATATCTAAAGGTGGCCCCATTCCAGCTTTAACCCAACTCCTATGCTATATTGGTGAGCCTCTTTGTCATTTTCCAGAGGAAGTATGGCCGTGCTCCTTCCAACCGGGAGATCCGGTATCTATATAATCTGAGGGGCTATAAGAAGGGGTCCCCATACATTAGCTTGGAGTCAGCCGTGACCTTCAAGCCGGTCTTGGATCTGTATTCTAAATTCAGCATGTTTAAGAAGGAGTGGTTCTTTGTCAGGGACGACTCCGTTTCAATTCGGCGCTTTACTTCTGGATGTAAGTTGATGCTTTTATTTATAATTTCCATTCCGATTGCGATGCTTCTTCTCATACTTTCTCATTTTTGCTAGCGACAGGTGGCTTTGCGATTGTGGAGACTGACCGCCTGGTTCAGACGACGGCTGAGATAGAAGCTATTCTCGGGAAATATAGATCATCTGCCTTCCTGATCAGAAATGCGACCCTTCTGGAGTATAACTTAATCCTTCCACAGCAGTCAGTAGTCAAGCTGAGGGAAACGGTGGAGGAGAGGGTGGCTGCTCAGACTAAGGGAGGTGTTACGGTAGAGAGTACCAAGAAGAAACCTTTCACAAAACCTCCAGCCGTCGGAGGTAAGAAACTCAAGAAGTCGGACGGTCCCTCCCCCAGCAATTGTCCACTTATCCAGGAGGAGGAAGACATAGAGGAGGAAAGAGGTGAGGGTGGAGATGGTCGGGAAGGTGATAAAGGTGGCGATGGCATCGGGGCCTTGCTTCCTGGGCAAGCGGGCGAGATTCAGGAGTGGACGGATGATGCGTTCCACCAGGCTTTCGAGGGGCTGGACGAAGATCCAGCTTTGGTAGAGAAAACTGGGAAAGCTGACAAGGCTGGAACTGGCGCAAGCGAGCCTCCTCAGACTATTCCAGCCAAGGTGGCTCCGACGACTCAAGGTGAACTTTTGATTCCTGCGGGCTCCATTTATGATAGGGACTTAGGAATATTTTATGACCCGCTCCCGTCCTGGAATGAAATCTAGGACTTATTGCAGTATCCTACTCCTCCCCAGGGTTTGTACAACCACAGATGTGTTTCCTTTCTTATTATCTTTTAATTTGCCGTGTTTTCTCGAATTATAGATCAATGTATGCTTGTGACACTTTTTCTTCATATCAGGAAGAGGTAAAACGGCCAAGGCCTCAAATTTTCGGCACAGGCTTGAACAGTACAAGCTCTCCAAAGCTTCCGCAAAGCCGAAGATTCCGACTCACCGTTCCGGGGATGTAGTCGACTACCGTCCTCTTCTCGGGGTTATTGAAGATGGTATTCAGAAGAGAAAGAGGAGTCATCCCTTATCCGAACCTTCACTCGGTCCCCAACCCCCAATTCAGCTCGTTCATGATATCACAGAGGAGGGTACTGAGTTCGCACTCTCTCCGCACCTGTTTGGAAACCCGACCGTTATTCAGATTGATCGTCCTGACTTGGCTCGTAATCCATTCGCGGGTCATCCTGATCTGGATCCAAGTTCCCATGATGTTACTTTTGACGAGGTTACTGGCGAGCACCTTCTCCCCCGCAATCCCATGGTACGGGTGCTCGATGAGGCTAAGTCTTTAGATCTCGATTTACTTACTACTCGGATAGTTACCATGGGAGACGAGGCCAAGGCTAATATTGATCGGGTGGCGGAGGAGACTAGGAAGCTGATGGGGCATCATGCCCGACTGGTTAAGGCTGGAGAGGAAATTGGGAGTGCCAACATCCGATTACGGTTGATGGTTTCGGACTAGGCGAAACAGCTTGCTGATCAAGCTATTCAGATTTCCCAGCATGAGGCTGCCTCCGGGCGGCTGAGGAAGGCTATGGAGGAGGCTAGTAAGGCGGAGCTGCGGAAAATGGAGGCTGTCTGTAAGGAGCAGATAAATATGGCCATCTCAACAGTGGATGAGGTTCGGAGGGCGGATCTTGAGCGGGTAGAGGAGATGTCGGGGAAGCTTGAAGCCGCAGAGCTTGCTCAAGTTAGGCTGAAGGAGGAGATGGAGGCGATGCGGAGGTCCCTTCAGGCTGACTGCTCGAGATACCGATTGGAGAGAGATGCCGCCGTTGAAAGGTTGTCGGCTTCCGAGGCCCGGATGATGGAGTTTGAGGAGAATGAGGGGATGATGGACGAAATGCTCCAGGACATGTACTTCCGAACCTGGAAGCAGGGCAACCTATACTGGATGGATGATTATCCTAGGGTCATGGCCAAGATCTATCTTCGGGCTCTGGAGGAGGCTAAGGCTGATGCGGATAGAGATGGTGGTGTGGCTTTCAGCATGGATGTGGTCACTGCCCAGTTTGCCAAGGAGGAGAAGATGGCGGTGAAGGAGGGTATGCGGTTGCTTGCTGCTGAGGAGGCAGGTGTGCAAGTTGAGGATGACGACCAGGATAGTCAAGAAGCAGGTGTTGGTAAGTCTTCCTTTTTAGTCTCTCCATTAACTTTGGTTGCTTATCACTAATGAATCCTTTCTCTGACTGGACAGGTGGTCAACAGGACAAGGGTAAAACTCCAATGCAGCCGGCCCCTTGATCAGACCTGGAAAATTCTTTTTGTAGACTTGACATGGCCGTATACGTTAGTCTTAAAACAGTAGAGTAACTTTTAAGTTGTAATTATTTTGCTACTTGTAATAAATAGCTCTATTCTTGATGTGTAATTCTTTAACTTATGCTGATTTTGTCGTCTTCCGAATGTTTGTTGCTATTTTGACATGTCGTATGAGAAATATAGCTATGCATATTCTTGTAATTGAATTGTGTTTGATGTCAGGTTCTGGTTTTAAAACATAATTTCATGACTTGTAATATTAGCGTGTGGTGTGAACAAATTATAGTCATGTATTTGTACACAAAAGAAGAAAATACCGCCCTTCATGTTTTAATCGTAGATGGCAGTTTTGAATATCTTGTATGACCGAGCATGGAATGCAGTCGAGTGCCCTGCCATCCAATCGTGAGTCCCTACATCCATTGGCTAGTATCTCCTACCCTGCATCCTGTACTTTAGGGACCGTTATAGAGGACAGGAGAAAAGCTTTTTAAGTAAAATTAAAATATGTGAAAAAGTAAAACTTCCAATCACGGAAGGCCTTCGATGTGCTTAAGTTCGTGGCAAACGGGTTTTGTAGTCACTTTCCCTAGCTGTGGGTCTTGGAGACATTTGTCACCTATCTTACGCCTCCGCGGGGAGTTAATTCTTTTTTACCACAGCCGCACTTAAGACACATCGGAGCCGAGATCGCGCACAGTAACTACCCGGGCCATTATGGCCCGTAATCATGGGTATTATTCTATTTACTGTGGCCGGCTAGCGTGGGTGCCGATCGTCAACTGTGAACTGCCCCTGGCTGGCCACACCTTATGTTGGGGCTTATAGTCGGTTCACAGTTGCCGGCAAGCCTAACGCCGTAATGAGCTGCCTCGGCTATAGTCGGCCTTCTCGGTGGCTTATAATCGGCTCATTACAGTTGGCTTTAAGGGCCGTCGCGAGCAATGAGTTAACCCACAGCAGAGGGATGCTGGAGCAAAAGTGTCTCATTGGCGAGGGCATAGATTCGCATAGTACCTGTTAGGTTTTGCCCAGGCGAAGTTGCGCCGTGGAGTGCTTTGAGTGGAAATGCTATACGCACAGGATTTCGTTCAACAGAAAAGGATAAAGTTAACAAGTAGCCAAGATATAAAGGAACAAGTTAAAAAAGAGACAAAGTTTTTTAAAGTGGTTCGGCATGAAAAAGGCCTACGTCCACTGATTCTCTTTGTTAATTCACTTCATATGGGAAATACAAGTTAAGAAAAGTATCGACGGAGGTGTTGGATGTTCCATGCCCTCTGGAACACCTCTCCGTCCACTGTTGACAAAATATAGGCTCCGTTGTGGAGATCTTTATGAATTACATATGGTCCATCCCAGATTGGGTCTAGTGCTCCGGGGCGAGGGAAGATTCGCTTGAGGACAAGATCCCCTTCTTGTAAGGTACGATGCTTGACTTTGGAGTTGTATTGCGCTGCCACTTTCTGCTTGTGGGCTGCTGTTTTAAGGACTGCATCATTTCTTCTCTCCTCAACTAGATCCAAAGACATGTGGAGGAGCTCTTCATTCTCTTCCGGGTTATAGTGGATCCTACGGTGGGAAGGCACAATGGTTTCAACTGGGAGCATAGCCTCCGATCCGTATGCCAAAGAGAAAGGAGTGTGCCCCGTTGACGTTCTGAAAGATGTGCGGTAGGCCCACAGTGCCGTAGGGAGTTCATCCACCCAAGCACCCTTTGACTTTTCGAGCTTCTTTTTTATCAGAGTTTTCAGAATTTTGTTGGCTGCTTCGACTTGTCCGTTTGCCTGGGGATATGCTACGGATGATAAGCTTTTATGAATTCTGTGTTCTTGGCACCAGTTGGCGAATGCCTCGCTGTCAAACTGAAGTCCATTGTCTGATATGATTTTGAGTGGGACTCCGTACCTGCATAGAACATTTTTGATTAAGAAGTTAATAACTTTTGCTGAAGATACTTTATTCAGAGGTTCCGCTTCCACCCATTTGGTGAAATAATCAACTGCCACTATAGCATATTTGGCCCCGCCTCGGCCCATCGGTAGTGAAAGGGACGCGGAAGATGATCTTAAGGCTATTTAACACTAGAGGGGGGGGGGTGAATAGTGTTTTAAGAATTTCTTTAAACTTCTTTGATTTAAATTGATTTAACTAACTTAATGCAAATACACAATCACAGATCAAATCACAGAATCACAAACAGATGCAAATATAAATAAAAAGCAAGTAAAGGAAAGAACACACCAGGAATTTTATACTGGTTCGGTGTTACCCTACATCCAGTCCCGCACAACTCGTACGGCTTTCTATTCAATAATAATCTAGATTACAATCCCTCGATTCCAAGGCAACGAGGTACACCCTCCAGATTCTCAGGTCTCTGGGTAGAACCACTTGATTCACAGGACACAAGTTCACCCGATCGATTTCCAAGGACACGATCACACCTTTATAACCCTAAACAAGTTTCTTTGAGTACAAATGTATCTATAACTCTGATAAGCACTGAGATTCTTTGAAGAGAGTGGCAGAGAATCAAACTAGAGATATTCTGGTTTGATTCACTTAAGATTTCGGCAGAATATGGATAGGATGATTAGAAAATAAGATAAGAGAGTAAAGAGGAGAGAAAATAAAGAAAGTAGTTACTGGAAAACGTCCATAACAGTCTCTATTTATAGAGAATGAATGGATGTGTCCATTCAAAGAGATTTAAACGAATAGACACTTCTTTTGAAAACAACCTTTGCTATAACGGAAAGCATGTCGACATGACGAGTAACTATGATGTCGACATGGTCTATTAAAAATGATGATTTGCTTTTCTTTGAAAATGATGATTTAAAACATATGCAACTTTATTCAAATGGACTCTATGTATTTGTATAAGGTATTTAGAAGTAGAAATACTTATGAATATATATATGTATATATACTAAAATATATTTAAAATCAAGGTAAATAAACTAAAGTAAATATAATATTAAAATAGATTTTGAGGCTAAAATATCAAGGACAATTTTGAAATCAAAATATAACAAAATGATAAATATGATTTTGAGGCTAAAACATTTTTGGAAATACGAACGAAGGTTTTTCTTTTGAAAAGGAATATTTGAAAATCATTTTATGAAACAAGAGATAATTTTGAAAATCATTTTGAATCAAAATTAGTGGATAACAAAATAGGGCTACTATCCGTTCCACTAGATATTTCGTGAGTTCCATCTCACTAGGGTTCCATCCCTTTAACAAGAACGAAGTGGATTCCATTCCACGAGTAAATTGGATAAAAAAGAATGATAGTGCTTTCAAGGAGTTTTAACAAATATCTAACCTAACTATATTATTTGTCTTGAACTCTTGAATATCTTGAATCTCATGAGTCTTCAATCTTGAACTCTTGATCTTTGTCTTCATCAATTTTGTCTTCTTTACTGTACAGTCTTCTTTTGTTGATATATATTTTATAACACTTCTATAGTTGTTGTCATCAAAACCACTATCCTGTGGACTAACATTCTCCCCCTTTTTGATGATGACAACCTTTGTTTATAAAATATTTATATTCTCCTTATAACTCCCCCTAAATCTAGTAACTCCCCCTTAATCTATGCCTAACTAACCTATTTTATACTTCTCCCCCTTTTTCATCAACAAAAAAATGACACTAACTCTAAACTATATAACTCCCCCTGAAACTTATCACTCTATGACGTGTGATTATAATGATAGTGTTATCATAAATAATAAACACTTAGATCTAAAACTAAAACTTAGTCCTAAACCACTAACTATAAAACTCCCCCTTAAACTTAATACTAGAACAAAGTATAGTAAATGAATTGTGAAAGATATTAACTTAATTATACTATAATTATTCAATAAATATGTATAAATATATTTCAGACAATATAATCAACACATACATCAAAACCAATCATGTCAGACAAGTCAAACAAATCAATCAATTCAAACAAGTTAAACAAGTCAATCAAGTCAATAAATTAAACAAGTCAATCAAGTCAAACAATTCAAACAAGTCAATCAAATCAATCAAATCAACCAAAAACTAATAATCCTATATTATAAGACAATACTACAAACTCCTCCTAAATAAGATACACTTGTTATGTATACATGTATGCAATATGTAGTTTGTAAAGCAGTATGAAGTGTATAACATATGCAATGTAGCATGAGATAATATGCGAAATGAAGTGCGACTTGTGATGCAAATGATTATGATATACATTGTAATTTATGATGTAATATGCAATGAAATGTGATATGAAATATGATGCATAATGATATGTAATAATGAAGTAAAATAATTTGCACAATGATATGATGATATATATACTATGGTAAGAGATATTCAGACTATAAGGTAAACATGAGTGATAAATAATATCTAATTGGCAAGCATATATATATATATATATATATATATGTGTGTGTGTGTGTGTGTGTGTCTATATATGTATGTATTCATATATCAAACTATTTATTATACTTCAACCAAACAAAGGTAAAACACACCAATTACTAAACCTAAGTTAAGGAAACTAATGAATGGGATAGAAAGAGTTGTAAAGTAAGAGTTTAAAGGTAATAAATGGTATTAAAACTATAACATATTCATGAAAGGTAGTAATCAAACTCAATATCAAAATTAAATTGCTAAGAGATATGGACCTAAACTATATATATATATATATATATATATGATCAAATATAAAAATGAATAGCCTACTTAAATAATTATTTTAACTTGATTGTTTTTATTTTATTTTTATTTTTAAGAATCCAAACTTCCATGTTTATAAAATACTTAACTTACTAATTAAAACCTTTATATTAAATTTTTATTGACTAAAATATTTAGAAACATGTTTAAACATTTTTTTTAAAAAATATCATAATGAAATATTAAAAACAACAAAGATTAAAAAACTAAAATAAACATATGTTATATTGATGCCTCTTTCATTTAAATTTTAATTAATTACTAAAGAATATCTAAACATTAATTTTAAATATTCTAATATAAGTTAGAAAATAATTTCTAAAAAGAATAGAGAAAAATACTTAGTTTAAATATCGTTATTTTATAATTTAAAGTTTTAAGTAGAAAAGACAGCATTTACAGAATGCTATAAAAAGTTTTTGCATTAAAATATATATACAAAGCATTATAAAACAGAAATTGAGGTATTTACCAAATGCTGTGAAAAGTTTCAGAAATACTACAGTGTTTCAAAGCACAGAAATGCTATAAAAACGTATTTGCAGTGTAACAAAAGCAAAGACAACATTTCAGAAATGCTATCTAAAGTTCTGGGCAAAAATGGTGATTTTTGGCCCAATTTTTATAGTAGTTAATATAATTAAAGTACAAAAAAAATAATAATAACGAGAATACATGTGTAAAGATACTTGGCATTATGCATGTAAAAAATGCTTTTATTAAAATGTATGTCACTATCTACTTATATGATAAGTATCATGTGATGCGATGCAATCTTATTAATTGAAGAAATCTATAAGTAAAGCCTTATTCTAACAATCTAAATTCCTTTTACTAATTTCTTAAAAATATAAAATTAGTATCTTAAAAGAAATATAGTACGAGAAATAAAAACAACATTAGATAAGTTAAAACTACGAATGAAGGTATGCTTACTTTCTTAATATAGTTGTAATAAATTAGTTGTAAGATTTTATTCGAAAGAAAACACATTTTAAAAGACTTTTAAAACATTAGACTTGTATATTGATATTTATACTATGGTGTGTCAATATATGGACCAAAATATCAAAACTTATAAAAGTGATAAATTTCTATACCTAACTAAATGCATAGATATATATATTCTTAAATGCAACAATAAAGATGAAATAATAGTAAAGCATACCAATTTTTGCATTCCATCTTTCTAACTTTGTCGTTCCTCCATTGTTGTGATCCACACATTTATATCTTTTCGAATTTGACAATGAAATCTGTTCTATTGCGACGGGCTCGTTTTTCTGATCAGCGTAGTATATTCATTTGCTGAATTTGAAGACCATATGAGAAAGATACGGATGATTTAGTAGATTGACCAACTTGGCGCCAAAACTTTGAATTCGAATTTTGAATGAATGGACACTTCAACCACTATAAATAAGCCCAACGGTCACCACTTTTCATAAAAATTCCTCCTCTTCATCTTCTTCCCGTTTTTCTATATACTATCAAACTTCTAGAAGACATATCTCCTTCGTTTCTTAACGGAATTGGATGAAACTAGCGGCAAGTCGAAGAGGAAGGCAAGGGCTACGATCTAGTTATAGTTTGGTGTCGAATTTGGATGGTATTGTGATGCAACAGGCCGAACAGTAGAAGAAATGTTGAAGATCCCGTACACAGTTTTTCAGTTTTGGATAGCCAACTTCAAACTTTCATATCTCACTCAATTTTGATCGGAATTTGATGATCCACCCATCAAAATGACCACGAGAACAAGAACTACAATCTGAAAAGGAGTGGGAACAAAATATTCAAATATCTGGATGAATTTTGAAGAATATCTTTGACGGATTTGCCTTCTTTTTCTCTTTGTTCACCAAAACTTCATTTGACCATAACTTGGTCATTTCTTGACGGATTCTCACGAAACCAGTGACATTGCGAAGTAGATAGAGAGAAGTACAGTATCAAATCAAGTTGTAGATGAGAACCCAAAGTTTTGAATTGATCTGGTACCCATTTCTTTGTCGATTTCCATTATATATCCATTTGTACATAACACTTCTCCTGCAAAACAAGATATCAATTTTTAAGGAATCAAGTGACTTTTCAAAATAACTAAATATAATTTTAAACAACAATATCATGATGATTCTGTGACATATTCAAATGAAAACAGTGTTAATAATTTTATAAAAAAATTGCCATTTTAAAAATTTTCAAAATTCAGATTATGAAACTTTTGAAAACCTTGCTCTGATACCAAATGAAAGGGACGCGAAAGATGATCTTAAGGCTATTTAACACTAGAGGGGGGGGGGTGAATAGTGTTTTAATAATTTCTTTAAACTTCTTTGATTTAAATTGATTTAACTAACTTAATGCAAATACACAATCACAGATCAAATCACAGAATCACAAACAGATGCAAATATAAATAAAAAGCAAGTAAAGGAAAGAACACACCAGGAATTTTATACTGGTTCGGTGTTACCCTACATCCAGTCCCGCACAACTCGTACGGCTTTCTATTCAATAATAATCTAGATTACAATCCCTCGATTCCAAGGCAACGAGGTACACCCTCCAGATTCTCAGGTCTCTCGGTAGAACCACTTGATTCACAGGACACAAGTTCACCCGATCGATTTCCAAGGACACGATCACACCTTTATAACCCTAAACAAGTTTCTTTGAGTACAAATGTATCTATAAATCTGATAAGCACTGAGATTCTTTGAAGAGAGTGGCAGAGAATCAAACTAGAGATATTCTGGTTTGATTCACTTAAGATTTCGGCAGAATATGGATAGGATGATTAGAAAATAAGATAAGAGAGTAAAGAGGAGAGAAAATAAAGAAAGTAGTTACTGGAAAACGTCCATAACAGTCTCTATTTATAGAGAATGAATGGATGTGTCCATTCAAAGAGATTTAAACGAATAGACACTTCTTTTGAAAACAACCTTTGCTATAACGGAAAGCATGTCGACATGACGAGTAACTATGATGTCGACATGGTCTATTAAAAATGATGATTTGCTTTTCTTTGAAAATGATGATTTAAAACATATGCAACTTTATTCAAATGGACTCTATGTATTTGTATAAGGTATTTAGAAGTAGAAATACTTATGAATATATATATGTATATATACTAAAATATATTTAAAATCAAGGTAAATAAACTAAAGTAAATATAATATTAAAATAGATTTTGAGGCTAAAATATCAAGGACAATTTTGAAATCAAAATATAACAAAATGATAAATATGATTTTGAGGCTAAAACATTTTTGGAAATACGAACGAAGGTTTTTCTTTTGAAAAGGAATATTTGAAAATCATTTTATGAAACAAGAGATAATTTTGAAAATCATTTTGAATCAAAATTAGTGGATAACAAAATAGGGCTACTATCCGTTCCACTAGATATTTCGTGAGTTCCATCTCACTAGGGTTCCATCCCTTTAACAAGAACGAAGTGGATTCCATTCCACGAGTAAATTGGATAAAAAAGAATGATAGTGCTTTCAAGGAGTTTTAACAAATATCTAACCTAACTATATTATTTGTCTTGAACTCTTGAATATCTTGAATCTCATGAGTCTTCAATCTTGAACTCTTGATCTTTGTCTTCATCAATTTTGTCTTCTTTACTGTACAGTCTTCTTTTGTTGATACCTGCATATAGATTTCCTGCACATATATATTTTATAACACTTCTATAGTTGTTGTCATCAAAACCACTATCCTATGGACTAACAGGTAGCTCGCCGATTAAGTCAATTCCCCATATTGCGAAGGGCCAAGGGCTGGTCATTTGAGTAATCTCGGTTGTTGGTAGCCGTGGAATCTTAGCAAATTTTTGGCATCTGTCACACTTCTTGACGAAATCTAAGGCGTCCTTGCTTAAGGTGGGCCAGAAATATCCGTATCGGAGTATCTTTTTTGCTAATGTTTGCCCTCCGGTGTGATCTCCGCAGCTCCCCTGATGGATGTTGGATAAGATTTCCTTGGCTTCTCTCCCGGCGACACACCTTAATAACGGGTTAGAGAATCCACACCGATAGAGGATGTCTTCTTGTATTGTGTAGCGGGATGCTTTCCTCAAGATTTTCTTGACTTCGTTACGCCCGTTGGGTAGAGTGCCACTTTGTAGGTAGTCTCGGATGGGAGTCATCCAAGTTGCTTCTTCGGTTGTAGCTATCAGATTTACTTGCTCAAAACTTGGGGCCAGTTGCTTTGAGATGGTTGCTGCCCCAAAGATGGTGATGTCTCTCACACTTGCTTGCTTTGCTAATTCGTCGGCCTCTCGGTTCTCCTCCCGAGGGATGTGTTTGACTAAGTAGTGGTCCAATCGGCTGAGAAGTAACTTGGTCTTCTTTAGATATGCTATGAGTTGTTCTTCTCGAGCTTGGAATTCTCCTAGTATTTGATTAACAATAAGTTGAGAATCGCTATGAAGACATAAAGAATTGGCCCCGATTTCTATGGCGATTTCTAGTCCAGCTATCACTGCTTCATATTCCGCATCGTTGTTGGTGGCAGCGAACTCCAACCTTATAGCATAGTGCAGTTTGTTTCCCCTGGGGGTGATTATTACCACACCTGCCCCCGAGCCTTGTTCGTTTGATGCACCATCCACAAAGAGATTCCACTTGATATCTTCTGTTATTTCCAATTGCTCCTGATCTTCGTTGGTAGTGAACTCTGCAATGAAATCAGCCATGGCCTGTCCCTTGATGGCGGTGCGAGGGTGATAGGTGATATCATACTGACTCAGTTCAATGCACCATTTAAGTAATCGCCCAAAAGTGTCGGGACGATGGAGTACCTGCCTCAGCGGTTGATCGGTCAGAACTTTGATGGAATGGGACTGGAAGTAGTGACGCAATTTCCATGATGTGATTAGTAAACAGTATGCTAACTTCTCAAGTTTAGGATATCTGACTTCTGCCCCAGTAAACCTTTTGCTGACGAAGTAAACTGGTCGTTGCGTGCGGTTGTCTTCCCTTACCAAGGCAGCGCTTAGAGCGTGAGATGACACAGCAAGGTATAGGTATAATTCTTCGCCTTCGCTTGGAGTCGAGAGTACCGGTGGTTTCTGGAGGTGTTCGATTAGGTTAAGGAAAGCGGTTAAGCATTTGTCCGTCCATTCGAACTTTCCTTTATCTTTCTTTAGAACTTCGAAAAAGGGGACGCACTTGTCCGTTGCCTTGGAGATGAATCGGCTTAGGGCGGCCACTTTTTCATTTAGGCTTTGCATTTCCTTTCGGGTGGAAGGTATCTTGATATCCCTTAGCGCTCGGACCTGTTCAGGGTTTGCTTCAATCCCTCGGGCACGGACGATGAACCCCAAGAATTTTCCCGATGATACTCCGAAAGAGCACTTTAGTGGATTCAACTTCATTCCATACTGTCGAAGTACCTGGAACATTTCGCCTAGGTGGCTTACGTGATCTTTGGCTTTCCTTGACTTTACCATCATGTCATCCACATATACTTCCATAGTTTGTCCTATTAGCCCTGCAAACATCTTGTTGACGAGGCGCTGGTAGGTGGCTCCTGCATTTTTAAGTCCGAAAGGCATTACCTTATAGCAGTATAAACCTCGGTCGGTGATGAAACTAGTGTGGTCTTGGTCGGGAGCATGCATAGGAATTTGGTTATATCCTGAGTATGCATCCATAAAAGATAGGAGTTCGTGCCCGGCTGTGCTGTCTACAAGTTGGTCGATTCTGGGAAGTGGGAAGCAATCCTTTGGGCAGGCGTCGTTTAGGTTGGAAAAGTCAATGCAGGTTCGCCACTTCCCATTAGCCTTTTTTACCAGCACCGGGTTGGCGATCCATTCCGGGTAGATAGCTTCTCGTATGAAGTCATTGGCGAGTAGATTCTTTACTTCTTCATCGAGGGCTGCTGATCGCTCTGCCCCCATACTTCTCTTTTTTTGTTTTACAGGCGCCTTGGTAGGATCAATGTTTAATACGTGGCAGGCTATGTCGGGGGAGATTCCAGTCATGTCAGTGTGTGACCAAGCGAATACATCCAAGTTGTGGCGGAGAAAATCGATGAGTTGTTCCTTCAATTCGGCTTTTAGTTGGGACCCAATTTTCAATAGTCTACTTGAGTCGTGCTTGTCTACAGATATAAACTCCATAGCCTCTGCAGGCTCGGCGGTGGCCTCCTCCTCTTTGTCCCTAGGGTCTAACTCATTGAAAGGGTCGCTGGTATATCGAAGAGGAGGGGCTTTCTTTAGTTGCTATGCTTCTAGGCTTTTTGTGCAGAGGGCAATCTCTACACCCTTCCCTTTATCCTTCCTATGGTTGTTGCGAAGTTCAGTTACATAGTAGTCTCGAGCAACGTCCTGGTCTCCTTCCACTTCCCCTACTCCATTGTCTGTTGGGAATTTCATCTTTAGGCACCATGGGGCTAAGACAATTTGGAAGTCAGACAAGGATGGCCTTCCTAAGAAGGCGTTGTAGGCCGACTGGTTTTCTATTAGCACAAACGTTTGTTTCCGTACAGCAGAGCGGGATGGCTTCCAATTTCAACAAAAAGGTCCAGTTGCCCGAGGGGCATCTTCGCATCTCCAGTGAAGCCGTGTAGTGGTTTATCGCAGGGGGATACATCCTTCATTGATAGCTTCATTTTGTCGAATGCGTGTTTGAACAGGATGTTTACCGAGCTTCCAGTGTCTACCAGGATTCGGTATACTTCGGCGGGACCAAGTCGGGCAGAGATGACCATGGGATCCATGTGAGGGTACTGCCTTCCTTCTAGGTCACGCTTACCGAACGTGATGTCATTACTTTCTTTCCGCTTCGGGTGGCGCTCTTCCATAACCGAATTGACATAGTCTTTATTGTCTCTAAGTGACTTTCCGTATCTTTCCATCTCTTTCCAGCTTCTGTCTGCGATGTGTGGCCCTCCTGAGATGGTATGGACCACTATCTTTTCTTGGCTAGAGCTGCTAGCGTTGCGGTTTCCTCTGTCGGCCCCCGGTGAGGGTAGCCTTGGGTTTTCATTGGCAGGAGCTGGGGTCCTGTCTTGACCTTTTACATAACGTTCCAGTTTCTTTCTTCTGATGTGTTCCTCAATCAGATCTCGGAGATGATGGCATTCGTTGGTATCATGCCCGTGAGATTCGTGGAAGCAGTAGAATTTTCCAGACTTCTGTGCGTTATCTGATTCTTTCTTGTATGGTGGGCGTTTGTATCTAACTTCGCCTTGGGTGGCAAGGAAGATATTTTCGACGGTCTCGTTTAAAGGGGTGTAAGTGTCGAATCTTGGTCCTGGCCGATATAGGCGCTTTTCTCCCTTCTTGCCCCCAGCATTGTCTCTGGAATCATTTCTTCGAACGTCCCTTGCCACAGCAGGGGCGTTGCCATGGGTTGTCTTATTTTGCTGTCCTGACTGCCCCTCAACGGCAGCATCTTCAAGCCTCATGTATTTCCCGGCTTCATGGAAGAAATCGGGTAAAGTAGCTGGTTTTTCTTTTGTCAACCTTCTAGCAAATTTAGTGTCCGGATGCACACCACTGCAGAGGGCCATTAGGATAAGCTTCTCATCGGCATCTTGGACTGCAGCTGTTGCGGCGTTGAATCTGGTTAGGTATTGCTGCAGCTTTTCTCCAAGTTTCTGTTTGACGCTGGATAAGGAATAAGCGTCCTTAGGTTGCTCCACATGAATGCGGAACTGACTGATAAATTTTTCTTTCAACATTTCCCACGAGCTGATGGATCCTTGGGGTAGATGACAGAACCAGGAGGTAGCAAGATCTGCTAAGAAGAGCAGAAAGCATTTTCACAGTACTCCCTCTGTCGCTCCACTCATGAGCATATGCTGCGTGTACCTCTGTAAGTGTACAACGGGATCGGAGGTTCCTTTGTAGGGTTCCATTGTTGGCATCTTCCATTCTCGAGGGGTGATAGCAATTTCGATATTGCGGGCGAAAGGGCTGGTTACCCTAGCGCCTATCCCTCGATCTCTTTGCTCCCGTTGGACACACTCTCTGAATAAGCGTGCCATCCTTTCATCAGAACTTGGAGCAGATAGAAATGAGTTTGGTTCTGTTTTGTGGGATTGATTCCGTCCAGATGACCTGTAGGGATGGTATCGTCTATCATTCCTCATATTTTCCAGTGGCTGCCTTTGATCTTCTGGGAGCATGCTTGGGTCAGCTACAGTTGGCCCTTGCCTTGATCTCCCCCTGTTGGGTTCTGATCTAAGCGCTTCCTCGGATCCAACTTCGGGCTGGACTCTAGCTCGGCCCCGTTCACTGGCGTTTCTGTGGTTAGGCAACATGACAGGCTCAGCTACAGTTGACCTTCGCCCGGTACCTTCCCCATTGGGTTCGGTACCAAACGTTTCCTCAGGCCTAACTTCGGGCTGTGCTCGGTCTCGGCTCCTACCACGGCTACTTCTGCCGTTAGCTCCTTCGAAGAAGGAAGATCTTTGTTGTCTCTGAGATCCTCCAGACTGGGACTCGCCCCATGATTCAGTGTTGCGGTTGGATTCTTCAGCGTCCCTTAAGCGTGACATGAGATGGTCCACCAAGGCTTCCTGCTGGGACGTGAAGCGGTTAGTTACTTCAACCACAACTCTGTCCAGATCTGCTCTAGTAATTGCTGCAGGCTGTTCTGTGGCAGGAGTAGTTGGGTTAGCCTGTTCTTCATTTGTTACTGTTGCTGGAGGAGGATGATTTACTTGATTCGTGATAGCTGGATCTGGAAGACTGCTGGATGCGATGTTTTTTCCTTTGTTAACATCTTTTCTCTGTTTGGGAGGCATGTTTTCCAAGTGGCGGACGATGCTGTTAGGAAAACTTGTTAAGCGGATGAAGCTGAAGCTTTGAGCTTCTAGTTCTCAGTGAAAGCACCAAAAATGTTTGCACAAAAAATGGACAAACACCTCAAAGTTGTATGATTTAGTAGATCTTATGTTGTTCTTAGCGATTTGAGTGATTTATGCAAATATATGAAAAGCAGGGGCTAAACTGTAAAAAGACACGCAAATTTATAGTGGTTCAGCCAGAATGTGCCTACGTCCACTTTATATGTTATTTCTCTTCTCTTCTTTTGATTACAAGTACAAAGCTTTGATACAAGTAAAAGAAAGTTGTTTGTTTGAAAGTTCCTTCCGTGCTTGAGCTCTCAAACTTGTCCCCATTGTCGTACCCCTGCCCCTCTATTTATAGAGTGAGGCTGGGGGTAGGGGTCTAAGATGTGTACAGTTGCTGATGGGTCTAGGCTGACATGATCTGGCCTGGTATGTCTTGGTTCGGCATCGCTTGGTTCGGAGATGGTTGGAGTGTAGAGTGGACCGGTTGTAGGTGATCCGGTGCTATGTGGTAGAACCTTGGTCCGGTTTGGGGTATGGTCCGGTAGGAGCTTGAGTAGTGAGTTGTTGGTCCGATGGGAGTATGGATCGGTAGGCTTGGTTCGACATTGAGATGGGATGCATGTTGGTCCGGTGAGGCTTGGTCCGGTAAGGATTGGTTCGGCATTGAGACGAATGGACCGGTAGGCTTGGTTCGGCATTGAGATGTTGGACCGGTGAGGCTTGGTTCGGCATTGAGACGAATGGACCGGTAGGCTTGGTTCGGTCGCGAGTGGGATATGCGTTGGTGGGAGTTCGATGAGGCAGGACCTGGTCCGGTGGTGTTGATCCGGCTGAAACATACCCAACAATAATTATTTACCACAAATAAGGTTGCTTGCCTCTCAGGATGGGCAGGTGAGCTTCTGGCATGACCCATGGACCAGGCATGGCTTAATACTTGAAATTGTTCCGTCATACAACTAAAAAATCCAAACTGGCATTCCCATTGATGCCAAGGCTGGTGACTTCATCAATAATGGTATGATTTCTCTGCCATATTCCAGCAATCAGACTATCAAGTAGTTGTGGTTTGAAATCATGAGGCAACATTATCCCATAGTGCAAACTGATATGGTGGTGTAGTCTACTGATTTTCAAAATCACTCTGTGTCTCTTGTGTACAATAACATGAACAGGTGGCATGAGAACATCTAGTTTGCTTGGAATAAAAGAGTTTGGAATCCATATTGTAAAGAGAATGATAACTTGCTCCTTTCGAAAGTGCTTAGAAATGCTCTCAACTCAAAAGATAAATTATTGACTTTAGGTATTCAGGTTGATCCTACTTGTGTCTTTTGTCTTGATGGAAATGAATCAAATGTTCATTTGTTTTTTAACTGCAACTTCACTTTTACCCTCTGGCAAAAATTAATGTGGTTGTTTGGTAGGGATAATACTTCAAGAGCCAGCAGTATTGAATGGTGCAATATATACAAGGCTACCAGATGGAAAGATGACTCGGGCATCTTGTTGCTGTTGATTCTTAAAACATTTATTAGGGTTGTGTGGAGGAAAAGGAATGATAGAATTTTCAATGCCAAGAGTAAGAGTGATGTGCAAATATGGAATGAATTGAAGCAAGCTATGAAGCATGGCATAATATATAATTCTTACTGTTTTGACAGTAGAACAGTTAGCATTTGGATTTAGTTTGCTTATTGCAAACTAGATTTTGGTTGTTTTCCCTTTGTTGTATTTTTCTTTTGTATCTTCTCTCATGTATTGTAGCTTGTTACAATGCCTTCATATTTTATTGTTTCTGCAATAAACTGGAAAGGGCCAAGTTAACCCGCTTAGCTTTGCTAAAAAAATATTGTTTTAGATTTACAAAGAGATTATAAATGTGATTTATTATCTTTCAGGGTAATTAATGTTATTTTAAATTTAATAAAAGAATTTAAATTTGATTTATTTTATTTGGAAAATTTATATGGTTTTAAGGTTTTAGAAAGAATATTATAAATCATCCCCCAAGACAATTAACGTCGTTTGGATTTTATAAAAGGTATTTAAATTGTTTTATTATCCTTTGAGATAATAAATATTGTTTTAAATTAATAGATGATGGTTTTTAAACGAGAACTTTTAAATAGAATTGTTTATAAATAAAGCTAAGTGTACATTGTTTTGGGACTTTAGTAAACGATGTTTAAAATGACATTTGTTTTAACCCTTGTTTTAATACACTTAGTACTACAAATTTGTCTTTCCAAATAACATTTAAAGAGTTTTTGGAAAATTTAAATCCCGGAATTGTTTAAAATGATTTCAAAAGATTTTGAGAAAAGTAATAGCGGTATTATTTGGAAATATTTCTAAAGTATAAATATTTTGAAAAAGAAATTTTATGTAGAATGCTTTTTCTTTGAATAATTCGGAGGAAAACATTTCGGTTAGTTTTGTGGTAATTTGAATAATCTTCTAAGTGACAATCAGGTGTTGCTTAGGCAAATGTTGTGGAGTACTCAGTAAATTATTCTCTTTATCATTATGCGATGGAAATGAATTCAAATCTGGACGAACCCAAAGTGAGTTTTAATAACAAATTGTTTTAGTTTATTTCATAAAAAAATATGTAGTATTCTTTCAAATATGAGTTTTGAATTTATAACTCGGTATTTAAGCTTTAAACTCCCTTAGTAGGGAATTTATTTAAAAATAAATAAATAAAAGTAAATTTAGTAAAAGATTGTTTTGGATAAATGAATTTTTACCCTTAGATAATGTAACGCCCCAACCCAATACCCACATTAATAAAGAGAATTACCGGGTAATTTCTATCTACTAATGTGGAGAATAGGGATGGTTAGGAGCAACCATCTATAATATTGTCTTAAACATCTACTGAATAGGTTAGTAAATGCTCTATATATATTTTTTATAGTCTCTTGTGGATCGACATATCCAATAAATGGTTAATACAAAACTATAGGTGGCTAATGGATCTGTCAGAACAAAATACAATAACAGAATGCATATCACATCACAGAACAGTAAACGTCATATATATATATAAATACATATACACTGATATAATCCCAGTACAATACAGAATGATACACAAAAGTGGTTCAGAGACCACACTATAAACATCTGGTCAAAAAACATATCAGAGTCAAGTGGAAAGAAATATAAACAACTCAAAAGTGCTAGGCTGATATCCAAGCAGATGCATCAAAGCTAAGTCCCACAACTGAAAGCTAACCTGAAACAACTCGGTCTGACCCGAGTATAAAATACACGGGTCAGTCTAGCTAAAACAATTAGTTAATAAGAATAGACGATAATATAAAGCAAATGATACAAGGTGGTAATTCTTCTCGAATGAGAAGAAGCAATAGAAAAGCATGTCCATATCTTAAGTGAATAAATATCACTTAAGCATAAAGTACTTCTAAAGAAGTAACTCAAAAATAAATCATCAAGTATAATAGTCGCCTCATATCATCGACGATAGCCAAAATTAGCTATAAGGGTTTATCTAACCTTATCCCTTAAATAAAAGAAAACTCAAATGATAAATCTCAAAATGGAGAAACCTTAAACACAAAATGAGCCAAAATGGAAAACTCGGATATCTCCAAAAGGAGAATATAATCTCAACCTCAGAAATAAGACCTAACAGCCCAAATAAAAACCCAACAGCTATAAATAAAGTATGGACCCAACAGCCCAATAATAGCCCAACAGCTATAAAAAGAGAAAGGACCCAACAGCCCACTTGTAGCTACAAAACCCAGATTGGACCCAACAACCCAATATAAAGCCCAACGTCTATAAAATATGAAAGGACCCAACAACCCAACCTATGGCCCAACGGCCTACCAAGTACCGTGTACTAGAGACCCCCGGCCTCTTTTAGGACCCAACAGCACCTAAATAGCTCCTCGGCTATATATATAAGTACATGTACACGTAGAACCCAACAGCTCAAATACTGGCATTCACTCGAGAATGTGTCACAAACTCTCAGCTAGGAACCCAAAATGAGGTAACGTGCATCCCATACCACACGTTCTTTTTAAACGGTTTACTAACCATTAATCAGTGCTACATTGGTGTTATCCCACCTTTTGTGAATAGCAACTCAACTGCTAAAAGAAGAAGCCACGGCTTAGCAAGTTAGCAAAACAACAAGTTAATCACCTTGAAAACTCCGAGCGACTTAGCCATTCACAGTCCCTAGCGACCTAACAAGTTAGCGACCTATAGCATCAAGCGACTTAACTGTTCATGGTTCCCAGCGACCTATGACCTATAGCATCTGGCTTACTCGACTCGGCTATTTAAGGAGCCTCGCGACCTAACGAGTGAAGGAAGCAGCGACTTAGTAACTTAATAATTCCTACGACCTAACAAGTTAGCGATCTAACGAGTTAAAGCGGCAGCGACCTAGCAACTAAATGAAGATAGAGCAACTTAAGGAGCTAGCGACCTAACGACCTAACTTCCTAACGACTTAAGACTTAAAGACCAGCAAGTTTCAGAACAAAGCCGCCTGTGCACTGGCCTCTTCTATTAAGTCGTTCACGACCTAATCAAGCCAAGGGACCTTCTAGGCAACACATACTAAGTCGCTCACAGCCTATATCTCATTCAGGACAGCTCCACTAAGTCGCTAACGACTTATGCTACCTCAGAATCACCTTAGGTCACAACACCTTAGGTCGCTGACGACCTACGACTTAACTCCATATTTTCCCTATAAATAGCCACTTGCTCCACATTGAAGGGGGACCTTTTCCGGGACTTTCCCGACTTTGACACGCTGACACTCTGCTGTTTTCTCGACTCCTTCTTCACTTGCTTCAATGAACTTTTGGGGATAAGATCTAAATCATTCAACATGAAGATAAAGAGCCTGTCTAGATCGATGTTCTAACTACTCATCTTAATGGTGTTGTAATCTATGTGTTTCAATCACGTTGTAATCAAAGAATGATGGAAAAGTTTCTTGTTCTAATTGTGTTGTAATCAGAGAGTGATTGTAAAGTTTGTAATCGAAGAGTGATTGTAAAATTTGTAATCGAATCAGTGATAGAGGATGTAAAGTGGACGTAGGCTTGACTTTGAGCCAAACCACTATAAAAATTGCTGTCTTTTTTACTTTTTTCTGCGATTTTCTGTTTACTTTTAGTTCCCGTACAAACGGGTGGTGCTTTCACTTGATTACCATCTACACCAGGGGTGCTATCGCACACTTTTTGCGTTAACATTTTTTGTGCTTTCACTGAGAACTTAAACTCAGGGATTCTACTACTTGGAAGTTGAGTTTGAAGGTTTAAGAGTTTAGATCTAGAAAACTATGACAAGGCAATCAAATAGACGACAAAGACCGGAAAGAAGTCAACACGAGGGAAGTCAAGAGGCTTCCTCAGGAGCGAATCGAACCTCAGTCTTCATCACAAGGAATGAGATAGAGATAATGATGAGAAGACAAAAAGAAATGATCCAGAATTTGTTTCAACAGATCGTGCAACTTGGAGCACAAAATCATAAACCAGACAGAGCGGGACCATCAGAGGCAGCCCCTGAGCTAGGGGGCACACCCCAGGGACATGTTGATCCAACCTTAGGCAGGATACCAACTGACACTAGGCCACTAAGAGCTAGCAGAGGAACGGAAGCCCAGCTAGAAGAACAGATTCTGGAATTCCCCCATGAGCTTGGGGGGCAGGTCGAAGGCAATGAACGAGAACTGCAGCTCAGAGATAATGACAGGTTAGCAGAGATGGTCAGACGTGCTATAAGAGGTGGATTGGTAAACAAAGACCTGAAGGATGTGAATAAGAGTCCATTTACCACTTCAATCAGACAAGCTAGGAACCCGCCGAATTTTAAGTTGCCATCATTGGATATGTATAATGGGAGGACGGACCCTACGGTTCATCTGACAAAGTATATGAGGCATATGGAAGTACTAGGGGCATCAGAGGAGGTCATGGCCTGGTGCTTTCCATTGTACCTGGCAGATATTGCGGCGTTATGGTTTAGACAACTGGAGAGTGAGTCTATCGGAACATGGAATGATTTGACTGAAAGGTTTATGAGACAATTCAGGGTCCACATTTCGAGGCCTAAGAATGTGATGAGTTTGGCGGCACTGAAGCAAAGAACTGGAGAAACTTTGAGAAGCTTTTTGACGCGGTTTAACGCGGCCGCGGCATCGGTGGATCGACCAGATCCATCCATGGTTTTAATGGCAGCTGTATCGGGCATAGCTGATGGCACAGAGTTCAAAAATTCACTGACAAGAGATCCCCCTATGGATCTAGGGGAGTTTTATCATGAGGCTGAAGGATTCTTACGATTAGAAGATGCAAATACTGAAAGAGAAGAAGGAGAAGGGATAGAAGTTTATGCACTCAAAGGCGAAAAATCTCTTGAAAAAGATTTTGACAAAGACAAAGGAAAGCGGAAAGTGGAGGATAATGATGATAGGTCGAAGCGAGTGCGGAGGGAGCCGCGTTTCACCACTTATTCGGAATTGAGTGAAAGTTTGGAACGAATTTACCAAGATACTAGAGAGCAAGTATCTTATTGCAAACCAATGAGGAGAGATCCGACCAGCAATGAAAGAAAGTCAGACAAGTACTGCTTATTCCACGAGTTGAATGGTTATAGCACAAATGATTGCAGACACTTGAAGGATGAAGTTGAATGGCAGATCCGGAATGGTCTACTATCACAGTATGTGAAAAGGAGAGCAACAACGATGGAGCGGGAGCGGCCACCACCTGCATCTACTGATGACGCCTCAGGATCGAGACGCCAACTTGTCATCAATTGATTGGTGTAATGAAGAATAAGTAGCAAACTCCACACCAACGCGATTAAGTCTTTTACACATGTACAGGACCGTGAACGATCCTCAGGCATGCTCTGATATGACTACTAATCACATCGGTGTAGGTGTTTGCACTTTGACGTCTCTGTTTTGCTTTTGTTTTCCATTTTTCATGCTTAGACTTGATTCTGTTTGACATTTCTGCCAAAAACTTATTTTCAATGAAAAAATGCTACTTGTGATTCCATAACGGCTAAGCCACTTACACATGTACGGGATCGCGAACGGTCCCTAGGCATGCTCTGAGTTGGTGATAAACCATCGCAACAAACAATCCAGAAACTCACCCGAACGTGAAATCTAGTATTGATGATGCAAAGTCCCCCCCGGGCACATATAAACTCGCCGCGAACAATACTCGACCGCGAACGGTCACAACTCACCGCGAACGGCACTCGACCACGAACGGTCACAACTTGCCGCGAATGGCACTCGACCGCGAACGGTCACAACTCGCCTCGAACGGCACCCCTCACCTCGAACGGCACATGATCACGAACGGTCACATTCCACCTCAAATGGCTCTATCGCGAACGATCGTCATTTAAGGACATATAAAAATGCTTGATCGCGAACGGTCGCATTCCACCTCAAATGGCTCGATCGCGAATGATCGTCATTTAAGGACATATAAAAATGCTTGATCGCGAACGGTCGCATTCCACCTCAAATGGCTCGATCGCGAACGGTCGTCATTTGAGGACATATAAAAATGCTTGATCGCGAACGGTCGCATTCCACCTCAAATGGCTTGATCGCGAACGGTCGTCATTTGAGGTCATATAAAAATGCTAGATCGCGAACGGTCGCATTCCACCTCAAATGGCTTGATCGCGAACGGTCTTCATTTGAGGTCATATAAAACTGTCAAACTCTTTGCAGGTTGTACCACAGGTCATCAACAGGATATGAACATCCGGCTTATAGCATTACAAAACACACCTTCCTCTCGCAAGGCATGTTTTGAGGGGCAAGTGTTATCCCACCTTTTGTGAATAGCAACTCAACTGCTAAAAGAAGAAGCCACGGCTTAGCAAGTTAGCAAAACAACAAGTTAATCACCTTGAAAACTCCAAGCGACTTAGCCATTCACAGTCCCTAGCGACCTAACAAGTTAGCGACCTATAGCATCAAGCGACTTAACTATTCATGGTTCCCAGCGACCTACGACCTATAGCATCTGGCTTACTCGACTCAGCTATTTAAGGAGCCTCGCGACCTAACGAGTGAAGGAAGCAGCGACATAGTAACTTAATAATTCCTGCGACCTAACAAGTTAGCGATCTAACGAGTTAAAGCGGCAGCGACCTAGCAACTAAATGAAGATAGAGCGACTTAAGGAGCTAGCGACCTAACGACCTAACTTTCTAACGACTTAAGACTTAAAGACCTAGCAAGTTTCAGAACAAAGCCGCCTGTGCACTGGCCTCTTCTATTAAGTCGTTCACGACCTAATCAAGCCAAGGGACCTTCTAGGCAACACATACTAAGTCGCTCACAGCCTATATCTCATTCAGGACAGCTCCACTAAGTCGCTAACGACTTATGCTACCTCAGAATCACCTTAGGTCGCAACACCTTAGGTCGTTGACGACCTACGACTTAACTCCAAATTTTCCCTATAAATAGCCACTTGCTCCACATTGAAGGGGGACCTTTTCTGGGACTTTCCAGACTTTGACACGCTGACACTCTGCTGTTTTCTCGACTCCTTCTTCACTTGCTTCAACGAACTTTTGGGGATAAGATCTAAATCATTCAACATGAAGATAAAGAGCCTGTCTAGATCGATGTTCTAACTACTCGTCTTAATGGTGTTGTAATCTATGTGTTTCAATCGCGTTGTAATCAAAGAATGATGGAAAAGTTGCTTGTTCTAATTGTGTTGTAATCAGAGAGTGATTGTAAAGTTTGTAATCGAAGAGTGATTGTAAAATTTGTAATCGAGTCAGTGATAGAGGATGTAAAGTGGACGTAGGCTTGACTTTGAGCCGAACCACTATAAAAATTACTGTCTTTTTTACTTTTTTCTGCGATTTTCTGTTTACTTTTAGTTCCCGTACAAACGGGTGGTGCTTTCACTTGATTACCATCTACACCGGGGGTGTTAGCGCACACTTTTTGCGTTAACAATTGGAAAACTCAAAACTTGTCTCATCTCATCGACAAGTATAAATAAACCTCGTGATGGTTCATCATGAACCAGAGATCTCAAAATAGAAAATCACAAACTCAAAACTTGCCTCATATCATCGGCAAGTATAAAAACATCGTGATGGCTCTTATCGACCATGACTCCTAGAATAGGAGATCTCAAACCATAAAACTCGCCAAGTATTGGCCATCCCAGATAATTCCTATAAATAGGAATTATAAAACTCAAAATGCGCCATAAAATGGCAAAACAACTCAGAATTGATAACCTCCAATAGCTTCGATCATACAAGTCCGAAATTAATCGAAACAGTGAACGCACGTGTCCCATACCATGTGTTTTACTAGATCATTTAATTCTCTTTCTCATACGTTCGAATAGTGCACAAATGTGTATTTAATATTTAACATAATTTACTAGAGAAAATTAGCTTTTAAAACTATTTTTCGAAAACGCTTATTGAAACCCATATTTGAAATTCCTTTATTATAGGAAATAAATAGATTTTATATTTGAAAATACTTTAAAATATTATATAATAATTATTTTGAAATGTCCATTTATTTCAAAAATTTATTCCAAAAAGGTTTGGAGAAAACCGTGCTCGAAAACAAGGAAAAAATAATAAAATACTCAAAACCGAACTCCAATTCAATTCGAATTCAATTCGAATTCAATCCAAACTCAATTCAAATTCAACTCAAATTTGAATTTCAAATTCTCCAAAATTTAGCTAGCTTATTGATAGGCATTATGGCCATCAAAACTGTACAAAAATATCTCGAAAATGTGAAGCATAGGCTAAGTAAACAAGCTAGAAATGAATCGAACAACAAAAGAAACCAACACAAAAATCGCACAGGAGACAAGGCTCCCTAGGTCGACCGCCAGGTCGACCTCTCTTTTCCCTAGGTCAACCGTATGGTCGACCTAAGGGTAGGCCTGGTCAACCTAGCGGTCGACCTATGTAGCTTTCTCACGCGAAATTCGTTCCAGACGTTTTGCAAGCCGCAAACTGATTTTTGAAATGATATTTCTAATAGCAAACGAACTCTACAGTCGATGAAATTTTGCAATAATCAAATACAACATATGAACTATCATATGAAAGAAATCCGGTAGCATTTCGTTGCCGGAATCAAAAGATATAAACATTCAAAGATGCAATCCAAAACTGATTTTCACAGAGAAATAAAAACTACAGAAAACAATTTCAGACAGAAACTTTTTTTATAGATTCAAGCTATTTGCACTTTGAATTGGCTAGAATTTGTGAGTTATTCAACTCACCTTGCTATATCAAAACAACAACCCGGATTATTCGCTGAAAGGAAGAAGCTTGGGTTGAATTTTAGCTTCTACAACCTGTAAAACTATGAAACAGGTGCATGCAAGAAAGAAGGAGTAGTTAACAAACAATCATTCACAAATTTGGATTTTTGATGAAATATTAGGTTTTAGATTTTGATTACCTTCTAATTTCTCCTTAGACTAGCTAGAGACAACAATTTATTGAAGAGAAATTAAGATTTATAGCCTTGAATTTGAAAAATAGTGAAGTTTCTTATTTACTGGTTTCTTTCTTTTACTGGAGAAGAAGAAGGTGGAGTAGAGTACGTACAGGTAAGTTTCTAACTTCTCATTTCTTCTGGTTACTTCTAATTAATGGGCTTTGGACCCAATATAATAAATCAATTAATCTATGTAAACTAGTTAACACTAAAACAAGTCTATTTACTTATGTAATAAAGTAAAACAACCTTTTCTTCGAGTTTTTAATACAAATAAAACATGTAAACATACCTACATGTTTAAATAAAATATTTTACACTTAATAAAAAGATAAATTTTAGTTTATAAAATGTTTTTGTTATTAAAATTCTTATTTTACACAAATAACCAATTTTACACTAATAAATACATAACTCCACATTTTTAACTTCAAAAATACTACAAAAATTATTTTCTTGCATAGAAAAATATAACAAACCACTTTAAACTCAAATTCATAATCAAAACATATTTTTAAACCCAATTTCACCTTTTTATTAAATATAACACACTTTTAAAAATTAATTACTTCTTTTAAAAATTATTAAAAGAAGCAAATGGAAATAATTAATAAAATTATTGCACTATCACCAAATAAAAATCATCTTCCACTTATTATTAACTCAAACCATTATAATAAAGTTCCCAAAACTTTATTTTCTCATTTATTCCCAAAATTTATTGTTTATTCCAAATAAACAATATAAATTTCCAATTTATTATCAATTCTCAATATTAAATTATAATTATCGTTATAATTTAATATTTATAGGTAATCAATAAAACCAGGGTTGTTACAGATAAGATAAGGGATAAGTTAACACTACAATAAATGGGTTAGATTGGATAGGAAGGTTTTGATAACATTGTTTTATCAAAGCCGTAGATATTATATAAGCGTCTAAGCAGCGTAAACTAATTGGTGTTATTGGGCCAGTCCATAAACATCATTCATTATAACACCTTAAGATAAAAAGGTAGGAAGGTTTTAATAGACATTGTTTTACTAAAACCGTAGCTTTTGTTTAAAACATATAAGTTGTAAAACTGTTTGTTGTTTTGGGCCAACCCATAAACACCATCCCTTTTAACACTGTAACGACCCGTAAATTTTAACTGTCTAATAACGTAATTAGTTGAAATTTTGTGAAATTTTAAACGATAAAATTTTGAAATAAAAATTTGATATTTGGAATGCGTCTAATTAATCATAGCAACTGGTAAATTTTCATCAGATAATTTGGAAGTTTATTTTCTAGTGTAATTTTATTCCAATTTATATCAGTTAAAATTGATGATAATAAAATGTTTTCCAAACCTGAATATTTTTACATAGAAAAATTCTAATTCATCTTCTGAGTAAGACGTCATTTTTCGTTTTTCCAAATTCGGACTTCTTTAGCTCCGTCGATCTTATTTTTCTGCGTTTTTGCTGCATTTTCCGCTAGTAGAAAATTCGAATTTTTATAATTCAATCATACCACTGATATTTGTATACTATTTTGATCGTCTTGTCATGCTGATCTCTATGATATATTCAAATCTGTGTTTTGATGTCCGGTGCACAACCAGATATGTGAAACGGTTCACCGTACCGGTATCGTTTGTTTGTTTTCCAACCCTTTGAATTCTTTGTCTTTTCAATTTCCACCTTGTTTAACTTGACAGCTTTTTCATTTAATATTCCCTCGATCTACGTTTCTAAATTTTTTGATTCCCTGTGCAAATTTATTTCATGATGATGCACTTTTAATTATGGTCTCGTTTCACATTCTTTGGCTCTATTGGCTTCTATCTAGATAATATATATCATATATACAAATATTCCCTGGATTCAAGCTCTGACTTGATCTTCTTTTCCACTGTTGAAAACCTTCACTTCCCTTCACCCTGTTCCTTCACATCAACCAAAAGTCGGCCACAATCTTCCGCGAAGCCATCCGACCGAGCAGCCCTCGATCTTCTACTCCTCCACTTGAAATTCCATGCGCCACCCAGCAATCATCTGACCTTCCAACTGACCACCGATATCCGCCACCGCCTAGTGCTTCCGGCCACAACCCAAGGCACCCTCGCACATGCCTCCCACTATCGCATGCTTCTCATCACCGCCAATCACCCTTGCTCCGCACCTTACGCAGCCATCACCAACCACTAAAACCGAAACTTTCTCTCCTCCCTTGGCCGATCTCCGCTTCATCACGCCCAGCTCGACCGCCAAGGCCGAAGCCACTTCTTCTCAGCCGAGATCTCTTAGTGCGCTGTCTATATAAAAATTTAGTAAGTAGTTATTTATATTATTTGTTCCTTCTTTAGTATATATTTATATGTCGAGTATATATATATATATATATATATATATGTATGTATGTATGTAGGAGTTGTGTAATTGGTTTATACAATCTGTCTGTTATATAGATCTACCTGCACAATTCTTTTATACGTCAGGTTTTAAAACTTATATATTAGTACGTATATCTTATAGTTATAGGTATATAGTGTATATTCATAGGTCGGCTGAAGTTTTTTTTTATTTTATTTTATTATTATATTGTTTGTAAGGGGTATATATATAATCGGTTGTTTATGTAATAAGTTATAAGAGTTTGTTATATATATAAAAAGGCTATCTGTATATATAAGTTCACGCAAGTACACTATACGTCTATCTTATATAACAGTCTGCATATGTTTCTTATATTCTGAGATATATATATAGGTTTTAAAATTTAATATTGATTTTATAATAGGCACTGAGTCAAAATATAATTTTGTAAAGTATATTTATGAGATTTTGAAAGAGCAAAATGTATACTATATTATGAAATTTTTGTCACATTATATTTGTCTGGGTAGGTGTAAAATTTGTAAGTTTGCATATAATATGGTTTTATGTTGATGTTTAAAAATATATTGTATTATATATGCTGGTGTATGGATGTTAAGGCAGGGATGTAGGTTGTCGTACACAGTACCTACAATAGTGAAATTTTTCTCAGTTACTGTTTAAGTCTCACCTACATTATAATAAATTATTTATATCGATTTTATAATGAACATTGAGTAGTATTTTGAATTATAAGGTATATGTATTGGGTTATATGAGATATGTATGCCATCGAAGCTTAAAATGTCAGCATAGTAAAGTAGCACATGATATATATATATATATATATATATATATTAGTTTATTGATATTAGTATACATAGTTTGTATGAAATATTTATAACCTGTTATATTGAAATTTTATTATTCAGAGCTTTATATTATGGGATAGTCATATATTTTATATGTGAGTTGTAATAACTTGTTTGTAAGTATTTTTAATTTTATATATATATATATTTAAAATTACTGTATGTAGATATGTTAGTTTTATTTTATGTGTTTATTTAAAATAATGATTTTGAAATACATATATATATTTAAAAATTTAACATGTGTGTGGATTTAGAATATGATTAATAGTTATATATAGTCATTCATATGCGTTCACTTATACCCATTTATCTTCATCGACTCAATTCTGATTTGATTTCGTCTATTCCTTTTTATCAGCTTTGATCATCGAATTCGTGCTTGGATTCGTAACTCAATTTCAGTGTCCGTATCTATGTTCGTATCCATGTCATCTCCTGTCCTCTCTAGCCTCGAAAGGTGAGCAATCACTCACGATTAACGTTCTTATATTTATTAAATTTGATTTCAATTGAAACGACAATTGAAATATGCTGCTGTTAGTTATTTACATTGCTATATATATGCTAATATCGGTAACTGTTCACCTGTGACATCTGACACCATTATCTGTTATTTATTTTGATGATATATGCCTGTTATGTTATTATCATATTTGTTATCACTCTGCAAGTTCCCTGTTAGTATAGAATTCACTATGGGTTGAAATGATACATACCCGAACGATCTATAGAATGGGAGAAAATCGTTATGGGTTGAAATGATAAACCCAAGCGATTTTCATTGAATTGAATTTGGGATTGCGGGTTGAAAAGAGATATACCCATATATATATATAAATTACGGATTGAAATGATAAATATCTGTATCACTTGACCATAGGGTAGAAAATTTTATACAGACACCGTTGGTCTATATATATAAATATTTTGAAAAATGATTTCAATGGTTTTGAAAAGAAATATATGGTTTTAATAAATATTGATTTTAAAGATTTATTAAAGTTGATTTAATAAGGTTGATTTGAATCAATATAAAATATGTTTAAGTATTAGAGTTTATAATGTTTCAGGTTGAAAGATAAATTTGAAATTGATTTGGAATTCTTAATTATTTAAGAATTATACTTAAATAAGTTTGATTTGAAATCTATTAAATTTGAAATTTTAAGATATGTTTTATAACTTGAATTTGATTAAAAAGTGGCTTAAATGAATATTTCAAACTTATATAAATTTAAATGGGATATTTTGTTTATATAAATTTGTAAATTGAAGTTGTATTTAGTTGTATTGAAATGATTAAAGAAATATCTCAGAAACTAAATGAAATTAAATTAAATTGAGATATAAATGGAATTATAAAATTTAGTTTTTGAAATGTGGAATATTTAAAGCTTTGAAATATATTGAAATTTAATGGTTTATTTTGTGTTTCAAATCTGTATTTGAAATCGTTATAATTCGAAATGATTTATTGAGAAATTTAATTGAGTTGAAATTTATGAATTGAGATTGAATTAAGTTGAATTTGGAAGTCGAGTTAATTTGAATCGATTTGTGAATTTGTGGAAGCTATTTTATTTTATAAAGTATTTTTAAACTATATCTACAACTATTTATATTTTACTTTATAAATTATTTTAATATAAACTATTTTATATGAATCATTTCAATATATATTATTTTATTATAAACTATTTTAACTTATAACTATTGTATATAAACTATTTTTATTTTATAAACTATTTTATTATATACACTAATTTTAATATCCAAACTGTTTAAGAGGAAAGTGTTATGAATTCCAAAATGTTATGATTTCAAACGATAGTTTCAAAGTGTTATGAATTTCAAGGTTTTGATTTCCAAAGTGTTCTGATTTTAAAAGACTTACGATTTCGAAAGCGATATAACTTTGGAAAGTGATATGATTTTGGAAATGGATTTATTTGAAGTGAAAATGATATCGTATGGATATGGTTTTGAAATGGCAATGATATTTCGGTTTTGAAATATAAACTATTTTGAAAGTTTATTAAATGACCAATCGGTGTAATAATTACGTAGTTATTGAAGAGTCCGGGATCGGTTAGGGACATACTCTCTGTCTAAACCGAAAACCACTTTACTAACTATTATACACGGAGTGTGATCCAGAATGAAGTGGTTGGAATGATGACGTTGCTGGATTCGAAGAAAGAGAACGATAATGGATGACCTTGACACTTGTGTCAAATTGGAAATGACTTAAACAGAAGTCGTGCCGGGCCAGTGAGGTTAGCTACCTCTAGCGGGCACACTTCTTTGTAAACTACTCATTACTTGTTTTTGATTGGTGCGCACCCTTGATTTGGGAGTGTTGTTTCGCGGTGTTGCGATCGTTGCGGCGATGCGTTCTCACCAGTCTGGATCAGGCAAACGGTAGTTTCACTACCTTGGGTATTGACTCATGTGCCTTGTCATACTCGTATCCCTATGCGCAACCACTACGATTTGTTTTGTGTTATACCTATGGAGTACTCCTTGATAGCCCACTAGTTTACGGTGGAGTTTACAGTGCTGTATAGACTATGATGCTTATATAAAATGTGTTAAGGGGGATAATGGTAACGCCTTAACGCTAATTTGATACTTTATATTACTGATAGGCATTATCTACTTAGCGTACACTACTATATATAAATAGTTTAACGGATCCTTAGAGGATGGTTATCCCAAACATCCTTTGAGTTACTTGTATTTCAGTTGATATTTCACTTGAGTTGGATTTATTGATATAAGAATGTTAATCCTGACTCGAGTGTTTGTGTTTTGCTTTATGCTCGGGCCAGACTGAGTGATATAGTATTCGAGACTCACCTTTGGAGTTGGAGCTTCGCTTGGAGATCCAGCTATCTATCCAGCTTTCAGTTATTCAGTTGATTCCAGTGATGTATTCAGATATGGTATTTGACTATTGTATTGAGATATATATTGTATTCGAGACTTCTGTTGTATCTTGTTAACTCTGTTATATATATAGTAGCTTCATGAACTACTATTCTTTTGTTTCCGCTGCATTATTGTTATATTACTTTGTGTCTGTGATCTGTGATCTATGATTATTTTATTTACTGTATATGCTGAGTTTTGCCAAATTTTATTTACAATCTATTGTTTTGAATTATTCAAGTCCGGCATGTGTGGATTTATTGTCGATTTGAAAGGTCCAAAATACCGGGTCGTTACAGTTGGTATCAGAGCTCTGGTTTTAGACAAAACTTAGCATATGTAGTAAATTTAATTTACAGAATCACTTTCGTTCGAGCTTGAATTCCTTTTTCTTCGATCCGGTTTCCTTTGAATTTTGGAACGTTCTCCTCGGTTCCAAAATCCATCCTTGTCTCTCCCTACTCGTGTTTTCATGATTCTGGAGAATCCCATAACTCCACTTTGAATAATCTCTATAATAAATCGGCGGTCTCGCCAATCTTTGAATGATTTGTAAAGGGGTAAAACTCCTTTACAATAAGCATTGATTCACCGAAGATTTTTGTATCCTCGGTTTACGATGATGTTATCTGTTGCTATACCCGAATTCTATCTCTGGCGATCGAATGGCGATTTGTTGTAGAATTCTACATAGAATTTATTATTGGAATCACGGTTGACCCGGTTAAGGTTACCCGCGATTTATATAAGTTTGTCCATCTTCTGTTAGAAAACTCAATTATCTTATCTCCCTATCGGGTCTACCTTTTAGTTGAATTCTTTTAGTTAGAGTTTCTCTAATCTGAATCTCTATCTTTGTTTTGAAATCCATTCGAGGATATCCGAGTGAGGGAGTGTATTTGTAATTCATATAAAATATTTTATGTTTATAGTGTGTTGTTTGAGTTGTTGATGTTGGTTTGGATTTTCGATCGATTCGTCTGATCAACGCTATCGATAGGATTTCCAAAACACTTGAACAGAGCAAACTGACACAATATTGATTTCAAATTTGGTAAATGAAATAATTTTGTATGATTATATTATAAATATATAAGTAAATTTTCTGGAATAAAAAAAAGGTTAATTAATAGGTTGTTTGAAATGATAATATTTGATTATCATTTATTGTTCTAAATGAATTTATAAACATGGTATAAATTGATTTGGAATTTAAATAAATTTAAATCAGGAATTTGAGAATTTAATTTCCGATGATTCCAAACCCTGGTTTTAAAATTTTAAATGTTTATTATATAAAGTATTTTCAAAAATAAATGACTTTCAAAGAATTTTAATGTTTAAATCAGTACTCTTCTCTTTTGTCGCTGGAAAATAATTTCGGGGATGGCGGCCGCATCATCGACATTCATTTTCGAGTTTCGAAGTGAAGAGACTATTCAGTAGCTTTGCTACACTTTGTTTGGAAATTTAATTTGATTTGAATTTCTGTGGTATGACCTGATTTATTATATATATATAAAGATTTAATTTTGATCTGACATATACTATATATAGTTATCTCAAAATTGTTTGAAGTAAATCGGAGATTTAAATTCTTAAGTTTATGATTAAAGATGATTTCAATTATAAACTGAAGTCAAAAATTTTGGATAAACATTTAAACTTTAAATAATTGAATTTGAAAATTTTATTTGTTTAGTACTAAATTGCATTTCAATATAACTTACCTAAATTATTCAGAAGTTAAAATGTTATTGGATAATACACAATATAAAATGATTTTATAAATAAAATTTGAGTGTTTATAATAAATGTTATACACTTAGATTTTAATTATAAAAAAATGCTAATAAAGATGATAGAATAATAAGTTAATTGAATGAGATGAATATAATAAATTTTGTTCTGAAAGAATTAACAAATTGAAATTAGATCAACTTATGGAAATACCTTAAATTTAAACCAATTATTGAATATAAATTAATTTAAATTGAAATTTATATGGTTTAAATTAATTTATATGGTTTAAATATATGTAATAATATATATTAAGTGGAATAAACTTAATAATAATTTGGAATAAAAGAATTAAATTTGTTGAATAAAATATGAGTACAATAAATGATTATACAAATTGATGATTTAGAAATTGTTAATTGAGGATGACAAGATAATAAGATAATGAATTTAGAAATAGATAGATTGATTTAACTTAAGTGAACTCGAAGGGATTTAACCAAATTGTTAAATATTAATTAATTAAATTGAAATCTATATGGTTTAAATTAATTGTTTTACTTGTATTCCAATCTATTTTCTTTCTGGTTGTTTCTATTCTCCTGCCTCCTTCCTTTTCGGGGACGAAAAGTTTTGAGTGGGGGAGAGTGTAACGACCCGTAAATTTTAACTGTCTAATAACGTAATTAGTTGAAATTTTGAAATAAAAATTTGATATTTGGAATGCGTCTAATTAATCATAGCAACTGGTAAATTTTCATCAGATAATTTGGAAGTTTATTTTCTAGTGTAATTTTATTCCAATTTATATCAGTTAAAATTGATGATAATAAAATATTTTCCAAACCTGAATATTTTTACATAGAAAAATTCTAATTCATCTTCTGACTAAGACGTCATTTTTCTTTTTTTCAAATTCGGACTTCTTTAGCTCCGTCGATCTTATTTTTCTGCGTTTTTGCTGCATTTTCCGCTAGTAGAAAATTCGAATTTTTATAATTCAATCATACCACTGATATCTGTATACTGTTTTGATCGTCTTGTCATGCTGATCTCTATGATATATTCAAATCTGTGTTTTGATGTTCGGTGCACAACCGGATATATGAAACGGTTCACCGTACCAGTATCGTTTGTTTGTTTTCTAACCCTTTGAATTCTTTGTCCTTTCAATTTCCACCGTGTTTAACTCGACAGCTTTTTCATTTAATATTCCCTCGATCTACGTTTCTAACTTTTTTGATTCCCTGTGCAAATTTATTTCATGATGGTTCACTTTTAATTATGTTCTCGTTTCACATTCTTTGGCTCCGTTGGCTTCTATCTAGATAATATATATCATATATACAAATATTCCCTGGATTCAAGCTGTGACTTGATCTTCTTTTCCACTGTTGAAAACCTTCACTTCCCTTCACCCTGTTCCTTCACATCAACCAAAAGTCGGCCACCATCTTCCGCGAAGCCATCCGACCGAGCAGCCCTCGATCTTCTACTCCTCCACTTGAAATTCCACCCGCCACCCCGCCACCATCTGACCTTCCAACCGATGTCCGCCACCGCCTAGTGCTTCCGGCCACAACCCAAGGCACCCTCGCACATGCCTCCCACTGTCGCATGCTTCTCATCACCGCCCATCACCCTTGCTCCGCACCTTACGCAGCCATCACCAACCACCGAAACCGAAACTTTCTCTCCTCCCTTGGCCGATCTCCGCTTCATCATGCCCAGCTCGACCGCCAAGGCCGAAGCCACTTCTTCTCTGCTGAGATCCCTTAGTGCGTTGTCTATATAAAAATTTAGTAAGTAGTTATTTATATTATTTGTTCCTTCTTTAGTATATATTTATATGTCGAGTATATATATATATATATATATATATATATATGTATGTATGTAGGAGTTGTGTAATTGTTTTATACAATCTGTCTGTTATATAGATCTGCCTGCACAATTCTTTTATACGTTAGGTTTTAAAACTTATATATTAGTACGTATATCTTATAGTTATAGGTATATAGTGTATATTCATAGGTCGGCTAAAGTTTTTTTTATTTTTTTATTTTATTATTATATTGTTTGAAAGGGGTACATATATAATCGGTTGTTTATGTAATATGTTATAAGAGTTTGTTATATATATAAAAAGGCTATCTGTATATATAAGTTCACGCAAGTACACTATACGTCTATCTTGTATAACAGTCTGCATATGTTTCTTATATTCTGAGATATATATATATAGGCTTTAAAATTTTAATATTGATTTTATAATAGGCACTGAGTCAAAATATAATTTTGTAAAGTATATTTATGAGATTTTGAAAGAGCAAAATGTATACTATATTATGAAATTTTTGTCACATTATATTTGTCTTGGTAGGTGTAAAATTTGTAAGTATGCATATAATATGGTTTTATGTTGATGTTTAAAAATATATTGTATTATATATGCTGGTGTATGGATGTTAAGGTAGGGATGTAGGTTACCGTACACAGTACCTACAATAGCGAAATTTTTCTCAGTTACTGTTTAAGTTTCACCTACATTATAATAAATTATTTATATCGATTTTATAATGAACATTGAGTAGTATTTTGAATTATAAGGTATATGTATTGGGTTATATGAGATATGTATGCCATCAAAGCTTAAAATGTCAGCATAGTAAAGTAGCACATGATATATATATATATTAGTATATTGATATTAGTATATATAGTTTGTATGAAATATATATAACCTGTTATATTGAAATTTTATTATTCAGAGCTTTATATTATGAGATAGTCATATATTTTATATGTGAGTTGTAATAACTTGTTTGTGAGTATTTTTCATTATATATATATATATATATCTATTTCAAATTACTGTATGTAGATATGTTAGTTTTATTTTATGTGTTTATTTAAAACAATGATTTTGAAATACATATATATATTTAAAAATTTAACATGTGTGTGGATTTAGAATATGATTAATAGTTATATATAGTCATGCATATGCGTTCACTTATACCCATTTATCTTCATCGACTCAATTCTGATTTGATTTCGTCTATTTCTTGTTATCAGCTTTGATCATCGAATTCGTGCTTGGATTCGTAACTCAATTTCAGTGTCTGTATCTATGTTCGTATCTGTGTCATCTCTTATCCTCTCTAGCCTCGAAAGGTGAGCAATCACTCACGATTAACGTTCTTATATTTATTAAATTTGATTTCAATTGAAACGACAATTGAAATATGCTGTTGTTAGTTATTTACATTGCTATATATAAGTTATTATCGGTAACTGTTCATCTGTGACATCTGACACCATTATCTGTTATTTATTTTTATGATATATGCCTGTTATGTTATTATCATATCTGTTATCACTCCACAAGTTCCCTGTTAGTATAGAATTCACTATGGGTTGAAATGATACATACCCGAACGATCTGTAGAATGGGAGAAAATCGTTATGGGTTGAAATGATAAACCCAAGCGATTTTCATTGAATTGAATTTGGGATTGCGGGTTGAAAAGAGATATACCCGTATATATATAAATTACGGATTGAAATGATAAATATCTGTATCACTTGACCATAGGGCACCGTTGGTCTATATATATAAATATTTTGAAAAATGATTTCTATGGTTTTGAAAAGAAATATATGGTTTTAATAAATATTGATTTTAAAGATTTATTAAAGTTGATTTAATAAGATTGATTTGAATCAATATAAAATATGTTTAAGTATTAGAGTTTATAATGTTTCAGGTTGAAAGATAAATTTGAAATTGATTTGGAATTCTTAATTATTTAAGAATTATACTTAAATAAGTTTGATTTGAAATCTATTAAATTTGAAATTTTAAGATATGTTTTATAACTTGAATTTGATTAAAAAGTGGCTTAAATGAATATTTCAAACTTATATAAATTTAAATGGGATATTTTGTTTATATAAATTTGTAAATTGAAGTTGTATTTAGATGTATTGAAATGATTAAAGAAATATCTCAGAAACTAAATGAAATTAAATTAAATTGAGATATAAATGGAATTATAAAATTTAGTTTTTGAAATGTGGAATATTTAAAGCTTTGAAATATATTGAAATTTAATGGTTTATTTTGTGTTTCAAATCTGTATTTGAAATCATTATAATTCGAAATGATTTATTGAGAAATTGAATTGAGTTGAAATTTATGAATTGAGATTGAATTAAGTTGAACTTGGAAGTCGCGTTAATTTGAATCGATTTGTGAATTTGTGGAAGCTATTTTATTTTATAAAGTATTTTTAAACTATATCTACAACTATTTATATTTTACTTTATAAATTATTTTAATGTAAACTATTTTATATGAATCATTTCAATATATATATTATTTTATTATAAACTATTTTAACTTATAACTATTGTATATAAACTATTTTTATTTTATAAACTATTTTATTATATACACTAATTTTAATATCCAAACTGTTTAAGAGGAAAGTGTTATGAATTCCAAAATGTTATGATTTCAAACTATAGTTTCAAAGTGTTATGAATTTCAAGGTTTTGATTTCCAAAGTGTTCTGATTTTAAAAGACTTACGATTTCAAAAGCGATATAACTTTGGAAAGTGATATGATTTTGGAAATGGATTTATTTGAAGTGAAAATGATATCGTATGGATAAGGTTTTGAAATGGCAATGATATTTCGGTTTTGAAATATAAACTATTTTGAAAGTTTATTAAATGACCAATCGGTGTAATAATTACGTAGTTATTGAAGAGTCCGGGATCGGTTAGGGACATACTCTCTGTCTAAACCGAAAACCACTTTACTAACTATTATACGCGGAGTGTGATCCAGAATGAAGTGGTTGGAATGATGACGTTGCTGGATTTGAAGAAAGAGAACGATAATGGATGACCTTGACACTTGTGTCAAATTGGAAATGACTTAAACAGAAGTCGTGCCGGGCCAGTGAGGTTAGCTACCTCTAGCGGGCACACTTCTTCGTAAACTACTCATTACTTGTTTTTGATTGGTGCGCACCCTTGATTTGGGAGTGTTGTTTCGCGGTGTTGCGATCGTTGCGGCGATGCGTTCTCACCAGTCTGGATCAGGCAAACGGCAGTTTCACTACCTTGGGTATTACCTCATGTGCCTTGTCATACTCGTATCCCTATGCGCAACCACTACGATTTGTTTTGTGTTATACCTATGGAGTACTCCCTGATAGCCCACTAGTTTACGGTGGAGTTTACAGTGCTGTATAGACTATGATGCTTATATAAAATGTGTTAAGGGGGATAATGGTAACGCCTTAACGCTAATTTGATACTTTATATTACTGATAGGCATTATCTACTTAGCGTACACTACTATATATAAATAGTTTAACGGATCCATAGAGGATGGTTATCCCAAACATCCTTTGAGTTACTTGTATTTCAGTTGATATTTCACTTGAGTTGGATTTATTGATATAAGAATGTTAATCCTGACTCGAGTGTTTGTGTTTTGCTTTACGCTCGGGCCAGACTGAGTGATATAGTATTCGAGACTCACCTTTGGAGTTGGACCTTCGCTTGGAGATCCAGTTATCTATCCATCTTTCAGTTATTCAGTTGATTCCAGTGATGTATTCAGATATGGTATTTGACTATTGTATTGAGATATCTATTGTATTCGAGACTTCTGTTGTATCTTGTTTAACTCTGTTATATATATATATAGTAGCTTCATGAACTACTATTCTTTTGTTTCCGCTGCATTATTGTTATATTACTTTGTGTCTGTGATCTGTGATCTATGATTATTTTATTTACTGTATATGCTGAGTTTTGCCAAATTTTATTTACAATCCATTATTTTGAATTATTCAAGTCCGGCATGTGTGGATTTATTGTCGATTTGAAAGGTCCAAAATACCGGGTCGTTACAGTTGGTATCAGAGCTCTGGTTTTAGACAAAACTTAGCATATGTAGTAAATTTAATTTACAGAATCACTTTCGTTCGAGCTTGAATTCCTTTTTCTTCGATCCGATTTCCTTTGAATTTTGGAATGTTCTCCTCGGTTCCAAAATCCATCCTTGTCTCTCCCTACTCGTGTTTTCCTGATTCTGGAGAATCCCATAACTCCACTTTGAATAATCTCTATAATAAATCGGTGGTCTCGCCAATCTTTGAATGATTTGTAAAGGGGTAAAACTCCTTTACAATAAGCATTGATTCACCGAAGATTTTTGTATCCTCGGTTTACGATGATGTTATCTGTTGCTATACCCGAATTCTATCTCTGGCGATCGAATGTCGATTTGTTGTAGAATTCTACATAGAATTTATTATTGGAATCACGGTTGACCCGGTTAAGGTTACCCGCGATTTATATAAGTTTTCCATCTTCTGTTTGAAAACTCAATTATCTTATCTCCCTATCGGGTCTACCTTTTAGTTGAATTCTTTTAGTTAGAGTTTCTTTAATCTGAATCTCTATCTTTGTTATGAAATCCATTCGAGGATATCCGAGTGAGGGAGTGTATTTGTAATTCATATAAAATATTTTATGCTTATAGTGTGTTGTTTGAGTTGTTGATGCTGGTTTGGATTTTCGATCGATTCGTCTGATCAACGCTATCGATAGGATTTCCAAAACACTTGAACAGAGCAAACTGACACAATATTGATTTCAAATTTGGTAAATGAAATAATTTTGTATGATTATATTATAAATATATAAGTAAATTTTTTGGAATAAAAAAAAGGTTAATTAATAGGTATTTTGAAATGATAATATTTGATTATCATTTATTGTTCTAAATGAATTTATAAACATGGTATAAATTGATTTGGAATTTAAATAAATTTAAATCAGGAATTTGAGAATTTAATTTCCGATGATTCCAAACCCTGGTTTTAAAATTTTAAATGTTTATTATATAAAGTATTTTCAAAAATAAATGACTTTCAAAGAATTTTAATGTTTAAATTAGTACTCTTCTCTTTTGTCGCTGGAAAATAATTTCGGGGATGGCGGCCGCATCATCGACATTCATTTTCGAGTTTCGAAGTGAAGAGACTATTCAGTAGCTTTACTACACTTTGTTTGGAAATTTAATTTGATTTGAATTTCACTTTGTTTGGAAATTTAATTTGATTTGAATTTCTATGGTATGACCTGATTTATTATATATATAAAGATTTAATTTTGATCTGACATATACTATATATAGTTATCTCAAAATTGTTTGAAGTAAATCGGAGATTTAAATTCTTAAGTTTATGATTAAAGATGATTTCAATTATAAACTGAAGTCAAAAATTTTGGATAAATATTTAAACTTTAAATAATTGAATTTGAAAATTTTATTTGTTTAGTACTAAATTGCATTTCAATATAACTTACCTAAATTATTCAGAAGTTAAAATGTAATTGGATAATACACAATATAAAATGATTTTATAAATAAAATTTGAGTGTTTATAATAAATGTTATACACTTAGATTTTAATTATAAAAAAATGCTAATAAAGATGATAGAATAATAAGTTAATTGAATGAGATGAATATAATAAATTTTGTTCTGAAAGAATTAACAAATTGAAATTAGATCAACTTATGGAAATACCTTAAATTTAAACCAATTATTGAATATAAATTAATTTAAATTGAAATTTATATGGTTTAAATTAATTTATATGGTTTAAATATATGTAATAAGATATATTAAGTGGAATAAACTTAATAATAATTTGGAATAAAAGAATTAAATTTGTTGAATAAAATATGAGTACAATAAATGATTATACAAATTGATGATTTAGAAATTGTTAATTGAGGATGACTAGATAATAAGATAATGAATTTAGAAATAGATAGATTGATTTAACTTAAGTGAACTCGAAGGGATTTAACCAAATTGTTAAATATTAATTAATTAAATTGAAATCTATATGGTTTAAATTAATTGTTTTACTTGTATTCCAATCTATTTTCTTTCTGGTTGTTTCTATTCTCCTGCCTCCTTCCTTTTCGGGGACGAAAGGTTTTGAGTGGGGGAGAGTGTAACGACCCGTAAATTTTAACTGTCTAATAACGTAATTAGTTGAAATTTTGAAATAAAAATTTGATATTTGGAATGCGTCTAATTAATCATAGCAACTGGTAAATTTTCATCAGATAATTTGGAAGTTTATTTTCTAGTGTAATTTTATTCCAATTTATATCAGTTAAAATTGATGATAATAAAATATTTTCCAAACCTGAATATTTTTACATAGAAAAATTCTAATTCATCTTCTGACTAAGACGTCATTTTTCATTTTTTCAAATTCGGACTTCTTTAGCTCCGTCGATCTTATTTTTCTGCGTTTTTGCTGCATTTTCCGCTAGTAGAAAATTCAAATTTTTATAATTCAATCATACCACTGATATCTGTATATTGTTTTGATCGTCTTGTCATGCTGATCTCTATGATATATTCAAATATGTGTTTTGATGTTCGGTGCACAACCGGATATGTGAAACGGTTCACCGTACTAGTATCGTTTGTTTGTTTTCTAACCCTTTGAATTCTTTGTCCTTTCAATTTCCACCGTGTTTAACTCGACAGCTTTTTCATTTAATATTCCCTCGATCTACGTTTCTAACTTTTTTGATTCCCTGTGCAATTTTATTTCATGATGGTTCACTTTTAATTATGTTCTCATTTCACATTCTTTGGCTCTGTTGGCTTCTATCTAGATAATATATATCATATATACAAATATTCCCTGGATTCAAGCTGTGACTTGATCTTCTTTTCCACTGTTGAAAACCTTCACTTCCCTTCACCCTGTTCCTTCACATCAACCAAAAGTCGGCCACCATCTTCCGCGAAGCCATCCGACCGAGCAGCCCTCGATCTTCTACTCCTCCACTTGAAATTCCACCTGCCACCCCGCCACCATCTGACCTTCCAACCGATGTCCGCCACCGCCTAGTGCTTCCGGCCACAACCCAAGGCACCCTCGCACATGCCTCCCACTGTCGCATGCTTCTCATCACCGCCCATCACCCTTGCTCTGCACCTTATGCAGCCATCACCAACCACCGAAACCGAAACTTTCTCTCCTCCCTTGGCCGATCTCCGCTTCATCACGCCCAGCTCGACCGCCAAGGCCGAAGCCACTTCTTCTCTACTGAGATCCCTTAGTGCGTTGTCTATATAAAAATTTAGTAAGTAGTTATTTATATTATTTGTTCCTTCTTTAGTATATATTTATATGTCGAGTATATATATATATGTATATGTATGTAGGAGTTGTGTAATTGTTTTATACAATCTGTCTGTTATATAGATCTGCCTGCACAATTCTTTTATTCGTCAGGTTTTAAAACTTATATATTAGTACGTATATCTTATAGTTATAGGTATATAGTGTATATTCATAGGTCAGCTAAAGTTTTTTTTATTATTATATTGTTTGAAAGGGGTACATATATAATCGGTTGTTTATGTAATATGTTATAAGAGTTTGTTATATATATAAAAAGGCTATCTGTATATATAAGTTCACGCAAGTACACTATACGTCTATCTTGTATAACAGTCTGCATATGTTTCTTATATTCTGAGATATATATATAGGCTTTAAAATTTTAATATTGATTTTATAATAGGCACTGAGTCAAAATATAATTTTGTAAAGTATATTTATGAGATTTTGAAAGAGCAAAATGTATACTATATTATGAAATTTTTGTCACATTATATTTGTCTGGGTAGGTGTAAAATTTGTAAGTATGCATATAATATGGTTTTATGTTGATGTTAAAAAATATATTGTATTATATATGCTGGTGTATGGATGTTAAGGTAGGGATGTAGGTTGCCGTACACAGTACCTACAATAGCGAAATTTTTCTCAGTTATTGTTTAAGTTTCACCTACATTATAATAAATTATTTATATCGATTTTATAATGAACATTGAGTAGTATTTTGAATTATAAGGTATATGTATTGGGTTATATGAGATATGTATGCCATCGAAGCTTAAAATGTCAGCATAGTAAAGTAGCACATGATATATATATATATTAGTTTATTGATATTAGTATATATAATTTGTATGAAATATATATAACCTGTTATATTGAAATTTTATTATTTAGAGCTTTATATTATGAGATAGTCATATATTTTATATGTGAGTTGTAATAATTTGTTTGTAAGTATTTTTCATTATATATATATATATATATCTATCTATTTCAAATTACTGTATGTAGATATGTTAGTTTTATTTTATGTGTTTATTTAAAACAATGATTTTGAAATACATATATATATTTAAAAATTTAACATGTGTGTGGATTTAGAATATGATTAATAGTTATATATAGTCATGCATATGCGTTCACTTATACCCATTTATCTTCATCGACTCAATTCTGATATGATTTCGTCTATTCCTTGTTATCAGCTTTGATCATCGAATTCGTGCTTGGATTCGTAACTCAATTTCAGTGTCTGTATCTATGTTCGTATCTGTGTCATCTCCTATCCTCTCTAGCCTCGAAAGGTGAGCAATCACTCACGATTAACGTTATTATATTTATTAAATTTGATTTCAATTGAAATGACAATTGAAATATGCTGCTGTTAGTTATTTACATTGCTATATATATGCTATTATCGGTAACTGTTCACCTGTGACATCTGACACCATTATCTGTTATTTATTTTTATGATATATGCCTGTTATGTTATTATCATATCTGTTATCACTCCACAAGTTCCCTGTCAGTATAGAATTCACTATGGGTTGAAATGATACATACCCGAACGATCTATAGAATGGGAGAAAATCGTTATGGGTTGAAATGATAAACCCAAGCGATTTTCATTGAATTGAATTTGGGATTGCGGGTTGAAAAGAGATATACTCGTATATATATAAATTACGGATTGAAATGATAAATATCTGTATCACTTGACCATAGGGCACCGTTGGTCTATATATATAAATATTTTGAAAAATGATTTCTATGGTTTTGAAAAGAAATATATGGTTTTAATAAATATTGATTCTAAAGATTTATTAAAGTTGATTTAATAAGATTGATTTGAATCAATATAAAATATGTTTAAGTATTAGAGTTTATAATGTTTCAGGTTGAAAGATAAATTTGAAATTGATTTGGAATTCTTAATTATTTAAGAATTATACTTAAATAAGTTTGATTTGAAATCTATTAAATTTGAAATTTTAAGATATGTTTTATAACTTGAATTTGATTAAAAAGTGGCTTAAATGAATATTTCAAACTTATATAAATTTAAATGGGATATTTTGTTTATATAAATTTGTAAATTGAAGTTGTATTTAGTTGTATTGAAATGATTAAAGAAATATCTCAGAAACTAAATGAAATTAAATTAAATTGAGATATAAATGGAATTACCAAATTTAGATTTTGAAATGTGGAATATTTAAAGCTTTGAAATATATTGAAATTTAATGGTTTATTTTGTGTTTCAAATCTGTATTTGAAATCGTTATAATTCGAAATGATTTATTGAGAAATTTAATTGAGTTGAAATTTATGAATTGAGATTGAATTAAGTTGAATTTGGAAGTCGAGTTAATTTGAATCGATTTGTGAATTTGTGGAAGCTATTTTATTTTATAAAGTATTTTTAAACTATATCTACAACTATTTATATTTTACTTTATAAATTATTTTAATATAAACTATTTTATATGAATCATTTCAATATATATTATTTTATTATAAACTATTTTAACTTATAACTATTGTATATAAACTATTTTTATTTTATAAACTATTTTATTATATACACTAATTTTAATATCCAAACTGTTTAAGAGGAAAGTGTTATGAATTCCAAAATGTTATGATTTCAAACTATAGTTTCAAAGTGTTATGAATTTCAAGGTTTTGATTTTAAAAGACTTACGATTTCGAATGCGATATAACTTTGGAAAGTGATATGATTTTGGAAATGGATTTATTTGAAGTGAAAATGATATCGTATGGATATGGTTTTGAAATGGCAATGATATTTCGGTTTTGAAATATAAACTATTTTGAAAGTTTATTAAATGACCAATCGGTGTAATAATTACGTAGTTATTGAAGAGTCCGGGATCGGTTAGGGACATACTCTCTGTCTAAACCGAAAACCACTTTAATAACTATTATAAGCGGTGTGTGATCCAGAATGAAGTGGTTGGAATGATGACGTTGCTGGATTTGAAGAAAGAGAACGATAATGGATGACCTTGACACTTGTGTCAAATTGGAAATGACTTAAACAGGAGCCGTGCCGGGCCAGTGAGGTTAGCTACCTCTAGCGGACACACTTCTTCGTAAACCACTCATTACTAGTTTTTGATTGGTGCGCACCCTTGATTTGGGAGTGTTGTTTCGTGGTGTTGCGATCGTTGCTGCGATGCGTTCTCACCAGTCCGAATCAGGCAAACGGTAGTTTCACTACCTTGGGTATTGCCTCATGTGCCTTGTCATACTCGTATCCCTATGCGCGACCACTACGATTTGTTTTGTGTTATACCTATGGAGTACTCCCTGATAGCCCACTAGTTTACGGTGGAGTTTACAGTGCTGTATAGACTATGATGCTTATATAAAATGTGTTAAGGGGGATAATGGTAACGCCTTAACACTATTTTGATACTTTATATTACTGATAGGCATTATCTACTTAGCGTACACTACTATATATAAATAATTTAACGGATCCTTAGAGGATGGTTATCCCAAACATCCTTTGAGTTACTTGTATTTTAGTTGATATTTCACTTGAGTTGGATTTATTGATATAAGAATGTTAATCCTGACTGGAGTGTTTGTGTTTTGCTTTACGCTCGGGTCAGACTGAGTGATACAGTATTCGAGACTCACCTTTGGAGTTCGAGCTTCGCTTGGAGATCCAGCTATCTATCCAGCTTTCAGTTATTCAGTTGATTCCAGTGATGTATTCAGATCTGGTATTTGACTATTGTATTGAGATATCTATTGTATCTTGTTTAACTCTGTTATATATATATAGTAGCTTCATGAACTACTATTCTTTTGTTCCCGCTGCATTATTGTTATATTACTCTGTGTCTGTGATCTGTGATTATTTTATTTACTGTATATGCTGAGTTTTGCCAAATTTTATTTACAATCCATTGTTTTGAATTATTCAAGTCCGGCATGTGTGGATTTATTGTCGATTTGAATGGTCCAAAATACCGGGTCGTTACAAACACTCTAATTTATTATTTGGTGTTTTATAAAGAAATAACTTTATAAAATATTTTTAAACCTAGATGAAAATTTATGAAATATTTCATAAACAATTTTAGTATTGAATTAAATATTAAATGCAAATTTATGTGATTTAGAAAGATTGGTGCAGTCAAGAAACCAATAATTTTAGAGTATAACTTTCAATTTTGTCCGAGTAAGTTTGGACAATCTTCTAAGCAATAACCAAAGGGTAATGAGCAAAGAATGGTACGCTTAGATAATTATCTATATTTTGGGTAATCAAGAAAGTTTTGGACCTAAGTTAGGAGTTTGTTGTTAATATTTTGACATTTTAAATAATATTGAGTGTTAGATTTTTCCCTTATGGAATTTGAATGATTGATAGTGTTAGTGTATTCCTTTACAGCATTTGGGTGATTTGATTTAATTGAATTTGATTGATTTGATTTAATTGAATTTGGTTGATTTTATTTAACTAAATTTGATTGATTGATTGTGTGGTCTTATATACCATAGTTTATAAAGTTAAAACTATAAACCAAGGTTTTTGAATTGTTCTTTATGAGGACTTAAATCCCAGTGCTTTTGAAAAAAAAGGTGATTTTGAAAGTTTTTGGAAAGAAATAAAGATTGTTCACTCTAGTTGTTGTATTTGAAGGAACCAGAATACCACTGGATGCTCCATGTTGTTTTGATTTTAGAGTTTTACATGTTTTGCTAGAAGGACCCCCTTCTGGTCATTTTTGGTTTTGGTTTTAATACATTTCTTTTTGGAAGAAATTTGAAAAAAAAATTGAATATAAGAGCCCGGGCATTTAGTTCTAAATTTACCTTTTGATATAATTGGATGTGCAGTATTTTATTTTAAGGTATTCTCTGAATTTGGTTGCATATAGGTTTATATCATAGTACTTTTTGCTGGATAAGTTACATTTGATTAATGTGTTAGGTATTTCTAGGATAGTTTGTTTTTTGGGATAGGATTATGGTAAATTTCGGGGAATAAATTTTTTAAGGGGGGAAGAGTGTAACGACCCGAAATTTCACCACATTAATTTTTAGATATTTAATTAATTTTAAAATTAAAATAATAGGCTTTATAATTAAAATAAAAACTTTTTAAATAATAAATATTGAAGATAAAATAGGTTTCAAAATTAGTTTACAAAAATATTCAGTTCGAAGAAAAATCGAAAATGTGACCAGAATTCGTTTTTCGAATTTTCGACTTTTCATCAGCTAAAAGTTGTCAGAATGTTGTAAACCCTTTTGTATAAAAATATACATGCAAACATAAATAAGTTAGCATATGTTAGTACATAAGTATATAAACACACTTAAGTATAAATAAGTATAAAAGGACTTAAAAACAAAATAAAATAGAAATAGTCACATCATTAGAAACATTTTGGCAACTAAGTACAAAACATGTTTAAACATGTTTTCTCATGAAATGGAGGGAGAGAAACCAAATGGGGGCAAAAATGCATGAGGTGTAGGAGGCTAGGTGATGTGGCAAGAGGGTAGTGAAGGGTAAAGGACAAGGGCATTTAGGTAATTCACATTTTCACTTGCTTATAAATAGCCTTTCATCTCTCTAAATTTTCCTCTTTTTCCACCGATCATGTCTCTCTCATATCTTCTCCAAATGAATTTATTTTTTTTCCAAACCATATCAAATTCCAGTGGCTAAAACTTTTATGTTGATCACTTCTTCAAATTTCAAGATAGCTATGTCAAAATATCAATAGTTCCAGAGTGTTTTTGGACCCAGAATTTCAAGTTCGAAAATGGTCCTTCTTCTTTTGCCCATATCTTCTTCAAAACTAATCGAAATTGAGTGATTCTTTTTATGAAATTGTAGAGAAAATAATTTTCTAAAACTTTCCTCTACTACTTTATCAAAATATGAGAGTAAATAGTCCAAAAACAAGTTGGAAAGTCACCTATTTTGGGTTTATTTTTGAGAATTTGATGATTATCCAAAGTCACTCCACCTTACCAAAACAAGTTTCAATTCCTTCTTCTTTCAAGGCTGAGCCTACCTAGTGCATTAAGGGTCAAAGGCTCCATCTTTTTCTTAGGAATGAAAGTGCTAGGTCATACCCTAAGTTAGCGAGGGTTTGGATAGCTTTCGGTGAGTAAAACCACACCTTATTAAACCAAGTTTATACTATGTTAATGTTCATGTTAATAGCCTATGAATGCTTGTTGTATATGTGAAGTGATGGTTTGATTGTTTGTCTGTTTCATGCTTTGAAAAGTTGTCGCATTTGAAAGTTAGTAAGCATGGGGTTAGCTATATGGAAAGTTGGTAGTTAAAGTTAATATAATTGTTAGTAAATACTTATTACATGTTGTATCATCATTATTTACATTGTATTGTGCTTAAACCATCGCTATGTAATGTTTGGTTATGGCTAATGTCATAAGTTTGTTTGCCGAACTGCCCGTATAGCGATAGTTGCTATATCGCTACTTTTTGAAAATCACCTTTTATCGAAACCGTTTGGTTTCATTATCGTGCTTGGAATTATTTTACAAGTTAAGCAAGTTTTTGATTAGTGATGTTTTCAAAAAAAAGAAAAATAATTAAATATTTTAATAATGATTATCTAATTAATTAATTACTTAATTAATAAGGATTAAGGTTAACTAATTGCTTAGTTAATGATGTGTTTTAAATTTAACTAGTTACCTGGTTAATGATTTTTAAATTAATTAATCATTTTATTTGATGATGTTTAAATTTAATTGATCATTTTATTTAATAATGTTTAAGGATAATTCATCATTCAATGATGATGAATTAAAGTTAATTAATCAATTTGCTAATGATGCTTTTAAAATAATAAATCTTTTTAATAAATGAATTTTAAAATTTATCAACTTTTTTAACTCTAATTAATCTCTCCTTTATTGTTGTTTATAATTAATAAATCGTTTTTAACTAATGAGAATTAATTAATTATTTATTTTATTTAATTAGTCATATTTAAATTTATTAGATAATTGAATGAATGATGTTTTAAAGCTGATTTACCCTTTTTAATTAAAGATTATTGGACTTAATTAATCCACTTAATTTATGAAGTTTCAAAGTGAATTTATCAAAGTAACAAGGATGTTTTGACTTTGTTATTCATTTTAAATAATGATAATTAATTAATTATTAATTTAATTAATTATATTTTACTAACTAATTGAATTAATAAGGTTTAAAGTGGTTTACCCTTTTTATTATTTAAAGACATTTGAAGTTCAAAAATCAAATTGTGTGATGAAGTTTAAAGTTTATTAAACAATGTAATAAGGATGTTTTAAGTTATTAAATCCTTTTTAAATTGATGTGTTGAAGTTAGTAAACTCTTTTAACAAAGTGTTTTAAAGCTAATACTTGTAATGTAAGGCCAAGCACGAATTCGGTTTTAAAAGAAAAGGTTTGATTCGTTTATGGAAATGAATTAAATTCCGTAAAGCAATTCACTTATATAGGAACAATTTATTTGTATAATTATCACTAAACGTTAAAGAAGTAGACTTGTCGCTATTTCGAAAGTTAAGAATAATCGTGAGATATGACTTTGAGGTAACACTACCTTGACTTGTCCGGTATTATTGTTAACCAAAAAATAGTACAAGTTGGAATTTGATGAGTGGTGATAAGTATACAAGACTTACTTTCCATATACGATCATTTTTTATATCCTCGATAGTTGGTTTCTCAGCTATTCGTTACTTCAACTTCTTTATTATCATCATTCTAAGACGATGTGTTGCACCGTTGAGCTTTTATATCCTTTGTCGGAAATGACTAAAACCAAAGAGCGAGTGGGGCCAAGCTTCCATTAAGGTATTTTCACATCCACTCTAGATTGGATTCGGTGTTGCACATTGAGATGTGAAGTACTCAGATTCTCGATAACAGTTGGCAGGGTTTGGCTTGGAGGTTTTCGAGAGCTATCGGATGTTTCCGAGAGCTATCGGAGCTCTCAAGTATATTTCTAGAGGTATACTTTCGGTAAGGGAGGCGCACCCTTCTAGTCATTGTTAGAAATTTTCCTTTCCTTATTTGATTCGAACCTTCGAATTATTTTTCTGTAATTGCAACGGGAAGAGTCAACCACTCTTCACGATGTTTAATTATAGGTTTTGTCCATTCTATCAAGTTTGGACTGTTATCTTGTTTTATCCATTCTGTCCAATTTGGATTTTCTTCAGACTATTTCCATTCTTTCTAGTCTGGATCTTTATACTATTTTTTCCCATCATCTATGTTTGGATTTGTTTCCTATTGTTCTTTTTCATTCTTATGTTTGGTTGTTGTTTATGTGCGAGAAAACCCGTTCCGCATCAACGGCGTAGTCCCACATATTATTGTTAAATACACTTCCTTTTGTTTTAGAGTTTTACCTAAAACAGACAATTTGTATGACCCGAGTTGTTTATTTTCCCTAAACTCTTGGGTACTCAATTATATTTGGGTAGTCCGAGAATAGCAGGTCTTCTTTGGAGCTCTTTGAAGACGGCGATCGAGTAGGCGGCTCCTTAGTTATCTAATTATTTATTTCCGCTGTATAATTACGTTGATATATTTGGTATCTAAAAAAATGTAAAGTCAGAATGTATAGCTACAAATCTATTAGATGTAGTACTTTTTTAACTCTGATAGCTCCATGTAAGGAGTTACCTTTTGTACTATATCATTTTGTATTATATGTAACCATTCCGTTGTGAGGTATTTCTATTCTGCTCTTTCTATTATTTTACCCCAAGACAACTTATCTTTCGGATGCTTGGGCAATGGCACACAAATACCGAGGATGTATTAAGTGTCAATCCTATGGGTCAGAAAGGTGGGTCGTCATAGAAGGATCCAACAGTTCATTTGATGAAATATATCCAATACATAGGACTGTTGGGTGCTTTGGACAAGTGATGAAATGGTGCTTCCTACTGTATTTGACTGATTTAGTTGCCATGTGGATTCACTAACTGGATGATAAGTCCATCAGCACATGGACATAATTAGTGGAAATATTTATGAGCTAATTCAAAGTTCATATCGTTCGACCAAAAAATGTGATGACACTCTCGAGTGTGAAGCAGAGGGAAGATGAAACTTTATGGAGGTACCAAACTAGATTCAACGCAACAGCCACTGCAGTTCAGAAACTAGACGTGCCAAGTGTTCTTATGGCGGTGTTTTCCAAGGTCGTTAATAAGACTAATTTCAAGAAGGCATTGGAAATGGATCCGTTGGTGGATCTCGTTGATTTCTACTATCATGACGAAAATTATTTATGCTAGGAGGATGCGAAAGTAGAAATTAGTGGAGTTAATGGTGTAGAAGATGGAGGACCATCCAAGGCAGAATTTAGAATGGATAAAGGGAAAAGAAAGGGTGATGATGGCTGTGGAGGATCGAAGTGACAGAAGAGGGAGCTAAAGTTTTCCTCTTACACAGATTTGACAAAGACTCAAAAGGGGATCTATCTTGATACTGAGGGGCAGCTTCCCTATAGGAAATACACTTAGAGAGAGCCCACATAATAGGAGAGGAAACTAGGAAAGTATTGCATATTCCATGAGCTAGATGGGCTCGAGACCAAGAAATGCAGACATCTGTGAGATTTAATCGAAGAGGAGGTTCAAAGTAACCGGCTGTAATAACACGTGAGAAATTAGATAACATTAGCGTAATCCATAGTGGTGTAGCAGAAGCGACCATTAGTTTTGGTAGATGTACCCGATCGCATAGAGGATTTGGATTGGGCACGGTTATCCCATGATCGAGATGCGTAGGAACTAGGCTTATTTTATGCACTTTCTTTTTGCTTTAAATAAGCCATGAAGGATTACTACAGGCATACTTACACATCTGCGAGATCCTGATCGATCCCGTATGCATGCTGTGACTTTAAGTCTGAGAGTAATCCTAGATTGGACTGTATGTTTTGATTTTAGTTCACTTTGATTTGATCAATAAAATTTGAAGAATCTAATGATATATATTGATTAAGCGTGGTATATGACTTTGATATTTTACGGGATGCTAACAAAACTTAGTCATCCTTTACATTTGATAAGATGAATTGATAGATTGTGATTCTCCCTGACTATAAAGATGGGTTGATGAACCATGAAATGCAAGTCTCCTTGCCGGAGAGTAAGCGGATGGACTTGTATAAGATATAAGTCCCTTCGTTGGGGAGTGAGAGGATGGATGCACTTTAAACATTGAGTCCCCCGTATACTGGGAGCGAATGGGCTTATTATAAACTAATGATCTTGTGATCTGAAGAGATTAGTACTTAATTTCAAGGTTTGGTCACCTATTGATTTGATAATGATCACCGAGCTTGATGAATGTCATCGCCTTGATTCGCTTGGACCTACTTATGATGGGATGCTAGGTAATACTAGGCGATTCATAAATACCGCTCTAATCAGTGAATATACCACTATGATTAATGATGATTGATAACATGATATATGATCCACGATATGTTAATTCCCAAGAGAACATGGGACAATAATGATTTATGATTAACTTCTAGGAAAGGACTTGAGTTCTTAGCCATGATGGATCTAAAACGAACTTTAATTTATAGGTGAATTTGAAGGAACTAGATGATTCATAAATATTAGTGTAGTAAATATCCAGATAGCACAACTGATAATTTGCTAGCATCGACGCATGTTCTTGATCAAAGCATGCTTTGTTTCCATGAAAACATGCTTTGGGAGGCAAGTGTTTTTGGCAAATTTTCTGCAGTCTTAGAACCAACATAGATTCGAGAAACTGGAGTACAAAATGGTAAAGGATTGGATTAAGGAGCTTAGAAACCATTAAGAATGAAAAAATGAAGGAGTGCGGCAAAATTGGATAAGTTTTGGATACCTCATACATGTCGGTACCAATATGATTTGGTCTAGTCTAAGAATCTTGATTTGACTACTTTGGAAGTTTGGAACTTGAGCCATGGAGGGAAACTTGAAATGCAGGCACACAAAAACACGTCGGTACCAACATGTTTTGGTTGGTACATACTTGTTTGGCTTTCTTGGAAACATGCACGATGACATATTCTAGTGCTGAAACTTCGGATCTAAAGATATTTGCTCGTTCAAACCTGATATGGCGATTTTCCTCTAGATTCACCTATAAATAGCAAGCCTTGGCAAATTTTTTACAGTCTCTGAACAGACTTAGATTATAGGAACTAGACTACAGAATGATAAAGGAATGAATTAAGGAGCTTAGAAACCATCAAGAATGAAAAATTGAAGGAGTGTAGCAAAATTGACTATGTTTTGGATATCTCAAACATCTCGACACCGACATGACTTGGTCGATACCAACATGATATAGGAATCTTGATTATACTACTTTGGAGTCTTGGGACTCGAACTATAGAGGGAAACTTGAAGTGTAGGCATACAAAAACATGTCGGTATCAACATATTTGGCAGGTACCGACTTGTTTGGCTGCCTTGGGAAACGTGCACGAAGACTTGTTCTTCATGCTAAAACTTTGAATCTGAAGATATTTTCTTATTCAAACTTAATATAGCGATTTTCATGCTGGATTTGCCTATAAATAGAAAGCCTTCTTCAACTAGAGGAGACTTTGGGGGATCTTCTTCTTCCCTTAACCTCTTTAGGTAAGATTGAGGTCTACTTGATTGTAACCCAAAATTGATTATAAATTATATATTCCTGAGAGAATTTATAAATAAAAATATCTAATTACATAGGCTAATGGTTTTGTCGAACCTTTATAAAATCTTGTTTCTGTTCTTTGATTTCTTCAATTTTATACTTGCTTAATTTGTTTTTCGAGTTATTATCCAGCCTTTTGACCAAACAACATTCGGTTAAATTGGAAGAAATAAATTTGGAAACTATCAAGGTAGGAAGCCCAGTGAGATAGCCCACAAGTCTAGAAAACGAGCACAAACAGAGTCACAGGGAAAATAGAAACCAACCACAATAGAAAAAGAATCGCAATGCACCTAAGTGGTGGATCGGTACTAATCCAACCTCCTAGATCCATATCATTCCATATTTCTTCAACCTATGGTGCCCATCTTCTGCCTACCTACTCTACTCGATGCTAGAAGCCTATTTCAAGTGTTGTTTTGTTAGTCCAATGCAATTCTCTATCGATCTCCACAAGATCTTGAATCAGCAACTCCGCTTCTCCACCGATCCATCATTTGGACTTAGAAACAAGCTAATAATGGTACAAACAACTATGGAATCACAAAGCTAACTACAAGATAATCCAATACAAAGGGTTCCAGATAGCTTGTTTGGTCATCTCACGGATTGGTACCGATCCAAGCCCATGGATCGGTACCGTTCCAAGCCCATGGATTGGTACCGTTCCATACAAGTTGCTGATGTGTCCCTTATTTTCTTGGTGAAACAGTCTATGGCATGGAAAACATGGTGAAGATCATTTGGGTGAGACTTTAGGCTTCCTACATCTATAAATAGAGGGGTAGAGCTCATTGCTAAGGATTTTTTGGCTCTTGCTTTCCCTTATTCTAATATCATGTAACCACTATCGGATTTATATCGATCCGTAAGAACTCTTGTCTGTAATCAGCAAGATAATCAATAAAACCACGAAGTGGACGTAGGCCAAGATTAGCCGAACCACTATAAATCGATGCGTGTACTTTTCTAGTCATTTTTATTTTTAATTTCTTCACTTTTCATTCTTTACTTAATCTTCTGGGTGTTTGTACCATTTTTGGTTCAAATATTTTGGTGCTTTTACTGAGAATATCTATTCCCAGGCTACTTAAATCCATCATCTACTATTTGATTTCATAGATCCAAGAGATAGATCCAATTTTCAAACCTTATAGTTTTATTATTCAAACTTTCAGTAATCTAAGAGAAGTTATTCTCCATGGCCCCATCAAGGAGAGAACATGCTACAACTTCCAGAGCTACTAATGATGTTGAGAACCAAGACATTCACCACGTAGATGGAGCTTCCTAGATAAAACAACCAAAGATCCAGAATCCAGCTGATGTTGTGACCAGAGTGGAAATGGATTGTATGATGAAACAGATGGAGGGTTGATTCCAGAAGAGTCACAACCAAATGAACCATCAGATGCAGTAGAGCTTGAGGCTGTTGAATGAACTGACATAGAACAGCCAAAGGAGGAGCAGGAGGGATCCAAGTTCAAAATCTGAATGTTCCTTATCATATGATCAAAGATAGAGGGATATAAAGCAGAAGAGGATTCAAAACACTACTGGGGCATCACATCAAGGAAGAAGGAAAACCTATGGCTCGGGCTTGTCCAAATGGACGGATCGGTACCCATCCAACTGATTGTGGGCCCAGAGCTCGCCCTTTGGATAGCAGCATGGATCTGACTTCTGACCGTGCTGTGGATGATCGGAGTGTTCAATATCGAGCTGCTGCTACTGCAACAACCCACGGGAATCAAATAGGGTGGACTGTTGGATAAGTGGATCTCCCAAAGTCTGGAGAGCCTAGTTATTGAGAGCTTACCCCAAAGCATTCATCAGGCCGAACACTCAAGGCAGACTCCGATTACTACTGTTTAGTCGAAACTGTATATCTGGAGTATTTGGAAGACATGGTCAAGAGACTTGTAAGTGAAAACTGATTTAGAAGCAATGATGAATGAGGTACTTCTCCTAGTCGAAATTCATTTACTAAGGACATTCTGCGTGTGAAGTATCCAAGGAGGATTGTAATGCCAATAATGCCACTGTACGGTGGAAAAACAGATCCAAGGCAGCACTTAAGGAAGTACAAGTGGCATATGGACTTAGCTATAGCATCTGATGCCATGAGATGTCGTTGCTTTTCAATTTTTCTAGAGGGAGTAGCGATGATGTGCTTCACTTGGCAACCATCGAGATCCATATCGTCTTTTGATGAGATGTCACAAAAATTTATGAAGTAGTTCCGTTTACATACTTTATGTCCGAAAGATGTGATGTCATTATCAAACCTCTTCCAGGGAGCGAGAGAGTCATTAAAGGATTTCTTGAATAGGTTCCTTACAGATATGACGCAAGTAATAATTCCTAATGATGATACAGTGTTGATGGCATTGATCAGAGGGATTCATCTTGAGATAGACTTCGGAAGATGGTTGGAAATGAAACCACCGTTGACGGTGGACATTTTCTACAAGAAGGCAATCAACCCTTGCATTTGGAGGAGGCACACAATCATCCCCAAAGAGGTAAGGTTGGGGGTTCTGCTGTAGTAATAAATAGCAATATTGCTATAAAATAGTCCGGAGGAAGTTCTAAAAACATGGATTTGAATATTGGCAATAAGAACGATGGCCACAAAAAGAATGACAATAGGGCCAAAAAGCGAAAGCCTGATAATAGGAATCACCCTAAGATTCCTAAGTATGATAATTATACAGAGTTGAATTACTCGATCGACATTATCTATTTGGCAACTCAAGGTGCTGAGTAGTACAGGAAGCCAGTTCCACGAGAATCAACCGAGAAAGAAAAGAGATCCGGCAAGTTCTGCAGGTTTCACGAGACCTGCGGTCATAATACCAATGAATGCAGGCACTTGTGTGATGTGATTGATGAGCTGATACGAAAGAAGAAATTACAACAGTTTGCAAAAGCCTCGTAGATAGGGGCAAGGAAATTCTAACCCCTTTGGGTTGTCTTCCCAACGGGGGCAATCTGTTCCTAGTAGTGAGGAGCCTAGGCGGCATGAAAAATGTTTGGTGATAAATACAATCATCAGTGGCATCAAGCCGATAGGAGTTTGAATGAGATGAATAGGTACATTGGCACTTTGAAGCATGTCGAGAATGAGAGCTATTTGGCAATAGAGGATGGAACTCCTACGAAATAATTTAGAACCATGACAGATGACATCGTTTTCCAGAACAGAGATGCTGATGGGAGTGGAAGCCCCGACAATTGACCCATTGGTTATAACGGCCACGATTAGCCCTGCTATTTATGAAAGGTGTTGGTTGACTGTGGGAGTTCATTCAACATTCTGTTCAAAAAAGCCTACGACTAGATGCTTCTGGAGGGCAAGGACTTGAAACTGTGTAAATCTTGGATTCAGGGATTTAACGGGACAAATACTGTGCCAGTTGGATATGTGGAACTACTGGTGGTACTTGCAGAGGGCGACCGCAGGCGAGTGTGAGTCGTGCCTTTATGGTGTTGGATATCTATTCTGCTTACACAGCATTTTTAGGTTGGATGACCCTGGTTGAATTCAGAGCAGTTATAGCTCCTTGTTGTTTGACGCTTAAACTTCCTATAAAGAACGGAGTGGGAGTAGTGTACGAAGATCAAGGCCTTGGCTGTGAATGTTATGTCATTGAGCTAAGGGAGGTAAGGGAAAGAGAGAAAAGGAAAAGATGTATAGGGAACTGTCTACATCAAGGATTTGGATGTATATCAATTAATGCCGAAGCCCTGGCTCGGGTAGCACAGTTGGTTCCACAAGGATATGGATCCGCGAAAAGAGCCATTGGATGGAAGAGCAGCTCCCGCCGAGTTAACGATCAATGTTCCAATCAGCCAGGATGAGCCGATATGGGTCCTGAAGGTTAGTTCACAGCTTGACGTGAGAATGATAAAGGAGTTGGTTGGTTTTCTCCGGGTGAACCTGTATGTATTCGCCTGGACGCACTCTGATATGTGTAGAATCTCGCTAGAGATAGCGAGCCATGCATTGAACATTAACCCTAAATGCGTTCCTATGCAACAGAAGTGTCATAGCTGGGTCCAGAGAGATCCGCTGCACTCAAAGAAGTGGATAAGTTGAAAGACAATGGCTTATTCCACTATGCCTTATACCTGAAGTGGGTAGCAAATCCTGTCTTATTGAAAAAGTCAAACGGGAAGTGGAGGACATGCATTGACTATTCTGATCTAAATAAGACGTGCCCGAAAGACAGCTTCCCATCCCGAGGGCACATAATAGCGAGCATTTACAATCCTATTTCTCTTAGAAATAAATTTGCACATAATTTGGTTATAGCCACGTAATAAGCTAGAACCTGTCATTTCTCGTCTTCAATAAATGAAATGGCTTTCTAGATCTGTGTTTCTGTCTCTACATAGCTTAAGAGTTGTGAAATATGACCGACTCGAATGAATCTTCATGTGTATAATGCAAGTATGCAGGTTCCCCGAGTTAGGTGCTAACTAAATTTATGTGGTCCATGATCAGACCCTTGGAGTTCAACCATTCTTGGCGCCCAGAGATGTCTGCCAACTAACTCTTGTCCTTAATGTGGACGCATAAGTATAAACTAAATAGGACGTGAATTTACCGTCCACTAACTAACTCTTGTCCTTGTTGTGGGTGTAGGAGCATAAAACGAATAGGACGTGATTTGACCATCCATTAGCTAACTCTTACCCTTAATGTAAGGGCAGTAGTATAATTCAAAATGGATATGACACAACCATCCAATCACTAACACCTTGCTTGGATTAGGCAAGATGAAAGATCTATGCTCGGTGTAAAGTGGGCTCTTACCTATAAACTTCGATAAACGTCCAGAGTTAGGTGTGACTGAAAGTAAACATCTTGATGAGCATGTGCAAACTACGATCTTAAGTAGTTAGCTCAAACCAACGCCCGAAGCTTGGCGCAATCAGACGTCATTGTCCTGGAAAAGTATACCTGAACCGTTATACTAAATGGTTTACCCTAATCAATACCCAGATATTGGCACTTCAATGATTGCTTTGTGTTCACTAGATTGACAAAAGGCCAGCAGATAATGAAATGGACTAGTGACTTGATCCATTAATAACTAAAAAAAAGAATGGATCGCGAGTACAACGAATGGAAAGCTCATTTCTTTGATACTTAAATTCAAACAAAAATAGAACAAAACAAAAGTCTTTTGTTATTAACAATCAAAATAAGACTTGGAAGAAAAGGTACAAGTGTTATTAACATTGAAAATAAAGAAGAGAAAGTGGAGGCCGAGTCTGCACTAATACTGGCTGAGAAAACAAAAGGAGACAATTAAAAAGGACCTAAGTGTTGTTATACAACCAAAAACCACAAAAAATACGAACGATCACTTCTTAATCCTCTTCTTTCTTTCCTCTCTTTATTCTCTGCAAAAGATGGCGCACTGGATCCTTCTGATTACTTATCTTCCCCCGCTTCATATGGCTTTGGATGGAGTGCTCTGCGATGATCCAATAGACACACTCCAGGTGCTCCCAGGCAGAGGAAGGGTGACAGGTGCAAAGATAGTCTGACTAGGCAGAGCTATGGATGACGGAGGAGGAAAAGTCTCTATCTTCTCCAGCTTGGCCTTTTTCGCTAGGGCAAGTTCCTGACCAAGGGTACTTCTGGTGGGACCCCACAAAGGCTTGGAGGACCAAGTAATAACAACATCATTGTCAATTTGAGCTCCTTAAAGCTCACCAGCCCCTTTATCCTGTAAAGCATCTATCATTCGCATGTCGGGCCTAAAAGTCTCAACAGTCGGGATACTCGACACCGTTGTTGAAGTGGTCATGGTCACCAATTCCATTATAGATGCTTATAGTCCCGACTGGAGACCTTTGTCAGGAAGCGAAATGAATTTGGGCTGACCTGAAACTTGAGAGATATAAAAAAAAGAGATTAGCGACGTTAATCGACAACATATGGACTCTCTGAAATATAGGTGAAGTCAACGAGATACCTCCTTCGGTTTGGGATTCGGTGTGGGCTGGAGTGCCGCTAGAATTTCCTTCCAAGATAGGAGAAAGGATGGTGGACTTTAGCATTTGGGATAGATCTGGATTGTACCCCGGGACTGAAAATGGATCATGAACAGTTTTGGGTCCGGAGGTGTCTCTAGTAGTAGCATCTTGGGGCAATGATCCGAAGCCTTCACCCTAAGTCTCTCTACACTATATCGGCTAGCTCTAAATGGAGAATAAGTTGACCCTCTTTTAGAACCTTGGGCTCATGTCCTATTAAAGTCTGCTTCTCAAGCTAGGCCAGATACACCTCACCACCTTTCAGGAATTCCTTTTCTTCCTCGATGACCTGTTCCTAGGTAAGGGCAAGAACTCTGGGATAATCACCGTCCAACCATTCAAAGTTGCAAAATTTGTGTATGTTGGCATTATACTTGTTGAGCATTGGTTTAGACTTCTCCATCATCCGCTTTTCTACGACTTCAACCTCTTTCTTGATAAGTGCATCCACATCTTTATCATATTCAACTACCTTGTCTCTTTCATCTCGAACAGTAAGCATCTCTTCACAATAGTCCCGAGCTTATTGGAAAGCATCATTCTTCTCTTTTGTCTTGCTTTTGAGTTTGGCTGATGGCTCAATCACCTTCTTGTTTGAGGCATCTCTTTCTTGCACTAAGGCGTGGTTCCGGTGATGCGTAGTCTCATTCTCATCACGATGCTTGTTTCTCTCATCTTCATGTGCCTTGATGGCATCCTCGGCTTTCTTCTCAGCTTTGGTTTGTGATTTTCTTACATTTTCAACCTCAGCATCGAGATGGGCAATGATTCTTTTGTCCTACGCTGCCATGAGATTTAGATTATCAATCTCGAGTTTCCTTTCTTTCGAGACCTTGGATATTCTCTTAGCTACCCATACCCATTTGCTATATTGATTATAAGCATCGGTTACATAAGCAACGGCTGTATCTTTGATCTTAGGCGGAATTCTCTTTAAGTTAAGCACGAATATGAGTCCGTCAAAGCAAACATCCGAAAATTGTTCCCTCGGTTTGGCCATTCGAGCATCAATGGTAAGTTGTTGCTCCACGATGATGACCGGGGCTTCAATCGTTTGTTCGCCAGCTCTATGATGGGAAGTCTTAGAACTACTTTTATGGTGCCTATGGTCAGAGGATCGACTGGAGTGAGAGGGTGTCAAATGCTACACAAGAATGGAAACTGGGGGAGGTGCACGAGAAACATTGCCTAGTGGCAAGTTATTGTGGTGATTAGAATGCCTATCTAAGCCTCTTGGCGGAGGTGACTTGGACCTAGAACGATGTTTGGAAGGGTCATGCGATAGATAATCTCTATCACAACAGCCTCTGTTGCGACTGCCACTATCTCGGCTAGATCGGTAACCAGACTCTGAATCTCGACCACTGCCTTGATGGTATATGCTATGATGGTGCCTATGTGGTTGAGATACGTTTTCCTCCAAGGATTGATATATATACTTCTTCCTCTCCATGGATCCTGCAAATGAAACAAGAATGAATTAGTTTTGACTAGAAAGGATGCGAGTCAAGTGCAACATAATGTTGTGAAGTGCACGTGTGTGTGTGAGTGTCCTAGTGTCCCCCCGACGGACCATGTTCTGGAGCTTTGCTCATAGGAGTGATCTCCCTCATGCTGATGGGAGGAATGTCATCGTTAAAGCGGATAGGAGAGTCAAGACCCTTGACGCTCATGTCACTGATGCCAAAGGAATCGAACTCGGTAAGAATCGGTCCCAACTTAGAGAATGTATCTCTGGAAGGAAGAGAAGGAGTTTTATTAGCAATCATAATGGGTGGAGGCTGTGTAGAAGTCTGGGCCTTCAAAATTTTAACAGCTAATCTCTTCTTGGGAGCAGACTGTTGGTCATCTATGGGTTGTTCAGCCAAGGACTTGTGGCCCACATCATTGTCATCATGGTCAGCCTCATCATTTCCGCCTAAATTTCGCTTTCCACAGCATGTTCTTCCCTTTCTTTAACATTTTCTTTAACTTTTTCCCTTGGACTCGAGACTGAGGGCACATCTGGATTAGCCTCGCCTCCTCTAAGTGAGTTATTGTCGTCATCATTGTCGTCGTCATCATCGCTAGCGGACACTTGGACTAGACCAGTGTTGCGGCCTGCTTCTAGAAGAATATGGGCTAGGAGATTCTCATCAGAGAGAAGAACCTGAATGTCTCTATCCTCCTCCAGAAGTGCCATGAGAACACTGACGACATCCGCAAGAGCCGCGCCGCTAGGTCTCATTGGAACATTTGAATGACAGAAAGAATATGAGTTAAGCTTGATAATTAACAAGGCAAACTTGTAACAAATGAATGAGGTAGAACTTACGTCCAGATATCCATCTTCGTTCAAACTTAGGTGGACAATGTACATAAAACCATTCACTTTTGAAATAGCTCAACTTGTTCCATGTGCTAGTGACAACTCTATAATTCTTTGCTGGCTCCAAGTAAGTCATGAAAGGACTTCCCTTTCGATTCTTAAAACTATATAAATACTTGATTTCCTCGTCACTAGGTACTCAATGCAAATTTTGAACAAAGACAATGTACGTACCAAGGACGAAGGCATAGCTATTCAGGTGTAACTGCGTAGGAACACATCCCGCCAAACACATATACTTGTTGAAAGTAGTGTAGCCTACTGGGGATTATGAGCTCTCTGATGGCAAGAAGGAACTAGTACGTCATTGAATGGAATTTCATGCTTGTCGCAAATTCTATGAATAGATCCATCGTTAATCTTTGAAGCAACGGAATCGATGGGATTATCTAAAAGAACATCATCTTCAAGAGTGTCAGGAGCAGGTTCAACCTTTGGTCCTTCTATGGGCTCTGTTGGATTTTCATGAACTTTTTGTTCAACCTATGGATTTTCTTGTTTATATGCATATTGTGCTAGAGTTTGTTGTATAAGGGGAGTCGTAGTTGAACTTGACTCACCATCAGGTTCAATGTATTTGGAAGTAGATGGACCTGCAGCTAAGGTGGCAAGATGCTCGAAATGTGTGTGCTCCATTTCTATAAACACTAAAATACAATCAATATCAGACTAATTATAAGTTGTACCCCCATGCTAAAGTGAAACCAAGTGCAGTGTCATGCAATGTCATGCAGTTTAGATTTTTGATATTATTTAACTGTATATTTTAAGAGTGTGGAGTGACTGTCATTGCTGATCATCCCAACGAGCATCACGTTATCAGCTATGCTTTGAAATTGCTTTGGAACCAAGAAGAAGAAATTATCATTAGTCCACAAAGCAAAGTTCATTTGTGAACATTGAACTTCACAAAATTCACCCAAGTGTTGGATTTATACTGATCCATCTCCTTGGGAGAATTTTTCCCTCTTCCTTCCTCTTGCCTCCAATTCCAAAATTATAACCGCCTATGACAAGTTCACCCACGTCCAAACCTTTCACCGTCACCTACCTATTCGTGCAATTCAAGTATGGGTGCAATTATTGAATGTCGAAACTAAGAGGCGATTGCCTTAAGTATTAGATCGGTGGAGAAATCGACCAGGTCTGTGAGGGTGGCATGAGTTTAACCACAACGAGGTGAGAAATGTCAGGTTCAAGCAGAGATGAGTGGCGATGGTCCTAGGGACGAGCAAAGGGAAAATTCGATTTAAGGCTAAAGGGATTTTAATGGCAGAAGCTTAGGTTCCTGGATTGGTGAGGCAAAAGTGAAGAGGAAAAGTGAAAGCTGTGGGTTGTATTACCCAATGAGACTAAGATCTTAGGCAAAAGAAATGGGAGATTATCTCCCAAGTCCTGGATAAATACCGATCCAGTGAATTGGATTGGTACCGACTCTTTTTTTAAAGGAAAAAAAAGAAAATGGATATTGAATGGTTGAAGGAATTAGCCTACATACATGCCTACGTGAGTGTGCGCATATGATTGAGAGCTTTTACATGCGCATGCACGTGAGTATGTGTACGTGTACTTGTCCAACACCCAACAACTAAAGTCAAAAGAAATCAGATTCGAACTTGGAAAATCTAGAAAAGGGGTTATTTTAGAATTTCGAAACTTGGAATAACAGATCCTGAGAGTGCATCCTGGGTTTATGGTACTAAATACCGGTAAAGCATCACGATCGATGGCTATAAACATAACTTTTCATAGAAACGATTCGCGGGAAGGATAATGACCATTCAGAGCATAGTGTGGAGTCCTTTACGGCAATCCCAACTTGTCTCGATTCAAAGCACATAATGTTTGAAAAAAGATATAGTTTGAGGGGTAAGTGTTATCCAGCCTTTTGACAGAGCAACATTAGGATAGACTGGACGAAACAAATTTGGAAACTACCAAGGCAGAAAGCCTAGTGAGGTAGCCCAAAAGTCCTGAAAACAAGAAAAAATAGAAACTAACTACAAGAGAAAATGAATCACGATTCACCTAAGCGGTAGATCGGTACCGATCCAACCTCTTGGATCGGTACTGATCTGTATTTCTTCAACTTAGAAATACCCTCGACGCTTATGTCACTGATGTCACTAATGCCAGTGATGTCACTGATGTCCTGGATCGGTGGATCGGCCGAACATTCGAGTCATGACCCTCGACGCTCATGTCACTGATGCCAAAGGAGCCGAAATCGGTAGGAATCGGTCCCAACTTAGAGAATGTATCTCTGGAAGGAAGAGAAGGAGTTTTCTCAGCAATCGTAATGGGTGGAGGCTATATAGAAGTCTGGGCCTTCAAAATTTTAACAGCTAATCTCTTCTTCGGAGCAGTCTGTTGGTCATCTATGGGTTGTTCGGCCAAGGACTTATGGCCCACATCAATGTCAATATGGTCAGCCTCATCATTTCCACCTAAATTTCACTTTCCTCAGCATGTTCTTCCCTTTCTTTAACTTTTTCTTTAACTTATTTCATTGGACTCGAGAATGAGGGCACATCTAGATTAGCCTCGCCTTTTATGAGTGAGTTATTGTCGTCATCATTGTCGTCGTCATCATCGCTAGCGGACACTTGGACTAGACCAGTGCTGCGGCCCGCTTCTAGAAGAATATGGGCTAGGAGATTCTCATCGGAGAGAAGAACCTGAATGTCTCTATCCTCCTTCGAAAGTGCTATGAGAACACTGACGACATCCGCAAGAGCCGCGCCGCTAGGTCTCATTGGAACATTTGAATGACAGAAAGAATATGAGTTAAGCTTGATAATTAACAAGGCAAACTTGTAACAAATGAATGAGGTAGAACTTACGTCCAGATATCCATCTTCGTTCAAACTTAGGTGGACAATGTACATAAAACCATTCACTTTTGAAATAGCTCAACTTGTTCCATGTGCTAGTGACAACTCTATAATTCTTTGCTGGCTCCAAGTAAGTCATGAAAGGACTTCCCTTTCGATTCTTAAAACTATATAAATATTGGATTTCCTCGTCACTAGGTACTCAATGCAAATTTTGAACAAAGACAATGTACGTACCAAGGAGGAAGGCATAGCTATTCGGGTGTAACTGCGTAGGAGCTACTCTCATGAAGTTTAGAACTTGATGAATGAATGGGTTGAATGATGGAACACATCCCGCCAAACACATATATTTGTTGAAAGTAGTGTAGCCTATTGGGGGATTATGAGCTCTCTGATGGCAAGAAGGAACTAGTACATCATTGAATGGAATTTCATGCTTGTCGTAAATTCTATGAATAGATCCATCGTCAATCTTTGAAGCAACGGAATCGATGGGATCATCTAAAAGAACATCATCTTCAAGAGTGTCAGGAGCAGGTTCAACCTCTGGTCCTTCTACGGGCTCTGTTGGATTTTCATGAACTTTTTGTTCAACCTATGGATTTTCTTGTTTATATGCATGTTGTGCTAGAGTTTGTTGTATAAAGGGAGTCGTAGTTGAACTTGACTCACCATCAGGTTCAATATATTTGGAAGTAGATGGACCTACAGCTAAGGTGGCAAGATGCTCGAAATGTGTGTGCTCCATTTCTATAAACACTCAAATACAATCAATATCAGACTAATTATAAGTTGTACCCCCATGCTAAAGTGAAACCTAGTGCAGTGCCATGCAGTGTCATGCAATGTCATGCAGTTTAGATTTTCGATATTATTTAACTGTATATTTTAAGAGTGCGGAGTGACTGTCATTGCTGATCGTCCCAACGAGCATCATGTTATCAGCTATGCTTTGAAAATGCTTTGGAACCAAGAAGAAGAAATTATCATTAGTCCACAAAGCAAAGTTCATTTGTGAACATTGAACTTCACAAAATTCACCCAAGTGTTGGATTTATACCGATCCATCTCCTTGGGAGAATTTTTCCCTCTTCCTTTCTCTTGCCTCCAATTCCAAAATTATAACCGCCTATGACAAGTTCACCCACGTCCAAACCTTTCACCGTCACCTACCTATTCATGCAATTCAAGTATGGGTGCAATTATTGAATGTCGAAGCTAAGAGGCGATTACCTTAAGTATTGGATCGGTGGAGAAATCGACCAGGTCTGTGAGGGTGGCATGAGTTTAACCACAACGAGGTGAGAAATGTCAGGTTTAGGCAGAGATGAGTGGCGGTGGTCCTAGGGATGAGCAAAGGAAAATTTTGATTTAAGGCTAAAGGAATTTTAATGGTAGAAGCTTAGGTTCCTGGATTGGTGAGGCAAAAGTGAAGAGGAAACGTGAAAGCTACGGGTTGTATTACCCAATGAGACTGAGTTCTTAGGCAAAAGAAATGGGAGATTATCTCCCAAGTCCTGGATAAATACCGATCTAGTGATTTGGATTGGTACCGACTCTTTTTTTTAAAGGAAAAAAAGAAAATGGATATTGAATGGTTGAAGGAATTAGCCTACATACATGCCTATGTGAGTGTGCGCATATGATTGAGAGCTTTTACATGCGCATGCACGTGAGTATGTGTACGTGTACTTGTCCAACACCCAACAACTAAAGCCAAAAGAAATCAGATTCAAACTTGGAAAATCTAGAAAAGGGGTTATTTTAGAATTTCGAAACTTGGAATAACAGATCCTGAGAGTGCATCCTGGGTTTATGGTACTAAATACCGGTAAAGCATCACGATCGATGGCTATAAACATAACTTTTCACAGAGATGATTCGCAGGAAGGATAATGACCATTCAGAGCATAGTGTGGAGTCCTTTACGGCAATCCCGACTTGTCTCGATTCAACGCACATCATGTTTGAAACAAGATATAGTTTGAGGGGAAAGTGTTATCCAGCCTTTTGATAGAACAACATTCGGATAGAATGGACGAAACAAATTCGGAAACTACCAAGGCAGAAAGCCTAGTGAGATAGCCCAAAAGTCCTGAAAACAAGCAAAAATAGAAACTAACTATAAGAGAAAAAGAATCACGATTCACCTAAGCGGTGGATCGGTACCGATCCAACCTCCTGGATCGGTACTGATCCGTATTTCTTCAACCTATGATGCCCATCTTCTGCCTACCTGCTCTATTCGATGCCAGAAGCCTATTACAAGTGTTGTTTTGTCGATCCAATGAAATTCTCTATCGATCTCCACGAGCTCTTGAATCAGCAACTCTGCTTCTCCACCTATCCATCATTTGGACTTAGAAACAAGCCAATAATGGTGCAAATAACTATGGAATCACAAAGCTAACCATAAGACGATCCAATACAAAGAGTTCAAGACACCCAGTTTGGCCATCTCACGGATCGATAACGATCCAAGCCCATGGATCGGTACCAATCCACACAAGTTGGTGAGGTATCCCCTATTTTTTTGGAGAAACAATCTATGGTGTGGAAAATGAGGTGGAGATCATTTGTGTTAGATTTTAGGCTTCCTACGTCTATGAATAGAGGAGCAGGGCTCATTACTAAGGATCTTTTGGCTCTTGCTTTCCCTTACTCTAATTTCTTGTAATCAATGTCAGATTTATACCGATCCGTAGGAACTCCTACCTATAATCAGCAAGATAATCAATAAAATCACCAAGTGGATGTAGGTCGTGATTAGCCAAACCACTATAAATTGCTTTGTATTCTTTTCTAATCGTTTTCATTTGAAATTTCTTCACTTTTATTCTCTACTTGAACTTCTAGGTGTTTGTGTCATTTTTGGTTTAAACAGGAGTAGATTGGGGTGTTTATCCATTTCTGGTGTAAATGCTTCGATATCTAGAGTTTGGTATTAGTCAAAGATATAAGAATATCCATATATAGCTATATAGTCCATCTCCAATGTCCTTGGTTCAATAATAAAATTTATTATTAACTGATATACTCAGGCCAGAGACTTTGACATTGTGTTGGCCACAATTGGCCTGACAGTAACCACCTACAAAAGAGGTGAAGAATCTCTATGAATAACATTTCACTTCTAACACGTCAATTTAGACCCAACTATAGTCTTTCACGAATGTTATGCCATAACTTAACTATAATCAAAATAAAGTATTCACGTTAAAGTTCTAAGTATTCTTGAGTGGAAAGAATTGTGTAAATCGTTGCATTGACATTCTCTGTTTGATCTAATTGTAATTAACCAATAGAAAATTATCAGTCAAGTCATTATCTAATTATTCCATAATAACAAGCACGTAACCTCTCCCTCGACAGCCATGGTCAATATATTGTCTAACATTTGGAGAGCATTACGTATACTGATCTCAAAGGATGTATCGATACCCTTTTTATCGAAACATCTTGACCAAGAATTTTTTAATATAAAGTATTAATTATTATAAGATTCAACACTCATGGTAACAACATTTGTAACTATAGCCGTATAATACTTTATTTAAGAATTTTCTACTTATACATCTTTAATGATTTAGCCATTATTTTTATCACATATAACAACATATATAACAGAAAACAAAACCAGAAGCTTACTTTATTTCGAACAAGATTGGTTCCAAATTTAGGTTATGTAACAACTTACATAATTTCCCATAGGGCATACTCCTTAAACTTTCATTTACCATCTTCATTTGCCTATCCGTTCGTGGATAGTATGCGTTACTCAAATTCAATTTTGTGCCCAAAGCAAGTTGCAAGCTATGCCAAAACTCACCAGTGAATAAGGATCTTTAGTGCTCACGATGCCTTTTGGAATCCCATGCAATCTCATAATTTATTTCTCATACAAATTGGCCAGAGACATAGTAGTTCTAATAGATTTAAACAGCACAAAATAAGCACTTTTGTTAATTGATCAACAACGACCCAAAAGCTCTCATTACCTCTTCTACTGCTTGGCAACCCATTAATAAAATCCATGGAAATTTGGTCCCATTTCCATTTCGGAACATCTGGTTGTAGTAGCAAGCCACTTGACTTTTTTTGCTCTGTCTTGGCTCTTTAGAAAGTCGTGCATTTTAGAATGAATTCTGAGACGTCATGCTTCGTGTTCTTCTAATAAAATTAACAATTCACATCATTTTACATTTTATTAACATTAGTATGAATAGTTGTCCTAAAATAATGGAAATCACGAATCATTTCATCTCTAAGCCCGTTAACATCGGACACGCACAATCTCCCATCCCTACGGAGACAACCATTTCGATCAATACTAAATTGGGTCATATCGCTAGAATCCACTCCATCAACAAGTTGCATAAAAACTTCTGTCAACACTAGATCACACTTTTGACATGATCCAACCCACTCCACTAGAGTTGGCATTACCTTCATGTTCGCTAAACACTTGGTCTCGAGTTCGCATGTGGGACGGAAATCAAATCTTCGGTAATAAATTCCAACATTTTCTGTTCCATGAACATAGACCCAACACGGTGTGCACTCTACTAAGCGCATGGCCACCACATTCCCTTTTTCGAGAGTGTATAATATAACAAAATTATAAGAGGCAAGGAACTCCAACCATCTTTGTTGACGAAGCTTGAGATCCCTTCACCTAACAAGAAATGCATCCAAGTCTTCAATGCGAACACAATAGCTGCCAACTCCAAATCATGAGTCAGATAATTCCTCACATGTTGTTTTAGCTATTGGCATGCATAAGCTACAACATTTCTCTCTTGCATCAATACTTCCCTGAGACACATGCCATATGCTTTCATGTACATAATAAATAGTTTTGCTTCTTTTGGAATGACGACAACCAGTGCACTAGTCAATAACTCTTCCAACTTAGCAAATGCATGCTAACAATGATCATCTCAACAAATGGTTAATCCTTTTGGTCAAATGAGTAAGAGGGGTAGCCACTTTCAAGAAATCTTTAATAAACTCCCAACAGTACTTGAAATTACGGATTTTAATAGCATCTTTGGTACCTTCCAATCTTGCACTAGACTACTTTACTTGGATCTATCGATATCCCATGCTCAGACACAACATGACCCAAGAATCACACCTATCACCTCCAAAAGTGAAACTTAGAAAACTTACCCTTCAACCAATGTTGCCTTAAAACTTCCAACACCACTCTAAGGTGTGACTTTTTCTCTCCTTCATCTCTAGAATATAGCAAGCTTTCATTGAAGAACATGACCACAAACTTATGAAATTGCTCTCGGAAAACATGGCTCGTCAAGTCAACAAAATAGGCTGGAGAGTTTGTCAACCCAAACAGCATGACCTTCCACTCAAAGGACCCATCGAGCATCCTAAAAGCGGTCTTCATCGCACTACCTTTGATACCCTCGATTTATGGATCCCCTACATTAGATCTAACTGTGAGAAAATCATTATGCCCTTATGTTGGTCGAATAAGTCATCGATGTGTGACAATGAATACTTGTTCTTTTAGGTCAACTTATTTAATTCTCTAAAATCAACACAAAGCCTCAATGAACCATTGACCTTAGCAGCAAATACAACTACCGCCCCACACTTTGAATTACTCCTTTGAATAAATCCCATCCTTAGCAACTCTTTGGTTTGCACTTCCAATTCCCTTCGCTCTCTCAGTGCCATGTGCCTAATTGGCATAACCATCACTTTAGAATCCTTCTCAAGATTGATATGAAACTCAATCTCTCAATAAGGAGGTAAACCCTTAACATCCTTGAATACATCAGCAATGTCCTGGACAATAGGAATCGATGACAACTTTTCATGAGAAATGTCTAATTATACAAATATCTACTCATATCAGCTCACAATGCATGTCAAGTCCTAGTACTTTACCACTTCCCCCTTTAACCCATCACCCTTCATAATCGAGAATTATCTTGTGTTCACTCATCCAATCATCTCGAAGACAAGACTATATCACGTAAACCCAAGAACAAGTGCATCACAAGAAAACTTAAATCTGCTTTTCTCTAATGGGAAATTTTGGCAAACCATATTTAAACAAGTCGAAACGTCATTGGGATTTGACACAAAAAGAGGTTTGCAAACAAAATCTAGAACCAAATACAAGTTATTATCCTATTGACTATGTATAAAACAATATGAACACCCCGCATGAAAAGGAACTCAAAAGGTGTATCAAAAATAGAAATCAAACCTTCCAATATGACGTTCTTTCCTTTCTCTTGAGTCGTAGGTCCATTTGAGCTCAAAGTCGCTCTAATAGCATAGACATTTGCTGGACCTCCTTTGAAAAGTAACAAACACTCCCTTTTATAAATCCTAAATTGGTAATAATTAAAAGACTTGTGCTTCATGAGATCCACCTTGTAATCTTTGGCTATATGCACCTTGAAGTTGCATCTGCTATATATGATCTTACCCTTTTTGGTTGACTTTTGTTGTCCATTCTTTCCCCCTTGTCTTACCTCAACAATTCCTTTTGATCTCTTATAGAGAAGAGAAATCTATACGATTTCAACCCGTAGCAATTTGACCAAGGACTTGGCTTTTAAGAACCGAGTTTAGAACATTACGAATTTGGAAACCTTCTTCAATGGAGTATCGATGAGATCCATCCCAAACTTAGCTAGAGCATTAAACTTGCTCACATAATCCCATATGATAGATTATCTTGGAAAAGATTGAAAAATTATTTAACTTTGATTCCTCTCTCGGCCCTCGTGATGAATTAAGTCTCAAATTGGCGCTTGAAATCATCCCTCGTGATTTCCTCCTCTTCTACCTCAATAGCTACTACTTCCCACTAACTTAAAGCTTCCCCTTAGAGATGCCATAAAGCAAGCTTATGCCTTATTGCAACATCAAGTGTCGTATTGTTGAATATATGATCACAAGATTTGATCCAAGCTTGAGTTTTGACAAAATTCTTTATACCCATGTACGGCTTTCTGCCCAAACCTGTAAATCCATAGCAGATGCTCAAGAAGTCCACTGATGGTGATGCGCGCATGGCTACAACTCCCATATCCCCCATTGGAACATCTGGAACCACCCCTATCGAAGGGTTAACGTATGTTGAATTACTTGGTATTGCCTGAACCAAGCGGAGAACTCGACCTCATTCTCAGCATTTGCATTGGCTCCATTTTGTCGTTACTCTTGTATGTCAAGGCATAGTTTCTTATCAACAAGAAGTATACGTTAGCAACTTCCTTGAGAGCATTGGAATACCCATGATAAATGGTGTGTGCTTTAGTAGTTATGTGGTAAGAATATATGAATATGCACTCTCAACGTTCCCAAGTTTCTTATTGTGTATCTAAGTTTGATACCAAATGTAAAGACCCGTCATTCATAATACTTGAAAATCCATGCACAACAACACCCAAAACCCCAAGTACTAAAAATGAGAACTCTTAAAGGTGGTAAGAAATAAAACAAATAAACCACATATATCACAGGTTTGTACAAAACTCAGTACGAAAGGATAAAATATAATGATAATATCTGCATATACAAGACTATCAATATCATAACAATATGAAAACAATAGAATCTATCATCATAATATATAACACTCCAAACAAATGGAGTCCAAATGATATACCATTCCAAAAATAATATGTCTCATATACAAGATAATGTTTGACATGTCCATATATAAAATATTGGATAGATAATCGTAGAAATATATAGCTATGGCTCTATAAATGGCTCAACTAGCAATGTCTACCTAAATCTCTAGCCCGTACCTACTTAAGAAACTAATAAAAAAGGAAAACATAGAGAGGTTTAGACATGAGTCTAGTGAAAAGGAAACATCACTGCTAAACTTGATATCGGACACACTAGTACGACATGAAAAATATACTAAGTGGTACCTAGAATAAATAATAAATGTAAACCAAATGTACATGAGTAAATGAGCATGAGCTCTAGAGTAAAACCACATCGTACCTAGACATGCACTTCCCATGCATCTAACAAGTTAGCATAATGAATAATAGTGCTAATATAACAATCGAGAATAAAAAACAAAGTCTTATGCAAACCCATGTGTATATGAAAATGAGCCAAAGCTCCAAGGTATTATCATATCATACCTATAACCATAATGCTAGGGTAATGGTGCATTGTACCCCGATCCTGACTCAAGGGTAATGTTGTATTGTACCTATCAACTATTTGAAACCAAAACCAATGAATCACAATGCCTTCCCATTGAACTACGTTATAGAAAATAAAGTGGTTACCGCCACTTCATGGAAATTACCAATGTATATGAGCATCCCCATCTCTCTCCAAAATATCACCCACTGTGAAAGTCGTAACCTATCTCCAGCGGTCTTAATGGAAAATAATAACTCCAAAGTTGTAGGTATTGGCCTCGAGTGAGGGTAGCACCGTACCATATCCAACCTTGATTGAATGTTGAAGTTGCACCTAATGCTAAAATAGTGTAGAAGTCATACTGAGCATAACCAACTAAACATCTCCCAAATAGGTCATCTGAGTATCCTGACCCATGACTTATATCTCGATCGCACTTTCAATCACCTTCTTATCACTATACATCATGATACGTGTCATTGATGCCTCAGCCTTGAGCCATACATGCTCCCAAGTCGAAGTACTCTAAAAAATTGCACCATAATCATTGGACCTCTACGAACCTCATTTGAACATTAAAGTCCTCCCCAAAAGCCAAAACCTCGGCGAAGCACCAGCCCCTCCATCCTATAGTCGACTGACTCGTTATAGCCAAATTTGACTACAACTAATCATTCGACCAATCAAAGTCAACCAATAGACTGTTCTAGGAGAATTTTAGTGTACTTACTCTCAGCTGTAAAACTGTTCACACTTACACTCGATCAATTAACTGATATATCTATTTAGTCAACTATTTGCCTATAAGGGAGCCAACAGAACCTTGATGGGGTAAAATTCCCTTATGGGAATATATCCCACCTCTCTACTATGTTCTACCATCACCTCGGATTTCCTTTCACTGAAGATGTACCCCATAGCATTACGACCTTACGCTCGCCTACTACATCTCTTATTCGAGTTCATGCCATCGACAATCTGTCATCTGGCTAATACCACTAGAAGGAAATTCGATAAATTGTCCCAAAACCTAAACGCTTCGCAAATCATATAAGTATGAAGTGCTTAACCATCCATATAACACAACCATGGTTGGAACCTGGTTTGTTTCACAATGGGTAAAATAGGTCATTTTAAAAAAAACTCCCTAATTGGATCTTGGTGAGCCTACAACTAACAGTAGATCCAATCTGGTTGTTTAATAAAATCATATTTTATTTGAATATTTTTTTAATCAATCTAATAAAACAAATATATATATATATAATGTGAATATTCATTCATGAGAAGCAGGGGAAGGAGTGGTTAGCCATGAATGAAAGAAGAAGAGTGAATCAAATTCAATTGAACTGAACGGGGAAGGTTTTGTTTTATTTGGAGAAAGAAACCTTTCCATTTCTCTACTTTAAAGCTTACCCTTTTATTTTATATCTAACAATTAGACCATATCCTTCCAATTTTAGCTAACATTACATATATGGGCTAGAAATCTAATATGTGTTCATGCATATATTAATAACATATTCGGTACGGCATGATGGTATGATATATAATAACTTACTTAATATATACATATGCATATATTGAGATTTATATCTATCATGTATATATTCGCCATTTATATATACATTAATTATGAAGGCCGGCTCCAATGACTGAAATATCAAAGGAAGTTTATTGTCCATAGCTCAAATCAAAGGGCACGAAAGGAGCGATCTCTCATATACACAACTTTGGGTAAACACGGATATGTTAAAATACCTGATCATATTTGAATAATACATATCTCTTCTCGACATAAGTTAATATACATGAGTTCCAGGACCGAATAAATCACATAACATAGCATGTATAAGGTACGATATCAAATGAAAATCACAACAGAATGACGAAATATTACAACAAAAAGGTTCAACTACATGGATGTTACGAAAATGTCACTACATACATGGAAAATAATATACAACTATAACTGCCCAAAACATTAGAAATCCATTAGACATCCATGTCGTACTAGCCCAAGTCTCAAACCTAGTCTATATCTGCTGACTCTAGCTCCACCACTACAATACCATCTCCCCAATGGATACGAACCTTGTAGCAAACGGTAGTCTCAACCATATGATCCCCAAGCTTAAATAATACTATCGTAACAAAATATACACTAACTCTAGTACTATAAACCATCGCTCCTAAGCATAATCATAAAGCACTCAAACATTATCATCCTGTCAAATCACCTCAGTCTAACCTAAGATGATATTAGAAACATAACAAAACCTAGATTTAGGCTAGAAATTAATTGTGAGTGTAACTGTGCAATATGAATATAATCGTATGGTGGTGGGTTATATATGTGATATAGCATAGAAATAAAATATGTCACGCACTTCATAATCTAATCCCACCCATATCCCATAAATCCTAATATTGTAAATACCCATGCCACAGCACTATCAATATTGACTTACACCTGCAACTCTAATCAACTATGATACCACATATTCACATTTACAAGTTGTAATCGTTACTATTTCAAGTACACTGTTCAAGTTATTCATTTACGAGGTTTGTAATCACTAGTGAATCCTACTTATATTCACTCTTACTAGACTATGCATCAACATCAATATATCATGGCCATTTTCATCCATATATACATCGATCAAATGTTATCGGTGTCCCCACAAGATCAATTTGTTGTACCATCTTCTCCGATTCCTGTTGGCACTCAACTCGTTATGATATAATCATCATCCTATCTCACATATTCATTAATGTATTACTCTTCTCCTTCCCATTTCCTGTTTACATTGTGCCTATCATCATGGTTATGTTCATGCAATAGATCATTTGGACAGTAAGTGGCATGGGATTAGTTCATCACGATTTGTTATGACCCTGAATCTGTCCACTAGGATGGATTCTAGCATCTAGTAATCTCACTTCATATCATTTTCTTCATGGGTTAAATTTATTTTAAAATATTCATATTTAACCTCCCAAATACCATTATTCCTAAGATGACATCGTGCCCCATTTTTATATCAACATAAAAAGGTTACGTACATGCGTCATAGGTCAACATAGCATTAAATAGCATTCATAAACATAACTTGTATACAAATTCACTTCATAGCATCATGAAGGACAACTTAGACTTGACGATATAACTTGATAACACCCTTTGCATTCAAACACTTCAATATATACATGATACTCATAATATAAGCAATATAAAAATTCAAGTGCATTCATCACATCATTCATTACATACAAATTCATCCATATATATATCTACTATTAATAATGTAAATTCAAACAACTAATTTCAACCGTGTCTTTTTAGATTTCCTAAAATACCCTTTTTCCTGTTTTCTTCCTTCGTATCTTAGTTGCATGTCCTGCTTAAAGTAATAAACCTAATTCACCTATCACTCTAACAGTAAGATATCCCAATTAAATGTAAACCAGGGTTACTTCATTAAAATTGCTATCCCAGATCAACCATACGCTCCAACTCCGATTATCGATCATTAACTAACGATCTATTATCGATTATCGACTAAAGATAGTTCGTTCAACTGTGAAAATTTTGGATTATCAGCTACCGTCTTCTCCAGCTTCGACTGTCGAAGATCAAGGTTATTTTTTGGTAAGTCTTCGTTGATTTTAATTTATTCGTTAATTTTCAAGGTTGTTTTTGATTCCTAATCTATCGATATTAATTAATAACTTTTGGCTTTTTTAATTTCATTTGGATTTATCTTCATGGATAGCTTCTATTGTTTTATTCTGTTATGTAAGTTGATTTGTTCATCTACATATAATATATACTATTGAAATGATTATGTTTTGAATTTTGTTAGCATATTACCCAGATAAAAATGTATGGTGGTAAACATTTGAATTTGAGCTTGATATTTTTTGTATAAGATAACATGGTAGCTTGACTAGCTTAGCTATGTCATTTAGATCATAAAAATCTATCAAGGTTTACTTATTTAGTTGACATGAGAACGAATTATTTGGTTGGTGTATATATGAGGCACTACTATATCTTAATGCTCTTTCAATAAACCTACTGTTACTTATTTGAAATCATAACTGAAACATATTCTTTCCCTTTACTGAATATGTTCTCTTATGCACATAAATTGTTTCATCACTTCAAATATGTTTTTGTTAACTGAAGTGTTCTTTAGTTGTTATTCTATGATTGTTGAAAGTTAGCCACTTATTGTTTATTATTTACTGAACTGAAAATAAACTTCTCTATTATTTGCTGAACAGTTTAAAGAACTAATTTCAATTTCCCTTGATATCTGGGGAGACTTTTATAAAAGACAACGAAATCTTTGAACATAATTCACTCATAGCGACTCAGTTACAATTAGTATACATAGTACTTCAGATGAGTTCGGTAATTTCCCTAATTGCTTATATGGTGCAGGTTATATCTATAATGCAAAAGAGTTCCTCAAATGGCCTTTCAGGAGAGGACAACATAGAAACACAAAATAATTGGCAAGAGTGTACATCTAATTATCCAAATAAATCTGTAAAGAGACCATAGAAGGTTATACATATTGAATCAGTTACTTATGCAAGTGGCACACTGTTAGAATTTATTTGAAGCACTTTTTCCTTCGAACCTAAATGTCTTTTTTTCAAGTACTTACGGTTCCAAAAGAAATTTTCTCTAATGCCAAGTGATTATGATTAGGATAGCAATTAATTGACTTATTTAAAGGTTTTTATTAATTGGCTTCTACCTTTACAAACTGAGAAATATATTTGTTTTTATTTTTTTCCAAAGGTGGCAGGTGTATAGTTTACCTTTGTACGCATAATTTTAGCTAACAAAAAGATGAGACATAATGAAAGAGAAGAACCATCGTTACTAGATCATTATTTAGGTAGTCGTACTAACTTCTATTCTTCGACTTCATAAAAGCTGATTTTTGAATAGTACAAATTTTAAGAAATAGTTCTATTTGAATTTCTTTATAGTACTGCATAGTTAATAGTAAATTTGATTTATACACAAGTAAAATCTATAAATTATTGCAAACATAATTATTTATAAGCTCAAAGAACAA